>JAOTON010001028.1:0-1435000 GCA_034440635.1 Lepas anatifera | reverse complement strand
CCAAATCCTACCTTTCTTCTTCTTCACTGACGGGCACTCAGGTTCCAATGTCTGAATATGGGTCTGCTTTGAGCCTTTTATATATTTTTGTCCAGTATTATGAATGGAAGCTGATTATCCCTCTCATTTTTAAGTAAGCAGTTCGTCGATTTTGCTGACCGAGCAAACAGAACAGTGGCATTTCTGAATGGTACACTTTGAACCCTCCTCAGGTAGTTGGTGTTCAGAAACCGATAATTTAATGACGTTTGATATTGAAGTAAAGCGTTTGACTTTGTCTGCTATAAAATTAAATTCTAAAGAAGTCAAGGCCTTTAATTGCTTGCTTAACGCGGCATGCCGATTGCTTTCGAGCTCTTATGCTGCTGATTATGCGAATCTGAGGAGATGATTAGGAATGTTTGCATATAATTGAGAATTCTCTGGTCAGAGTTCCTTGCAAACTATACTGCATTGGGAAAAATTGGTTGACCCTCTACCACCAACCAAGTATTTTTATGTGCTTATCATATTTCATATTATGACATGGGGAGTCCAAAATCAAAATACAGACAAGGGCCATGAAATCATTTCCTAATCATTCGCTGGGTTAAGTTACGGCAATGTGAGTAATTTCACTGTACTTTTGTCGCCCTAGTGGGGAGATGGTGTTTGAACACCTCTCGGGTTTTTCCAACGTTGCCGGAAAACAACGGTGCGAGGCGCCGCCGTACCTGGCATCACTTATCTTTGACCAAATACGCAACTTTCCTGAAAATGATATTTGGGGTCATCTCAGGTCAGGTCAAGTGACCTCACTTCATTTTAATTGCAAGTCAGGATCTATTGATCTGAAATTTATCACATTATAGACCCACCGGGGGCTAGAAAAAAATATTCCGGGATTTTGTATACCGCAGATCAAAGGTCAAATACGCGTCATGCATATCCATTGGAAATGCATGTAGAAAAGGCAAGTTATTCGAAAAATGGCTCTATTTCTGAAGATACCTACGGCTTAAAAGGACTTCTTTTATTGAAAAGGTAGTATCACTCAGTTTGCTGTAATGAGAGGAATTGAATGACGCTCGAATATTGGCTCCAAGTTAACCCAGTTAGGCGCCAGATTAAAAAAGAAGTATTCTCAAAACTTTCAATCGCTTGACTTATCATGACCTAAGTATTAACCTGAGCAAAACATGTTACTGACATAGTATCCTCATAATTTTTCGTGGCCTGTTCAGCGCGTTTTTTTGTTCCTTTTTTGCTTCTTCTTCGAGGAGCCGAGTTCGAGAGGGTGTTCAACACGCGCAGTGACGGGGCAGGTTCCCGCCTCCATGGGTTTTCGGAGATATAGCAAAAACGGCACCGCCATACTTGGTATACCTTGTGCCTGATCATTTTTACAACTTATTCAAAATTCAAAAGTTAGGTCATCTCGGTTCAAGTCACCAGTACAGGTCATGTGACCTCACCTAAAAAAGTTTAAGATAGTGTTGATCGCCACGCGCTCCGCCGTAGAAATATGCCGAATACTGGACGAACCCTTTATTACGGCTCAAGTCCGTTTCTGACGGAACACCAACATGGTCAGCACACTCCAGCATTCTGCACGATTGAGGCAAAGTATCGCAAACAATTACAATGTTTGTGTTGAACAGAAAGGGAAGATATATATCGGCCGTGGCCACATAACTAACCGTGGACCTTTCGGAAACACATGACTAACACATACCGTGGAATTAAGGCGTTTTAGCACCCAGCGAGGATAGAAATACGCGTCAACGACCCAAACCTACCAACTCATAATGCCTCCGGGGATCCAGCGGTAACAGCAGCCACTCCGCAAGCCCATGGCGGCAGCTCCTCACGGGCCGTCATCAGGCCACTGCCCTGCGCGCCGACGACGGTGCTACGCGCCCCCAAAACTGCACCATAACTGCCCGAACCTAAAAGACGTGCGGCAGGTCACCTAACACATCAAATATCTATCAGAGTCTGAATGTTGAATTGAATAATCAGCGACATTACAACATAAAGCGGTGTTCACTTAACAGAAAATTACTACAAGGTCACCAACCGATTACAATAGTCAACTTACTGGGCGAGAAGACTCCTAGGCGCACCCTCTCCCAACGGCGTCACAGAACGGAAAGGCCGCCGCCCCTCAATCCCTGACCCAGGTCAGCGCCAGACGGGATGACGTCAGAAGCACGATTGACGTCACCCGAACCATCACTATCAACACTAACATCCGGTGGAAAATATCGACGATACGGAAATTAGGCATCAAACAATAACAGAAGTGACCACCGTAACAATATCACCCGCATTTCCAGCGCCCAACAAATGGAATATCACCACTAAAGCGACCGCAACCCAGCTTAGGCCGCTCACAGGTATCAGCACCTAGCGACCGTCACGAAAACTAATAGAACAAGCCGCCATGTCTCTAAAAAAGGTGTCGCTCTAAGCACCAAAGCCATAAAGGTATGAACGGGCGTTAACAGATAGCATAAGTCGGAACTCAGAGCAATGTAGATTTATCCGATTGAAACTCGTATCACATAATGACCTCACCATATTATTTAAAATATATTCCGGTATTTTCGATATTGATGGCCTAAGGTCAGGTAAGAGCCATGACCTCTCCGTTGGAAATGCACGGGAAAATGTTTTAAACAGAATAACTTAGTAATAAATGGTGACATAGCTTGTATTATCACGGCGTTAGGTTTGTATCATCCTTCCAGTTCAAATGATATGCATGTAACCTAATTTGACCTTGACCTGACCTCAGGTCAGTTCAAATTCTAGCTTTGACCTAGAAAGGTGATATTACAAGTCATTCGATTCGGCTTGCTGCAATGATTCCAATGGCCTACATTTTTTTGCTCTAACTTTACCAGCTCAGATGTAATGACTGAAAACCTTTATTTACATGTTATCTCTATCGTGGCATGTTTTGACCTCTAGTGGCCAAGAATGTGACCTGAAATAAGGTTGATTTTTTCTCTAGAGACTTGGATGTACTATCCAACGCCGTTTACTTTTTCGCTATCTGGCGTGGTTTTTGAGATCTTAGGAGGGCGGCGGGTACCACCTGTCAATGCGAAAGTGGCTCAGACCTCTGTCAATGCGCGTGTTAAACACCCCCCCCCACCAGTGTGCCAGAAACTGGTTTTGCGACACGATGCCCAGTGTAAAATTCATATTGGGAAATATAGCCTCCAAGTGGAATTTCCAAGTAATAGTTTGAGAGTCATGCAGAAAACAAAAAACCTTTTACATCCCTTACCTATTTAAAGTATAGGAATGAATTTTCCACGAAAATTGTCCTTAGTTTCCTACTTTTGATGAGTTCATAAAAACCAGGGTTATTGAATTCGGCTGAAAAAGCACCACTTGAAAAGTGAGTGGGGAAAATAGGTAAAAAATAACACACAGAATTGAATGGATCATCCAACTTGTTCAGTTGCGGCTCCCCACCCAGCGCCCTGGGATTTGGAAGTGGGCGAAGGTGGATCTGAGGCACAATGGGGCGGTTGTTAATAATTATTGTGGGTAATTGAAACTCCTAACTGCGAAGGGAACGCTTAGAAATCAAATCACAAGAATCAATGTAAATACGTGCTTTCCATAGCGTCTTCCTACAAATTGTCATGTTGCAGCTATAATTTTACTTTCTTCATACGAGCGCCAGGTGATCAGCAGTTTTCTTCACGCGAACGGGAGACACCTTATTAAAAGGACCCCGTTCAGGCGGCACCATGCGTGGCTAGTATTTTTGCGCTCCCCACATATCTAAGAATATTATGTTCGAGCTGAGCGTGATCGGGAGCAAGTAGCTGTAAGAGGTAAAAGGAAGCTTTTTGTAATAGATTCTTCTCAGGAAAAAAATTCTATGCAATTTGAAAATGACGGTTAATGATATGAGCGTCGCCACCAGCAAAAAATGAGGAGGCCAGCCAAATTTCAACCTCATGCGGACAAGAAATTTACCACGTTAGGATAAAAATCTGTTCGAATGTGGGCTGCTCGCTGTCTTCCGCACCGGCTGGTTATAAAAACATCCGATATTCTCCCATTTTGACTGAGATCAGGATTTTTACCAAAAAAGGGTCCCATGCCTGGTGGAATAAGAGGAAATTTAGTTTCAACCTAGTTTCCGTAGTCAAAGCTCAGTATCTGTAGATCCACACCCGTTATTTAATATATGCATAACTTGATACGAGCAACATGTTGTGCCTGCTCCCTGGGCTCGTCGTGCTTGCTGTTGGGGCCGTAGTTTATCAGCCCCCTCCAGCAGCAGGCGCTGAGCGCAGATTACCGGATGTGACGTCACACCTCGTAGCATAGAACATGGAAAATTAGATTATAACATATCCAAATTTTAACACAAAGGCAAAGAAGCGAAGATGAAATGCTTATTTATTGAATTTGGGATAAACTTGATTACCGTGTACTCTCACAAATTTGTAAGCGGTCAGTGCCATTAGCAGCAGTTTGACACACGGCCCAAAGGTGAAGGAATTCCTCCACGCCTGTGTGACGTCACTCGGGCGTGAAGGAATCCCCTCCCGAACGTACCTTTAAGTAAAGGTATCTTGGTAGTTTAAGATATTTAACACGCGCATTGACGGGGGTCTGAGCCAACTTCGCTTTGACGGGGTGGCGGGTACCCGCCCCCTAAGACCTCAAGAACCACGCTAGGTAGCGAAAAACGGTATACGGCGATAGGTAGCCCATCCACTTCTCCATTGAAAATATTTGAACCGTTTTTTTGTCAGTTCACATTTAAGGTCACTAGAGATCAAAACTTGTCGTCATAGGGATAACATGTAAATGAAGGTTTTCGGTCATTACATCTGAACAAGTAAAGATAGAGCAAAACGATTTGAACTGTATGAATCCTCGCAGCAAGCCGAATAGAAGGATATGAAATGTGACCTTGCTAGGTCAAATCAAGGATTTGACCTGACCTGAGGTCAGGTCCCGGCCAAATTAGGTAAAATGCACATCATTAGAACCGCAAAGACAAGGCAAATCCAATGCAATTAAAATAAATGCTCTATCGCCATCCGTTACTAAGTTATTCGGTTAAAACCATTTCCCGTGTATTTCCAATGGAGAGGTCATGGCTCGTCCCTGACCTTAGTCATCGATATCGACAATACCGGAACATATTTTAGAGAACTCGGTGAGCTCATTATGTGATATGAGTTTCAATCCGATAAGTTCACCCTGTTCCGACTTTTGCTATCTTAAACTTTTTTAGGTCAGGTCACTTGACCTGTACTGGTGACCTGACCTGGGATGAAATAACCTTAAGAATTTGATGGAAGCTGTAAATATAATGAGAAAAAGGTATACCAAGTACGACGGCGCTACGCACTGCCGTTTCCATGCTATCTCCCAAAAAACCCGAGGGGGGGTGAATACCCGCCCCCCGTCAATGAGCGTGTTAAAGCGTAAGACTTAAATATTCTCTTCTATTGCTGCTAGGTGTCACTACTTAAAGCTTCATTGAGACGATTATCTATACGTATGCTGGGCCCATTCAAGCATTAATATGCTAATTGATGCTGTATCGTACGTGGTTTCGTATGTTTCAATGGTTGGTGCTGATTATAATTTTGCCTTGTGTGGCAAGGAGCTTTCAAACAGAGGGAGCACAAATACATTACCAATACATTATACATATATTATAGGAATCAGGTTAAAGTCAATTGCTGTATTGTAATGGGAATGAAAGGTAACTCGAAATAAGCCTTTAACCTTTTTTACCAAAGCCATAGGATTTCAAGATATATTTAAATAATCTTTCTTAGTTCTTGCTAGGTCGTACCAGCGAAAAGTCGAGAAAGGCAGTTAAGCGATGAGGAACTCCTTTGATGCCAAACAGCGCCGCTGCGCCGTTCAAAAGGTAGTAGACTGGTAACGTCAATTTGAAGACCTTTTTTAGGCATAAGGACGTAAAAGACATATATTTTTGTATTGTCAATAATAATTCACACACTATTTTCATTCTTAAAAAATGTGGCAAAAACTGGCAAAAACTAGTTTATGCCAGCCGGTTTTATCCATGGTAAATACCGGTAAAAACCACCCAGTGGCAAAAACCTGCCAATCCTATATATATATATATATATATATATATATATATATATATAAGACCGGTCAAAAAATAAAAAAATAAAAACGTTTCTACTCATGGCTGTTTTTGTTCCTTGCCTATTCAGTAATAAATCCATAAAAAGTCAGGTCAATAGATCTATGGCAAGTGCCCGCGCCTTGATCTTCACATTTTCCATTAGTGGCCCCATTGCCTTGCAAGGCAAGGTCAGGTTATTTTTAGCATTTGATCTAGCAAGGTCATATTATATATCACTCGATTTGCAATGATGAGAGGAATCTAATGAGCCCAAAAGATTTTCCCAAGTCTTCTCTGAGAGAATCTTGAGGGGAAAAGCTAAACTTCTCCACTAATTAGCCTATGGGAAAGTCTTTGACCTCTGGTGACTCAAGATTGGCCTGACCTAAAAATGCTGGTTATAAATCCCTTTAGTCCTAACAGAACAAAGAGGATGTAGGAACATTTTTAGGTCAGCTCAATATTGAGATCACCAGAGGTCAAGTACTTTTCCATATACTAATAGTGGAGCAGTTTAGTTTTCTCCTATTGATTCTCACAGAGAAAACCTAGGGAAAATATTTTGGGCTCATTAGATTCCTGTCATCATTGCAAATCGAGTGATATATAATATGACCATGCTAGGTCAAATATTGAAAATAACCTGACCTTCCTTGCAAGGCCGCTAATGGAAAATGGGAAGATCAAAGCGCGGGCACTTGCCATAGATCTATTGATCTGACTTTTTATTTATTTATTACTGAGTAGGTAAGGAACAAAGGCAGCCATGAGGAACAACGTTTTTTTAACCGGTCTAATATATATATATATATATATATATATATATATATATATAGAAATAAACATTTGACGATTTGATCGGACAAAAACTTAAGATAACTCACTAGTGTTTCATGGTTTTGAATAATTCTGTTAGTTCCTCGAGCGGAAAAAAGGGATGGAGCACTTCACTGCTGTGAGACCATTACACATGAATAGATTAATGCAACATTGATTAGTACGGCTGAACAAATTATATGTCGATAACTACCGAGTAGACACTCCCCCCCATTTTTAATATCAGAATTAGAAGTCACTGCCAAATAGTTCAGTTCTGCGATAGGAATTGACCTGCTTATTTATGAAAGGACGTTCCTTGATGGTCAGGAGTGCCTCAAATATCCACAACTTTCGATGATCTCTACATGATTTCATGATGACCGTGTTCTCCTGTAAGTCTTGTCTCGTCAGTTCAATTCCATGTTGTTGTGCCATATGTTCGTGTGGGCCCCTGGTGTTCTCGTGCATTGTGCATCTCCTTGATAGGGTGGTCGTTGTTGCACCTATGTAGTGACAGGGATGACGCTGACAGTCGTCATGTGGGCAAGTAAACTTGTACACTACACAGGTGCGTTGGAATGGTTCGGTGCTGGAGGTCATGTTGTTTTTCATGAAAAGGTTTTTTGTTCTTTTGCTCTTGTAGTAGACAATGAGCTTGATCTTGTTATCTTTGTTCGTAGGCATCAGGTTGTTGTTTATAATGTTCTTTAAGACACGTTCGTCTACCTTATATGAAGGAGACATCTGGTTCTGGTAGTAGAGCTTTAATGTATTTTGCTCAGTTCTCTGCTCTTGCTTAGCGTATTTGGCAAGTTGGGATGTGATTTCTCTGTCGATGTCACTGTTGGAGAAGTTGTTATTTGCAAGCATCTGCTTTGAATGTTGAATCTCTTCATGGACTGACTCCCATGTGTTGCAATACTTGACTGCTCTTCTGATGTAGGATCTTATCACGCCAATCCCGTATCTCTCAGGACATTCACTTAGTCCATTCATGCAACGTCCTGTGTTGGTGGGTTTACGGTATACCTTTGTCTTGAATGTGCCGTCACTTGCGTCTATGTCGATGTCCAAAAATGCGATGCGCTGCTCAGTGCTGATGTCGGTAGTGAACTTTAACACTGATTGCTCTTCCATTGTCGCTTTCAATACTTCTAGATGCTCAGCATCCTTAACCTGGAGGTACAGATCATCAACATATCGGCAATATTGTGTTGGTTTTGGAATGATGTTTTCCAGCACTTGGTTTTCTACCTTGCACATATACATGTTTGCAAAGAGAGGCCCAGAGGAGACCCCATAGCAACCCCATCTGTTTGACGATAGAGATGTCCAGACGGGCAGCGAAAGAGCGCTTCTGCTGTGCAGGCCAGGAGCATTTTCTTGAGGAGTTGGGATGTCAGGCAAGGTGGTGGGAGGGCCGAGTGGTTATAGACCCAGTTCAGAATGATGTCAATTGTTTCTGGTATAGGGACGTTGGTAAATAGGCTTTCCACGTCTAGGGATGCCATTAAACCGTCAGGTTGGCTTGCATGGATGATGTCAACAAAGTAATCTGAGGATTTCAGGCAGTATTTGTCTGGTAAGCATAGGCGTAGGAACCGGGGGGCAAGGGGGCCACTGCCCCCCCCACTTTTATGTGATGGGCCCCCGCAACGGAGATAAGAATATCAACAACTGTAATATCAAGCAAGAAGCTCAAACTGGCCCTATAGCTTGCCCTGGAACCCCGTTAAAGTTGCCTGTGCCCATAAATTAAGTTAAGGTCCTATGGGTCTATTTTAAGGTCCCCTGAGCTTCTCCGGGGCCCCTGAACTGGCCTCTGATGTCATACGAGCTAATCTGGGCCCCTTGAGCTGAACTGAGCGCCCCTGAGATGGTTTGGGCAGCATGAACTCTTCTAGGATGCCTAAATTGAGCTAGAAGCCGTGACCTTGAACAGGGCCCCGTGAGTTGGCCAGACCCTATATCCACCGACCTGGGGGGAGGGGGCTGAGCTGAGCTGGGATCGTAACGTTAATATTGTCCCTTGAGCTAATCTGGATCCCCTGTGATGCACAGAACACCCTAAATTTATCCGAGGCCCCTCCACAGTAATAGGGCCCGTGCCCTGAAATTGGGTTATAAGCTTTAATTGAAACCCTGAACTGTTCTGAAACCCCATATATGCCGACAAGGGGCCCCTGGATGATCCGGGCCCTTAAGCTTATCTGGTCATCAGAGCTAATATGGGCCTCTGTGTGGAACTGAGGGCCCCTGAGATGGTCTGGGACCCCCTATAAGGCTTTACAGCCACTGACCTGGCGGCCGTGAGCTTAAATGGGCCCCTTGAGATGTTTTGACAGTGGCGTAGCCAGGGGAGGGGCGTCCCTGGGTCCGCGGACCCTCTTGGGCTGACCTTATGCACTAAAAACAGGAACATTGATCTCGGGGCCCCTGAGCTTGGCCTGGGGGCCTTCCGAGCTTGGTCTCAGGAGGTCCCCGATAATCGGTATCGAGGACTCCAGAGTACCGAATACATTGATGTATTGATGTATTGATCTTGGGGGACCCCTGTGCTCAGTCTCAGAGAGTCCCGAGCTTAGCCTCAGGGCCCCCGAGCTTGGTCTCAGGGCCCCTCCCCCGCGCTCGGTCTCACGGGCCTTTCGACTTTGGTCTCACGGGCCTTTCGATTTTGGTCTCAGGGGCCCCGGAGCTTGTTCTCAGGGCTCAAGCTTGGTCACAGGGGCCCCGAGCTGTGTCTGGGGGCCCTCCGAGCTTGGTCTCAGGGAGCTCCTGAGCCTGGTCTCAGGGGGCCCTTTGAGTTTGGTCTCAGGGCCCCCGAGCTTGGTGCCAGGGGCCCCTCGAGCTTGGTGTCAGGGAGCCCTCCGAGCTTGGTCTCAGATAACCCCGAGCTTGGTCTCAGGGCCCCTGAGCTTGGTCTCAGGGGACCCCGAGCTTGGTCTCAGGGGTGCCCCCAAGCTTGGTCTCAGGCCCCCTCTTCCCGAGCTTAGTGTCAGGGGCCCCGAGCTTTGTCTCAGGGCCCCGATCTTGGTCTCAGGGGCCCCGAGCTAAGTGTCTGGGGCCCTCCGAGCTTAGTCCCAGGGAGCTCCCGAACTTGGTCTCAGGGGCCCTTCGAGTTTGGTCTCAGGGCCCCGAGCTTGGTGTCAGGAAGCCCTCCGAGCTTGGTCTCAGATAACCCCCGTGCTTGGTCTCAGGCCCCCTCTCCCCGAGTTTAGTGTCAGGGGCCCTCGACCTTGATCTCAGGGGGGCATCTGAGGGCATCGGATGCATAAGGCTGACCGTATGCACTGGAAAATACGAGCATTGGTCTCGGGGGCCCCTGATCTTTGTCTCAGGGTGCCCCGAGCTTGGTCTCAGCGCCCCCGAGCTTTGTCTCAGGGGCCCCGAGCTTGGTGGCAGGGGCCCTCCGAGCTTGGTCTCAGGGAACGCCCAAGCTTGGTCTCAGGTGACCCCCGAGCTTGGTCTCAGGGGCCCCTGATCATCGGTATCGAGGCTCTGGAATACCGAACATTGATCTCGGGGGCCCCTGAGCTTGGTCCCAGGGGCCCCTGAGCTTGGTCTCAGGGGACAACGGAGCTTGGTCTCAGGGGGGGCAAGCTTGGTCTCATGGGCCTTTCAATGTTTGGTCTCATGGGCCTTTCGATCTTGGTCTCACGGGATCTCGAGCTTGGCCTTAGGGAACCCCCGAGCTTGGTGTCAGGGGGCCCTCGAGCTTGCTCTCAGGGAGCATCCGAGCTTAGTCTCAGGGTCCCCTCGAGCTTGGTCTCAGGGGCCCCTGAGCTTGGTCTCAGGGGTTCAGGGCCCCCTCGGGGTGCCCCCGACTATTGATATCGAGGGACTCATGAGTGAGACACGAGCATTGGCCTCATAAGACTCAGAGTTTGGTCTCAGGGTCCCCCAGGCCTGGGTTTAGGACCCCGAGCATCGGCATCGAGGGGCCCCAGAGTACCGAGCATTAGTCTCGGGGGAGGGGGCTC
The DNA here is from genome assembly GCA_034440635.1 of Lepas anatifera. NCBI lineage: Eukaryota > Metazoa > Arthropoda > Thecostraca > Lepadidae > Lepas > Lepas anatifera. The sequence goes on along the minus strand of JAOTON010001028.1, from coordinate 1,424,068 downwards.
GAAATATTCATCTTTAGGGCCCCGGAACATCGGTGTCGAGCTACTCCTCAGCAAAGCGCGAAAATGGGTCTAAGGGTGCCCCTGAGCCTGACCTAAGTGGGACCCCGAGCTTGGTCTTAGTAGCCCCCGGGCATCAGTATCAAGGGGCTCCGGAGTATTGGTCTGGTGGAACAATTATTATAGGGGCCTCCAAATGGTGATTTCGGGGGCCCCCGAAAGTGTGGATGCAGTGGTGTAGCCAAGGGGCCCTAGGCATCCGCCGACCCCCCCCTTGGGGCAATCTGAACCACTGCAAAGGATTCTCTGATCACGGCGCCCCCAGAGTCAGTCTCAGGGGCCCCTGAAGATTCGTTTTAGGGCTTCCCGAGTCGGCCTCAAGGCCCCCAACCTGAGAGTCGGTCTCAAGGCCCCCGAAAGCAGATTTCGGGGGCCCCAGAGGGTTGGTCTCAGGGGCCCCAACAGTCGGTATCAGGGGCCCCGGGAGTCTGTCTCAGGGGAGGGGGCCGAGCTAGTCTCATGGGCCCCCAGAGAGTGGTTCTCAGGGCCCTGCAAAAGTCTATTTCAAGGGGGCCTGAGATTCAGTCTCAGAGAACCCCAAGAGTCAGTCAAGAGGACCCCAAGAGTCTGTCTTAGGGGACCACGAGATTCGGTCTCGGGGGTCCCCCTGAGAGTCTGTCTCAGAGCACCCCAAGAGTCGATCTCAGGGGGCCCTCATAGTCTCACGGACTTCTCTCTCAGGAGTCAATATTTACTTTTCGGTGGCCCCGAGAGTTAATCCGGGGGTCTGAGAGTTAGTCTAAGTTGATCCATCCGCAGAGTGCTGGTTTTAGGGGGGCCAAAGGGGTAATTTTTGGAGCCCTCGAGAGCTAGCCTCAGGCTGTGCCCCCCGAAGTTTGGTATAAGCGGCCCCGAGAGTCAATCTCAGGGAACACCCAAAAGTTAGCCTCAGAGGGCTCCCGGTTGTCAGTCTCAGAGACATCCGATAGTTGATCTCGAGGTTCTGAGAGTAATTCTCAGAGGTGCTTCCGAGTTTTGGTCTCACGGGCTCGAGTGCTAGTCTGGAGGCCCGTGAGAGCTAGTCTGGAGCCTCCGAGAGTCAGTATCAGGAACGCCAAAGGCTCAGTCTCAGAGGTAATTTCACGCCCCCCCCGGGGTGTTTGTCTCACGGGCACCCTAGAGTAAGTCTCAGAGGGCTGTCGAAAGTCATTCCCAGCCCCCTCCCCCACCCCAAAGACAGCCTCAGGAGACCCCAAGATCTAATCTGGATGGCCACGATAGTCAGTCTCAACCCCCTCCAGAGCAAATCTGGGGGCCCAATAATTAGTCTCAGAGGTGCTGCCGATAACTAATCTCAGGAGCCCCGAGAGATTCTCAGGGGCCCCCAGTTTTGATCAAGAGGCACCGTGAATCGGTCTCAGAGACCCTCTGAGATCTAATCGGGAGAGCGACCGAAAATTAACTTTGTGAGTGCCGCCAAGTGTTGGTCTTAGTGGCCCCAGAGCTCAAATAAAAATTTTCAAAATCATATGCCTCAGAAAAAGTGTATCTACCCCTATTGCGTACTAAAAAAGATAAATTGAAACATGTCGATCAAGCACTAATATCGAAGGAAAGGCAAAAATTAATCTAATTTTACCATAAGAGCAAATCGAACAGGGATTTTGGCACTTCAGTCAATTTTTAATATATTAGGTTAACACCAATAACTACATTCCTAAATATTCTGAAATAAACAACTTTCAAATATTTTCGTAGGAAACCAGACTAACAAGGGCAATGACAGAAATTGATGAGCATAATCCCAAAAAGAGAGCTAGGTATGCAAGGTTGAAAATAACAATAACAGAGTGAGCCAAGGCGATAGATATCTTGGGCGCCTTTTGTCTTGGTAATTTGTTCGTTTACTAGATAGCAAGGGTAAGAAAGTAACTGGATCTCAACAGGATCTGTCGACGGAATAGAGGCCATGTAGCGTTCGGGACACACTACCATATCTCTTGCATTTTTTATTCGTTTTGTTCCGTTTCTTTGGAAATATACTGATTAAAAGAGATCATGGATTCGACACCGGGAAATATTGGCTAATCATTTCCCGTAGAAGATCATTTCTTCGTACTCAAAACGACTGACCTCCAATTGCATGTCTGATTACCCGAGTGAATTGAGGTAAACTCAGGTTATGCGCCCATCAACATTTTCCCGAAATACGGCACAAAGCTGTTATTAAAGCCACGCTACCATATAAGGTATGGACCATCCTTAATATTTGGTGACCTTAGTTTACCAACACTTGGTCGGATCGAAAAAATCAAGCTATAAGCAAAATATGAATAAATGTTTAAAAAGGTACAACAAAATTTCCTTGTTAAAAATATTATAATGTTAAAATACTATAAAAAGATATAGGAGATGGGCCCCGGTTACTAAGGGGACCCAGGCCTGGCCCCCCGACGGTAGTCGGACCCCTCCTTGGCCGAATCCTGGCTACGCCACTGTGTTCTGAGACTATATCAGCCACCCTGGGACCCCTAAGCCTAGCTGGGGCCCTGAGCTAATCTGGGTACCGCTGTGCTTAACTGGGGCCTCTGATCTGGTATGGGGGACCTGAACTCTTCTAGGGTCTCTGGGCTAAGCTGGGGGCCGTGAGCTTGAATGGAGCCCCTGAGCTGGTATGAGAGGGGACCCTATATCAGCCTATTTGGGCCCCTGAGCTGAGCTGTCTTGTGGTGAACAAGAGCCCTGAGCTGGTCTGGGGCACCCGAACTGTTCTAGTCATTGAGCTAATCTGGGATCCGTGAGCTTGAGCAAGCCCCTTGAGCTTTTTTGAGACCCTACATAAGTCGACCTGGGGACCTCCGAGCTGAACCGGGCCCCTAAGCTAATCTGGCACCCTGTGCGAATCTGGGGCTCCCCTGTGATGAGCTTCTGGGGGTCCTGCGCTTATGTAGGGTCCCTTGATAAGCTGGTCCCGAGGCTAATGCACTGGTCTGGACCCTTGAGCTGACTGATCTGGGTTCCTGAGCCATGGTCTGGACCTTGGGGCCCTCCGAGATAATTTGGCGTCCCCTGGGCGGCATAGGCATAGGAACCGGGGGTCAGGGAGATACTGCCCCCCTTTTTGAGGTGGGCCCCCGAAACGAATATACAAATATCAGCAACTGTAATATAGAACAAGAAACCCGAAACGGGCCCGATAGCTTGTCTGGGAACGTTCAAGTTCGATAGTCCGCTGCCTGCAAGCCCCTGGAGGAGGAGCGCTTCGTAAAAAAAAGCCAAGGCACCTACTACCCGAGTGTTTCCAAATGAGTCCCGAGAACTGGGCCTAATCAAACTCCATCCCATATCAATCCCAACACAAAGCATGAATGGGACACGGACCCCGCACCAAATGCCGAGCAACAGTCGTCCCTGAGCCATCGAAAGTCTTTCGATGCCAGGGTTATATGGCGTCGCCAACTCTTTCCCTGTTGGAGGGGTTTCTTGGGAGGCGAATTGCTCCTTGTACAAGGAATCTGCCGTGCCTAAAACCCGGGTTGGTTGCGTGGAAAGCAAGGTTACTAACCACTGTAACACCATGCTGGCCATCCAGTACCTACATTGCACTTGCAGTCATGCTGGAACTCTGCATTTTAGGCATCGAAATATAGCTAGGCGTATTTATTAATGATGGAAAAAAGGGATACGTAATAACCTAAATGAATTTTCCCATTTTGGCATTAAATAAGCAAATACGAGTTGATTAGGCATAGCGAAGTTAGGCTATTTGGTATCAAAGCATTGTCTGTAGTTTTCTAAAAAGTTTTTAATTTTGTAAATGTGATAAAAGGGCCTAAACATCTGTAAATATAAAAGAGGCGCTCGTGGTAAAACATTATTGAAATCCTCCAAAAGAGCTTAAAAATAGATTTCGTATTTGAAAAGGGTCTAAGTAAAAAACCAAAAAATATTCTTTTGGCGTTTGACTATGATTTATTAGATTATAATAGGGACAACTCGAAATCATGGGGCAAAATTTAATTTCTCAAATTTCCACATATCGACATCCCAGTGTGCATGCGTGCCTTATTGACACCAAACGAGCCAACTGATTTTTTTATAATTAGGGGCCCCGCGGTCTGCCCCCTTGAGGTGGGCCCCCTCTAAGGCTGCCCCCCACTTTTCAAACCGTTCCTACGCCCCTGCTGGTAAGTATGGTGTGATTAGCCGGTTTAGTCGTTTTGCCAGGTGGTAGGTGGGCGTGGAGACTTGCGATATGATAGGGCGAAGGGGATTTCCTGCTTTATTGGTTTTGACATTCCCGTACGCATAGCCTGGTGCGTAGTCACCAACGATAGGTTCAAAGTGGACCCCTCCGATAACAGCGTTTGCGCTGCGAATCAATTTGTTGACCTTAGCCTGCAATTCCTTTGTGTTGTTCCTGCTCACTCTAGTAAGCTTACTTTTTATCCGAGAGAATCGAATCCATCTTCTGTAGGTATTCATCCTTATTTAGAATTAAAAAATTAGAAGATTTGTCGGCTCTTCTTATTATGATGGTGTCATTTTCACGTAGTTCTCGAGCGGCTTGACGAAGTTCATCCGTTCATAGTGTACTTCGCCTGGAATCCTGATCTTTCTTCCCTCTACTGCCAATAAAGCCTTAAGGTTTTCATGCACGAGTACCTTTTTGTCTTCTTCCAGACGTAGAATGTCCTGGTAGAGCATCTCCATGTTTGCCTTTTTCTCCAAAGGGTCATACTTTGTTTGAATGTGGCAGTTTAAGCCTAAGTTAAGTAATTCCTTTTGACTTTCTGTCAGCTGTACAGAGGACAAGTTGAGATACCCATCACTGGACTCAGGAAGCACAAGATCACCTCCATAGAGTCTTGCCAATTTCTTGATAGTTTTAACCTTAAGGGCATGGTCACTTTTGCTGGATATTTCATCAAGCTTAGCATGGATGGTTTGTAGGAGACGCTGATCAAGAGAACACCTAGAAAGACTTGTTCTCAATTGTTGAATTCTATCACTAAGAACTGAGTTCTTCTCCTTTTGCTTCAATTTCATGCTGCACAATCTTCTTTCTGTAGTTTTTGGTGAATGTTTTTGCTCTTATTGCCGGGTCAGCTTTTATATCTGTATACTTCGGCAGTATATTTTCTTTTATGCATGTGGTGTTGAATGCCAGAGCATATTTACATTTTGAGAGTTTCTTAGATGCTTGTTCTAAATGTTGTATCAATATTTTTGTGTCGTTGGGTAAAGCATGTGTGTGTGTGTGTGCGTGCGTGCGTGCTTGCGTGCGTGCGTGCGTGCGTGCGTGCGTGCGTGCGTGCGTGCGTGCGTGCGTGCGTGCGTGCGTGCGTGCGTGCGTGCGTGCGTGCGTGCGTGCGTGCGTGCGTGCGTGCGTGCGTGCGTGCGTGCGTGCGTGCGTGCGTGCGTGCGTGCGTGCGTGCGTGCGTGCGTGCGTGCGTGCGTGCGTGCGTGCGTGCGTGCGTGCGTGCGTGCGTGCGTGCGTGCGTGCGTGCGTGCGTGCGTGCGTGCGTGCGTGCGTGCGTGCGTGCGTGCGTGCGTGCGTGCGTGCGTGCGTGCGTGCGTGCGTGCGTGCGTGCGTGCGTGCGTGCGTGCGTGCGTGCGTGCGTGTGTGTGTGCGTGCGTGCGTGCGTGCGTGCGTGCGTGCGTGCGTGCGTGCGTGCGTGCGTGCGTGTGTGTGTGTGTGTGTGTGTGTGTGTGTGTGTGTGTGTGTGTGTGTGTGTGTGTGTGTGTGTGTGTGTGTGTGTGTGTGTGTGTGTGTGTGTGTGTGTGTGTGTGTGTGTGTGTGTGTGTGTGTGTGTGATATAATACATGTAATATATAGTATATAATATAATAAAATATAATGCAATGATAGCATGTAGGAAACAAGAAACAAAGAACTGGAGTTCAATGCAAACAATAGGGATGGACATTAGACTAATTGAAGGCATTTATATCTCGTTAAATGTGATACCGGTTGTATCTTGCACTATCGTTTTGTCTCTAAGTGAATACTTGGGTAAGGTCGTAGCTGTACACCATTGCTGAGTTTATTCATTTTCCAGGGAATGATGATGAGTTTACGTAGTACAGGATCACTTCTCGGACAAACAATGCCCTGTTGGAAGCACTCTTGTGTGCCTAGGTACGGACTATACAGTGCATCGCCACTGCCCGAGGAGGCAGCTGCTGACAACCGTCACGAAATCTGAACCATTCGCGCATAAGCGTTACTACCGGCAAAAACGTGAGGGGCAATCAATTCTCAACCTGCTGCTGGCAAGGAACATTCCACTCTAGAACCAAAAACTCGTCGGATCTGGGCCACCGTTGCGTTCCGCACCAGCATATTACAAAACTTTCCTGTTTTTCCAGTTTGGGAATTTTGGGATAGGAAGTGGGGCGGTGCAAACCCTCTTATCCGATGCGTATGCAACAGTGCAATGGATGCCACCTGGGCATGGCTGGAGATCTCTTCTCGATCCAGAGGGGTCCTGGGTGGGTTAACGCTGGTACGGCTATACAAGCCCTATACAAAGCCTATGGGAGACCCAAAATCCAGGAGGTCCTGACCCCCCAACCCCCCCGGGATTTCCACCCATGCACCTGGGGCCCTATCTACGGCTCTCCTCCACTAAGTGGTCGGATGTGTCCCCCCAGACTTCCTACGCGGCCCACTCTTCAATGACGTGGCCGTGCTGAAGCTGAGCTCGCCGGCCCAGCTGGACAGTCACATCCAGCCCATCTGCCTGCCGGAGCCCGGCCAGAAGTTCACCGGACGCTGCGTGGCATCTGGATGGGGCAAGGACGCTTTTAACGGTGAGCAAGCTCCTCAATGACGCGATGGCGCGTCTCTCCGCTTGCCTGGAGTATGAATTAGAGCTTTATTATCGCAGTCGTCCAGTCATATGTGGATATTAATCAAAGTTTGGTTGTGGGATAAGTAGACAGAGGCGGATCCAGGGGGGCAAAAAAGGCAATTGTCCCCCCAAGCGGAAAAGCTCGGGGCAAAACTATGTTTTTGCCCCCCCCAAAGCGATCGACCTCCTTTTTCCCCGACTCCTTTTTAGCTTGTAAGCAAGATTTTGGTGCTTCAACTCTCAACTTTAAACAGAATTAGTGAAGTGCAGTGTAAATATTGGGGCTTGGATAGGGAAAAAAGTATCTTGAGTCTATATTTTTCACCCCGTGCCTGTTTTTTTTGCTTTTCGTCTCCAGTTCCCAAAATCCTACCAAAAAGGCATATTGTAACGCAATTTTTCACTGCGCGACGTTTTGTTATTTATTTTTTTTTATTTTTTTTTTTTCGACTTTGGTTTGCCCCTCCCAAACTACTCGGCTAGATCCGCCACTGTAAGTAGAGTAACATCCTTCACAACTATTGTGCAGGGAAATTGACCTACAGGTGGCTAAACGTGTGCACAATTCGGCCGCTTAGGTGGCCATGGCCGCGTCACACTCCCTGGATCTGCTTCTGCATGGAGTATGATATCTGATTGATTTGGAGCAGCTTGGTCTTTACAATCCCTATCTGTTCGTGTTCACCACTCTATCTCACTCGAAAAACATGCTTGTAATATGCATTGTATATGTAGTCAAATCAATGCAGAGAATCCATTATCCTGTCCTGGATGGGCCTGGGAGTCCAGGATGGTTAACGCTGGCACTGCAATACAAACCCTATACAAAGCACGGTTCCTATAGATACGGTTCGAACATGACAGCCAGCTGACTGCCTGATTTGGCAGCATGTTGAGGATATGGTAGTATTTTGGAGGGTTTTGTTCAAGATACCTATGGTTCTGGTAGCATAAGGTAGAATACAGCGTTCTGATTGGTTCAGCGAAACGTTCGAAACAGAATTCTGAAGGAATTAGCATGAAATTCATCGTGGATTTGCTTTGTTATAAAAGCATGTCAGGGACTAGAAACTGCACCCAGAAGATAGCCTGATCAATTTTACATACTAAAAATAAGAATATACCCTTAACCACCGCTTAAATTTTCCTACTGGCCCGTGCCCCAAACCCCTGCAAACAGTCTCATTGGAATTACATGTGAAATTTTGCTGCAAAAAAAAACTATCAGACCCAGAAATGGAACCTTCAAAACCCCCAGAATTCTAGAGAAGTATCTCATGTCCACCCCCTGATACAAAGCCTATAGGAGACCCAAAATCCAGGGGGTCCTGACCACCGCCACCGGCCCGAGATCTCAACCCAGGAGCTAAATAGATAAGATATCGTGACTTGACCGAGAAATCAGCACCCGTGGCCCGTCCCGTTGTGAGGAAGTGCGACTGATTGACATGCGACTGTATCTACAGATGGCCAGTTCTCGGTTATTCTGAAGAAGGTGCGTCTGCCGATGGTTGCCAACGACGTCTGCGAGAACAACCTGAAGAAGACGCGTCTGGGCCGCTTCTTCGGCCTTGACGGTAGTTTCGTGTGTGCTGGCGGGGAGGAAGGGGTGGATGCGTGCAGAGGAGACGGCGGGGGCCCCTGGTGTGCTCTGTGGACGGTGTGTACGTTCAGGCGGGTATTACAGCCTGGGGTATCGGTTGTGGCGAGAAGGACGTGCCGGGGGTGTACGCCAGCACGGAGGCTGCGCTCGATTTCATCAGGCAGAGCATTGCTGGATAGGGATAGGTTGTTGAATTTGAACATGACGTTATTCCATGGCGGAACAAAGTGGCCTTATTGGTGTTGTCATCCGAGGTCCGCCTTAGCACGGATGCTGTTAGAGAAGAAAAGTGAATGAGAGACAAATCGCTGGTGGTAAGTGTGTGCCTACCACTCAAAATTGACGTAGATGTGTTACTTAGAAATGTTTCACAGCTAAATATGATGTGATTTGGTGTACCTGTTGTTTCGGTGGAGGAGCATGGTCGATGGAGTTGTTGGAAGCAAGTCAGCGTTTACAACTTGCAAGCGTGGTGCTGTCTCAAACTGAGCGTAGGTGGCAATACATACGTTACGGGTGCCGTCTTTGGCTCATGGCTGTTATAAAAGTGGAGCGTTTCGGAAATGGTTCAGATGTGTAGAATTAAGTTATGCTGCGGCTGAAAAGTAGAAATAAAATTGATTCCAAACTACGTGTTATTCTATTTCTTTACGTATTATTCTATATGCCTGATTCTACGTATGATTCCCAACGTATCACATTTCCTGAAAAACTGAAACAAACTTACGGATGGGGTTTAAAAGTTTATGACATGACGAAGCGAAATTATATTAAATAGTCTTATGTCAGGTCAATATTAAAGCCAACAAATGTCAAGAGATTCCATAGGCCTACAAGGCATTGTATATTTTCCCCTATATAGTTTTACCGTGTGGAATTAGAGAAAATATTTAGGCATCACTGGATTAAGTCGTGGCAAATCGAATGGTGTATAATATGACCATATCGAGTCAAATGGGAAAATAACACGACCTCAAGCTAGGCCAGTGCCACATGGTGACACATGGCGATATTAGAAAAATAATCTTAGTATGCTCAGGCGACCTCACATGAACTTTTAGACCTGTCAGATGCTCAAAACTCACCTTTATCATCAGGGTCGTGCTAAGAATGAGGACTTGAATGACTGGACTAGAATGAGCTATGAGGAATTTTCAGCTGATCTATCAAATATTTACTGCAAATAGTCATTTCTATTTTTCACCATAAGCTTTAATGGTTGCAAAAATTGACCCAATTTTAGGTCATGATATGAAAATTTCGAGATAGCAGATCTTAGATGCTTAGGACCTCATCGTGTAATGAAAGTTGTGAGCTGATTGGTGGGCAGATGTTCCTATAGCACCGCTTCTACCAGCCATAGGCGGATCCAGGATTGCCGATCGGAGGGGGCACCTTCCCGGGGGGGCGCCACCCGGACCAGGGGGCGCCACTTATGACCGGTAAAACCTATCAGGTGGGCGCCAAATCCTATCGGTGGGCGCCGACTTTCGTATCCTGGGGGTGGGGGTGGGAAGCGACATTTCAGGGGGGCGCCATCGACCTTTCAGGGGGCGCCGAGGGTCGATCGGGGGGGACGTGCCCCCCTTGCCCCTGGATCCGCCTATGCTACCAGGTGATTTTGGGTTTTGAGGTCCAGTTTCTTGACCTTGAATACCTCCTATAAATTCTTCAGATACGTAAAATTGATCAGGGATAAGGTATGTACCATAAAATATGTGCCTGTGGTAATGTGAGCAGAGCTAACATTAATGTCCTATAATATTTAGTTTTACACAAATGAAAGTAAAATATGTTCGTTTTGATTTTGAAAAGTGCATGAAAAATTAAAAACAATTACAGGCTCCCAAAACAGGGGATTGGAGCAGCGGAGAGTTGGAGGTGATGCTTCCGATTTTATCCTGAAAACTAATTTCATCCATATGTTGAATGAGTTCAAATGTTCAATAACTCAAAAAGGATGTGACTAGAATTTGGGTCCAACAATTTGTTTTTCATTCGAGGGGAAATGTCTATTTTGTTAGCGGAAACTCTACGGTTCACGGCATCTGGAGAAGCGGTCTCCAGCCCAGCTATGGACCCACTACTCGGCGCAGCATAGAATTCATACAACACAATCACGAACAAGCATCTAGTGCAAATCGGGCGAACTTGGGTACGTCGGCTGTGCGTTGATAGGCACAGGGTTTAAAATTACACACATATGCAAGCTTCTAGAAATCACTGTAGGTATAGACTGAAGTTGTACCATTTGTTCGAAATTTTTTCGCTATGTCGATGGGAAATTCAACAGAGCGCTCACTTGTTAGGTTTTAGATACGAGTGTGCGCCGCTCTAAAAGGAATTCTCACTTTTCCTTAGGGTGTGCACCGCATGGGCCCTTTCCCGTAAGCCTTAAAAGGAATGTGGCACCTTTATAACGTGATTTTAAAAGAGATAGCCAAGTTGTAAAGTATGCCGAAAAAGCCGGTACTCAAGATATCATTTGTTTTGAGACTCAAAATTTCCGTACAGAGAACCTAAAAACTACCTGAAATGTACCCTTCGTGTACCCTTAGCAGCAGGCCACAGTTGTCAGCCGTTGGAGTGACGACATATGCTGACGTCACGGTGAGTATCAGCCAATCGAAGCCCTCGAAGCCTGCTTAAGTATGGTAGTGGCTGCCAGATCATGACATCATCCACAGGTGGATATTTATTTCTCTCCCTTTATTTTGACAGACAACAAATGGTAGGAATGCGTGCTTTGGCTCCTGAAAAGGCACCCCAAGATGCACTAATGCAAGTAATGGGACATTTATACCATTGCTGGTTTAATTCACAGAGCCCGTGCTCGTCTTACCTATCATGCCCCATGCTTGGATCCAAGGAGGCAAAGGGGGCGGGTTCCCCCATCGACCCTCGGCGCCCCCTGACATAGGCGTAGGAACGGTAAAATTATTGGAGGGGGCAGGGCCGTTGACATAAACTTGGACCATGCTTTGAAAAAGCTTTGTTTTGTGGCGAAATATTGGCTCTGGGTCTCCTACAAGCCCGCAGTCGTACAAAAATTCCAGAGTACGCACAAATAGAGATTAACACGAGCTAACGAGCAAAATTATTTGTATTTTTCGGATATCGTAAAAATACGTATCTGAATGGATCCTAGTCAGCCTAAGGGCTTATAGATTTTTGGCTGTAGAGAGGTCGAACATGTTACCTAAATTTATCTGTAGTAGCCCTGCTCTCTATATGAGGCAAAACTGTAGTCATATCGCCTCGTCATAAATCAGTTTTCCATTGTGAATTTTCCTCTGAATGAAAGTGCCCCTCGGCCGTTAAAACGTGCACCTTCTTTATTGATGCACCCTTAGCTCGGAAGTGGCCCTTAATCGCGTAACTGTGTACATTCGTTGTGAATTTTCTTCTGAATAAAAAGACATTTCCTCATTTAGGTGCCTACCTAGAACGGTAAAGGTTCACCTACTGAAAGTATCCCAATGTCTTTGATAATTTTAACTGTTGTTTTAACTTTTACACTTTTGTTTAGTTTGAATGTGCCCCTCGGTCAGAGACGCAGCCAAAGGGACGCAGGGGAATGTGCCCCTCATTGGTTCCCAGGCATTGGCGGATCTAGAAGCAGCTTTTGGGGGCCAAACCACCCGTTTGGGTGGGCCAAATTGGGAAAAATCGCGAAACTTTCCCTAATAGAACGTAACGAAGCACATTCCCTTAAGGAGCCCCTAGATCTGCTCTGGGGGCTTTAGGCCAGCTCAGGGCCCCGAACCAGTTCAGACGCTCAGCTCGAAAGAAAATTGAGTGCCTATGTGAAGCAGCCCATGAAACCCCAGCTGGTGCCCTAGTTTTCTCCAGCAGCAGGATTTGGCCAGACAGATTGAGACACTCCTCAGAGCTTCCCTGGCGACGTTTTTGTAAAGCTAGCAAAAGTGACCCTTATCCTCGAAAGTGATCCCTCCATGGTGCTGTGCCCCCCCATACTGAGGCTCTGGCTGCGCCCCTGCACAAGTTTCCGGGTTATGTTAGGGACATGAACGCAGGGTAGCAACTGGCCCAAATCAAACAACTATTGGTTTAAGAACGAAATTTTGTTCTGAGCAGGAGTTTCGAGATTAACTAGCAAACGGCACTTTTTTCCGTTGTGGTAACACTCATCGTTGCTCGCTTACCTTCTTGCTGAAAAACTTTCGGATGTCCATGGTTCTCGTCGCTGTCTCCAGTAACTGGAACGATGATACAAAACAAACGTTTGCACCACGCCTGCCTCAGCGCTCTGCCAATTGGTACAGGAAAATAATAATCATCGGCTGATATTTCCATTCTCGCAAATCACCGCGGGTTCCGCGCGCCTCCGAGCAACGCGACATGACGTTTCCGCGCGAGCTCAAAATTCAGCTGAAAGGGAGATACGCGAAAAAATTTTTATTGGCTAGATCAAAAGGTCACAAAAAGTTGTTTCAGAAGTCATATTCTCATTTTTGCGAATTCGGCCGGCAAATGCCTTAAAATTGCTCTCAAAGTCAACATTTCTAGACGACTTTACCGGTACACCTCATATCGATGTATATGACGTACACACGGCTAGAGCTATCAATTTCTCTAAAAAAATGGTCGTATTTTTCCTAAGCAGTGACTTGAAAGTTTTGAACCGATAAAGACAAAAATTATTTCAGAATATCTACTGCCCAAAATAATATTATATTAGAAATATAGGATTTTTAAGTAATCACAACTGACCAATCAGAAGGCATAGCCACCTCAAAGGGGGTCACGTGACCTTCCTGACGCAAAAGTTTCGTCATTCTGGGGATATTGCAGAAAACGGTTGAAGACCCGAGGACGCAGTGAGACATATATGAACGAAAAAGACATATTTAAGCTGCATTGAAGCAAGGGAAACAAAAGCATAGTTATATAGGGGATTTCGAAGATTTTAGTGAGAGTTGTTCTTGTATTCTGATGTTATCTTCCACAGGTAAGAGTACAAATAGCATTTTGCAGAGCTGATGCAGAAGAAATCTTCTGTTTTGTGCCTGCTTTTTTTCTTTGTACCACCGAGTATATGTGAAAGGCTTCAGAAAAATAAAGCCCATCGGCCCATCCGCCGTGTTATCATAGTTAGCAAACCAATAGAGACACCATAGTTAGTTACAACAGTACTCTGAGCAGGTGCCATAAAACGTTGTTTTTAGTCAGAAAGCATAAGGGAAGGAGATTGTGGGATGTTGGTGTGCGATCATACATGTAGGTTCTGGAGAAACTATGATATTGTGCTAAGGTTGATGATGGATGAAATATTTTTGTACCAACTGTAAGTGAACTCTGTGAGTATGCTAACTTTTAAAGATAGATGTTCTTTAATATTTGTCATTCTTAAAAGATAAGCAAGACATTTTTTGGGTTTTGGCAACCTATGTGGCCCTTGAACCTTTTAAATTAAAGATTAAACAGAGCATTCAGATAGCTCAAATTAGACCTTAACATGCCTTGATCTATACATGTTTAGGTACTATGGCAAGCTCATCTCTTTTTCTCCCGTATGCTAGGTGGGGTAAATTTAGAAGTCTTATCCTTCCTCTATGTTGGAGATGTATGATGTGGGTAACAACAACTCTATTTTCTGTCCTCAATGATATTCTGTCTGGAGAATGTGGCTGGTTTCTTGAGGCATTTGGGGCAGCACAGATCCTGCATATATCTGGAGGCATAAACTTGATTTCCAGAAGAAACTTTTGTTACCAACCGGTGCACATATCCATTTTGGTGTGTGGGGAGGTCGCTTATCAATAATTGCCATTTTCTCTGTTCTCCTTTTCATTGCTTTGTAGCAAACATGATATATGTTTTATATATATTCACCATTGTGGAAAGTATGGCAGCTGGTCAGAAGAGTCGCACCAGCCATCTAAAACTCTGGCACAAATTTGCACAGCCAGCTGCCTAAATTCACACCAATCTGCAGTATACCAGGGAGAAAGCACCCATCCCTACCCTAGTGTGCAAAGTATGACATTTTCTTCAAGATCTCGTTGGTGCGAGTGTACTTGGAGACAGGATCAAGTGGTGCAAATTCAATCAACCTTGTGTGAATTTGTGAGACTGGTGCAAGAAAGGTGACACTGAAAACCAAACAAATATTGACTGAATGGTTATAAAGACTGAGGAGGGGGCTTGAAAAAGTCCTTAACTATCTCACTAATAAGAGAGACAGCATTGCATTGTGTGGGTAGGAATGAGAGCATTTTTCCCTGGTAATATGACAGGTTAGTGTGAATTTTTGGTGGCTGTCGGTGCAAGAATTTCAGATGGCTGGTGCAGCTTGTCTGGCCTGCTGCCATACTTTGCAGACAGGTCCCTACCCACATGATGCAATTTTCCTTGTGTCTTTATAACCATTTTTCCATTATTTGTTTGGTTTTCAGCGTTACCTCCCTTGCACCAGTCTCAAATTTGCACCAGGTTAATAAAATTTGCACCACTTGTTCCTGTCTCCAGGGGCACTCACATTGACTAGGCCTTGTCAAAAGTACCATACTTGTAGCAAACAATGATTCTGTTGCTTCTTTTTCTGCTGTCACTTTTGTGTAATAACTTGAAATATATTAATGTGATGGATAGCATTCTTATAAATCATTTTGGCCCTAAGCCAAGTTTGTGCTCACATTTAAGTCCTGGGAATTGAAGTCTTCCATTCCATATTTTTGCCTGTCCTTTCCTCATGCTTGTATGAATTTTTCAGGTGCTGCCAGTGGCTTAAGATCTGTGGACGGTCCCTCACTTCCTGAAGCTGCTGAGGAACCACATCTTGGACCAGGGTCTGAGGCTACCGGGTCCAGAGGCACCGGTAGTAGACAAGGGCCTCCCCCAGCAGCTTTTGCAAAGGACAATGCCAAGCTTCTGCTTTGCCACGCCCTTCAGTTGAAGCATATAAAGGTATGGGCCATCAGTTTTGTGCATCAAACTTTTACTTGCGTTCTTTTTATATGTGCTGGACGTGAAATTTAAATCATTTGTATAGGATTTTAAATTATTCAGTGCTCGGGAGTGCACCTTTCCATTTGGTTTGTACCGTTTTTATTAATATACTGTGTATAATTGTATTTGCGGAGGCAAAATGGGTTGCATTGCTATCAAATGAATCTCAGGTCACTCATTCGAATGAACATATCAATATATTTTTCACTGGCAACGGGAACATAGCAATAATTTTAGTGGTCCTCTTTTGAATAAAAGGACATTATGAACCTTCCCTGATAGGTGAAAATAGATTCAAAACAAATCTATAAATGTGTGAGAGCTGAACATGTTTCATCTTCTAATATCTGTTAAGTTGAACAATCATGATAAATGACTAGATTGTGAATATTTGGCTAAGTGTCAGTTATTCGCTCGATATAGCAAAATATCCAATAAAACTGTTCGTTTTGACAATCGCCCATCAGTTGATGATTGTCAGATGAAGTTTATACCAAAAAATTTCCGTCAGGTGACTGGCCAGGAGCGACAGCGAGTACGTCCAGCGGCCCAGATGCTCAGCGAGCGCGTGGGAAAGTTTCTACTCCACCTATTCGGTCAGCGCTTCGTCAAGCAGGCTCAGTTCGTCATCACCTGCGACGAGATGTTCGACACCTGCAACTTTCGGTGCTTCCTGGACGGCAAGGCTCATCGGTCAGCATTCGGCTTGGAGCACACCATCAATGCTCAGTATACTTCTCTGCTCGAGTTCATGCGGCTGATTCGGGACTCCTGAGTCGGATGCCAGAGCAGGTACCATTCCAGAACGGGTTCATCATGTCCTTAACAGCCCTGCGAGGTCTCCACAGCATGCTTCAGAACATCTACGGTGTCAAGTACTTTCTGACGTCTCGGGTGAATCAGGACATGGTAACAAACTTCTTCTCTCAGGTCAGGTGCTTGGGAGCAGGCAGCACCCACCCAACGGCGGTGGAGGCCAAGACTCGTGTTCTCATGCTAGACCACATGCTGATGGAGCCCCAGTCTCGCTGGAAGAAGAAGAATCAACATACCTGAGTGCGGCTACCCTGCAACTGGACACCCCCCTCGATAGTCATTACTGAAGAGCTGGATGACATCGCTGCTGTGTGATCAGATGGAGAGGGTGCAGCCGTGCCCCGCTCCACCGGTACCGGACAACCCGGAGCAGGACTGGCTGGACGAGGATGACCAGGACGACGCCGTGGAACGAGCTGCTCCGTCAGCAGGGGACGCGAACCAAAAACTTTGTAAGCAGGCACCGTCCTACGTGGCGGGCTTTGTTGCTGCAAAATGCAAACCTGTGGACAGCTCTCTCTGATACATATCATCGACCGTGCCTGTAGTAGATGAAAGTGGGAAACTGGAGTGGTTGCAACGTCTCAATCGGGGTGGTCTCACAATACCAAGTGAAAAGTGGCTTAGGCAAGTAGGGGAGCTAGAGGTTTTAGTTTGTGATATGCATGGACCAAGCGACATCGATAGGAAACCAGGATTCATTCGCCGTTTGACTTCTGATGTGCTGGTTAAATTCCCGGACCTTCACGAAAAGGTAGCGCGAAAGTACGCGGTGACGAGAACACACATGCGGGTGAAGTGGCTGCAACGGTTGTATGCGGAGGGGAAGCGAAAGGCAAGGGCAGAACAGAAAAGTCGTCGGGAAATGAAGAGAATGCGTTACTACATTTAGTAAAAGTGATTGAGTAGTATCCTCAGGTAGCCAGCTATTATTGATAATACTGTATCTGCACCCAGTTCGTATACTTATCGGGCGTTTACCCGCTGTAGCGCCGCGTCAGAGGTACGAGTCGGTGATTGATAAAGGATTATTTATATATTTTAGGAACGTGCATTGATCTGTATATCTATGATAGAAGTGATAACAGTTGTGTGTACGTTTGGTTTTTTACATGTGTTTTTTGTGATTTGGATGTCCCTTGCGCAAAAACATTTAAAAACCTAAAAAATAGCGGGGAGTGGTGTGGCCCATAATATTTGCAATACATTTTTCTTCTTTGTTTTTCTTCGTAAAGTAAATGGGCACATGGGAAAGGGAAGGGCACTCCTGCATAACCAACAATGGGCAGGGGCAAAATTTTATGCGTGATCTGTACATTTTGTGTTGCGTAGTTTGTTGCCGCCGTAAACTTATCAGTTATGTATGCTAGTCAAATCAAACTGTTGGCTTCCCTGTTATGTATAGTAGTGTGACCTTTGTACACAGTGTCCTATTTTTGGTGCATCTGAACAAGAAGTGAAGTATTCGTCATATATTTATCGTGACGAACGGCTCAGTGGCTGAGACTGCGTTAGTGCGCAAACCATGAAAGAATACGTGTGGAAATGAACGCGACACCACACAAAACATGTGCACGGCGTTACGATTTCGTTTAGCATTTGTATACCGTCGATTCTCTGCTCACCTATATCATGATTAAATGTATGATTATGGATTGCGATATTTCATTTGGAAATGTCTGCCGAGATGGTGCTGAATTAAATAGTCTTTCCGAAAAATTGCGCTCAATGTGATGTCAAAGGATCTTCTTCGCTGCCGTGATGAATATAAATCACTGTATTGGTACATAAATTTTGTTCCACGGTATTTACCTAAGCATTTTAACACAAATTATATCGTTTTCTGGTGAAGTTGCTAGATTTTCGAAAGAAAATGCCTCCCACGTTTGTTGTGTTGTGCCCTGATTTAGCTTGACAAATTTGAGAAAATGCCTGAAAATAAATATCCATTGAAAAATGTTCCCGCTGAACATATGGCTGGTAGTTATGTTAACACGCGCATTGACGGGGGGGCGGGTACCCGCCCCCCTCGGGTTTTTCGGAGACAGCAGAAAAACGGCGGCGCGTAGCGCCGCCGTACTTGGCATGCATTTTCCCTCATCATTTTTACAACTTCTGTGAAAATTTTAAGGTTAGGTCATCTCAGGTCAGATCACCAGTCCAGGTCGTGACCTGACCTCAAAAAAAGTTTAAGATAGTATAAGTCGGAGCAGGGTGAACTTATCCGATTGAAACTCATCACATAATGGGCCCACCGAGTTCTCTAAAATATTTTCCGGTATTTTTGATATCGATGACCTAAGGTCAGGTACAAGGCATGACCTCTCCGTTGGAAATACATGGGAAAAATGTTTTTTACTGAATAAATCAGTAAGGGATGGTGATAAAGCGTTCATTCTAGTTGCATTAGACTCACCTTGTCTTTGCGGTTCTAATAATATAAATTTTATATAATTTGACCTTGACCTGACCTCAGGTCAGGTCAAATCCTTGATTTGACCTACCAAGGTCAAATCATATATCATTCGATTCGGCTTGCTACGAGGATTCCTATAGTTTAAAAGTAGTTTTGCTCTATCTTTACTTGTTCAGATTTAATGGCCGAGAACCTTAATTTATATGTTATCCCTAGGACGGCCAGTGTGCAAAGTATGACATTTTTGACGAGATCTCGTTGCTGCGAGTGCACTTGGGGACAGGAGCGAGTGTGCGAATTTTACCAACCTGGTGCGAATTTGTGAGACTGGTGCAAGGAAGTTGACACTGAAAACCAAGCAAATAATGGCTAGGTGGTTATAAAGATACAGGAGGGGGCCTTATGAAAAGTCCTCAACTAACTAACTAACTAATAAGAGAGATAGCATTGCATCTTGTGGGTAGGAATGGGTGCGTTTTTCTCCCTGGTATATGGAAGATTGGTGCGAATTTTTGGTGGCTGGCGGTGCGAGAATTTTAGATGACTGGTGCGACTCGTCTGGCCTGCTGCCATACTTCGCAGACTTGTAGGACGGCATGTTTCAACCTCTCGTGACCTTAAATGTGACCTGACCAAAAATGGTTCAAATATTTTTGATAAAGAAATAGATGGGCTACCCAACGCTTTACCGTTTTTCGCTACCTACCGTGGTTCTCGAGATCTTAGGGGGCGGGTACCAACCCCCTCGTCAAGGTGAAGGTGGCTTCAGACCCCCGTCAAAGCGCGTGCTAAATTAGGAGACATTAAAATTGTAGTGAAAATTTCCCGCAAGGTCATTTTCATTTCCACTTGGGGCTAGAGGGTAAGATGCTCCAACGACAGAACACTTGTGCCAATGAGCGCCGCCACGGCACCTAGAATTAGGGGGGCAAACCCATTTCTGCCTCTCCTAGGTGGGAACGAATATTTTTTTGCTCTACAGACCTTGTGTAAACATCTCTTTCAGTGCTTGTCAGACTTAGTATAAAGCTACATCTCCAAGTACATGATCGCTCTCCGGGGCGAGGGGGAGCGAATATTTTTTACTCTACAGACCTAGGGTAAACACTTTTCAAAAATTTCTCTGGCGTTTTGGTGGGCCAAAAGATAGTTTGGTCCCCCTCCAACGCTTTGGGGGCCATGGTCCCTCCGATACACATTTGGTCCCTCCGATACACATCAACTCTACAGCACAACCCCTGGCCATCCTCGGCGCTCATAGATTCTGATCTAAATGCACCTTTTTCCCCCCTGCAATAGAAAACCTGGATCAGCCATTGTATGTTTCTGTTCAGAGCACCATAGTCTACACACTTGAAACACTAAAAACGGGTCTTCACTCATACGCATCGGAAAAAGGGGGGCCAGGGGGACCTGGCCCCCACTTTTCGGCCAAAAATTTCCTGATCTCAGTAAAAATTAGGGAAAACCGGACATTCTTATATCCAGCCGCTGCGGAAGGCTACGAGGAGCCCAAATTCGAAGAGTTTTTGGTCCTGATGTTGAAAGTTTTTTGTCAGCATCAGGCTGAAGTTTGGCTGCCCCCCCCACTTTTTTGCCGGTGGCGACAGTTATGTCTTCAATGTCCTTACTTTACCAAGCCGAGCCCATTACAGCCTTCGGGGTACCGCCGGACAGATTTTCATCTCTAGTTGGGTTCTAAAGTGACTCAACGGCAATTTGCATTACTCCCGGCCGGCTCCTGGGTTTGTTTTGCAAAACTCGAACAGAGGTGTGTTGGACTGCTGGCAACCTACAAACTCTTTTGTGGTGCGCAGGAGCAATTCTGCCTATTACGGGCTCACTTCCGTCTGCATTCTATAAAATACGATATTGCGCGTGCGCGTTGCAGAAAAACCTGCCAGTCCGCCTGCAGCCAAACACGTCTCCGGTTAGTTCGGGTCGGACCGTAGGTAGAGGTTTAAATTTTTTTTCAAATCTTTTTGTGGGATAAATTTGTAAAATTAACGACTAAAAAAGTGTTAAAATACATTCTGAATACAAATACATAATATGAGAAACATCAAAACACAATTTTAGTAACCATGGCAACGAGAAAAGACTGTCCCTGGCTAGTGATGGAGTGCTGGGTTTAATACCCTAACTGATATTGATAAATATTTAGATAATTGTGATGTGGCCTCCCAAAAAATTGGTCGAAGATGCAAAAATGATTATTGGTTTCATGATCAGGATTTTTCAAATATCAAGACACCACAATAAAATTTTTTTCGCGTATCTCCCTTGAAGCCATTCCGGCGGAATCCTCCACTCAGGAGGTGCTAGTTGCGGGCGATTAGAACTTCACTTTTCATCGGCTGAGTCAAGCCCAGGGTAATAGAGGACGGGTACACCAAAGTTTAGTATGTGCGCCATGAGTCTATTTCGATAATTTGTGATTAGATTACCACAAGAACAATTTTTTGTTTTCAATTTCTTATTTTAAAGAAACAAATGAGCAACAATTTCGGAAATATACTCTTAAATTTAAATACAAATATTTGTGTATTGTCCTCTAGTCCAATTTTAGGAGGAAATAGTAGATTCTTCCAAATTTAGTTTGGATATGGGCTCTGCTCGATAGCGGCGAACACTGCGCTTTCGGTTTGATTTATTTATTGCTGCACGGACACTACACTCGGCGCGGGGGAAATGCATGCTTTCACACAATTGGTCTTTTTATTCACTTCTTACGGCACTTACATGTCATGAAGGTGGACTATTTACTTTTGTTTTGGGTATTTTTTGTCTTGTGTGGGATCTAAGCAACGTCTAAGTCATTGAAATGGTGGTGATAGTTTGTCAAATATGCAAATGGAAGCCATGTATAATCATCGGACGGAGGATACCCCGGTTTGTGCATTTTGATCCTGCATCACAAGGGAATTTATTGAATCTGTATGAGGAAAGGGTCAAAGCAAGATGCCTATGTGAGGTGGACATCAGGATGTGATCACACTCCAGGGTAGGTAATGAGGGATTCTGGGAGCTCAATATTATGGTGGCCTTAATTTTCCTGCCTTATGTTCTTATCAACTGTTGTTTCTAAAGATCAAAGTATGACCAAGTGTCAATTCCCATTGCCAATCAGCCAGTGTGCAAAGTATGGCATTTTCGATGAGATCTTGTCGATGTGAGTGCCCTTGGAGACAGGGAGTGAGTGGTGCAAATTTTATCAACCTGGTGTGAATTTGCAAGACTGGTGCGAGGAAGGTAACACTGAAAACCAGTAAAATAATGGCTGAATAGTTATAAAGACACAGGAGGGGGCCTTATAAAAAGTCCTTAACTAATTAACTAATAAGAGAGGTAGCATTGCATCATGTAGGGAGGAATGTGTGTGTTTTTCTCCCTGGTATATGGCAGATTCATGTGAATTTTTTTAGGCTGGTGGTGTGATAATTTTGGATGGCTGGTGCTACTCGTCTGGCTTGCTCCCATACTTTTCAGACTGGCCAATCAGGATTTTGCATTGTATCAAGATGCAGGATACATTTGAAATACTGATAGAGCTTTGGGCAATTGAAACAGCTTGAATCCGCTTCACGTCTATCTGTATCTAGCCAGGTCTAACAGCACATGACAGAATGATTGTAAATATTTTCCTTATTTTGCAGAGGTAAAGGTGAGTAGTCTGCAGAGGGTGAAGCTTTCTTGGTCATTAAGCAATATCAAATGGAAGAAAATTGTATTAAACTTCAAATAAAACTGTTAAACAACATTCATTAAACAAAACTATTATTCTTCGAATAAAATTGTATAGTTGGGTTAAGGGAAAGTGAAGGGAGTGAAAGGAGATGTGAATGTTTTGCTAGAGATATAGACAAAATTGTGATGAAAAACTTCTATATGTTACAGTTCCACCTATATCCACGCCGAAGTGTCACAGAAACTGTGATCCCTGTATCCTGATTCTCAGCTCTATCCAGATTGTCTCATTGCACATGGAAACTGGGTCTATGTTTTGCCATGGCCAGAAACAAACAGTGCATAATTTGACAATAATGGAGAACACATTTAAAAGAATCAGGTATCCATTATACACATTGATGACACATGAAAAATAAGCATGGGAGTCAGTCAGGATACATGGCAGTGTGATTGGGGAAGGGGGGGGTGTGACCCATTTATTCATACACATATATTGACAGTAAGAATATCATCATCCATTAAGTATGTTTTATCATTGAAGCCTTACACATACATTACTGCAGTGGCACATACATCAGGATATGGTGCCCTACTACATCAAGCACCAGCTGATTCAAATATTTTCAAAACACTCACTTGGTACAGCCCAATATGGAAGATAATCAGAACTCATGTGCTGGGCACTTAACAGTGTTTTTTTATATATTTGTTTGCAACCAAGGGAATAGAAGAAACACTCTCAACTGGTTGATGAGGTCACCATCCCCCAACTGTTGCAAAAAAATTGTTTTTCTGAAAAGCATAAGTGGTTATGAAGGAGGCTTTTGCAATTGAGCTTTTAGTGCCTTCCCAGCTATGATTTTTTGTTTTGTTGAGTTGATGGGTGTAGATAAAGTCCTAATAAGTCACAAATAATACCAAGTCAGCTATATACTCAGGTAGAGCAAAGCAAGGTGGTGATGAAAAGGCTTTACATGCAAAAACACATGGTTTGAATATAGAGATAAACGCATTTGATAAATATTTATTAAGTACACCTATTTGGAAGTTAAGAAAATATGTCAATACAGCAAGCTGGTCTTAATTCAATGTCTCGAATTTCACTATGAGAAATTAACATATTGTTGCCTTCAATCATTTCTGAATATGTGTGGATTATCAGATGAAGAATAGAAAAATAATAAATTACATTATATAAAAAAGGTACACAGTGTATTAGGGAGGCTGGGGGAGAAATTCATTCATGTGAGGGTTTGTGGTTAGTTAGTGGGTCAATTTGTGTTTCCACTTCTTCACTTAGTTGGCGATGTATGGGGCGTATGCATACTGGAGGAGGAGGTTTGCGGCCTTTATCTGACCTGGAAGACTCATTGTATGTCTACGTGAGGAAGGGACGGGGGGTAAACAATGGATTGGAGATGCCGAGCAGTGCATTTGTGGGAACGGTTGTGACTATTGATCCCATTCATCTTCTTATGGTAGGATCTAGGGTGTCAGATTGGGGTGGTGGGGGCATCGGGATCAGCGGGCGCCAATTTTGGTCGGCAAAACCTATCAAGTTGGCCCCAAATTCTACCGCAGGGCGCTGATACTCGCATCCCGGGGAACGACCTTTTAGGGAGAGTCATCGGAAATTTCAAAGGGGCGTCGATCATCAATTGAATGGAGGCATGTGCTTCTACCCCTGGATCCACCTATTCTTTGCTAGATTGGCATTTCCTATTTTCTGCCGCTCCCAGTTTAGGCAACGGGTATGACCCCTGCTTCTGTCAGACTCCTGAAAGCCCGTTTTAATGTCAGGGCTAGGGGCGGAAAATGTCGCCCCTTCGTGAGATACATGGTATAATGCAAAAAGTCATCATAGATGGAAGAAAGAAAGCAAAATAGTGGGGCAAGATTCATATTGGCAATGTTGGGGAACCATGCATGGGCACCAATATATGTTTCTCAACTTTTGATACTTTTTATCTTGCTTGACCTGTTTCCGCCTGTGCAAAACCCGGGTGAGCGTAATAATCTTGTCTCTCTAATCCGTCTGTGGGTGAATTGTTGTCTTTTCCGTCTTGCAACCGAATGCATACCGAAGATGCTTGTAGCATTCATTGGACTGTGAAAAACTGCACCTGCGTGACACCCCTTAATTACAATACCGAAGCACGCTTATGCCATTGCACGGCTATAGAATATAGGGCTGAGAGCAGCGGCGGATCCAGGGCTTCATTTCGGAGGGGGATAGGGCCTTTGCCTCAGATCAGGTTCCGCTTATGTATTTACTATATGCACTCGGAAATTTCGGGGGGGGGCTTGAGCCACCCTAGCTCCCTTATATCCGCCACTGGCTGGGAACATCGTATAGTTTTCTTTATTCTTCGAGGCTGCCCTGTAAGCAATCTTGTACTCTGGAAAGTAAAATTTTAATATACTAAAAATCCCGATTTTTTGTTGCTGTAACTGCTTCTGTTAACCAAGCTGAAAATGTAAATGAGCTATTTCCTGGTATCCTATTCATAATATTGTATCATTATGACATATCTCAATGTTGTAACGGACGGCTTCGTTGTGGGAAGAACGAACCGTATACAATAATACTCATTTTGGGAAAAGAACCTCCCCAAATATTGGGTCATAGCTTCGCCCCTGGTCAAGATTTAGTCTCAAAACTTCCATGGAATCTGCCCCAGTTTTACAAGCCAGAAAGTTTCAAATGCTTATCGCAAGCTGTTCAGGAGATATCCTGGAAAAAACGTAATGGGTGGGCAGAATCTCTCCTTGACAGGAATAGGGGTAAATTCAGTGGCGGATCTAGGAATTCATTTGGGGGAGGGGGGCTCACCTCGAGCCTCACCGGCTCGCAGCTCGAGCCTCACCCGCTAGTATCTCGGTTAGTCGCTCGTCTATCTATTAACTTTGGAGGCTCGTAAATTTTGGGGGGCTTAAGTCCCTCCCCCTGGATCCGCCACTGGGTAAAGCGACAACTTTATCTTTGCTGTCTAACTATAGTTGTAAGAAACTGCACGAGTTCTGAACGACTAAATTGATTCGCAAAACTTAATGTTAGCGGTTAAAAACGTGTGCCGCGACTAGGTCTCGAACACACACTCTTCTGATCTCTAGACCATTGCTCTATCCACTGCGCTACGCCGACGCTGGCGTATGGGGTGTGCGCCAAGAAATCTGTGGCGCACATTTGCAGAGTTATCGAAAATTGATGTTTCGAGGTAGTTCTGTGCGTCTGACGTAAAAACGCCAAATAGAACATGGAAAGAGCAGAGAACAGGCTTTCTAACAGCTTTATTACATTTTTTCCAACGGCCATAGGCTGATGACAGCAGCTGTCGGAAAATGACCAATTTAACACGTAAGCTCTATGGAGCAGTCGCATTTGTGCGCCATGGCAGTAGATTGCTACCAACTAACTTTGGAGGGCCCTGAGTCAAGCCCAGTTAGAGCGTATAGGGCACGGTTCCAATCAAAGTTTCTATATGCTGGGACACTAATGAATTACTCATTCTTAGTTTTTAATGATAAATATCACCGCAATCATTTTCAGCACAATATGGTTAAATTTGTGAATGAGCATCTAACTCAAAATATTGGGGGCGGGGGCCAGCTCTATGGTCTGGCCCCCCAACGAGAATATTGGCAGGCCATGGGTCATGGCCCCCTGCCCCCCCCCTGTTCCTACGCATATGCCCCTTGAAATGGCCACGGCGCCCCCCTGGAGGGTCAATGGGTCCCCCCTGAAATGTCGCTTCCCATCTCCCCCGATGCGAAAATCGGTGCCCACCGATAGGATTTTGCGCCCACCTAATAGGTTTTTCAGGTCAAAAGTGGATCCCCCTGGTCATAGGCGTAGGAACGGGGTGGGCCAGGGGGCCATGGCCCCCAAATATTTATGATTCTTAACCATTAACCCTATGGCGTTGACTGGAAAGAAATGACTTCAAAATGCCCGCTGCCCCCAATATTCTGGACGTTCCTACGCCTATGCCCCTGGTCCAGATGACGCCCCCCCAATCGGCAATCTTGGATCTGCCTATCAGTGGCAGATCCAAGGGGGGCAAAAAGGCATTTCCCCCAACTGCAAAAGCTCGGGGCAAAACCCCCAAAGTGATCGACCTCCTCTTTTCCCCGACTCCTTTTTAGTTTATAAGCAAGATTTTGGTGCTTCAGCTCTCAAATTCAAACAGAACCAGTTAAGATCAGTGTAAATATTGGGCCTCGGACTGGAAAAAGCATCTCGAGCCCATAATTTTTATCCGTGACGGTTTTTTTGCTTTTCGCCTCAAATTCACAAAATTTTACCGGCAAGTGATATTGCAGCGCAGCTTTCACGGTGTTACGTTTTTTTGTGCTTTTTGACTTTTGACTTTGATTTGCCCCTCCCAAACCCACCGGCTAGATCCGCCACAGCCACCTAATGCCATACCCGTCCTATCTATTACCCTCTCCCCTATCTTCTCTCGTTTCCCCTGCCTATTCCCATACTTGCGAAGCACTGGTGCGAAAACTGAACGGCAGGTGGCGCCACGGCGGACATTTCTCGACGTCCGCAACGCTGTAAACCAAGACAGCGGGCTGGACGCACTGCCATCCTCATTTAGTGCTGCCATCTAGCGGGTGTAATATCATTATGCGATATCCGTCGACGCCAAAAGCGCTAGTCGCCGCCCGCCATCTTCAACCGACGCGATTTGCACCGCATTTGGATTTGGCCGCCATCTTCCCCGAAGACGCGGCGGCGTCGTCGCTGTTGTCAGTTGGTGGCAGTTGTGGTCATACTATTCTTTCCAAGACCCGGAAAGATAGAGTATTTCCTCGAATAAGGATCAATATCGTCGTCATTTTTGCGTTTAAAAAAGGTATGTCATGAAGTGCTTACTTGCGTGTCGCACTAACTCCTGAACATCATTATTGACACGGGCTGGCGAATTCAAATTGGAACGGGGCTCAGAATCGTGAAAAACGTTGGTTATGAAGGAAACTCAAAGTGGAAAAATTTCGGGAGTTTGGTGAGTCTTTAGTTTTTCATATGTTTATTGTATTGTGTGAATAGGTACATCAACATGTAATAGTGGGACTCTTGTACACTCATTAGGTAGACATTGTAATTATCTTTGCTATCACAAAAGAAAGGGACTACCTTCTTGAGGTATCAACATTGACATGGGGGCAAGGTTGAGGTGTATTGTATTGTGTGGTCATTTTCACTTCCTTCTAGATGATGCAATAGGGTTAATGGTTAAAGATATTGAATATGGGGGGTGGCTATCATCTTGATCTCACTGGGCCCCTGTTCATATTGATATGCCACAGTATGTCTGCTATGTACCTGTGCACCTACCATCTAATGCACAAATCCAACCAAACCTTGATCAAACCACATCAACTTGCATCCGACACTACTGACACATTTCATAAAAGTGGTGGAAATGTGAGGTGTTACACCTCACTGACCTACAAAGTAAGGAGCACTTTGCTAAAGGCGGCCATCGCTCTGAAAAATTTTCTATAGAAACGGTGACATTCTAATGCATTTTTAGGGTAGTATGGAACATATTTCAAGTATTTAGCACACTTACCAGTGTCAAATCCTTGAAAACACGCATTAAATCACCCGGAGAAATCGCGGCATATTCACGGTAACAGCGCTGATCAAAGCATAGAAATGAATGACGATTCTCTTGTTTACGTCTTCTGCGCAGTCGGTAATGTTAAAAAGTAAATATTTTCGGGAAGAAAACGTTATATACGATAACTAGGAACCATAAAGTGTTCAACAATATTTGTTTTGCAATTGTTTATGCTACAATTACTGATATATCTTTCAAATGACTTTTTTTACGAACTGCTGCGGTACTACTTTCATACGCTCAAACTGTCTGAAATAGGCGGATCAAGTTCAGTGTGCATGGTATGTAGAGACGGCGAAGATCTAGCAATGGCAGAGGAAGAAAAGTCTAACCTAAATCTGACCTGACCTGACCTAACCTAACCTAACCTAACCTAACCTAACCGATTTAGGAGCGGCCTCCGGCGGCCTAACCTGCGGTGCTAACTATCGCCTGCGTCAGCAGCGGCATTGCCCGGCTCCGCCGGCGAATGCCGTGGCCTCCCCAGGAACTCACCTGATGCTCGCTTCGCTCGCATGTCTGCGAGCTTCCATGCGAGCTTAAGCTCGCCGCCTGTCCCGATTCTCTAGCCTTCCCCCTCTTTTCTCCCCCATTGGACTTTCACCGGCTTTTAATATTACATCTCTAGTTGGTGTTCATCCGCCAGCTTCCGCCCGCTTTGCCCGCTTCTGCTGGTTAGTGCCCGGCCGGCAGCCGTGCGCCCGTCCGATATACGTTATTTGTTGGAAAACAAGATAAGTTTTTGGATTTCACATTGGAGTCGCCGATATGTTATAGAGTGAGTCCTGCTGATTAAAGTGGTACCCCATGTTCATTGGAAATATTTATATTAACGTGCCGCTATAAGCAAAGTTCTCCCAAAGTAACACTGTACATACAATTAGGGTTGGCAAATTTAAGCCATGTTCTGGTTTAAACCGGTTTAAACCATGGATTAAACCGGCTGGCATAAATTAATTTATGCCACCCTGGTTTAAACCACTTATCATAAAAATAATAAAAGCCACTCACGTTAAGTTCTCGCGAGAACTGTTTTTAAGCCACATTAAGCCACATTTCAAGCATCTACGACAACGGGAAAGATCGCCTCAAACTGGCCAAAGATTTCATGGTTCAGGCGCCAGATTGGCCGCCCAGCGTTGCAGTCTCCCCCTGTTAAATTGGGATAAAAGGGGTACATAACCTAACAGTAAAGACAGCGGTAGATGGGATTTAACATGCAGGCATTTACTTGTCAGATGCAGGGCGCAGCCAGAGCTTCGTATGGGGGGGCACACCAACTTTGAGGGGCACCCCCGGAAAAAAGGGCACTTTTTAACGTAACCTAAAAACCTTACTATATCTTTGTTTATATAATTTTTTGGGCATCTTTGGTTCAATAAAAATCCAAAGAAATAATTGACGGAGAAGGAAAACTCGATTAAAACCGAAAAAAGTAAACAAAATATCACCAAAATGCCATAGAAGTAGCCAAAAACACTACTGTTTTGGATAGATTTAAGGGCAGCCAACTCATGCAAGTACTTAACATCAGAGAAATCAGCGGAGCATGTGATATCTGTTACAATGTGCAGGTTAAGGCATATTGGAGTCGAAAATTTTTTGTGATGCCCACTTGTTTTGTCGTGACGAGTGAGCCCCTAGCTGAATGCGGATTAAGTTCCTTGCCTCCACAATCGCCGTGGGACGAGGAGTAGCATAGTGTCTTTGGAAGAACACATTTTTGCTGCCGGAAAAATTTGGGAGATACCTTTTGAACGCGTTTATTAAGTTCCATATTCGCAAGGCTCGGTCCCAGTTAAGAGTAAACAAAAGGTGAACAGGCCGGTGGTTTGGATGGGGATGGTGTGACAGGGCTGAAAATTGTGAAAACTATTTCTTCATCTAAATTAAATAGTAGAAATCCTGGTTTAGGGGACTGTGCTCTGAGCTCAGGGGCACATGCCTTTTTATCATCCCTTCCCAGAATCCACCAGTATAATAAGCAATTTATATAACCAGGGGTGCCTAGGTATCACAAGCCATTTTAGAGATTCCTCATTCCCTGTTAGCTCTATTTTACAAGGGGTGTTTCCATTGTGTTCTTATTCCCCATCTATTCAAGACCAGCTCTGGGGCCCCTAAGTGTGGATAAGAGGCCTCCAGAGCAACTTCCCCCATCCCCCCAGTTGTGCCTCCAGGGAATAGACTAGCTCAGTGACCCCGCCCCAAGATGATGGGAGTTGGCCTTGTGTTCTTATTATCTATCTATTCAAGATCATCTCAGGGGCCCCTGATGTAGATCAGGGCCACAGAGTAGCTCATGCTTCACCCAGGGACTAGACTAGCTCATTGCTCCCAGAGATGAGGTCATCAGACTAGCTCAATGGGCCACAGATAGGCTCGTAGGGCCTTAAACCAGTTCAAGAAGCCCCAGAACAGTTTAAGGCGCCAGATCACTTCAGGGGCCTCAAGCCAACTTAAGGGGCTCTCACAAGCTCAGCGCCCGGACCAGCTCAGGGTACCCTCAGAACCTAGATCCGCTCTTGGGCCCCAGATCAGCTCTTGGGGCCCCAGATCAGTTCAGGGGCCTCAAGTCAGGTCAGGGGCAAGATCAAGTCAGGGGCACTAATTCAGCTCAGGAATCCCTCACCAGCTCGGGGCCCAAGCAGTTCAAAAGCCCCAGAGCTGCTCAGGGGACACCAGATCGGCCCATAGGCCACCAGATCAGCCTAGGGGACAAACAATCAGATCAGTGGTCCCCGACCAGCTCGGGGCCCAGATCAGTTCGGGAATACCAGATCAAGTCAGGAGGCACTTAATCAGCTCAGAAGCACCATACCATCTCAGGGGCCCATATCAACCCCTGTGGGCCCAGCTCAGCTCAGGGCCTGGGAGCTGCTCAGGAAATCACGTAATTAACCCAGGAGGCCCAGGTCAGCTTAAAGGGCATCATATTAGCCATGGGGCACCAGACTAGCTCAGAGGGAATAAGATGGGCTCAGGAGACACACTGATGACTCAGCAGGCTCCAGATCGACTCAGGGGCATTAGTTAAGTTCATGAGGCAGTATATCTGCTCAGGGTGCACCAGATCGATCAGCACAGGGGGCATGTTCAAGTCAGGGGCACTAAATCAGCTCAGGGATCCCTCACCAGCTCGGGGCCCAATCAGTTCAAAAGCCCCAGAGCTGCTCAGGGGACACCAGATGCCCATAGGGCACCAGATCAGCTCCGGGGACAAACAATCAGAACAGTGGTCCCCGACCAGCTCGGGAATACCAGATCAAGTCAGGAGGCACTTAATCAGCTCAGGAGCCCCATACCATCTCAGGGGCCCTCATCAGCCTCTGTGGGCCCAGCTCAGCTCAGGGCTTTAGATCTGCTCATGAAATCACGTAAGGAGGCCCAGATCAGCTGAAAAGGCACCAGATTACTCAGGGGGGCATCATATGGGCTCAGGAGGCACCAGATCGACTAAGGGGCATTAGTGCAGCTCAGGTAGCACCAGGTCGATCCGCTCGGGGTCCAGATCAGCTCCCACCCCCAGACTATGGCAGGAGCCTAAATCAGCTCAGGGAGCAACATAACAGCTCAGGGGACACAAGGTGGGCTCAGGGCCCACCAAACCAGCTCAGGGGGGACCAGACCATCTAAGGAGACATCAATAATCAGTTGAGGGGGCACCTAATCAGCTGAAGAGGCACCATATTGACTTAGGATACAGAATCAACTTGGGGAGGCATGAGACAGCTCGGGGGCCCAAATCAGCTCAAGGGGCACTAAATCAGCTCAAGGGCACTAAATCAGCTATCAGGGCCCCAAACAAGCTCGGAAGCATTAGACTGACTCAGAGAGCATTATATAGGTTCAGGGGCACAATTATTTGCTCAGTGGGGCACTCGATTGACTCAGGGGCACCAGATCCGCTCAAGGGGCCAAGACCAGCTGAGAGGCCACGAGATGAGCTCAAGGAGCACCAGATTGGCTTCACCCGTACGATTATTGGCGACGATAAGGCATTAGGTAGACACATACTAGGTGCCCATACTCTTCCCGGGTGCTTGGAAAGGCGACAGAATGCCCCAGCTGACCGAGAAAGGTATTAAGTTGTCCAACAATAGTTTCAATCGCTACATGCGGTCCAGTTACATCTAGGTTCAACGGCTAGGGCTCTAAACTTCGAGCGGCACGGCCCAAATTCGGTACACCACCTGGCAATCAAAAGGGCACCCCGGCAGTGATGGGGGCACGTGCCCCCTGTGCCTTCCTGGCTGCACCCCTGGACAGTAGATCAACTCCGGGAGGCATTAAATAAGTTCAGGGGCCCGGATCAGCTGAAGGGGCAATAAAACAGCTAATGGGGCAGCAGGCAAGCTCGGAGGCATCAGACTAACTTGAAAGCATTATATAGGTTCAGAAGGCACAATTATTTATTTAGGGAGGGGGCACCAGATTGACTACGAGGGCATCAGATCAGCTCAGAAGGCACATGATCACCTCCAGGGGGCACCAGATGAGCTCCACCCGTACGATTATTGGCGACGATGAGGCATTATCTGGAAATGGATTACGTGCCTATACTCTTCCCGGGTGCTTGGAAAGGCGACAGAATGCTTTAGCTGACCAAAAGGCACTTAATTGTTAAACAATAGTGGAAATCGCTAAATGCGGCCTAGTGCCATCTAGGTTTAACGGCGTAGGGCACTAAATTTCGAGCGGCACGGCCCAAAGGGGTACACCACCTGGCAATCAAAAGGGCACC
Source organism: Lepas anatifera (assembly GCA_034440635.1). Lineage (NCBI taxonomy): Eukaryota > Metazoa > Arthropoda > Thecostraca > Lepadidae > Lepas > Lepas anatifera. Next base: position 1,391,340 of record JAOTON010001028.1, on the reverse strand, counting down.
CGGCACCGATGGGAGCACGTGCCCCCTGTGACCCTGGCTGCGGCCCTGGACAGTAGATTAACTACGGGAGGCATTAAATAAGTTCAGGGGCCCGGATCAGCTCAAGGGGCACTAAAACAGCTAATTGGGCACCAGGCAAGCTCGGAGGCATCAGACTAACTCAGAGAGCATTATATAGATTCAGAAGGTACAATTATTTTCTCAGGGGGGGCACCAGATTGACTACGAGGGCATCAGATCAGCTCAGAGGGCACATGATCAGCTCCAGGGTTCAAGACCAGCGCTCAGTGGGCACCAGATGAGCTCAAGGGCACCAGATTAGCTCTGCCCATACGATTATTGGCGACGATGAGGCATTATTTGGAAACGGATTACGTGCCTATACTCTTCCCGGGTGCTTGGAAAGGCGACAGAATGCCCTAACTGACCAAAAAGGCACTTAATTGTCAAACAATAGTTTAAATCGCTAAATGCAGTCTAGTTCCATCTAGGCTCAACGACGTAGGGCACTAAATTTCGAGCGGCACCGCCCAAAAAAGGCACACCACCTGGCAATCAAAAGGGCACCCCGGCACCGATGGGGGGGCACGTGCCCCTGTGCCCCCCTGGCTGCGCCCCTGGTCAGATGTATTTGCAACACAATATAAATACATGTTATTCTACAAAAGACCTGAAATTAAGTGGTTCAGCACCCTAGTACTCAAAATCCCCACCGAACAGGAATGCCTTCCGGAGGCGAACTTTTCTCTGGTAACATTCGTTTGAGAACGTCGTTGGGGCAGATGCTTCTCCCTATTCTCCTGCCAACTATTTAAGAGTTCTGATACTGCTAGAAGAAGATCCTGTTGCATATTTTTACCCTTTGGATGGCTCACGAAATCTCCCGCCAGCTTCAGACCATGTTGTGTGGGACCGTTCACCACAGTAAGTTCTGGAATACCTTGAAACAGGGGAAGCTGTGCCAGTCACCAGCTTCTTACGGAGCCATTTCGGGTCAGAATATTTCAGATTCAGGCAATCGAATACCAGCCAGCTGCCATGAGTGGCAGGCTGGCTGAGGCTCAGTGCCGAGCATTCTCCGAGCCGTTCATAGCCTCTATCGGAAACTTAAGCCTGCCCTAGTGAAATGTGAATTGGTTGCTGTTTTGGCCAGTTGTTGTGCCACTGGTTCCTTACCTCCAAGATGGTGATTCTCATCAGCGGGACAGAATATAACTTTCTGTGCACAGATACTGCAGCTGATGGCAAATTGACTTCACCATCCAGGGTGATTTCTATATCAACTTAACGAAAGCACTGCACTGCATTTTATGGATAGCTTTGAGGCTCATAGAAGGCTCTAAAGCTGATTATCCGCGACGGAGGAGCCCAAATGCATGGTTTAGAACCACTTACAAGGGAAGTCGCTAACTCTCTCGGGGTCTGAGTGGCTCAGTCGGTTAGCGCTTGCGCTCGGCTCGACCAATGACATTCTGTATGTGCTGGGTGTCGTGGGTTCGAGCCCACCTAGAGCCAGAATCTGGCGCCCTGCTCTAGCCCAAGCTAATTATTTCCCTCTCACCTCTGCAGCCATATGACCTGAGCAGTTGATGCGTCGTTAAACTAAAAAAAAATGTAATGTATCAGTCTTTAAGTATCTTTTGGAATAATGAACGGAATCTGACTCAGTAGTAGCGCCCACTTCATGCCATAAATGTCATATATTCCATAATATGGCTCGCTGGTGAGCTCCGGGTCTTCTAAACAGACAGTTGTTGGAGACAACCTCTCCTGACAGCCATACGTAAACCGGTTTGCGCAATTCGAGATGTTACTCCGGTATTGTGTAGAGGCGCTGAAGTCAATGTGCAAATGCAACTGTTATTTGTAACCAGAAAGTTATAATCTGCTTCGCAAATGAGAATCACAATGCTGAAGGTAAAATGGCAGTGATACAGTACCTGGCCTAAACAGCAAAATCATCCACCTTTTCAGTTTGTCCAATTTTACTATGTACTGCCAAAGCAAGGACAGAAGAAATGTATAAATTGTGGGAATGAAAAATGTGATATACACTTGATTTCCTACAAAATCAGCTTTCAAGATAAAGTTGTGGCTTGAAAACTGTATTATCCAGTTTTGTCACCAAAATTTTCATCAAATGCCAGCAAGCCTTGATATATAGAACTGCATAGGCATGCACCTGTACAATTAGGTTGTTTCCGAAGATTGCATGCTATGCATTTGTCAGAAACTGGAACTTTTTCCAGAAGTTCCAAGACTTTTTCTTCATCTCCAATGCAATCTGAATTCAATAGTTTTGCTGAAGTTCAATTTGGTCTGGAGTGTAAACTAAATATCAACATCCCAGGTCACTTATGGATTTGATTTTGTGAATTTCAGATTTCTGCAGCTACTGGCATCTAATACTGTGCTGCAGTTGGAGTAAGAGTGCTCCAAAGGTTCAAACCATTCACTATTTGAAGGTATACACAGTATTGATATGGAATTTGCCATTGTTTGCATATATTTTTATTCTATTTTGGTCTTATGAGCAATGGGACATTTTTCGCGATTACTTTGAAAAACTCTTTGATGCATGTTGACTTAGAAAGGGCTTACATCTTTGACATATGATTCCTAAACTGTCTCTTGATAAATATGATAAATAAACTGTCTCTTTAATCCCTGGGTATATTAACCCTGGGTGTACTGCTGTTTTGTGCTTAGTTGTAGACTTGTGTTCTGAAGTTTTATGTTTAAGATTAAAACCTTCTATTATGTTGCATGAGCATTTCCACCAGTCCAGAAGTGGAGACTGGTGGGACTACCACCCCCCCTCCTGGTTATGGCACCTATGGGTGGTTGGAAATATTTTGTGTATTTTGTGGTGTGCCTGGAGTAAAACAGGATGTATCTAACTCAGCTAACCAATGAATTTAGGGCTTTCAGGATTTGGACCATCATCCTAAGGCTTACAGAAGGTAGACACTGGCACTCATAGTCCTTTGTCTGCCAACCCCAGATAAGAGTCGGAACACTGCGAGGTAGTGTAAGCTCTTACGGTGCTTTGTCTGCAAGTCTTAGACATCCACTGCCGTGAACTGCAGTAAGGAAGCAAGTGAAGTACCAGAGTGTGCAACCGTCTTTCCCAGACTCCCCAAACTGCCTGTGGTGCACTCTGTTCTTCTTATCAGCGCTAATATCCCTCAGAAGTGCACTTTCCGGCCCTATCTAGATATCAGAGCACTGCCATGAACGTGATGAGCAGCCCGTCGCGGCCGTCGCTGTCGCAGCGGCGCGCTTCTGCACTGGCCCGACGACGCTCCCGCCTTCTACGCAGGTGATTCCACTCTCAACACGGTTTTCTCACATGTCTGACATGATATCAGTGATATGAGACATATCAGTGCTTTCATTGATACTCATTAGATGTCATCGAGATCTGGGCTTAAATTGGGGTCAGTTTTGAATTTTGTTAATATCTAAATCAGTAGGGAGCAGTTGGTCAAAGCCGTGTTTGCTGGAGAGGAAAATACATGATTTAAGCTATGCTATGTTTGGAAGTTGCGAAGCAGCCTGGCAACTGTTTGGCTGTGTGGTGGTTCTGACCGCTATTCTACAGGGTGTTTCAAAAGAATATATTTTGAATTGATCGTAATGCAGTTGTAAATAGATTGTTGTGGTATGATTTACATATCAATCGAAAGTGAATTTTGGGACATTTACGATTATTCATATTTTGATAGCTGTTTTGATATTTTCTACTTCAAAAATAGTCCTAAAAATGAGTTGAAAATACTGTCTATTTTGCCTTCATCGAAAATGTTCGTACAGGGTGTTTCAGAAAGAATGATATTTTTAAATGTTCAGTAAAGAACTAGAAATTCTTCAAATCCGTCCACAAAACGCTCATTTTAATGGTAGATTGTAGGACATTTTCCTATAAACATGTTCCATTTGAATCAAATATTTTCCCCCGTCATAAATGTACTCAGAAAATGATGCAAGAAACATGATATATGCCCGAAAATACTTGAGAACACGGAACTGGCAACACTCTAAAGGGCTTTACCACACAAGAATCGCACGTGAGCATGCACATCAAACGCACAAGTTTTAGTAACATTACAAGTTTAAAGCTTTCGGCTCAAGCTCCATATGGCTCATTGGCTTACCTTCCATATGAATGACTGGATGCGGCGTGCACAGCGCAAAATATCTCACTGTTCACCACAGAACAAGGACATGAACCAATTTGGGATTGCTTGCTTGGACCCAAGCTTCCTAAGCTGAGAGGTGTGTTTTTATAATTGATTTCCAGAGGCAATGCGCGTGTGGACCGTGATGTACCACAGTGACGATATAATGTTTGCGGTGCCATTGGCGTGATACTTGTCACATGATACGCGCGTGATTTCTACTAAAATTTTTGATAAAGGCAGAATAGACAGTATTTTCTACTCATTTTTAAGACTGTTTTGAACTAGCAAAAATAAAAAACAGCTATCAAAATACGAAAAACGTAAATGTCCCAAAATTCGCTTTCGATTGATATGTAAATCATACCACAACAACATGTTTATAGCCGAATTATGACCAATTCAAAAATATCATTCATTATGAAACACCCTGTAGAGTATCCGTACTGCATGACATACGACGAAAGCTGTCTACTTGATAATTAGCGCTGGTCCTGGTTACTAATCTGAATTGGTTTTTTTCTGACCGGCGTTTCCTGCCGCAGATTATTACAGGCTCAATGAACGAAATCAGCAAGTCATGACGCTGAGTCTGCTTGGTGTCAGTTCAGAAACAAAGGCTCGCGTTGCTTACGTTGGACAAGTAGTAAGCGTAAGATTTTGATGTTGCCGTGTTTGTGTTCGGTCAGTCGAGGGCATGCGGTGTGGATGGTACTAACGGTTTTAGTCGTGTCGGATTACTGGGCCAGTGTGGGGTCGGCCCTGACGCTGTCCTCTGCCGTAGAGCGGCGGCTGCGGTGGCGCCTGGGCTGCGTCTGGGTCGCTCCCGCCCGCGGGTCTCCAGCTCGTCCTCGGATGGCAACGCTGCTCCTGTCCGCCAGGGTCCGATATATCCAGTCACTGGTTCCATCTGCCCCACCCATCCTGGTCCAGCTCCTGCGACCCGGGCAGAGCCTGCGCCGCCGCCCACCGCGGGTCCGCCGGAGGAGAGCACCGCCCGCACGGAAACCGCACCCACCAGGGTTGTTTTGTCTCACGGTTCACGTAAGTCTACCGCCTAGAGTGAAAAAGACGTAACTGACCTTTTTTGGAAACTAGTCATTAGTATAATTCGACTTTTTTCGTGAACCGCACGTATTGAATATGAATGTAAAACAAGCTTTCATGTTTACAAATCATGTAGCAGCTTAGAAAATAATCAATGCAAAAAAGTGAAACTGGACATAAACCTACAGAACTCACACGTTGTACTCGGTTAAGCCTGAATATCATACTCAAAAACGTGTGTTTACTCCCATACGCAGCCCGCCTCACGATGGAGTGGTTAGTTTCAAAATCATGTTTCGCAAAGCTTAGAGACATGCATTTCTGCAGATTCGTGTTTTATCATTTATATGTGTTTGTAACGTACGTAGATATGCTTTTCTGTAATTTTGGGATGTCGATATTCTTCATATGTGCGCCAGCTGTAGCAGATAGCATATATTTCCTTGGAAGGTGAACTGCTCACATCAGCCCATACTGTCCTCTTCTGAATTCGCGTAATCAACAGTGGTGGATCCAGGACTTCATTTCGGGGTGGGAAGATGCTAGGGGACTCGAGCCTCTCCACCATTGCTTCGGAGCAGCCTCCGGCTATGCATTTACTATAGGCACTGTGACATTTCGGGGAGGGGGTGAGCCCCTAGCCCTCCCTTGCATCCATCACTGGTAGTAAACAAGTACCCCATTAGAATTATAATACAGCTACCACAAATCTTTGCTTACCATGAATCCGTTTTTGAACGATGTATTTTCCGACTTTTCCTTTTCTCTGGAAATATGCAATTATAGCTTCATTTTAGATTCAATAGTATATTTTTACCGGTCAGATCTGCTAGGCCTGGTGTAAGTATGAATAACTCATGACTAACCTCTGAAACATTGGCCGAGGAGGCATTTTAGGGCATGTCAGCTGATAAGTTCATGTGTGAGTTGCAATCCTACATGCCTGTAGCTAGTCAAAATCTTCCAGTTGTAGAAACAAGTGTGTTCCTGAAAACTAGCATGTTAGTTACGTCTTTTTTACTTGGCACGGCAGAAGTCATGTCTGACGCTTGCCCAAGGTCTTTCTTTTCCGTTCACTTATTCTGTTATGTTGGATTGCTTGTTTCACATAGATGTAGAGGCATGCTGCGGTTTCGGACTGTGATTTTAAAGTTTGCTGAAGCGTACGCGGCCGTCTTTTTGTAGACGACAGTAAGTTGTAAGTTGTAGACGGAAGTAAGCGGCGTTTTGAATGTTGGCCCGCGGTGGGCTGCTCTGTTGAACGTTGTCTTGTCTGCATGAGATGTACCAAATCGTTTTTCAGGCAACAGATGCTCATCGACATCGGTCGAAACATCCAGTTCGGCGACATTTGGGACGTTTACACCAAATGTGACTGAGGCTAATGATATTGGCCCTTCCCGAGTAAGTCGACTTTTCAGGGCGTCCTTGTTTCTCACGAGTTTCACGTCATGCTGAAACCAGCCAGCACAGATGAATTTAGAGCCCTGAGGCTACCATTTGTTCTGTGCATTTTATCCTGGAAAATTACCAGACACCTCACTGATGCACCATTCGGATCGTAATGTAATTTTCTTTTGAATGCTGTATCAAATGACTATCTCTAACAAACGGTTCACGGTAACGGGTCAAAGAAAGAACTGTGAAAAACAGTTTGAAAATCAAGTAGTGCTCTCCTGCTATAACTGGGCTTAACCAATTCAATCATGTGTCTGGCCTACGGGAGAGGTTGGGATGGTTGCCCGCTAATCTGACGACTGATTTGGGACAATCACCCTCACCAATAAAGTTTTGGTGTTTAATGAGCCGGAAGCTTTGTCATCAGTATTGATCGCGAATAGCTGTAGGAGACGACTGACCGCTAATCTGACGACTGATTCGAGACAATCACCCTCACCAATAAAGTTTTGGTGTTTAATGAGCCGGAAGCTTTGTCATCAGTATTGATCGCGAATAGCTGTAGGAGACGACTGACCGCTAATCTGACGTCTGATTTGAGACAATCACCCTCACTAATAAAGTTTTGGTGTTTAATGAGCCGGAAGCTTTGTCATCAGTATTGATCGCGAATAGCTGTAGGAGAGAACAGGTGACCAGACAAGATGTACTTTTACACATGCTTCGGTCCCGTACGGAAACTGGAAAGCGTAAGATGCCCTCACAGAAAGCGTAGACAAACCCTCACCCTGTGATGAGTGTCTGTTTTTCCCTGAACAAGGAGCAAGCTGGCTCCCCAGAAACCCTTCCAACAAGGAAAGAGTTGGCGATGCCATGTGACCCTGGCAGTTGGTGTGTCGATAAGCCCCAAAAATTATTATTATTAGTGTGTGTGTGTGTGTGTTTTAGTTCCGAAACCCTCTGCGTGCTTTTCATAACTGGATCTAATAACCACTTGTATGCTGTGGGTGTGCAACGACATACAGTAAAGTCCCTCATGGAAGGCATGTTTTTTTAACTCCTGGATCCTGCCTCCTCTTACGGATATAAAAAATGGAGTAACAGCACTGGGCAACAAATGAGGAGTCACGACAAAAGCATATCTTCCGCTCGTTATCTCAGGTCAATATGGAGGCCATTGCAGCTCAAAAGTTGAAAGAATAAAGTTAGGTACAATATGCAAGCAATATCAAAAGTTGTCTCCTTAATCTGCGTCGAACGATATATCACAAGACCACATTAAATCAGTATAAAATAAATTGCCTGACGTAAGGTCACGCCAAGGTCATCTTTTGACCCAACATGATCATGATGCATACCTGTCGACTCTCAGTGGCTGTAGTAACATAATGGCGTCAAAATAATAAAGTCGTTTACCCAATTATTCTCAAAATATGAAAACCTTGCTCTTAAATCGCTATCAAATCTCGATTAACGCAAGTGTGGCTTTAACGCCCCTTGCCCGAGCCAAAAAGTTTCCAAAGGGTGTCAAATCATACATCATTCAAAAGGGGAGTAGATTACGAACAGAATGGTGCATTGGTGAGGTGTCCCTGGGGATTTTGCCCCGGAAAAATGTATCTTCTTTGTACATAACCTAAGGGAATAACAGTTATTGATATGAGCTCTCATAAGCCCCAGAATAAATTCAAGTGAGTTAGCATTAGGACAATGATAGTCCTCTTACTGATCCGACCCTAACCCTGCCTAGAGACATCTCTTGAAATGTTGTCACAGTTCAGAGGTATGTTTGCGGGTAGTGTGTATTTCCTGTGCTGATTCGGCCGCTTAGCCCAGTGTATCGGCAGTGGTGGGAGCGGTCGGGCGCAGACCGAGCCTGGTTCTGCAGCCGTCGCCGCTGCCGGCTCCTCAACCCAGCCCTCCGCCGCCGCTGCCTGCTCTGCCACGCTGTGAGTGCACTCACCAACCCGCGCCAGGGAGAGGGGGGGCGCTCGACTACGAGAAGAAATTGTGATAAATGCGGCAAAAGTCTAATCGATGAATAACAGTCTAATCGATCAATCACCTATAAAACTTGTACACCTTGTGAAATGGGCATCTTTGCACGTGTGATTTAATAGTTGCCGCAGTGATGTCTGAGAACTTTGCTGTCATGGTACTTTCACTGTCTAAGGCCGATGCCCTTGCAAGCACAGTACAGCACTGCTGTTCCCTTTGCTGACATACACTTACTAACGCCTGCTATGTGTGACAGCGGCGTGGGACGCCGGGATCGACGTCAGAGGAGCAGCAGCTTTCCCCGCCGCGACAGGGGTCAGAGGAGCAGCAGCCGTCCCCGCGACGGCAGGAGTCTGAGGAGCAGCCGTCCCCGCGGCGCCAGGAGTCTGGGGAGCAGCCGTCCCCGCGGCGCCAGGAGTCTGGGAGCAGCCGTCCCCGCGGCGCCAGGAGTCTGGGGAGCAGCCGTCCCCGCTGAGGCAGGAGTCTGGGGAGCAGCCGTCCCCGCTGAGGCAGGAGTCTGGGGATCAGCAGCTGTCCCCGCTGAGGCAGGAGTCGGGGAGCAGCAGCCGTCCCCGCTGAGGCAGGAGTCGGGAGAGCAGCTGTCCCCTCTGAGGCGGGAGTCTGGGGAGCAGCCGTCCCTGCTGATGCAAGAGTCGGGGGAGCAGCTGTCCCCGCCGCGACAGGGGTCAGAGGAGCAGCAGCCGTCCCCGCTGAGGCAGGAGTCTGGGGAGCAGCAGCTGTCCCCTCTGAGGCGGGAGTCTGGGGAGCAGCCGTCCCTGCGGCGCCAGGAGTCTGGGGAGCAGCCGTCCCCGCGGCGCCAGGAGTCTGGGGAGCAGCAGCCGTCCCCGCTGAGGCAGGAGTCTGGGGAGCAGCAGTCACCGCTGAGGCAGGAGTCTGGGGAGCAGCAGCCGTGCCCGCGGCGGCAGCAGGGCCGGCAGTGTGCTGTTTGCCGGCTGCGGCTGGCGGCCGCCGTTCTCGTACACGGCAGCTCGGGCTGCCAGGCCACCTGTCGCCGCTGCGCCCGTCTGCTCTGGAAGCGCGCCCTGCCCTGCCCTGTGTGTGGCCGACCCATCGAGAATGTCATCACACTCAACTGTGGCTGAGCGCGGCTGCGGCTCTGGGCGGGACTGTCAGGCGACGCGCGGTGCGGTGTCGACAACTGGATCGTGGACCACCCGTGAGGTTTGACCACACGTCCAGAGTGGATGCGTTCAATGGTGGGCTCTATTTTGTACTCCTTGCAATTTAGAGACATTTCTTGGTGTAGAAAGCCGTGATTCTGATATCAAAGTTGACGGCCTGGACGGCTTATTTCGGCCTAGGAAAGGACCCTGCCGGCAGGAACAGCTGCATTCCTCTGCAACTTTATGTTTCGAATCGTTCTTTACTGAAGAAGTGTGACTGCAATCCCCTTTCAGGGTGGATTTTTTATAGCTCAATAACCACCAGCGTGATTAAGCTTGTGCCTCACAATGCCAGCTGGACGTGGCCAGCATCTCCCAAGTGAAGTGATCCTGAGAAGAGGTGCCTCTTTAATCTTCAGACAATTGTGGTGATGGTTTCACCCGATCTCTGGATTCACTAACATTGGCTCAAGTACTAAGCAAAATGCCGGAGACCAGATGCTTCTGACAAGTAAGTTGTGTGGAACACTTCGCCGATGACTTTTACAAGATTAACTTGTGGGCTTATTTCAGCATGCACAAGCTCCGAGGACTTGGGAGTTTGGTGAGTAGGGTGATCGTCGTCTTAAGGAATCGTCTTACCTTGTGGTAGGAGCTGGTGGTTTGATGGCTAGGTATGGTAATACGCCCGTGACTGACCATGATCACTTGATTCTTGCGAGGCTGGTGCAGGGCCTGCACCAGACCGGACACTGTCCATTGAACCTGGATGAGGCACAGACATGGAGTGATTACGAGTGGGAACATTGGGAGTTGGCCTTCTAGCTGGGAAGCTGACTGCACGTCCGGACATTGGTCACATGACGCACGGCTGCCTCGGAAGCCTGCACGGGAATTCGGATCAGCAAAGGCGATATTTACTCCAGCTGGAACTAGTAGACAGACTGGTCACTGGGGCTGCGACTAGCCAACAGGCTGGTCACTGGAGCTGCGACTAGCCAACAGGCTGGTCACTGGAGCTGTGACTAGCCAACAGGCTGGCCACTGGAGCTGCGACTAGCCAACAGGCTGGTCACTGGAGCTGTGACTAGCCAACAGGCTGGTCACTGGAGCTGTGACTAGCCAACAGGCTGGTCACTGGAGCTGTGACTAGCCAACAGGCTGGTCACTGGAGCTACGACTAGCCAACAGGCTGGTCACTGGAGCTCTGACTAGCCAACAGGCTGGTCACTGGAGCTGCGACTAGCCAACAGGCTGGTCACTGGAGCTGCGACTAGCCAACAGGCTGGTCACTGGATCTGCGACTGGCCAACAGGCTGGTCACTGGAGCTACGACTAGCCAACAGGCTGGTCACTGGAGCTACGACTAGCCAACAGGCTGGTCACTGGAGCTACGACTAGCCAACAGGCTGGTCACTGGAGCTACGACTAGCCAACAGGCTGGTCACTGGAGCTACGACTAGCCAACAGGCTGGTCACTGGAGCTACGACTAGCCAACAGGCTGGTCACTGGAGCTGCAACTAGCCAACAGGCTGGTCACTGGAGCTACGACTAGCCAACAGGCTGGTCACTGGAGCTACAACTAGCCAACAGGCTGGTCACTGGAGCTGGGACCAACCAGGAGGCTGGTTGTGGCCCCGGTGACAAGCCAGCCTAGGTTTGGGTCCTGTGACTAGCCAGCATGCTGGCGAAGGTCAGTGGAGCTGGAGCTGTTCAGGAGGACGGCACTCTAGGAAGCCCTCGGCCGCCACCCGGTTTGTCTACACACGTCAAAACGGTATGTTTGGAAAAATTGGTAAGTAGTGCCACAACCGGCTCAACTTTTTCTAGATATGGCTTCATTGCATTTAGTAATTGTAAGAATAGTAGTAGTAGCATTAGAAGTACTAGAATCGTAGGAGTAAATGGTGTTACTATTCAACCATTGGTCTTTAGAGCCTTTGAAGCCGTTCAAGTTTCTAGTAGGATTCATTTTTTCCAGTTTACTGTAATTCCAGTTTACTGTAATAGCGGTGTTTAAAATATCTTTCTTTAAATTGCAATAGGATATCTCATTTGTTGTGTTGTGTGCTGTGATTTCCAAGCTGTGCCGTTTTCTTTAATGTTGTCGTCTTTTTTCTTTTGAGTCAGTATTTGTGAGCCCAAGTTGCTGGCCTTTACCGATGCTGATATTCCAAAATTTCAGACCTACAATTTTTTCTATGATATAATTCTCAAAGGAAAAACACCGGTTGTGACTGGAATGACAAACCCTCTGACAAACAACAGTTTTTGTGGCGCACGTTTCCTTTTTCAACTTCCTTGGGAGTCCCCATGATTGTTTCTTCGTCAGTGTACCTTTTTCATATTTCCTTTATTCTTGTTTCATTTCGTTCTTTGTGGCACATCCAACGAGGACCGCTGAAACAACGCACGAATGCTTGTCTGATGGAGTGTTCTCAGGTCTATATGATGGTTCCTAATTAGCGTCATTCCACTCCTTGAAAACTACCATGATCACATTTTGCCAGTAATTACTCTTCCGACCAGTGGAAGGTACAATGCGTGAAAACTGTTTGCCTACACCGCCGTACACGATTCCTATCTTCTCCGTCTTGTTCAACTTAAAGGGAATGGGTTTTTATGTAGATATTACTTTAATGGAGTATTCAGAGCTCCTTCGAGACTGATTTTCAGCTGGCCCAAAACTTGCCCTTTTGTTAATGTAAGCGTTTCACGAGCGGAACAACGCTGCGCTCCGTGTTTAACCTAGAACTCGTCGCACACTGGAGGGAGGGACTGACTCATTGTGCGACTGACTTCTTTTAGGTGAGGCCAGAGACGGTCTAGGTGTGTAAAAATTAGCACATATTGTGGCCAAAAGAATGCATTATTCGCCAGTATAGTATATTCGGTTATTTTTAATTAGAACAGGAGCATCTTGACCATTTTTCATCTGGGAGTTCAGAGGTAAACAAAACACATCATTTGTAATTGAACTCAAAGGGCGTTAGCTGCCACTCAGCAGGAAAGGAGAGGGGCGGCAATAAATCCAAAGTCCACTTTGCATCCCCACGTCTTTCGTATTGTGGTTCATAAAAGGCAAGCTATGGAGGGCGCGGTGTCGTAGTGGTGAGCGCGCTCGCCTTCCACCCGGCCGACGTGGGTTCGAGGCCCGGTGGATTCTCTGAACAAGGAGCAATCTGGTTCCTGTGAAACCCCTCCACCAGGGAGAGTTGGCGACGTCATATGGTACTGGAAATTGGTGTGTCGATAGCCCCGGAGAGCTAGCGTAGTTTTTTTCTTACATGTGACACAAGGGGGCATTCAAAACACCACGATCCAAATGTGTATGACTTAGTACACTGCAGTCAAGGCCGGGGTTCACGACTCTTTGTATTTTGTCTAAAGGGTCTGCGAACGTATATCCACCAGTAATTTGTTCGCTGTGTTTTTCTGTGTATTCCGGATTTGATCGGTGTTGCAGATTGGAGTTAACAATGGGCTAAATTAAAGTGTTTATGTTCAGGGATATATCACTTTGGTGCAACGATGGTTGTAGAGCAGCGTGACACAATTAAAACAGGGCCCAACTTTCCATGGGCATCGTGTCAAAGCTGTGCATCAGAATTGAATGGAATGTGTTTATGATAATAAATGTTGGGGTTTAACGACGCACCAACTGCCGGGTTTATACGGCGTCGCCATCTCTCACCCTGCTGGGAGGAATTTGGGGGATCAGATCCGCGTACTCGGAGGCTCTCCAGAACACGAAGCCGGAACCTATGGCTCAGAAGGCACGTGCTCCACCAGTGAGCGATGCAGTCCTGAAAAGTTTAAATGACGAGTTTTGTTTTAAACATAATGTCAAACTATCATAATCTAGGTTTTGTGTTGTGAATTTTTCACCTTATGTTCTGAATGCCTTCTATTCTACGCCTTGCATTTGCTAAACGCACCTAAACGTTACGGTAAACGGAGAGAGGAATGGGGCTGATCTAAATGATTGGTTCATCGAGAACGGTAGAAGCCCTAAATTTCTTTCGTTCGCTGTTTTTTAGACTGCTTCAAAGAGAGAAATTTAAGGGTTTCTTTCCGGTCGTAACGAGAGTCTGATTCCGGTCGCGCTCCGAGTGTCTGGGATTCGACAGTGTTAGTACCGGAATCTCTTACTCCTCCTGGGGTGATGGGGTGAGCTGCCTGACTCGGACAGGTTTCCTTGTCTGTAGTGAGGCTCCTCTCGGTTGCTGGCTTTGCATGCTTTGAATTCAGGGCTCTCTCACATCTGATCCTGGGAAGTGTCCTTCTCCTGCGGAGCCTTGCCTTAACACCCCTACTGGAGAAGGGTCGTCTGGCACTAACGCGCACTGGAGGGGCCTGGTAGGCCCCCCTAAGATCTCGGAAACTAAGTGGCATAGAAAAACGAAATTTGAGAGATGGGTGGGGGTTATGGTGATCTACATCATGACCAATTTTTATTGACCTAGGTCAATATCTTCAAGGTCAAACGAGGTCATAAAGGTCAAAACTTGGCCATGCTGGGACCGACCGGTAAATGGCGTGATTATGCGGGAAAATGGCGGGAATAAGCTAAAGGCAGACCAGGGTCATATAGAGAAGGTCTCAAAGAGCCTTCCCTTCAATTTTGGGGTCAACATCATTCAAGGTCATTGACCTGTAAGGTCACAATATAGTATACTACTTATAATGTACACTTTGACCAACACTATACCCACTTTTTGGCGGGAAATGAGGATTGACCTTTGCAAATGACCTTTGACCTTGCCCTTTGACCTTGACCTTGGTATTGGGGTACCTTATCGATGACATCATAGCATAACGTACGTCAGACCGGGTAACGTCATTTAACCGGAAGCACTGTGGTCAGTGACCTTGACCTTGACCTTCATGTGAGGTGACCTTGACATATAATCCCGCTTATATGACGTTATGACTTCACCACTCGGTCTCCAATGCAGGCTAACTGGTCCGACCGCGCGATTACCGCAATCTCAAAATGCAGGTCTGACTTTAAAAGCCTATAAGTCAAAAAATTTTCGACCGATTTTCAAAAAATCTTAACCAATCGACGCGCTATTAAATTCTGTTTAATGTGGCAAAGTATCGTGTTTCGGCTACGAACGGTTCTCCGGCCACCTCGGAAAGACAGGTGGGGGGGGCCTCCGAGGCCCCCCTCCAGTGCGCGTGTTAAGACAGCTTATTTGCTCGAACTGCTAATTAGGCCTAGTTATGTTCACGGCTGTCGCATCTACCATAGAAATGAAGTAAGGGCAATGAGAATATTACGTACGGATTTTTCACAAGAAAAATATTTACCCTTAGCCTTGGGCCATTTTTGGGGGCTATCACTCTGGTTGTATTTTTCCTGTTCATACCACTTGTTATAAAAATTGCGTGTATCGTATTTCGAGTCTTGAATCCAACTTTGTTCCCAGGATTTAGGAGTCTTATTTTTCAACCTTGATACCTGTATTATTTCAAATCTTTGTGTTTGGTACTGCGATGGCTTATATTTTTCAGATTTATATGTTCGCGCAAATTTGAAAATTTTGTGATTGATTTCCATATAAAGTGTTTTCTTTGTGGCTTTGTTTGTGTTGCAGATATGCCCATTGACCAAATGAGTGAAAATATTGAAGAAAAAAAGAACAGAAAAAAACATCTACGGAAAGAGGACAAAAAATACCGATGAAAAACAAAAACAGAAATGCAAGAAACAAAAAAAAATAAAACGAAAAAAATAGAAAAATACGTGGTCCTCCATGCATTTGAGACTTTGAAATAAGTGTATGCTGAAATGCATTGACGAAAATGTTCAAAGGGTGAAATGAAAATGTTCAAATCCCCACGTGGAGTAAAACTTATGACAGGACCATTCGTACATTTGCGTTGTTTTGACCTTGCAAGTCATATTAGTTGTAGGCGCAGAAATGCTGTGGAGTTTTCCAGATTAATGAAGGATCCCTTGGTTTGTCGTAATCCAATCAGCTTTCACTCCATGACCTATTGTTTGAAAGGTTTTTAGTTTCACTCCGTTTTCTTTTTCTCCGTGCTGCAAACTGGTACGAATACAATTTCGGAGTGGGAGTTCGAGCGCCCTGCCGTTCACTCGTTATACTCAGCGACAAGCTGTGGTAGCCATTCTGGGGGACGGTCCTGCCTGAAAGGTAGCGGACGCAATGGAGACCCGTGCGCAGTTCCCGTGTTGACTTCGGGAGCAGCCCGCCCCGAGGTCGGTTTTGCTCTGCCCTTCAGCTGAAGCGCTGGCTGCCGCCTGCTGTGGCCGGCTGTTTCACAGCTTATAAGTATAGCCAAGGACGGGAATACGCCGTCGCCGGCCCTTCAGATGTTTGCCAGTGCTTAATATTTGTTGATAGAAAAGTACCTGCAATCCATTGCTTTTAGATTGTCATTGAAATTCAGAAAGAAGAGAAGAAAAAAACGAAATGCGCACTCCGAAACATGTATTCTTACCAGCTTGTTCCGGGCATTGCTGGAAGGCGGTGTAAGTAGCGGGCTACGCCTTGTGTGTTGTGACTGCATGTTGTGTTATCCACGGTTGTTGGTGTAATTGTGCACCTGTGTATTGTGTGCTTGGTCTTTGAGGACCCGTTCTTTGTGATGTGAAGCTGCATTTTCTAATAAACTTCTTTTCAGGAATCTGACGTGTTTGTGTTCATGAGTTTTGGCCGAGAAGAGATGAAACGTAGTCAGAGCTACGAATTGTGCAGCATAACGATGCAGATCGTACATTATCACGAGTGAATCATGCAGGAGCAGTGATGGCTCCCTGACAGGAGCAAAAACACAACAGAGCGGCTTTTTTACACAGGTAGCTGCATTGGTATTATACCAGACATGCGCAACACAGACACGATTGGCGGAGAACGACACGATGAAAAGTATTGTACGTTTCACACACGCACACTGGTGAAGGAGGCTTAACACGCGCATTGACGGGGGTCTGAGCCACCTTCACTTTGACGAGGGGGCGGGTACCCACCCCCTAAGATCTCGAAAACCACGGAAGGTAGCGAAAAACGGTAAACGGCGTTGGGTAGCCCATCCACTTCTCCATCGAAAATAATTTGCACCATTTTATTTTGTCAGGTCACATTTAAGGTCACGAGAGGTTAAAACATGCCGTAATAGGGATAACATGTAAATTAAGTTTTTCGGCCATTACATATAAACAAGTAAAGATAGAGAAAAACTACTTGAACTATATCAATCATCGCAGCAAGCCGAATCGAATGATATATAATTTGACCCTGCTAGGTAAAATCAAGGATTTGACCTGACCTGAGGTCAGGTCAAGGTCAAATTATATAAAATGCATATCATTAGAACCGCAAAGACCAGGCGAGTCTAATGCAGCTAAAATAAACGCTCTATCTCCATCCGTCATTGAGTTATTCAGTAAAAACCATTTTCCCATGTATTTCCAATGGAGAAGTCACGCCTCGTACCTGACCTTAGGTCATCGATATAAAAATACCGGAACATATTTTAGAGAACTCAATGGGGCCCATTATGTGATATGAGTTTTAATCGGATAAGTTCACCCTGCTCCGACGTATGCTATCTTAAACTTTGTTTTGAGGTTAGGTCACCTGACCTGTACTGGTGACCTGACCTGAGATAACCTAACCTTAAAACTTTAACAGAAGTTGTAAAAATGGTGAGGGAAAAGGTATGGCATGTACGGCGGCGCGTAGCGCCGCCGTTTTTCTTCTATCTCCGAAAAATCCGAGGGGGTGGGTACCCGCCCCCCCAGGCAATGCGCGTGTTAAGAGAAAAAACGGGGCAGTACGCGGCGCCAAGCACGAGAAGCCGCTGAGTGCCCCAAGTGTTCAGCCAGACCATCGGAGGGGCGAATGTGAAGTTGACGGCGCTGAGGGAAAGAGGGTAAAACTCAAGCTGTGTATTTGTCAGGAAAAATCGTCCAAAAAGTGCAGTCATAGTTCCCGGTTTCGCGAAATTTGAAGCCTAGAAGTATCGTAGAAGTATCACCAAATTGTAGTCTGCAACCTCTAAGGTCAGAGATGAAGGTCATCGTTTACACAGTTTTGCCAACATTGACGTCTTAAAACGTATATAAGTCTAGTTCTAATCAAGACAGATTAGTGTCGTTGGTGCTAAAACATGGAGAATTGATTCCTCTATCCGTTAAGGGTCACTTTTTGTACGTGACATGTATATGAATTCTGGTTCGTGAAGGTCAATTAAATCATTTTAGCCAATTTTGCTTTGAGTGGTTTTCCCAAATAACGATGGAAACATGACAATACATGTGCATTTGGACACCTATGGAAATCGTGGTAGGCACTTTATAAATTCCTGGTCAAATATGGCACATTTTGTCTCCAGTCGTACTTAGCGGAACATGCCCTGAGGGTATAAACGGACATTTGCTTACTGTGTTGCTTTTATTCATCGGTTCCGGGTGAAAATTTGGTGTGGGGTATGATGGATAGTTGATCTGATAGCCAGGAAGATATGGCTCTTCATGTAAATAAAGTCAACGGTCATCGATATATGTTAACGCATATGTACAGTCTCATTTAGAAATTGTGTATTCTGACTTCCGCTGGGCTACAAGTGCATCCAATTTCTTTTGCCGAAAATGGCTGACATGAGGAAAGATGAGTTGAGGTCAAAGATTAAAACGAAGGTCTCGCGGCTAGAAAGAACCATCTCTTCGGTCAATGGCCTGAATTTGCCGGATATCGCTAAACTCTAGCGCAAGCGATTTTGAATAGGTATGCTGTACATCAGATTTCCTATCTTACCTCACTTCGAATTGGGTACCTATTGTTCGGAATTTCCATTAGCGGAAACATGGCACCATGCCTCGAGCCAGATGTTCCAAGAAGCTTTATGCGTCAGCAGGATACCTAGCTGAACCGAAGCTCAGGCCCTTAGCCAATAGACTGCGGAAAAACGCAGGATCTCTACAGAAGTGCTGTGGTTAGCGTCATTCTGTCAGGCCGAAAATAGTCGTTTTGGTGGAAAAGACGGAAAGAGGAAAGTGGGAACTTGCAAAAGCGTTTGGTGGTATGCCATTTTCAAGAAGCCTGGAGGTTATTTAAAATGGCGTATGCAGATCGCAAGATAGTATGTTCGAAATTTTCAGGAGTGCTTCTGATTGAGAGCCTGCCAAGGGAAACTATCGGAACGCTTCCTTTCTGCGTGTGCATGGTGCATAAAAATTGGCATTTGATGGCCAATGGCGGTGGAATGAAGAGTATTGTTGACGGCCTAACCATGTGCTGCTATGAGCATTGCTTGGACTGATATGTAAGCCGCCCTCTTGGAACTGTGTTTGAATGGAATGCAGTGAATGTTGAAGTTCTGGGCTTACTAAGTAGCTGGAGACAGAATTCCGTCTAGGAAATGGAAGAGTGATGGTGAGGTCCACGCTCGAATCTAAGTGGGAAGCCATCGACCAATTCGTTAACACATTTGGCGAGCTTGTGAGAAACTCAACCCATTTGTTTGCGAAATCCAAAAGTGGCTTTCACAGGCAACTGAAGTGGATAATTGGTAAAGGTGAAGTTTTGGCAGACGTTGGCACCCCCAAATGGAGACATTTCGATGCGTGCTCTAAATAACACTTTTTGGTACGGTGCACGGAAAAAATGAGGTTACAGTTCAAAGACAGGTTCTCATGACACCGTGATGAAGTCAACATTCGATTTGGCTAATTTTTCTAGTTTGAAAACGATAAGCGAAGGGGAGAAATCCCGCCATCGCGATTTTCTAGCACCTGCTGTTCTCCCGGAACCAAAAGGCTGCATGTGATGCACCCGTCCGATACGTACACATTTTTCCGGTATAATTTTACATTGATGCCACCAGTGTTCGGTGATAACAGCATATCGCATGTTGTGGGTAACTTTGTGAACAGCTGAAACACACCTAACTGCATTCAAATCCGACGACTACAGGCATACAACAAGCAAATGTCCGTTTGTAGCCTCAGGGCATCTTGAATCAAAGATAACTGGAGAGAAAAGATGGCTTATTTGATCAGAAATTTACGAAGTATTCACTGCGATTTTATTGGGTGTCCAAATGCACATGTAGTGGCATGTTTTCATCGCCATTTGGAAGAACTCGTTTCATGCAAAGTTGGTTAAAGCTAATTTGTTAGAATTTGACTTCAAGCCATCTAAAAGTCACGGACAAAAATTGAAACTTTTCTGGCGAAGGAATCATTATCTATATTTTGGCACCACCCGCACTGATCTGTCTTGATTAGAACTAGAGTTATTTACGTTTTAACCTGCGCCCCACCGGGTTCCGGTGCTACCTTCGCCTCACCGGGGGCCATCAATGGCTCCCCTCGAACTCCGAAATTATGGGGGGGCAGCGCAAATCTGCAAAGTGCATTGGAAAGCGAGCGCGAATTCGGAATGATTTCACTTACATGTATAAGTGCTCAGGTCAGTGGTTTGATCTCCAGAGGTCAGGCTAGGTCACGTTAGGCTATTTCCACTCAAATGTGCAATGCTTAAGAAACCTGGGCGTGGGCATAGCTCTCATGACATTCGAGCTATTGAGATCTGGTACAGCAGGAAATTTGATAGGAAATTGCCAGGGCTTTCTCCGCTATGTGAAACATAATGACCTCCCGCCAGTGGTTTGCTCTCTAGAGGGCACATCTTGACCTAACATGGCCTGAGGTCACGAATGGTTAGAAAGTAACCTTGCCGTATATCAAATAAACCAGTGATGAGACACACGATGACGTTTAATTCAGTGCTCTAGCTTGATTAGATCAAAAGTTGTCGTCAAAATGCGTATTGTTGACCCTGGTGGCCTGTGATGACCTCCAATAGGTCAGAGGGACAATATTGCCCTTGGAATCCGTGAAAGAGTGGCCAAGAATGTTTTTTTCTAAGAAATCTGAAGTTTGAAATAATTGTGACTTTTAAATCATAAGATAGTTTTTCACATGCTCTGTCTAAGGGAGATGTCACCTCCCGACCTGACCTCAGGGCACTAAAACGAAAAATCCTGGATATACATTTTGTAGACCCTGGAAGGTTTATCAAGTATGGAAAGTTTCAAAGCGATCGACTTAGAAATGTAGCTATGGTAGTGCTCAAAATGTAAAGTGAGGTGACCTTGCTTGACCTCGCCTGGTGACCTGACCTTGTGTGACCCTAGGTAAAAAGTTTCAGGGATGGTGGGAAAATGATGGGGTGAGAGGTGGACACTTCAACCGGGTCGCTGCAACTCGTTTTTGTGCTATTCTGAAAACAGACCTTGGAGGGTCTTCGATACCCCCCATGTGGGGTGAAGGTTAAGGTGGCAAATTTGGCAAAATTGTGTAAGCTAAGATGACCTCTATCTCTTAAATGACCTCTATCGATGACCTGTATCGTTAGAGACCACACACGGCTAAAATTTGGTGGGTAATGATACTTCTGTGAGCACTACTCCTTCACTAAGATTTGTCAAAATCGGAGACCAAGACTGCACTTTTTGACGATTTTGCATGGGATGACCCAAATGACTATTGCTGACAAACCTATGAGGTACAAAGCCAAAGCTATGTAACATATACCTTTGGCTTACCAAGC
Source organism: Lepas anatifera (assembly GCA_034440635.1). Classification (NCBI taxonomy): domain Eukaryota; kingdom Metazoa; phylum Arthropoda; class Thecostraca; family Lepadidae; genus Lepas; species Lepas anatifera. The sequence goes on along the minus strand of JAOTON010001028.1, from coordinate 1,370,000 downwards.
ACACCTCCAGATCGTCGCGACCGTCACACGACAGGTGCACTGGTCGGAGGGTCCTTATCATGTTCTTAGTCGATCCGGTTCGGTTTCACGCCGCAAAAACGTGGGCCGCTTCTTTCGCTGCCAGGAGCAGAGTAGAAAATCCGGTGAACGTGGAGGGCAACCCAAGTGTCACGCTACAAAGCTGGTAAACAGTCATGGCATAGAATCCGAGGCTTCTTCAAGATTGGCGAAGCATACAAGAAAGCATATACTATTTGCGACATGTATCGAAGGCTGCATATTATGAGAGCGCAGACGAGTCACTTCCATTAAACCTGTCCCAGGTGAAGACTGGGACGGCCCAGCGGCCTGCTGCTAGCCTCGCGGTCGGAACTCCCCGCCCTTAGTCAAGTCTTTCGCGCTAACCCGTGTTTCATCACTGTCTGGCTAAGAAATGAGCTGGTTATTTACCAGAAATGTCTACAGACGGAACGTTATATTCACTCTCGTGGCGGATTTCTGGGAGCGGTCGAGTCGATACAATTTTTCTGGCACGGACAGATTCAAACTCAGAATTGATCAACTTGGCAATTACACATCCTGTCGCATAACACGCTTCCTAAGTTTTCAAAGAGTGTATGCGAAGGCATGGTGCATCACATTGTGTTAACATTGAACAAATTTGTACGTGCCCCGGGGCTCTGAGGTCGAACTTTCCCCATGGTTTAAATACGATGTGGATCGCAGGCGATCAGACCTCCATCGTTTTCCTCAAATATAGTTCGGGATCTCGTCCCTGATAAGATAGTATTGCCAGGCTTATTCTAGTGACCTGACCTCTCCGCATCCCTCCCTTAAATCACTGGCACTTTCTTGACGGATTGGCATTTTTAACACCCGGTCAATATGCCCCTCCTGGTTTTCCTCGAATAATGCAGAAACAAAGAGACGCAGAACCACGCATCTTACGGTACCTTATCCCTGATCAATTTCACGCTTTTGACGGTTTTTTAGCTTAGATAATGTCAGGTCAATGAGCTATTCAAGGTCAGGCGACCCGACCACAAAATATAAAATCACGAGCTTGAAGCAGCGCCTAAGGAACACCTGTCAACCGGTCAGTTTCAAACTTACGCCATATAGGGTCATAACGGCTTACAAATCTGATATCTCCAAATTTTGATATTTTTGACCTAAGGTGGGGTCAGTTTTTTGGTCACCCCATTATAAGTCTATGCTGGAAAATAGAAACAGCTCGTTCACTAGCGGACGCAGAGCGGGGCCAAGGGGCCATGCCTCCCCAAATGACGGAATTTTGGCCGATTTTTTTAAAACAATGTTTTTACATTTCTCCCGAGCTGCCCCCCGAACAGCGCTCCTGCGTCCGCCCCTGATCTTGTTTTCAATAAGCACTGGATAGATTAGCTTGAAAATCCTCAGACCATGTGTTCTTACCAGAATCTTGACCATAAAGTTGACTTTTTACCATCTGACCTCTCAAGGTTATGAGGCCACATTGCATATGCTATTATTTTGTCAATAGCTTTGCCGGAATGAGGTAGGCTTCCGTTTTACTTCATTGTGTTTATCTTTCAGGGAGTCGATTGCATACCTACAACAGACCATACCAGGTCACCATGTGACCATGACCCAGCCATGTCAGGTCATTTCACCATTCGACCAAACAAAGTCATATTATACATCGTTAGCTATGCCACGATGAGAAAAACCCTATGATCCCTAAAGAGTTGTTCTTGCTCCGCTGAGTAAAAATCTAGAGAGGAAAAAGTACACTGCCCTGTTGTAAGCCTTCCTTCCTTGACCTAAAAGTGTACCAATCACCTTCCTTGACCTCTTCTGGCCTCAATATTGACTGCACATAAAAATAGTAGGCATAATTTATATTTGCCTCGTCAAGAGCTGTCGAACGATGTCCGTAATTTTCCTTTAGCTTTTCTGGGAAATGAGATACTGGATGGAGCAGGAACATTGGCGGACGCGGGGGGCATTCCGGCCATAGCCCCCCCAAAGCGCTGGAGGGGCCAAACTATCTTTTGCCCCCCAAAGTCAGGATATTTTTTTAGAAAAAGGTGTTTACACTAGGTCTGTAGAGCAAAACATATTCGCTTCCACCCCCCCCCTCCAGGAGAGAACGATCATCATGTACTTGCAGCGGTAGCTTATACTAGGTCTGTCGAGCGAGCTCCCAAATTACACGTCCCACCCCTGTCAGTAAAACTAAATGCTGAAAAGGGTCCTCTGGCTCTGAAGGCCCCTACTCACTGATTCCGGCTGCCAATGGGGACCTTCAATTCTGTGGCCACTGCTTCTGGGGCCGACTTCCACTCGGAGCTTCTTCACTTGGGGCCCCTGCTTCTGAAACTGAGTACCAACAGAAGGTCTACTGGCCCAAGGGCCGACTGTAACTAGACCGCCCTTGCTTGTGTGGCCACCTGTCTCTAGGCCCCCTGGCCCTGAAGGCTGCCACTAGGGGCCCCTACTTAAGGGGGCTCCCTGCTTGTGGGGCCCTGTGCTTTTGGGGGCCCCAACGCCTGGAGCCGACTGCAGCTACGGGGCCCACTTTCCCTAGGGACTGCAGTTTCTGAGAACCCCTTTAATTTCATTTTATTTTAATCGAGACAATGCGATGTCAAAGAAAACGGATGCGTATTATAGAGGCCGGAAGAAGCAGGTCAGTCGGTGCACAGTTCCACCCATGCACTAAATATAGGCCGTTGAGGAGGCCCATCCCCAGGACCTGCTGGTGCTCTCGCACGAGGGTCGCCAGTGGGAGTTACGCCCCCACCCCTCTCCTCTATTAACTTGTTAAATGCTTTCCAGCCACAAATGAATCAGGTTATCTCTCAAACTGAAAGTTTGTTACTGGAAACATATTTTTCTAAGTTAGATGTCCTCGAGGTGGTGAGTGCCTCGTCTAAGGAATTTTCACTAGGTGGGATTTCATATAACTCAACCAACCCTACCCGATACAAAGGCAGAAACGCTAGAACAGGCTTCAGTTGGGAGCCAGACCAAGTCAACAAGCAAAAAGAAAAAAACGTTGCGCGGTGCAATCGGTGCGTGACCCATGCAAGGAAAATCCGAATTTATTTTCACGTTGAAACTGTGTTTTTTGTTCATGATAATCTTTATCCACCCCATATACACTGTATGTAAAGCAATGCACCAAGATGTAAATGGATGCAGCGGCACGATAGTTAGGAAACATATTTGCGCTGAAAAACAATACCAGTTTCATGAAACTGCACAAAATTCGGTTCATGCAGGGTGCTTTTTCCATGTTTTGCTCTCCCCAGAGCCCACACAAGGAGTCCGTGGTCACAAGAACAATTTGTGGGGACGCCTTTGATACTTCTATAAAATAAACCTCATGTTTCATTTAGTTGCACCTATCTCTCACTCCATCATTTTCCCATCATCTCTGAATTTTTACTACGGGTCACACTAGGTCAGGTCACCAGGCGAGGTCAATCAAGGTCACCTCACTTCAAATTTTGAGCTCTATCATAGCTACATTTCTAAGCCGATCGATTTGAATCTTTCTAAACTTCATGACCCTTTTAGGGTGTAAAAAATCTATGTCCAGGATTTTTCGATTCGGTGTCCTGAGGTCAGGTTTCAAGGTGACCTCTCGCATAGAAAAGCATGGAAAATGCTGTCTAATGATCTAAAAGTCACAAAAATGGTTGCAAATGCTCAGATTGCTCAGAACTTCGTTCTTCAACACACTTTCGCGGGTCCCAGAGGTGATATTTGCCCTTTGGCCTATCTGAGGTCATCACAGGTCAGCAGGGGTAAAAAAGTATTTTGGCGATAACTTTTGACCTAACCAGGCTAAGGTGCTAAATCAAACATCATCGTGTATGTCTAGTCACTGACTTTCATTTGATATACGGTAAAGACAGTCTGGCCTTTCGTGACATCAGGCCAATTAGGCCACGAGGTGACCTATCGAGGTGAAAGCACTGGCTGGAGGTCATTATATTCCACATAGCGGAGAGAGCCCTGGTATTTTCTTATCAAAATATTTTACCAGATCTCAATAGCTCTAATGGTCAGATCTAATAGATCCTGGCCCTGCCCAGGTTTCTTAAGCATTGCACATTTTGGTGGAAATAGCCCATCGTGACCTAACTTGACCTCTGGAGGTCAAACCATTGACCTGAGCGCTTAAACATACAAACTAAAATTTTACTGAATTCACACGAGCTTTCTAATGTGCTTTGCACATTTGCGCTAACCCCGTATTTTCGAATTTAGAGGGGCCATTGATGCGCCCGGTAGGGCGCGGATTAAGCTCAGCTTATGATGGTCCAAAATAAAACGTGCATCAGATGGAACTTAAGAAACACAGACTGAGTTGGTCTCATGTGATGCACATATCTTCTAGAATTTTCTTGAGCTTAAATTATTTTTTATTACACAAAGTTTCCACCCAAGCCAGTATAAGCTAGATGGGATTTTTACTGAAATAGGTGGGATCTGGCCAAACTAGATGGGACGAGTCCCACCTAGCTTTATATGTTAGACGAGGCCCTGGAGGTGGTTCCTGAAAGCCAGTCTCCTAATTAAACACTCCTGGATCCACCTCTGGTTGATCTCACAAAGCGGAATATATACTGATCTAATGAGATATTCATACGAAAGCTTGAAAGAAGCAAAACACTCATCACTCGGCCGTGCTGATGACGCTTGCACACATTCGTCTACCAGAGCCGAGTGTGTCACTCTGTGGCGTCACTACTGGTTCCCGGCGCGTGACGTCAGTGTTCAAAGAGCCGGGCTGCTGGCTGAGGCCCGCCAGAGAGAGGCAGCCGCAGTGAGAGTGAACGGCGACAGGGACGGGGTTGCGGCAGAGAACGTGTGGTCTCCAGCAGAACAGCCGACATGTGGGCAGCTACACTGGTTGCGTCTCTGGCGCTGCTCTACGGAGGTAAGTTTGTGTTTGACGTATGCCTGTAGAAAACAGTACCCACAGTGATTTTGCTGTGTGCTTATGGGGTGCTCTGGCTATTATTTGGCTAAAGACATGCATAAACTGGGTTTGATAGATCTGAACAGCTACTTTTGAGTGCTGGACTGGATTGGCCCAGTCAAGGATGACGGAGACAGTGTCCGGGCAGCGGAACCTGTTACGTATCCCACCTGCATAACTGAGGACTGTAGAAGAGGGACTAGTTGCAAGGCTGCCAGATTTTCTGGGTGCACTTTTAAGGCCATGCTCAGGCATGGATTTGTATGGATGACTCACTTCAATTCATCCATACCTTGGACTGCAGGTAGCCTCAATGTGAAAGCTTTCGAGGTCGACTGCGCCCATAGCCAATGTTCTTTAATAAAAGCGGAAGAATTACATTGATTAAAATCAGCTTACTGGCTCAGTTCCTCTCCATGTGCAGCAGACAGACATACACTCCCAACGCTGGAAAAAAGAATGGAAAATCATACGAGTCACAAAAGCAGTGTATTTTGTTCACATCCGCCCTTTCCTTCATCAGCAATCGTGTTAAGGTAAAGGTCACGCGTTTGGGGTACAGCGAGAAGGTACCTATCTAAATGCTCAACACGCTTGAAAACTGTCATCTGTCAAATATAATACTTTTCAAATCACTTAATTTTGTATTAGTGGAAAAACCTTTTTCCGGAAAAACCTTGATGGAAAACTCAGCATTGCCAATAATTGGCTCATTTGATACATTGTGACAGGATTTTACCTATTCATCAATATTTCAACGGTAGAAATGGGTTGTAAAAGTGATTTATTTATGTGTGGGCAAATTCTAGAAGTTCAGGAGGCTGTGACTCCTGCGCCGTTGCACCTCGTGACCTAAAAATGTCACGGGCCTTTTCTGGCCTGGAAATAGCCCCACGGACAAAGTTTATTGAAACTGGTGGGTAGTTAAGCGTAGAATTGAACATACCGACGCTGAATAACTGTGAGTTGCGCAAAGTTCTAGGTTTATATGAAATTGGACCAGTAGAGGACCTGACTTCGTTTTACCTTAAAATGTCAACGCATAGAAAAATGACCCAGGTAAGTGGTAGACACTTCGCCCACCGCATCAGGCTCAAAGGCATGCCATTTGCTCATTATACGGCCGAGAATATTGAAATGAAGTCGCTGGTGTCAATTCAGGTCATCTGAGGTCTCTAGGTCATATGCTATGTTCAAGTGTCAAGTGTATTGAAGCACGCAGTCTTAGTTAGGACCAAATCTGTGCCAAAACGTTATTTTTAAGGGGGAGTATAAGTGTTCCTAAGTAGCAAGGAAAACGGTTAAGACCTCATGGAATATTTTGGGAATTGCCCCATATCGTCATGACCCAGATTTTAGATACGGCCAAGATGCATGGAATTGAGCTTGGTTCACCTGTCGTGGAGGGTATTGCGCTAAACTGAACCTTTTCTGCAATTCTAAAAATATGGACCAATTAAATCAAATCGGTCCCCTCCTCCCAAGAGGTAATCTCACAGCAGCCTGCGAAACTTGAAATGCAGCATCACTGAATGATTTGTTTCTTAGATGAGATATTGCTCCTTTGGCCTTGAGCCTCAGCTTATTCCGTTTTCATTAAGGCCGTTGCTAGTGCAGAGTGCATCCGCAGGCCGCAAACATCATTTTCAGGCATTGCATTTCGCAGAACACATCTTTTTACATTAATACTGTACATTCTTTTATAACTACACAGCGTAATGCCCCTTTAGATTACGATAAAAAAATTGGGTTGATTGCTGCTCTGCTTCGTTTATGGTGTCAGCATAATCAAGATGAAGTGTTTTCCGCCAACGACAAAGGAGCCATATTCTCGATCAAAGATATGAACAGACCCGATTGGCCAGCTTCCCCCCTTTTCTTTTCCCAAGGTCTTTTACGAAGAATATTCATGGCATCCAAAGACTCGCGTGATAGACAGACTCACGATCGCTGGTGGGTTTTCCCAACCGGTTCTGATACGCGGTGGGCGTGTTCGCCAATACATACGATACTGTCCCAAGTCTTCCAGACAATGACTAATATTTACAACGGTGGCTGGAGCAGAATGACGTTCAGACGGTGACTGCTAAGTGATGTTATCGTATTCGTCCACCTCTCCAGTCGACGAGAGAGAGAGAGAGAGAGAGAGAGAGAGAGAGAGAGAGAGAAAAAGAGAGAGAGAGAGAGAGAGCGAGAGAGAGAGAGAAAAGAGAGCATGTGGAATATTTGTAACTAAATAGTTTGGGTCAGAGTCGATGGATCTCCCACAGCGGCTTGGGCATCGGTACAAATATATTATACCCACGTAGGCATTTATAAAATTAGATAAGCTTGCACCGAAATTCAATTCAGCGCGCTTTTGATCTTTAAGCAGTCCTTCCAAAGCTAGTTATATGCATTGGGTGATTTAGCTATAAAATATGCAAACTATGTACCATGAGTGGATGTCTTTACTCATGCATCCGGTCAAGAGACATGATTTGCTGAACACAGACAATATTAACACGCACACTGGAGGGGGTCTCGGAGGCCCCCTCCCACCTATTTTTCCAAGGTGGCCGGAGAACCGCTCGTAGCCGAAAAACGCTACTCGGCCACATTTGAAAGAATTTAACGGCGCGTCGATTAGTGGATAAGCGTTGAAATTTTCGGGAAATGTTTTTACTTACGGGCTTTCAAAGTAAGACCTCCATTTTGAGATCACCACAATCACGGGGTCGGGCCAGTTTACTTGCATTGGAGACCGAGTGGTGACGTCATAACGCCATGTAAACAAGATGATACGTCAAGGTCACCTCACATGAAGGTCAATAGTCAATACAAGGTCAAAGGCCATAGGTCAAGGTCATACCAGCATTTTCAAAGTCATTGGCCCGAGTGCTTCCGGTCAAATAGCGTTGGCCAGTCTGACGTATACCATAATTTGATGTTATAGTTAGATAATTAAATTTGAAGGTCAAGGTTAAAGGTCGCGTATAAAGGTCAAGCCTCATTTCCCGCCAAGCGGTTGCTATAGTGTTATTTATAGGGAGTAGGCTATACATATTGTGACGTCATAGACGGCTGACCTTGAATGACCTTGACCCAAACAAAAATTGGGAACGGTTCTTAGAGGCCTTTCCGCTATGACCCCGCTTCACCTTTAGTATATTCCCAACTTCTTACCGCATAAAAATGGATTTTCCCAATAGGTCCCCAGCACGGCCAAGAGCTGCCCTTTATGACCTTGCTTGACCCTGAAGATGTTAATCTAGTTCAATGAAAATTGTCCATGATGTACCTAGATCCGTAGAGCCCCCACTTACCTTCCAAATGGAGTTTTTTAGCCTCTTCGTTTTGTCGATCTCAGGGAGGGCTCACCAGGAGGGGGTCTACCAGACCCTCCTCCAGTGCGCGTTAATGCCAGATCCCTCTCTAGTGCGGCATGTGTTCTCCGTTATTTCCTGTCTGTTATATGTGTTCTGTTATTTTCTGTTACAGTCTGGTGTTCTCCGTTATCGTGTGTTTTATCGTTTTCCGTCATGCCCGTGCGTATCTAAAATATAATGAAATAATCAATCAAAAAGTGTGCCTATTTAGGCTTAATATCACCGAAGGTCTACTTTTTATGTGAAAATATAGTATATTTTATTTATCTAAATATATACATATATATATATATATATATAAAAAAAAAAAATATATATATATATAAAATATATATATGCCACCGTACCGGAAATCCAGAGACCTGGGTTCGAGTCCCAGCTTAAGAACAATTTTCCAAAGCTGCAAAACTACAATAGCCGATAACTGATTGTTTATATATATATATATATATAAAAAAAAAAAATATATATAAATTTATCTACAAACATACAATTTACACTTAATCTTCAAATATACATTTTTACAAAGGCGGATCCAGGGGGCAAGGGGGCACGTGCCCCCCGATCGATCTTCGGCGCCCCCCTGAAAGGTCGATGGCGCCCCCCTGAAATTTCGCTTCCCACCCCCCCAGGATACGAAAGTCGGCGCCCACCGATAGGATTTGGCGCCCACCTGATAGGTTTTGCCGGTCATAAGTGGCGCCCCCTGGTCCGGGTGGCGCCCCCCCGGGAAGGTGCCCCTCCGAATGGCAATCCTGGATCCGCCTATGCATTTTAATATTTTTCGGATATATTCAGTTTATGGAGAAAAGAAACATTGTATGCTTTTATTCTTGTGCTAAATGGTATACGATGTATTTGAAGATTATTTAATTCTGCTGGAACACCAGAAAGGAGAAGCTGCGCTTCAAGATAAAAAGAGCATGGTAGGTCCTTAGCCAGTGAAACAAATTTACATGTGTATGAATGAGATTTGGTCTTTTACACTATTGACTATCGAGTTATGCAGTCAAAACATGAAGCAAAAAGCAAGATGATGTCATAAAATTAGTTTTGGAGTCGAATCCTCTTGGTCTGATGGAAGCCTTTGAGAATTGGGATATCGAGTTTGCGGCTACATACGTCCAAATCTTGAGAGTTTTTGGATCTGAAGGGAATCAAGGTTGTATTGATGAGCATAAGCTTCCACTTTTCTTTCTTTGTCAGCAGTGACGTTGATTACCAGCATCTCATAAATTTCGTTTTGGTTGTAGTGGTGTGTCCGAAGCTGACTCCAGTATCCATCCTGTCTCTTCTATCAGATTGAACACAACTTGGTACAATTTTTAAACAGGAATGATTCATCAGATGAGGATTCTCGGGAGGCGTATAAACGTCAGTTCTAGCGGGCGTTTTTATGCGATGCTATAGATAGCATCGCTGAAGTGCAGTGGTAGCTGCAAGCAATGATATGGGCAGAGGTCTGAAAAAGTGTCAAGTGTCACCAACAGAATTCCGAAGAAAACATGCGTGACTAAACAATGATAAAGTTTGGAACCAAAGAGGAAATATTTTCCAAAACTTTTTACTCATGATGTAGATCAATCCTAACGAACTCACTGAGCTGACAGACTGTCAATTTGTCTCACTGAAGTGACCACAACCTTGCCTATCTTGTTAAAAAATTGATCTGATGTTAATGAATGCTCGCAGATACTGTTGGTGAGTTGGCAGAGTTTTTCGACCTCTGGATATGGGACCGGTTTGGTGAATAGCCTCAGCTGCTTCCGTGCGAGGCTGGAGTCCGCACGCCGTGGTCGCACGTGGGACACTTCGATTGCGTCATGACCAAGCCAATCCGGATCCTTTTTATCCAAATATGAAGATTTCCCGAAAAAAATCCTGCCAAATCCGTTTGTTCACCATGATTACGAACCCACATCGAATCCATACCTGCAAAATACAGATAAATCGACAAGAATGGAAAAGCAAATGTGCATGCAAACCCAACGATATCTGAAATTCTCTAGACAAGCAAATCTAGTTCAATCCGATCCAATCTGCAAAAGGCGTAAGGATCCATCGGAATAGTCTACCCGCGACCTTCTCGGTCACTGAGCTCGTCCAGCTGGGCGGTGGAAATCCCGGCGCTGGCCGGCCGCGGTATTTCCAGCCGGACAGGGCGTCGGCTAATTACGGATTCTCCTAACGCTGCAACTCTGCCGCTCCACTCGCCACGGCATTCCGCTAACCGACAGTTCCGAGCAAAGGATGCCTCTCACAGCGCACTCAGATGGCACGGAAATGGGAAAGCACGTCGTGGCACCAAGCTTTCCCTCTTAACAGAAAGCTTCTAAATGGAGCTAGTTCATCGGCGGTCTAGCTCCGGTTTACTAATGCTATTCTAATCCTTGGTCAGTTTTTTGGTTATCACTTCCACCCTCCTAAGATCTCAAACACGACGCTGGCTAGCGGAAAACGGTAAACGGTGTTGGGTAGCTTGACTTAAAGTCAACTAAGAGTGAAAGAGTAAGAGTTTAGTTGACTTAAACTCAACTTAAGGTAATTCAGAGTGACCTTAGTTCTATAGGAAGTGTTCTTCATGTTTCTGTTAGGTCAAATCCAGATTTACAAGAGGCTAAATCATGTCAGCATAGAGATATTAAACAAAAATAAGTGAGGTATAAGTAAGTCTGGCCTCAAAAGAAGAGCGGAAAATAAGATACCTTTCAATAATAACATCTGTTTGTGTAAGCTGTTCCTCTTTATAAAAATATTTCCGGCTTATTTAAAATTCCAGGGAACAAAGCCCTTCACGGGCTTTTGAATAAAATCAAGATCCCGTAGGGGACATAACCTAATTCATATTTCCCTTATCCAAACAATGCATTTTCTGATAGTCAGCGTTTCGTGCGGGGAAAGCAGCCCTGTCCCGGGGCTTTCTGCTCTTTGCTGAGTGATTTCCATGCTGGACGCGTGGTGGAGACGAATTCTGACTGAATCTCCCCTGTGAAAACGTTCACTCCTCCACAACAGATAAGTTTAAGGACTAACAAAACTTAAAATCAAGCATATACACTACACTCCACAAACTTTAATGTTATTAATTATCGTTCCAGAGTTTGTATACCGTAACTTCTAGCGCTACCTGATTCTAAGGTTCATATATATTTCTTGCTCTTAGAGAGAAGTATTATCCTGATGAATTCCTTTATTTGAATTTCTAAATATTTTTTGCAGCGCGATTCCTTCCAGCTCTCTTCTCATATGCGAATAGAGTGGTAGCCTTTCCATTCTAATCCAGTGTTTTATAGCACTGGGCCATTCCAGGGACAGGCTGGACACCAAAATCGGCAACGTGTCGGCAGTACTGTAAGAAGTTCGGAAAAAATAATGATGTAACTTTCAGGGCAGGGTCGACGCGTCGTTGTTGTCTGTCTGTCCACATCTGTGTTAGCAGCACACATACGGCTAGGGAACGTGACAAAATCGACGCTACAAAAAACTGTTACCTAACAAGCCCGCAAGTAGTCTTATACCTACAGGTCTAGATGTATATTATCATAAACGTCGTACTTAGAAGGCATCGTGGCCCTAGGAGTAAGAAACTCCGAGAGCCAAATCCCCGAATCGGATCTTGGCCGTCTAGCGGCAGCAACACAGGCTGCAGAAAGGATGTGGTCAAGTTCTGTAGATTGCGATTGGGACACACCCACGATACACACGTTTATCTGTTATCTAGTCGTGGCCAGAAAGAGACCCGTTGAGGTGATAGACCCATCGTGAAACACGTCCAGGTGGGATGTCGGGACTTTGAGATATAGAGGACTCGGTATCTGCCGGGGTCTCCCACACTGGATTCGCTCGTGGGCAGTGGCGTAGCCAGGATTCGGCCAAGGGGGGGTCCGACTACCGTCGGGGGCCCCCAGGCCGGGGGCCCTTAGTAGTCGGGGCCCATCTCCTACTCCCCGGAGCGGCGTAATTTGACCCTGTAAAAATGTTCTATCTTTTTCGGTGTTCATCGACACCGCAGAGGAAGTCACCAGGCCTAAGGGGCTACATGACTCTTTAAAGACGGGTCACTTGACTCGCCAAATAACCATGGAACCCACCAATTCAGAGTCACTTGACCCTTCATTTATGTACGATGTGACCCTCCAAAACAGGGTCAGGTGACCCTTTATAGGAGGGTCATATAAAATTCTCTGGAAAGGATAATTTAAATAAATCGCTTCGAGTACTAGCAGCAAAAGAACACAAACGTTTGGTGTGTTCCGGACGTCATATAACGTCTATTCTGCGGAAAGATCCTGATAAATTCACCACAGTTACTTTTTACCCTTGCTATGTTGTAAATGAGCAAATTACCAAAACAATAGGCGCCTGAGATAACTATCGCCTTGGATTGGATTACTCTGTCATTGTTATTTTAAGCCTTTCATACCTATTTTCTTTTTGGGATTTTTCTTTTTGGATTATGCTCATCAATGTGTGTCATTTTCCTTGTTTTTCTGGTTTCCTACGAAAATTTTTGAAAGTTTGTTATTTCAGAATATGTAGGACGGTAGTTATTGGGACTAAGCTAATAGATTGAAAACCAGCTGAAGTTCCAAATTCCCTGTTCGATTTGCTATTATGGATGCTAAAATTAGATTAATTTTGCCTTTCCTTCAGTAATGGTGCCTGATCGACATGTTTCACTTTGTATATTTTGGTACGCAATGGGAAAATATAAATTTCCGAGGCATATGATTTTCAAAAATCTTCTTTGAGCCTAGGATCTCAAGCGATATCTCTGGATTGTATTCTAAAATCTAAAAGAAATGGAAAAAAAAAGGACGCTCAATAAAAAGGATATATGAGTGTGCTCCAGATGCTATATACAGTGGCGGATCCAACGGGGGCAAAAAAGGCATTTGCCCCCCAAACGGAAAAGCTCGGGGCAAAACTATGGTTTTGTCTCCCCCAAAGCGATCGACCTCCTCTTTTCCCCGACTGATTTTTAGTTTATAAGAAAGATTTTGGTACTTCAACTATCAACTTCAAACAGAACCAGTTAAGTTCAGGGTAAATATTGGGGCTTGGATAGGAAAAAAGTATCTCGAGCCCACATTTCTCACCCTGTTCTTTTTTGCCTTTCGCCTCTTATACCTAAAATTTTCCGACAGATCATATTTTAGCGCAATTTTTCACTGTGTGACGTTTTTTTGCTTTTCGACATTGGTCTGCCCCTCCCAAACCGACCGGCTAGATCCGCCACTGGCTATATAAAGCCTATTCCATGGACGGTCCTACTGATGAAACCGCTCACTTACTCCTCCCTAGCCATTGGTTGGAGATCCCGGGGGCTTGGGGAGGTGAGTACTTCCTTGGACTTTAGGTCTCTGATAGGCTTTGTTCAGGGCTTGTATTGCTATGTCAGTGTTAAGCCATCCAAGACCATTACCCACCGCCCCCGCCCCCTGACCCCTGGGGTGGGGTCGGGGGCTGGGAATGACTTCCGACAGCCCTCTGAGACTAACCCTGGGGCGCCCCCTGAGACTAACACTCGAGGAGGGAGGCGTGGAAGCACCCCTGAGTATTTGGCACGGCACTTCTGAGACTGCCTCTCGGAAGCCCAGATTAGCCCTCAGAGGCCTAAGGCTAACTCGGGGCCGTGAGACCAAAATTCGGGAGCACCTCTGAGAATTACTCTTAAAGCCCCAAAATTAGCTATTGGATGGACCGGAGACTAGCTCCCGGGAGAACTCTGAGACTAACTTTTAGGTGCTCCCTGAGATTGACTCTCGGGACCTCTTATGCAACAACTAGGGGGGCACAGCCTCAGGCTAAATCTCGAGGGTTCCCAAGATTACCCCTCGGGGGTCTCCTGAGATCAGCACTCTGCGGATCAAATGAGACTAAATCTCGGACCCCTAGATTAACTCTCGGGGTCACCTGAAAGTAAATATTGACTCCTGAGAGAGACGCCCGTAAGACTATGGGACCGAATATCGGGGTCCTCTAAGACTGACTTTCGGGGTCCCCTTGACCGACTCTTGGGGTTCTCTGAGACTGACTCTCATGGAGCCCCCTGAAATAGATTGTCGCGGGGCTCTGAGAACCACTCTCTGGGGGACCCTGGGACGAGTTCGGCCCCTGAGACCGACTCTCGGGGCCCCTGAGACCGACTTTCGGGATCCCCTGAGACTAACTCTCAGGGACCCCCTGAAATCTACTTTTGGGGGTCTTGAGACTGACCCTCAGGGCGGGGCCCTGAGGCCGACTCGGGACGCTCTGAGAACGTTCTTCAGGGGCTTCTGAGACTGATTCTGGGGGCCCCGTGATCAGAGAATGCTTTGCAGTGGTTCAGATTGGCCCCCAAAGGGGGTCCTCGGACTCCTAGAACCCCTTGGCTACGCCACTGCATCCACACATTCGGGGGCCCGCCGAGATCAGCACTTGGAGGCCCCTGAAATCATTGCTTCCCCCGATACCAATACTCCGGAGCCCCTGGATACTGATGCGCGGGGCTCCTTAGACCAAGCTCGGGGTTCCACTTAGATCAGGTTCAGGGGCACCCTTAGGCCCATGCTTGCGCTTTTCTCAGGAGTAACTCGACACCGTTGTTCGGGGGCCCAGATCAACATTCGGAGGCCCCCCGAGACTAATGCTCGGTACTCTGGAGCCCCTCGATACCAATGCTCGGGGACCCTGAACCCAAGCCTGGGCCCCTGAGACCAAACTCTGGGTCCCATGGGGCCAATTCTCGTGCCTCGCTCATAAGTCCCCTCGATATCGATAGTCGGGGAGCACCCCGGGATCAACATTGTCCACCCCCCCCACTTCCCGAGATCAATGTTCGCTGCTCCGGAGCCAACGATACCAATGCTCGGGTGATCCCTGAGACCAGCTCTGGGGCCCCCTAAGACCAAGATCGAAAGGCCCGTAAGACCAAGCTCGGGGCCCCCTGAGACCAAGCTCGGAAGGCCCGTGAGACCAAGCTCAGGGCCCCTGAGACCAAGCTTGGGGACTTGAGACCAAGCTCGAGGAGCCCCCTGAGACCAAGCTCAGGGCTCCCCTGGTACGAAACTCGGAGGGCCCCGTGACACCAAGCTCGGGGCCCCCTGAGACCAAGATCGAAAGGCCCGTGAGACTAAGGCTCGGGGGGGCCCTGAGACCAAGCTCGGGGGCCCTTGAGATCAATATTCGGTACTCTGGAGCCCTCAATACCGATGATCGGGCGCCCCTGAGACCAAGCTCGGAAGGTCCGTGAGACGAAGCTCGGGGCCCCTGAGACCAAGCTCGGAGGGCCCCTGAGACCAAGATAGAAAGGCCCCTGAGACTAAGCTCAGGAGGTCCCTGAGACCAAGCTAGGGGGCCGCCTGAGACCAAGATCGAAAGGTCCGTGAGACTAAAGCTCAGGGGCCCCTGAGACCAAGCTCGGGGGCCTCTGAGACCAAGATCGAAATGCCTGTGAGATTAGGCTCGGGGGCCTCTGAGACCGAGCTCAGGGGCCCCCGAGATCCATGTTTGGTACTCTGGAGCCCTCGATACCGATGATCAGGGGCCCCTGAGACCAGGCTTGGGAAGCCCGTGAGACCAATCTCGGGGGCCCCTGAGACCAAGCTCGGGGGCCCCTGAGACCAAGCTCGGGGGCCCCTGAGACCAAGCTTGGGGGCCCCTGAGACCAAGTTCGGAGGTCCCTTCAGACCGAGCTCGGGGCCCCCTGAGACCAAGCTCAGGAGGCCCGTGAGACCAAGCTCGGGGGGCCTCTTGAGACCAAGATCGGGGGCCCCTGAGACCAAGTTCGGAGGTCCCTTGAGACCAAGCTCGGGGGCCCCCTGAGACAAAGCTCAGGGCTCCCTGAGACCAAGTTCAGGGCCCCCGAGATCAATGTTCGGTACTCTGGAGCCCTCAATACCGATGATCGGGGGCCCTGAGACCAAACTCGGAAAGCCCGTGAGACCAAGCTCGGGGGCCCCTGAGACCAAGCTCGGGGGCCCCTGAGACCAAGTTCGGAGGTCCCTTGAGACCAAGCTTGGGCGCTCCCTGAGACCAAGCTCGGGGGCCCCCTGAGACCGAGCTCGGAGGGCCCACTGAGACCAAGATCAGGGGGCCCGTAAGACCAAGCTTGGGGGCCCTCTGAGACCAAGCTCGGAGGTCTCCTGAGACAAACCTCGGGGAGGCCTGGGATCGAGCTCGGAGGGCCCTCTGAGACCAAGCTCAGGGGGCCCCTGAGACCAATGCTCGTGTTTTCCAGTGCATAAGGTCAGCCCAAGGGGGTCCGCGGACCCCAAGGACCCCCCCTTGGCTACGCCACTGCTCGTGGGGGAGCATATGTCTGTTGAGATCGCCAGCATAATGTATTATCCTAAGAGAGTTGGCTTTAATGTCATCTACTCTTCTTCGTAGACGCTTAGGTTTATTGCATAAAATTTGTTTACCTGCCTCTGGGTGCAGGGTTAAACATAATTCGTATTTTACACCCAGCTGTTATTTCATGTACTTTTTTGGTGTTAAAGATAATGAAGTAGCCGCAGCTTGACGGGATTTCCCTCCTCTTTGTTATTATCTGTTCCTTTATTATCGTTATGGGTGCCAAATGACCTCAGAAGTCGGCGCTCCCTAAAACACCAAAGATTCAATGAAGATAATTCTGGAGATTAAATGAATGTTTCTGTGGTGCGATTTTACTTACATGCCTTTACAATACATCTGATAACTTTTATATAGGTATTAAATCTATAATATAATATATCTATATATCTGCAATTGTTATGCTTGCCACCAACAAGCAGTAGGTAAATATCCTTGCTCCTTATTTCCACACAAAATTGTTCGGTAGCGTTTAAGTAGGGCTTTATAATAAAAAGCAGCGATAGCGAACCTTTGCTAGAGGTATGTGGTCACGGCGTGACGGATCGGCGTGACAGATCGGCGTGACATCAAATCGGCGTGTGATCTGATAACGTTCCGTGCCGCAGTAATTCGCTCCATTCAGGCCAAAGATAAATAGGCAGACATATGACACGTTTCCAGCTAATACACGCAGTTATTGGGACCAGAGAAGACAACCTTCGATTTTTGTTTTTCTCGATATATCATACCTATACTTCCGTTTGAAACCAGTCCGTTAAGCAAGTTATACGCATATAGAATCAACAGAACCAAATTCATTTTTAGCTCATGGCTTTTAAAGAGGTCCAAGTAAATAATGTCTCTACCCAGCGTGACGTTCACACGGTGCGTTTTTCAACTTTTTACTGGGGGCCAAGGAAAAGAAAGGGCACTATTATTGCTCAGAAGGGCACATTTACCATCGAAGAGACGCGTTTCTTTTTACTCGTTTCAAGCAAAGCAGGTACTTGATTAAGATTAATGATTTTTTTCTTGCAATTATTCATTGTATTATGGCAAGTATACGTGGCAATAAAGTTTCATGGGGGCGGCTAGCTCAGTGGCCCTAGCTGCTCACTTGCTATGGTACATTTCCCGCGTTATAGTCCTATCGGGTTCCCTGAATAAGGTGAGAACTGATCTCCATAGCCAATTCCAGGAAGATGTGAGTTTGCGATGCTTGCTGACCGTAGCAGTTTATAGCTTGGTAAGCCCCAATGATTGCAGTTTCACGCAACCTGTTGGGGTGTTTGAGCATTCCTCGGGGTTTCCAAAGCAGCTGAAACAGCGGCGCAGGATGCTATTCCATTTGTTTGCATCCTGGATTATTTGCACAAATGTTTCCAAAATTTCAGATTTCACTCATCTCATGTTAGGTCATACAGGCCAGATCATGTGACCTCACCTCCAAGAGCATTTCAAGTGGCACCAGTGAAAGTAGTATTAATTTAGTGATCTGGTATTCATATCTAATGATGGGCCGATCGAGTCCGAAAAGTGTGATAACATTCTTTTATTTCGCTGACGTAGCGTCGGGTATGAGTCATGACCCGTATCTGGTCATGTATTGGAAATGCATGGGGAAACGGGAATGGGTAAAAAAAGCTCTATATCTCTAGATACTACGTAGAACACCATCCTATTCTCCAAATTGTGGCATCATAGGCTCCTGGCCAGAAAAAATGTTACAAATTTAGACCAGTGACCTCTGATAGGTCATCTGGGATTACTTAAAGGGAGTGTCGCACTTTTATCACGGGTTTTGAACTGAGATAGCAGTTTTGTAGAGCGTGTTGCGAAACCACGCTCTACAAAACATATCATTCAAAACATATCTATCAAAACATATCATACATTAGCATATCTAATTTCACCAAAAGCGCTCGGTATAACATTTCCGCCAGCTTTGGAGCTCAAAGTAAAGTGGCATATTGCCATATTTCAAACACTGGACGAATACCTATGAATGGGCGCACATGACCCCTAAAAGGCGCGGTACCGCCCGTATTTAGTGTCCTTCACCCCTGCTCCGCCACCGCGCCGCCGCCATGTTTTTTTACTATACTGCATAGGAGCCGAAATTTGGGAGATGTTTGACTCCCCATACTGGAGCAAAGGTAGCTCAGAGACTACTTTGGGCGGGTATTAAAGGGACGAACACCTCCTCAACAGCCCCGCCCCCACTTCCCAGAGAGAAATAATGCTAGAACACGTCACGACAGTAAACTTACATAGAAAGGACCCGAACAATGGTCTTGGAGCATGACAAATAATATTTTCAGTCCCATGATGCCCAGATTACCGCTGCACCCTGCTTGGGTGGTTAATCATGCACCATCGAGCAGGGATCCATCCTTACCCACTGAGATTAACAGAAACTCCTGGGTTTTTGAGCCTGCTCTGCCTGTTCGGCTCCATGAAATAATGGAGTAAAGGGACGTGGCGTTCTCGGACGCCTCCTCCGCATGCGGTAATGTAAGACCAGCGTCACGGGTAGGAGTCAGACATTCCCCTTGAAACACTGCGGCACCCAGCTATGCACCGGGGTAAAAACAGGAGCACTTACCGGACGTGATGGCCCTCATGATCTGACAGCAAGAGCGGAAGTGAGCGAGGCTGTTGTGACGCTTCGGATGGTATTTCCATTGTGTGGAGGGGAGAGGCCGGAAGCCGCCAAAACTGATCCGCATGAACCTCAGTGCGTTTGTTGACAGATCCATTATTCCGAGAGAACTTTCACAAAGGCGTGACGCTGGGAATGGCCTGTTTTGCGCCCACCAAAGAGAGGGAGGGAGCGGGTAGGTCACGCTCATTAGCGCGGGAGTGAGCATTTACGCACCGCGCCCTGTTTCATTAGATTAGATATACAATGAAAATATTGTATTGCATATCCAAACTTTGTCAACGCTGTTCTTGCAGAATTCCTTAAAATTCCTTTGCTTGCTACTATTTCGAAATAAGCCCAAAGTTCCCCCTTCTAGAGAAGGACTAAAACCGAGTGGTAAAACCGCACTAGGCTTCTGGATACATGAGTCGATTGGTCCGTTCCCACGGTCGGTATAGAAATAATGCACACTTAGAATGCTCATGCCTTTCAGAAAGGTTTCATAGGACACTAACGGTGAAAGGGATTCAACAATTCCACAGGCTTACTCCCATTGATGAGTGTATTGATATGCCATTTTTCCAGCTGCCACTTTGTGTGGGTGTGTAATGATTATAAATGATGAAATTCTTTAACCATTATAACACCCGCACGTCGCGTAGCGATGCAATATCCGCACGTCGCGTAGCGATGTAATACCCGCACATCGCGTAGCGATGTAATACCCGTACGTCGCGTAGCGATGTAACACCCGCACGTCGCGTAGCGATGTAATACCCGTGCGTAGCATGACAATGTAACACCCGCACGTTGCGTAGCGATGTAATACCCGTACGTCGTGTAACGATGTAATACCCGTACGTCGCGTAGCGATGTAACACCCGCACGTCGCGTAGCGATGTAATACGCGTACGTCGCGTAGCGATGTAATACCCGCACGTCGCGTAGCGATGTAATACCCGTACGTCGCGTAGCGATGTAACACCCCCACGTCGCGTAGCGATGTAATACCCGTATGTCGTGTAACGATGTAATACCCGTACGTCGCATGACAATGTAACACCCGCACGTTGCGTAGCGATGTAATACCCGCACATTGCGTAGCGATGTGATACCCGCACGTCGCGTAGCGATGTAACACCCGCACGTTGCGTAGCGATGTAATACCCGCACGTTGCGTAGCAATGTAACACCCGCACGTCGCGTAGCGATGTAACGCCCGCACGTTGCGTAGCGATGTTATACCCGTACGTCACGTAGCGATGTAACACCCGCACGTCGCGTAGCGATGTAATACCCGTACGTTGCGTAGCGATGTAACACCCGCACGTCGCGTAGCGATGTAATACCCTCACGTCGCGTAGCGATGTAACACCCGCACGTCGCGTAGCGATGTAACACCCGCACGTTGCGTAGCGATGTAACACCCGTACGTCGTGTAACGATGTAATACCCGTACGTCGTGGGTCTCCATGACAAATCCATGGCATACGGACTGCAGAAGGTAGCGATATAACACCCGTACGTCGTGGGTGTTATATCCATGACATACGGACTGCAAACGGTAGCGATGTAACACCCGCCCATCATCACTGCCCGTGCACACTCCTCGTCACGCACCGTATCAGCCGTACTACATTCCCATGAAGTACTCAGTTCTTTCACCGACCTCACGAGGGGGAGGTTTGAGCTGATCGCCTGTTTGCGTCCCCTGCAGGAGCGGAGGCTTTCTCCGTGAACATGGACGTGCCAGCGACGGCTGATCTCGGCGCGCAGGTGATACTGTCCGCCCCCTACCAGCTGGCCGTCGGCGAGTACGTCCAGCGACTCACCTGGAGCAAGGACGGCCAGGTGTTCCTCATCTACGGCGAGCGTCCCTTCAGCGAGCAGTTCTTCGACGTCTCCGGTGTCAACATCAATGTGAGCCACTATACTCGCCATGCTTGCCGCCAAATTCGCCAACCTTCATTGCCATTTTTTAAAAGAAAATTGTCTGGAATAAGTTGTTGAATTGTTTGTCAAGCAAGGTCGTTATAATACGCCTTGCCCACAGGCTTCTGCCAACTTTGAGGCTTCTGGCTGGCCCAATACCTGAGTTTTAGAACTGATTCATCAAATAATGAGAATACTGCTCATAACGATACAAACGAATCCATTCAATAGCACGCATAACTGGAGTCTCTAAAATTCTGCACACTCTCATGCTGCCTCCATATCAGTAGGTATATGTGAATTAAAGGGAGTATAACACCTTCATAATGGGATTTGAACTGCGATAGCCATTTGATAGAGCATGCCGAGAAGCCACTTATCCATAGTTCATGTGTCTCAGAAAGAACTTACCGTTTGCGGAGAAAAAACGAAAAAGTCACCTCCTGTCGATTTCCTCCTCCCCGGTTGGCCACGTGACCATTGCTAATCATGGCCATGTGATGTTATGCTAATGTCACGCTGGTTAAACAAATTGCTATACTTGGAGCTCTTTAGAAACTCTGCGAAATACATGATTTTGGTACTGACGATTATAGATTGTGTACAGCTTGTTTTATAGACTGATTTGACGTGAAATATGTTTTAATGTATCAAGAAAAACAGCCGACATTGATAGTTGTTTTCTATCCCAATGATAACATTTTTAGGCTAAAAACGCTTAATTTCTATCCTTATCTACCTGTGAACACCTACCACCTACCTCGTAAATGAAGAGGTTCTATTACCAGACCACACGCCGATTTGGTGGCACGGCGACTCGGAGGCTTTATGTCTCTAACAAGGAGGAATTATGGAAACGAAATATTGATTTATCAACCATATTCCAGCCGAAATAACGCCAAATTAATTGTTTTCAATTAAGACTGTCTTTAAGCACACTGCACTCTGGAATTGCACCAAAGGTGTCACATTTCCGTCAAGCAGAAGTCCCACTCCTGCCACAGTAGCAGATTTTTATGCGTTTACCCCTGACAGTTCGTGGCGGTAAGTCGTTCGATGTTAGAAACATTACTGAGTCATGGGGCTATTCCAACAGCATCCACGAAAAAATGTTGAGGTGAGGCTGTTCGATTTCTTGACTAAAAAAGTCGGGTATGTTAACTCGACTCTAAGAACTAAACTCTAAGAATTTAATTTAAGAACTTTTAAGAACCTAACTTACATGCTCTACTTAACTTAACTCTAAGAAGCTAAATTACCTTCTTGCTGCTCTATTCACATTCGATATTCAATTGGCTTATCTTCTTTACCTTTTAGAAGCTAATTTTGACTATTTCGTGACCTTTTTAGCCCAATTCTACCTGGTATCCTTACCTCCGCTGCTTTTTTGGTGGAGCGCGATGGAACAGCCCCTATGTGATGGTGTATTTTCTTAACTAGACTAGTATGTACCAAACCGAGGTTACACCTAATCAAATGTTTGTGAACACATTGGATATTTTAAATTGATTTTGGCTCAATCTGAGGTATTTTTATTTTCGAACATGTCTGTTAAACACATCCTACACAACCCCGGAAAGTAAATACACAACTTAGTTTTCTGACAAACGTCGCGTTATTTCACATTGCTCTTTTTGACCATCACATTCCTTCACATAACATCACATTCCTTCTTTTGTCTGATCCGTTCTGTTTTCTGATGCCCAATTTTGATCGTAAGTAGTAGTCTGTATTTTTTCTCATTAGTTTATCTTTGCATGTTTATTGAATTAATTCGCTAGTGTTAGTAGTACGCTCGTACTTGGCCAGCATTTGACCATTATTAATCAATTTCAAGGAGTGAAAGTGTGTCGCACGTACAGTGTACATCTGAGACGAGGCTAACTCGTGGTTCATCGGGTTGACACTAATAATGATGCTTGTAACATCCAGGAGAGCCTGGATGCCTTGTCTCAGTGGTCACGGACATGGAAACTGTCTCTAAATCCATCCAAATGCAAGGTCTTGACTTTGACACTGCGCCGCACTCCGGTTCTTAAAGCTTATTTTGTTGACGGCGTAGCAATCGAAAGAGTGACTGTAATGAGGGATCTCGGCGTTCTTCTGGATGAGAAGCTTACTTTTGTAAATCACGTAGATAATATTGTTTCAAGAGCAAATAGGACATCAGGAATGTTAACCCGATCTTTCTAAACAGGTAGAAATGACAGAGCTTTGCGCCATCGTGACAGTAAAGCTGTGATCTCGGCATACTATGCAAATGTCAGATCAGTTATGGAATACTGCAGCGTTGTCTGGGGTGGAGCAGCCACCTGTCATCTCAAGCGTCTGGAAAGAGTACAGCACAAATTTGTCATGTGGCTCTGTTTTCGCTGTCGCATACCCAATTTGCCTCTAGATTACCCCAGTTTGTCTCAACATTTTGGCATAGCAACAATCGAAACTCGACTAAAGCAGCACGACCTCATGTTCATTAGAAACATTCTTACAAATTGCATCGATTCTTCGTTTCTTCTCCAAAACTTCCCCCTGGCTGTTCGACCTCGGACATTTCGCTGCAGAGCCTTACTGTGCGTACCATATGCTCGGGTGAATACGATCAAGTCGAGTCTTTTTGTCAGGGTTCCGAAACTGTGCAATACTTTTTTAGATAACTTTCGCGAAGTTGATATTTGGAACTCCTCAACTGGGCAGTATAAACTGAAAGTGATGAAATTTCTTACGCCGCCAAGAATATAGTTTGATGGCTTCAGTGCAGTGATTCTTGGATTTTTATGTTTTTTGCTATATTCTATAGTCTTACATTTTAGGATGTTTTTTTACTTTATGCGATTTTATATCGCGACAATGTCTTTAGGCTCTTTTAGCCTCTTAGTATTTGACTTTATTATCTGCTAGTCATATCTTGGGAAATGTACCTATCAATGTGTGTGTATATTGGACCTGTATGATTTTGTTTTATATCCGATGACTTCATCTTTAAGTGGGCCTCTGGCCCGTTGGTGATACAATGAATAAACTGAAACTGAAACTGGTTCTGCTCTGTGGTGGTCTGCAGAGAGGGCTGGGCGGCACACCGGAGCGGGTGGTGCTGGAGAACGTCGGCTTCGACACCTCCGGCAACTACGAGCTGTCGGTGGAGGTGGCTGAGGAGTCGGCGTCCGGCTCCAGCTCCTCCACTTACCAGCAGTCGCAGAGCCTGCAGGTCGGAGGTAAACACGCCAAAAGTTACATGCTCGTTGCCAAGGACTTAGCCAGGATTTCGCGAACAAAACGCAAATTTTATATGAGTATTCATTTCTCAGTGACACCCATGAGCTTAGGGAACACAGTTTTTAGCGGTGAGCTCTTCAATAGCTTTCGTCGATTACGCTTACCAAGGTTGTAATCGACGGTAACTGTTTCCCAAACTGCAATAATTGATCATCGATCGCCGAAGTCACGTTATCAAAGTCGCCATTCTAGGCCAAGGGATAACGATAACTCTTTTAACCATAGGCAGATCCAAGATTGCCGATCGGGGGGGCACCTTCCCGGAGGGGGCGCCACTTTTGACCGGCAAAACCTATCAAGGTGGGAGCAAAATCTAATCGGTGGACGCCGATTTTTGCATCCGGGGGAGGGGGGTGGGGGGGGTGGGAAGCGACATTTCAGGGGGCGCCATCGATCTTTCAGGGGGCGCCGTGACCATTTTAGGGGCGCCGAAGCTCGATTGGGGGGGCACGTGTCCCCCTTTGCCCCTTGGATCCGCCTATGCTTTTAACCGTTTGTCTCAAAGGGTGGTATATTTAATGTACCATCAAAATGCAGATTCTAGGAGAATCAGACGTGCTTTGAACGAAAGATGTAAAGACGCAATATTTCAATACCAACGTGAACTTTGAGATACTTATGCTGATGAAGAGCATCTCGCATCCATGCAAGCTCAAGATCGTAGAAGAGGAAGAAGAGACCCTTGCCTAGAATGAACCGAGTGAGGAGAATTCAGAGAATCATGAATTCTCCTCGTATAATGCCGACACAGCATAAGCAAATTATAAAACAAATGATATGCTCTTATGGATACAGGCATGTATAGAGTTATTCGTATGGTTGGGGAGCTTACACAACTTAACGTTTTTGTGGTTTAGAGGTGGGTGAATTACAAGCCTACAACTCTTACCGCCCTTCTTCGACAAGCCCTTCCCGATCCCAAAGAACGTCCCAACACACCCTGATTTGTCGCTTCCCATGCTCCTGCCCCCTTCCCCCAAGCTTGGATGGTGCCGAAATAATTCCCTTTCTTGTTCATTGTTTTTTACACCTTTGAAACATAACTGTTTAGCTTCATTGGTTTGCATTGGAGAGGAAACACTAGGACTGAAAACGCTGCTGGTTGCCTTTGCTCCATTACCCTGTAATTTTGAAATATGTCCGCTGAAATCATACTATTTTGTATTTTCTTCCAGATCCATTCAGGCATACGACTTTAGGAGACATGGGAAAATCTGAAACGAGTAGATTTTCTTCAGTCTTAGGTAACTCCCAACAATTAACAAGTATCTATAATATCATCTTAACTTGGGACGTTTGTTCGCGGCGCCCATTAGTGTTCTTGCTTACGACTCATATAAGCCAGGCAGTTGGTCATCAAGCTCCCCTAGTTCTTGCTTTAGACACATTTTCAAAATAAACTGAAGCAATGTTCTCGCCCTTATTTGATTTTTCCCGAAGACTATTATAAAACTGGTTGATCTCTGTAAATCACTCTTGAACAAGGTATCTCTTCAGAATTAAAACAAAACCTCTGGTTGCAATTTATCTGCCGAAAATGACAAACTAAACGTTTCCTGCACTGTACAGATTAGCTCAAATATGAAAAGAAATAATGCGTTTCTTCAATAAAAGGAGGTTAGGAGGCAACACCGGTGTTACCGCTCACTGTGCCGGTAGCCGTCATACCTGTCAAGCACACACTTTATCCCCCATCCAGCCAGTTTTAACAACGCTTATACTTGATAGGGATTGAAAACAAGTCGCATTGCGCAAAAAAACTCGCTGTCGTGGACGTCTTTTAATAGCGGATTCCCAAAACTTTGCACTGCAAGCTGTGTCCCCTCCAAAATCTGCAACAGCAGATGAAGACATTCAAAGCAGTGCCCTCTTGGCATTAGCGCGTCGCGTCGCTCTAACACCACCATTGCCGCAATAATTGTTTGGGTTTAACGACGCACCAACTGCCAGGGTCAAGGCGTCGCCAACTCACCCGTTGGGAGGGATTTGGGATCAGATCGACTTATTCAGAGGCTCCGCCGGGACTGAACCCGGACCGGTGGCTTAGAAGACTAGGGTGCTATCCACTAAGCCACCTCATCCCCCCACCATTGCCGCAGGAGGAAGCGGACTCGGCAACCGTTTCGGCGGCTCTGCGAGACCCGCTGACACCTCATCTACCACCTTCATCTCGTCCAGCTCCTCAGCAGGCAACGCGCCTGCCGCCAGCTTTGGTGGCACCCTGGGCAACAGGTTCGGCGGCAACCGCGGTGGCAGCTCCTCCAGCGGCGGCGTACAGGCAACGCAGGGCCTCAACAACGCAGTCAACTCCCTCCAGCAGGCGGCCGACAGGCTCAATGCTATCGCAAATGCTCTTAACGGCTGAGCGGCACAGGAGTTGGGCTACAGGCGCTGAGTGAGTGGTGACGATGGGCGGAAGATCCGGTCCTGGTGTGGTGGCTGCTGCCGCAGTATACTCGGGCAGACAGTGGGCAGCCGGCGCTCACCCTCAGCCAAATCCCTACAATGCACCAAAAACCTTCAGCCCGTGTTTTATGCGAGAGAAGCTTAAAAGACGGCCAAAGCTCCGCATCGGTGTAATCCGCACGTATCGGTGTAAAGATCCGAACAGAATATACTTTCAGGGAGTTCAAGAGCTATGTTTTCCTCGTGGTTGTGAACGTCGATAGGTTGTGTCTTTATGTACATCCGTTTAGAATACAATGTTAAATCGAGTAAAGTCTTTGGTCATAGGCTACTTATTTTCTCTTATTTCAATGATCCCCGGCCAATACTTACAAGCAGGTTGGCGTATTTCCAGTTCTCAGAAGTTACAGCTGCGGTTATGTATACATACCAAGCAGAAATGACATATCTCTTCTGTCATTGCGTTGAATTGCATATGCCTTAATTAATGCTTGGTTTAATGCAAATCATTACGACCTGGTACGTGTGGGTCGATGTACTCAAATGAGACGTAAAGCAATACTGTGTTTTGTAGGTATGTATACTTTTTCCAAATGCATGTTCGTATTCATGCGTACTCGTTCGTACTTACGTATGTACAGGTTCATGCATGGTTTGGCCAACACTGAGAATTTATTGCACTTGTCTCCATAATCAATTTAAGTTTTCTTTGAATGACAGTACATGGAAATTAACTTGTACTGAGAAAGTTGCCATGTGGTGAAGGGGAAACCACAAGGTGGAATACTTATACTTTTATCAAGAAGCACAATTTTGTTATTTCACAGAAAGCGTCCTATTCAGACATGAAACACAAAACCAGCAACTATCCAAAAAGGCCACCCTCGGCCCTGACGCTTGCAGGTCCACGAAGACCAACGCCAGAGGACTTTTGAAGCAAATACGTTGGAACCCTAAAGTCAACACATGAGAGGTCTCCTGGGAGGGGGGGACGGATGAACATACGTCTCTCCCCAATTGGCCGATCAGGGGGTGGCCCCACCCTCCCCCTAAAAACCAGTATTCAAGCTAAGTTATAAACGTTTTCACTTCATTTCCTGACGAACTAAATAGAGGTGTTTGTAAAGTGCATAATCTATTTATTAATTTATTAATATAGGTGACGTTGTCTACCCGACGGGGATCCGGCGTCTGGTAGAAAACGTGATGCGGACAGAGTCTCAGTTGATTGTGATTGCAGGTGAGTACTGCCACCGCGGTGTCCTTGTGTAGCGGAACACCGCTAGGGGAAATTTCAGGCCCCGCCAGTGTCTCGGCTCAGAGACGGTGGGGACATTTTCAGTTAACTCGATCAGCTCCACCATTTGCAGAGGGATCTGGAAGTGAAAACATTGGTTAGTTAGGAGTAATACCTATGTATAATATAAACAGGGGAACACAGGTCTGTCGGGGCAGCCCAGCGCACACTGGGGCAACTGGGCTTCAAAATAGGCCAAAACCTCGTAACTAAAAAAATACTTTGATTAAGAATACTTTTTTGTGCTCAAATAAAAGCTGTTGCTCTGAACTTCATTACCCAGCCACAAAACATTGGGTATCTACACCAGGTCATATTAAATAGACTACTTTTCAAGGTTTATAAATATCGGAATTCGATTTCGTTCTTTCCAGTTTTGCAGACACTCAATGAGACAGAATCAGAAAAGGCGGGTCCAGTGATGGTTAAAATGTAAAAAAAAACAAAAGTAATATTTCAAAAAACCGATCCGACATATTCAAGGTCATCATAGGTCAGAGGTCTTGCTGAGCCTTCACTCTGGTTTAACTATTAAGTACCACATGATAAATAACGACACAAATTCACTCTTTCACTATTTGGCATCTTTAAATCCAGTACCGAACCATATCGAAACTGCTCGGGTCATGTGCGGTAGCTGCATTTATTGACAAAATAGTGTTAAGCCCGATTTCAGGGAATGATTACCGTTACTCTTCTCATAAAATGAGCACAAACACGCAGAAACAGACAACACATTAAACTCACAGGGAATGTTCATTAAATTATGCGACCTCTTTTGTATCTTTGAGTAACTCTCCTATTTAACATCCCGCGTCCCTTTATCCAGCCTTCTATCCATTAACCCCGAGAATTATCGTTGAAGTCTAGGTAAGTTTTTAAAGCAATCTTGCATCCAAGTACCCACTCGCGCACCATCGAATTATTAATGGTTAGTGCCACTATCTTTCAGCTTATAAAGAGGGTTACTGCCGGGGTCGAAACCTCCGTTGTCCTTCTGGATTCTGTTGATGTATCTTGTCTGGATTGTTGGCCTTCTGGATTTTTATATCATCGGAGATCATGTTACCACGAGGTCATTGGTGATAGGCAGGTACTGGTACTGATCAGTGACTGTCAACTATGGATGTCTTTCTGGTATGATATTGCCTGAATGCAAGGTGATCTCTATTCCTTGCCTCCTGGGCCTCCTCCATGTATGCTCCTATGGAAACTTTCAAGCTCTCAGTCATAAGCGTGCCACCGGCAAAGAAGGGGGGGAGGCAGCCAAACTTCAAACCGACGCTGACAAAAACTTCCCACGTTAGGACCAAATACTGTTCGAATTTGGGCTCCTCGTTGCCTTCTGCAGCGGCTGGTTATAAGAATGTCCGGTTTTCTCCCATTTTGACTGAGATCAGGAAATTTTAGGCCAAAAAGTGGGGGACAGGCCCCCTGGCCTCCCCCGGTGGCGACGCCTCTGCTCTCAGTAAAATCTTCCCCGTGCATTTGCACCTTATGTATGGTTGCCGGCATGCTGTACCATGGGTACACGTTTACAAACAGCCTCGCTGTCTCTACAGCCATGAGTGTCGCCACCGGCAAAAAAGTGGGGGGGGCAGCCAAACTTCAACCTGATGCTGACAAAAACTTTCAACATTAGGATGAAAAACTGTTCGAATTTGGACTCCTTGTTGCCCTCCGCAGCGGCTGGATATAAGAATGTCCGGCTTTCTCTCATTTTGACTGAGATCGTGAAATTTTTGGCCAAAAAGTGGGGGGCCAGGCCCCACTGGCCCCCCCTTTTCCGACGCGTATGTCTACAGCATAGGCCGGATACCTCTCAATTTCGATTGTTGATGATGATCAGGGGCGTAGCCAAGGGGGCAGGGACAGCCGCCCCCTGAGGGTCTGAAGGGTCCCCCTGAGGACACGATTCTGTAACAAGCATGGCCCTTTTACCCATCAGGGCCGTTTTGGCGCTGTCGCAGGGGCCCTTTTCGGGGCGCCGCCCTCCCCCGAGTGAAATCCTGCCTACGCCCCTGATGATAGTGCGGCTAATATTACCGAAAACCTTTGTAGCAGATCCAGGTCTACCCTAGTGACCTCGCTGAACTGTCGGACGTTCCCTAAAGAACGGCGGGTTGTGTGTCCTTCATTAGCTGTGCCGTTGCCCCCCCTCCCGCCTTTGGCTGATCGACGACCAGACTCATGGTAGCACGAAAACATTCCTGTAAATCTCTTTTGTTTTTTAACAGAGTCCTTCTGGTCGTAGTTTTGAGCTCTCCATGAACAAATGGGTGACTCTTCTCTGATCTTCCCTCATCCTCAGCGTGCGTGTTAAAATCGGTTTTTGCACAGATTGAATCTCTGCCCAGCGTCTTGCAAGTCCGCCTTCCCCTGTCACGACTCGACCACGGCGCCCTGTCAGCCGTCCTTACTCCAATTGCCGCGCAACATGAGCCGACGGCAGCCGTAGCCGTCGGCCTCACCGCGCTACTTGGACTACATTGCCGCACAAAAAGTGACATATCTCCCCTGGGACAACTGATGCCGAGCTAATGTTTTCACGGCTGGTTAGAGGGCACAACATTACATCACTACATATAAATTTCTAAGTGAAACTCGCTGTGCGTTTTTTTGCAGGTCTAACGAAGTTTAGGATTTGAGAATACGTTAGAAGCTTTACATGTCCTAATAGCTACACGTACTATCAGGCTCTTATTGTCAAATTTCGTACTTTTCAACATTGAGTGTCTTCAGGGCGTTCCCAGCTTTCCATTGATATAAATAGATAATGGTTTTGTGACTGCGACCATGGATGATAATGCATCAGAAAGTGTACCTCATCTCGAGTCAACATGACGCCGAGCTGCAGCGTGTTTAATGCGCTGTGTTCCAGCATCTGTGCAAGCTGCTGAAGAAGAGAAAATGGATACAATTATGCTTTTCCAAGGTTTTAGACATTTCTCTGTCAGAGCCAAACGATTAGGTCCGATTTTGAAGATGTCAAAATTGGAGGTTTTGGCCGGTTTTGGAGGCCATTTGCCCCATTTGCCCCGCTGCAGCGGGGGCGTAAACAATGTCGTTGCTCAGATTCGTCCACATACAAGCGATAACAAGTATTAAAACGCATGGCAAGGACGAACAAATGATAAAACATACAATACGGGTATGAACACAGAGATGTATATACATAAGTGCCAGATGAATAGAATGGCCCGTGGTGGACGGCTTAAAAACTGGCCGCAAAAGCGAGTTGAAGCCTCTTCTGTAAGCCGAGAGGGCCGTGGCTGGCAGTGGAGGCAGCCCGTGTTTTTGCACGCAGTAGCAGCAGTATTGGTGGCAAAAACGACGGCGGCGTGCGAAGTGAGCTGTTTTCGGGGCCCTCATATCCAACGCCGTCTCGGCACGTATTGAATTGCCAGGACGTGCAAATTCAAGCCAACCATGAGGACCTTCGGGGCGGCGGCAGTACCGGGTGAGCCGGCCAGTGTTGATGACGGGAACTCCAGTAGAGAGCAGAAACCGTAGATGTAAAAACATGGAGTAACAGACCTAGTTGACACTAAATAACAAAAGCAAGAACAGGACCGGATTATTTACTTTGAACTGCCATAAGTCCATAAGGGAGTACATGGAGGCACCAGCAAATCAAGGGGATAATTCACTTAATCTAAACAAGACAGCAAGACCTGGGCCAAAAGGTCAGGTGAATCGGGGGGGGTGATGGCCAGTGTAATGATAAAAGTAGCAGGTGGTTGAAAACAGAGCGTTACCGTTACTCAAATCCTGCTGTAGAAGTGTAGTGGTGGGATTGGAGGGAAGGGGAGCAGGGCTGGTGACCTGGGGAGACTGTCGCGGAGAGAAGAAAAAGCCAGGCGGCAGCCGGCCGTCGTTTATCCCATTACCGCCCAGATGCAGCAGGGGTGGTGAACTCTGGGTTTTGTCGGGTTTTAACGACGGCGCCGCGGCGCGCGATGTCAACACCTCGGGTGCCTCAGTCGCCGGGTGGGTGCGCCGAGGCAGGGGGTACAGTGTGCTGAGCGTCATTCCCGTTTTTATGGGTTCATTTAGCGCTTGAGGAGAGTGATGAGCAGTGACATAGCAAATAGAGCAACCAAGCCGATTCTAAAGTAATAGAAAAGAGTTTTGACAGAGAAAAATGCTCCAAACGTGGTGGATTCCAAATTTTCCCAGAAGTTTGGAGAAGAGGCGATTCCGCCGGCAGAAGCAATAGAGACATTTCGATCGATAAGATCGATGTTGGGATTGTCCAAGCAGAAATTGATAGATTCACAGCAACGAAGCTCATGGAAAACTGAGCAAAGCGTCTCCTGATGACAATCCTGAGAGGTTTTGAATTCTACTGTGATGTCTGTGTCAGCAGTTAATAAAAACACTGACCTCGTGCTTAACGGCATTGAAGTCAAAGAAACATCGACAAGACCATCGGAATAAGTGGAGCGGGCCTTAAATGTGAACATCGCCGGAACAGCACAAGAATGACAGCCTTGAACTGCGATTGAGCTAGAAATTTTAGGACAGACGGAGATTTGTCTAACAGTGACCTATGTGCAAAAATGCAGTCCTCCGGCAGAATGGCAAAAACTAGGTAACAATTCTACGTTTTCCACTGGAAACTATGCCTAAGCAAAATAAAATTTACCTAGCTGCCTCCAGGTGTCTGTCTTTCAACTAAGTGAAGCGGGCCTTCTGACATTTCGAGCTTATAAGCCGGCCGTCAAATTTCAATAGCTTTTTGCTTGTATCAGAAGTACTGCATTTTGGCGTAATAAATATTGTCGGACCATTTCGAATTTTTTTACTTAGGTGGCACCTGCTGCTTTTTCAAAAGGAGCCAAATTTCAAGTTGGTCGCTTAAGAAATAAAAATGAGAAAATGCAAAATAGAAAACATTTGTTCCAAAATTTCTCAAAAGCTATTTGGAATTTACCTTCGGGGGCCTTAGCTTGGGCGTCTTGCGTAAAAGGGCTATCACCCTACACAATTGCAGAGACCTTGCATCAAATGTCAGAACCGCTAAGCGGCCAGAATAGAGCCTCTTGAGAAATCTCAATCCGCTTCGCTCCATGGATTTCGTCATGCAGCTCTGACCATACTGCGCCTTCGAGGGGCGTACCGCTCGCTGCGGCGGGGTCAGCACATTACAGTGTGAAAGCTCCGATATTGCAAATTTCGAGAAATGTTTGCAGGGAGTAGATAGTGTTTGCTTATCCTCAAAATTTCACAAGGGACCCAAGAGGAAAATGAGTGTTAAGCTGGACAGGGTTGGGCTCAGCCCGGGAATTTATCATCAGTATATTGTTTTGGGACTTCACTGAGTTTAAATCTTTATCCTCGATAAACTTTTTGAGAACTCCCGCAGCCTAATATTTAGCCGCTTGGACTAAAGGTTGTTTTGAACTCAAATTCTGCGGAGGTATCATCGGTGAAATATTTCGAGAGCCTACCTGGTTCAGAGAGGCACCTAGCTATCGTGTACCCTCAGCTGTCACCTCAACTTAACGTATCTGCATTGGTTTTGGTCACTCAAAGAAGAGGCGCATAAGCATTTATCACTAACTTTATACGATATTGTACTTAATATTCAAATTACATATACATGCATAATTTTGGGGCTTATCGACGCACCAGCTGCCAGTATCATATGGCGTCGCCAACTCTTTTATGTGCAAAATATAACTGTTCAGGGAAACTGCCGGGCATGGAACCCGGTTCGGCTGCGTGGAAGTCTGCTACGTCGACCACTCCACTACCACGCCTCTTCCATTTAATAAAGTTGAAGAGAACCCTCCAACTGATTACTGATCTATGCAAATCAGGGTATTCTTTTAATGCAAGCTGATGACCATTGTTGGTTGTTAGCCCCTACCAATAGCCCCCAGCACTTGAATTTTTCCTCACTGCGAAATAGTACCCTTCTAGCTCGAAATACTTGAAGGCCTTTTCCCGTTTGGCAAGGGCTAATGCGACCTTGGATGAAGGTCGTTATGGGCACATTTTACATTTATTACGCATTTATACATTTATTTTTTTGCACATGTTCACCTTGTGCCCATCTCCCAACAAGATAAGAGTTGGCGACACCACACTGTAAAAAATTTGTACACCGTTGGTGCAACAACGCACCTTTAATGCGTGGAGGGAGAACGGACGTTTTAAACGGACATGCGTTCGCCTAAAAGGTGTAACATGCACTGGTATCCAGTGTACCGACGCTACTTCACCGTGCCTTGTAACACCTTTGGTGCGTTACCGTTGGTCAAAAGAGTGTAACGTAGCACTTCTCCAGTGCTAGCTTATCAGTGTATCGTAAAACCTTTCGTACTTTACTGGTTACCTATGAAGTGTAACGTTGCACTGCTCCAGTACTGCCCTGCGCTTCTTATAAGAGTATCATCATACCTTTCGTGCGTTTGTGCTCGCTCAAGATTGTGACGTAACACTTTTAGCGCTGACCTGCACTGTTTCCAGCAACGGCCATGATTTTTGTTCTGCAGAACTAAAATTCGTTACAAGTAACGAACCTCTGAATTCGGAGATGGAATATCATTCCCCGGTAGAAAGCAAGAGCTGTACAATCACGCGCGTTTCCAAAACCATATGCTTTGTTTCAGGCCTTTACATGACCTTTCCGAAACTTTCTTGCATGGAACGACTCGGAGGTAAAACTGCAAATAACGGCAGTCTTGTATTAGCGATATTACGACAAAACTCAAAGCAAATACTCCAACCACACCGATCACATAACCCAAACACGTATCCGGCCCGTTTCTGTCCTGCTATTCGGACTCTGCACCGCACCGCAGGCCTCGTGGTCCTCCACTGGGCCTATAGCCTCATCATCAGCTTCACCACGTGGACCTGAATAGCCACCGCTAAACCCTGGTTAACCTTCCGGCAAAAGACGTGCTGATGCAGGAATAGCGCCACTTTTCCCCAACGCGCCAACGCGGTTTCGGGGCGGAAACTTCTGATGAAGTGCCGGGAATTTGGCTCTCCTCTTGCCTTTGCGCTGCCACCTGAAACAAAGAAGGACTAAAATAAGCACTCAGTACTATTTCAGTTATCATATTAAGACCCCTTTTTAAAATAAATGAACAAGTGAGGTAAAATAGATATCCAGAATAATGAAGGACTCCAACCACAAACATAATACAGATCCCGGAATAAGAAATTACTGAATTTTGATTTAAACTTAAACAAATATTCCACGATCGCGGAACGTCATTTTTCTATCGCGGAATAGCGATAGCAAACCACTTATTTTTGGATCGCGTGCCCAGCACCGAAAGGTGCAAAGGGTTTTTCTAAAGCATATATTTCCATACAATGCCTTATATGAGTATGTTTGAACATAATATCTCAGCATGCCATCAATGTGTGCGTGTTTTTGTGCCCTATTTTTGGTTCGTTTAACCAATCTGCAGCATATATCAGGAGACTTGACCAGATAGTTGGGGAGCTTAAATTCTAGATTGCAAACTATTACAGGTTTTGACGAGATCTGGTGAGGGCAGCCCTTTGGTAAATTTGCTGGTTTGAGGCAGCTTGTTCAGAATTTCAGGTAGAGGGAGGGAGATTAGGAGAAATGCATACACTTTGGGCATAGTATGATATGCCAAGAAGTGTGAGGGCAGCTGGGGGATAAAAGTGACCTTCATTAGCCGTGATGTATACGACAATGGTGATATTACGAAAATGCGCATGCAGCAGGAATTATTGGGCACAGCAAGAGCCAAAAGTCCCCTTTCTACTAATGAAACATACCCCCTTGAGTCCTGATATTGCCCCTTTCCTTCTGCGGTCCCCAGTTAAATTTTGAGAAAAATGCACTGCATAGAATCATTCAATCCGTGATGCAACCAGACCCGGTCTTCCCAATGTATTGTAGTTTGTTGTACATATTTTGGAAGTTCTCACGTGCCCCCCACGCCCCCTGGATCTGCGTATGCGCTGAGGCCTTTCGGGAATGCCACGAAGCAGCATGGGCGCCAGATGCTTGATCGCTCTTTGTAGGAAAAGAAGCAGGAAAAAATAATAACCCAGCCGAAAATATTTTCTTTTTGTTTGTTGAGGAAAGCATGGTTTTCTATCAGCTATTTTTTCAAAACGTGCATGAGCCCCACCCTCCCCCGTCCACTCAAACCCGTAATGACCTCTGGCCGATCCAGGGGGGAGCAGAGTCAATTATTTTCATGCAACGCCACGGTGTTGGTGGTCAAGTACCATAGGTTCAGGTTGCCTTACCTTATTTCCTCGTCTTGGTAAGGCAGAATACCTGCCAATGTCCTCGTGGTTACTTGGCAGGTAAAAGGCGCAAAATTACTCGGTGGTGCTGGGCTCTCTTGCTCAATAAGGTGCCAAGGCTTAAGTCCAAGCAGCTCCACTAAACAAATCGATGATCCGGCACCCAGAATCCCTACAACAGGGTGTGAGCTTGTGTTGTTAAACCCTAATCAATAACTGATCGAAAAAAACAATAGTAGTATAGCTCAGAGCCCATCCGCTTCGTGTCGCGTCCTGAACCAAAGTGGGGAGACGTGTGCGAAAGTGATGCACGTGCAGTAAAACCGACGGCGCGCGTGAGCCTAACCGTGCCGCGTTGCACCCTTAAAAAGTGCAACGTTACACGCCTCGCTTTTAGGCGATCGATTATAATAGATCACGATACAACTCGAGCGTTTTAGGTTGCACTTCTAAGCGATCTCGCCTGCACTCTTGTGAATCTTCGTTGATGTTGGTCGGGTGAAGGGTGCGGCCTCACTCCCGATAGATATATGGGGCGTAGCTGTGTCTTTTAAAGCGCAGGGATAGCACCAAGCATACCACATGACTCGGAACATCCCGACAACATGGTGCTGCTATGATTTCTTGACACCTGATAGCCGTCTGTGCTTGCACCAACGGTGTACAAATTTTTTACAGTGCATATAGCCTCAACAGTTGGTGTGCCGTAAAACCCTAAAGCTACTCGTACTTTGAACCCATTTTCTTCCCTTTTCCCCTAACAAAAATGCGAAAAAGGCAAAACCTGAGAGTGTGTATTTCACCCTGAACACATGAGGAACGAGAAAACAGTGGGATTAAATGCATACAGCATATCTGATCCTAATTTCGAAACATTCTAAATAAATGTAAGGATTCAGTACTTATGAAAATCGATAGTTTTAGTCTTTTTTTGATGCAGTGGCAGGTTTCAACTCCTTCCCTCATGCATTTATCTACACTATTTTTGTGATTAAGACTCCATTAGCGAAACGGAAATTTTGCTTGCTCCTTCCTGTTATTCATAAGGAGTCTTAGCGATGTGGCGTGCATGGATTGTAGCAAATATGTTAATAATTGTCAATTTTCATCATTTTCTGGTTCATAAGTCCTGGTTAACATATACTATAGAGATATTAATTCATTCATTTATTTTGCATCACAATGGTGACAATAATATCAGCATAAGTCACAACAAGTACAGACGCTCATGGAACAGACATATATGCTAAACCTGATAAAACAATTTGAATTCAAACTGGCCCAGCAGCCCCAGGCCATTCCATTGATAAGGTAAGCGGAAAATATAAAGGAAATTATATGCCCATATACATTTAATTCGCTCAAAAATACAAGGCTCTAATCGCTTTGGTGCTCTTCTCGGGCCCCATCCTCGTTTTTGGCAAGTGATTCGGAGCCGATTTGAATGAGGGACTCGTTGCCTTTATGGCTATCAACCTAACAACTTATGGATGTAAATTAATTACAGTTCAGGTCAGGTGAACTAGTTTTAACGTGACTTCCACGCCCATGCGAGGCAATTTGTTATTACATATTAAATAAGGACGGCAAAGCCCGGGAAAAACGCGACTCCTATAGCAGGCCCAGGTCGAGTTTCCTCTTCATTCAAAAGCTCTTCAAAATAAAAATTGCCCAGATATCGTCTAATTATTTTGAGACCAATTCAATAATGACGCTGCCAGGGATCACCAAAGGCAATATTTTCGAGCTTGTTTGTGTCTATATCTTTAAAACAAGACGGCAAGGAGCTTTCAGTGCCACTCCTTTTTCGTATCACCTTTGACTCCTGAGTTAACAGGGGGAAGGGTGTTAGACTGGTCCCCTACGTTGCAGTGGGTGCGAAAAGAGGCCAGATGGTGTCTGGTTGACATACTTGGCTTTTCCAATCACAATCCCTTACACCTGACTGAATTCAGCCTGTTAAAATTTAATTGGAACCGTCTTCACCCTCGCCCCGGTGGAGGTGTCTGAACACCCTCCCTCAGGTTTTTCTGGCTGTGCACAAAAATGCCGCTACGAAACAGCGCCGTACACACAGAGAAAAATTTACACCCCACGGAACACTTTGCTCGTGCCAAAAATGAGTATTCTCTGGATGCTTAATTCAGTACACTATGAACGTTTTTCTAACATTTTTGGTACTTGTCAGATAACATGATTACTTATACTACGCCTCTTTTGTTACAGCTGGTTGTACTTCCCGTAGTACCCTATTGCAGTTACACCAAAATGGGTACGTTTGCAATTAGTACCTCCGTTTGGTTCCGTGCCAAAAATGAGGCCTCCTAGGGTACTTCCATTTTAGGTACGGACGCTAGTACCCTGCGAAGGTGTCTGAAGGGCACTGAAAATAGTGCTTAAAATGTACTCAATCAATACAATTACCTAATCTCCTACGTGAAACAAAGAGGTACTTGAAAAAAGTATATTTAAGGTGATTCGATCAAGGTAACACTGCACAGCTTTAATCATTTAAAACACAATAAAACAAAAACAAAAATCACAGCGCACTGGAACAGCTTTGTCTTTTCAAGGGAAAAATATATACATAGCACCGAAATTGAGACTAAGCTGGTTCTAAAACTATGAGCTTCATTTCCGTTTCTGCCAGTCTTTTCGAGACATTTTTAATCTTGCAAATTATAAAAAGACACCCCAGTTGAGATGAGCTGACCTCGCAGCTTGCATATTGTCGATGGATATTAAAAGAGAGTTACTTCTGTCCAGAACCAATCAGCCGTCCTTAAATCTTCCCGCGCTTCCTCAGAATTCTGTGTGAGCATCCTCCAAATGGTTCGACGTCCGGGCCCTGCGCGCAAGGCAAACAGTCGGCTATTTGCTGCTAGAGATTAGCCTTTGCACCGGCACTTGTCACCACGTGGCACTATAACCGTTCCGTAAAGTGGTACAAAATAAGACTAACTTAGCACCGCCGCGTGCTAGTGACCTGACATCATGCATGTAGAGAAACAATTTGTGGTTAAAGGCAATACAAATAAATGTAACGTGTGACGTGACTTCACGTTACTTATATTGGCTGTTTTTACCTATTTTTTGTTATTGTATTATTAACTTTTTTCCAAATAAACACGCCCTTCTTAGAAGCAGGAAGCCAAATAGAAGCATTTGATCTTAAAATCACAAATTCTGGGTCATTGTAAAATGCCCCTACAGAAATAGAATCCCCATCTCTGCCGCGTAGGAGGTTTTAAATATTGTTGGAGTTTCAACATTATTTATGGTTACCGAGCACCTATGCCTAGAAATGGTTTCTCCATACATGATTTTTTAAGGGGCGCCTATTAAGAAATCCTTATGAACTAATCAATTTCACACATCTTGGACAAATTTCAAGTCTGGGTCTCCGAGTCCCGACCGAAACTTTAAATTTAATTCTCAGACGTGAAATGGATTCGATCCCTCCCAACAGGGAGGGGTTGAACCGACCCTTGTTTCTTGGGCCAGGGTGTACAATACCTCTTATATCCTCGCTTCACGAAATAGGGTAGACCCTCAGTCTCTCTCAATCGTGTGAGAGTAAAGGTAGAAAGACGCAAAACAATTTTGAACCTTATTGCTTGGAGGTCAACGCAGTTTTCACCCGGAGTACCGATATTTGAATGCATAAACAACGGAATGGCTTGGAAATTAGTTTTGGAACAGGGAAACTATGGAGGTGACAACCCACAATTACTTAAACTTTCTAATCATTGTCTAAAGCAAGTTGAGTAAGGGGCCACGCATGCACGTTTAGTCCGAAAACCGAATTATTTCAGCCAGGAACAAAACGAGTTCAGAAAACCGGTAGATCCTTAAAAATCATTAATGAAAGTTACGTGTGGCTTTAGATTTAGCATTCAATCCAGAAGCAGGAAAATCAGTCAAATGCTTCATAATCTTTGAAGCATTACCATGTTTTCAGTTTAGGATTCATGAACGTGCTTGTATACACAATTACGCCGGTGATAATTTGGCTGGTCTAATGGTGAACATGCCATACACAAAGCATGTCAAGAGATAATTGGTATCTAATGCACCTGACCCTGTTCAATCACAAAACAGATGCCAACCAGGGGCGCAACTTTATGTTTTCGATTGGGGGCACCCGGCTCGAAAGGGGGCCCGTACATGATGGGGGCCCGTATTTTTTAATGAAAATGTGACCGAAAAACGTATTTTCGACCATTTGTTGTCGAAAACTGACTGCAAAGGTTAAGACAATTTTTAGCGCGCTATTCGTCACTGTTCCTGATTTGCACTATTTAGCCCAAAAAGTAGTCAGAAGACCCAATCTTTTGAACGAGCTGCCAAAGTATGTAAGGATATAAGGTTTAAAACAAAATGATTCGTCTAATAATTGGTTTATTCTCAAGTTCTGTAAATCCAAAGGATATTGGACAAGGATATTGGACAAGTAGGTGCAGTGACGGATCTAGGATTTCGTTAAGGGGGGGCCCAGGCTCGGAGGGCGCCGAACCTGAGGGGCGCCGAACCTGAGGGGCGCCGAAACTGAGGGGCGCCGAAACTGAGGGGCGCCAATTTCAGTCGCGGATCTAGCCGGTCGGTTTGGAACGGACAAACCACAGTCGAAAAGCAAAAAAACGTCACGCAGTCAAAAGCTGCGCCACCAATATCACTTCCCGGAAGAATTTTGGGGTATTTCAGACGAAAAGCCAAAAAAGGGCTCGAGATAATTCTTCCTATCCAAGGCTGGCTATACTATGGAGGTCTGGCTATACTATAATTGAGAATTATTGTTATTTACTCCATGATTCTGATGAAGGGCTGTGCCCGAATATATAATCTTCAGTGTTTTTTTACATTTCCGGATTCGAGGGGACAGACCAGGGAACATCTTATCAACTTATGTTCTGTTTGAAGTTGAGAGTTGAAACACCAAAATCTTGCTTATAAACTAAAAAGGAGTAGGGGAAAAGGAGGTCGATCGCTTTGGGGGCGAAAACATAGTTTTGTCCCGAGCTTTTCCGTTTGGGGAATGCCATTTTTGCCCCCCTGAATCCGCCACTGGCCAATTTACCACCCAAAAGGCGGTTAGTGTCAATGAAAAACGCGTTTAAAAAGGATTTGTAAATGCTTATTTTCATGAAGGCTTCCTCTTAGTGAGGACATGTTCACGTTTACCATCAAGCATATTTCGGGCCAACTAACGACTGGTACCTTGGTAGAAAATGCTGAAAGCACCCACTGACGCTAACTGAAGCACGATGAGCAAATAATACAGTTATCTTCGGTCATGGCAAAAACTGGGGCGTCGTATCCACCACCTCCACTTATCACAGTTGTCCTGGCTAACGGCTCCATACTGAAATACCCGATTGACGCTAACTTGAGCCTCATAGGCCGCAGAACCTCTGCGGGCCTGGGCCCCTGAGTTTTTGGTGACTTCCCTGAGTTTATATCGAGTCCCCTCAGCTGATCTAGAACCGCTTTAGTTAACTAGGCTCTCACACTGAACTTGAAACCTATATGTCGCTGCTGAAGCCTATTAAGCTTTTCGGGGCCCTTTTATTGGTATAGGGCCCCATCAACAGGTCCTGGGCCCTCTGAGCTAAAAACTGGAGCTCTGACCTCTGAGCCCCAAGCTGGATTAGTGTCCCTTAAGCTGGTCATTGTACCCTGGGTTGGTATCGTTTTCGTTTAACTGATATAGATCCCTTCAGCTTGTTTGGGTCCCGCTGTGCGTATCTGGACACTAGTTCGGCGAGCCACCCAGCTAGTCTGGCCCTATTAGTTTTATGGGCCTTCTGAGCTTCTGCAGGTTCCCCTCAGAGTGTCTGGGCCCCATGAGTTGAAAATTGAACCCCTGGGTTAGTTTTGGGTCCCTGAGCCTATTTAAAAACCGTTTAGATAGGTAGGCACCCCACGCTGGTCTTGAGAATCCTGTGTTGGCACTGAGGTCAAATGAGCTCGTCGGGCGCCCTTATCTAGGTCCCCTTAACTGGCACGGGCCCCTCAGCTGATTTTGGAGACCCAAAATCCCTCCTACCGGATTCCACCCACACCAGATTTCCTGACTCCCTGAGGGCCCCCTGGGGGCCATTGCGGATTTTTCCAGGGATCAGCGCTGGGGTCCCTCCCCGAGACAAAGCTTACAACATGTCTCTGTCTATATACTCTAGCATCTGCCAGAGTTGAGCTAGAATCATTTTTAGGCACACTTCGCTTCCTCTCGTTACGGAAAATCATCAAATAATGCATAATATGACTATACTAGGTCAAAACATAAAAATGACCTGACCTATGGGTAGGTCAAGGTCACCATCTAGCCTAGCATAGTCAGTATGCATATGAAACAAGTCACAATAGCAATAAAAATGGTATCAAAATACGGGTTTTATCAATATTTCCTGCAAAGCAATTGACCCAAGTCTTAAAACCTGCTTAGGAAGCCCCAGATGAACTCTCGGAGGTAATATGTCTAAACTTGCAACATGAACCGATAAAGAGGCCTAGCATACTATGATTTTGGGAATCCGAAGGTATTCCAAGCGGTGTCTGCAGACATAGAGCAATTTTTCGGCAAATTTCCGTTTTACCCCATGCATTTTCAATGGAGAGGTCATGATTCGTACCTGTCCCTAGGTCATCGATGGGGAAAATCCCGGGATAAATCTATTAGTACTTTTGGGCCCATTATATGGTACAAGCTTGAATTCGATAGGTTCACCCTTTTCTTACTTACGTCACCTTAAACATTTTTGGGGTGAGGTCGCTTGAACTGCGTTGGTGACCTGACCTGAGATGACACAACCTTAAATTTTGAGGGAAAGTTGCGGAATTGATCAATGATAAGGTGTGACAAGTACTGTGTCGCTTCGCGCCGACGTTTTTTCGTGCCACTGGGAGACCTCGAGGGGGTGTTCAAGCGCCCCCCCAACGGGTCGGAACGGGGCGCGATTACTCTAGAACAGGGCTGAGGCCAAAAGGGAAGGCTCTAAACAATGTCTGCAATTTTTGAGGTCAAGGTCCTTCAAGGTCATTGACCTATTACGGCACAACCCAACAAATTAGGCCAACTTACGTTATAACTAGCGCTGTGCCCAGGCTTACCAATGACCTTTGATCAAGCATTGATCATCAAGGCCAGTGACCTTTAAAATTGACCTGTAACCTTGATCTAAACACTGAAAAACCTTT
This sequence comes from Lepas anatifera, assembly GCA_034440635.1. Classification (NCBI taxonomy): domain Eukaryota; kingdom Metazoa; phylum Arthropoda; class Thecostraca; family Lepadidae; genus Lepas; species Lepas anatifera. The sequence goes on along the minus strand of JAOTON010001028.1, from coordinate 1,326,336 downwards.
ACTTTGATGTAATAGCATGCGTCATAATAGGTGTCGTAACATTATGCAACGTCATTTAGGGGCTGTCCAGGAGTACCTGTGCTCATCAGGGACACTTATGCTCTCTGGAGGGGCCTTTGCTTTGATGAGGCACCTGTGCCACCCAGGGGCGCCTTCGCTCCCCAATGGACGCAACCTAGCTATCCAGGGGCATCTTTGCTGTTCCGGGGGTGCCTTTGATACCCAGTGCCCAAGGGGAGCTTTTTCTTATCCAGGTTCACCTTGGTATTTAGGGGCGTATTTTTATTCAAGGTAACCTATACTACCCAGTGGCGCCTACCCTATGCAAGGGGCGCTTAGGCTATCCAGGGGGCGGCAATTTGCTATACATAGGGCGCCCTCATGCTCTCCATGGACACCTCATTCAGAGGATGCCTCTGATATTCAGGGGCGCTTTTCCTATCAGCAGGGTACCTGTGCCATCTTGGGGCTATTCTTATCAAGGGACGCTGCTGTTATTCAGGAATACCTACACCACTGTCGAGGGTCGCCTTTGCTACCCAGAGGCGCCTTTACTTCTTAGGAAGTTTGGCGCCCGTGCTTAAAGGAATGCTTTGGCATCGATTGATTGCTCTATTATTGGGCTTAGGTGCGCGTGAACCTTGAGCTCATGTAGCGCCCATATTGTTGCTAAGGAACGCTTATGCTATCAAAGGGCGCCTTTACTATCCAGGGCCGCCGTTTTATTCAAGGCAGTCTGCTCTATCCACGGGCATCTGATATTTCGGGGGCGGTGCCTAGGTTATTCAGGAGGCGGCTTTTTTCTCCACAGGGGCGCACTATTGCTTTCCAGGGACGCCGTTACTGCCCAGGGGTGTCTTTCTATCCAGGGGCGCATATGCTGTCTAAATGTATTTTTCAATCACAGACATGATTGAAATACATGCCCCTACGTTATCCTGGGGTGCTTTTTGTCTCCGGTGAGGCGCTATTTTTCTCTTTCGGCACCAGTTTATTAAAGGGCACCTATGCTGTCCAGAGAACCTTTGTTATCTGGGGCTGCCTTCGCTGTTAAGGGGCGCCTTTGCTACCCAAAGGGAACATTTTACTTTAATGGAGTGCCTATTTCCATCTAAGCGGCGCATATGCTGTCTTGGAGCGCCTTTGCAAACATGGGGCGCACTTTTCTATCCAGGTGCGCCTTGGTACTTGAGGGGGCGCCTCTGCAATCCAGGAGGAGCCCAAAATAGATGGAGAATAAAAATTCTGAAATAAGGCGCTCGAACACTGAAATAAAGTGCCTAGTTATCAGAAAGAGGCGCTCATCTGCTTAGCGGGGAGGACTGCTGGTTGGTGAGGGCAGCGTTCTCGGAAGTGGGGCGCACATACTGAAAAAGACACCCGGTTGCAGCGATGGAGCACTAAGCCTTCAGTTATAGGTTAACGAAATGTGGTTTAAGGCAGTCCATGCTCAAATTGAGCGCTCGAGCCCTGTAACAGAGCGCACGACTGTCGGACAGGTGTGCCAAACCATAGACAATAGGGAAACTGAAGATGGAAAGGGACACCTATGATATCCTGGGGGCGCCTGTACTCTCAGGTGAGGTGCTTGTTTTCTTTCTCAGGCGCCTAGTTTATCCATGACCGCCTACGCTGTCCAGATCATCTATTTCAAGAAGGGTTAACTTTGCTGTCCAGGGGCGCCTTTGCTATCCAAGGGCGCATATGATATATGTAGGGCGCTTTATGCAGAGGGCGCCTTGGCTGTCCAAGGGCGCCGTCCTAACCAAAGGCCGCCTTTCACTTCCCTGAAGTGCCTATTTCTATGTAAGGGGTGCATATATTATCTAGGAGTGCCCTTGATATACGGAGACGCCTTTTTGTCCAGCGGCGCCTTTGCTCTTGAGGGACGCTGCTCCAATCCAGGGTAGCTGAAGATGGATAAGGGACATCTATGTTATACAGGGGGAGCCTGTCCTTTCCAATGGGGCGCCCATTTTCCTTCTCAAGCACCTAGTTTATTTAGAGAGCGCCTAGGCTATCCAAGGGCGCCTTTACTATCGAAGGGGTGCCTTCCTAGGGGCACCTTTGCTGTCCAAAGCACTTGTGTCCAGGGTTGTCTTTGCTGTCCAGTGGCGCCTCCAAAAGTGCATATGATATCCGTGGGCGCTTTATCCAGTGGGTGCCTGGACTATCAAAGGGCACTTTTTCTATCCAAGGGTTGCATTTATTTTTCTGAAGTGCCTATTTCTATCTAAGGGGCTCCTATTCTGTCAAGGGCACCTATGTTTCCCAGATTTGCCTTTGCTGTCCAGGGACGCCTTTGCTATCCAAGAACACCTTTCTTAACCAAGAGGCGCATTTTGTTTTCCTGGAGCACCTATTTCTATCTAAGGGGCGCATATGTTATCTAGGAGCGCCTTTGATACCAGGAGGTGGCTTTTTGTCCAAGGGCGCCTTTGTTTCTGGGGGCGCTGCTCCAATCCAGGGCAGCTGAAGGTGGATAAGAGACATCTATGTTATACAGAGGGAGCCTGTATTTCCCAGTGGGGCGCTCGTTTTCCTTCTCGGGCTCCTAGTTTATCCAGGGGGCGCCTAGGCTATCCAAAGGCGGCTTTTCTATCGAAGGGGTGCCTTCCTAGGGGCGCCTTTGCTACCCAGGGGCGCCTTTGCCGTCCACAGCACTTGTGTTATCCAGGGTTGTCTTTGCTGTTCAGGGGCGCCTTTGCTATCTAAGGGTGCATATGACATCCGTAGGGCGCTTTTTCCAGTGGGCGCCTAGGCTATCAAAGAGCGCCTTTTTCTGCTCAAGGTGAGCATTTTATTTTCGTAAAGCGCCTACTTCTATCTAAGGGGCGCTTATGCTGTCCGGGGTACATATGTTACCAAGATTTGCCTTTGCTGCCCAGGGGCGCCTTTCCTAGCCAAGGGCGCCTATGATATCCGTAGGGCGCTTTTTCCAGTGGGCGCCTAGGCTATCAAAGGGCGCCTTTTTCTGCCCAAGGTGAGCATTTTATTTTCCTAAGGCGCCTACTTCTATCTAAGGGGCGCTTATGCTGTACGGGGTACATATGTTACCAAGATTTGCCTGTGCTGCCCAGGGGCGCCTTTCCTAGCCAAGGGCGCCTATGATATCCGTAGGGCGCTTTTTCCAGTGGGCGCCTAGGCTATCAAAGGGCGCCTTTTTCTGCCCAAGGTGAGCATTTTATTTTCCTAGGGCGCCTACTTCTATCTAAGGGGCGCTTATGCTGTCCGGGGTACATATGTTACTAAGATTTGCCTTTGCTGCCCAGGGGCGCCTTTCCTAGCCAAGGGCGCATATGATATCCGTAGGGCGCTTTTTCCAGTTGGCGCCTAGGCTATCAAAGGGCGCCTTTTTCTACCCAAGGTGAGCATTTTATTTTCCTAAAGCGCCTACTTCTATCTCAGGGACGCTTATGCTGCCCGGGGTACATATGCTACCAAGATTTGCCTTTGCTGCCCAGGGGCGCCTTTCCTAGCCAAGGGCGCATATGAGATCCGTAGGGCGCTTCATCCAGGGGGCGCCTAGGCTATCCAAAGGCGGATTTCTATCGAAGGGGGTGCCTTCCTAGGGGCGCATTTGCTACCCAGGGGCGCCTTTGCTGTCCACAGCACTTGTGTTATCCAGGGTTGTCTTTGCTGTCCAGGGGCGCCTTTGCTATCCAAGGGTGCATACGACATCCGTAAGGCGCTTTTTCCAGTGGGCGCCTAGGCTATCAAAGGGCGCCATTTTCTACCCAAGGTGAGCATTTCATATTCCTAAAGCACCTATTTCTATCTAAGGGGCGCTTATGCTGTCCAGGGCACCTAGGTTACCAAGATTTACCTTCGCTGCCCAGGGGCGCCTTTCCTAGAACAGGGCGCATATGATATCCGTAGGGCGCTTCATCCAGGGGGCGCCTAGGCTATCCAAAGGCGGCTTTTCTATCGAAGGGGTGCCGTCCTAGGGGCGCCTTTGCTACCCAGGGGCGCCTTTGCTGTCCACAGCACTTGTGTTATCCAGGGTTGTCTTTGCTGTCCAGGGGCGCCTTTGCTATCCAAGGGTGCATATGACATCCGTAGGGCGCTTTTTTCCAGTGGGCGCCTAGGCTATCAAAGGGCGCCTTTTTCTACCCAAGGTGAGCATTTCATTTTCCTAAAGCGCCTAGTTCTATCTAAGGGACGCTTATGCTGTCCGGGGTACATATGTTACCAAGATTTGCCTTTGCTGCCCAGAAGCGCCTTTCCTAGCCAAGGGCGCATATGATATCCGTAGGGCGCTTCATCCAGGGGGCGCCTAGGCTATCCAAAGGCGGGTTTCTATCGAAGGGGTGCCTTCCTAGGGGCGCCTTTGCTACCCAGGGGCGCCTTTGCCGTCCACAGCACTTGTGTTATCCAGGGTTGTCTTTGCTGTCCAGGGGCGCCTTTGCTATCCAAGGGTGCATATGGCATCCGTAGGGCGCTTTTTCCACTGGGCGCTTAGGCTATCAAAGGGCGCCTTTTTCTGCCCAAGGTGAGCATTTAATTTTCCTAAAGCGCCTACTTCTATCTCAGGGGCGCTTATGCTGCCCGGGGTACATATGTTACCAAGATTTGCCTTTGCTGCCCAGGGGCGCCTTTCCTAGCCAAGGGCGCATATGATATCCGTAGGGCGCTTCATCCAGGGGGCGCCTAGGCTACTCAGGGGTGTATTAGTTCCCCATGGCGCAATCTTGCTATCTAGTGGCGCCTTTTCTTTGCCGGGGCGCTTTTGTTAGCTTTCTAAATTTCATCTGCAACATTTTACTGGGGCGCAAAAGACCAGTAAAGGCGTCTAATGTTTGGGCAGGGGCGCTTTGCCATGGTTTTAAGGAGTATGTGTTAATTCAAGTGGAATAAGTGGTATCTACCACCTTGGCGCACGAGATGGGTACAGGCGCGCCATTCATATCGGGCGCCTTCGGCGCCCGATATGAGCTAAGCTATACTGGGGCGCTTGGGAGCTAAGGGGGGCCCGGGCCCCTGGGCCCCCCTTGGATCCGTCACTGAGTAGGTGTCTACTTACCGTCTTTGTCGTCCACGCGGATGCTCTCCTCCGGAGGTACAACGGGATCAGCCCCGGACGACGCAGGAGGGATGGATGCTGGAGGGTCTTTTAGCAAACGGGATCCGGCTGGTGGCCTGGCCGAGGGAGGCAATGATCAGGAAAAGAAGGATTGGAATTACAACCTTACTTTACCGTTTTGCTGGAAACTATACACATTGCACTTTTCCGAGTTAGTTTTAAGTTGGGGTTTTAATTTTTTGCAGTCGATCAATGAACGTAGCTTGCAAAGTACCAAAAATAGTAGTGATATGAACTACTTTAACCCTATTTCCGGCAGGGGGGCTAATATTGCCCCCCTCAGGTTTTTCAAGAATATCTCCGAAACGGCTTGCGATAGAACTTTGAAACTTCCTGACTTTTCCTAAAACTAGTACAGGCAGGTTTTCTGAAATTGTCAATATTATATATTTACCAGGGGCGGAGCTATGGCTGGGTTTTTGGGGAGGTTCTATCCACAAACCAAGTATTATCGTATGCGATGGGTTCTTTGTAAAAGGAAGCCGTCTCTGCTGATCCTGATACCAGTTATATGGTTTTATTATATCATTTTTTATGTGAGATGATAGTGCATTCACAATTGTCACTATTTGTATTCATCAGGGGCGGTTACAGCAGTTCAAAATGGGGGGAATGTTATCAAGAAGGACTAAACGTTAGTAAGTGAGAAGACTGCTTACAGCCGTGCCAGGGCGAATACAATTGGGTATATGAAAATTCAAAATAGTTATAACCCAATTCTAGATTACCAGAGCCGTGTCCAGTCACTACACATTTTCAAAATGTATATTCCCAGCCAGTATCACCGCCGCGACTCAATATCGTTGTATATTGAAAATGTGTTTCCAATCATCCCCACCCCCCCCCACGACGAGTCCTTGATCCGCCTATGTTACCCCCTTTCCCAGAGCTGCCATGGGAGGGTAAAAATTATCAGAAATTAAATTTCAACTAGTCAAGGGACTAATATACTCATGCATACCATTCGCATATTGTTGGTATGCATTTTACCCCACTGTTTTACCTTACTGCATCCGCCCCTGATGAGTTTTTCACTTTTTTTCATTTATTTATGTGTCAAAGATGCCAAGCAGTATATCACGGCTTCTAATCCGCGTAACAAAAACTTTTAGGTTGTATATATTTCCCCTCATAGTCCTGGTCCTGGAACTGCCATTGAATTTCGAATTTTTGCGTAACTCGAGTATATGACAATTTTGGGTCAATTATTTGTAAATCTGAACTAGTTTTGTGAAAATCGTACAACAGAGACAAGGGCTATGGAAAATCTAAAAAATACACAAAAATTGTATATTTTGCACGACCTTTTCCTTAAAAATCAAAATTTTGAAATTTTCTTTTTTCAAAATAAAGTTTAGCGTCAGGGGAATCTATAGCACTTTGAATTTTCAAAATCGGCCGGTTAGATTACGAGATCTTAGGGGGGCCGATATTGCCCCCCTGCCGGAAATAGGGGTAGCCGGGAGCCTGACGGAAATAGGGTTAAGTGGACACGTACGTTGCTAGAGATTAAATGCAAATATGATCGGGGTCATTTTATAACAGTTTGCAAAATTAGCAAGACGATTCTAGATTCATAGGTTACCTGAAAAATGAACAAAGTTTGGGTAGTTTTGCCAGAGCAGCCCTCGGTCTTGAATGTTCTTTGTTTTACGCTTTTGTGCACCCGACTTATGTTTATACTTTCCATCCATTTTAACATTCACACCTGGAACGAAATCGCAATTATCGCGAATAATTTGATACAAATGGAAGGTAGAGATCGAAGTGCGAAATTCCTTTATCAGCGGGGAAATCGAACCTACTGATATTTATGTTACATGATCAAGACACCTTTTTCTGATCCATTCACCTTGCCAGTTCATGACATTTTACAACACTGGGTACCGGTCAAGGGGTACTATGAATAGGTGGTACTGCCTATTTCCCTTTACAATCCTCACATAGGATCAGTACAAAAGGAATGGGGGCCTAACATTTCTCACGCCCCATCCATTTCTCCCCGAATGTTCCAGGAGGCATGGGAACGGCCGCACGTTGCCCGGGAAAACCACAGGGGGCCCGCAAGCATGGCAGGGGGCCGGTTTCGGCAACAGGGAGCACGGATACACCACCTGGGGCACGAAACTGCTAACAAATAAGGAACTCCTGCAAATACGCGACTAACACAACAGCTTCAGTTTCTGCACGATATTCTTAGACCACAAGGGGCCCAGACAGACCACAGAGGGCATGAGCACACCAAAGGGGCCGGGCAGACCACAGGAACCCAGAAAACCATAGGAGCCCGGTAAGCCCACAAGGGACCCGGAGCAGACCACACACAGCCAGCAATTTGACTAGGCTCTGCCCGATGTATGCTGGGCTTTGACTGGGCAGAGCCCGCGTACATGGGCTCAGCCCAGGTCCGGCTCCGCTCCGCCTGGACAGAGCCTATGGTCAAGCAAGACCGGGCTCTACCGCTCGGGCAAGATGTCATCCCCCGACCTAATGTCGGGCTCAGCCCAAGTCTATGTGGCTCAGCTATGAGTCTTAGGGCTCGGGCAGAGCCCGGCCCAGCCCGCTCTGGGCCCGGTCGGAATTGCTGGCTGGGCAGCGGGCCCGGGCAGACCACACGGGGCCTGGACAGATGAAAGGACCCGGGCAGACCACAGGGACCCGAGCAGAACACAGGGGCCGGGCTAACCACAGAGGGGCCCCAGTCTGCAAAGTATGGCAGCAGACCCGAGGAGTCCGCACCAGTCTTGCAGATTTTTCGCACCACCAGCTGCCTAAAATTCACACCAAGCTCTGGTGAGAAATTTCACTGACCCGGAAATTTCGATGTTTTTACCAGTTTCTCCCTTCTCAGAACTCTTTGGGTGTTTGATTTGAGCTCCGTCGCACCATACAGCAAAAATGGGCATTTGTTTGCTCCAAAGTTCGCACCACCTGAAGGGTGTCCGCACCACGAGATCTCGTCAAAAGTGCCACACTTTGCAGACTGAGAAGGGCCCGGGCAAACCACAGAGGGCCCGCGCAGACAAAAGGGGTCCCGAACGGACAAAAGCGGGTCCGCAGAGGCCACACAGAGGCCCAGACAGACCAAAAGGGTTCCGGGAAAACCACAGGAGGCCCGGGCAGACCACAAGGGGCCTGATCAGACCAAAATGGGCACTAGCAGACAAGGGGTCCGTGCAGACCCAATGGGACCCGACCAGTCTGCAAAGTATGGCAGCAGGCCAGACGAGTCGCACCAGCCATCCAAAATTATCGCACCACCAGTCTAAAAAAATTCGCACCAATCTGCCATATACCAGGGAGAAAAACGCACACATTCCTACCCACACGATGCAATACTACCTCTCTTATTAGTTAGTTAAGGACTTGTTATAAGGCCCCCTCCTGTGTATTCATAACTATTCAGTCATTATTTTTTTGGTTTTCAGTGTCAACTTCCTCGCACCAGTCTTGCAAATTCACACCAGGTTGATAAAATTCGCACCACTCGCTCCTGTCTCCAAGGGCACTCGCACCGACGAGATCTCGTCGAAAATGCCATACTTTGCACACTGAGGCCCGGGCAGACCACGGGGGCCTGGGCAGACCACAGGGGCCTGGGCAGACCACAGGGGCCCGGGCAGACCATAGGGGCCCGGGCAGACCACAGGGGCCTGGGCAGACCACAGGGGCCCGGGCAGACCATAGGGGCCCGGGCAGACCACACGGACCCTGGGCAGACCACAAGGGGACCGAGCGGAGCACAAGGGGCCCGGGCAGGCCACAGGGGCCTGGGCAGACCACAGGGGCCCGGACAGGCCACAGGGGGCCCGGTCAGACCAATAGGGGCCCGGGATACCACAGGGGCCCGCATGGCAAGCATGGCAGAGGCTGGTTGCAGTTGCACGAACTGCATCCATGGCAGGCCCGTCTGCATCCACAGGGTATTAACTACTGGGAGTAGGGACCCGGCTGCGGCCACCAGGGGGTGGGGCGAATGGGATGGCCACCCCTTAAGCCCAAGAGCCTCTGAGGACGAAATTCCGCCCCCAAACCCTCCCCCCAGGATGCGACGATTGGTCGCCCTTTGGGTGAAAAGTGCGCCCTTCGGGTGGATAAGTGTCACCCTGCCCCCTGAGGCTTTGGCCCTCCCCCTCCCCTTACCCAAATTCTAGATACGTCACTGGCGGCCATAGGGGCACAAGATTCTCCAAGTCTTGGTATTTAGCCATCAGGGGAGCCGGATAGGGGATCATCACTCATGAGGGATTTAGCCCGACAGCAGCTAATAGCAAACAATCACTTCACTTGCCATTCAACACCGTGCATCGGAGCACGATTTGGATTGACACGAAAAGCCCAAACGTAAAATCCAAATCAGAGCCTAACGAAACTTTTCCAGAGTAGACACAAGCCGATTGAATCATAAGCATGTCAATTTTACTGTTGAAAGCAAACTTTGTGCAAATCATTCGCCTCAGCGAATGCGACAAGAGAGCCAGGAGCATGCCTTAGCTTCCTTCGCGCTGCGCTGACAAGCCCGGGAAATTAAGAGGCTACCATTCGCCGGCGGACGCACATTATTTGACCCAGATTTGACGACTAGATATGATACACTTTTTGACAGACAAATTTAGGAGCCTTAAATTTGTCTGTATTTAAAATTCCACTACAACAAACAAAAATGGAAAACTTCATGCACATTTCTGACAAAAATGCCTAGAAATATATTAATGACGAAAAGTAGTGCCGACGGAGAGATGCCAGAATAACAAACATGCCAATTTATTAAACCAGAACTTATCGGAAGGGGCCCGGCTGCGCACGGTGGGGGGTGGTGAACTACGGGGGGTCGTAAGCAAGGCAAGGAGCCCGGCTAGAGCCAGAGGAGGCCTGGGTAGCCCAGAGGGAGCCTGAAATTATAGCACGGGTTCCCGGATACAGCGAAGTGGGAGGAGTGGAATCAGGAGCGAATTCAAGCCGATGGTGGGGGAGGGGGCAACGGGGCCCCAAATCGTGAAAAACATGATTTTGTTTGAAGAAAACCCGCAAAAATCGGTAAAATCGGGGGGATTTGGGAGGGCATTGCCCCCTTTGCCCCCCCCTGGATCCGCTAGTGCTGTGGTTCCTTGCAGACCAAAGGGACACGGACAAACCATAGGAGCCCGGGCAAATTGCAAGGGGCCGGGTAGACCACAGGAGGCCCGAGCAGACCACAGAGGGCCCGGGCAGACTAAAAGGAGCCCAGACCGCCCACAAGGGGCGCGGGCCGACCACAGAGGCCCGGGCGGACCACACAGGACCCAGGCACACTACAAAAAGCCCAGACCACCTACAAAAAGCCCGGGTAGACTAAAAGGGTTCAAGGCAGAATACAAGGAGCCCGGTTGCAGTCACAGAGGAACCAAAAAGGTCCCGAGACTGCCAGAAATAGGGCCCCTGATGCAGTCAAAATGGGCCTGAGAATATCGTTAGGGCCCGTTTGCGGACACAGCGATTATGTGTGGCCCTAAAGGGGACCGCACCCAAGCAAGCATGCCAGGGAGCCCGGCCGCAGCCACAGCAAGCCCAGATAGACCACGGGGCCCCGCACTCATAGCAAGGGCCCATCCATGGCATTAGAGGACCTGCGCCTCCTGGACCACAGGGAGCCCGGTTGCAGTCACAGGGGGCCCGGGTGGATAACAGGGGGCCGGGTGGATTCCAGGGGCCCGGTTGCAGTCACAGGTGGCCCGGTTGGACCACAGGGAATCCGTTTGCAGTCACAGGGGGCCCGGGTGGATCTCAGGGGGCCCGGTTGCAGTCAAAGAGGGCCCGTGTGGATCACAGGAGGCCCAGGATGGATCACATGGGGCCCCGGGTGGATCACAGGGGGCCCCAGGTGGATTACAGGGGGCCCGATTGCAGTCACAGGGGGCCCGGGTGGATCAAAGAGGGCTCGGTTGCAGTCACAGGGGGCCCGGGTGGATCATAGTGGGCCCGGGTGGATCACAAAGGGCCCGGGTTGCAGTCACAGGGGCCCGGTTGCAGTCACAGAGTGCATGGTTGCAGTCACAGGGGCCCCGGGTGGATCACAGATGGCCCGGTTGCAGTCCCAGGGGCCCCGGGTGTATCACAGAGGGCCCGGTTGCAGTCACAGGGGGCCCGGGTGGATCACAGATGGCCCGGGTGGATCATAACTGGCCTGGTTGTAATCACAGGGGGTCCGGTTGCAGTCACAGGGGGCCCGGGTACATCACAGGGGGCCCGGGTGCATCACAGGGGGCCCGGTCGCAATCACAGGGGGCCTGAGTGAATCATAGGGGCCCGGTTGCAGTCACAGGGGCCCCGGGTGGATCACAGATGGCCCAGTTGCAGTCACAGGGGGCCCGGGTGGATGACAGGGGGCTCGGTTTCAGTCAAAGAGGGCCCGTGTGGATCACAGGGGGCCCAGGATGGATCACATGGTGCCCCGGGTGGATCAAAGAGGGCCCCAGGTGGATTACAGGGGGCCCGATTGCAGTCACAGGGGGCCCGGGTGGATCAAAGGGGGCCCGGTTGCAGTCACAGAGTGCCTGGTTGCAGTCACAGGGGCCCCGGGTGCATCACAGATGGCCCGGTTGCAGTCACAGGGGGCCCGGGTGTATCACAGGGAGCCCGGTTGCAGTCACAGGGGGCCCGGTTGGATCATATGGGGCCCGGTTGTAATTACAGGGGGCCCGGGTGGATCACATGGGGCCCGGTTGCAGTCACAGGGGGTCTGGGTGGATCATAGGGGCCCGGTTGCAGTCACAAGGGCCCCAGTTGGATCACAGATAGCCCAATTGCAGTCACAGGGGGCCCGGGTGGATGACAGGGGGCCCGGTTTCAGTCACATGGGCCCGGGTGGATCATATATGGCCCGGTTGCAGTCACAGGAGGCCCGGATGGAGTCACAGGGGGCCCGGGTGAATCATAGGGGCCCGGTTGTAATTACAGGGGGCCCGGGTGGATCACATGGGGCCCGTTTGCAGTCACAGGGGGCCCGGGTGGATCACAGATGGCCCGGTCCCAGTCACAGGGGGCCCGGGTGGATGATAGGGGGCCCGTTTGTAATCACAGGGAGCCCGGGTGGATTACAGGGGGCTCGGTTGCAGTCACAGGTGGGCCGGGTGGATCACAGAGGGCCCGGTTGCAGTCACAGGGGCCCAGGTTGGATCACATATGGCCCGGTTGCAGTCACAGGGGGCCCGGTTGGAGTCACAGGGGCCAGGTGGATTACAGGGGGGCCGGTTGCAGTCACAGGGGGCCCGGTTGCAGTCACAGAGCGCCTGGTTGCAGTCACAGGGGCCCCGGGTGGATCACAGATGGCCCGGTTGCAGTCACAGGGGGCCCGGTTGTAATTACAGGGGGCCCGGGTGGATCACATGGGGCCTGGTTGCAATCACAGGGGGCCCAAGTGGATTACAGGGGGCCCGGTTTCAGTCACAGGGGGCCCGGGTGGATCATAGATGGCTCGGTTGCAGTAACAGGGGGCCCGGTTGGAGTCACATGGGGCCCGGGTGGATCATATGGGGCCCGGTTATAATTACAGGGGGCCCGGGTGGATCACAGAGAGCCCGGTTACAGTCACAGGGGACCGGTTGGATCGCAGAGGGCCCGGTTGCAGTCACAGGGGCCCCGGTGGATCACAGTTGGCTCTGTCCGAGTCACAGGGGCCCCGGGTGTATCACAGGGGCCCGGGTGGATGATAGGAGGCCCGGTTGTAATTACAGGGGGCCCGGGTGGATCACATGGGGCCCGTTTGCAGTCACAGGGGGCCCGAGTGGATTACAGGGGGCCCGGTTTCAGTCACAGGGGGCCCGGGTGGATCATAGATGGCCCGGTTGCAGTCACAGGGGGCCCGGTTGGAGTCACATGGGGCCCGGTTGGATCACATGGGGCCCGGTTGCAGTCACAGGGGGCCCGAGTGGATTACAGAGGGCCCGGTTGCAGTCACAGGGGACCGGGTGGATCGCAGAGGGCCCGGTTGCAGTCACAGGGGCCCGGTGGATCACAGTTGGCTCTGTCCCAGTCACAGGGGGCCCGGGTGTATCACAGGGGCCCGGGTGGATGATAGGGGGCCGGTTGTAATCACAGGGAGCCCGGGTGGATCACAGAGGACCCGGTTGCAGTCACAGGGGGCCAGGTGGATCGCAGAGGGCCTGGTGCAGTCACAGGGGCCCCGATGGATCACAGTTGGCCCGGTCCCAGTCCCAGGGGGCCCGGGTGTATCACAGGGGGCCCGGGTGGATTACAGGGGGCCCGGTTGCAATCCACAGGGGGCCGGGCGGATCACAGAGGGCCCGGTTGGATGACAGGAGGCCCGAGACTGCCGGAATTAGGGACCCGGCTGCAGTCAAAGTGGGCCTGAAAAATATCGTTAGGTGCTCGGTTGCGGACACCGAGGTTAAGGGTGGCCCACAGGGCACCCGCAAGCATGCCAGGGAGCCTGGCCTCAGCCAAAGCTAGCCCAAGTAGACCACTGGGACCCGGAACCGTGGCAGGGGCCCGGCTCTGTCCGCAGGGGCCCGCAACTTGGGATTAGGGGGGCTCGTTGGGTCATTGGGGGGGCTTCTCCGAGCATTGGGGGGCTCGAGCCCCCCAAATATCTGGAAACTTGCGCCCCTGATGCCAACTCTCACCTTTTTGCCAAATGTTCCACGGGCTGAGCTTCCGTCCGCCACTCACTGCAGGAAAATGGCGCTGGAGGATGCGAAAAGTCGCTTGGTTCAAAGAAAGAACTCAATATGGGGTAACCTACCGCCTTTATTGTACCTACTAAAGTTGGCGCCATTTTTCTGTCTTCACACCCAAAGGGGATTGAACATATCAAATGAACGCTCCATGCAGTACCACCTGGTGTTAGAAAACTCTCCTTTTCCAAAATAGGTACTAGATTAAGAACCCATAATTTTGATCAGAGGATACTTACACCTATTTGGATATAGTACCACCTGGTGTTAGAAAACTCTCCTTTTCCAATTAGGTACCGGATGAAGAGCCACCAGGGTACTGATCTAAGATAACGATTATCTTACCTCTCGCTTGCATATTGTTAGTACTCTAATCTAATATAGGCATGGCGTCCATGCAGTATCGATTGGAGAGTGAAAAACATGACAAATACATTGACACTGTAAAATGTATTTTGGTGAATCACTTTATTCGGTGTGTCCGATTTCACTCCCGGATTAAGACTTAGCTTAACAGCCCCAGGCTACTGAGTTATAAAAGAATTCAAGTAGTACAGAGGGTACTAACAAATTCTGTGTGTACTTGGCGCATCCTATCCGTAAATTCTAACACGCGTCCCGCTAGAGGGAGGGGGCGAAATTCGCCCCCTCCTGGTTTTTCCCAGATAGCTCAAAAACGAAGAGACGAGGAACAACGAAACTTACGGTACCTTATTTCTGATCAATTTTACACATCTGACCAAATTTTTAGTTAAGGTCATGTCAGGTCAAGGAGCTATTCAGTGTCAAGTGACCCGACCTCAAAACGTAAAATTTGAACGAGTTTGAAGAATAAAACGAGTTTGAAGCAGCGCCCAGGGAACATTAGCGAACCGATCAGTTTAAAACTTCCACAATATGATAAAATTATTAAGGTCTACAAATCTGCTATCCCGGAATTTTGATATTGGTGACTTAAGGTGGGGTCAATTTTTTGGTTATCCCATTATAAGTCTATGGTGAAAAATATAATGGACTTGTTTTCAGGAAATACTGGATAGATAAGGCTGGAAATCCTCAAGCTTTCTATTCTTACCACGATCTTGACCATAAATTTGAGTTTTTGAGCATCTGACCTCTCAAAGGTCATATCAGGTTACGAGAGCAGAGAGTGATTGTTTTGCCAATAACTTCTTACTGAATTGAGATAAAGCTCCCATTTTGCTTTCTTTGTGTTTATATTGTCACGGGGAGTCGATTGATATGTAACATGACCATACAAGGTCGCTCTGTGACCCTGACCTAGGTCAAGGTCAGGTCATTTTGACTATTTGACCTAGCAAGGTGAGAGGAATCCAATGATGCATAAAGATTTGCTCTAGCTCCCCTGAGAGCAGATCTAGAGAGGGAAACGTACACTGCTCTGTTGTAAGCCTATGGAGCATTCCTTGACCTATACTGACCTCAATATTGACCTGACATAAAAATTATCCTTATAAATTATCTTCGTCTTGTCAAGAGCTTTCGAACGCCGCCCGTAATTTTCCTTTAGCTTTCGTGGGGAACGAGATACGGAGGGGGAGGGCGAAAAACGCCCCCCAGCGTGGCGCGTCATGCAAGGGACCCCAGCGGGGCGCGTGTTAAGACGAAGTACACCATACGCTTATGTTCTTTGCTTGGCGCGCGTACTGAAACGTATGCCCGCAGGATACGGGCTTTACAGTTCTCCACTTTGGTGGCGATGTTGCCTTCCGAAAAAAACGCTTGTTTTCATCAGAACTGGTTCCTCATTTGTTTTGTCTCAGCTTAAGTTCCATTACACGAAGCCTGCTCTTTCATAAACCTCAGAGATATTCTGCGCCACAGTTTTTGCTGCTGACCTAATTGGGCGGGTGATATTTGAATCCAGTGAGAGCATCTTCCTTTGACTTCTGAGGCATTCCAGGACAGATCGACCAAGGCTTGACACCACCATGTCTAGAAAAACCTGAAACTTTGTCTCCGGGGTTGTTTTGGGCCAGAAACACGCCTGTGAGAATCTTAGCCCCCTCCGACCAACGGTGACCGAGTTATAGCCCGATGCATTTTCGGGAGGTCACCTTGTAGACTCATATTTGATGCTTCATAACTCAATAACGCATGGCCTGATTAACAAGTTTTGTATATCACTGAACTCGTCTTGAACCATACTTTATTTTGAAAAAGAAAATTTCAAAATTTGAAAATTTTTGACTTTTAATTTGTTTGACCTTTTCTTTTTGCCTAGCTTGACCTTTTGGCAATTGAAATTGCCCTTTTAGACACCTCAAAATTGTGTCTTCATAAAATATATTTCGATAGAAAAAATGCGTTCTTGCTATAAATTCCAGATTTTTAGCACCTAAGGTAGGTATGCAGACGGTTTTTGAACACAGCGGTAATACAGCCTTATATTTAACACGCGCCCACACAAGGGGGTGGGCAACCGGCCTCCTTAGGTCTCTACAGGAAGTAAAGAAAAAAACACATTCGCGCAGCGCCACCGTACTTCATCTACCTCTAACTCGAAGTTTTTGCGGCTTCTGGCAAAATTTTAGGTCTGGGTCATACCAGGTCAGACCACCAACCCAGGTCAAGGGACCTAACCTCGAACAAACTTTGGGAGGTGCATCAGTAATATCAAATTTAACCTATCTTGCTTAGATTCACATTACATAGTGAGGTCGCCGAGCAAGATAATTTTTCGTAGCAGGATTTCTATATCGATAACCGGGAGCAAGGTCAGGGTCATGATCTTTCCATTACAAATGCATGGGGCAATTGGTAAATTTTAATAACTTGCGAGAATTGAGAATTGTCGAGAATTGTGATGGAGGTTTTATTTTTACGTTGTCGTGTCTGACTTGCCACTGAAGTTTGATTAATATTCTTTTTACCATACAGACCTAAGCCTGGCTCTAGGTCAAAGCAGGTTAATTTTGACATTAGACTAGGCAATATTATAAGATACATAATCCGTTTGGGCTCAACAAGAGCGTTTCAATGGTGCTGAACATTTTTTCTACGGCTCTCTTCTGTCACCTATTATGCTACAAAATTTAGGTTTCCGCTTAGTTCCTGTAAGAAATACTGTGACTTCCAGCAACCTCAAAGGTGACACGACCAAACGATTGTATGTAACATTGTCGGTAGTGATTAAAACTGGCTATTTAGTGGCATCACTCCCAGTGCACTGTTCATTCTACATGGTTTACTGAACATCAGAGATGAACAACAATTAGGCCACGGAGCTTGTGTGATATAACATGTCTCCAAACACAGCACTGCGATAACTCGTGTTTTTTTCAGAACTTATGCCTGGAGCATGAAAGCGAGAGAAAACCCCTGAAGAATGTACATCTCTTGACGGAGAGTTGTACTGCACAATGCAAAAATATATTTCACTTCATCACATGGTGCCGCCATGCACGCGATTTCAAAGCAATGCAAAGGTTTAATTCCAGTGCAAAAGTTATATCGAAGCAAAATTCAATTATGTAAATGAATTATTTTCACTACGTCTCACAGCAAGGGCGCCTGCGACTATATCGAGAGCACTGCGAAACGAGCAAGATATCACGATGGTTTAAAAATCCAGT
Organism: Lepas anatifera; assembly: GCA_034440635.1. Lineage (NCBI taxonomy): Eukaryota > Metazoa > Arthropoda > Thecostraca > Lepadidae > Lepas > Lepas anatifera. Next base: position 1,308,985 of record JAOTON010001028.1, on the reverse strand, counting down.
GGAAGATCAAATCCGTGATGCCAAAGGTACGCATGCTTTTCTTACGCATACATTTTTCAGCACAATTAAATTATTGTACATTCTATAACCAAGCATAGCCAATATTGCCAGACAGCTCCAAAGTCTGTTCGCTGATGCGATTATGGAAAAATGAATACAAGTTTCAAAGAATACTAGCGCTAAAGAAGACACGCATCACTGTTCATGAAATCTCTATCAAGCAAAGGAAGAGAGGTTCGGGTTTCGTATACCTATGTTCGAACCAAACAGTGTCGTGCTGTTCAAATAAACTTTCTTTTATGGGTGCTGCGAGAATGGTCGTAAATTTGGTCATGGTGAATGTCCAATGCAAAAGTAATATTAAACATACTTACTTTATGATTATTTGGTAATGAGTATAAGTAATGAGTGACCTGACGGCCACCATTGCAGGTGAATGAATGTGTTTGTACAGGATAAAGTCAGTGTCAGTGTTGAGTCATCTTAGTGTATTCCCTTTTTCTTCAATGATTATACAAGGCACCAGGAGTGTGGAATTATATCTATTTGTGGGTGCCTGACCACCTCCAATGAACATTGGAAACAGAAGTAAAAGTGGTAAAACATCCTTTGAATGTTCTCTTTTTTAATTTCAAATACTACTTCGTGGTTCAATTTAGTTCAACCGACCTGTGATGGGCTGAACGCATGATACATTTTGTTATTTATTTTCACGTAGTGGCTCTCGATATTGCTTCAAATTTTCCGGACCCTAATCATTAAAACAAACACCACTTAAAAGCCTTTCGAAGTGGCGTTTGAACTGGGATCCGTGTCAGCTATGAAATGATCACCTTGTAAAAATATCATGAGGCAACCTGTTCAAGTGACCAAGTCGAATGCGTTACGATTTCAGGACATTTTTTGCATATATGGCAGATTCAAATTACTTTTTGGGAATGAAAGCCTTTCAGACACGTTTGTTTACATCGCATGAATCCTCTCAAACGTATGCTGTGCGGCACTGGGTCACCTTGTATTGATACCCTTTTTCCATCACCAGGAACGATATAATTGTGTGAGTTAGTGGTGCTCAAATGATAAGTTATACTTGTTTCAATTATTGATAAAGTCGCGACATTTTTGTAAATTTTCGCTTAAGGCTGAAAGGTCCATTATTAATAAGTTCATTTGCCCTCGTCCCCCTCGAAACAATGGATCCCTATCACATTTAATGGCTGCTATTTTTATTTTTATAAATATTGTCGAAGTTGTTGCCAGTTCAGTTTTAGGAGTAGGTTTCTCACTAGAGTCATCAAGGGACTTTTTACGGAGACCCCGACCCCACCACCCAAACGAGCAACTCCCACGATGAAGTGTTAATCAAGGAACCAAAGTTGAAAAAGTTGAAAGTCCCACAAGGCATAACGACGACCGTCTACCTCAGGTCACCCTCTCACCAGTCAGTTGCCAGCTGGCCTTCAGTGTTTACGGTACCTACCACCTCCCAGTTGACCTAAATTATTTTTCCAGAAGTTGCAAAATGTTGTGTTAGAGGTATATGGAGTACGGTGGTGCTGCGCGAAGGTGTTTTTTCTACTTGTAGAGACCTAAGGAGGCCGGTTACCCACCCCCTTGTGTGGGTGCGTGTTAATTCTCATGTATTCTGACACTTGCACGATAAAAATTTCGTAAGGAAAATGTCCATATGATTGCAAGCAACCGATCACAAAAGCAATCACTTTGTTTGCGGCGTTAAAAATAAGGCTGTATTACCGCTGTGGTCAAAAACCGTCTGCATACCTACCTTAGGTGCTAAAAATCTGTAACTTATAGCAAGAACGCATTTTTTTATTTTTTCTATCGAAAGATATTTTATGAAGACAAAACTTTGAGGTGTCTAAAAGGGCAATTTCAACTGCCAAAAGGTCAAGCTAGGTCAAAAAAGAAAAGGTCAAACAAGTTTGAAGTCAAAATTTTTTTCAAATTTTGAAATTTTCCTTTTCAAAATAAAGTATAGTTCAAGACGAGTTCAATGATATACAAAACTTGTTAATCAGGCTATGCCTTATTGAGTTATGAAGCATCAAAGATGTGTCTACAAGGTGACCTCCCGAAAATGCTTCGGGCTATAACTCGGTCACCGTTGGTCGGAGGGGGCTAAGATTTTCACAGGCGTGTTTCTGGCACAAAACTACCCCGGAGACGAAGTTTCAGATTTTTTCTAGACATGGTGTTGTCCAATTGAAATATTTTTGGTCGTTTTGTCCTGGAATGCCCTTTCTAGAAAGTGCCCCTTGGTAGCACTGTTTGTGAGAATTCCCTTGGCGTAAAATTCAGCTGGTTTGCAGCTCCCATTCTCTTCCGTCTCGTAGAACGGCGTGGCCCAGCCATCCTAAGTTCAAATGAACTTTCTTTAATCACTCAACCGTCGCGCTTGCTCCTGCGCTTTTCTTTGCACCGATGTCACATCTCATCCATCAATACTCGACCACGACTTGTTGGGTGCTGAATTTTTCTTGCGCGTTCGTGATATCTTCCTAGCTAAACTGCAATGTGTTTTCTTACTAAACGTCTCTTGCAGTGAGCTGGATCAGAGCAATACGCACGGCCTCTCTTTCCGCCCCGATGTCTCACCTCACACGGACAGGGTCAATAGAAAACTGGCGGAGCAGTTGAAGTCAACAACGCAAAGCTGTACTTTATCATCATCGGGCACCCTGGTTCTCAATCAGCAGAGCCAAGCAGACCTTTCATGAGCTGCGCACTGGATATCAGACACCAGGCGCGTGCCGCGGAGGCATTGACGAAACGGCCGAGGTGGAAACCGCCACGATAAATGTAGCTTTATGTACGGTGAAAACCAGCCAAAAGCAGGACCATGACCTGAAGACCCCCATCCCAACCCTCCTTCCACAGACGTATTCAGGAGGTGGGAAAAGACCGTTTGTCTCTCGAATGCTACTGTGTTAATTAATTATTATTGTGTTGTATTGTATTAATTATTACTGTGTTATTAATTAAACAACACAAACTTTTTTCAGTGATTAACTCTATGACCCTACCGAACCAGGAGCCTAGATCCGCCCCTGGATCCCCTTGCCACAACGCAGTAACTCGGCTAAGATATGCTTCGAAGTTCATGACGGTTATTCACGCATTTTTGCCGGTATTCTGTCAACAATGTTTGCATTAACGCGATCCCGGGTGTTAGTGCCCTGTTCTTACGGCGCTAATAGCTGGGTGACTGCGACGCCGGGAGGTGAAAACGTTGGCTTTGATTTTGATGTTTAGGAGGTGGAAGATGCGATTTCATCCTATTTTGTTTGTGATTTCCACACTAATTATGTCTATGCCCGGGTGTTTTGACTGTTAATGGAAGCATTTGATATTTTCGGCCCGGCCTAGTATGCATAAGTTCGACGACTAGGCTATTCGACCTAGAAACATAACTGAGCAGATATTTTGCAGAAAGTAAGGGATGTATAGTAGCGAGCGGATAGATCCGGCACGCACTCAGTGGCGTAGCCAAGGGGTCCCTGGGGTCTGCGGACCCCAGGGACCCCCTTGGGCAGACCTTATGCACTGGAAAACACGAGCATTGGTCTCGTCTCAGGGCCCCCGAGTTTGGTCTCAGGGGGCCCTCCGAGCTTGGTCTCACGGACCGTCCGAGTTTGGTTTCAGAGGTCCCCTAAGCTTGGTCTCAGAGGGTCCCCGAGATTGGTGTCAGGGGGCCCTCGGGCTTGGTCTCAGGGGGTCCTGAACTTGGTCTTGGGGCCCTCCGAGCTTGATCTCAGGGGCCTCCCGAGCTTGGTCTCAGGGGGTCCTGAACTTGGTCTTGGGGCCCTCCGAGCTTGGTCTCAGGGGCTCAGGGCCTCTCTCGGGGTGCCCCTGAATATTGATATCGAGGGATTTATGAGTGAGACACGAGCGTGGGCCTCTTGGGACCCAGAGTTTTGTCTCAGGGGCTTCCAGGCTTGGGCTCAGGGCCCCGAGCATCGGCATCGAGTTACTCCTGAAGAAAGCGCGAGCAGGGGCCTAAGGGTGCCCCTGGGCCTGATCTAAGTGGGACCCCGAGCTTGGTCTTCGGAGCCCCTGGGCATCAGTATCAAGGGGCTCCGGAGCAACGGTCTCGTGGGGGGGGCAAGCAATTATTTCAGGGGCCTCCAAATGATTATCTCGGAGGGCCCCCGAAAGTGTGGATGCAGTGGTGTAGCCAAGGGGGTCCTAGGAGTCCGCAGACCCCCTTGGGCCAATCTGAACCACTGCAAAGGATTCTCTGATCACAGGGCCCCCAGAGTCAGTCTTAGGGGCCCCTGAAGATACGTTCTCAGGGCGTCCCCAGTCGGCCTCAAGGCCCCCGCCCTGAGAGTCCGTCTCAAGGCCCCCCGAAAGTAGATTTCAGGAGCCTCTGAGAGTTGGTCTCAGGGGCCCCGAAAGTCAGTATTAGGGGCCCGAGACTCGGTCTCAGGGAGGGGGCCGAGCTAGTTAGGGGCCCCCAGAGTGGTTCTCATGGCTCCGCAAAAGTCTATTTCAGGGGCCCTCTCCCAGTCAGTCTCAGAGAACCCCAAGAGTCGGTAAAGGGAACCCTGAGAGTCAGTCTCGGAGGACCCCGAGATTCGGTCTCAGGGGCCCACAAGAGTTGGTCTCAGGGGGCACGGAAAATTGGTCTCAGGGAGCCCCGAGAGTCAGAACGTTTAGGCACCATTTGCTCTTTCGTTACAGCGAATCGAATGATTAATTATATGAATATGCTAGGTCAAAACTAAAAATTGCCTGACCTAATGTCAGGTCAAAGTCACATCAAAGTCATATGACCTAGCATTGCAAATGTGCACATTGATCGACTTGCAATAATGATTCAAACGCAATGGTATCAAAATAAAAGCTTTATCGTCATTTTCCTGCAAACGTATGAACCCAAGTCTGCAAACCTCTTAAGTAGTCCCAGCAGGCCATTTTTAACATGTTAACTGGGGGCCATTTGCCCCCCCAGTCTGCCGAAATGTCCCCATGGCCGGAAATTTCCGCCCCCCTCCAGTGATATTGACAGATGACTTAAAATTGACAGAATGCAGACTCACCTAACGAAAATAAGACAGAACACCATCCGATAATTATAACTGTTCTATTTCTGGTCCCGAATTGGCAATCCACAAAAATTGTGTTAAAAAATGTACAACACCGTTCCGTCGTTGAAACAAAAACAAAACAAAGCGCGTAGTTACGAAAAATCCTGGCAAAGCAGCCTCAGCATCAACTAATCACAACGCTGGAGATGAACGCTGGCCTACAACCAATCAAACATCCTGTTCTTTCCGACCGGAAGCCCACCTCCCAGCCAGTATCGTGACATTGCATGATGCTCTTATTTCACACTCAGTCAGTTATCAGCGCTTAGAGCTCGTTCGTGGATTAGACGGGACACGGTGTAGTCAAAATGCGTAGAACTGGTTGCTAGTGTGTCGGTATGAAGTGCTTAGCCTTTTTATTTATTATTGTGGTGGTAGCATTTGTAAGCGTCGCCAGCGGAAAAAAGTGAGGGAGCCAGGCCAAACTCACGGTTTACTCCCATTTTGACTGATATCAGGAAATTGATGGTAAAAAGTGTGCGGGGGGGGGGGTGATTGATCATGCTAAAAAATGTTCTGGTTATGCGGATCAAATCATTCGACGGCCACGCAGGGTTGGAAGGGCAGCCCTGGCTTCCTATTAGATTGGTAGTGCGCTAAAATATCAAACAGTCAAGAATTAGTTTTAAACAGTGATACAAATCGCTTTTTCCGTGGGTTAACCCTCGCCCCACCGGGGCCATCGATGCCCCCCTAAGGTTTTTCCGGAATAGCAGAAAAACGAAGAGGCGCAGCACCGCGGTTGAGAGCTCTACCTCTCACTGCATCATTTTCCCACCATCCCTGAAATTTTAGAGCGTATAGAGTAACAGGTTTAAGGAGAAAAAGCCGTCTGCTATATGATGTTATAGAGCAAGTAAATAGGCAAAATATACCGGCATACTGATGGCTGCAGATTTTGAGGCAGCGTTTGAAACGTCTCCGGCCCTTTTAGCATGTGTATTAAAAAATGAATTTTGGGACAATTCCTAAGACTCATTCTACACAATACTGAACTCTTCTAACTATGCCCGCATCCAAATGAATGGCTTCCTTGGGGAAAAATATGTTTGCACCGAGGAATCGACAAGGAGATCCCGCCTCTGGATATCTGTTTGTTTTGTCGGTTCTGGTACTCGGAAACCAAATCAATCAATCAAAAACTTACGTGGTGTCAAACTTACACCAGACTTAGAAATACGTATCAGTCAGTATGCAGATGACACAATTATTTTCTTGGAAGGCTCGGATAGGTCAATCAAAGGTGCCATTAGGAACTTACTGAGTTCTCAAAACACTCAGGCTAAAAGAACTGGAAAAAACATATGCATGCTAATTGGTTCCATGAAGGAAAACGAAATAACCCAGCAATACAATTTCAAATGGGTACAAGATATAAAAATCCTCGGTATAACATACAATCGCACCAACCATAATGTTATTGAACTTAACCTAGATAAAAAATTGCCAGCACTGAACAGGAAATTAACCAATGGAAGCGGCGGCACATAACACCTATTGGTAAAATCATCGTGATAAAATCATTGCTAATATCGAAACTGTTCATCTCTGACGGCGCTACCGAACCCATCGGCTAAATATAAAACAAATAGAACAACTTTGTTTAGGTTTCTTTGGGGGTAAACCCGACCAGGTTAAACGTTCAAAAATCATTCAGGGGTAGAGGCCGACGGTCTTCAGATGTTGGATATAAATGCGTTCATTCACAGCCTTAAACTATCATGGCTACGAAGAGCGATTGAGTCATCCGCGGATTGGGTAAAAGTTGCAAGAATGAACTACCAGAACCCTCGTGTTTGCTAACTTCGAAACAAAATTGAGAAGAGTAAAAACCAGCTTCAAAATCCATTTTGGATCGATGTAGTGCAGTCGCTTATTCACTTCAATGATACCTATCACGCGCTGCCACAAGAGATACACGAAACTATCTGGTTTTCGGACTTACTAAATACAAAACATCTTGTATTAAGGAATGGGATGCAAAAGGTCTAAGATTTATAGGGGATTTATTTAATTCGAAAATAGAAATGTACTGTCACGAGAAGAAATTAGGCGTAATTACCGCATTTCAATGAACTTTTGTGTTATGAGGCGTTAATTAGAAGTTTGCCTGACGAAGTGCGTAGCCGGCATGCAAACTCGCTTCGAGAGACCAAATATCCCTTACAGGCTCAATGTTTTCAAAAGCAAGCATCACAAGTTAAACCGGTATTGCTATAAGCAGTTTGTAATCTCGAAAGTTAGAAGCAATAACAATAATTCATTAGAGAAAAAATGGGAAAGAGATATAGGATTTTTCAAACTGGAACTATGTTAGAACTAAAACAGGCTACGAAGGCTACGTCTCTGCTTTATCTCCACTATCGTATAACTAACAGAATAATCACTACAAACAGATTTTACATACAATAGGAATATCAAATACATATGTTTGCACCGTGTACTAACAATATAGAAACGATAACTCACCGTTTGGCATTGCAGAATCGTACAAAAATTTATCCATGATATAAAAACAATTTGGAATGCAGGTATGGTATACCGCTTCCAAGGACCGCACAGTCCTGGTTCTTTTTACATGAGTTAAGTCCGATCCAGAAATTAATCGTCACTTAGCAAAATCGGTCATCAACAAAGCTCGTAATAACACGGAATCCCGAAGTAACTTACTTTATGAACATTCAAAACAGAGGCCAAAAAGAGCAAACTGCAAGCAGACTAAAAGGTAAACTGGAATTTTTCGAGAAAAAGGGGAGGCCTCATTCAGATATTGAAAAATAGTAGTTATCTTAACCAGCTTCTTCATCACAATACACGCGGGTGAATCCAATTAAACAATCGGTCTGAAAGTGCGTGTGTGTGATGTGTTCATATGTCCGATCGCGTTTATATCGGTGTTTGTGTCTAGGTGTGAAACTGCGCCATCGATACCCGTATCTGAATTTTGTCGCGGATTTTGTATTGTTCGTGATTCCTGATTGCGTTGTTAGGTGATCCTCGACTGCCAAGTGACGGTTAAATATAGGGCCCTCGGGCCGTCAATGTCGGAAAAAAATCCCTGAAATTTTTTACCCCGGGTCACCCAAGGTCAGGTCACCAGACGAGGTCAACCAAGGTCACCTCACTTCAACTTTAGAGCTCTGTAAGAGCTACATTTCGAAGTCGATCAATTTGAAACTTCCTACACTTTATGGCCCCTCTAGGGTCTACAAGGTGTATTTCCGGGATTTTTTTATTTCGTACCCTGAGGTCAGGTCACGAGGTGATTTCTCCCGTTGAAAAAGCATGGGGAAAAGCTGTCTTATGATCTAAAAGTGACAAAAGCGATTGAAAATGCTCAGCTTGATCAGAAAAGCGTTCTTGGACACCCTTTCACGGATTCCAGGGGCCATATTTTCCCTTTGACCTCTCCAAGGTCATCCAAGGTCACCAGGAGTCAAAAACAGTATTTTGACAATAACTTTTGACCTAATTAAGCTAGAGCGCTGAAACAAACACCATCGTGTTTGTCTGGTCACTTGCTTTCATTTGATATGCGGCAAGGTCACTTTCTGACCTTTCGTGACCTCAGGTCATCTTAGGTCACGAGGTGACCTCTGGAGGTCAAACCACTGGCGGGAGGTCTTTACGTTTCACATAGCGGAAAAAGGACTGACCATTTTCTATTAAATGTACTTTACCACACCTCAATAGCTCTAATGGCATAAGAGTTATGCCCAGTTAACTTAAGCATTGCATATTTGAGTGAAAACAGCCGATCTTGACCTAATTTGACCTCTGGAGGTCAAACCATTGACCTGAGCACTAAAACATGCGAAGTAATTTCTTACTGAATTCACGCGAGGTTTCTGTTGCATTTTGCAGATTTGCGCTAACACCCATATTTTCGAAGTTAGAGGGGGCCATCGATGGCCCCCAGTGGGGCGAAGGTGGCGCTGGACCCCGGTGGGGCGCGGGTTAATGACTATCGCTAGGGGTCGTTTTAGCCTCAAATCTAGCTTTTGTGGTGCATATTTGGCTATCTTAGTGGAAATAAAATTTTGCCCCACTTTCGCCTTTTTCTAACTCGGTTTGACCTTCCCCGCCGAAAAAACCTGGCAGCCCTGGGCAGCATCTATAATCTCTAGACATGGAATAACACAAAAATTGAGAAACATTTAACATCGACGCGTGTAGGTTTTATTAAACCTCCTCAAAATGGGGTCTTGATCCCCTGAAGACACTATAATGGCCAGCACGTGAAACGCCCCCCTCGCCATGACTTTTCCTTAAAAAATGCCCTGAGTCCCAGATGACCTCTCAGAGGTCACAGGATCAAACTCGCAACAACTGGAAAGGGGCCTAGGATACTACGATTTGGGGAGTAGGATGGTATTCTACGTTGTATCTACATGAACAGAGGCGTTCTTAGCCCAGTTCCCGTTTTCCCCATGAATTTCCATCGGAGAGGTCATGATCCGTACCAGACCCTAGGTCATCGATGTTAAAAATCCTGGAATATATTTTATAGTACCCGGCGAGCCCATTATGTGATATGATTTTCAATTGAATATATCAACCCTTGTTTTACTAATGCTATCTTAAACATTTTTGGAGGTGTGATCAGTTTACTTGCACTGGTGACCTGACCTGAGATGACCGAATCCAAAAATTTGGGGAAAAGTTGCAAATTCAGCAAGAATAAGGTGTGCTAAGCACGGCGGCATTTTGCGCCTTCCTCTTTTAGTACCGCTGAAAAAACCCTAGGGGTGTTCAAACACTCCCCACCGGGATGAGGGTTAAGTCATTTGATCTTAAGGCATACCTTGTCACGGCCATAGCCGCCTTTTCCACTTACACACCACGTGTGTGTGGGTGCGGTTAGCACTCGGGCTTTTCTGAGTCGAAAAAAGAATCAGTCTTCGTACTTGGCACAATTTATTCCGGATTAATTTCGCAGCTTTACTGAGCTTTACAGCTAGGTCCAGACAGCTACAGGTACAAGTAGCTTTACAAGTAGGTTTAGGTCGTCTTCGGTCAGGTCACTAGACAAGATCAAGTGACCTTACCTTTTAAAAAATATGTTCAACCAGTCTGGAGTCATAGAAGGCTTTAGTAGTTGACCTGCAATTTATATCAAATAGCAAGGTGATCAAATAAGGAAGTTTGTGGCAACGGGTTCACATCGATGAACTTATGCCAGGTCAGCGCCATGGGGTCTTTATTGCGATTAAAAGGGAAACTGCAAATATTTCAAGATCGTGTAGAATAAAACATCAAAACGTGCTTATAAATCCGGGGACAGAGTGTTCTAAAAAAATTCTGAGGATCGAGGTCTAACAAACAATGGACATATGACCCCTGAGAGGCAGTATTAGGTCACTCGAGTAATTGCTCATGCTTTAGTCAATAATTTTCCACGAAACATGCAGAGAGCTGTGTTAACGTTCCAGCGTGTCCTTTGCTACTGTTGGTCAACTGTTATGCATTATGAAAGTGAGATTTCAGGGTGGGTGGATATGACCATGGTGCGAGGAAATCATAATCGCTACCCCTGCCCAGACGCGGATCCAGGGGGGCTGTCCGGTCTCACCCACCAAAAACGAAATAGAGGGGGCCAAACCCTCTTCCCCCAAAGCAATCTAATGATTCAGAAATGATCGATTGGGGAGGGCGTGTCCGTCAGGTATCTTTTTAGCGTTTGTTTGTCCGTTCGCAAGATACCTCTTTCTCTCCGAAGCTGAAAAGTTGATTCACCACACCAGTTAGATCCAGCCGGCCTCACATCCGCCATTGTTTTTTTTTTTTGCTCGATGATATGGGCCCAGCCAAGCGGCCGGATTCGCCCCTGCCCAACTTGAACATGGTTCCTACGCCCCTGCTGATCCCTTCGTTTCAAAACAGTGTCCCCTGCGCGCCACACACTTCTTACTACGCGTGACCTTGCACCTGTCGCTGTAAACACGTAGTAACCACGTGACCCAGGGTATGCGTGCCAGTCGAGCGAAGAGCCGGTGATTATCAGAGGCGGTGGCAAGTCAGCCGAAGACTACACCACCAGAATGCAGCAAAATCAGTAATTGTGTAATATTTTCTCACGCAGAGGTCTGATTAAGAAATAATGGTGACCACTGAAAAGCTCTTGAAAAAAATACACATGATTAACCCGTTTGTAAAGTTAAAGGCACGATAGAATGCGAGATATCCATCCTAAACCGGTCGAGCCCAGTCATGGAAATTTCAATCGCGGGAGACTGTATATCCCACTTCTCCGAACGGTTCACTCAACAGACACCTCTCAGTGCAAATCACAGACTGAACAACGAAAAAGCCCAAGGCCTCAAAGCCTCCTCCCACGTTTCAACCTTATTGCCTTCTCAAATTACGAAAATGGTGACACCGGAACTGTTCGGTTCAAATTGTCATAAAATCTGTTTGTGTGTGTGCCTTATCTCCCCTCCGTACCGCCCTCAAGCCTGCGCCCGACGCTCCCCGCCGCTGCCCGCGGGCGCCGCTGGGAGGTGAGAGGTCCGACTTAAATCGGTCTAGAAAAGTTTCGCGCACGTATGCGTACCAAGTCTTTGTTGTGAACGGTAAATTAAGTGTGGTGATTACGTCCCAATAAATTTCGGCGCGGATTCAAGCGGATGCCATCGGGAAATCTTCCTCTGAAATGCCAGTTCAAGTAAATTTTTCCCGTATAAATTGCTATTTTGTATTGTGTGTGAAGAAAAAATGTCAGGATTTTGGCATTGGCATTGTCAGATTTGGCATGGCAAACAACATCACCATGAGAAGAAGAAGGTTTCAAGCTTTCGAAAAAGTGGCTTATATTAAAAGCTTTCCATTAAAATTGTTTTTTTCAAATGGATGAAAAACCAAGCGTTAAATAGACGACATCTCCGGATGACGTGAACCGTCACAACCTCTCACTTTAGTAAGCAATACAGCCCAACCGGTGATAGGTGCGAGGCAATAAAAGCCAGAATCGAATTCAATGGACAATTCTATACCAAAAAAATATTGTTGGCTGGCCCCAATCGACAAAATAATTTGCCGATTAATGATCGCACTTTGGAGCCCGCGGGCCCATAGTGCGGTGGTGGCACTAACGATTGGTTCCCGGGACCTCTTGGCTCTGCGACCTGCGGGGCGGATGCTTGCTCCCACTAGGTGCATTTATGCAGGGGACGGATCTTGCATGTCATTACGGGTGGAGCCCCACTGTAGAGTGGTGGCGCCCCCACTGTAGAATGTGGCGCCCTCACTGTAGAATGGTGGCGCCCCCGCTGTGGGGTGGCGCCTCCTTGTGCCTCCCTGGCCCGGCCTGGCTTGTGAGGTGGTGACCTCTATGACGGTTCTAAGTGTGCACTCCTCGGCATGTCCTACTAGTTTTTAACCTTGTTTTTAGCATGCACCGGCATGAATTTTATTGTACGTCTTCATCGTCGCAAATATATGTATGGATCAAACGTTCGAAGGTGGGCGCACCAGGGCCACACCGCAACATCAGGTGGGCAAATCTCGGGGCCGATTGTATCGGGGGGGGAGGAATTCGGGGCCACGACCTCAGGGGGGCAGGTGTCGAGGGGCCGATCCGCCAGGTAGGATAATATAACGCCATTATCAATACCAACCAAAATGCGCTAGTGGTGTTGTCAGCTGCAATGAGCCATATTTTTATGTCTGCGGCGAAGTCACTTCAGTGGGTTTATTGTGTTGACTTGTTTGTTTATAAGGTAAATGTTTGTTTTAGTTTATAGGTGCCTCAAGAGAAGACAAGTGTTATTTCTTGTCTTTCCATGTTTGTAGACCAAGAGAAAAGACGATGAACTAATTTCCCGTGGCCATTGTGCATTGAGACTTTGTGATGAGGTGGGACTTTTTGGAAAAAGCTGGTCCCGGTCCCGGCCAAACATTTTTGCTCCCGGCCTAGTCCCGGCGAGGAAGGATATGGTCCCTGATTGGTCCCGGCAGCCTTTTTCCCACTTTATTGGCTTTCAAACATATAAGTTTCTTGTGGACTGAGAGCGAAACATATCAAGCAATATCATATACGTAGGTAAAGAAATAAACAAAGTATGAATCAAAGCTCCACAAAATCCTTACCTACTACCATGGAAAATTGTCACAATTATCTGACAATGCTCTATGAGGGAACGTTTGCACATTTAACCCTTAACTGGTAAGAAACTATACGTCAATCCAAATTCAAGCAGTATAACAGTTCCATTATGTTCATCCATGAACATTCAATCAATAAGCATACGTAAGTTTTACCAGGGAAGGTCAGGACACAGATCCCTTCAAGATCCTTACGATCAAATCACGAAAGCACATAATACCAATTTGACACATCACCTTTGCACTTGGCATGTGACTAAAGGACTATTTTTGGCTGTTTATGAAGAGTTATGCAAGTTGCTATGCTGGATGAAGGAACATAATTTTTATCTTTGAATAAAACTGTTTCACTTAAGAAATCGTGCTTTATTCAGTCATAGACTTGGCTCCATCCAATATTAATATTGCCATAGCTAACGCATACATGCTTCGCACCTGTGCAAAGCACCATTTACGGCAGAAAAGGCTACTAACAAACGCACACTGCATCCATACTAGAGCTAGGCATCAACAGTGCAACTGGTCACCAGCCCGCTACCTGTGATGCTGTTTCTTTTTGCGCCGTTGGCTGGTGGCAGACTTCGGCGCAGACCATTTGGTACTCGATAGCAGTTTGGAGATGTGCTGTTGCGTAGTTACCTCGGGGCGGCCGGACACCACCGTCTGCCGCACCTTGGCCTGGTTCAGCTGAGGTCGGCTCTCGGCGCTGCCCGGCCCCCACTGCTGAACAGCCGGCGCTAGCTTCGCCGTCGCGGTGTCGGCAGCAGCCGGCGCCGTCTCAAACAGAGATCGCACTGAGAAGGCGGCGGCGGTGTGGCCCTGAACCGCCCGGTCGTCCAACATGAGGGACCACCAGGCGTCTGTGCCCAGCAGCTGCGTCGCCCGCGCCGCCTCTGCCGACAGCCGGCGTACCTCCTCAGCCGTCACGTTGCGCGTCACGTTCAGGTGGTGGTCCAGCGGGTTCTGTACGTGCAAAGCTGCGGCGTCAGCGGGTCGCGGCAGCTCGCAGCCGAACACCACCGAGAGGGCGCGCGACTGAAGCTCCAGGCCAGCATACAGCTGGAAGAACTCAGCCAGCAGTGTGGAGAGCGACTCAGAGTTGGCCGACTTCTGCTCCGGCAGCAAAGTACACTGAGTACCTTCCAACTTCGCGGAGTCTTCTGGCCCTGCAGCCACCGTGGCGGGCGTCAGTGGACATCCATCTTTGGCGAGCTGCTGCAGCTGACTAACGGTGGGCAGCAGCGGCACCGGCCGCGTCTGCAAGAAATACACCACTAGCAGAGTCAATCCGAAGTTGGAGATCCAGCGCCCGGCGCCTGACGAGCCCGAAATTGCGTTCGTCAACCGCACCTTGTCAGCCCAATGGCGCACCACTCTGACCAGCGGCGCCACGCGAGCGTCGGTCTGATGCCACAGGTACAGCAGCTCCGTCATGTCAACACCGCTTCTCAGCATACACAGGTCACAGTCGACCCCAGTCAGAGTGTTGCTGTACTTGACGATGGGCACCCGCGCCTTCAGGATTCGCCGCACCCGCTGACAACCGGGCAGCAGTGTTAGTAGGTCCGCGATGGTCGACAGGTACCGTTGTGTCTGCAGACGATCGTCGGCCTGCGCCGGCACTGTCTGCAGGATCAGCCTCGCACCCTCGGCGTGTTGCTGCTGCGGCGGACACAGTTCCAGCACCATGTCCACGTCGCAGTCGTAGCGGCCGAACCCGCTGACGGCCGAGCCGAAAGGTCGCACCCGCGCCCTCGGAAACAACCCGTAGAGCGCGCGCTGCACCAGAAGACAGCTGAGGTGACGCAGCCGGGCGCCCAACTCCGTCAGGCGCGTCAGCTGGTGCAGCCGTGTCAGCTGAGCGTCCAGCGAGTGGCAGCGCAGGATCTGGTGGTGGAGGGCGGCGGCGCTGCGGTCCGGCTCGTGCTGCAGCGCCGGCAGCGGCGCGGCCCCCGTCGCTGGCTCGTTGACCGGTCCCGCCCGCAGCCACAACAGCGGTGAACTCACCGGAACGCAGGCAGAGCCGGCAGGCGGACATGCGCGTGCCACAGCCTCTGCTGCCGCCGCCTCCGAGGCCAGCTCCACCAGCACAAACTCCTTGTTTGCAATTTTGAAATGGAAGAGGTGACTGATGGCTCCATACTGTCGCAGGTAGTTGCCCAAAGTGGCAGCAGAGTTTGCAGACTTCACTTGAGCGAGAATACTTCGTTTTGCCTGCTCTTCGCGAAAGTCGCCCAGTTGAGTAAATGTGAGGCAGTTTGACGCAGGAGCCGATGAAAACCTTTTCACTGCCTCGTGATAAAGGATTCTTAAAGATAAAACATGTTTTCTCAAAATGAAACACAAAGTCATCGCCAAACAAGCAGAAAGAGAGCCAGATATCAACCTTGTACTTTAATACATCACAATAAGGCTGTTTGTTTTCACATCCTCTCCGCAGCATTCACTGCTGCTCGATCCACGGGTCACCAATCAGAATTGAAGCAATGAGCGCAGCTGGAACCAGAGGGAACAGATCACATACCTAAAACATACCCTACGAATCCTATAACGTACCCTACAAAGCAATGTAAACTTACAAGACTAGGCATTGATATTTCAAGTGACACTTGATATTCCAGTAAATCTTAAGTGGTCTTGTTTTATATGTTGGGTTGAAAACCAGCCCTGCAACGTACCAATAAATGTTTTAAATACCTAGGTAGTTCTCCAAAACCAATCAAACCCTCTCATACCTCCCCCCACTTTCGTTCCCAACACAATCAGCAATAGCGCTAATGCATGAATTTCCAAATAATGGAGGCCAAGCAAAGGTTTGTGAGCAGGCAAAGCCAGTAGCATAAATGCCTTCTTTGATTTGTGTCAAAACGGCTTCCCATTATTTTAGACAAATCAATGGTCAAAATTAGCTATACTAATAATAATATTCGCTTGTCAATACAGCATCTGCAAACGGCGCATTAAAGGGAATGTGGCACCTTCACAACGTGATTTTAACTGAGATAGCCAAGTAGTAAAACAGGTCGGAAAACCTGGTACTCCATATTTCATTTGTCTTGGAACTCTATATTTCCGTAGAAAAAAAGCTAAAACCTACCTGACACCAGCCCCCCTCAGCCCCCCGTCGCCGGCAGCCATTGTTGTGAGCTACTGGTGTGACGACATATGCTGACGTCACGATGAGCATCAGCCAATCGAAGCCCTTGAAGCGTTTCAAGCATGGTAGTGGTTGCCAGATCGTGACATCATCCACAGGCTGATATTTAATTCTTTTTCTAGAGGAGTATTTTTAAAAACCAAATATTGAGCTTATTGTACATTTTTCAGAGAAATCATGAGTGGTTTCATTATTTTTTACTAAAAGTACGCCTAATTACTCTAAATTCCAGGATTCGACCCAGGTGCCACATTCCCTTTAAAGACAAACACAAAATTATCACGTTTAATAAGAAAATAGACGATAAATTAATGACTTATTACCTAGTTTTGTCACGTTTTATGTAATTCTTTTATCCTGAGGTTACTAAAGCTTGAGCTTTTACTCGGTTGAATTTTTCTTCAAAGACAGTAATAGCCGTGTTATTCTGCCGTACAGAACGCATACTAGTGTGCCACACACATGTGCAGTATGTTACCCTGTAGTCATGGTACCGTACTGCGCATGCGTGCGGCCTACTATTATGTGTTCTGCCAGCAGAATAACACGGCTAATGGCGCAGTGTTCTCTATTACCCTGGGCGCAGTAAAGGTTTCTTGAATGGCGCACATATGTTATTCATCTCGTTCATCGGTCTCGGTGAGTGAACGTGGTCGAATAGAAAAAGTTGAAGCCATCCACGTTTTCCTTGCGATACAACGCAGAGAGACGTAATATCAAATTTTGCTGATGAGTAATAGCTCTGGTCGGTGGGATATACCGCAGTCCCTCTGATGATAGGCACCAAAGTCAAAGTGTGGCAAGCTTCTGCAGGCTGCTGAAGGATGTCTCTGAGAAAAAAATTATCGCACATTCTCATTGTTGGTGACTTCAGCTTCCCACACGGGTGGCTAAACACTCTACAGCACCATCTGGTCATGCATTTCATCAGTTTATTGAACTCCTTACCTTAGGTTACCTTAAGTGTGCAGGGACTTTCTGAGGCACGCCATGTGCCTGTCTTGCCAGTTCTCACCGAGTTCAGTACAGGTAATGTTTATAAACTAAGTCGGAAATGAATACAACAGATCAGTCCAGTGGCGATCTATGTTATTCTTGAAGCAGTTCGTGGATTGGGATTTGACGACCCAGTCCGGGAGACTGTTCCAATCTCTTACAGTGTGCACCCTGAAGTGGTTCCTCCGTGACCTAGATACTGCTTGCAGTTTACCAACCTTAGACCTGTGTCCACGTGTGGTACCGACTGGCAGGTCCAGGAAGAATTCCTCCTTACGCACTTCAAGCTGGCCCTGCATGATCTTGTAGATGATGATCATGTCACCCCTTTTGCGCCTATTCCAAAGCGATGGCAGCTTGAGGGTACAAAGTCGAAGCTCGTAGTCCAGGTCTCGCAAGGAGGGGACCAGCTTGGTGGCACGGCGTTGAACTTTCTCTACCCAAATCTGGTCCGCATTGTTAAACAGGCCCCAAACCATGTTGGCGTACTCCAGGTGGGGTCGCACTAAGGCCTTGTACAAGAGAGGCAGCACATGCTGGTCCACATGAACAAAGGTCCTTCGAATTGCTCCAAGGATCTGGTTGGCTTTTGAAACAGCTGCGGCAGCATGTATGCGGTACTTGAGCTGGTCGTCTACAAAAACACCTAATCCTTTTCGATGGTCACCTGGGCTAGCTGATTTCTGCCCATCTTGTAGACTTGAACTCACAGGAATATTTTCTCTCCCAGCATGTGCAGGAACCCATGCGCTTTTGTGAAGGACAGTCTGCTAACATTCTTGACCTTATATTTTCCAATGAGGGAGGAATGGTGAAAAATCTAGAGTTCTTCCATGACATTGGGAAGGGTGATCACTTGATTCTTTGTTTCAATCTTCAGTGTTGCTCCGAGTGTAAGGATCCCGGTCCTTCCAAACAGGGTACTTTAAGTTCAGGTACAACCAAGTTTCCTACTAAATCTAGTCCTCCCCTGATGACATCAATGACATTTCCTACCAAATTCTAAGAGAACCTGCCAAGTTTTGGGAGGATCAGCTGGACATTATTATAGTATTATATACCATACACCATATATGGAACATATATTATAGTATTATAGGCCCTGGCTGGTTTTAGTGTATGCAGTGTGTGCAATGTGTGTGTTGCTGTACTAATATACATGTATGGATGAAACATACTCAATTTTGGGGTAATTTGGCAGCCATCTAGTATAAATTGAAATCTACTTCCTTTAACCATTTAACGGTAGCCTTGGTTCCAGCTGCAAGCAGCATATTTTATTTGAATATTACTTAAATATCAAAACACTTCAAGTAATTAGTTGAAAGGGATGCTTTAACTCAAGCCCAGTTGTATTTATGCAGTCATGAATAGAGCTGGGACTTTTTGGTCCTGTGGTCCCGGTGCCGGGACCAGGTTTGGTCCCGGCGGAACTAAAGCCGGGACCAAAGGCTAGATGCCGGGACTGTGCCGGGACCAGAGCCCGTCTGGATAAAGAAAAATTCATGATAATGGTTTCCACATTTCATCTAAAACTAAGATAAGAGATAAAATATAACTGTGACTTTCCAGCACATCATTGCCTCCTCGATGCAATCTTCCAACTTTATAAGATGAGAAAAGTATCAATTCAACTATTCAACAACGAAGCTGAATTGCTACTTTTCAAGTGCCTTCACAAGCGAAGATACTTCCAATGTCCCGTATCTTGGACTTAGATGGCAGGGCGAAGTCCTTGATGATATTGTCCTGTCAACAGATTTTGTGCTTGCAAAGCTCTTGCACTTAAAGCAAACTAGTTCACCCGGACCAGACAACATACACCCACGAGTTCTGCGAGAGGTGGCGAATGAAATGTCATCCATTATCTATACTTTTTAGGAAATCGATTGATGTAGGCGTATTGCCCCAGGAGTGGAAACTCGGATCTGTGGTTCCTATCTTTAGGAAGGGAGATGGGCACAGGCCAGAAAACTATAGGCCAGTGAGCCTAACTGCTATTCCCTGTAAAGTGCTTGAATCATTAATCAAAGACAAGCTAATGGAACACCTTCTAAGTCACGATCTGCTGAGTAAGGACCAGCACGGATTCAGACCCAAGCGCTCATGTGATACTCAGATGTTGGAGGTGATTGAGGATTGGAGTCGGGTGCTGGAGGAGAAGAGTCCACTTGATGCGGTGTACCTAGACTATAGGAAGGCATTTGATTCTGTCCCTCATGAGCGTCTCCTTCACAAGCTGTGGTGTTATGGGGTGCGAGGGAAACTCTTGAAGTGGATTAGGGCATTCCTCACCTTCAGGAAACAACAGGTCATCGTTGGCTCCTCCGCTTCAAACTGGGCTGCGGTAACGAGCGGCGTTCCACAACGGTCTGTGCTAGGCCCGTTGCGCTTTGTCATTTTCATTAATGACCTCCCCGACCACATTCGATCTTCAGTTAAAATCTTTGCGGACGATACGAAGCTGTATTATCCGGCTTTGACACCTGATTACACTCAGATACTACAGAGAGACATCCATGCGGTCGTGGAATGGTCATCGCAGTGGCAGCTGCCGTTCAACACCAGCAAGTGTTCTGTGCTGCATGTGGGCCATAGCAACCCTGGGTTTACCTACACTATGGCAGGATCCATTATCTCCGAGTCAGACGCAGAGAAAGACTTAGGAGTTTGGACTGACTGTGACTTAAAATTTCATGAACAAGCAACCACAGCCGTATCAAGGGCTTCACGAGTCCTAGCGATGGCACGGAAGTCTTTCACTGCCATTAATATCACGTCACTGCCTTTGCTGTACAAATCCCTGGTTAGGCCTATCCTTGAGTTCGGGAACATCACATGGGGACCCTTTAACCGGCGTGATCAGCAGGCAGTGGAGAGGGTGCAGAGACGAGCGACCCGCTTGGTCCCAACACTTCGAAACCTCGGATACAATAGGCTAAGGGCACTCGACCTCCCTTCACTGTACCATAGTCGCCAGAGAGGAGATATGATTAGAGTTTTCCAGATCTTAAGGGGATATATCGACCTTGATCCTGAGCAGTTTTTCACCATAGCAACCCACACACGTACCCAAGGTCACTCCTGGAAGCTCGCAAAACCTGTAGCAGTGTCCAGAGTCCGCCGGAATTGCTTCAGTGTTAGAATTGTGACAGACTGGAACTCACTTCCAGCTGCAGTGGTAGAGTCTATGACGACTAACCAGTTCAAATCACAGCTTGACGCCGGCGCACCTACATATGCCCGTCCAACCGTAAAAAATGCATAAAATCACAAAGAAGGTGGTTCATACTTAACTGTAGAGTGTTCCTTCATGTTTTAGCTATGAAATAACACAGAAATCAAAGTATAACACCGACTTCCACGACCTCAATAAAAACGTAAACAATAACTACTCCAAAGACACGTCCGCACGCTCCGAACGAATAATTCAAAAGGAAATTGCGCAATGTTATGTGTGAAAAATATTGGTAGAAATTTAAAAAGTAAAATTCGCTCGTTTTAACTACATGTTGCCGATAAATTCATTTTGAAGAATAAGAAAAGATGAGAACACATTTTTCAACAGCTGTAAATTTGATAAATTATATAAAGACTACTTTAATGTCAAATAGCAGAAAGTGCTGCCATTTGTGTTTGCTGTGATCGTGTTTGTTGGTTTCAGTCGTTTCAGTATCTCTACTAACCGTTGTTGGTTAGTGCTTGAAACCGGAGATGGACGAAAGTGCGTGCAAGACCCAAAATTGTTGTCTTCTTAGTTGGACGAGTTTATACGGCGAGAACGCCATGAAAAGAAGTGGCAAGACTTTCTCGCGGCTGTCCGCCGACAGTATCGTTAGATAAGTACAACCAACAGAACCTAACCTAACCTAATCTAACCTTACCTTACCCAGCCTAACCTAGCCTAACCTAGCCTAACCTTGCCTAACCTTGCCTAGCCTAGCCTAGCCTAGCCTAGCCTAGCCTAGCCTAGCCTAGCCTAGCCTAGCCTAGCCTAGCCTAACCTAACCTAACCTAACCTAACCTAACCTAACCTAACCTAACCTAACCTAACCTAACCTAACCTAACCTAACCTAACCTAACCTAACCTAACCTAACCTAACCTAACCTAACCTAACCTAACCTAACCTAACCTAACCTAACCTAACCTAACCTAACCTAACCTAACCTAACCTCGATTTAGCGAGCTGGCCTGCAGCGCACCAAGCCGAGATTTGGTACGCTTTCACACCTGTGCTTTACCTCTGGTACAAAGGTACCAATCGTCAGTCGGCTGATGGTCAGTCAGCTGATTATTTCCATAAGCTGACTGACGATCAGCTGCCATTGTCTTTTGTCGATTTCGGTGTTTTGTTTATTTACGGTGATGGACGGAGCACGATTACGACGTTCCGGTTAAGTAAGTGTTGAAAATCGGGGTTTAAGTGGGAATGGCGCTACGGGACCTCACTGAATGGAAAGAGGGTGTCTTGCTGATCCTGAAAATGTATCATTTATATAGAAAATCTTTCGGGAAAATGGACGCCTTATTTAAGATTAGCCTTCACGCCCACTGGGCGCTACAGAAATATGACATCCCAAACCAGGACTGAGCGAAGACCTCACATGTAGTTGAGCTCCATTAGGACGGACCCCACAGGCATTAAGCCTTCACTACTCCAATTATCAGATCATATCATATCATAACTAGATGCAAAGAAAAAATAATGTTGCACACACACAGCACAGAACACAGCTCTTACTAACTTTCATTCTTTGGAAACAACATTTTCAGATGCTAGATGCTTGTATATAGATGTTAGATGTAATTCCTATTCCTTCACTTAATTATAAAGCAACTCAGTGATACAACCAAAATACCACCCCAAAAATGGTGGGTACTGGGGTCAAAATCACTTTGAATTGAAGAAAAAAACGTTTTTTGCATATAGATACTGGAAGGCATAAAACAAAAGCTTGATTGAAGACAATTCTGGAACTGGCGATTGGAAATAGCTGTCCCTACCAACCCCACTGATTAAATTGCCTTCTCTGTCTAAAAATACTCAACAGTATTACAAATTACCTACGTCTGTGCGTTATGTCGTGAATAAAACGTGAATGGCTTCAATTTCTTCAACCACATTCACCTACCGCACCACGCTCGCTGTCGTAGACAACAAGAAGAATAATAAAGATAGAAAACAAGTTTGCGCCACTACTATCTTTGAAGAAAAATTCAACCAAGCAGAAGCGTAAGCTTTAGTAGCTTCAAGGCTAAAAAGTATTTAAACCATGTGATTCAGTAAATTTTATCTTTATTCTCTCACTAAACGTGATAATGTATTATTTGTCTTTAGTGCGCCGTCTGCGGCTGCTGTAAAATTTTTGTCTATTACAAGCAAATATTATTATTGGTATTAATAATTTTCAAATTTGATTTGTCTATAATAATTGAAAGCCGTTTTGACATGAATCAAAGAAGACATTTTTTGCTACTAGCTTTGCTTTCCCAGACATATGCTTGGCCTCCATATTTGGAAATCCATACATGGACAATGGACATTAGCCCTATTATTTGTGTGTGTGTGTGTGTTGTAGAGGTGGGAATTTTTGATCCCGTGGTCCCGGCGCCGGGACCAGATTTGGTCCCGGCGGGACTAAAGCCGGGACCACAGGCTAGACGCCAGGACTGTGCCGGGACCAGAGCCAGTCTGGACCAAGCGAAATTCATGATAATGGTTTCTACATTTCATCCAAAACTAAAATATGAGACAAACCATAACTGTGACTTTCCAGAAATTCTTTGCCTCCTTCATACAATTTTCCAACTTTATAATATGAGAAAAAGTATCAATTCAGTTAGATGAAAGAGATAAAATAAGGTTGCACACACACAGTACAGAACTCAGCTCTCATTAAGTTTCATTCTTTGGAAACCACATTTTTAGATGCAATTCCTATTCCTTCACTTGACTACAAAGCAACTCAGTGACAACCAAAATACAACCCAAAAATGGTGGGTACTGGGGTCAAAATCACTTTGAATTGAAGAAAAACGTGTTTGGCATATAGGTACATGGAAGGCATTGAAACAAAAGCTGGATTGAAGAGAATTCTGGAATTGATTGGAAACGGCTGTCCCTACCAACCGCACTGTTTCAATTGCCTTAGTTCTCTCTCTCAAAAAAGATACTCAACGATATTTTAAATTACGTCTGCGAGTTATGTCGTGATCAAAACGTGAATGGCTTCAATTTCTTCAACCACATTCAACTACCGCACCACGCTTCGCATCGTTGGAGCCAAAAACAAAAAGAATAACAAGGATAAAAACAACTGTGCGCCATTGTTGTCTTTGAGGAAAAATTCAACCAAGTACAGGCTCAAGCCTCAGTAGCCTCAAGGCAAAAAGGTATTGAAGCCACGTGATAATTCATCAATTATATTCTTTATTCTCCTGCTAAACGCGATAATTTACTATTTGTCTTTAGTGCGCTGTCTACGGCTGCTTTTATATTTTGCCTATTACAAGCAAATATTGTTATTAGCATTAATAATTAACAATTTTGATTTGACTAGAGTAATGGAAAGCCGTTTAAACACGAATCAAAGAAGACAGTTTTTGCTACTAGCTTTTCTGCTCACAGTTTATGCTTGGCCTTCAAATCCATGCATGGGCGACATTTTTGGTGTGGGGGGTGTTGGGGGGAGGAGGAAGGAAGGAAGGCGGTGGGGTTCTTACCTAATTGTTTTTGGAGAACTACCTAGGTATGTAAAATATTAATTGTCAGTTCCTTCATCCAGCGTGTCAACTCACATAATTCTTCATAAACAGTCAAAAACAGTCGTTAAGTCACATACCAACTGTAAAAGTGATCTGTCAAATTGCTCCTGTGCTTTGGTGATTTGATTAAGGCTCTTGCAGGTATTTGTGTCCTGACCGTCAAGTGGTTAACCCACCCCATTGGCACTAGGCAGTATTTAAAGGGTTCGTCAAAAAACTGACCACAAAGGAAAACACCCAGGATGAAACAAACAAATAATACAATCATGGGATTTTCCTTATAAAAGCGCTTAAACAAAACCACCAGAAGAACCGACAATTTACAACCAAAATAAAAAGACCCAACACCACTAAATTCCCACGGCCCCCCCAAGCCCCCAAACAGTCCCATGGATACATTTAAATTCCCAAAAACGGAGACCAGTGGACCTCAAAACCCCCAGAATTAGAGACCAGTCCGCCCCGGCCTGACCTTCCCTGATAAAACTCAGATATGCTGATTGATTGAATGTTTATGGATGGACAGAAGGGAGGTGTGATACTGCTTAAATTTGTATTGATGTACAGTTTCTTACCTTTAAGGGTTTAAAATGCAAATGTTTCCTCAGCATTGTGAGATGATTGTAGCCATTTTTCATTACCCATACATGTATACCAACAAAAACACTACAACCATGATAGTAGGTATGGATTTCCTGAAGCTATGGTTCATACTTTATGTTGATTCACTTATGTACTGATGATATGAATTTTCTTAATATGTTTGGCTCTTAATCCACAAGAAATTATTATGTTTAAAAGCCAATAAGTGGGGAAAAAGGCTGCTGGGACCAGGCCGGAACCACATCCTTCCTCGCCGGGACCAGGCCGGGACCAAGTAATGTTGGCCGGGACCGGACCGGGACCAGCTTTTTCCAAAAAGTCCCACCTCTAGTGTGTTGGTTGATTGTCGGCAAGCAGCCCCCCTCCAACAGCAAGTGCAGACCACTGGATGTGATGTCACACCTCGTAGCATATAACATGGTAAAATTAAATGATAAAGTATCCCAATGTTTTGCAAAAGAGGCCACACACGGCTCAATGGTGAAGGAATTCCTCCACGCCCGAGTGACGTCACTTGGGCGTGGAGGAATCCCTCTTGAACGTACCTAGTAAAGGTATCTTGGTCGGCACGTTGTTGGGAAGGAAGGAAAGAAGGAAGGAAGGTGGGTGCTTACTTAATTGTTTTTGGAGATCTACCTAGGTATGTAAAACATTCCATCCATACATGTATTTGACAGCACACGTGGCAATAAACACTACAATGGTAAAAAAGAACAGTACACTGGGTGCGCACCCTAAAATCTACATTTTTTTCACATTACATTTTAATTTACACCCTACATTTACATTTAAAATTTGGGTGTGCACCCTAAAGCTACATTAATTGTCAGTTCCTTCATCCAGTGTATCAACTCGCAAATAATTCTTCATAAAGAGCCAAAAACAGTCCTTTAGTCACATAGCAATGGCAAAAGTGAATGTCAAATTGCTCCTGTGCTTTGGTGATTTGATCCTAAGGCTCTTGAAGGTATTTGTGTCCTGACATTCCCTGATAAAACTTAGGTAGGCTAATCTTTAATAAGACGTCCACTTTCCCGAAAGATTTTCTATAGAATTGATACATTTTCAGCATCAGCAAGACACCCTCTTTCCATTCAATGAGGCCCCGTAGCGGTATTCCCACTTAAACCCCGATTTTCAGCACTTACTTAACCTGAACGTTGTAATCGCGCGTCGTCCATCGCTGTAAATAAACAAAACACTGAAAACTAGAAAAGACAATGGCAGCTGATCGTAAGTCAGCTTATGGAAACCATCAGCTGACTGATCATCAGCCAACTGACGATTGGTACCTTTGTACCAGAGGTAAAGCACCGTTGTGAAAGCGTGCACAAATCTTGGCTCGGTGCGCCGCAGTCCGGCTCGCTAAATCGAGACATGGTTAGGTTAGGTTAGGTTAGGTTAGGTTAGGTTAGGTTAGGTTAGGTTAGGTTAGGTTAGGTTAGGTTAGGTTAGGTTAGGTTAGGTTAGGTTAGGTTAGGTTAGGTTAGGTCAGGTCAGGTCAGGTCAGGTCAGGTCAGGTCAGGTCAGGTCAGGTCAGGCCAGGTCAGGTCAGGTCAGGTCAGGTCAGGTCAGGTCAGGTCAGGTCAGGTCAGGTCAGGTCAGGTCAGGTCAGGTCAGGTCAGGTCAGGTCAGGTCAGGTCAGGTCAGGTCAGGTCAGGTCAGGTCAGGTCAGGTCAAGTCAGGTCAGGTCAGGTCAGGTCAGGTCAGGTCAGGTCAGGTTAGGTTAGGTTAGGTTAGGTTAGGTTAGGTTAGGTTAGGTACGCAAAATTGAGGGTTATGGAGTGACTGGCAAGCTGCTTGACTGGATTAAAGTGTTTCTGGCCGACAGATTTCAATGTGTTTCGGTGGCCAGCTCGATCTCGGACTGGACCATGGTAACTAGCGGAGTTCCACAGGGATCGGTTCTGGGACCATTGCTGTTCCTCCGTTATATTAACGATTTTCCAAACTACGTCTAATCCGGTGTCAAAATCTTTGCTGAGGACACAAAAATCTACAACATGGCTGACAATCCTATCTCTGTCAAATCTCTCCAGGACGACATCAATAGGGTTCACAAGTGGTCGGAAGAGTGTCAGCTCCGTTCAATGTCAAAAAATGTGATGTCCTCCATATTGATATTGGCAGGGACAACAATGATCACCATGGGGGGAATTCCACTGAACACGATACAAGTGGAGCAGGACCTAGGGGCTCTTGTTGACTGTGAGCTGAAGTTCAGGGAACACACGTCATCTGCAATCTACAAAGTCATACGTGTTCTGGCGGTCATCCGAAAATCATTTGCTCACATTGACTTGTTTACGCTGCCCTTTCTTTACAAAGCTCTAGTTCGCCCTCTGCTTGTGTATGGGAACTTGTCATGGGGCCCTTTCAATCGTGGCGATGAGATATCGCTTAAAAGGGTCCAGCGCCGTGCCACCTGTATGATATGTTCCATCAGAGGGCTTCTCTATTCGCAAAGACTCAGGATTTCGTCTTTGTATTACAGGAGACGCCGTGGCGACATGATTAAGGTATTCCAACTTCTGCATGGGGCAACAGACCAGGATCCCGCCCAGTTCCTCTGTTTAGACAGGGGCTTCCGCACCTGTGGCCACCCGTGGAAGTTGGTAGAACCTAGTGCGACATCTAGAGCACGCCTCTCGGCATTCAGCTGTAGTATAGTTAACGACTGAAATTCTTTACCCACAACTGTGGTTGAAGCCAGCTCTATTGATCAGTTAAAGGCAAGACTGGACTCCCATTGGAAACACCTGATGTATGAGACCCCCGACTGACGCAGTAACTGACACCCCGCGACTGCGTCGGGAACCCCACTTGGGATACGCCCGGACGAGAAAGTGAAGACTCAGAATGAATTGAGCTCGTCAGAGAACGGAACCGGGAGGCCACAAGGGCATCCAAAATGTATCCGATAATCGTAGGTCAGAGGTAGATGTTTTGGAAGGCAATTGAAACTGTGGGGTAGGTAGGGACTGCCATTTCCAATCACCAGTTCCTGAATTTTCAATCAAGCTATTGTTTCGAATACCTTCCAATACCTATAAGAAAAAAACGTTTTTTCCTCAATTCGAAGTAAGCCAAATCAATTAAGTGAATGATATGTGCCCGAAGGTCTCAGTTATGTTTTTTCTCATATCTTAGCTTTAGATTAAATGTGGATTTCTGTCATAGTGAATTTCGCTTGATCCTACTTGGCTCGGGTCTTGGCATAGTCCCGGTGTCTAGCTTTTGGTCCAGGCTTTAGTCGCGCTGGGACCAGCTTTGGTCTCGGCGCCGGGACTGTGGGACCGAAAAGTCCCACCTCTAATTGAGATGAGTTCAGGTGGTATTCTCTATATTCAGTGGAATCGAATTGCTAATGCAGGCACCATTTTACAGCCAGTATCTGGCTATGGTCCACCTAGGGCTATAGCATATTTGATGGTATTTCCAATATCTTTGCGCTGTTTAGATTTAAGTTTGCCACAGAGCAATCTAAAAAATGAGGGGTTAAAATCTGCTGGTTTTTAGAACAATTGCTCAAAAGGTACTTTAGACCTTCACTGGTGAAGTAAAATGAAGGCTTGGCTAAGGACTTCATGGCAGTGCTGGAAGATAAGTTTCCTTCTGTCCATCCAAGCCTCAGGAAGATTTTGCTTTCAGCTGTACCATGGTGAGGTTGAATAGTCTCAACGCTGGTCGCCAGGCTGTCGCTGAGCTGAGGGCTGCAGAGAAGGTCCACAGTTACGAGCAGTGATCTGGGTAGGTGCACCAGACCAGTCTGGCAAGGCGCATAGTGTGGTATTTTGTCTAAAGATTCTCTGATATTCAAGTTCCATTTTCCAAACACATTCCAGTTGTACTTTAAGTAATTGTCAATGGTACAAACATTATGCTGGGTGCTGCAGTTGCTAATTTGTAAGGTCATTTAAAATAACTATTTCATACATTTTTGTTTTGCTGATTATTTAGAACTTCTAGTATGGAGAATGCATTTCGGGTAAATAATCCTAGTATGGAGAATCATTTCGGGTAAATAATCATGTTGGTATAAATACATCTTTACATTCTCATACACCTCAGAGCACCAGGGAAACAGCCTCCATCTATGTATTTTTTTATAGATGCTCCAACACTTTTGGTTGGAGGACTGCAGTCTCCTAGCCCCACGCCGTTAAATCCACTCCTATATATTATTATCTGAGGCCTTGACTACTGAGTTTAATGCGGGCACGTATAGCCCAGTTGCTGATAGCTTCCCAAAACACCAATACACACACTTAGTTTAATGCCTGTATCATATTCAGAAGTTAATGTAGTTAATGAGGCCTTGACTACTGAGTTTAATGCCTGTACCATATTCTGAAGTTAATGTAGTTTTTATATCATATGGACATCGGTTTAAACAACTTTTGGTAGTTTGTTAAAAAGTGGATCAAAGTTTATCAAAGTAGACTACTTCAGGTTGTATCTTTATCTTTTTATCTCTGGCAATAAGTAGCGCATGGGGTAACATTCATGCTTGTATTGCCCTCCTTGAGATATTTGCTATTGTATGGATATCGGTTTAAATTTTGGCTATGATTAGTTAATGGGAGTGGCGAAGTTCATGCAGTTAATTTGATAAATTTTGCTAATCTAGCAACCATCGTATGAGATCAAAATCAACATCCCTGTCATGAAAACTTCATGATAAACTCGGCACATTTGTCCTATTAGATAATCATGGATGGGAAGAAAAATATGTGCAGACGTTCAGCATCAGTCTTGGGGATAATCCAGTCAGGACGTGGTCGCCTGGCGAATGAAACGCCAATATAATTAGTTATTTGGGGTGTTTTCTATGGGTTCTTCTATAATATCATCTCACCATTATACAATTTGGGCGCCCAGGGGGAAGAGGGCAGTTGGATAGGAACGGATCATCTTGAGCATTACGTTGGTTTCTGATCAGGCTGTGAGAGAACTATTAAAAAAATCGGTATTATTGCCTCCCTCTCGAATTCGACATAGTTATTGAGTATTGTTGTTATTGTTCTGTTGCAATATTTATATGATATCACATAGGCGGATCCAGGATTCCCAATTGGGGGTGGGGGGGGGCCTTTCCAGAGGGTCGCCATCCGGGCCATGGTTCATGGGGCGCCATTTTTGATCAGCAAACCCTACCAAGTGGGCGCAAAATCCTATCGGTGGGCACCGATTCTCGTATCTTTGGGGTCGCCATCCGGGCCATGGGGTGCCACTTTTGACCAGCAAAACCTACCAGGTGGGCGCAAAGTCCTATCGATGGGCACCGATTCTCGTTTGTTTGGGGGGGGTGGGAAGCGATATTTGAGGGGGCGCCATCGACATTTCAGGGAGGCGCCATGACCATTTAAGGTGGCGCCGAGGGTTGATGGGGGCACGTGACTCCCTTTGTTACCACTGGGTCCACGTATGTGATATCATTACGGGAACGCAGCCGCTTTCCGATAACGAGAACATGCTGCTTTCGGCTATATGCGGAGCTTAGTAGGACATTCGCAGGTATATAGTTTGTACCATTATCCTTGCTCGTCCTTCATCCTTACGCGTCCTATCCTTACTCGTCTAACACTTCCATTTCAGAAGAAAAACGGTGGCCTGCAATGATCGCGGCGAACTTACAGATCGTGCTCGGCGAAAAGCCATGGCTTGGACCTGGGTTCGGACCCAAGGTTCGTCGGAGACCCCAGTTTTTGCATCATTCCTCAAACATGTTCATGGTCTCCGCTTATGGGGCACCAGAAATAGAAAATCGAACAGAGTGATCGTTCCTCTGATGTCATAATTAACAAATTTTGGGCATTAAAGGGAATGTGGCACCTTGGTCGAATCCTGGAATTTAGTGTAACTAGGCGTAGTTTTAGCCGAAAATAATGAAACTACTCATGATTTCTCTGGAAAAATGTACAATAAGCTCAATATTTTGACTTTTAAAATACTCCTCTAGGAAAAGAAATAAATATCTGCCTGTGGATGATGTCCATGATCTGGCAACGACTACCATACGCGAAAAGCTTCAAGTGGCAACTGTGGCCTGCCGCTAAGGGTACATGAGGCGTACATCGCAGGTAGGTTTTAGTTTTTTTTTCTACGGAAATCTCGAGTTCCAAGACAAATGATATATTCGAGTACCGGGTTTTCCAGCTTGCTTTACAACTTGGCTATCTCAGTTAAAATCACGTTATGAAGGTGCCACATTTCCTTTAAGCTAATAACCGGCAATCACAGTACTAAGACTAGTCAGTGGAAATAGTGAAATAATGTGTCTTCCAACCTTTATCAATGACCGCATTTCCATGCACAAGTTGGCGATCCGGATCCGACTGGTAATCAGGATACACAGAAACACCAGATCCATTCAGTGCTATTTCCCCAGCGCCATAGCATGGGTCATGCCATGGTACCGAAAAATGGTTTTTGATGGAATTGTTGACGCCATAGGAAGGGCGGATCTATCCGGAGAGCTTAGGGGCAAATATTCGGGCAATTATTGTGGAGACAAGTTTTATCGTTACAAATTGTGCTCCTGTGTGGAAAGCGACTCTAACAGTATCAACATTGGTCGTATTATGATGCACAAATATCAGCGCTCTTTAGGATATCAGAAACAGTGATTTTGACGGCAGCTGATCAGGTAAGAGTTTGGGGTTTGGAATCAGAGGTGCATATGGTGGCATATATTAGGAAACTTGCATCAAATATGTGCACATAAACTGGTGTTACATGTGATAATATGTAAAATATAACACTGTTCCGTCAGTTTCCTCTCCTCATGGAGAGGTACACTTCACATATAAGCAACACAGCCATACGTTTTAGTTTAACGCTACACACAAGACCATGATTTTTTTATGATTTATGCGAGGGATTCTGATGAGAGCCTTCTTTGGAAAGTATGGCAGCAGGCTAGATGAGTCTCACCAGCCATCTAGAATTATCACACAAATTCGCACCGCCAGCCACCTAAAGTTTGCACCAGTCTGCAATATATCAGCGAAAAAACGTGCCCTTTATTTGCATTTGTTTATTTTCAGTCAATTTTTTCCATCTTTCCATATTATTTTGTTGGCTTTCAGCATTGCCTCCCTCTCAAATTCACACCAGGGTAATAAAATTCGCAACATTCACTCATGTCCGGAGGGGCTTTCCGTAGCTAAACGCCTATATATTTACTAGTGTTATGGGCGCCACAGACCTTGTTGTCGGCGCCCCTAAACCACCAATAATGATATGATGCTCTGACGAGATGTCGTCGAAAGTGCCATACTTTGCACAAAAGCGAAGGGCTGTGCCTGAATATATAATCGATGATTACTCTTATTCGAGGAGAAAGGCAGACTACTTTGCATCAACTGGTACTAGAAATGTGTGATATTGTACTGTACTGCGTGCGCCCCTGCCAGCGGCTGGTGCTTCGGAGCTGGCACCCTCCGCGGTGGCAGGCCCGTCTCTCCGATGTACAATGTCTGCTTCGCGGACCACGGCGCCGCCGGTTCTGTTACCTCGCCCGGGATTTGCTACCGAGACATCCCGTGAACCCTGCTTGAGAGCTTCATACAGTGTTGAAAACGCAAACAGTGATATCGATCTGCCAGTGTTGCGACGATCGGAAAGGATTCTAAACCGAATGGAACGACTTGGAGCGTAGTGTTTGCCTATGGGCCTACCGATCAGTTTTATGTTCTATTTTGTACCAGTTGCTGGTTAGTGGTTGGTTTTTATCAGTTAGTTAGTTTGTCATATAGTTAACTATATCAGGAACTCAAATAGTCGTTCAAGACCGACGTCAGCTACAGTATGTGTTTTTCTGAAACCATAAAGTGACTGTTTGACTTGGGCCACTTTTTCAGGGTTAAAAATTTTTTTTTTGTATAAAAGTGGTGGAATGATTTTAGGATATAGATGTCTCAACACTGGGTTTCATCTTCCTTTTCAGTAAACCAGTCTTGGTTTTGACCCAATATGTGTGATGAATGGTGAAACACAGTTTTTTCATGTTCCAGAATAAAGATGGACGTTTCTCCTGCCATTGAACCGAGCGCAGGAGACTTCGGGGAACCAGAACTTGATGCAGCGAATGGAAACATGCAGGTCGATGACATGTCCTATGTACCTGCTGAGATGAAGCAACATCTAGACTTCATTGATATTGGGAAAGGTGCGTTGTATAGCATGTATTTTTCCTGTCAAGAAGTACCTATTGCAAAAATGGCATCTCTAGTTGCAGGCTCTGCTTATTGAATCTCATTTATATGTCCCCTTTCAAACACCAGAATGATAACGGTAATGTCTAAACGAATATTGTGCATCATCTGTTTTCTTGGCTGTACTAAATCCTATTTTAAGTGGAGTAATTTTTTTATAAAATGGCAAATGTACTCCTTTAACATGGAAATGAGTGGAATATGAAGTTGAAAACCCGTTATGAATGAGTGGAGAAACAAACTTCCTTGGGTGTACCTCCTCTCCCAAAACTACCAATTTTGGGATACTGCTGCTAAGTATTAGAAGTGAGTTGACTCCGTATAGTTTACTGGAGCAAATACTCCACCATTAAAAACCAAGGGCTCCATGTGTCTTGCATCCCAAAGCCCACCGTGTGCAGATAAATCAGTCTGTGTTAAGGGCCGAATTGTGACGTGCTGTGGACGCCCGCGGCTGGCCGACACCGCTGGGTCGCCTAGCTGGGAGGGGGGGAGGGAGGGGGACACCGAGAGCGATGCGTGGTGGGATGGAAATGGAGACACCGAGAGCGACGCGTGGTGGGTTGGGGGAGCGGGATGGAAATGGAGACATCGAGAGCGATGCGTGGTGGGATGGGGGAGCGGGATGGAAATGGAGGCACCGAGAGAGCGATGCGTGGTGGGATGGAAATGGAGACACCGAGAGAGCGATGCGTGGTGGGATGGGGGAGCGGGATGGAAATGGAGACACCGAGAGAGCGATGCGTGGTGGGATGGGGGAGCGGGATGGAAATGGAGACACCGAGAGAGCGATGCGTGGTGGGATGGGGAGCGGATGGAAATGGAGACACCGAGAAAGCGATGCGTGGTGGGATGGGGAATGAAATGGAGACACCGAGAGAGCGATGCGTGG
Organism: Lepas anatifera; assembly: GCA_034440635.1. Lineage (NCBI taxonomy): Eukaryota > Metazoa > Arthropoda > Thecostraca > Lepadidae > Lepas > Lepas anatifera. The sequence goes on along the minus strand of JAOTON010001028.1, from coordinate 1,275,137 downwards.
TGGGATGGGGGAGCGGGATAGAAATGGAGACACCGAGAGAGCGATGCGGGGTGGGATGGGGATGGAAATGGAGACACCGAAAGAGCGATGCGTGGTGGGATGGGGGAGTGGGATGGAAATGGAGACATAGAGAGCGATGCGTGGTGGGATGGGTGAGTGGGATAGAAATGGAGACACTGAGGGCGATGCGTGGTGGGATGGGGGAGTGGGGTGGAAATGGAGACACCGAAAGAGCGATGCGTGGTGGGATGGGGGAGCGGGATGGAAATGGAGACATCGAGAGCGATGCGTGGTGGGATGGGTGAGTGTGATAGAAATGGAGACACTGAGAGCGATGTGTGGTGGGATGGGGGAGTGGGATGGAAATGGAGACACGGAGAGCGATGCGCTTGTGAGGGGGAACGCCTTTAGGAGCTTAGGCTGGGGGGATCCGGACGCGCGGTAGACAGCGCGCATCTGCGCGGGGGCGTAAGTTAGCGCGCAGCGGCTTTTCGAGGGATCCATCGGCGCGCAGCTAAGTTGTGGCGGAAGTAATGTCGCAACTCGCTGTCTTACGCGCTAACTTTCCGCGTCTTCTCAACAGCGCGGAAGACAGCGCGTAAGTCTTTATAATTATTTTAAAGTAATAAAAAGATATTGGAAATGTCAGTGAAGCCAAGTTATATGATTTGCGTTCGACAAAACATGTATTTTTAATAAAAATCGAGGCCCACAAACTCCCAACATCTCATTGGGAAATCGTCAGAAGAGACACAGGCGAAGAGAAACGTAGATCACTGCAGCTGTGACAGTGGATCACCAGCCGTAATGCTAACTGCCCTCCAATAAACATGGTTGTTCGCCCCAGGACGTATCTCACGTTTCGTACCACTCACCGTCCCCGAACGGTCTCGTCGTGGCTGACATGGAACGCCAGCGATAACCCAGTTCACCCTGAGAACTGTGGGCGTGAGGATTTTTAATATATGGTGCTGTTTCAAAGGCAGAAAGATAAGGAAAATGGGGTCAAATTCTTAGGCGGAATGCAGAAAATGCACTAAATGCACTCGCCGAACCATGCTTCTTGGGGCCTGCCCCGCTCATCCCTCCCCCAGTGCTCCGACTAATCCAATGGCACCATAGTACAACGAGGCAAAAGTGTGTTGCGTGAAGCCCGTGTCCTGCCCAGATAAATTGACTTGAGGTAGGCTTAAAATAAAAACGCATTCGGAGTAAGCCAAATCATATCATTTTCTCATGTATGCTTCATTTATTTGGAAATCCCACTTATAAATTTTCGTTTACGGTGAAGGCTTTTTCCTTCATCCGAACCGAGCACTTTTATCATCACCTCACTTCCCAGCGCGGGGCTGTGTCTTCCTCTCATCCCCTCCCCCCACAGTCGGCCAGGAAATCCGACACCGTACAGCATTCATCAGGCTGTAACCTATGACGTGAGTTTACTACGGCCAGAAAAGCACTGTATTCTATGGGAATTTCACCCTTAGCGTCCATTTACGACGGTCGCCAGCACTATTCACCGCCGCCTCGGATTGCCCCCGATGCACCGCGCTAACTTACGCCGCCGCGGAGCTCCGCGCGATCGCTCTCTCCCGAACATCCCTCCAAATCGCTTACGCGCAAACTTGCGCCCAAATCAGCGCGGGCGTAGGGAGAGCGCGGGCGGAAGCTACGCGCAACTAGATCCCCCCAGCCTTATGTTGCTGGCTCGTCATATGCCCTCTGTTTCTGATGTAATCAGTCGCTATCTCTCTACATGGGGTTTTGTGCTTGCAGTAATTCTGTGGATGCCTCTTATGACGACCCTGATGCATATTAGAGGCCCTTTGCTTCGAATGACCAAAACTGGCAGACTTTATGTGCCCCATAACGGCTCACAGATTCGGGGCAACAGTATTTGTAGATGCGGTATGGCACGTCACAAAGCAGCAGCAGAGGCCGGCTGTCGGTGCCTGAGGGTGAGACGGTGACGACTGGGCCTGTGGCGCGGCAGACGGCAGGCTGCTGCTGGGCGCCTCCAGCCTCACCTCCCGCTACTGGATGGCCGACGTCTGGCTGTTCGAGCGGGCCGAGCACGCGCCCGACCCTGGCCAGTTCCAGGCGGCGCGCCAGCTCGATAGTGGCGCCGCCTGCGGACGCTTCGTCGACGGACTGGGCGTGCGTGCTGTCGTCGGACAGGTCAGAGCTTGGCCATACGCGGTGCCAGTGTGGTGCTGGGTAAGACGCAACCGCCTGGGTCATCTGCATCGTAGAGCTAGACTCATAGAAATATGCTTGTTTTTCCAAAGGTCTACGGTGCTAAAATATTTGATGATCGTATTATATATTTGGGTAAACTTGTAAAACGTTCAGCTGTGCCTTTAATGTCGGTGTAACCCATGCGACCGGGCCAGCTTCTGTCAGTACCTGGGCTTTATGCAGATGCAGCGCGAGGTGGAGGTGCTCAGTAGGTGTATTTCCGGCAGGATCTGGGGGTGGTGGAGGTGCTCAGCAGGTGTATTGGCAGGACCTGGGGAGGTGGAGCTGCTCAGCAAGTGTATCGGCAGGACCTGGGGTGGTGGAGGTGCTTACCAGGTGTATCGGCAGGACCTGGGGTGGTGGAGGTGCTCAGCAGGTGTATCTCCGGCAGGACCTGGGGGTGGTGGAGGTGCTCAGTAGGTGTATTGGTAGCACCTGGGGGTGGTGGAGGTGCTCAGCAGGTGTATCGGCAGGACCTGGGGGTGGTGGAGGTGCTCAGCAGGTGTATCGGCAGGACCTGGGGGTGGTGGAGGTGCTCAGTAGGCGTATTGGCAGGACCAGGGGTGGTGGAGGTGCTCAGCAGGTGTATCTCGGCAGGACCTGGGGGTGGTGGAGGTGCTCAGCAGGTGTATCTCGGCAGGACCTGGGGGTGGTGGAGGTGCTCAGCAGGTGTATCGGCAGGACCTGGGGTGGTGGAGGTGCTCAGCAGGTGTATCTCGGCAGGACCTGGGGGTGGTGGAGGTGCTCAGTAGGTGTATTGGCAGGACCTGGGGATGGTGGAGGTGCTCAGCAGGTGTATTGACAGGACCTGGAGTGGTGGAGGTGCTCAGCAGGTGTATCTCGGCAGGACCTGGGGGTGGTGGAGGTGCTCAGCAGGTGTATCCGGCAGGACCTGGGGGTGGTGGAGGTGCTCAGCAGGTGTATTGGCAGGACCTGGGGTGGTGGAGGTGCTCAGCAGGTGTATCTCCGGCAGGACCTGGGGGTGGTGGAGGTGCTGGGCTGGGAGGCGTCTGAGGAGCCGGCTGGGGAGCGCCGACTGATCACACACGGCCGCAGCGGAGAGCACGACGGCGCCGTGCTGGCTCTGGAGCTGCTGGCTGTCGGCGCTGGCGACGACCCCGACACCGACGCCGCCCGCGCAGTCACCGGCATGGCCGACGGCAGGTCCGTGCACTCTCCCACCACCCCCGGCGCCTCCGGCGGCCGACTGAACTCTGGTGCTCTCTCTCTGACATTGTCCACGTCGATTCAGGAAAAAGCCGTGTAATTGAGGCAGACCATTTCGTAAGTATGCTTGTATTGTGGGTCTAGTAATGTTGTGGGTCGATTGTGTGGGATGGGCGGATAACCCCTGTTTCTCTTTATCCCAGCGTGAAGGTGTGGGACCTGGAGACGTTGGTGGCGGAGGTCTCGTACCCGGGTGCGCATGCGCACTGGGTGTCGGGCGTGTCGGCGCACCCGTCGCAGCCGCAGCAGCTGGCCAGCTGTGGTCTGGACGGTACCCTGCTCCTCTGGGACACACGTGCCGCCCGGCCAGCGCGCCGTAAGTACAGCACGCATCGACGGTTGGGGTGTTTTCTATTCCTATTTTCCTGGATCTATAGTATTTTGGTGGTCAGGTCCCCCGGGATTTTGGTCGAGGTGTATTATTTTCAATGATAATGCCGTGCCTCAGGAAAGACGACCGAACTAAAGACATCTGGATTTTCCCTGGTATCGTGACAACCGAAGCATCTTACATAGACCCGTTTCTTTCTCTCTTGTGAAGAGAATCCACCCATCTGAACCAAATTGATAGATTTACTGTTCTACTGCGTTGTTCCCCGATCTGGGCTCTATTCCCATCTGCAAGCCTCTCTTAGCAGTGTTCTGTACGCAATAATATTTGCGGTATATCTATGGAATGGTTTAGTGTGAGCATAAGGATATTTGGTTTTCACGCTGGTAAATAATTAGGCCAGCATATACGTACAGGACGGGCGCGAGTCTAGCTCGCGGCTCTTTATTTCAGCATATTGCCTTTCGAGGTTCCATACTGCTCTGCGACGTTGCGTTTGCCTCCTTTTTTGAGGATGCTCACCGTACATCCAGTTCTGAGAAGTCTTGAGGCAATTGAGCAATACTCTGATACATACCAAAATGGCGGTGTGATGGGATGTTAGCGCGCCTCCTGTGTGCGATATGTACCCGCCGCCGCTGACGACTGCTGGTCCGTCAGGACTGCCGGTGCCGGAGGACGGCGACCGGCCCACCTGCTGCGCCTGGTGTCCCACCGACACCGCCTCCGTCGCCGTGGGCTGGGAGTCGGGCCGCGTCACCCTCTACAACACGGTCAGCGGCAAGCCGACGGCGGCGGCGGCACAGCGGCCGCGGCCGCTGCACCGTCTGCGGTGGCACCCCAGCCGGCCCTGGCTGGCCGTCTGCGGCGACCAGACCAGCGTCCAGGTTTACTCCGCCTCCGACCGGGCACTCACCTCACGGTCAGTGAATACCGGGCACTCACTGCATTGTCAGTGAATACCGGGCACTCACCTCACGTCAGTGAATATCGGACACTCACCTTACGGTCAGTGAATATCGGACACTCACCTCACGGTCAGTGAATACCGGGCACTCACCTCACGTCTGTGGATACCGGACACTCACCACAGGGTCAGTGAATACCGGACACTCACCTCACGGTCAGTGAATACCGGGCACTCACCTCACGGTCAGTAAATACCGGGCACTTACCTCACGGTCAGTGAATACCGGACACTCACCTCACGGTCAGTGAATATCGGACACTCACCTCACGGTCAGTGAATACCGGGCACTCACCTCACGTCTGTGGATACCGGGCACTCACCACACAGTCAGTGAATACCGGGCACTCACCTCACGGTCAGTAAATACCGGACACTCACCTCACGGTCAGTAAATACCGGACACTCACCTCACGGTCAGTGAATACCGGGCACTCACCTCACGGTCAAATCGCATTGCACTTCGCGATGCACGTGTTCCTGCACAACTCTTCAGCTGGGGCATTCCAGGACAAAACGACCAGAAATATTTCAATTTGACACCGCCATGTCTAGAAAAAATTGAAGCGTTGTATCCGGGGTAGTTTTGGGCACTGAATATATAGTATAGCTGCAAGAATTCAAGCCCCCTTCGACCAACGGTGACCGAGTTATAGCCAGAGGCATTTTCGAAAGGTCACGCTGTTGACTCGTATTTAGTGCTTTCTAACTCAAAGATGCATGCTGCGATCTTGCAATTCAATATATTATTAAAGTGGTCTTGAAATCAAGATTATTCGGTAAAAATAAGATTTCCAAAATTTTCAAATTTCGACTTTTTGATATTATTTTTGCATGTCCATACATACTCGCCGTCTGTGGAACTTGATGTGAATAAAACAACGGTAAAATACGCAATTGGAAGCTTATATGTTTAGATAAGTGTAATTTTAAGTGATGGCATTTCGCCAAGTATCATATTCTGGAATAATTATTCGGTAAGTCATTAAAAGTGATACGAAAGTGATCCCTTGTTTCGTGGGTGACGAGGGCAATGAAGCTTATTAGTAATGGGTTACTTTATGCTTGCACCCTTACACGAAAATTGCCAAAGGTGTAGCCAATTTATTCATAATTGAAATAAGTACAACTTATCCTATAAGCACCATTGCTCAAACAATTTCATCGTTCCTGGAGATTGAAAAATAGCATTGATACGTGACTCAGTGCATCGCACAGCTTAGATTTGAGACATCATACAATGCAAAAAAAGGTAAAACGTGTCTTAAAGGTTTTAATCCCTGACAGTAAGTTGAATCTGCTCATGTATGCAAAAAATGTTTGATAAGGTGTAGACTGGCCCCAAAATCTATCAACGTAAAATATGTTATGCTTGATTGTGGAACGTACAGGAAACTTATCGTGCTGAAAAATGTATGTGGAAGAAAACCATGGCCCTTGGTATCAACTATCTGATCTTTCTAACCTAACCATCGTAGTATGTTACCGGTTTGGCCGTGCTCTCGATGTAGTCGCCGGTGCTCTTGCTGAGACGTAGCGAAAACGCTTCATTCGTATGATTGGATTTTTGCGTCAATGGAACTAGAACTCACTGGAATTAAACTTATGCACTGCTTGAACATCGTGTACGTGGTGGCACAATGTGATGACATTAAATATAGTTTTGCATTGTGCAGCACAGTTTTCCGCAAGACCTACATTCTAGTCATTTCTCTCGCTGTCATACTCCAGGCATAAGTTCTGAAAAACGCGTATGCCATCGCAGTGCTGTTTGGAGCCATCTGATTTCACCCAGGTTCCGTGGCCTACATGTTGGTCATCACCGCTGTTCAGTAAACCATGCAAAATGAACAGTACACTGGGAGCGAGGGCGTTAAATGGCCCGTCTTACTCTCCGCCAACTACGAGATATACAATCCTTTGGTCGGGTCACTTTTGAGGTCACTCGAGGTCAAGATGTTCCTTATAGGAACACAGCGGAAATCTAAATTTTGTGGTAAAATAGCTGACAGAGAAAAGTCGTAGAAAATGTATCAGCATCATTGGAATACTCGTGTCGAACCCGATTGGATATTATACCTTATAATCTTGTCTAGTTGAATTTAAAAATCGATCCGCCTTGACCTAAAGTCAGGTTAAGGTCAGTAGGGTAAAAGTGAATATTAATGAAACTGCAGTGACAAAAGCCAGACGCGATGACGTAAAAATAAAACATCCATCGCAATTCTTAGCGATTATCAATTCTCGCAAGTTATTGAAATTAATCAATCGCCCCATACATTTTTAATGGAAAGATGGTGACCCTGACCTTGTCCCAGGTTATCGATATGGAGACCCTGCTACGAACAATTATCTTGCTCGGTAACCTTACTGTGTGATGTGAATCCAAGATCGATAGGTTAAGGTTGATCTTATTGATGCACCTCCAGATATTTTTTGGAGGTAAGGTCACTTGACCTCACCTGGTGACCTGACCTGACATGACCCGGACCTAAAAATTTGACGGAAGTTGCAAAAAATGTGGAAGAAGATCTAGATGAAGTACGGTGGCATTGCGCGAGGATGATCTTTTTCTACCTGTGGAAACCTGAGGAGGGCGATTACCTGTCCCCTCGTGTCGGCCGTGTTAATTTTTATTAGCTCTGCCACTTGCACGATGAAAATTGCGTAAAGACAATGCAATATTGTTCCATTCTGGTTCGGGATGCTATTTAACCGATTCCAAAAGCAATCACGCTGTTTGCGGTATTTAACATAAGGCTGTGCTGCTGCAGTGGTCTGCAGGTTGTCTGCGTGCCTATCTTAGCTGCTAAAAGTTCGGAATTTAAAGCAAGAACGCATTTTTGAATTTTTGCATCAAAAGATAATCTGTGAAACGAAATTTTGGACGTGTCAAAGACCAATTTCAACTGCCAAAAGGTCACAAAAGAAAGGGTGAAACCGATAAAAGTCCAAATTTAAAAATTGACAATTTTCTTTTTTCAAAATGAGGTATGGTTCAATACAAGTTCAATGTCCTTTCAGCATTAAAATGAGTACAATGTGGCCTCCCGAACATGCATCGGGCTATAACCTGGTCACGGCTGGTCGGACGGGGTCAAGATTCCCAGCTGTGTTCCTGGCCCAAAACTACCTCGGAGACAAAGTTTGATAATTTTCTAGACATGACGGTGTCAAGTCTTGGTTGATTTGTCCTGGAATCCCCCAGCTGTTGTGTTCATTTGGCTGTAATAACTTAATTGGGCTCCATAGAACCACGCGCCAACTTGTGAATATGCAGCTTTAGAAAAAGTTGGTCTTATTGCAGAGGACTCTTATGGTGGTATTAGTGTCTGACCGGCCCGACCCCGTGCGGCAGGCACGAGGACTCACTGCATCTGGACATGGTGCGGGACCTGGCGTGGCAGCCGGGCACCGACTCGCTCTTCTCCTGCGGCTGGGACCGGCAGGTGCACTCCCGCGCTGTGGTCTGAGAACGCCCCGTCCCCACCTCACTGTTTCAGCGCCGCCCATCAATACACTCGCATATTGTCGCTGAGTTTATTTCTTGCACAGGCCAATTAATTTACACATGCAAAGAATACCAGTATAATCACCTCCGTCAGATTGAAAAATATAGTCCGTTTTCCAGTGTCCGCCCATGGTTGAAACAACCCAACACCTGACCGGTCGGAGTAGCCGCCCCCGGCGCCTACCGCGCGCGCAGACGCAAAATAAAAACGCGTCGTAGAAGCGCAGGAATGCGGGAATGCTACCTCCGCCTAGCCGGGGCGGAGCCGGCGGCGCGGGATGCGAACCACCCCGGACGTCGGCCCCGCCTCCGCCACTGTGCTGATGCTGGAGTCTAGCGGCCCTCCTCATCATCTTCGGTGATGTCTCCGTACTGCCAGATGTTCTTGTGCGCGCGCTTGGCTGCCTCCTGCGCGCTCAAATAGTCCTCGATGAGCGTGCGGACGCGCGGGTCGCGCCGCTTGTCCACCATCAGCAGGCCCTCCTCCACCAGCTGCCGAGCCACGTCGCCGGTGGAGGCCTTCATGCTGACGTGCTCGACGCCGTCGCGGAACTCTGAGTTGATCTCCACCTCGCGGTTGCAGCAGTCGTCGCTGAGTGCGCTCCTGGCCTCGGCCGCCATGTCCTCCTGTGGAGGCGGCAGGACGCGGTCAGACGCACGCCGCCAGGGTAGAACGGCGGGTTCGGGGCGATACAGAGGTGGCTTCACGGTGATGTCTCGTGAAGGCTCTGTTGGTTGTGATACGAACAAGATGGAGACTGATATTTGTTGCAGGGCTTAGACCATCGTATCGGAGGTGTTTGTAGTGACTGCACTGCTGGGGAGTCGAAATAAGTTTCATACGCGTTTACTAGTAACATACATTGGTACTAAAGGTCACAATCGACCCGGGAAGATTTCGAAACGGGCTAATTCGGATGCATGCCCACGGTTCCTTAGAAATACACTTTCATTCCGATTCTCTACGGTAGGTCCAATGGCGTCTTCTGTAATCCTTTTTGGATGAGTTGAATTATACATCTGGAAGCTGGAAAAGCAGCTAGAACTAGCTTCCTTAAGGGGTTCTGTTCGGGCGACAGAGTGAGCAGCTAATGACAGTGGGAAGCAAAGGGATCAGCGCACGCTGTCCGTCTGGTTTGTAACAAGTCTGGGAGGGCCGTGACAGGACCAACCTCCCCTCTGTAAACAACTGCCGGAGACCCGACTAATGCCCTCTGGTTAAATAATAAGGCTAGATTTCACACTGGTCCAGTGAAAGACCAAAGCCGTGCAGTGCTGTACTGTACATTAAAGTACGAACTCGATTCTCTAAGACAAAACAGGAGCACTTAGGGCTAGATTGTATTGCATATAATTGACTCGACGGGAGTCGGGCGAAGGCGAAACGTAGTAGGGTTGGCAGTACTGGTTTTTTGCCGGTTTAAACCGGCTAGCAAAGCCCCTGGTGGCAAAAAGTGGCAAAAACTAACAGCTAAATATCAGTTGACATTTCCTTGAAATGCCAATGCAAGATAATCTTCTGGTGTTAACACTTGTATATTTACATGCTTTAGGCTCATTACTGCTCATTTCAAATTAAAATGTGACTTTAGCAAACTGTTCAATCCAAATTGGCTTGCAGAAGCCGTTGACGAAGCATAATGCTTTCCTATCTCTGTATGGTTGTATTCCATCTTTCTGACATGCCTAAGCACAAGCTTACTATGTAAATGACGCCTGGTAGCTCAGCAGCTATATGACTGCTACAGGACTGTTAACAGTTTGGAACTCAGCATTGTGTACAAATGGTATTTTGGGACACCAAAGGGTTCGTGTACCTAGTCCCATGTTCGAGTCATCTTTGGTCCTTGGGCTCGAAGGCATCTCAATGGGCAGCTTCAGGCATCTGTGCACAAGTGTGTGAAGGGCACGTCGCCTCCAATCAGAAAAATAACGGGAAATAAAATGGACCATTGTCCAAGCAAAAATAGATAATAAGAAGGGTAGATACATTAATTATAAATGATGTGCGGAAGCCTGTCAGGAAGTTCCTTCAGTGTTTGTTTGGCGGAACTTTTTTAATTATATGGATATCTTGTCTCAAAGCAGCTGTCGACTGGGTGTCAGCCGTAGCCAGCTGCTGGGTGGATGTGCATTTCAGGAAATACGGAAAGCCAGTGGCTTGTGACGCAAACGGATGACTTAAACACCGGCTGTAGAACGACCCAGCTGGTGTTTTGGTTCCACTGAGGAAAGCGGCGATTGTGCCACAATAATAACAGTTTAAGCTGATGTCACAAGTGTATTGAGCAGCGAGACCCGGACACCTGTTCTTCGGGTAGACTTATGTGACTTGTAGTTACGCCAGCAACTGCGGCAGCACTGGTATGTTGTCTAAAGCCGGTAATCAGGAGTATATTATTTGAATGTTTGTAAGCTACCACTGGGTTCGGGTGCCTGGTAAATGTTACCGATGAGGGCGTCATATTACAAGTTGGTGGCTGGCATAATGGGAGCTAAAATCGTGAGGATGTCATAACATTTTAACCCAGTGCATTTTCTAATTGTTTACTGGGGACTAAATAAGAAAAACGAGACTCTCAGAGCTCAAATGGGCACATTCTATCAGTCTAACGGGTACTCCTGTTTTCAATCTTGGACACTCAGTTCTTAGCTTGCACAAAAAAACTAGTTATGGGTCCATCATGGCCTTCAGCAAGAGGGTGCATAGTTTATTTTGGACAGGACATAAGACCTACCTATATTCAGAACTAGAAGGGCACTGGTGCCCTGTCGAGAAAATTCTGAAGGGCTGGGACCAGTGAGGGGGCTAGGGGCAAAAATGATCCGTTTGCATGTTAAGTAAACAATGCCCTGTTTAACCCTTACCCCAGTGGGGAATGGAGGGATTTAAATAGCCCCCTCGAGTTTTTTCGACATTGTCAAAAAGCGGCATCGCGGAGCACCACCGTCCTCGGCACGCCCTACCCCTGATCAGTTGTGCAACTTTAATCGAATAAATTTAGGGCTATTGTTATCTCGGATCAGGTCACCAGGTTAGATCCAGTGAACTCAACTCCTAAAATATTTCAAGTGGCACCAGTGAGAATACTTTTAATATATTGATTGAAGATTCAAACCACACAACAGGTCCAAGAAGTGCCACATGACAACATTATTTTCTATATCGATGGTCTAGGGTTAGGGGCGGACACATCTCATTACATACCTCTCCATTGGAAATGCATGGGGAAAACCGGAAATGACAAAAATGGCTGTATTTCTTTCGATAATACTTCAAGGGACATCATGGGTGCACTCGAGAAACTGAAAATGCACCGGACGGTAATGGCGTCTGTCGATCTCACTGCCGCTGATGGCAGAATTCACCGAACAAGCCTCCTAAAAATGACCGGGTATCCCGCATGCATGCTAGCATGGTTTCACAATTTTTGTCGGACCGCAGAGCCAGGGTAAGGTGGGGCGATACGTCGTACACGAGTGGGCCGACGCCTGGAGGATCGAGGTCAGCAACACCGAGGCTAAGACCGTTCTTTTCTCAACCAATGACGAAATAAACGGGCAACGCAAGCTCAATTTGTGCTGAGGGGACACAACAGGTACGAGAGTTCAGTGTTTTGGGCATGAAGTTTGATACCCAATTTACTCTTCGAGCCCACATCAAGAAGACTAAGCAAAAGTAGACATTAGACTTGGTGCAATGAAGGCGCTGGTAAGCACCAGATGAGGCTGCCGCGAGCATACACTCAGGAGTCTACAAAACCTTCAGAGAGCCGGTGGCCCTGTATGGGGCTGGGGCTGCGCGTATATGCCGTTTACGAGGAAAACGAGCCGCCACATCAAGGACCGTACAGCCCACGCCGCAGTGAGACTCATCACCGGGTGTCCAGCGGACGCTGGGGTGGGAACCCTGATGGTGGTGGCCCGCCTCAGTAGTGTGCCCCCCTAGCAGAAGAGCTAGGAACCGTCCAAGGAAAAAATTACTGGGACTGGATAAAATAACGGCATACCAAACCGCAATTCGCAAAGTCAAACGGCGCTTCAGAAATAAGAGACATGGCGCGAGGGTGCGCCACGTCTGCGATGCGCTGCGCATCGCAGACGGTCTGAAAGACCTCCCGAGGGAGCCACATGCATCCCCCCGCGAACACCGTGGGAGAGCACTGGAGAATAGGTAACGTTACACACGGACGCGATAGAACACTGCAGAAGAACAGACGGCGCCGAGGTCAGGAAAGCCGCGTATCAGGTGCGTGAACAAAGTGCATCCAACCCAATCCGCCTACTTCACGGACGGATCCGCGACGGATGCTTTTGGAGAGGGGCGGGGCAGGACGGGAGGGACGACCGGACATGGTCGATGCCCGCGGCCCGATACACTAGCTCTTTCCGGGCGGAGCTGGTCGCCCTCAGAGCCGCACTGGATGACATCGGAGACACCCCCACCACACAACTTTACTGATTCACACTGACTTCACAACTACTGACTCCTTGTGACTACTACAAACAATTCAGACAGCCCCATGGAAACCGAACTTCAAACCATTGACCGATCTCCAGGAAGCCCTGCGAAACCACAGCAGAGCGGGTAACATCCAGTTGGTGTGGGTGCCCGGCCACAGCGGTGTCGACCAACAGGACGCGGCAGCGAACTCTGGCAGAGATCAGCAAAGGAACAATAAAGCAACCACCATCCCAATCGACCTGAAAGCCGCCAAATCAGTAATCCGAAGAGCCTGCAGAAAGAAGCAGACGGAATCATACAGCGAAACCGTACCGCCAGATCACCTGCATAACAAGATCTGCCAGGGAAGGCCCCCAAAAATGGAGAAAGAATGGACAAGACGAGAGCAGGTGGTGCTGCATCAGCTGAGGGTGAGCCACTGCCCCCTCCTGAAGGACACGCTGCGAATGTGAAAGGCGGGGAGCACGGCCTCTTCGATGCATGCAACGAACCAGAAGACACGGGACATTACATTATTAACTGCATGAAATACACAGCAGCAAGGAGCATACATTTAGCGCCCATCACTCACATAGCGCTATTGCAGGGCAGACCAAGGGATGTTATAAGGCTCATCCGTGCGACCGGTCTCCTCCGAGGGAGCATGTTACTCGGCCTCCGCAGAAAACACCGGACAACAAGACGGAGGTCACCCACACGCCGTACTCACGTCCTTCGGTAGTTTGACGCAGGCTAGCGCGTACTCCTTGGCGTAGGGCGCGGCGCCGGCAAAGGCGCCGGGCAGCGAGGCGCAGTCGGTGATGGGCACCGTGGCCCGGTTGCCGTAGTCGATGTAGATGACGCCGATCTGGCCGCCCTGCACCCTCTCCACCTTGGCCCGGTACCACTCGCCGTCCACGAACTTGGCCACGCAGCGGTCGCCTGCACAGGGGTGGCCACTCGGTCAGGGGTGACCCCGGTGAGAGGCTACCCTGTGCCTCGGCAGAGCACGTGATGGCACTAAAGTAAAGAATAAATCCATACATTACGTAACCCATGATTTTGTGATTTTCAACCCCCTACCTCCCCGTGTAACGCTTTGTGGCGCCCATGTGTAACGTTTGTTAACGCTCTGGCTGACTCCCGCATCCCTCTGCATTATGTAATTTGAGAACTAGCTCTGTATTTGCAACCAGTTGACGCTATAGCAAAGCACTTAATCCTGAGAGCTGTCTTTTGGTTAGTATCCCCTATTAAAGCCAAATGGGTGCAAAAGAGGCCGCAAATGGTTTTAGCTCTAATTCCAGCTATTCCCACCATAAGGTCGGAGCAGAGGCCTTTCAGACGAACAGAGTACAAAGTTTCCCTTTCAAAGAGCGGATAACGGCCAACGACCCAGGTCGAGGTCACGGGAAGACTGCGGCCGGGCTGTTGATGTGCTCTAGGTGTTGCATTCCTTGAATTTGCATTTCAGAACAGAACAAACAAGAAGTTAACGGAATATCTGCTTGGTCGGGATACCGCCCCCCACCCATCCCTGACAGGTAGCTTCTTAGTCCCCATTTCCCGATCAAAAAGCACCAAGTAGCTGCAGCCTCAGCGGCACCGTTAGTTTATACTCCGGAACCCCTGTAGGTCCGGCCGCCGCAGTACTCACCGCGCCTGGCTCGGTAGGCCCCGGTTAGAGGCGGGTTGGCAGACATCTCTGTCCGCAACTTATCCATCATCGTCTCCAGCTCCTGGCCCTTGTCGACGCTCTGCGCGAAGAAGCGGCAGTCATCAGCCACCTCTGTCACCACCACCGACTTGTAGTTGACTCGGCGTTCGGTAGGCACTACCTCCCCGCCGTCCGTACCTTCCGTCGCTGCCGGTTTGGTCTTCTCTACGAAGTTCTTCCACATGCCCTTCCTCGCGGCCTTGGCCTGCTCCTCAGCCCGCTGGATGGCGGTGAAGTGTTTGCTGTTCTCGGCGGAGAAGTGGAGCGACGACAGGCCGGCGGCCACCAGCTCAACGGCCAGGTTCTTGCCGTCGACGTACAGCCAGCCGATGAAGTTGCCGCCCTTGTCCATCGAGTCGACCTCCAGCTGGACGTCGCGCTGTAAGCACATGTCGCGGGTGAAGGCGGCTGCCTCGTCGCCGTGCGGCTCGGCTTCTAGCATGGTGCCGGCGGGCCCGGGCCGCGAGCCGCGCGGACACGACACACCCGCCAGCAGCAGGGTAAGCAGGCACGTCTCGCGCGGCACGTAGATGCGCATCCGCGAGCCGCTCGCCACAAACTCCACTATGCCGTCAGCCTTTCCGATCCGCGTCAGGAACGGCAGGAACTGCTTCGACTTGACCAGGTCGCCGGCGCAGTCCTGCACCTTCACCGTCGCGTTCTCCTTCTTGCCCCACATGCCGTTGCCGCTCTTCTGCGCCTTCATCTCGGCGGCGAGCAGGGCATCGTATTGAGAGCTGCGCCGCTCCTCGTCTTGCCGGTATCGCACCACCGTCGCCAGACCCTTGCCCACAAGCGCCTCGGCCACGTTGACGCCTCCCAGCTTCACCGTGCAGCACGTCTTCTCAGGGTAGCCGTCAGACGCTGGCTGCACGTAGTCCACGTGCACCTGCACCTTCTGACCGATCACCTTCCGCCGGAGGAACTCGCGCGCTTCATACAAGAACGGCACGTCGTAGAGTGGCCGGGCGCGCTGCTTGGGCGGCCTGACGGGCTGCTCGCCGTCCTTAGCTTCCGATCGCGGCGGCCGCACAGACGCCAAGAATATCTTGCGCGAGGTGTTGTCGCCGAGTCGGATAACCATCGCGTCTGCGTTCACCACCTCCACCACCTTTCCTGTCATCTCCTTGTCCTTGATTGACCCCTGCTGAAGGACCATGGAGTCTATGTCATTTCAGCGACTAATCCGTCCACACATAAGTTGAAGATGGAACGGCGAAAGAAAAGATGTTCTGTATCTATCCAACTGAGTCTGCTCAAACTTATGGATATAACGAACTTATTAAAAAAGCAAAGCCTGAAAAATCGTGGTAAACTTGGCATTTCCATGTAAGACTTGGAGAGGGTACACCAAATTCTTCATGAGGGAGACTGGGGATGATGAAACACAGAAATATAAAGTATCCTCAAAGTTCGTCGGGAATAGAAAAAAACGAAAATTGTTCTCCAGCCACAGATACAACGCCCTGCCCTGCCACCTTACCAAAGCGGACGGCTTGTAGTCCTTCCAGATCCGGAGTTTCTTGTCCTTGGCGGTGCGCTCAGCGGCACGCAGGGCCTCCGGGCCAGCGTGAGAGTGCGCGATCGACCAGTCGACGCAGCGGGCGAAACCTTCCCGCAGTAACAGCTCCGCGATGTTTCCGTTCTGCACCGCAACACGACATGCTTTTCTTTTGGAGATATCTTTACTTACAGATGCTGGGCTCGTGTAAGAGAAAGAGTAAACATATTTTTGGCGCGTGCGTGATAACTTGGACGACGACTGCCTTGCGTTGGCCGATTGTTTGGGACAGACATCGCTGAGTTCATAGCTACCCGTCGCGCGGCGTGACGGAGGATAAAGCCAACAGTTTCGATGGTTAATTATTACTACTCTGGCCCGAGCTCCGCCAACAGTGCAAGCACGCAGCTTCAAAACATTGAAGGTTTTTGGTGGCGCATGCACGGAAGCAAACTTTTCATTATATAAGGAAAAAATTGGCGTGTTGGCACTCCAGTCTTCTCTTTCCGTGGAGATAAAATATTGCTCGCATGTAATCCGAACACACGGAGACCCCGATAGTGTCCTACTCACAGGGTGGAGTACGCTGCCGATGTAGTTGGCATTGTTGACGCTCTCCAGGACGATGTTGACCTCTCGCTGCAGCAGGCGTGACTCCACGAAGAAGCGCGCCTCCTCGCAGTAGGGCTCCGCCAGCGACTGGTCGGGCTTACCTGCCACACCCAGAACACAGGTGCTGATTATCACCGCAAGGGGCGCGTTCTCACTAGCGAGAGCCGAACAACACGCACCGCGTGACGAATCGCCTCGTAAGAAACCAGCATACAGGCTAATGATTTGGTAAATATCATAGCTGTTCCGAATT
Organism: Lepas anatifera; assembly: GCA_034440635.1. NCBI lineage: Eukaryota > Metazoa > Arthropoda > Thecostraca > Lepadidae > Lepas > Lepas anatifera. The sequence goes on along the minus strand of JAOTON010001028.1, from coordinate 1,258,336 downwards.
CGGAATATTTGTGATCCCAGGGGCTGGATTTCAAATCGAGACTGAAATTCAACACCGAAGCGAGTTGCTTTTGGACGTGGAATATACATCCAATTGATACCACGGAATTAATTTGTCTAACCTAGCAACATATCTCTCACACCCACACCCACACACACCAAGTGTCTCCATCATGCAGCATAACAACCGCGATGCCATTGATGAGAGAGACCAAAGTCAAACACAAAGACATGCAAACCACAACATTTCGAACAAACATCCAACCTATCCCCAAGCCGTCCAGCTCCGGCCACTCCTCTCAGATTTAACACGCGGAGTGGAGGGGCTCTAAAGTGCCCCCCTCCCCCACCTATTTTTCCATGGTAGCCGGAGAACCGTTCGTCGCAGGAAAACGCCAGTTGGCCACACTTGCAGGGGAATATAATACTTGGGTAGGGCACGAATTCTTACGCAGTGGGCTTTCAGACACTTATGAATTTTCCGCCGTGTGCCATGCAAAAAAAATTACGCAGCGTAAATTTGGTGAAAAAGGTGGGATGTTTACGCATTGTCGTAAATCTGAAGCCTATACATCTTTTATTTTTCCTTCACAATTCTGTCACTTTCCACAGAACCATTCCTGAATCAAATATAATTTCATAAAACTTAAACACTGTTGGAAGTTACCCACGGTTTCTAAGTAAATCTTATGTTGTTTTTTGGGTAAACCCTGGGTAAAATCCACCAAAACCCTGAATGTTTTGATGGCGATGCCGCCGCTCTGCTCTGTCCATATCTTTACCTTATGTATTCTGGGGCGGAAAACTCATGCATTTGGCCAGATATTCCAAAATTTACGGAGTGGTTTCTCGGCGCAAATTAGCGTTTATTTCTCCCTGCACATTTGAGAGAATTCATTACGCGTTGATTGGTGAAGGAATTTTGAGGATCAGTCAACAATGTTTTTGACCCATTGGCTTTCAAAGTCAGACCTATATTTTGAGACCGTCGCAATGGCGCAGTCGCACCAGTTCGTCTGCACTGTAGACCGTGTGGTGATGTAATAACTATATAATCAGGCTATATGTTAAGGAAATAGGCTAACCCACATTAAGGTCAAAGGTCACAGGTCAAGGTAAATGACCCCAGTATTCCGGTCAGATGACATTATTCAGTATGACGTTTGGCATGCTATGACTTCATAGCTAAGGCTACTCAATACGACGGTCAAGGTCACAGGTTAAGGTCAAAGGACTTTCTTCAAGGTCAAACATTCATTTCCCGCCCAAAGACTGCTAAAGGGCCAGTTATATTGTACATTTTTTAAAGAATATGTCATATTGTTACCTCATAGATCATCGACCTTGACCGCAAAATTTCAGAGCACATTGTGAGGGACCTTCCCCGTATGACCTTAGTCCGCTTTTGGTCTATTTCCGGCTTTTTCGCATAATCACGGCATTTCCCAATAGGTCTCCAGTATGGCCCAGATTGGGCTTTTACGGCCTGGTTTGACCTTGAAGATATTGACCTAGGTGAATGAGACTTTGCCATAACGTAGATCGCCACCTCCCCCCCAACGGGCGTTTTTCTAACCCTCTTGGTTTCGAACATCTCGGAAAGGGGCACTTTCGGACTCCCTCCACTGTACGTTGATGCCAGACCCCTCTTCACTGTGCGTGTTAAAGGGAGTGTTCCTCTTTTATAATGGGCTTTGAACGGAGAGAGTAGTTTTGTAGAGCGCGTCGAGAAACCACTGTAGGCGTATTTCATTTCACCCAAAGCTTTCTGTATTAAATTTCCGAGGCACACTTTAAAGTATAAAATAAAGGGAGCTATTATATTATTTCAAGCCACGAAGGAATCCCTTTCCATCTGGCAGCGCATGCCACGTGATAAATTTAACAAAATTGGCATCGTCCCCGCAACGTTACATGCTGTAAGCTGCCGCAAAAAGCCAGATTCGCAATTACACGCAATGTAAATCCAGGGTATTAAGACAAGAGACGATATTTTTGTTCTGAGCGATCGAAGGTCGAAACAAAGTGCGGTTGCCCTGTTTTCAAACAAATGTCCATAAAGAGTATTTCCTAGTATTTCGGCAAATAGGCCCGTTTCCCCTTTTAAGCCCAAGCAGTGCCGCAGGAGCGACGCCAGTCTGGAGGCGACACTCACCGTCGGCGCCCAGCCGGACGGTGGGTGCCCGCACGCCCGACAGCATCACCGTCACGTGGTACATGTCCGGCAGCAGGAAGGCGCGCAGCGTGGAGCCGTCGCGCACGTGCTCGATGACCGCCTGCACCGGCTTGCCGCCGAACTTCTCCACCAGCACGCGCGGGTTCTCCACCGACCAGGTCACGTCACGCACACGAGACTGTCGAGCAGCACCAGCTGTTCATCTGGTCGCCAGGAATAGCAGGCCAACGTCAACATTGGGCACCTGTAATAACCGTTTCCAAACCTACTTTCTTCAAGTGTGGTGTTCATGAACAGTTGCCTTTTTGGGTCATGACCGGATCTGTGGCGTAAGGTTCGGAAATCGCCAAACACGAGCCTTATACATACAGCCCGTGGTCACAATCACAGCTGGTGCAGACTAGTTATATGTCTCCAACGTGAAAACTATTGATGCAGCATTCATCTCCCCCTTTATCAACTGCTCAGTTTCAAACCTCCCTCCCCACTGGCGCTATACGATCTAACGGTTGGCCACGCCATTGAGCCCAAACTCCTGACTAGTCATTTTTCTATCCACCACATTCTGACCGACTCTAAGAGATATGGAGGAGGAGGGACTCACTGAGGCGTCCGGTGCCCATTTGCCCTTGCCAGCTGCCTTAGCGGTATCCTCCAGCTCCACCAGCCGCGCCGCTGATTCGCGAAGGTTCTCGCGCCGTACTTGCGCCAGTCCCTCTGCCACCAGCGACTCGGCCAGGTTCTCGCCCTTGGTGATGTCTGTTGACAGCCGCACATGACTCAATAAGTGGAATAGTCCAACTATGGCGCTGCTTGAGAGCATACAGACACGATGCCATCAGCGCAAAAGTTCAAATATGAAACTGTCTGCAAACATACCGACACAACACAGGGCTACGGTCAAGGTAGGAAAATGTTTGCAAACATTCAAACACGGCTCTGTTAGCGTAGTTATGAAAAAAATATTTGCACCAATCAGGGCATGAGGTAGGACATGTAGCTAATTTATTTTTATAATTGTTGGTAGACTGCCTGAAAAGGAATGCAGCACCGTCAATCCGAGGTCAAAGATGCGCACTACTGTCAATAAGACGCAGCTGCCTGCATAGTGATCGCACTAAGGTGATGCTCACAAAAGGCATCCACCATACCTAACGCAAACGTTTGCTGCCCCTCACACCCGAGCCTAAAAGTTGGCTCACTAAACTTCATCCCAGTCCGGCTGCTGTCAGCCTCCTCACCGTCGCCGAGGTAGACATAGCCGTACTCGCGACCGGTGTTTGTAGTTGTCTCAACGGTGAACAACACCTCCTTGCCAACGATTTTCTTCCTGAGGAACTCCCTGCTAGCCCAGGCGCAGGGCTCGTCCTGCGTGGCCTCGGTGTTTCCAGCGCCGCGCCGTGCTGGCCGCGGAGCTGTGATGTTGCTGAGGTTCAACTGGCGCTCCTTGGGAGGGCCGCCACGCGGCTGGCTCCGGATTGTGATGGCATCACCGGAGAGAACCTACCGAGCAGCAGACAAGTCAACATCACCGGAGAGAACCTACCGAGCAGCAGACAAGTCAGCATCACCAGAGAGGACCCACCGAGCAGCAGACAAGTCAGCATCACCGGAGAGAACCTACCGAGCAGCAGACAAGTCAGCATCACCATCACATGCCACTATATATCTATACCCCCACAATGATGTCAAGCAATTAAGAATAATCTTAAGAAAGTGGGCCCAGACAGAGGTAACATTCGCAAAGAGAATGTCATGAATTGCATGCATTTCTAACCCAGTGCTCAATTAGGGTTAAAATAAACAACATACTAAAACAAGGATTGGGACCAACTGGGAAAGCAAAGTTGATGTCAGGGATTTGACAACAACTATGTGACCAATCTTTAACATTACAATATTCAACTAAGATGAAACTTTGCTGCTGCCTGTGATGGACACGTTCGTTTTCCAGGGGGGAGGACGGAGTCTGGATAGTGGCTGGTGTGGTTCTGCCAGCAATCCAGTCTTGGATTTCTACACATTCAAAATAAATAAAAAAATGTAATGGGGGTTTATTGATGCAGTAACTTCTAGGGTTATGTGACAGATTATTCCATGGGATGTAGCCAATGTTTCAACTATGTACCTTGAGCCTGGACTAAAATGTCACTTGTAACAGATGTTGTCCAATGGCTTTTATATGGTGTTCTAGCTGTGGTCCAACACTAAGGGACTAAATTACCAAAATCTTGAGTTTTGAATTAAATTGGAAGAAAACTGGGCAATTTCCAAGAGTTTAGGAAGCCAATGACCCCAAAGGCTGCAAACTCATGGACTACCAATCAGTACTCAGTCATGATCCCCATTGTGTCAGGTTTTGGGTGACAAACTTGGCAATCTAGGTCATGACCTCCCACAATGGAACCATTTCTACCTACCACAGTTCTATGGTAATTTCGTTGGTTCAACAATATACATCATCAAGTAGAAAAAGATAAGCCATTGTGATGGAAAATTATCTGTGCCACTTCCACCATGACAATTACAAACACTTCTGTTGATGGCATCAAAGTACAAAAACCAAACATCAAAGACAAAGACCATATGCCAGTTTTACAAATAGGACAGAGTTGCCAACTTCCCTAAGGAAACTGTGTTTCCCCAGCCCAAGTAAATCACATTTAGCCTATGCTTTGAAGCTATTACACCTTTCTTCAATAGACTAGCAAGTTCAAAACTTCAGAGTTTTAATGAATACAGAGAAGATACTACTACATCCTCTAGTTTAAAATTTCAAACATCAACAAAGTGTATAAATACTGAAAAATCATACACCCAATGCCCTAAAAAGGTGTAATTATGGCATATTAGGAAAATAATTTTATTTCAAAACCAGATGGATGCTGTGGATAACAATGGGCCATGCTGACATTCTCATCACAAATTATAGTGTGATATTTGATCATTAAATTTTCTAGTGATTCCGGTGTTTCAAATTCCATTTTTTATTTTGATACACTGAGGTTGATACGCTATCACATATGAGCACTTCAGGGTCAAAAAGTAGTCAGGATGCTATGATCCGCCATCTAACAGTTTGCTTCCTGCCCTTAGTTCACACCAGACATTACGTTCACTCAATATTGACACAGCCCAGGATGTGCATGCTGACCCCTTGTACTGTATTCCTTTACCTCCTCTGTTAAGAATACCCCCATTAAGTTGTGTCTATTAGTGACCTAGGCTCCATGGCCCCATTATGATTTGTGTCAGACTGCCAATCCACACCATTAGAGGCTATTTCCCAGCACTATAACACAATCTGTGCTAAGGTGCTGGTGCAATAGCACTTTAAGGAATCAATGACTCCATTACTATCCTGATATCACAATAATATTTTACCCATGGAAACTACATCATAACTAGAGAAGTTTGTCTTAATGAGTAAAACAGCTGAAACTTGATAATGAATTAACTAAGCTTGCCAAACATGCTGAAATTTACATTATATGACTAAGGTGTAATATTTTCTGCTGCATTTCCTAAAATGACTAAATGTACCAATTAGGTCCAAGTGTGTTGGCATTTAAGGGCGTTCAGTGACTAGGCTATGACACGTCAAATTCGGTCCCTACCCTGTCATGATCATGAGGCAGCAGTTGTGTTACCAAGACCAAATATGAATAATTCTCATGGAAAATTATATTTTAAGGTCTATTCAAATTTTCATATTACCACAGATTAGGACCAGTAACAGATATACAGACATATGTTAGGTTTTCACTGAAAAGAGACCCATCCACATGAATCCAAATCCAACATTCCAAAACATGTATTTATGGTCACACACAATCATACTCACACAGGTCATCACCCAGTTTCAACCACACATGAATATGTTTATATATCAATATTAAATGTATATTACATAGCATGGAATATTAAATGGTAAATTGATTTTAATGTATGGAGCACTTTTAAATTATCATTGCGCAGGTTCCACAAATCTACTCTTACAGCTTCAAAAATTCTGTGTTTATAAACAACAAGTGGAGCGCAATGTAGACAATGGCAATGCTTATAGTATTTAGCATGCTTTTAACAGGAGTGTAATGGCAAACAACCACATTATACTATCTTCACGTGGAACATCAGCTGTTTACCCGGTGTTCCAGGGCAACTTTCTCTAGCCTTTGCTAACGCCCTCTCCCCAGGAAAATCAGGAATTTTGCGAAAATGAAACAAACCACCACTCAGAATCCAAAATCGACACAAGAGATGCCTCATTAGGCCGTACCTGCTTGCAGATTCCCTTAAAAACCTGCGGAGAACCGCTCGGCGCACTCATTTCCGCTGGCCCGGTTTGCGTAAAGACAGATCAAAGAAAGCCGAGCCGATGGCTGAGTCACGTGACCACTTGATTCCGACGAATGCCAAATGAGTTCCTGGCTAGAAAATCGACCCTGAAAAACGTTGGAGCTCTTTAAGTCCTTTCCAAAATGCGCTTTACATGCGTTTTATATTTCTGGGAAGGATATTTCAATACTCTAGCATGGTGATGTGGCACAAGTCATTGAAATGGGCTATGTTAGTGACATCTGGCGTTAGTTGAGGTAAGCTTAGGTTGCATTCGGGTCGGCGATGAAAATAAATAAGCTTTGACAAAAATTTAGTAACAAAATATTTGATTTGAAAAAAATTGATTATTTACCTATGAATTTTCATTTAATTTATTCAAACTTCTCATATTACAGTATCCTTTATCATACATTATCACATAATCTTAAAGCATCACAAAAGTTAAAATAGCACCACCGTCTTATTTCTTTTCTGACCCTCTCACTAGCTATCGAGTTTCAAACAATGCGCAGCAGAAAATAGGCATAGGCTTAACCCGCGCCCCACCGGGGATTCAGCGCCACCTTCGCCCCACCCTCTATTGCTTTGGCCCCACCGGGGGCCATCGATGGCCCCTCTCTAACTCCGAAAATATGGGTGTTAGCGCAAATCTGCAAAGTGCAATAGAAACCTCGCGTGAATTCAGTAAGAAATTACTTCACATGTTTTAGTGCTCAGGTCAATGGTTTGACCTCCAGAGGTCAAATTAGGTCAAAATCGGCTATTTTCACTCAAAGATGCAATGCTTAAGCAAACTGGGCATAACTCTAATGCCATTAGAGCTATTGAGGTCTGGTAAAGTAAATTTTATAGGAAATTGTCAGTTCTTTTTCCGCTATGTGAAACGTAAAGACCTCCCGCCAGTGGTTTGACCTCCAGAGGTCACCTCGTGACCTAATATGACCTGAGGTCACGAAAGGTCAGAAAGTAACCTTGCCGTATATCAAATGAAAGCCAGTGACGAGACAAACACGATGGTGTTTGTTTCAGCGCTCTAGCTTAATTAGGTCAAAAAGTTATTGTCAAAATACTGTTTTTGACCCCTAGGCCCAGCCAGCAATTTGACTGGGCTCAGCCCGACATATCTTGGGCTTTGACTGGGCACAGCCCGAAGTCGTGCCTATTGACCAAAAATGTGCTTGGGCTCAGCTTGGGCAGAGCCCATGATTAAGCAAAACCGGGCTCTGCCCAATGGCAGCCCGATCGGGCTCTGCCCGAGGTTGTTCTGGCAGAGCCCAATATGTGGCTCTGCCAGACTTCCATCGGGCTCTGCCCAGTCGGGCTCTGCCCACTCTTTCTGTGGCAGAGCCCAATATGGGGCTCAGCCCTACCAACATCGGGCTCTGCCTGAGTTCGAGGTTATGCTCTGCCCCGCAGCGTTTCCACTTCCCTCTCGCCGCGACTCGGGGGTGCGCTACCGGGGCTGCGTTTCCCCTCCGTGCCCGACCGTGCCTCAGGCGTTTGGGCGGGGGACGAGCCGGCTCTCTTTTGTACGGTCGCATTCCATTGGTGTTAGCGCGACAGTCAGTGGCTAATAGAGGACTGGTCGAGGTGGAACTGAGGTGAGGAGCGCGTGAGTTTTGAGCATATGTACTGCCGGTTGCCTTGCTAAGAACAAGCCCAGGCCAAAATGTATTTATTGACAATGTAAGATAGGATTTTATACAGAATAAGGAAGAACATACACTTCAGATGCAACACGAGGAGCTACAACCTTCGCTAGCCATCGAGCTCTTCTAATGCACCGCACCCCCGGCGTGAGTGAGTGCCCTTTCGAATGACCCACCCGGTTTTTCTTGATTTGACTGGTTGATTTCATTATTAAATTTGTGTTTGCTCGCAGTGGATTTGAGCGGTGTGAATGTCCTTTTGAAAACCTTTTATTCTGTTCATGAGACCATCGTAGCTTCCACTTCCACTCCATGACTCCAAATTGCCAATCCTTGACCCAACATTAGAGGCACTGCTGCTGTTAGAATCCACAATGTTGAAAGACATCAGGGCATCTGTTTTATTTATTTATAAGACATAATTTTGTCTTGAAAACCCAACCGCACGTAAACAAGGCAATAGTGTTATCCCTAACCTTCCCTGAGCGGAAGGTATCTTAGAATGAATGTCTGTCACCAATGATTGAAACCGTGTTGTCAAAGGCTAGGGTAGTGTGATAAAAGTGGGCATAGCAAACTAATGAAAAAAATTTTATTCTGCAATAACGATATTGAATTATGCATCTTAGTTACCCTGGGCGGACACAAAACTTTAAAGTCTAACAAAAGAAAACAAATAATGTCCATTTTACTGAAAAATATCCCCAAGAAAGCGGTTGTATAGGGATGCCTAAAATAAAAGTTATGTTGTTTTACCACAGAGGCTCTCAGGCAGTTTCTGGTGGGTATGACTGCCCTAAACCCAGTGTTATCAGCATGGCTGGCGGGCAAAGGCAACCAAGGTGGTGGCGGGGCCGAGCACCTGAGGCGTGGCAGTAACCGGCAGGGTGACAGTGCAAGGCGGCGACGGTTGCTGAGGTCCTGCTGATGTCTTCTGTGCCTGAAGCGAAGCAACCCACTGAGCTCGTTTCCATCAGCTGTGATGCCGCTGAGCTGAATTAGGAGAGTGATAGCTGATGGAGAAATGAACATTCTCTCTGCATATTTCATTTATGAACCTGTGAACCCGTTTTTTAAGTGCTGTGGTCCTGAATGTTGTATTGTGGTTGTGTATGGTTGTGTTTGTCGATTCTTACAAACAATACAGAAGAAATGTGCCACAGAGTATATATTTGTATGGAAGTGATGGACAGAGGATGGCGCAAATTGGAATGATGTCTGCTGAGCAGAGAATATTATACTAAAATAACGGAATAAAGAGGTAAAATTAGATTGTGGTAAATTAACGCCGGCATAAATCATGCAAACAAGATACAGATCGGGTCGTTGCATGCAGATTTACATACGTTGTCCGGTGTGGTGAATGTATTCCCATATTTCAGCAAAACTGACACCAGAAACAATGGTGGTATTCAATGCGGAACCTGGGATATGCAATATAATTCGGTGCCTGCTCATGCTAAGCCCAGGAAAAACATTGCAATAAACTTGGGCAGAGCCCGACTGGGGCCCTGCCAGTTGCAATGTTAAACCTCCATACGCATGTTGGGCTCTGCCCAGGTATGTTCTGGCGGTGGTCGGGGGGCTGGGTGGGCTGAGCCCAGGGAGGTCCTGAAATGTGCTCGGGCACAGCCCAGTCGGGGCCAGACCACTACAAATGCTTAATTTCCGTACCGAGCCTGGGCTGAGCCCGATGAATCTCTGGCAGTGATCGGGCTGAGCCCGGAGTCGCGGTACCTCGTGCTCGGGCAGAGCCCATTCGGGGCCAGACCAAGCAACGCACTAAATTCCCATGCCAAACCTGGGCTGAGCCCGATGGAACTCTGGCGGTGGTCGGGCTGAGCCCGGAGAAGCGGTATAACGCGCCTGGGCAGAGCCCAGTCGGGGCCATGAGAGCTGTAATGCTGTAGCTCCGTATAAAACTGTGGCTGAGCCCGAGGTAGGTCGGGCTGGGATTTGAATGTAATCTCGGGGCCCAGTCTGTGCCCGACCGGGGCCCGGTCGGAAAGCTGTGTCATCGCCCGACCAGAGCCCAGCCAAATCTTGGGCAGAGCCCGATGAAAGAGTTCGGGCAGAGCCCGACTCAGCCCGATCGGGCCCCAGTCGGAAATGCTGGCTGGGTGGTGACCTTGGATGGCCTTGGAGAGGTCAAAGGGCAAATATAGCCCCTGGAATCCGTGAAAGGGTGTCCAAGAACGCTTTTCTGATCAAGCTGAGCATTTTCAATCGCTTTTGTGACTTTTAGATCATAAGACAGCTTTTTCCATGCTTTTTCAATGGGAGAGGGTCACCTCGTGACCTGACCTCAGGACATGAAATCTAAAAATCCCGGATATACACCTTGCAGACCCTGGAGGGGCCATAAAGTGTAGGAAGTTTCAAATCGATCAACTTTGAAATGTAGCTCGTACAGAGCTCTAAAGTTGAAGTGAGGTGACCTTGGTTGACCTCGTCTGGTGACCTGACCTTGGGCGGCCCGGGGTAAACAATTTCAGGGATGGTGGGAAAATGATGCAGTGAAAGGTAGAGCGCTCAACCGCGGTTCTGCGCCTCTTCGTTTTTCTGCTATTCCGGAAAAACCTTAGGGGGCCATCGATGGCCCCCCGGTGGGGCGAGGGTTAAACGCACTGGCGAACCCAAGCGGGGTTAAAGAAACCGTGGCCCCACCAAAGCCTAAAATAATATATTTTGCCCCTTATTGAACCAGCCTAGGGTTATTTTTCTTTAAAAATACTGTTGTTGCGATTTTTCCTTAATTTAGTCCCCAAAAACGTTGGTTTGGTCCCTGAATCCGCCAATGAACAGCTGTTTCCAGTTAATGCTTTGGAATATAAGCGAATCCAGGGCGACAAAGGAGGCAAGAGGCTCCCCATCGACCCTCGGCGCCCTCCTGAAAGTTCGATGGCGTTCCCCTAAAATGTCGCTTCCCACCCCCTCCCCAAAGCAATAGATTAAAATACCCCTCCCCTGATACGAGAGTCCATATGCGTCGGAAAAGCGGGGGCCAGGGGGCCTGGCCCCCACTTTTTGGCAAAAAATTTCCTGATCTCAGTCAAAATGAGAGAAAGCCGGACATTCTTATATCCAGCCGCTGCGGAAGGCAACGAGGAGCCCAAATTCGAGCAGTTTTTGGTCCTGATGTTGAAAGTTTTTTGTCAGCATCAGGTTGAAGTTTGGCTACCCCACGCACATTTTTGCCGGTGGCGATATTTGTGCGAGGATCGGTATCCCCAATAGAATTTTGCGCCACCTGATAGGTTTTGCCGGTCCAAAGTGGCGCCCCCTGGTTCGGATATGGTCACCCCCAGGATGTTGCCTCACAATTAGCAATCCTGGATCCACCTATGTCTTGGAAAGTGAATATGTTTTCTATGGGCGGTCCCGGGTTCTATATACCTTGCGTAAGTGAGGGAATGTTTTAAATATTTGGGACGGTAGGGGCCCGGACCAGTCTGCCAGGGGCGCAGCCAGGGGGGCACAGGGGGCACGTGCCCCCTGTGATATAAACAAAGATATAGTAAGTTTTTATGTTAGGTTAAAAAGTGCCCTTTTCCCCGGGGTGCCCTTCAAAATTGGTGTGCCCCCATACCAAAGCTCTGGCTGCGCCTCTGTGTTGCGCCAATGCTATCCAGGGGGGGGACACCTTTGCTCTGTGGCGGAGGGGGCGCCTTTAGCTGTTCAAGAGGTGTCTCTGCTGTCCAAGGGTAAACTTTGCTATCCAAGGGCACCTATGCTATCCAGGGGGGGGCACCTTTACTCTGTGTAGTGGGCTCCGTTCGATGAGTGTAATGCTATGACTTTTTTCCAGCATGCCATTCTGTATTGGTGTGTAATGGATAAAAATAATGGAACTCTAATATTTCAGGGAGTTTTTAACATTACGATGAAGGAGATCATTAATGTTGACCTCACACTCATACTTTATACAAAAAGATCCGTTTCTGGATTAATTTATGTAGAGGAACCTAGGGCTGGGATTTAGTCAATACACAGCAATGTCTACTGAATGGGGGAAAGGGCGAAAAGTTTGGCTCATGTTGCCATAGCGTGATGTTTAAACACTAATCGATTCTACGGTGACATATTATCAGTGGCGGCGCTGCCAAGAGGCACATTAGGCACTGCCTAGCCACTTTTAAATGTCGAGGTTGGTATGCATTGTATGTGGAATAAATATAATTTGACTCGATGTTTAAGTTACAGAGGATCTTCCTTTTTCGAATCACTGGGTCAAAGAGCCTGATAATTTGCATCTCTGAGAATCCACGTTCGCAGACCTTACCGTCAACAAATGTGATATTAGGCACTTCGCGATTTCGCTGAATCTGCCTAACACCGTGGCAAACCTAACGTGTGATTTTTGATTGACATCTCTACTGTCTCATTCATTCGGGTGCGAGTAGGTACTGGCTTGCTAAATCAGCAACCCAGGCTTGCCTCAGGAGCTAGCACGTGCGATGCCGCGTCTTAGGACCTCGATTACGGCGGATTCGTTTATTGACATTCTTGTATTCGCGGATGTCTAGCCTTCTCTAGTGCGGGACAGTTGTTTGGAAATTATTAGTGAGTTATTTAAGTTTTGAAACCCTTATGAAGAACGTAAGTCATGGTACAAAATCTGGCGGATGAAATTTAAAAAATCCGTTTACAAATCAATCGTACAGTGAGAAATTGGACGTCATGAACAATGAAGTGCCGAAGCTGTCCTTCAAATGGGAAGCTCTCGTGAGTACCTTGTCCTTCCCGGCTTACTTACCTACCTACCTATCCTTCTTGAATTTTGCCTTGTACCTTCATATACTGCCGCATAAGTGTTTCCACAATCCACCGAGATATGTTTTTGTTCTTTTTCCTATATTTTTATGATATTAAACATTTAAACATAAATATTGTTTTTGCTCATCGACTTGAGCTTGCCCCTTCTCCAGCCGGCCTGATGGAATCGCCCCTGTGTAATATCAGGTAAAAAAACCTGGGCGACGTCCTTAGCTCTAAGCCAATCGTGCCTAGGCTTTCATTATGTTCAAGCGCCGCCACTGTATATTATCGATGTATATTTTGGGCTCCATGTACAAAAAAGCTTGTGGTGAAAGCGTAAGTCTATTAACACACACATTGGGGGTCTGAGCCACCTTCGCTTTTACGGGGGTGGCGGGTACCCGACCCCCCTAAAATCTCGAGAACCAGGCTAGGTAGCGAAAAACGTTCTCCATCGAAAATATTTGAAACGTTTTTTGTCAGGTCACATTTAAGGTCACTAGAGGTCAAACCTTGCCCTCATAGGGATAACATGTAAATGAAGGTTTTCCGCCATTATGTACATCTGAACAAGTTAAGATAGAGGAAAACTGTTTAAACCATATGAATCCTCGCAGTAAGCCGAATCGAATAATATATGATATGACCTTGCTAGGTCAAATCAAGGATTTAATCTAACTTTAGGTCCGGTACAGGTCAAATTAAATAAAATGCATATCATTAGAACCGCAAAGACACGGCAAATCTAATGCAGTTAAAATAAACGCGCCACGCCATTCGTTACTACGTCATTCAGTTAAAACCTTTTTTCCCATGTATTTCCAATAGAGAGGTGACGGCTCGTACCTGACCTTCGGTCATTGATATAAAAAAACCAGAACATATTTTAGAGAACTCGGTGGGCCCATTATGTGATATGAGTTTCAATCGGATAAGTTCCCTCTGTTCCGACTTATGCTATCTTAAAATTTTTGAGGTCAGGTCACTGGACCGGTACTGGTGCTGGTGACCTGACCTGAGATTACCTAACCTTAGAATTTTAACAAAAGTTGCAAAAATGATGAGAAAAAGGTATGCCAAGTACAGCGGCGCTGGCCGCCGCCGTTTTTATGCTCCCTCCGAAAAACCCAAGGGGGGCGGGTACCCCGTGAATTAGGGTGGGGTGATAATTGCATATTTTTTTAGAATTTTCCACAAACCTGGTAAAATGATCTTCGTATATATACATAAACATTGCGAAAGTTTGAACTCGCTAACTTAATTTTAAAACCCTGGCACCTTGTACCAAAGTTCTGTGGCAAACTGAGCTTAGCATGCAACTGGCCAGTTTGGTAGAGTAGTCAGCTAGCCAATAAACGCTGAAGTAAATGATCATGTTTCCAGATTTAGTGAACTCCTATAAGTTTACATTGTGCATCAGGCAGGGATCACATCTCTTCTTCTTCTTCTCAGTATCAATTTCTCAAGGGACTCCTGGAATATTCCGTAGTCCAGCACTTGCCGTTCCATACGCTCAACGGGCAGCACCATGAGACATGCCTGCTTCTTGTACTTGAGTCAGTGTAGTGGGTGAGGGTTCTCCCTTCCACTTTGCCCTGCGCCATCCTGTCCACCAGTAGGTCCAAGGACTGGGCCTCCAGCATGTTCAACATCTCCCTGTTTTTCACGTGGGGCATCGTGTCCACGTCAAAGCTTTGAGCATCCTCTCCTGGGACCTGGCAAGAGTTGGCCACCTCTACGACAGCTTTGACCGATTCCGTAAGCAAGAGCCCCTCACCACTGAGATTCGCTAGAGTTGTGTAGACTCTTACCCCTTATCCCTTACCTTTCTTTCACTGAGCCTCACATACCTGTATGTGGGGGGCATGGGGCCATCCTGGCCATCAACATTCTCTGTAAGCCCCGTCTTGGCCTAACTGGTTGCTATCATCAGTAACTTCTACGATCCTTTCTTTTTCAACATCTTCAGAAATGACATCATCTTCATCGTCACTGTTACCACTCCTACCACTCTCACTGGACTTCATATCCCCCTCTTCATCCAAAAGTTCTTCTATCTCAGAGAGCAGCCTGAATTGCATCTGCCTAGACATGTCCTCCCCATTTCTCTCCTCCACCTCCTTCTGCCGTCTCTTCTTTATGACCGTCGGGTACCAGACTGGATTCACTGAGCCACCGCACTCCATCTTCCTGTCATTCATCATGTCCACCAAGTAGATTTCCTTCATCCTGCCCATGCTCACCCCACTCCTGCTGCTTCTCCTTCCTCTTTGTTTCGTCCTCCTCGATGATGTCGTAGAACTTATCCTCCTCCGAAACAAGCTCCTTGTATCGCTCCACGCTCTTCCTGTTTTTTTCCGTCCGCCCTTCTCATGTCTCGACTACCAAGGAGGACCTCCTGGTACAGCTTCACCAGCCAGTGTACCAGGGTCTCGAAGCTGACGCAGGGAAGTATGTCATGGTACCACTTTGCGATTAAAATGTTTGCCACCTCCCTACAAGCCCGATCTGACCGGACTGCTTTCCTGGTTTGCCACTGGCTGCTGTAGTATCGTAGTATCCCAACAGTTCTAGCCAGAGTAGGCAGATATTTGGCGGGGCGGAACATTTGCATCGACGGGAAGGCAACACCCAGGTCACACTCATTTTTTGCCACGGGGACAGCCGCTCTTGTAGCGGGCTTGCTGGACTTAACTACTTAGGAGGCTTCTGACTCGGGGTCGGAGGTGCCCGCCCTACTGGGCGTTGGCGGCCTGGCCTTCCTCCCATTCTTGATCCCCATTTGAAAATCAGCGTCAATTAAGCTTATTTGAAGTCGTTATTTCCACTTATAGAAAAGTTTTCATGCTCAGAATGACCTCATAATAGCTTAACCTTAAAAATTATGTGCCATTCGTTTAAAACGTGTCGGAATTTAAAGCTTATTATCGGTATGAGGAGTTTGTCGGGAGCGTAAATTTGTACACTTAACCCATTTACTACCTACCTTAGATATTGGCCGTAAAAGAGAAATTACCACTCCCTTCTTCCAACAATAACTGACGATCGATTCTGGAAATATGTTGATCTCATCGGTCTCATGTCTCGTGCGCAACAATAGTGCGCATGTTGGCTCGTGCTAGATTTTTTATCCGGAAGTTACTCCCGCTCCGTGAACACCAAGTATACCAAGGCATGTTTTTATTGCAAGAACGCAACGACAGCCGTACATAGATTAAGAAAATGCAAAGTTTTGCACCCCAACCATGTGCTTGCATTCCCACGTTTTCTCTCGAAGGCCATCTGAACCGTGCCAGGCGCCCTTTGAAAAGTGTTTCCTCTCCTGCCCCGCCCCCAGCATGCAAGTAGCGACACTCCCAGGATGGGACCTGGGGCTCTTAAGCAGAGGCGTCCCCACCGGGAGCCTGGGGGGGTCGGGCCCCCACTCTTCGAAAGTGGGGGCCGACCCCCCACTTTTGGCCGAAAATACCATTGAAAATGCCGAAGCGGACGTAGGGGTTTTCAAGGGATTCACCACTGGTCCTGCCTCCCCCACTTTGGCTTCGCCCCCCCCCACTCGAAAATCCGTGGCGACGCCCGTGCTCTTAAGCGTACGAGACAAGGCTCCTTCTCAAAAGTTACTTCCCCAGTGCCATTTACAAAGTTACATCTCTCAATTTGTCCCGGTGCTGTGCTGAACTGCATTGGTCTGGAGGACAAAAAAGTAAAAACTTCAAGCCAAGGTGCCAGGGTTTTCAATAAATATTACAGCTTAGGTTAATAAGAGTTTTCCTTTCCAAATATGCCAAAGAATCAGCACCCAGGTTTTTGAAATGCTATTCGGATTTTTGCCATTTTGACGTAATTATCACCCCACCCTAGTCAATGCGCGTGTTAATACATTTGCCTCATTAAGGATTCGAAGCGGCATTTTAAAATGGGCACCCTTTGTCGACTACATAAGTGCGTTTCTGTTATCCAAATGTAAAGTACCATGCACAATTGACTTTTCCATTGCAAGTTATCTGCCATGTAAATATTTTTCTGGCATCAAGGGCATCAAGGGCGAATTCAGAGCAAGAAAAGTTCGAGTGATTATCCTCTTACTGGTTGAATATTTACTGGCCGATATCCTTATCCAGGGATCACTTATTGCCGATGCTGATTCCGTCGCTTTTCCTAAAAGTATCAAAATATCATTGCGTGGAGGATATTTCGTAAGTTTACCTCATCGGAAACCTCATAAAAAATTGACCAAAATTAAAGTCAGCGTCCCACTTTGATTATTAATATTGAACTGAGATACAATTTGGAACAGCGTGTCCAGAAGCCACTATTGTCATATTTCATGTATCCCAAAGCCCTCTGTATACACTTTTGGTTCAGTAAAACATGTTTAAGAGTTCAGTTGCGTTTTCAAATATCATTTTTACGCACGCTTTAAAGTTAAAAATAAAAGGGTCTATTTTAAGACTTCAGACCACGAAAGAATCCATTTCCATCTGGCATCGCGTGCTGCGAAATAAATGCTAACAAATGGCATAGCCTCCGCTGCTGCAAGCAGCCAGACTTGCAAATATTGCTAGGTCAACCCACGGTAGTAAAGGATGAGGAAATATTTTTGTGTTGGGTGATTGAAGGTGGAAAAATGTGTTTCCTGATCTTCCAACCTATTTTGTTTCTATACACTTTTTTAATTTCGATTATGAGGTATGCGCCTTTTAAGGAGTTTTTTTTTGTTCAGGCTGTGTCAGAGCATGTATCATTACGGATCACCCTTTTAAAAGCATTATCGTAACGTATTAACAGCCACACCCTCGCTCGCAACAGTCGCTTTAGAGAAATGCAGATCTATCAACAGTCCACTGCACCAAATTGTATACATGATACGAATACACAAGCCTGTTCACGATAAGGCGTTGAAAATCTGTACAGGCAGCTTTGATATACGAGACATACACAAGGTGAAGCACCAGCAGGCAGCACCGTTTACCGAGGCCCAACCACTTATTCAATGTCTTGTGACCATTTTACTGGACAGGCCAGACATTTTACACGTTTTCTAACTTCTGAGACAAAAAAGAAGAAAAAACATTGACTTTCCAATCAGGCTCCTATTGACCTGATGGGGCCATTGGAAATCCCTCTTAAACACAATTCTGTCCTCAGTTATTGGGCACAGGACCTGTCGGGAGCGAAATAGATAAACAAACCGAAACAAGACAAAGGCAGATTCAGATTCTGGGCACTGACATGCGATAGAAAATGTTGCACTCCTGAACTTGTTTGCGGGGACACCCACGGGAGGGAACAACCATGATTTGTGTTTATTACTTGTATCGCTTCGTTTTGAGCGATCATACAGTAATCTAGAAGTGCGGTAAATTTAGCCATCAGACGTTTGATTGCCGAAAATCTACAATGCGTTTCCAGTTTGTCATGGTTGATGACGTAATTCATTGGCATGCATCTGATTTCCTCGAAATATCGGCAAACTTTAAAAACAATGTTTTAAAACGATCATATAAATAACAGACCAAGTGGAAATGACTACGTAAAGCTGCTATCTGTTCTTTAAGCTTTTCAGCAGGTCATACAGATAACAAAAGTAATCACACTTATTAATGATCCCCACCACGGACAAAATAGCGAGAGGTCCAGTAAATCCTACCCATTATGACCATCAACACACGCTAAAATAAAAACAAAAAACTTGGTTATGCCACTTGCAAAGCTCTACGCTTGTTTCCAGAAGAACAATAAATTGTCACGAGAAAGGTAGGAGCCAAGAGCCCACTGGACCACCTGTTCCAAAGTTGTAAAATTTTCGAACAGTTACAAAAAAACGGATACACATGATATGACATCGGCAAACGAATAAAGATATCTGTTGCTTTACGTTTTCGATAATCGAGACTAACGTATGTCTTCCGAAACGAATGGAAAAATGGAAAATGGAAAAATTTATTGCTGGTGATGGAAAAATTTATTGAAAAAATAGAACTCACCTCGTTTGGGGGAGAAAATTAGTTGCCCCTCCCTCCTCCCCTCCTAGGTATTGAGGTGGATCGCCCCAGGCTTATAGGTCCGACACTAGGCATGCTACACAAACAATTTAATTTTCACGCAGCACGAATCTCCAGGAGTCCAAGATAAACAAAACGACAAATGGGGTGGAAAGGCTCACAGGGCCAAAACGGCAAACGAAAAAAAACAATACTTGAAAAGAAAGTTTGCATTTGGTGTCCCAGAGTTTTGAGGGGCCATTGTCAAATGCAGTTCTAGGAACTAACAAAAATGGGAAGTGGACAGAAAAGCCCCTCCTTGATCGATCATTCGGCGCCTCAGCACCGTGTACTGTCGCCCCTGAAACTGTTCTGGAGCCCCTGAAATGCCCTTTTTCATTGTTCCCCCTTCACCAAGATGAAATTACTAGCAACCTGGGCTCTCGGATCTACCAAACATGACGATTTTTTTGTGTTGTATCCCGCCAAAGCGCCATAGGCGGGTCCATCGAGGGAGATTCAGGGGACGCCGGGATGCACTGCGTTAGCACTGATGCATGATCCGAGGGCACTGGTTTCCTGAATCTGCATATGAGAGTTGGGTTTGAAAATACAATAATTGCCCTAAACCTCCCTCATTTTGTTTTATCCCCTGGATTGAATCGTGAGTTTTCAAACGTTACTCCCTTAGGAGCACGGATCCCTTACAGATTAAAACCATGCCCGCTTGGGCTCGAACCCACGCACCCGTCCCTCCGTCATCTCTTCCCACGCCCCTACACACTGCGCCACTGAGGACTACTGCAGTGCGTGCTCCTGGCTCATGCAAGGGAGTTTTTCCGGTATTCGCACCCCAACCACCCAACACGCAGCTTGCAGAGGCCATAAAAATAATTTGCTTTCCCCAACAGAGGTCAGTGTTTACCAACTAAGATCAGGAATTATCCCCGAACGAAAACAGCTTCTTTTGATCTCCCGAGATTTTCTCAAGCTAAGTTGGCAAAGTTAGATGTTTTCTCTCCTCTGGCAGCTTGCTGGAGTGCTGACACGAGCCCTGTTCCGCAACCTTTGTCAGCACAGTTTTGCCAGCACCAATCAGCGGGCCCGCGTTGCGCCTACGTCACAATACTGTAGCCTCTCCCCGGGAACTAGTTCTAGAGGTTTTACGGGCTGACGGCCTGCTGTTTGTGCTGATGAAAAACCGTAAGTGCACGAAGTGGCAGTCTAATATTTTTTAATAGTAGAAAAGTTTAAGTTCCCTTTGCTTAGCACAAGCAAGAGGCGATTATGGCGCTGATGTTACTTTTCTGGAGGAGAGGTTAGAGGTCCTGCTGACAAAACTGTGCTGACAGCTGGAACAGGGCTACGGTCAGCCATGTCACGGTCGAATGACCTTCACTTCCCCTCCGACCATATTGTGCCGTGTGCTACCATTTATTCATAAATCCCAGGCGGGCAGTGTTTGTAAACACCTGTTACGACCCTCTTACGACCCCACCTGGGCTGCGGCCAAGGCGAGGAGGGGAGGCAGAGGCGTTGTCAAGTTCGTCTCAGGCTGCCCCGCTCAAATCGGGTCGAAATCGATTTTTGTCTGTAGTTTTGTAACTATATACAAGCAGATAGCGGGAACGCATGTCAGGAATAGCCGCGGTCAATACACACAACTCAGAGGTAGAATCTTTCTTGAGAGTGAAATAGTTTCTGAGATATCCGCGAAAAATAGCCGGACCAGTAGTACCTACCAATCAGTATGGAACCGGGTGTACATACATTAGCGGACAAAAGGCGTGTTGTAATTCACGATTATTACAGCCTTGCCCACAGAAATGACCGACAACAAAGAAGTCAAACCTGTTTAAAAATAGCGTATCATTCCAACCAATAAATAAATGGTATCTTAGTTTAGAATCACGTGGCTTAGGGTCTCAGCCATGTGTAGGTAATATGTTTCGGCTATTTGGCTCCAGCATGACTCATAAGCGTTTTGCGCACAACACCGATTTAAGTGTAACCCAGTTGTCGGGATTCCCGCCATATCAGCCGGGTTGCACAGGAGCCAAGCACCCGGCGAGGGGAAACCCGTCAGTATCCGACGCCGGGATTTCTGCACAGACCCAGATTGGTATCAAGCGAAGTGGCGTTTGTGGCCGTATTCGCCTTTAATCATGTAAAGAGGTCGTCGTTCGCCTAACATCCCCGGTCTTAGCCCCGGTGTAATTGATGCATAGTGTCCATAAATGTAATTTTTTGTATTTTACAACCTTTCCAAATGGAACATTCACCATCCTGTACACCGAATGACGCCCCTTTGGGGCTCACGTCACGTCGGAAAGTCCACGTGTCACTCTGCGGTCTCTCACCCCAACCAACCATAAAGCCGGCCAGCATTGGCAGCGGCCTCAGTTTCGGGCCGTGTACCTTACCAGCAACAAGCCGTGCGATCATGCCAAACTATGTGTTGACGATCGTCCTGGTGTGCTGCTGCGCCGTCACACTCGGTCAGCGAAGCAGGAGCAGCTCCAGCCGGTCTCGATCCAGGAGCAGGGATGGTGCCCCTACACAGACACAGCTGGAATGCAGCCTGAACAAGCCGGGAGCTCTGTCTACCTGTGTTCGTCAGCTTTTGCTCGACAAGAGGGGCGACGTTGCTGCCAAAGCGGACCCGTTTGTTCTTCCTGACGACCTGTTCAAAGGTGCCGATGATGCTTTAACATTTAGAGACGCTAAGGCTAGCGGTCTCTCTTGTTACGAGATTGAAGATTTGAAGCTGGAATTCCCGGACGACACGTCGATCGCGGTTGATGCAACCCTGTCGTGGCCCAATCTCAGCGCTGAGCTGTTTGTTCGAGCACGCAAATGTGTCAAGCTCCTTTTTCGCACCTCTGTCTGCGGCAGTATATCGGCCCGACCGGTGCTGACTGTTGAAAGGACAACTGGCAGACTTCAAACAACTCTGACAGTTGCAATCGATGGTTCCGGGAAGCTCACTGTGACACCCTCCAACACTAAGGTCACCATAGATCTCCACGAGGTGGAATTCGAGGCTAACATCCAGTCCAAGGTGGGCAAGTTCCTTATAGAAAAACCCGCCAGCTGGATCGGGAGGGAGATAATACGACACAACTGGAAGAAGAAGAGGGCCGGCTGGCAGAGAGACGCTGCCGAAAATCTGGACAAGATCGTGGTCAAGGAGCTGGCCGTTCACTTGCAGTCGCTTCTCCAGCTGGGCAAATCGGGCTCTTCGAACCACGACGCTCTTGCCAAAAAACAGTCCAAGGTTGAGATCAGGGCGGGCAAGTGTCCTAACGTTCGAGGAGGAGGAACGCCGAATGGATCAAGACGAGTGAGAGTAAACGGACCCCGGACGTTCCGGCGGAGGACCGAAAACCACGGCCGGGGGTCAGGTGGAAGCCGAAGCCGAAGCAGAAGTGCCACTTCAAGTTAGAATACATGTTTCGTTAACAATGTAGCGTGGATGACGTCCATGAAGTTAGCGACATATTCGTATTCACATTCAGTGACAGATTTACCAAATTGGTGACCGTTTCGATTGCGCTCAAATTCACACTATAGCTTCTCAATGGCCCCAGTACCTGTCTCACCACAAAACCATAGAAAGGAAAGGCACCAGTCCAAGGGGAAAGTTCATTATAGACAAACCCGCCAGCAAACCACAAAACCATTAGAGAGCACGTTCACCCGTTCACCCGCTAGAGGTGAACAAGTGAAAAAATGCAAAAGTCAGCGACCCTTCTAATTTCGCACAAATTCACACCCTAGTTGTTTCGTGTTGTGCCAAACTTCACGTCATTAGCCAAGAAAGATAAATTTGATGTATGCATTTGTGGAAAAGATATGAAAGCGAAGGAGAGCGAAACAGTGGCAACATTTGTTCACAAATTGATAATGAAAAGGAATATATTTTCTACTTGATATACATAGAAGAGGTAGGGCTTGATCCGGATTGTTCGACATTGTCGACCTACTCGTGTGTCGGGGCAGTCATGATCGTGTAGTACTGTTTTCATGTGTCTGGTTTTGTGCATACGAAATAATATGCTTTTTGTTCTTTTTCCAACAGGGGAGTGCCTTGGGACATGCTCACTGAGCATTTGTACCTATTGTGTTTGACGGGCATTTTTTATTGAAAAAAGGCAAATAAATGTGTTTTGAGTTGAGTTGAGCTTCACTATAGCCCCAGTATCTCGTCACCAAAGCCATTAGAAACCACATTCACCCGTTCACCCACTAGAGGTGAAAAAGTGAAAAACGCCCGCTGGAGGTTAAAGTGAACACGTCGAAATCGGCAATCCTTCTGATTGCGCTCAAATTCACACCATCGGCTATCCATGGCCCCAGTTTCTCACCACAAAAGCTATTAAAGAGCACGTTCACCCACTAGAGGTGAAAATTGAAAAGACGTACACGCATTTGCACTCAGCGACGGATTCGGCCACGTCGGTGACCTTTTCGAGTGCGCTCAAATTGACACCATAGATTTACTATGAAATGGAGCGCAATCGGAAGCGTTTCGACGTTCTTCGTGTTTTTGCCTCCAGCGGGTAAGCGGGTGTTTGTGCTTGCTCTCTAATGGGTTTGGTGGTGAGATACTGGGGTCATAGTGAACCCCTGGTTTGAATTTGGCGCCATCGGAAGGGTTGCCGATTTGGATGATTTTCCCTTTGTCACCTCTAGCAGTTGAACGGGTGAGTTCTTTAATGGCTTTATTGGTGAGATGGTGAGATGCTTGAACCATGGAGAACCTATGGTGTGAATTTGATCGCAATGGGAAGGGTCACCGATTTTGACGTTTTTCACTTTTTCACCTCCAGCGGGTGAACGGGTGAATGTGCTCTTTAATGGCTTTGGTGGTGAGATGCTAAGGCTAAAAAGATAGAGAAGCTATGATGTGAACTTGAACGCAATAGAAAGGGTCGCTGATTTTGACATTTTTCACTTGTTTGACCTCTAACAAGTCAGCGGATGAATGTGCTCTCTTATGGCTTTGGTGGTGAGATTGGTTTGAATTTGAGCGCAATCAGAGGGGTGGCTGATTTGGTTGAATCCGTCACTGAATACCAAAACGTGAAGCTACTATCAGGTGAGATTAGCCTTGTGCTGTGCAATAACCTATGACTAACTCAAGTAGGCAGGACAGCCCACCGTGCGGCCTTGATGACTCAGGCTCAGATATTTATGCAGCGAGCTCCTGCCTCCTGGCCTCCCACACATCCCTCCTGAGCCTCCCAGTCTTCCTCGCCTCCCAGCTAGCACCAAGCGCCTGTAGCCAGTCGGTGGCCGTTCCACCGCCGGCGCGCTCCCACTGACCCCAGCGTCGTTCCGCACACGAGGTGGTCAACAAGAAGAAGAAGTACAAGGGTGTTGCCGACGAGATGGACACTGCCTTCACCGAGCTGTCGAGTTACTACAGCGGCTCGCGCATTTTCGAGTCGGGTGGTGGCGCCTGCTGTGCTGTATCGCTCTAGCCGTCTCCTTTCTGATTCGCCCCAGCCCCTTTTTACTGCCAAGTTTAAACAGTATTTTTGTAAACTAAGCATAGAGTGAGTCAAATTTGCAGAAAGTATTGAAAGTGGGTTAGGATGGGAACCTCAAACAAGCGTCAGATTTTTTCAGGTTTGCCCTCCGTCCAAAGTTACCTTCTCCCGCCCCTAATTTTGTGTATGGGGGTTATCAGCAGCCGAAAACACGCCTGTGATATATTTTTGTTTGTTAAAGTGAATGTGGCACCTTGGTCGAATCCTGGATTTTAGTGTAATTAGGGGTATTTTTAGCCGAAAATGATGAAGCCGTCCATTATTTATCTGAAAAAATGTACAAATAAGCTCAATATTTTGATTTTTAAAATGCCCATCTAGGGGAAGAAATAAACCTCTGCCTGTGGATGACGTGATGATCTAGCAACTACTATCATATTCAATGGGCTCCAAGGGTTTCAATTGGCTGACTGCTCACCGTGCCATCAGCCATGTCGTCACGCCAACAGCTGACAACTGTGGCCGGAATGCTTGGGTACATTTGGGGTACATTTCAGGAAGTTCTTTGGTTTTTCTCTACGGAAATTTTTGGTTGCAAGACAAATGATATATTGAGTACCGGGTTTTCCGGCATGCTTTACAACTTGGCTATCTCAGTTAAAATCACGATATAAAGGTGCCACATTCCCTTTAATGTATCTTACTTTATTCCCTTCGACTGAACGCCAAAGGTTCCAATTGCAAATATCGCTAAACCCAACTTAACGTCCTGGGGCGTGTTGGGAACAAACCCACAGTGACATTAAATCTGCACTTTGAAGGCTGTAATGTTTGTCCCATCGTTTCAGAATTAGCATTTGAGGTCGGAGCGCACCTTCATAGGAACAGCGGGGTAAGGTGGCAAATGTTTCAAATTTTGGGGACTCGGACAAAGGTCTCCTTCCCCTGAGGGTAGGGGAGGGGAGCTACAAATCCAGTCAGCTAAGGGAAAACATTAATGAAGTCTAATCGCTTAAATAATTATAAACACCGTTAAGAGAAATGTGTCGACGTGCTTCACGAAACACGTGGGTAACTGGCGGATAGTGCATAGGCATTTGTTGTGAGTTGTTACGGACGTGTGTTATAATGTGCTTGCAAGCAAATACCTACAGTTTTGGGCTATGATATCAGTACTTTGAGACGTGCTCATTTACGTGCTGGTGTGAGTTTCCAGATAAACGCCGAAAATGCATTTTTTAATGAACTTACTGGCTTAACTTTTCCTTATGCCTTAAGTTTTAAGACCGTAATTTCAATATTACAATCACTGAAGCAGGGGTAAAAAAACGACAACGGGTACAAACAAACTGTAGGTATTTTACCGATGCCCAGCCTCTTGCTCCATCCACAATCGTCTCCAGGTCAAGCTCACGGAGCCTGGGGTAAAGGGCAGGGGCGTAGCCAGGATTTCGCTCAAGGGGGCGGCGCCCCGAAAAGGGCCCCCTGCGACAGCGCCAAAAGGGCCCTGATGGGTAAAAAACAGGCCATTTTTAACAGTAACGGGGGGCATTGCCCCCAGTGGCAAACCCCCAGTGACCGGAAATGCCCCCAGTGAAATAGACAAAATATGACTAAACATCAATAAAGCAACCCACCTAACGAACAAAGACAGAACACACCGATAATGATAATTTAGGTTTATTGCTGGTGCCAAATGCAATCCACAAAAATTGTGTTAAACAATTTCATCCGTGGATGTCTCCTCCATCGTGCGAAGACGAAACAAAGCGCAAGTTACGGGAAATCCCGCAAACGGCCTCAGCATCAACTAATCACAACGCTAGATATTAACGCGGCCTACAACCAATCAAACATCATGTTCTATCCGACCAGAAGCTCAACCCCAGCCAGTATCGTAAGATTGTATGATGCTCCGTCACACGAGGTCAGTTGGAGCTCGTTCGTGGATAGACGGGACAGGTGTAGTCAAAGCGCTAAGACAGGCAGAAGCCGGTGATTGCTGGTGTGGAAGTATGAAATGCTAAGTCTTTTATTTGTTATGTGGTGGTAGCATACATAAACGTCAGGGGCCAGCCAAACTCATACATACAAGTGACTTCAAACCCAAACAAACTTCAACATAAAGGGGGCCAGCCAAACTTCAACCGATGCTGACAACAAACTTCCACATTAGTACCAAAAACTGTCGAATTGGGGTCCTCGTTGCCTCCGCAGCGGCTGGTTATAAAATTTCCGGTTTTCCCCATTTTGACTGAGATCAAGAACTTGCTGGTCAAGAAGTGGGTGGGGGAGGGGAGGGAGGGGACAAGCCTCCTGGTCTCCCTTTCCGACGCTTGTTGAGCATGCGTGAAATTTTAGTGAGATCGCTGCATCAATTTTTGTCTGCAAAATCGATAAGTTGTTAGCTGGCTTTTATCATAGATTCCTTGATGTTGAAAAAAACAAAACCCTTCCAAGAAGGAAAGCGGTGACGCCAAGACCCCGACATTTGGTGCTTCGATAAGCCTAAACAATTATTAGCTGGTTTTGTACTACATTCCCTAGATGATTTTGACAGCAAAAGTCACACATCATAGAAGGTATGTATATAAAACCTACCGATAGCGATGAACGACTGTTTTCGATGCTATAGGAATTTAATTATCTTGCACACTCATAAAAAAAATAAGAAAATCACCTTTCATTTGGAATACATTGCATCAGCGTCAGGCCAAAATCCCTCCAACAGGGTGAGAGTTGGCGACGCCGTAGACCCGGCAGTTATGTGTCGTTAAACCCCCAACAATAATTATTATTATGAGCAGCGTCAGGGCTGCCAGGCCGATGTCGTAGCCAAATTCCTCGAATTGGGCCTTTTTGTCGTGTTTGGCCCCGCGATTTTTCGGTTGGCCCTTTCATGGAATCTGGCCTTTTTGCCCCTTTTCTACTGTTGGCAACTAAGCTATTTCTGTTTTTCCCTTGCATAAATATGGCTTATTTTGACCTCTTCCGCTCTGGAATACGATATTCTGACACCGAAAAAAGCACAGCAGCAGGAAAACGGTTTTGGTGGTGGAAGGAGGGACAGAACTTTAAAAACACTATCCACAAAAAATGGCCACCCAAAACCGGACCAAAGGATGCGAACTATAGGCGCCTTTTGGTGAAAAGGTATGGCAAAGTGCGCCGCTGAGGCTCCGCTCTCCACCCACTTACCAAAATCATAGAGCGCCACTGTTCAAGAAAAAAATGAATAGCTAGAAAAAGGAAAGCATTAAATATTAGCGGGGAGTGGTGCGGTCAAGATGATTAATGATGCTAACAAATGATCTGGTTATGAGGATAAAATCATTTGATGATCACGCGGGATTGGAAGAGTACCCCTGGCTCAGTATTAAATGAGTGGTGTGCTAAAAAAGTATTGCGTCAAGTCAATATCAAATTGTCAACAATCAATTTTAAACAGTGATACAAGTCGCTTTTTCTGCGGGCTTATGACTCCCGTTAGGGTTGTTTTAGCATAAAATCTGGCTTTTGTGGTATTTATTTGGCTATTTTAGTGAAAATGAAATTTTGCCCCTCTTTGGCCCTTTTTCTAACTCGGTTTGACCTTTTCCACCGAAAATGGCAACCCTGGGCAGCATGTATAATCTGGAATAACACAAAAATTGAGAAACATTTTATTAACACTAACGCTTCTAAGTTTTATCAAAACCCCTCAAAATGGGGTATTGATCCCTTGAACACTATAACGGCCAGCACAAAGAATGCCCCCCACTGACTTTCCTAAAATGCCCTGGTAAAAGTGCCCTGCTTGTTACAGAATCGTGTCCTCAGGAGGGCCTTCGGGCCCTCAGGGGGACGGCTGTCCCTGCCGCCGCCCCTCTTGGCTAAGCCCCTGGTAAAGGGACAGGCGAACTTACCCTCTCCAGCGCTGGGGGTGAGCCAACGATGCGTACATGTGATATATCCGAAAAAATCCATGCTCAGGGGCAAATAACAAAGGTTATTATTTAGGGACATAAGAGTTTGATCCGTGCTCTTCTGCGTGCTACTGACAGTTTTCTAATTCACGCTGAAAATTTTATTTTGGAAACGGCTTAAATTTTTGGAATAATTATAACTTTTTTCAGTAAGAAATACAATATTTAAACAATGTTTCCATGGTGTTCATTGGCTCATTCCAAACATTTTATGTATAATTTTACCAACTTATAATTATCCTAATTGGATCAAATAGCTTTGGAAGAAATTACTGCGCGGGCAAAGTGTAAAATTGTTGGATGGTTTAACTCCTGAACCGTTTCATCCAGCGATCTAAGAAAATGCCACAGTCGTGTTCCAGTCTACTGATATTACCATGCACGAAGTTCAAAAAAAGATCGAGTATGAGGGTGCCAGGCTTGCGCTGAAAGTTCGTGGAAAGTTCCATTTTGTGTTTACCTCATCCAAAGTGCCCTGCAAACACCAGTATGACAAAATATCGAAGGATTTATGTATTTGCAAGCTTTTCCCGGTAGCGCGGTTGGCAGCTGCCAATCAAATCCGTCAAAATGTCACGTGGAATTACATTTAAGAAAAACAGCAGAAAGTTCTGTTCATTATCAATTAGTTTTCGTTCTAGTTTTGTTGGCAGGACTTGTCACATTTTTATTTTACTTTTTATTTTTTTATTTTTTTACTGTAACCATGCGCGAGTGTCTGTCTATTCATGTGGGCCAGGCAGGTGTCCAGATCGGCAACGCTTGTTGGGAGCTGTATTGCCTCGAACATGGCATTCAACCAGATGGCCAGATGCCATCAGACAAGACAGTCGGCGGAGGAGATGACAGCTTCAACACTTTCTTCAGTGAAACCGGAGCCGGCAAGCATGTGCCAAGGGCAGTGTTCGTAGACCTGGAGCCTACAGTTGTTGACGAAGTGCGTTCTGGTACATATCGGCAACTGTTCCATCCAGAGCAGCTCATCACTGGGAAAGAGGATGCAGCTAACAATTATGCCCGTGGTCATTACACCATTGGCAAGGAGATCATTGACCTTGTTCTGGACCGAATCAGGAAGCTGGCTGACCAGTGTACTGGCCTTCAGGGTTTCCTGATCTTCCACTGCTTCGGAGGCGGAACTGGGTCTGGTTTCACCTCGCTCTTGATGGAGCGGCTCAGCGTTGACTACGGAAAGAAGTCAAAGCTAGAGTTTGCTGTCTACCCCGCACCTCAGATTGCAACAGCTGTCGTTGAGCCGTACAACTCGATTTTGACTACTCATACGACGCTGGAGCATTCTGATTGTGCATTTATGGTCGATAACGAAGCTATTTACGATATTTGCCGACGTAATTTGGATATTGAGCGGCCCACGTACACAAACTTAAACCGGCTGATCGGTCAGATCGTCTCCTCCATAACGGCATCGCTTCGCTTCGACGGCGCCCTCAACGTGGACCTCACAGAGTTCCAGACCAACCTGGTGCCGTATCCACGCATTCACTTTCCCTTGGCCACCTACGCTCCGGTCATCTCTGCTGAGAAGGCGTACCACGAGCAGCTGTCTGTAGCTGAGATCACCAACGCCTGCTTCGAGCCCGCCAACCAGATGGTGAAGTGTGACCCGCGCCACGGCAAGTACATGGCCTGCTGTCTGCTCTTTCGTGGTGATGTTGTTCCTAAGGATGTCAACGCCGCCATCGCTACCATCAAGACCAAGCGAACCATCCAGTTCGTGGACTGGTGTCCCAACCGGCTTCAAGGTCGGCATTAACTACCAACCCCCAACTGTGGTGCCTGGTGGTGACCTGGCGAAGGTACAGCGAGCTGTCTGCATGTTATCCAACACTACCGCCATCGCCGAGGCTTGGGCCCGCCTGGACCATAAGTTCGACCTGATGTACGCTAAGCGTGCCTTCGTGCACTGGTACGTCGGAGAGGGTATGGAGGAGGGAGAGTTCTCCGAGGCTCGCGAGGACCTGGCAGCACTAGAGAAGGACTTCGAGGAGGTCGGGATGGATTCCGTCGAGGGAGAAGCTGAAGAAGGCGAATACTAAAATGAACGACAGTAGATTTTGTTTTGTTTTGTTTTGTTTTGTTTATCATTATTATTTCCTAAAATGGTATAGATGACACTGTGCATCTCGTGTTAATATTTTTAGCATGTCAACAAGGCTCGTAACTCGCATGGTAAAAGTGCAGGCCTAGGGATATCCCTTTATGAATGCCTTTTTAATTGTATATGCCCGGGAAAAATATAAATTCGAAGTACTTTGTGTCTCCTTGGCCAAAAATTTATCAATCTGGCGAACAGATTATTGCTCACCCTCGTCTTATGTGAATTTAGTTTCAAAAGAAGCATCTAAAAATTGAGTTGCAAGAAACGAGGAAACTTACACGTATCGTCAACACAAGTATTGATGGTATCATCAAGAGTTCTATGTCCGTTTTTGTGAAACATTTAATAAACTATAGAATAGAAAACTTCTATGCAAAATTCGACCAATTAAGTCGTGCTCAACATGTGGAGATTCAGATGAAACGACAGTTTCTGACGGCTAAGCATGGCAGACTAATTGACAAAGCCACATAATAATATCACAAATGACAAAAGGCCATACCATGGTAAAAACGTTAAATGAAGGTAAAAAAGTCCAATCCTCAAGGTACAAAAGAGGTGTTAATTTGCAATGATACCTACAGGACAAGTGGGGTGTTAATTATGTCGATGGGTGCAAAATCGGAGCAGAAAAGCTGGCAGTTAGGGTTAAAAACTTTGCACAGTTCTATGAAACATTGCAATATATCTTCATTTTCGATCTTTAAATAGACACCCGCCCTCGGCCAAATTAATTTTTTCATGGCAGTGACGCGAGGTCGAGCCGCCCGGTGCTTTATCCATGTGAACTTCGCCAATTAAGTACGACTGGTCACATTTCACATATGCAATAGCTACTACAGATACCTGGGGCGGCCCGTAGCCAGGCGGATGCACTGGGTGCCCGGGCACCCCCTGTAAGCCCAGGGCACCCCCAGGCGCTTTCCTGGGCACTCACTCTACTGAATGTATAGAGATTTCCCCACACCCTGAACATTAACAACTTTGACTCGTTAGCCACTGTTTGTCTCCAGTAGGATCTTGGTCCGGCTACGGGCCTGTACCTGGGGGTCAAGTGGTCATATTACCAGTATTTATATGATACAGTATATTGTAGGTTCAAGACAGTATACTTTCATGGTGGCATGGTATACATATATACGAAGGGTGGATAGGTGAATTTTTAACATATCGGCTGTTTAAAAAGTAAATAACGACCATTTGTATTTGTATTTGTTACAAACACTTCCACACAAACGGTGGCTTTTCAAGCGCCGTCGTAATGGACGTGAGGTGATGAAGACTATGGAAGGAGACGTTAACGATTAGGATGGATGAGGGTAAAGGAAGGTGGGATACTACCTGGAGGGGTCGCTGCTGCCCCAGGTGCATGCGCTCGCTGCCTCCAGGTAGTTAAAGGTTAACCAGGAGGATAAGGATAGGATTGTCAATTACACGCACACACACACACACATAGGAACTGAAAACACAAAAATAAAGTAAAGAAGATGAAAATGAAATCGGCGGTGTTCGGCACCGTATTCGTTTTAATTTCGTAGACGTCACTGTCTGATTCCAGTTCGCCATGCACTTCATGAACAAATTTACGTATGTCAAAGCAGGTGATACCGAAAAGACACCTATGTCGAATCTTAACATTTTGGGGGGACGTTCCCCTGATTCACAAATTGGGGAAGGCTTTCTCCGTCCTCCCGCTTTGGACACCCATGGGTCAAAAAAGGATAGTCAATTATAATTCATTTCTACTGAAAACCTTGCATCTCAAGAGCCTGTTCTACGCTGTGCGGCCGTTACCTACAGATTTTGGGGATATTTTTTCCGGTTTAGTCGAGTTCCCTTTCCCCGTCAATGGCTGATTAGCATCTTTCTAGGACCAAAGGTGCCCAAAAGTTTATATAAATCAAGATATAGTAAGCTTTTTTATTTTATGCTCAAAGTACCTTCCCTTTTCTCCCGGGGTGTCCCTCAAAGGTGTTGTGCCCCACCATACGAAAGTTTTGGCTGCGCCCCTGCTTGGGAACGATGAAAAAGAGATATGAAGCCCTGAGCAAAGCCATAGATATGGTAACTGACACATTTTGGAAAACATCAGCCACGGCCACCCTACCGCTGCGTACGGGGTACAGGCGTTTCCACGCAACTATGGTTACGTCCTTGGGTAACATCGGCATCGTCAAAGATGTTGGGCGGTGCAGCATAGCTGCAGGATAGACACTGCGGCACAGTATACATAGATAAAGA
The DNA here is from genome assembly GCA_034440635.1 of Lepas anatifera. Classification (NCBI taxonomy): domain Eukaryota; kingdom Metazoa; phylum Arthropoda; class Thecostraca; family Lepadidae; genus Lepas; species Lepas anatifera. Next base: position 1,225,609 of record JAOTON010001028.1, on the reverse strand, counting down.
AAATAGTCCGGATAGTGCGGCACAGCGTAGCTGAAGTCCTTGCACTGCGGTGCAGCGCAGCAGACGGCATTATTGAGACCCAGCATTAACACGCGCCTCGCTGGGGTCCCTGGCATGACGCGCCCCGCTGGGGGCGTTTTTCGCCCCCTCCGTATCTCGTTCCCCACAAAAGCTAAAGGAAAATTACGGGCGGCGTTCGAAAGCTCTTGACAAGACAAAGAGATTTTGTAACAACAACTTTTATGTCAGGCAAATATTGAGGTCAGCATAGGTCAAAGAAGGTTCCATAGGCTTACAACAGAGCAGTGTACGTTTCTCTCTCCAGATCTGCCCTCAGGGGAGCTAGAGCAAATCTTGATGCATCATTGGAATCCTCTCATCGCGGCAAATCGAATGATGTATAATATGACCTTGCTAGCTCAAAAAGTGAAAATGACCTGACCTCGAACTAGGTCAGGCTCACAAAGTGACCTGGTATGGTCGTGTTGCATATTAATCGACTCCCCGTGACAATATAAGCACAATTCAAGCAAAATGGCAGCTTTATCTCAATTCAGTGAGAAGTTATTGGCAAAACAATCACTCAATGCTCACGTGACCTGATATTACCTTTGAGGGGTCAGATGCTCAAAAAAATCAACTTTATGGTCAAGATCGTGGTAAGAATAGACGGTTTGAGGGTTTCAGCTTTATCTATCCTGTATCTACTGAAAACGAGACCATTCTATTTTTTACCATAGACTTATAATGGGTGATCAAAAAATTGACCCCACCTTAGGTCAACAATATCAAAATTCCGAGATAGCAGATTTGTAGACCCTAATGACCTTATCATATTGTGGAAGTTTCAAACTGATCAATTCGCTGATGTTCCCTGGGCACCGCTTCAAACTCGTGATTTTAGGTTTTGAGGTCAGGTCACTTGACCTTGAATAGCTCCTTGACCTGACATGAACTTAACTAAAAAATGTGATCATTTGTGTCAAATTGATCAGGAATAAGGTACTGTAAGTTTCGTTGTTCTGCGTTTCTTCGTTTTTGAGCTATCTGGGGAAAACCAGGAGGGGGCGAATTTCGCCTCCCCAGCGGGGTGCGTGTTAGAGAAGCACCGATCGTTGAGGTTCTCATCCAGGGGTGTCGATATGGAGCTATTACGGACCTGTAACCTCGATCTTAACCCTTGCCCTGGTGGCGGGTACGAGCCACCTTCGCCCTGGTGGAGGGTTAAAAAGACCCCCACGATCTAAAAAAAAACTAAGGGCTAGAAAAAGTGCAAAACAGCAATCGAAAGATCTTCAAAAATGATATCGAAAGTACAAGGTCATTTTTCTCGCCAGTTCAATATCAAGGTCACCAGAGGTCAAAATAGGTCAAAATCGCTAATATGTGTACTAAGAAAACCTCACATATCTCTGAAACTATGATAGCTAGAAAAATTTTCTGAACACCTTTAAAAAGATCTTGAGTTGCTCTTCCATTACAAGGCCAATGATTTTCGGGTCAGGGCAAAGCCTAGGGAGCTGCAGGTCACTGAGCATTGGAAATGTTCTTGGGAATGTCCATAGCCACCCATGCATAAGGGCGTTTCCTTTTTCGCTAATCTAAATCTAATGAAAAATAAAATAAAAAGAAATGACATTAATAAACAATAACTAACTAGGAACGCGACGTCATCTGGGAGTTAAACAGGGGAGTATTGTAGCATACAAATTATTATTTTTTGCCTCAAAATAGAAAGTCGGACAATCATGGTGAGACGGCAGTGCACAGTGACTTCTGGCTGTCCGTAGGCCGGGTGGCGGCGGCATCGAGAGAATGTGACAGGAAAGTGGCCCATGCTAAAGGAATACACTGGTGTTAATGCCATTAAAATATACACACCTACTCAGTCAGTTGCCTCGTGCATCCTGTGATTTGCATTGGACCCTCCTTGTTTGAACGGTCAGAGCTACTTCTCCTTCCGCCTCGAATAGCCATTTTATCAGTTTGAATTTTTAGTGTTGCACACACATGAAAAGTCAGCTAATCGCGTATGTCACACGTACCGTAAGTATTGTATTGCCAATAAGTGTTTATCAATGAAAAAAGAAAAGCTGCATCATTTACCCTGATGCCGAAAAATACTAAGGATTCTAAATCGATACCTGGAATTTTACCCGCCATGCGTATTCACATACCAAACTCATTTAATGAATTCATACTCATGTTTTTCAGTGATATCGACACCGCACACTGCACAAACACCTAACCCATACATCAACCCATGCGCACAGAATGTCTCCTACATCTGTCCTCCTCCCTCAGTCGAACAGCCGGCAGAACGACCGCCATTCTCAACACCACACGCGTACGTTTTATAAACTGCCACGCGACTCCTCCCCACCGATGATTGAACTCGGCGTCAGCGGCGCCCAGCGGCGTGACCTTTCTAACCTCTGTGCCCCGCGGGCAATCGGCATCCAGCGGATGGCGGCTGCTGATTGGTCGAGGCGCGTTCACCTGTATAACGAGAATTTCGGCGGAAATTTCTCCAAAAGAATGATAGAGCTCAAACCATAAACCGAGACATAAATTAACATGATATTTTTCAAGCATTGCTAGCCATATTTTGCCCCACATTGGCTTGATTATCTGCGCCACCATCCAATACTTTTTGGTACAGGCGAGACAGCGGCAGCGGCCGAGTTCTCGGAAGTCAGGAGAGTCGCGAGATGGGCTTCTGCTGAGCGAAAAGGAGTGGGGCCCGGCCCGATGGTAATCGACAGAGAGATGCGAGAGACGTAGGTACATAAAAATAAACATTAACCGTCGGACGAGTTATGGCGAGTGTGAAGTAATGAGAGCGCTGCCAAAGTAAAACCAGGTAATATACCAGGAGAGGGGAAGCACGTGCTGCTTTGTTCCATGTTGGATGGTGAACAGGCACTAAGCCTAATTTGGGACTCAAAACATTTACGACGTTTTGACGCAATTTACCCTTCATACGTCATACCGCGACATTTGAAATTGTATGGGGAAAGCCAGAAGTTACAGGCAACGAATTTTTTGTCTAATGAGGGCACTCTTAATCGATCCACCATAATAACGTTGATTTTAGAAAACCAGTGGGGGCGCCCAAATCCGAAAACTATCAACTACGACAGCGTTAACCCTCGCCCCACCGGGGGCCATCGATGGCCCCCTAAGGTTTTCCGGAATAGCAGAAAAACGAAGAGGCGCAGAACCGCGGTTGAGGGCTCTACCTCTCACTGCATCATTTTCCCACCATCCCTGAAATTTTTTACCCCGGGTCACCCAAGGTCAGGTCACCAGACGAGGTCAACCAAGGTCACCTCACTTCAACTTTAGAGCTCTGTACGAGCTACATTTCAAAGTCGATCGATTTGAAACTTTCTACACTTTATGGCCCCAGCAGGTTCTACAAGGTGTACATCTGGGATTTTTCGATTTCGTGCCCTGAGGTCAGGTCACGAGGTGACCTCTCCCATTGAAAAAGCATGGGAAAAAGCTGTCTTATGATCTAAAAGTCACAAAAGCGATTGAAAATGCTCAGCTTGATCAGAACAGCGTTCTTGGACACCCTTTCACGGATTCCAGGGGTTATATTTGCCCTTTGACCTCTCCAAGGTCATCCAAGGTCACCAGGGGTCAAAAACAGTATTTTGACAATAACTTTTGACCTAATTAAGCTAGAGAGCTGAAACAAACACCATCGTGTTTGTCTCGTCACTAGCTTGCATTTGCTATACGGCAAGGTCACTTTCTGACCTTTCGTGACCTCAGGTCATCTTAGGTCACGAGGTGACCTCTGGAGGTCAAACCACTGGCGGGAGGTCTTTACGTTTCACATAGCGGAAAAAGGATTGACAATTTCCTATCAAATGTACTTTACCAGACCTCAATAGCTCTAATGGCATAAGAGTTATGCCCAGTTTGCTTAAGCATTGCATATTTGAGTGAATATAGCCGATTTTGACCTAATTTGACCTCTGGAGGTCAAACCATTGACCTGAGCACTAAAACATGTGAAGTAATTTCTTACTGAATTCACGCGAGGTTTCTATTGCACTTTGCAGATTTGCGCTAACGCCCATATTTTTGGAGTTACAGGGGGGGCCATCGATGGCCCCCGGTGGGGCGAAGGTGGCGCTGGACCCCCGGTGGGGCGCGGGTTAAGAGAGCCATTGTATTATAAACACTGTACAATACACTCCCCTAAATACATGAAACTATGATGCACTGCCTAATATGAAAAATAAGAGGTTCTCCACATCCAGAGATAGAAACTTATACCCCAGCCCTGTAGGTAGTTTCAAAGTTTCATTTGGCTAGGCACTAAGCATATACCTAGGGAACATACTTCTAAAGCAAAATATATTTTGTAAAACAAAAAATAGTATAAGTGACAGTGGAGGAATTGTATATTAGACCAAGTCGTCAGAAAATAATTTCCGATTTCGGATTAAGAGTAGTGATTTTATTATGTCATGATATGTTGTAAACATGATGCAAGCAAAACAAATCCAATGAATCTACGTTTAATGGGCGCGGAACGGCCTTTTCTGAAGGCTTGTTTTCAGAAGGACGGCGTTGAAGTCTCCGTTGACTTCACAATGCATTGTTGTCAGTATCCTAGCAGTATGGTAACTTAGTTACCAACATCAAAACATCGGATCCATTTGCACCCGATCCGTAGCCAGGCGGATGCACTGGATACCCGGGCAGCTGCTGAGAGGCCAAGGCACCCTCTGGTCCTTTCCTGGTCACCCCCTTGTATTGAAGATAGTTGGATTTCTCGGGTTTTGAACCTTAACAACTTTGGAAATTGTTGACCTTTAAAGGGAATGTGGCACCTTGGTCGAATCCTGGAATTTAGTGTAATTAGGGGCACTTTTACCGAAAATCATGGAAACGTCCATGACTTCTCTGAAAAATGTACAATAAGCTCAATATTTCGATTTTCTAACATCCGCTTCTAGGGGAAAAATAAATATCAGCCTGTGGATGATGTCATGGTCTGGTAACCACTAGCGTATTCAATAGGCTTCAAGGGCTTCGATTGGCTGATACTCACCGTGACGTCAGCATATGTCGTCACACCAACAACTGACAACTGTGGCCTGCTGCTCACGGTACATGAGGGGTACATTTCAGGTAGGTTTTAGCTTTTATCTACGGAAGCTTTGAGTTTCAAGACAAATGAGATATTGAGTACTGGGTTTTCCGGCATGCTTTACAGCTTGGCTATCTCAGTCAAAATCACGTTATAAAGGTGTCACATTCCCTTTAACGACGCACCAACCTCTTGGATTATGCGGTGTCGCCAACTCTCATCCTGTTGGGAGGGATAGTCAGGTTGTCCTCATTCACTGTCCCTGCGGAGGATTTTTAACCGGAACCTATGGCGCAGGATACAGATGTGCTGCCTAATGCAACACAGCACCCCCTCCCCCTCCACCCTTAATAACTGTGGCTGGTCAGCTGGTTGAGCCTTTTCTCTAGTTGAGTACCTACTCAGATTTGGGTCTGGCCACGAGCGTGGTTTGTATGTGAGACCTTGGAGTAAGACAGTGTAGTAATGTAATAATCTAATGATCAGACTGGAGGCTGTAGGTATGCTATCCTGTGCTCACTCTGAGCCTTCCTGCCGAGGAGATCAAGATGTTCCAGACTACTTCCATGGAAGTTGTCGACTTACTCGTTCATGGTCAGGGCGTGGAACTGTGTGTGAAGGAGGTAACGGCCGACTCCGAGGCTGTGTTCGGATACGACAAGAGGGACGGCTTCATGAGGGCTAGGATTACTCACAGGCAGATGACCGGCAAAGTGAGGCCCAAGAAAGACCACGCAATGGTCTGCTTATAGAAAGGATGGATAACAAGTAAAACTCATGTCTAATGTACTACGGAATCGATGTGTAATGTGTGTAGGATATTCGAGTTGCCAGGTCATCTGCAAATATATGATGGTGATTAAAACATACTCACAGCATTAAGCATGTGTCAGACAAATAAATACGGCAAGCAAATAGAATTAGTCGTCAATCCAGTTTGTTTCAGAACTGTGTGTCTCAAAATGCCCATGACGCAGGATAACATACCTACAGCCTCCAGTCTGATCATTTGATTATAACATTACTACACTGCCTTACTCCAAGGTCTCACATACAAACCACGCTCATAGCCAGACCCAAATCTGAGTAGGTACTCAACTAGAGAAAAAGCTCAATCAGCTGACCAGCCACAGTTATTAAGGGTGGAGGGGGAGGGAGGGGGGTGCTGTGTTGCTATAGGCAACACATTTGTATCCTGCACCATAGGTTCCGGGCTCAAATCCCCGGCAGGGACAGTGAATGAGAACAACCTGACTATCCCTCCCAACAGGATGAGAGTTGGCGACACCGTATAATCCAAGAGGTTGGTGCGTCGTTAAAGGGAATGTGGCACCTTTATAACGTGATTTTGACTGAGATAGCCAAGCTGTAAAGAATGCCGGAAAACCCGGTACTCAATGTATCATTTGTCTTGAAACTCGAAGCTTCCGTAGATAAAAGCTAAAACCTACCTGAAATGTACCCCTCATGTACCGTGAGCAGCAGGCCACAGTTGTCAGTTGTTGGTGTGACGACATATTCTGACGTCACGGTGAGTATCAGCCAATGGAAGCCCTTGAAGCCTATTGAATACGGTAGTGGTTACCAGACCATGACATCATCCACAGGCAGATATTTATTCTTACCCTAGAAGCGGATTTTAGAAAATCAAAATATTGAGCTTATTTTACATTTTACAGAGAAATCATGGACGTTTCTATGATTTTCGGCTAAAAGTACCCCTAATTACACTAAATTCCAGGATTCGACCAAGGTGCCACATTCCCTTTAAATGTCAACAATTTCCAAAGTTGTTAAGGTTCAAAACCCGAGAAATGCAACTATCTTCAATACAAGGGGTGACCAGGAAATGACCAGAAGGTGCCTTGGCCTCTCAGCAGCTGCCCGGGTATCCAGTGCATCCGCCTGGCTACGGATCGGGTGCAAATGGATCCGATGTTTTGATGTTGGTAACTAAGTTACCATACTGCTAGGATACTGACAACAATGCATTGTGAAGTCAACGGAGACTTCAACGCCGTCCTACTGAAAACATGCCTTCAGAAAAGGCCGTTCCGCGCCCATTAAACGTAGATTCATCGGATTGGTTTTGCTTGTGTCATGTTTGCAACATATCATGACATAATAAAATCACTACTCTTTATCCGAAATCGAAAATTATTTTCTGACGACTTGGTCTATTGTATATCCACCAGTCAGTTATAGCTTCCACCCAGCCCGGGGAAGACTTATCTAGTGGTATGGGCGCCAATAGCCAAAGTAGCTACAGCATCTAAAAACTATAATTATTGTGATAATGAGGTTCTTTGTCATTGTAAGCCCAGAGCCAGAGAGTTTACCTAATCGTACATGACAAACCGCAATGTCCCCCCCTTCCGGCTGTTTCAAAAATATTTCCACATATGATAAAAGTAAAGGAACACACTGACAAGTTGGATATTAAATATATTCAAAAGCAAGCACACGGACGCGTTTCGTAACTTCTTCAGCGTGTGTTTGAAGGCTAGAACTATCCGTTGACGCATGAAGGTTTCTTTGAACTCACGTGAGGCTAAACGTGGATAATATTTGCCAATATTTTTGATATTGCGAAATCTCCTCTCTTGGAATTTAGATTTTCTTTTTGTTCAATTAGGGCCGACTCCAAAAACTTTCTTCTATTTTTTGGTAGACCTCTGTGGAGAATTTCTGCATTTTTCCAGTTTGGTAAGTGGTCAAATTGTTCGGAGTGTATTACAAATGAACTCGTGCTTCTATGATTTCTAAGGTCTGATATGTGTTCGTAAATTCGTTTTTGCAGGCCGCGATACGTCTCCCCGTAGTAGAATCTTGTGCAGTTTTGACATGGAATTTTGTAGACGATGCTGTTCTCATTGCTGTTTTTCGAATCTTGCTTCTTTTTGATGAGGTCTCCTATTTTCAAGCCTGTGCTTGCAATAAACCTAATCTCTGCTTGTTTAAGTGTCCTTTTTAGTATTCCGTGTTGAGATGTTTTCGGTCCTACAATAGTTCTCAGTGGCGTTGCTCTTGTTTTTCTCGAGTTTCTAATCTTTTTTGCCTTCAAAAGACATCTCACGATAAATGCTTTAGGGTATTTTAGTTTTAGAAACGACGAGAAAATGTGATTGATCTCCTCTTCGAGGTATTCGTTGCTGCACACACGGAGTGCACGGAGGAAAAACCCAATGATTACCCCGGATTTTACTCGCTCACTATGGGAAGAAAAATAATGTATGAAATCTTCGGAGTTGGTTGGCTTTCTGTATACTTTAAATTTCACTCCGTCGTCAGTCCTCAGAATCTCTACGTCCAGAAAAGGTATTCTGTTGTCTTGCTCAGTTTCGATCGTAAACTGGATGGAAGGTTCTACATTGTTCATCTGAACCAGTTTGTCTTCCAAATTCATTTCCTCTGGCACTAGAACAAAAATGTCGTCTATATATCTTACCATACTGTGTCAGGTCCCATAATCCTTCGAAGTGTTGCTCTTCGAGCATTTCCATGAATAAGCAAGCAGCCACGGGGCTCAGAGGAGAACCCATGGCCAGGCCGTTAACCCTCGCCCCCACCGGGGGCCATCGATGGCCCCCCTAAGGTTTTTCGAGATAGCAGAAAAACGACGAGGCGCAGCACCGCAGTTGAGGGCTCTACCTCTCACTGCATCATTTTCCCATCATCCCTGAAATTTTTACCCCGGGTCACCCAAGGTCAGGTCACCAGACGAGGTCAACCAAGGTCACCTCACTTCAATTTAGAGCTCTGTAAGAGCTACATTTCAAAGTCGATCGATTTGAAACTTCCTACACTTCATGACCCCTCCAGGGTCTACAAGGTGTATATCCGGGATTTTTCGATTTCGTGCCCTGAGGTCAGGTCACGAGGCGACCTCTCCCATTGGAAAAGCATGGGGAAAAGCTATTTCATGATATAAAAGCCACAAAAATGATTGCAAATACTCAGACTGCTCAGAACAACGTTTTGGGACACCCTTTCACGGATCCCAGGGGTCATATTTGCCCTTTGACTTTTCCAAGGTCATCCAAGGTCACCAGAGGTCAAAAACAGTATTTTGACAATAACTTTTGACCTAATTGAGCTAGAGCGGTGAAACAAACACCATCGTGTTTGTCTTGTCACTGGCTTTCATTTGATATACGGCAAGGTCACTTTTTGACCTTTCGTGACCTCAGGTCATATTAGGTCACGAGGTGACCTCTGGCGGTCAAACCACTGGCGGGAGGTCTTTACGTTCCGCATAGCGGAAAAAGTACTGGCAATTTGCTATCAAATGTACTTTACCAGGCCTCAATAGCTCTAATGACATAAGAGTTATGCCCAGTTTGCTTAATCATTGCATGTTTGTGTGATAATAGCCGATCTTGACCTAATTTGACTGGAGGTCAAACCATTGACCTGAGCACTAAAACATGCGAAGTAATTTCTTACTGAATTCACGCGAGCTTTCTATTGCACTTTGCAGATTTGCGCTAACGCCCATATTTTCGGAGTTAGAGGGGGGGCCATCGATGGCCCCCGGTGGGGCGAAGGTGGCGCCGGACCCCCGGTGGGGCGCGGGTTAACTTGAGCTTACTCCTCGTCCTCGAATGCAAATGCTTGAAAATCTAGGCATAGTTCAACTAGATTGATAAACTGAGCTTTTGGCACAGGGAACTCTTGAGATGGAATTTGTTTGATGGCACGTTTTATCGCTTGCGTTGCTCCTTGAACCGTACATTAGTGAACAAAGCTTTAACATCGAAGCTCGCCATCTTCTTATTGCTAAAGTTGAGCTCTCTTATTCGCTGTAGTAGGTCTCCTGAGTTTATTAAGTGACTGTCACTGATGGATCCTAGTAGCCTTGTCAGTGGCTTGGCAAGAACTTTCGCCAGGCGATGCGGTGCACTTCCAATACCGGAGGTTATTGGTCTCATTGGAATTCTGGCTTTATGGACCTTCGGCAAACCTCTCATTTGTGGTGTCTTAGGATCTTGTTCTAAAAGATGTTGTAGCTTTCATCCCTTTTCTGATTTTTTAAGGATTTTTCTTGCCTTTCTGTTAAATTCTATGCTCTGTGTTTTGACAAATCCTTTAGTTTTCTTAGAATATGTTTGGTCGTCGTTGAGTAGATTATGCATCTTCTCGTCGTAGTCACTTTTATCCATGACTATGACACCCCCTCCCTTATCTGCTGATGTAATAATGATGGAGCTGTCATTTGCCAGACCCTTTAAGGCAATGATATATCTATCATAAGATTTCGTGAGTTCACAGAAACCTTCATGCGTCAACGGATAGTTCTACGCTTCAAACACACGCTGAAGAAGTTACGAAACGCGTCCGTGTGCTTGCTTTTGAATATATTTAATATCCAACTTGTCAGTGTGTTCCTTTACCTTTATCGTTCTGTCAAATGGCTCTTCAACATTTTCACATATGCTCCGAAAATTGTTTCCAAAAAATTTGGACGGATATTTTTATGAGCCGTCATTTCCCTAAACAAGGGTTGGTGGTAGAAGCAAACAAACACATTATTACTTGAAACACAGACCCTCATACCAGACACAGAACTGCGTTCTGTTGTATTGCTGCATTGTTCTTTATTAAGTGCCTCATAAATGCTATTATTTAACCCTGTGAATCAATAAAAGCCAAATAATTGTATTTGCAAAAATCAAAACATGTTCACCAAACATATTTATATGTATTCTTAATAATTCTTAGGGCCATGGCTGGAGATCTCTTCTTGATCCAGGAAGGGGGGGTCTTGAGTAGGTTAAGGCTGGCACGGCAATACAAGCCCTACACAAAGCGTATGGGAGACCCAAAATCCAGGGGGTCCTAACCCCCAACCCCTTGGAATTTCCACCCATGCTTAGGGCACATGGTTGATTCATGGGATTGTTTTTTTCAGATGCAAGTGGGATCAGTATAGGAGTAATAAAGAGCCAGTGTTTTATATTGGGAGCGATGCCATCCTGGATTTTGATTTGTTCTCGATTATTTGTGCAATAAGTAGTCGTGCTACCAGCTTCTCATTCTACACAGAAATAATTTATTACAAGACACAGGCTTAAAATTGTGTTTCTACAAGGTCTACTATAGCAAAACAATAGTTGCACCGTAGAAAAACTTACGAAGTAAAAAAACCCTGGTTAAGTCACTAGCATAAAGCAATGTAATTACTACAGAATGACAGCCTTGCCTTGTGCCACAATAGTGCGCGCCTCGTTCATACCTGGTTCATACCTTGCTTATGCACCAGCGCTGTACTAAGTGAATACTAGGCGTTGTAATGACATTGTACATAGGTGGTAGGTAAAGCTAGGGGTGTTGTTGCACCCTTGCTCGGCCATTGTCGTTTGACTATGATTTCAAATACGCTACAGTCGCCATCTTGCTTTCTGTTTAACCGTGGCAATACACACTGACATGCATGCCATGTAGGTTAGAATGAATGTGAGTTATTTTTAATCAATCGTGGAACCTTGGGAACTGCTTGGAATATTTGTTAGTGATCTGCGAGTTGGTAAGTATTGTTCTCTGTTCCAATAGTTGAAAAGTGAGGTATTTTGGAATGGTCAATCCAGGTCCAGTTAAGTTGAGGTCGTGGTAACTTCAGGCATGTACACCATATTAGAATTAAGGCTCATATTTTCGTGTCAAACGAGCACAGACTATTTGATCATATGGCTTAGGTACCTACAATAGGTAGAACTTAATTGTGTTTGCCTTATGGGCCAGTCTGAAAAATAGGGTGAGTTCCAATATTATATTGTTGGTGTCTGCGTGTATTTTCTCTGGTTTAAGGAAGCTTCACTGATAGAAAAAATGACACCTTTTAATCATTTGGTGACACCGTCAAAAAGTTCCCACCGCAAGGGAGTTCGGCCAACCCCGCCAAGCAGTGTCACTACCCACAAAGCCGGTGTCAATACAGGGTCAGACACCGTATTTGAGAGTTTTTGTAGGTTTGGGAGAAGAGATGACTCCCATCGAAAGGAGTCACGACCCTCATCAAAAGGAGTCACGACACCCATCTGACTCCTTACCTGACCACCATTTCAAGGGTACCTGCTTTACGGTGTATTTCTTGCGAAGTACTCTAAATCAAGGTGTCAATACATATGTATTGATGCCGTCTTATGGTGTTAGTGTAGATTGACTCCTCACTTGTGACCCCGTATCTTAGCGTCATTTTTCTTGCGACCCCTTTCTCCACCCAGTCGGTCGTAAAAAGTAATGGTGGATGAGCATTTCTGTATTTATATTAGTTCACGAGTTTAACACATAATCACTGCACATGTTCTCAACCACGGCATGCGTTCTATCAGCAATAATTTTACACATGGATGCCGAAATGCTACACCCATATCAAAGTTTTCTGAGTTAATATGCAGCCGCCACACTCGGATATAAACAAGTGAGCTTTGTCTTGGAAAAAGCCTTTGCATTATCATGATATACACGTAGTGACAAAATGCACAGCGCTCTTACTAGCTTCTACATCATTTTCGGCACTTTGGGTCAAGAGACCTCAGGCTCGAGAAACCACGCAAAAGTCTCTCGAACTAGTGACTCGGAACACTCTCGCACGTAGTCGCTGAATCCTCTGATGCCTTTTCAACACCTGCGATAGGAGGTACTCACAATGTTGAGTGGAATATCTTGCTCATGATTTGAAAAATGTTTGGCAAAGACAGCACGTTCAGGTTGCTTACACAGAGTGTAAGAAAAACATCGTGCTGGTGTTCAACGTTAAATACTACAAACAGGTTCTGTCTACGCCCTGGAAAGAATGGAATCGCTTAAATCAAATTTTGGAAATGCATCGTAAATGTTCGCATGTGGGGCTCGTATAGCACATGGTACGTAATGACACAGGGTTCTGAAGAGAAATGGAGGTCAAATGTACGGTAAAGGGACAAAGGACGTGAATAATTACAGGAAATAGAACCTGCGAGTTTTCGATGTATGACTGCAGCCAAAACCAATAGCCGATTGATGCAGCCTTAACACGCGTATTGGCTGGGGTCTGAACCACATTCACTTTGACGGGGGCGTGTACCGGCCCCCCTGAAATCTCGGAATTATGCTAGATAGAAAAAACGGTAAAATATGTTGGATTGCCCCTCCAGGTCTCTATCTAAAGCATCTAAACAGTTTTCGTCAGGTCAAATTTAAGGTTACTAGAGGTCAAGGCATGTCACCATTAGGATAACATGGAAATGAAGGTGTTTCGTCATTTAATCTGAACCAGTAAAGATAGAGCAAACAGATATAAAGAGTTGGAATCGTATGGCAATCAGAATCGAATGATATATAATATGATCATGCTAGGTCAAATACTCGACTTGACCTAGAAAGGCCATGTTATATATCATTTGATTCGGCTTGTTGCGATGATTTCAATCGTCGAGACTTAGTATTTCCTTGCTAACGGAATTTTCTAGACCTGCCGTTATGTTTTAAACACGAACTCTATCTTTTGTGTTTTAGTTATTCAGTCGTAACATGTTTAGCTCAGGTTTTTAAGTCTCTCGACTTCATCTGCACATGGGAATATGTGCCCGTAGACGATAGACAAAACAAATGAAATAAATCCAAGCGGTAGCGGCAGGGAACCGTCGCCCCTCTTCTAAAGAAGCAAGCATGACACTGTTGCAGGGGCGTAGGAACGGTTTGAAAAGTGGGGGGGGACAACCTAAGAGGGGGCCCACCTCAAGGGGGCCCCAGCCCAAGGGGGCCCATAATTGTGAACAATTTTTGATAGCTCGTTTGGTTTTAATAAGGCACGCATGCACACTAGGTTGTCAATATATGAAAAATTGAGAAATTAGATTTTTCCCTATGATTTCGAGGTTAACTATTATGATCTAATAAATCATAGTAAAAAGCCAAAAAATATTTTTGGGCTTTTTACCCATATCTTTTCAAATAAGAAATACATTGTTAAGCTCTTTTGGAGGATTTCAATCATTTCTTACCACGAACACGTTTTTTACATTTACAGATGTTTAGGCCCTTTTCATCATATTTACAAAATTAAAAACTGTTTAGAAAACTGCAAACAATGTTTTGATATCAAGTAGCCTTACTTCGCTATGCCTAATCAACTTGTATTTAGGTACTTAATTTAATGACAAAAATTGGGAACATTTATTTAGGTTATTACGGATCCCTTCTTTACATCATAAAAGATTGATTTAGGTAAAGGCTGATCACAATAAATCCACATTTAACGACCAAAGTTCGTATGGCTAAAGTACGTATAGATAAACTTCGCACGCATAAGTTCGTAAGCAAATATATGTACGTCGGGTATAAAGCTCGTATGACAAAAGTACGTACGCAAAAGTACCCACGTACGTAGAAGTTCGTAAGCAAATTTACATAGGGTATAAAACTCGTAAGCCACAAGTAGGCATGTATGCAAAAGTACGTATGCAAAAATACGTAAGCAATGAACGTAGGGGTATACAACTCATATGCCAAAAGTACGTAAGCAAAACTACACATTCCTGTCATGATACCTTAAAACTTATTCCCGTATGATCACCGCAGTTCTGTCCTCCCCCGTTAGCAATTTTGCGAACTCTGAAATTACCATCGTTTTGGTGGGTTACTCTGTGAAAGTGTCGTATTCCGTTGACCATATGAGCCCTTTGAAACATATTTTTAGTTCATATTCTGTTTTTATGCATCCTCTTTGGAAACAAAAGAAGCCTGTGATATCTAGATTCCGTTGGTATTAAAACTCGGAAATTTTCTCTGCCGAGAGAATTTGACCGCACTGGGGAAAGGCCAGACTCGTGTAGGCTGTTGTTCTAGTGCGCCACCAATGTCATCGTACGATGTAGTAGAGATTGGCACTTGCGAGCTGGATTAGTCACCAGAGATCTGCATGAAATAGGAATGGAACGCAATGGGATATGATTTTTTAGAAATTGAACGGAATGGGACGACATTTCCCAGGGCTCATAAGAACATGGCGGAATGGAACAAAATTTCGGCCAGATTTCAAGGAAAAATGATGGAATGAGACGGAATGGGACGGACTTTATTGACATTTTAGGGATGGAATGGATTGGAACAGAAAAAAAAACTGAAGAAAGCGGGATGGAGGCTGAAAAAGCGTCCCATGCAGACCTCAGTTCCTTTATGCGTCAGTTTTTCTA
The DNA here is from genome assembly GCA_034440635.1 of Lepas anatifera. Taxonomy (NCBI): domain Eukaryota; kingdom Metazoa; phylum Arthropoda; class Thecostraca; family Lepadidae; genus Lepas; species Lepas anatifera. The sequence continues at coordinate 1,210,321 of JAOTON010001028.1, read as the reverse complement.
TGCGTCCTCTGCCGATAACCCTATACTCATATGTTTTAAAGAAAATCGGAGAAAAGTGTGTAAGGCCTGCTGAAATGTCGTAGAATGTCCCCCTCCCTACGTACTTTAACCCGTACGAACTTTGTTTTACGAAGTTCTTACATTACGAACATTTTAGCCCTTCGTACTTTAACCCGTATGAACTTTTTCCATACTATCTTTTTACATTACGAACATTTTAGCCCTTCGTACTTTAACCCGTACGAACTTTTCCATACGAACTTTTTACATTACGAACATTTTACCTCTACGTACTTTAACCCGTACGAACTTTTTCCATACGAACTTTTTCCATTACGATTATTATACACGTACGTACTTTATCTCTACGTACTTTAGCCATACGTACTTCTGCGTACATACTTTAGGCATACGAACTTCTTCCTTACGTACTTTGGTCCGCAACCCTAAATCTGCCCAGCTATGTTTTTAAGCCTAAGATGCAGAGTTCCAGTATGACTGCAAGTGCAATGGACTTGATGGCCAGTTTTGTGATGCCGGGGAGGTGTGGGCATGGTATTATAGTGATTAGCAACCTTGCTTTTCACGCGGCCGACTCGGGTTTACGGCCCGGTAGATTCCTTGAGCAAGGAGCAATTTGACTCCCAAGAAACCCCTCCAACAGGGAAAGAGTTGGCGACGCCATATAACCCTGGTAGTTGGTGCGTCGATAAGCCCCAAAAATTATTTTTATTATGCCGAGGAGGTCCAGCTTTGATCCTGAGCACCAGTTCGATGTGCTATACCCTTTGGCAGATGAATCCATCCCTCTTCTCAGCATTGCAGACTGAACTGGCTCCAGCTGTCACTTCCTTTACAGCTCTCTCTATGGCCTATGTGTGGGCGGCAGGGGAAGTACTCTACCTTCATGTGCTTCCCCATGAACTCTAGCGACTTGAACTTGGTCAAGCTACAGGCCATGATAAACTCGGTGGTGGCCTCACGGTCGATTATAGTGTTGAGGGCAGACGCCTGTGTGTTGAGGCAGGACATGATCCGCAGCCTGAGGGCGGTGTTCTCCTTCTGGAGATAATCTTGACAAAGACGAACTTCCTCATCCTCGCTGCAGAGCAATGTCATCAGGATCGCTTCAGTGTGAACGAACATTGCAGAGGAGCACACGGCGGGCATGGCATTCAACTGCACCACCTTGGACTGGGTACGAAGGCAGGAGAGCTCGACATGACTTTCCGAGGGCTGTCCAGCCAGTCGTTGCTGGTCTACACCTGTGGCCAGTAGGGAAAGTAAGGCTCGATAATGATAGCGACGATATCCTACCAAGTTCCAATTTCCCTACTGACTCCAGATGAAGGTTATCAACAACTTGGTAGACGGCCCGAGAAACGTCCTATCATAGCTCTCATGCCTCGGGATCCAGCCCTAGATGGTACAATTGACTGTCATACCGACCGTGTGCTCCTCTGAATGGTTCGCTCACTCCGAGGAGATCCTGATGAACATGGCATGTTCTGCAGTGAGGCGGGGGAGAGGAGGACCACCTTCCACAAGATCATCTCCATCACAGGGGAGCAGGAGGTGGGGAACACCTCTCTCAGGCTGCGGACCCTGCCCAGAGGTGCAGAAACTTGCCAACTCGGCTACTGGAGTTTGCGACACATTTACGAAAATTGAGGTGCATAAGTGTGACAAAATAGCGATCCTGGCTGTATGGTTCAAAATCAAACCACATATTTTCGAAATACAGAATGAAACGTGTAGCGAGTATTTTAATTTAGCAACTCTGTTCTTCAATTGCACAGCGTACCATCAGTGATACAATATTGGTACTGTGTTCAGTTTCTACTAAAACGAGGGACCCCCGCTGCAGAAAACCCGGAAACTGCTGTCACAGTTGTCAGATTTTAACATGCAGCCCAATGGTGCCGATTGTTAGTGGTTGCCAGAAAGTTGCCGCCTAGATGCCCGAAATGTGACAGTCAATTTTTTCGAGAAATACATGACTGTGGGAATATTTAAGGCATTAACGATAACGCAGATACGTTATCAAGTACTTCTCTGTCCATTTTGTCAGGTTAAATCATATTTAAAGTTTGAGTCTCTTCGATTTAGCGGCCCCTATTTCTTTGAATTTGGTATTAGGTACGCCTAAAAGCTACTAAGAAAAGTACTAAATGAGTGAAAAAAATAAGCATAGCTGGGCAGCAATTCTACTTAAACTACGCAACAGCGACAAGACAAGTTCGAAATGTTTATGTGATGTAAAGCCTGCCAAAAAATTTAAACAGGTGGGAAGCCACTTATTTTGAGGGCATATTATTTATTAGGTATCGGTATCTGAGATAAGTGCTGCAGGCTAAAACTAGCTAGAATAAATAGTGCTGCCCATGGCTAATCTAAGATGAATGTAGGCTACTTTGAGACTGATGCACTTTCACATATCAAACTTGGTTTTTCATTCCTTGGCTTGCTTGTGCCTTACTTTATTTGTGCCCTAGATCAAGATTGGTTAGGTAGATTTGGAGCTGGAGGAAGTTGGGAGAGTTGGCGCCAGCAACAGACTGGCAACAACAGTAATTCAGGTGAGATGTCATGATCAAATTATCATGTCAATATTGTACAGATAGCAAATGTGTGCCAATGCAGTCCTCCACAAAGTGTTAAAACACACACTGGAGAGGGGCCTGACACTAACGTGCACTGGAGGGGGCCTAGTAGACCAGGGGCGTAGGAACGGTTTGAAAAGTGGGGGGGCCAACCTTAGAGGGGGCCCACCTCAAGGGGGGCCCCAGTCCACGGGGGCCCATAATTATAAAAAAAAATTAGTTGGCTCGTTTGGTGTCAATAAGGCACGCATGCACACAAGGATGTCAATATATGGAAAATTGAGAAATTAAATTTTGCCCTATGATTTCGAGTTGTACCTATTATGATCTAATAAATCATAGTAAAACGCCAAAAAAACATTTGTTGGTTTTTCACCAAGACCCATTTCAAATACGAAATACATTTTTAAGCTTTTTTGGAGGATTTCAATCATTTTTTACCACGAGCGCGTTTTTTATATTTAGAGATGTTTAGGCCCTTTTCATCACATTTACAAAATTAAGAACTGTTTAGAAAACTACAGACAATGCTTTGATACCAAAAAGCCTCACTTCGCTATGCCTAATCAACTTGTATTTGCTTATTCAATGACGAAAATGGGAAAATTTATTTAGGTTATTACAGATCTCTTCTTGCCATCATTAGAGATTGATTTAGGTGAAGCCTGATCACGATAAACACGCCTAGCTATATTTCGATGCCTAAAATGCAGAGTTCCAGCATGACTGCAAGTGCAATGTAGGTACTTGATGGCCAGCTTTGTGATGCCGAGGAGGTGTGGGCATGGTGTTATAGTGGTTAGCAACCTTGCTTTCCACGCGACCCACTCGGGTTTAAGGCACAGCAGATTCCTTGTGCAAGGAGCAATTTGACTCCCAAGAAACCCCTCCAACAGGGAAAGAGTTGGCGACGCCATTTAACCCTGGCATCGAAAGACGTCGCGCCTTTCGATGGCTCAGGGACGACTGTTGCTCGGCATTTGGTGCGGGGTCCGTGTCCGATTCATATTTTGTGTTGGGATTGGGATGGAGTTTGATTGGGCCCAGTTCTCGGGACTGATTTGGAAACACTCGGGTAGTAGGTGCCTTGGCTTTTTTACGAAGCGCTCCTCCTCCAGGGGCTTGCAGGCAGCGTACTACCGAACTTGAACGTTCCCTGAGCAAGCTATCGGGCCGTTTTGGTTTCTTGTTCTATATTACAGTTGCTGATAGTTGTATATTCGTTGCGGGGTCTACCTCAAAGGGGGGGCAGTATCTCCCTGACCCCCGGTTCCTATGCCTATGCCGCCCAGGGACCGCTAAATTATCTCGGAGGGCCCCAAGGTCCAAACCATGGCTCAGGAACCCAGACCAGTCAGCTCAAGGGCCTAGACAAGTGCATTAGCCTCGGGACCAGCTTATCAAGGGACCCTACATAAGCACAGGACCCCTAGAAGCTCATCACAGGGGAGTTCCAGATTCGCACAGTGTGCCAGATTAGCTTAGGGGCCCGGTTCAGCTCGGAGGTCCCCAGGTCGACTTATGTAGGGTCTCAAAACAGCTCAAAGGCTTGTTCAAGCTCACGGATCCCAGCTTAGCTCAATGATGCTAGAACAGTTCAGGGCCCCCATACCAGATCAAAGGCCCCAGTTAAGCACAGCGGTACCCAGATTAGCTCAGGGCCCCAGCTAGGCTTAGGGGGTCCCAGGGTGGCTGATATAGAGTCTCAGAACACAGTGGCATAGCCAGGATTCGGCCAAGGAGGGGTCCGACTACCGTCGGGGGGCCCCAGGCCAGGGGTCCCCTTAGTAACCGGGCCCATCTCCTATATCTTTTGTATAGTATTTTAACATTATAACATTCACACGAAGGAAATTTTGTTGTGCCTTTTTAGGCATTTATTCTTATTTTGTTTATAGCTTGTTTTTTTCGATCCGACCAAGTGTTGGTAAACTAAGGTCACCAAATATTAAGGATGACCCATACCTTATATGGTAGCGTGGCTATAATAACAGCTTTGAGCCATATTTCGGGAAGTTCAATGTTGATGCGCGCATGATTTTAAACCTGAGTCTACCTCAATTCACTCGGGTAATCAGACATTAAGTTATTGGAGGTCAGTCGTTTTGAGTACAAAGAAATGATCTTCTACGGGAAATGATTAGCAATTATATCCCGGTGTCGAATCCATGAACTCTTTGATCAGGAAATTTCCAAAGAAACGAAAAAAACGAATAAAGATACAAGGGATATGGTAGTGTGTCCCGAACGTTACATAACCTCTATTCCGTCGACAGATCCTGTTGAGATCCAGTTACTTTCTTACCCTTGCTATCTTTTAAACGAGCAAATTACCAAGACAAAAGGCGCCCAAGATATCTATCGCCTTGGGTCACTCTGTTACTGTTGTTTTCAACCTTTCATACCTATTTTTCTTTTTGGGATTATGCTTATCAATTTCTGTCATTACCCTTGTTTGTCTGGTTTCCTATGAAAATATTGGAAAGTTGTTTATTTCAGAATATTTAGGAATGTAGTTATTGGTGTTAAGCTAATATATCAAAAATTGACTAAAGTGCCAAATTCCCTGTTCGATTTTCTCTTATGGTAAAATTAGATTAATGTTTGCCTTTCCTTCGATAATGGTGCCTGATCGACATGTTTCAATTTGTGCTTTTTTAGTACGCAATAGGGGTAGGTGCATTTTTTCCGAGGCATATGATTTTGACATTTTTTATTTGAGCTCTGGGGCCACCTAAGACCAACACTTGGCGGCGCTAACAAAGCTAATTTTCGGCCGCTCTCCCGATTAGATCTCAGGGAGTCTCTGAGACCGATTCACGGCGCCTCTTGATCAAAACTGGGGGGCTCTGAGAATCTCTCGGGGCTCCTGAGATTAGTTATCGGCAGCACCTCTGAGACTAATTATTGGCCCCCCAGATTTTCTCTGGAGGGGGGGCTGAGACTGACTATCGTGGCCATCCAGATTAGCTATTGAGGTCCCCTGAGGCTGTCTTTGGGGTGGGGGAGGAGGGCTGGGAATGACTTCCGACAGCCCTCTGAGACTTACTCTAGGGCGCCCCTGAGACAAACACCCGGGGGGGGGGGTGGAATCACCTCTGAGACTGAGCTTTTGGCGTTCCTGAGACTGACTCGGAGGCTCCAGATTAGCTCTCGCGGGCCTAAGGCTAACTCCGGGCCCGTGAGACCAAAACTCGAGGAGCACCTCTGGAAATTACACTCAGAACCCCGAGATTAACTCTCGGATATCTCTGAGACTGACAACCGGGAGCCCTCTGAGACTAACTTTTGGGTGCTCCCTGAGATTGACTCTCGGGGCCGCTTATACCAAAACTCGGGGGGGGCACAGCCTGAGGCTAAATCTCGAGGGCTCCCAAAATTACCCCTCTGGGGCCCCCTGAAACCAGCACTCTGCGGATCATATTAGATTAACTCTCGGACCCCCGGATTAACTCTCTGGGCCACCTAAAACTAAATATTGACTCCTGAGAGAGAAGCCTGTGAGACTATGAGGGCCCCCTGAGACCGACTCTTGGGGTGCTCTGAGACTGACTCTTGGGGTTCTCTGAGACAGACTCTCAGGGGGACCCCGAGACCGAATCTCGGGGTCCCCTAAGACAGACTCTTGGGGTCCCCTTGGCCGACTCTTGGGGTTCTCTGAGACTGACTCTCAGGGCCCCCCTGAAATAGACTATGTTGCAGGGCCCTGAGAACCACTCCCTGGGGGGCCCCTGAGACTAGCTCGGCCCCCTCCCCTGAGAAAGACTCCCGCGGCCCCTGATACCGAATTTTGGGACCCCTGAGACCAACCCTCTGGGGCCCCTAAAATCTACTTTCGGGGGCCTTGAGACCGACTCTCAGGGCGGGGGCCGTGAGGCCGACTCGGGACGCCCTGAGAACGAATCTTCAGGGGCCCCTGAGACTGACTCTGGGGCCCCGTGATCAGAGAATCGTTTGCAGTGGTTCAGATTGGCCCAAGGGGTGGGGGTCTGCGGACGCCTAGGGCCCCCTTGGCTACACCACTGCATCCACACTTTCGGGGGCCCTCTGAAATCACCATTTGGAGGCCCCTAAAATAATTGCTCCCCTAGACCAATACTCCGGAGCCCCTTGATGCTGATGCCCGGGGCGTCCTAAGACTAAGCTCGGGGTCCCACTTAGATCAGGCTCAGGGGCACCCTTAGACCCATGCTCGCGCTTTTCTCAGGAGTAACTCGACACCGATGCTCCGGGGCCCTCAAGATCAATATTTCGAGCCCCCCCGAGACTAATACTCGGTGCTCTGGAGCCCCTCGATGCCGATGCTCGGGGGTCCTGAACCCAGGCCTGGGGGCCCCTGGGACTAAACTCTGGGTCTCATGAGGCCAATGCTCGAGCCTCACTCATGAGTCCCACGATATCAATAGTCGGGGGCACCCCGAGGGGGCCCTGAACCCCTGAGACCAAGCTCGGGGGTCCCTGAGACCAAGCTCGAGGGGACCCTGAGACCAAGCTCGGATGCTCCCTGAGACCAAGCTCGAGAGCCCCTGACACCAAGCTCGGTTGTCCCCTGAGACCAAGATCGGGGGCCCCTGAGACCAAGCTCACGGACCCCCGAGATGAATATTCGGTATTCCAGAGCCCTCGATACCAATGATCGGGGTCCCCTGAGACCAAGCTCGGAAGGCCCGTGAGACCAAGCTCGGGGCCCCTGAGTCCAAGCTCGGGCGTTCCCTGAGACCAAGCTCGGAGGGCCCCTGACACCGAGCTCGGGGCCCCTGAGACAAAGCTCGGGGGCGCTGAGACCAAGCTCGGTGGCCCCCTGAGACCAAGATCAGGGCCCCCCGAGACCAATGATCGTGTTTTCCAGTGCATACGGTCAGCCTTAAGAATCATATGCCCTCGGATGCCCCCCTGAGACCAAGCTCGAGGGCCCCTGACACTAAGCTCGGGGAGAGGGGGGCCTGAGACCAAGCTTGGGGGCATCCCTGAGACCAAGCTCGGGGGTCCCCTGAGACCAAGCTCGGGGCCCTGAGACCAAGCTCGGGGTTATCTGAGACCAAGCTCGGAGGGCTCCCTGACACCAAGTTCGGGGGGCCCCTGAGACCAAGCTCAGGGGCCCTGAGACCAAACTCGAAGGGCCCCCTGAGACCAAGCTCGGGAGCTCTCTGAGACCAAGCTCGGGGTCCCCTGAGACCAAGCTCGGGGTTATCTGAGACCACGCTCGGAGGGTTCCCTGACACCAAGCTCGGGGGCCCCTGAGACCAAGCTCGGGGGCCCTGATTCCAAACTCGAAGGGCCCCCTGAGACTAAGCTCGGGAGCTCCCTGAGACCAAGCTCGGAGGGCCCCCAGACACAAAGCTCGGGGGCCCTGAGACCATACTCGAAGGGCCCCCTGAGACCAAGCTCGGGAGCTCCCTGAGACCAAGCTCGGGGTCCCCTGAGACCAAGCTCGGGGTTATCTGAGACCAAGCTCGGAGGGTTCCCTGACACCAAGCTCGGGGGCCCCTGAGACCAAGCTCGGGGGCCCTGATTCCAAACTCGAAGGACCCCCTGAGACTAAGCTCAGGAGCTCCCTGAGACCAAGCTCGGAGGGCCCCCAGACACAAAGCTCGGGACCCCTGAGCCCAAGCTCGGGGGCCCCTGAGACCAAAATCGAAAGGCCCGTGAGACCAAGATTGAAAGGCCCGTGAGACCGAGCTCGGGGAAGGGGCCCTGAGACCAAGCTCGGGGGCCCTGAGGCCAAGCTCGGGACCCCCTGAGACTGAGCACAGGGGTCCCCCAAGATCAATATTCGGTACTCTGGAGCCCTCGATACCGATTATCGGGGGCCTCCTGAGACCAAGCTCGGGAGGCCCCCTCCCCGAGACCAAGCTCAGGGGCCCCCGAAATCAATTTTTGTGTTTTTAGTGCATAAGGTCAGCCCAAGGGGGCCCGCGGACCCCTGAGACACCCCCTTCCCTGGCTACACCACTGTCAGAACATATCAAGGGGCCCATTCAAGCTCACGGCCGCCCGGTCAGTGGCTGTAAAGCTTTATAGGGGTCCCAGACCATCTCAGGGGCCCTCAGTTCAACACAGGGGCCCATATTAGCTCTGATGACCAGATAAACTTAAGGGCCCCGATCATCCAGGGGCCCCTTGTCGGCATATATGGGGTTTCAGAACAGTTCAGGGTTTCAATCAAAGCTTATAATTCAATTTCAGGGCAGGGGCCCTATTACTGTGCAGGGGCCTCAGATAAGTTTAGGGTCTTCGGTGCACCACAGGGGATCTAGATTAGCTCAAGGGACAATATTAACTTTACGGTCCCAGCTTAGCTCAGGGGCCCCCAGGTCGGTGGATATAGCGTCTGGCCAACCCACGGGCCCTGTTCAAAGTCACGGCTCCTAGCTCAGTTTAGTTCATGCTGCCCAAACCATCTCAGGGGCGCTCAGATTAGCTCAAGGGACCCAGATTGGCTCGTATGGCATCAGAGGCCAGTTCAGGGGCCCCGAGAAGCTCAGGGGACCCTAAAATCGACTCATAGGACCTCAACTTAGTTTACGGGCACAGGTAAGTTTAACGGGGTTCCGGGGCAAGCTATAGGCCCAGTTTGAGTTTCTTGCTTGATATTGCAGTTGTTGATATTCTTATCTCCGTTGCGGGGGCCCATAACAGAAAAGTGGGGGGCCAGTGGCCCCCTGGCCCCCCCGTTCCTACGCCTATGTAGTAGACCCCCTTCTCATCTCAGAAAATCACAGAAAATCTCAGAAAGAAAGAGACTTCGAAAAACGCTGGTTGGGGGTGTTGCTTACCAGTACCACCAGTGGTAGTAAGCAACACACAGGACCTGAACTGCATGGAGTTAAAACAGGATTTTGACTACACTGGATCTTTCTTTGGTATGAGACTTCCAATACCTCTGTACCTATCTGGCCAATAGACATAATTTTACATCTATGCAGGGTAGTTGCCTCAGAGTTTTTACTGCAAGACGGAACGACCAGGCAGGTGATAATTGGGGGTGGGAGGCAAATTTTAAGCATTTGATCTGTCTATAAAAATGCTACCTAAGGTCCACTTTACCAACACATTTTAGGTAGATCCAAATCCTATGTTGACATTGACATTTTTGTCCCTTTTGTTGATATGTGAGATAGAAGTTCAGTGGGGGGAGGAGCTGTGATCAGGGTTCCCCATTGTGTGTAGGTGTACGCTCCCATTCATAGATTAGTTCCCAATAATAATTATTTTCATGATAATTTCCACATTTAATCATGGGGAAATGTACCATAATTGGAAACACTCCTTCCAAAAATGGAGACTTCTTCAAAAAGGGAAATACATGTCATTGGGGGAAACTGCAGTCAGAGTTGCCAATAATAGTTATGATCCCAATACTGGAAACAATGATCCATAATTGGAAATTTTCCTTCCAAAAACCAAAAAATGATCTAAAAATGAAAACCCAGTTTACTACTTTTATGCTGTAATGGCTTGGTGCTTGAACCTTGTCTGCTGCAAAAAGTAAGAGACAGGTAGATGACATTCAGCATATTGGAAATAGTATTCAAGTATACAATTATGATTTCCAGCTTTGTGTGACAGAGTAGGCATACGTCACATTGAGTTTATGACAGCCAGCATACTTTCTGCACCTCTGACCCTGCCCTACGTCAACATACAGATGACCACTCTAAAAAATATAATTGACTGGGATGGGGTCACCGAGCCTATCATCACCTGCAGCTTGATCAAATCCAAGTTCCCAGGGTTCATGGCGAAGCCCATGGAGGTGGAGCACTTCGTCTGCCACACGCAGGCCATGACTGTAGCTGCCACGTCTGTAAAGCAAATGACAGCTGCCAATTATGTCTGTCGTGCGCTGGAAGAGGAATGGTTTTATTAGGCGATGGGCCCAGCACACCAAACTGATGCTCAGGATCAACAGCAAGCAGGACCTCCTCGGCATTACAAAGTTGACGATCAAATAGATGGAACCTGCAATCAATCTCAAACTCTATTTTAGGCCTTGAAAGACAGCGAGACTTACCGTGACCATCCTTTCCCTGAATCAATTCCTGCTGCTGTAAAGAAGGAGTCCGTAATGACCTAAATAGCTCGTCTCGTTTGTGTCATGAAATAGGTGATTCAAAGCTACATAGAGAAAGGTGGTCGTTTGATATCAGGGCTCTATCTGTGTTTTTCTAAATACTTTTTTGGAAATGCGATAAAAAAGCCGAAACATATGCAAATATAAAGAACAATGCTCTTGGTGAAAGTTGTTTGAATGCCCCCAGAAAACCTAGAAATGCATGTTTCAGTCGAAAACGAGATAGGTAAGAAGACCTAGACTATTGTTGGCTTTGATTATCTTTCATTAAATCGTAATAGAACTGGAAATCATGGGGAAAAATCTCATTTTTCAATTTTCCATATATTAACACAACCTAATACAGACTGGCATACACCAGGCATTCCCATACATGACTTCTTACGTTATTTTCCGCTGTTTCCTTTCATTGGATAGTTCCGTGTTGTTTTTGTCACTTCGTCGTAGAAGACGGCCGGCCTCGTCACGCCTTTCGATGGCTCAGGGACGACTGTTGCTCGGCATTTGGTGCGGGGTGCGTGTCCAATGCATGCTTTGTGTTGGGATTGATATGGGATGAAGTTTGATTAGGTCCAGTTCTCGGGGCTCATTTGGAAACACTCGGGTAGTAGGTGCCTTGGCCTTTTTCACGAAGCGCTCCTCCTCCAGGGGCTTGCACGCGGCGTACTACGGAACTGGAACTTTCCCAGACAGGCTATCGGGCCCGTGTGGGTTTCTTGTTCTATATTATAGTTGCTGATATTTGTATATTCGTTGCGGGGGCCACCACAAAAGGGGGGTAGTATCCCCCTGACCCCCGGTTCCTAGGCCTATGCCGCCCAGGGGCCGCTAAATAATCTTGGAGGGCCCCAAGGTCCAGACCATGGCTGAGGAACCCAGATCGGTCAGCTCAGGGGACCCAGACCAGCGCATTGGCCTCGGGATCAGCTTATCAAGGGACCCCACATAAGTACAGGGCCCCTAGAAGCTCAGCACAGGGGAGCCCCAGATTCGCACAGGATGCCAGATTAACTTAGGGGCCCGGTTCAGCTCAGAGGTCCCCAGGTCGGCTTATGTAGGGTCTGAAAACAGCTCAATGGGCTTGTTCAAGCTCACGGATCCGAGCTTAGCTCAGTGACACTAGAACAGTTCAGGGGCCCCAGACCAGCTCAGGGCCCTTGTTCAGCACAGGGGGCCCCCGATTAGCTTTGGAGGCCCAGATAAGCTCAGGGGCCCCCAGATCGGTTGATATAGGGTTCAGTCTCATACCAGCTCAGGGGGCTCCATTCAAGCTTACGGCCCCCAGCTTAGCCCAGGGACCCTAGAAGAGTTCAGGGGCCCCCATAACAGCTCAGAGGCCCCAGTTAAGCACAGGGGGTACCCAGATAGGCTTAGGGCCCCAGCTCAGCTTAGGGGGCCCAGGGTGGCTTATGTAAGGTCTCAGAACAGCTCAAGAGGCCACTCAAGCTCATGGCCCTCAGCTCAGCCCAGGGGCCCCAGACCAGTTCAGGGGCCGTCCAGTTAATCACAGGGGTGCCCAGACTAGCTTAAGGCCTAGACTAGCTTTGGGGGCCCAGTTCAGCTCAGGGGCCCCCAGATTGGCGGATATAGGGTCTCGTCTCATACCAGCACAGGGGGCTCCGTTCAAGCTCACGGCCCCCAGCTTAGCCCAGGGAGCCTAGAACAGTTCAGGGGCCCCCATACAGGATCAGAGGCCCCAGTTAAGCACAAGGGTACCCAGATTACTTTAAGGCCCAGCTCAGCTTAGGGGCCCAGGGTGGCTGATATAGAGTCTCAGAATATCTCAAGGGGCCCATTCAAGCTCACGGCTGCCAGGTCAGTAGCTGTAAAGCCTTATAGGGGTCCCAGACCATCTCAGGGGCCCTCAGTTCAACACAGGGGCCCATATTAGCTCTGATGACCAGATTAGCTTAAGGGCCCCTTGTCGGCATATATTGGGCTTCAGAACAGTTCAGGTTTCCAATAAAAGCCTACAACCCCAAGTTTAGGTCAGGGGCCCTTTTACTGTGCAGGGGCCCCAGATAAGTTTAGGACCTCCCGTGCAGCACAGGGGACCCAGATTAGCTCAGGGGACAATATTAATTTTTCGGTCCCAGCTCAGTTCAGGGGGGCCCCCTAGGTCGGCGGATATAGGGTCTGGCCAACTCAAGGGGCCCGTTCAAGGTCACGGCTCCTAGCTCAGCTTAGGGATCCTAGAACAGTTCATGCTGCCCAAACCATCTCAGTGGCTCTCAGTTCAGCTCAAGGGGCCCAGATTAGCTCGTATGGCATCAGAGGCCAGTTCAGGGGGCCCGAACAGCTCAGGGGGCCTTAAAATCGACTCATAGGACCTCAGCTTAGTTTAGAGGCACAGGTAAGTTTAAGGGGTTTCTGGGGCAAACTATCGGACCAGTTTGAGTTTCTTGCTTGATATTACAGTTGTTGATATTCTTGTCTCCGTTGCGGGGGCCCACCACAGAAAAGTGTGGGGGGGGCAGTGGCCCCCTGACCCCCCCCGGTTCCTACGCCTATGCACTGTTGCACCGAGGGGCGCAATCATATTTGTCCCCGCTTAAGTGGTTGGTTTATTTTTTCCCTCGTTTGTCTCCCCACGAATAGCCATTGTACGATACATGCCTTTAATTACATCGTATTATATTATAATTGTAAATAATCCTAGCGACGCTCAGTAAACAATTACATACTAAAATGCGGGATAATATTGAATCCCGCAGAATCCATTACCCATACAGTCAGGGGCGTCGCCACCATGGGGGCAATGTCCCTGGCCGATATTTGGAGGACCTCCACTTGACTCAGGAGGCCCCTTCGGATATTTAGAGTCTGGAATAGTCCCTTGGGCATCAAAGACCCTGGCCTACCTGCTTATAAAGGAGGTCTAATTGGCCTAGGCAGAAAGGCCCACTAGCTATAAAGGAGGCCCCATAACGATCTACTTAGGAGACCTCCTTAACAAAGAGATCCACTGAACAGCCCACATAGGCGGCCCCTTTACTTATAAAGCAAGCCTAGTATAAGACGGCCTATCCAGGAGGCCCCCTTACTTATAAAAGACGACCAATGAATGACCTATCGTGGAGGCGCCCTTACTTATAAGGGATGCCCATTAACGCTCAACATAGGAGGTCCCTTTCTTATGAAGAAAGCCCCTAAATGAAAAGCAAAATGGAGGCCCCAAAACCTAGGAGCCTCTTTAAGGAACAGGGATAGGAGGCCCCCATCAATCCTAACCAGGGATGCGGAGCCGAGACAATTTTGGACGGCTCCGGCTCCGGTCCGGGGTTATGATTTCGGCTCCGGCTCCGGCTCCGGGTTCAAGTGTCCTAACGGCTCCGGCTCCGGGCAAAATAGTCGGCTCCGACCGGCTCCGGCTCCGGCTCCGGCAATGTACCTATATCTAGAATGTGATCGAAACGTTCTCAAGGGCGTGAAATTCCATCAGATACAAAATGATTACGTATTTGTACGAATGAAAAATGGCGACTGGATGAACGAACGCTCTTGATCAGATGCCAAAGGCCATTGAACCTCAAAACTGGACCAACCTACACTGCAGTGCAGTCGTATGGCAAACTGCACTGCACTGTAATGATAAACAGAAATATGGGTCAGACATGTCCGCAAACTCACATAAAAATTAAAGATACAACGACCAAGTAAAGCTTGGACAGCCCGCAAAGAAAAATTCGATGAGCTAAGGTACAGGAACAGTAGGGTCGTTCATCAAAACATTTTTTTACTTTTCAGCCTCGAACCCACTTTTTCCCATTATATATTCAATTCTGATTTCAATGAGCCACATTCCAAGCGTCTACAACAGCGGGAAATATCGCCTCAAAACGGTTAAAGATTTCATGTTGTTTCGGGCGCGATTGGTCGCCCGGCGTTGTAGTCTCCCCTTGTTAAATTGGGATGAAAGGGGTGCATAACCTACCAGTAAAGACAGCGTGGCATGTGCGTGCGTATAAGAACGGTAGATGGTATTTAACATGCAGGCATTTACTTGTCAGATGTATTTGCAGCGCAATACAAATACATGTTATTCCACAAAAGACCTGAAATTAAATTATTCAGCAGCCTAGTACTCTAAATCCCGACAGAACAGGAATGCCTTCCGGAGGCGAACCTTTCTCTAGTAATTATCGCTGGAGAACGTCGTGAGGCAGGTGCTTCCCCTATTCTCCTGCAAACTATTTAAGTGCTCTGGTACTGATAAAAGAAGATGCTGTTTCATATTTTTATCGTTTAGGTGGCTCACGAAATCTTCCACCAGCTTCACACCACGTTCTGTGGGACCGTTCACGACAGTAAGTTCTGGAATACCTTGAAACTGGGGAAGCTATACCAGCTTCTTAACGGATCCATTTCTGGTCAGAATATTTCAGATTCAGACAATCGAATACCAGCCAGCTGTCAGGAGTGACAAGCTGTCTGAGGCTTAGCACCGAGCATTTACAGAGCTCTTCAAAGCCTTTATCGGAAACTTAAGCCTGCGCTAGTCAAATGTGAATCGTTTGCTGTTTTGGCCAATTGTTGTGCGACTGGCTCCTTACCTCCAAGATGGTGGTTCTCACCAGCGCGACAGAATATAACTTTCTGTGCACAGATACCACAGCTGATGGCAAATTGTCTTCAGCACATTCAGTGCGATTTCTATATTAACTTAATGAAAGCACTGCATTGCATTTTATGGATAGCTTTGAGGCTTATAGAAAGCTCTAAAGCTGACTATCCGCGACGGAGGAACCCAAATGCATGGTTCAGAACCACTTATAAGGAAAGCCACTAACTATTTCGGGGTCTGAGTGGCTCAGTCGGTTAGCGCTTGCGCTTGGATTGGCCAATGGCATCAGTGGTGGATCTAGCCGGTCGGTTTGGGAGGTGCAAACCAAAGTCAAAAGTCGAAAAGCAAAGAAAAAAACGTCACACCGTGAAAGCTGCGCTACAATATCACTTGCCGGAAGAATTTTGGTTATTTGAGGCCAAAAGTAAAAAAAACGTCACGGAATGACAAATATGGGCTCGAGATACTTTTTCCAGTCCGATGGCCAATATTTACACTGAACTTAACTGGTTCTGTTTGAAGTTGAGAGTTGAAGCACCAAAATCTTGCATATAAACTAAAAAGGAGCCGGGGAAAAAAGGAGGTCGATCACTGGGGGGGGCAAAAACATAGTTCTGCCCCGAGCTTTTCCGTTTGGGGGGAGGGGCAAATGCCTTTTTTGCCCCCCTGGATCCGCCACTGAACGGCATTCATTATGTGCTGGGTGTCGTGGGTTCGAGCCCACCCAGAGGCAGAATCTGGCGCGCTGTTCTAGCCCAAGCTAATTCTTTCCCTCTCTCCTCTGATGCCAGATGGCCTGAGCAGTTGATGCGTTGTTAAACTCCAAAAATTATAATATTCCGTCTTTAAGTATCTTCTGGAATGATGAACGGAATCTGACACAGTAATAGCACGCGCTTCATGCCATAAATGTCCTATATTCCATAATATGGCTCGCTGGTGAGCTCTGGGTATTCTAAACAGACAGTTGTTGGAGACAACCTCCTGACAGCCACACGTAAACCAGCTTGCGCAATTCGAGATAATACTCCGGTATTGTGTAGAGGCGCTGAAGTCAATGTGCAAACGCAACTGTTATTTGTGACCAGAAAGCTATAATCTGCTTCGCAAATAAGAATCACAATGCTGAAGGTAAAAGGCATACAGTACCTGGCCTAAACAGCAAAACCATCTACCTTTCAGTTAGGTAGGTTAAAGTTTCCGACAGAGGCTATGAAGAGCCCGGCTCGATACCAAGCCTCTCCCAATTTCTCATTCCTGAAAGCTGGATGGTAATCGAGCGCCTGAATCTGAAAGATTCTGACATGAAATGGCGCCGTTGAGAAGCTGGTGACTGGTATAGCTTCCCCTGTTTCTTCTTTTATCAGTATCAGAGCTCTTAAATAGTTCGCAGGAGAATAGGGGGAAGCACCTGCCTCACGACGTTCTCCAGCGATAGTTACTAGAGAAAGGTTCGCCTCCGGAAGGTATTCATGTTCTGTCGGGATTTAGAGTACAAGGGTGCTGAATCATTTAATTTCAGGTCTTTTGTGGAATAACATGTATTTGTATTGCGCTACAAATACATCTGACAAGAAAATGCCTGCACGTTAAATACCATCTACCGTTCTTATACGCACGCACATGCCACGCTGTCTTTAATGGTAGGTTATGCACCCCTTATATCCCAATTTAACAAGGGGAGACTGCAACGCCGGGCGGCCAATCGCGCCCGAAACATGAAATCTTTAACCGTTTTGAGGCGATCTTTCCCGCTGTCGTAGACGCTTGGAATGTGGCTCATTGAAATAAGAATTGAATATGTAATGGGCAAAAAGTGAATTCGAGTCTGAAAAGTAAAAAAATGTTTGTTTTGATCGACCCTAAGCTAACAGAGTTCAACATCGAAAAACGCATCAGATAGGCTGATGGCATAATTCCTTTTCGAGAAAAATCGGAACCAACCACCCTACTGCCCAGGGCCCAGCAGCTGGTTCGCTCACTACACCATCCAATCGCGGTTGGAGCGGAGCAGCAACATTGCCTCCAATATGTCTGCTCTTAGTCTGGACCTGAGATAAGTAAGCAGTAGATTCATCGCGGAGAACAACCTCTCCACGGACACCTGAGTAACTGGTAGCGCGGCCATTACCAGGCTAACCGGCTGGATGATGGCTGGATATCTATCTAAGATCACATACGGTCGCCCTCTTTAGGCGACTCAGGTTTTTGAAGTCGGCTAGTGCCACATCGAGTGACGGGGATGCTGTTTTCTGCGCCTTTCGCCCTCGGTTCTCGACAGACCTAGTATAAACTACTTCTCCGAGTACATGATAGCTCTCCTAGGGGGAGGGGGGGGTGGGAGCAAAGATTTTATTGCTCCACAGACCTAGTGTAAACACCATTTTCAAACCATTTATTCGGCCTTTGGGGGGCCAAAGATAGTCTGCCCTCCTTCCAGGGCTTTGGGGGGAGCCATGGCCGGAATGGCATCCCCCTTGCGTCTGCCAACAGGGGCGGATGCAGGCCGACGGTATGGGGTAAATCGTGAAAAACATATGGTTTTTTAAGAAAATCGCCAAAAATTGGGCAGTTTGGGGGGCAAATGCCTTTTTTGCTCCCACCACCCATGGATCCGCCAGTGTCTGCCAATGCTTTCATTTGTTGCCAATTTATGCCCATGCTAAATGGTCGGGGCGCATCACCTGCCCGACAGTGAGACCGTCTACGGAACACCCTAGTTGCAATATTTCACTAATCTCGATATACATATTATATTGAGAAAATGTAATATTTTAGGTGAATAAAGGTGTTTCCAAGCGACATCTGACGAGGCAAAATGTGACCATTTCACGTTTGATTTTGGGTAATTTCAGAGCTCTTTAGGAGCCGGAGCCGGACCCTTTCTGACGGCTCCGGCTCCGATCAAAAGTGTTTCGGCGGCTCCGGCTCCGGGCAGAGTGGTCGGCTCCGACCGGCTCCGGCTCCGCATCCCTGATCCTAACCCCCATGGAAAGAAATCCATGACGATGCCCTGCATACAGCATGTTTTAAAACTGTATCCGCCAAATAAGCACACTTCACTGAAAGAAAAAAATGACACCCAGCACTGAGATGACCCTAAAATATAGTAAATGTGACATCCTTTTTTGGTGGACTGATGATTATTTTTGGGTATTAGATCCCGTTATTTGGCGCCAATATCCTTTAGCCGGTGTCATTTCCGCAAGTAACGCGACTCCTAATTTTGAACACCATTTCTGACACCACTTTCTGGCGTCAAAACAATACACGCATGGGGAGTTACTACATCATTAAGGGTGTCGGACATTTTAATCGAGGTATCTCGACCACAAAAGGAGGAATTTGACTCTTTTCGTGAGGTGTCTGTAGGGTGTCTGACTCCTTCAAGAAAGATGTCCCGACTCCTTTCGTAGGGTGTATGAAGGTTGTCAGACTCTTCCAAGAAGGCATCTGACTCTCTGCACTTAGCTTGCGAGTGGTCACGACACTTTTGTAGATAACTGTGCCCCTCACTGGAGAGTCTGACCCTTCTGTGACGTCACAGCACGTGCTAGTTCTGTTTTTGTTGCTGCAAAACGGCGCAAAACCGCCTCATTCTGTGTGCAGAAGCAATGGGAGCATGGTAAGGTAAGTGAAGATACCATTGTATGCAATGTATTATAGGATGGATAGACTGATGCATTGGAGGATGCACATTGCACACTTATGTGCCTTTGATTTACGAAATATCATTGAGCATGTCTTATAAGTCTGCTTATTTGGTGGATGAATTTTTAACACATAATGAATGCAAGGCTTCGCCATGGATTTCTTTCTATGGGGTTAGGGTTGAAGGGGGTATCCTATCCCTATTCCTTAAAAGAGACTCCTAGCTTTTGGGGGCACTTCCATTTTGCATTCTATTCAGGGATTTTCTTCATAAGAAAGGGACCTCCCATGTTGAGCGCTTAGGGGCCTCCTTTATAAGTAAAAGCGCCCCCACGATAGGTCATTTATTGGGCGTCTTTTATAAGTAAGGGGTCCTCCTGGATAGGCCGTCTTATAATAGGCTTGTTTTATAAATAAAAAGGGGCCGCCTATGTGGGCTGTTGAGTGGATCTCTTTTTAAGGAGGTCTCTTAAGTAGATCGTTATGAGGCCTCCTCTATAGCTAGTGGGGCCTCCTGCATAGGCCAATTAGACCTCCTTTATAGGCAGGTAAGCCAGGCTCTTTGATACCCAAGGGGCTATTCCAGACTCTAAGTACCCGAAGGGGCCTCCTGAGGCAAGTGGAGGTCCTCCAAAAATCAGCCATGGGCGTCGCCCCTATGGTGGCGACGCCCCTGACTGTATGGGTAATGAATTCTGTGGGATCCAATATTATCCCGCATTTTAGTGTGTAATTGTTTACTGAGCGTCGCTAGGATTATTTACAATTACAAGATAATACGATGCAAATAAAGGCATATCTCGTGCAATGGGTATTCGCGGGAGACAAACAAGGGAAAAATAAAACAACCACTTAAGCGGGGAAAAATATGATTGCGCCCCTCGGCGCAAGAGTGTCATGCTTTCTTCTTTAGAAGAGGGGCGACGGTCCCCTGCCGCAACCCCTTGGATCCTCCCAAATAGTTCATTTCATTTCATTTATTTTGTCCATCATTTGACCTCCATTTCTCTTTAGAACTATGGGTCATTATGTACCATGTGCTGCACGAGCCCCACATGCAAACATTTACGATGCATTTCCAAAATTTGATCTAACCAATTCCATTCTTTCCAGGGCGTAGACTGAACCTGCTTGTAATATTTAATGTTGAACACCAGCACGATGTTTTTATTACATATCTATGTAAACAGTCTGAACGTGCTGTCTTTGCCAAACACTTTTAAAATCATGAGCAAGATATTCCACTCAACATTGTGAGTACCTCCTATCGTAGGTGTTGAAAAGGCATCACAGAATTCAGCGACTACGTGCGGGTGTGTTCTGAGTCACTAGTTCGAGAGACTTTTGTGTGGTCTCTCGACACGAAAGAGCCGAAAATGATGTAGAAGCTAGCAAGTAAATTTTGTCACTAAGTCTGGATCATGATAATGTAAAGGCTTTTCCAAGACAGAGCCCCCCGTGTTTATATCCGAATGTGGCGGCTGCATAATGACTCAGAAAACTTTGATATGGGTGCAGAATTTCGATGAATGCGTGCCGTGGTTGAGAACATGTTCGGTGATTATGTGTAAAACTCGTGAACTAATATAAATACAGAAATGCTCATTCACCATTACTTTTTACGACCGACTGGGTGGAGAAAGGGGGCGCAAGAAAAAGGACGCTAAGATAGGGGATCACAAGTGAGGAGTCAATCTACACTAACACCATAAGACGGCATCAATACATGTGCATTGACACCCTAATTTAGAGTACTTCGCAAGAAATACACCGTAAAGCAGAGTCAGGTACCCTTGAAATGGTGGTCAGGTAAGGAGTCAGATGGGTGTCGTGACTCCTTTTGATGAGGGTCGTGACTCCTTTCGATGGGAGTCATCTCTTCTCCCAAACCTACAAAAGCTCTCAAATACGGTGTCTGACCCTGTATTGACACTGGATTCGGGGGTAGTGACGCTGCTTGGCGGGGTTGGCCGAACTCCCCTCCAGTGGGGACTTTTTGACGGTGTCACCAAATGGCAAAAAGGTGTCATTTTTCTATCAGTGTGTATCTTCACCTACCTTATCCCTGCTCCCATTGCTTCTGCACACAGAATGAGGCGGTTTTACGCCGTTTTGCAGCAACAAAAACGGAAATAGCACGTGCTGTGACGTCACAGAAGAGTCAGATTCTCCAGTGAGAGGCAAAATTCTCTACACGTGTCGTGACCACTCCCAAGCTAAGTGCAGAGAGTCAGACGCCTTCTTGGAAGAGTCTGACACCCTTCATACACCCTACGAAAGGCGTCGGGCACCTTTCTTGAAGGAGTCAGATACCCTACCGACACCTCACGAAAAGAGTCAAATTCCTCATCTGGTGGTCGGGATGCCTCCATTAAAATGCCTGACACCCTTAACGTTGTAGTAACTCCCCATGCGTGTAGTTTTGACGCCAGAAAGTGGTGTCAGAAATGGTGTTCAAAATGAGGCGTCGCGTTGCTTTCGGAAATGACACTGGTTAAAGGTTATTGACGCCAAATGACGGGATCTAATCCCCAAAAATAGTCATCAGTCCACCAAAAAGGATGTCTCATTCGCTATATTTTAGGGTCATGTTAGGGCTGGGTGTCATTTTTTTCAGTGTTGCTTATCATTTAGGGCAGGTGGAGAGAGACTGGGACAGGCACAGAATCCAAAAAAACATCAAAACATGAGGGAAGCATCTCAAGTAAAGATAATGCTAAACCTTTTTAATGGCTGAGAATTGGAAAATGCTAGCCAAGCGAACAGTATCAATTAATTAATTTAACTTATTAATTGATACTGGTAAAAGCGGTTGTGTAAGTAAGGTTCTAATCTCGTCACGCCCTTGTAAAAAGACTACGGTTCCGTACAAGGTAGACACAGGACGACAGGGAGGTCGCGGCGGAGAAGATCCTGGAGGTGCGTGAGGCGGAGGCGGCACAGAGCAGAGCCAACGTTACAACCAGACACAAGGTCAAGCTGAATAAGGATGCTACAAGCCTTAAATATGTGATTCTATGGGACCACAGCAAGACCAGCGAGCCTATGCTCAATCTGAGCCTGCCTGCCGAGGATATCAAGATGTTCCAGACTGCTTCCATGGGGGTTGTCGACTTACCCGTCCATGGTCAGGGCTTGGAACGGTGCGTGAGGGAGGTCTCAGCCGCCTCCGAGGCTGTGTTCGGATATTACAGGAGCGACGGCTTCATCAGGGCTAGGCCTACTCACAGACAGGTGACGGGCAAAGTGAGCTCCAGGAAAGACCACACGATGATCTGCCTGTAGTGAGGGTGGATAAAATTAAGACTCATGTCTGATGTGCAACATAATCTATGTGTATTGTGTAATGTGTGTAGCATATTATAGTTGCCAGGTCATCTGCAAACGTCTGATGGTGATTAAGACAACGTTCACAGCATTAAGCATACGTCGAACAAATGAATACCTACTAACTTCCTATCATCTTACATCAAGGACCTGAATTCCAGGGCGAGCAACCTTCCCCAAATGCAAAGACGATAATGGTATAGGACTTACATCAAACGGGCGGCCGAAATCCCGGCAGACAACGGAAAGAAGAGGAGGAAAGCTGTCTTGCCGATACCAAAATCAACAGAGTCACGAAAAGTCTGCAAAGCACTTTGTCTCCTTGCACTTGGGTTCAATGAAGGAACGACGGTCCCATTCTGAACTATCTGGATGATATCTGCGCCAGCAAAGAAGAGACCAGGGGCAGAGGCACGCCACCTAATAAGATAGACCATGATCTGGTTAGAGATCACATATCCAGCTTTGAACCCGTCGCAGCCCCCAATCACTACATCCATGCCGCAAAAAGGAGGTACCTTCCCCCGATCTCAGCTGCCCAGATGCACGAGGACTTCGTGGAGAAGCATGGACGTGAGGCATGTTCCTTAGACTAGTACAGGCAGGTACTTAGGGAAACGAACGCCGCTTTCAGCCGACTAGGAAGAGTGGAGGTTTGTAAAAGTCACAGCCTCCACAAACCCAGCGAGAGCGACAGCTGTAAAACGTGTGATGAGCACAAACAACACATCAGAAGGGCGGAGGATGCACGGAAAGAGTACCAAGCTGACCGTGACGCAACCAGAACAGGGTCCCTCGTGGTTGCAGCAGACATGATGCGGGTGTGCGTCCTTCCCATCTTACCGCGCAAAATATGACTGCTCACTCCCCGGCTCGTTGCCTACAGCGAGACATTTGCTCCGCTTGGTAGCAATTGCAGGGCTGTAACGATTGTCTGGCATGAGGGTGTGGCTGGTCGTGACGCCTCAGATGTTACCAGCACGTGGCTCACATTCACTGAGCTGCATTGTGACGCAAAAGAAAGAGGAATGGATACCTGAGGTTTTTTTCGCTTTTGAGCACCATTGATTTGTAAAGAGATGTGGTAGGTATACAAATATCTTGTCATGGCGCAGTTTGCATATTTCAAGGGCGCTCTAGTTTGAAGGGATTGTTGGGACTGGCTAAGGTGGAAATAATAATTGTTGGGGTTTAACAACGCACCAACTGCCAGGGTCATACGGCATCGCCCACTCTCACCCTGTTGGAAGGGATTTTGGGAATCAGATCAACTTATTCAGAGGCTCCGTCGGGACTAGTGACTTTCCGGAGCTTAGCCCCCCCCCCCCCCAGCGAAATCCTGGTTGTGCCACTGTAGATTTGATTAAACATACTTTTATTAATCTCACTGAGTAATTGCACCATACAGCGAAGACTGGATACTTCAGGTATCGAGGACGTAACAAATGGTTATACTTATCATACTTATTCTGAATTTATTCTGACACTTATTCTGACACTAACACTTATTCTGGCAGTTCTGAATGGCATGATCACAGCACAGATTATCATTGATGGATATAAAGACTTGTAAACGCCTCCTAGGTGAACGCCACTGACGATAACCATGCTCACAAATGCCCAAAACTAGTCGCAAGTTGATATCACCTGGTACGAAATTGCACGTAAAACAATACAAATCTACACCTTTCCTATGTGGGATCACAAATAACCACCATTCAATCATCGACACCAAAATCAAGCCAAAACGATCATACTATTCAAGTGAGACGGTATATATGATGCCATAATCGTACACATCTTCCGATTCGGTCGCATTTCTGACACTAAGCACCGTCAGTACAATACAAATATCACTTGGTCGCAAAAATACTCCAAAATTATTCAGTGAAAAATAAATCTCTCAACCAATTCATGAACCTAATCATCCCCAGTTCGTGAAACTGCGAAGGCCAACGACTTGATTGTAGCTACTGCTGGGGATCCTTGACCACCCCTTTCTTCAGGATGATGTTCCCGTAGAGCGAGCGTTCACCGGTATGCACCACGGCATATGCATCACGAGCCCGCTTGTAGAAGCTGAACCTTTCTATCTTCTCTATGGAGACACGAGTGCCCTCCGCTGCGTCCAGCAGACTCTGGTACTGGGCCCACACCGGAGTCTGAAAAATAAATCACATGATAAAGAAATGATTATGATTTTGATA
Source organism: Lepas anatifera (assembly GCA_034440635.1). Lineage (NCBI taxonomy): Eukaryota > Metazoa > Arthropoda > Thecostraca > Lepadidae > Lepas > Lepas anatifera. The sequence continues at coordinate 1,185,895 of JAOTON010001028.1, read as the reverse complement.
CTTTAATGGTCAAGCAAGATAACAGTCATTAGAAAGATACTTCCAAGAACGAGTAAAGGATGCGAAATTGTTTTTTTATTTTCATAGCATCAACATGATCATAACATTTTATTCTGCGATGAACAGTGGCGGCTCGTCACATGAGGGAACTGAGGCACGACCTCACCAAGAACTACACTGATGATTTGAGCTTGAAAGGAGTGCTCCATTTGATTGCATTTACAAACAATACTGCTTTGGTTAGCGTAAATCTGAAAGTCAGAAAACACTTAAAAAAAATATTGCATTTTTACCATTTCTGAGGTCATCCGAAAAAACAATAGTCTGCAAAATGCATACCTTGATCTGGCCCAAAACATAGATTCGCGCGTGGAGCACCCGAATGGGATGCACCACTGACCTTTCTGTGGCCATGTTTCTACGGTCGATGTTTTACATTTTACAGCCGACGTTCACGCAGTATAAGCTAGAGGTTTCCAAATCTTTCAACGAAATCTAGACATAATACAAATCTATTACTGTCACAATAAACACATTTACTATAATCTTACGTATCTCGTCAACCATGAAAGAATGGCTCGCTCACTAGCATGACTCTTCATGAGTGGGAGGGGCTAAGGATTTAGACCAATCAAATGACCGCAACCACTGTATCCAGATAGAAATGATTCCTTCAAGATTTGAAAAGAATTCCAACAGGTGCTCTTCATTTTCAACTTAAAATCGTGCGGAAATTTTATCCGGGATGCTTCGAGAGAAATAAAATATACCAGAGCTGATTTCTCGACGCGCTCTTGAAAACTGTTATTTCGGTCCAAAACCAGTCATAAATGTGGAATGTAATGGTCAGCCAGCTGCTCAGGCTTCATGTGACCGTCGTTATCGGATTACATCAGACTAGAACCGTCCTGGTTAGTTACAGAATCCCATGCCGGGGGGTGTTACATCTAAGAAACACGCATACAATGTGTTTCTGTGTACTGTACCGTGTGTGTACCGTGTGTCTCTGCGTACTGTGTGTGTCTCTGTGTACTGTGTGTCTCTGTGTACTGCCAAACTGTGTTTCTCTGAAGTTGAATTAACCCGCGCCCCACCGGGGGTCCAGCGCCACCTTCGCCCCACCGGGGGCATCGATGGCCCCCCTCTAACTCCGAAAATATGGGTGTTAGCGCAAATCTGCAAAGTGCAATAGAAAGCTCGCGTGAATTCAGTAAGAAATTACTTCGCATGTTTTAGTGCTCAGGTCAATGGTTTGACCTCCAGAGGTCAAATTAGGTCAAGATCGGCTATTTTCACTCAAATATGCAATGATTAAGCAAACTGGTCATAACTCTTATGTCATTAGAGCTATTGAGGCCTGGTAAAGTTCATTTCATAGGAAATTGCCAGTACTTTTTCCGCTATGTGGAACGTAAAGACCTCCCGCCAGTGGTTTGACCTTCAGAGGTCACCTCGTGACCTAATATGACCTGAGGTCACAAAAAGGTCACAGAGTGACCTTGTTGTATATCAAATGAAAGCCAGTGACAAGACAAACACGATGGTGTTTGTTTCACCGCTCTAGCTTAATTAGGTCAAAAGTTATTGTCAAAATACTGTTTTTGACCTCTGGTGACCTTGGATGACCTTGGAAAAGTCAAAGGGTAAATATGACCCCTGGGATCCGTGAAAGGGTGTTCAAAAACGCTGTTCTGAGCAGTCTGAGTATTTGCAATCATTTTTGTGGCTTTTATATCATGAAACAGGTTTTCCCCATGCTTTTCCAACGGGAGAGGGTCGCCTCGTGACCTGACCTCAGGGCACGAAATCGAAAAATCCCGGATATACACCTTGTAGACCCTGGAGGGGTCATGAAGTGTAGGAAGTTTCAAATCAATCGACTTTGAAATGTAGCTCTTACAGAGCTCTAAAGTTGAAGTGAGGTGACCTTGGTTGACCTCGTCTGGTGACCTGACCTTGGGTGACCCGGGGTAAAAAAATTTTTGGGATGATGGGAAAATGATGCAGTGAGGGGTGGAGCCCTCAACCGCGGTGCTGCGCCTCGTCGTTTTTCTGCTATCCCGGAAAAACCTTAGGGGGGGGCATCGATGGCCCCCGGTGGGGCGAGGGTTAAACCTGTCCGATATCTACGAGGGCGTTATTTCCTAGAATCTGTGCCAGAAGAATGGGCGGGAAGAATGGGCTCACACTTCGTTTACCCTCTCCTACCCGTATCAGATAAAACATACTGGACAGTGGACGGTGAGGCAGCTACAACAGTGCGACCACAGGCTGGGTGAGGTATTATTCCGGTCATGTGCGTGTGTTGCGTACCAATGGCCGATCCGGAGCCTGGTGAGGCTCCTTCTTCCCTCATGTTTCGTCTGCTGCACGACTCTCAGTACTCGACGGATGGACGCAGGCGCGTCAAGAGGCAGTCTGGTTCAGCTGCGTCACTGGTCTGCCATTCGTCAGGTAATATCACCTTGAATGATGCTTTGAAGTCTGTGGTTGGCAATCTGAATAGTCGCGAGCGGGGTAGCTAAGAGGCCTCTTTTGCAACTCAAGCCAATAAACATAGAAGCATCGATAGAATAAGAAGTGAGTAGGTATGTACCTTCTTTTGGACTCGGTCTCGGTCCACTTTTTCGTTTCCTGAAATACCAACAGGGCTAGGGAATCCATAGCAAACACCTAGAAGCCAATCACCGTCCACAGCCTTCAAACTGTCGGTATAAGCCAGCACTGCTGTGGTTGCTAAGACTGGAGTGCCGAGTGAGAAATAGCCGAGTCAGTGATAATAAGACATCGCTCATCAGGAAAGCGGCTGATGTGTCTCAAATCCCGCAGAATAACGTGAAGTTCAGTGGTAAAAAATGAGACGGTTGCGAGTAGACAAAAGACTTGACTCCGTCCTTCTCCTGAGGAAGCACTGCCAGCACCGTTTGCACCCTTTGAAGCGTCGGCATAAAACCTTGTACGGCATACGTAAGAGTCAATTTTACGAGCAAAAATCATAACACATCAGAAGGCAACGTTGAGGCCTTTTTCCGGCATAAGCCAAGGTAAACCAAGTAAACCAAGTACCAGTAAACCAAGGTCAATGGCTGCAGCCTCGGTGAATTTCACCGGTCAGTGGCATTAACAACGCACTGAAACTTATGTATCAATGTAGTTTACTAAATCCTACGGATTGAATATGCGCTGAAAATTGAATTGCATGCATGTCATTGCACGTAATTTCGGTCAGGCACACTAAAACCCAGGTGTCACTTCCCACTAGAGGCTTGTGCTAGGGTGGCTGGCATCGTGCGTTCGGTCAGCCGCACTAAACATCGCACTAGCTAGTTGCGGTACAGTCTACTGTAATGTTTGCTACATGGGGGCCCACCACGTGACGCATGGGGCGTGACCTCTTAAAAACGGAAGAAAGCCCAGTAGCTTCACGCATTACTATAATAACCCCACTGTCCACAACGTAAGCCACTACCAGCGTACCCTGAAGGCTGTCTGCTGCGAGGCTCGGTGACCGACCCAACACTGCCATGCCATTATCATCAACATCATCATACTTGGGAATTTGGGGCGCACCCATGGCTAGGTCATATGGTGCCCAGAACACTAAATAAAACATCTCCGTAATGGGTTTCGGCAGGACTCAAAAAGTACTAAACACTGCTGTGATGAGCGGGTTGGTTGGGGTACAGGGCATGACTCCTCCCTGACTCGTTTCCCCTGGAGTTGTTCTGGTGCTTGGTCTGATGCTGTATACAGAGATTCAGCTATTTCTGCACGGTATACATTACTTGAGGCGTCATATTGCGTATCTAAGGTCGTCTGGGCCGCCTGATCCACAGTTTGTGTCTCAAATGCTATGGCAGTCTCCCTTATCTCTTCCCCACAGGGCAGCAGACGTGAATCAGAGCCAGATTCCTGCATGCAACGAGAAGGGCATGCAATCCTCGATAAGCCGATCTATGTTTAGAGGTGTACGGGTTTGTGCAGTTGTTTTTAGTGGTAGGGCGTTTTTGGAGACGTCACTTATCAATGCATCCCGATACTGAGATGTTAATAGGGACTCGCTCCCAGTAGTACCACATGAGGTATGAGCGATCCCATGCCTCATGTGAGCCACCGCAGCCCGCACACTTCGATGTGGGTGGCCGTGCATGTGTTTGATTTGTGACCGGGTTCGCAACATTTCCCGCATCGCTCCTTTCCTTTGCAGGACGCCGCCATGTGACCATACGATAAGCACTTATATAATCGAATCGGGTTCGGGACGAAGTGGCGGACTCGCAAAGATCGCCAGCCCCCATACACCCTAGGCATCAACGTTGTACCCGACAATGTGAACATAACCATTCCTCATATCCTTCCTCCTTTTATCGCCAACTCCTTTAAAGCAGCAACTCCTCGCTCTCTCATGCCATCAAAGATCACGTCCTCGGTGGTGTCAGGGAGATCAGGGCAACTGATCACACCCCACACTGCTCTTACTGGTACGGGGAGAAACAGATATCGGCAAAACTACAGTTCGATTCGCTAACGTTTCTTGGATTGACTGCGCTTTCAGGTTTGGTCGCGGTCCATTCATCCCCCATCTACAGTTCTACATCGCTTACGATGTCGGAAAACACGTGTTGGTCTGAACTCGCTCAGTGATTGGTGAAGTTAGAATGGGTTCACTTCCACCCAACGTCCTATCCTGGATCTTTAGCATAGGTGCGCACGGTACCCGGCCTCGCATTTCTCCCACTCTGAGAGTGGAGATGGTCTCCGGCGAGCACAGTTCTGTAGCATCGATCGCATCCATCATAGCGGCGGTATCAGAGGGCAAGCTCTAGCTGGTCAGTGTCGCAGCAGAGGTCGGGGTCCGCGGAGTATGTTCGGAAGAAATGGATGCTGGATCCGTTTATAAAGGTGCCACATTCCCTTTAAACGGTAACAATGTCTAACCTGGAGTCCGGCAACCTTGTCGCTCGGTACGAGGTCCATGAGGGCGGCCGGATGCTGCACGTACGTGTCCAGCGGCAACAGCTTCAGTATCGCTTCCAGCAGCTGAGGGATGGTCTGTCCGTCGCAGCGCACCTCCCGCGGCCCGGAGCCACAGGTGGAGCTGGTGGGGTAGTTGGCGTCGGCCAGCACCAGCTCGTCGCCGTGGCCCATACTAGCCAGCACGTGCAGCAGGTCCGGCGACAGGTTGGAGGGGATTTTCTTCAACATCTCACCTGTTAACAAGCGTCAGGCAGAAGCGTGGATTCACATCTTTGGGGGCGCCCCGGCCGCCCCCAACGATCTGCTGGGAACACCCCCCATGGTGATTTAAGCACCCCCTATTAAAATTTTAAGTCACAACCAAAAGAAGTACTTGAAGAGGGGGAATATGAACAAATACATTTTCGTATTTGATTGGTAGTGATACTCAGTACCTTATTGAGCAATTATACAATTTTAGAAGCAATCACAGAAGCAATTATAGACAATTAGCAATGTACTTGAAAGAAAACTTATTGAGCGCAAAAAAATTCAAGCAGTGGTCCATAGGGGATCCATAGGAGAGAACAAATCAAAAGATAATGTTTAATGAAAGCTATTGAATTTTTCACACATTCAAGGAACGAATTCTCTTGGCATAGTTTCTTTTTATAAATTTCCTTTGATGTATGGTGCAGTTTTTTTTGTCATGGAATTTTAGGAGGCAAAACCATCGAGTGAGAGTGAGGGAAAGGGGGAGAAAGGGCTTAGACAATGAGCCAATTTTACGGAAACAGTATACTGAACCTAATCGCCATACTGTAGCATGCCTCATAATTTTTTATTTATATCATCAAAATATTCATATTTTAATAATCGTTTAGGCCTATATTGATGCGCCAACTTCTCAGAAGGGGAATGCGCTAGACTTGAGCATTGAAATGTATTTTGATTTCACACGCTAATGTTGTATGCTGCTGACACGTTTTCATTGAGGACTAGATTAAAAAGCGCACGGTACGTTAAATGCGCTATCCTTTCAAAGATCAATCGGTAAGAGGTTTCGCTTCGGTAAGGGGTTCTAATCCTTTCAAACGGCTGGGGTTTAGATCCGTATCTCATTTTGAGTTTCCAGAAAAAATATGATTAAATGCTCGAAGTGTGTTGAAACGTGCATGTCTTTTTTACCTCTTTAGGAAGTCATGATCCGGCTCGTGTAAACATCCTACCATCATACGGTTTCATACGGTATTTATAGGCATTGCCCGAATTTTAGAGTCTTCATTTTCTTACGAAAAACATCCACTCCTGCGGCCCCGACCGGACCGGGACCCCCTGGTTTGAAAAGAGATCTCCACCCCTGCTGCTAATATATCTAAATACATATAAAATATTTCACAAAAGTTTATATATATATTATATATATATATATATATATATATATATATACGTTTCGGAGTCAAAGCACCTTCGTCAGTATGAACTGTAAAATTACATCAAAAAGACATTAAAACAACACACACATGAAGCACCATAAAACGAATAGACAAGACAGTTTAGCAAGAATGAATCGGGCAAACATTTCTATCGCGTTTTAAATTTCTCTCACGTCTAGCACGAAAACACGTCAGTGGGGAACTTCTGATATTGCTAAACATATATATATATATATATATATATATATATATGTCTGGTCGATTTAAATAAAACAAGCTATCTAAATTTAAAAAAATAACAACCATTGAGTCTCACATGAATTGATAAACAAAAAAATTAAATTCAAAAAATAAAAAAGACGAAAATTACTGCGAAATGGCCGGAAACATCGAGGAAAAATGTCCCTAAACTCCTACCACTACCACATAACTTCACATATGATTGTAAAATACTTCCTATTCAATATTCCATAGTCACATCAACCCAAAAATGAGGATAAAGCCGTTTTATATTAGCATTTTCACGCACCCTACGTTGTTAACATCGCGTTCACTCTCACTTCCGACGCCCACGGAAATTCAAGGATGCACGATTTTATTTCAGGTTTGCGTTCGAGAAGGGTATTTGTTGAGGTAGATTCCGATGACGGTACGCAAATGCACGTTCGCCAGATATGAAAAAAGAACTTTAGCAAAGTCCGCGAGTACTTAGCCGTCGTACATTTTTCATCTTTCAGAAATTCGCCAAAATTAGGCAGGATTCGATTTTTCTTCGCCAGATTGTAAACCCCTCCCCCCTTGAATTTTATGACGAATCGAACTGTGCCAGGTAGAACATGTAGCAAATTGCTATAAAAATGCGCCGAATCTTTTGTAGCGCAGCTCTCGTTTTCCATACCCAAAAATAGAAGATGCACACCCAGTTTTACAAACAGTATACCCAAAAATAGAAGACACATACTAGATTTTAGAAGCTGCTATTTTTGAGTACGCCTAACCATAGTTTCCCTGACACATTTTTAACGTTGGATGATTCTCTGTAGGTGCACCAAAATTTGTGCAAGGACTGCAACCAGCTTTTTCCAAAAAGTCCCACCTCTACTTAAGACCAATCAAATTACTGCAATCATATGGTAGGTATTCCTTCAGGGTTTGAAATAAGGCAGTAAGCACCTCTACTTTGAACTTGACAGCAGGAAGAAATTTTATGCTGAGAGCTTTGGATGAGATTAGAGGATTCTCCACATGCTCTACCAAACTGCTCTCAGTTCAAAAGCCCATTAGAAAAAGGGACACTCCATTGGAGAAAGGGTGCTTTATTCAGTCACATATTTACTTCCATACATTTATTACAGGTACATGAAACAAGAGACCAATAAACAAGTCATCACGAATTCGATGGCGAGCAGAGGGAACAAATAATAATGAGTAAAAAATGAGGATGGAAATAGGTATGCTGATCTAATTTGAAGGGGATGAGCAAAGTGTTGATCTGCAATTGAGTGCCAATCCGTCATGTCTGAAATACAAAGTATAAGAAGCGCTGTTGGAAGTGTGACACATGCCACCTTTAATGTACCCTACAAACAATGTAGACTTAACAAGACACTTGAAACTATAGGTGGCACTTAATATTCTCATTGTTAGCGATTTCACACTAAATTTTGGCTTAAAAACCAGCCCTGAAAAATGACAATTAACATTTGACATACCTATTTTTCTAAACACCAAGGTTCTAAGCACCTTCCTTCCTTCCAAACCAACACCACAACCAATTGCAGCGCGGAATAATCAACGCAATGGAGATACTAGGAAAAGTGATGGTAATAATGCATGAGAAATACGGAGGCCATGATGGATGGATAAGGGGGGGGGCGTAGCGAAACAGATAGGCGTAGGCCTTCATCCTTGCAGAAAGGACTATGATCAGCCCAAACAAGTAGCAAAAAATATTTCTTTCAATTCGTGCAACATTGCCTAACTTCAAATCAAAGGCCACAATATCCTACCTGATAGGGATGGTTGCCGAAATAATAAAGAAGGACCAGTTGGCGCACTTAAGGTAAAACTTCCAGTATCACGTGTTATAAAAAGTAAATCTGATTTAATATTTACTATTACGTGGTTTAATACATCATTATTATCCTGGAGCTGCTAAAGCAAGGCCCTAGAGAGAGATGCTAAAGAAGCTTCAGCTTCTACTCGGCTGAATACTTTAGCCGTGTTATTCTGCCGGCAGAACGCATAATAGTATGCCACACGCATGCGCAGTACCGTATCATAGACTACAAGATACCGTATTGCGCATGCGTGTGGCATACTAGTATGCGTTATGCACGGCAGAACAATACGGCTTTTATTCAAAGACAGCAATGGCGCACACTTGTTTTTTGTGATTATTTATATTGGACGGCGACGACGACTCACGCTGACGGTCCGGTGGTTGTTGAAGAACTGAGGGGGTGGTATTAATTTGAATATTGTTGATGACTGATTAATAGTTTTTGCGATATTTGAAATGTATTTTGCGGTCAGTTTCATCACTTTAGATATTTAAGGAAATGTCAGAGAGAGGAGTCTGTCAAATGTGTGAAGCCAGCTACCTCGTTACCACAAATTCTATCCATACAGATCCTAGAAAAGCCAAAACGCGATCCTAACTGAAAATAGCAGAATCCATTCATATCTGGACTTTTAAACTGTCTCGTAATAAAAAGCACATCCTGGTATGACATCTCAATCTGTACCGGGAGTTTGGTTGTAGCCTGATCCTGTGTGCTCAGGATTGTGAAATGTAACTGAGATATTTTTGGCTGCCATAATTTTATCCCAAATATAGGTCTGAAGACGTTCTGTGTACAAAATATTATTGAATTTTCATGAAATATGTGTTTGTTTTTGTGTTGTTTTGAAATATTGTGAGGAAGCCAAACAGAACTTAATATTTCCTAAAAAAATGCCTCACATTTAATCAGCTGAGACTATAGAAATTACTCCTGAAACTGTGGTTGCCATAGTATGATATTTTGTGTTAGGTTAGTTGTGTGTGGTGGGTGTGTGTGACATTGTTTTTGTTCTTTCATCCAGTTGAATTGGCATGTCAGATAAAACTGGAAAATGTTATCAAGGAAGCCTGCCTGCAAAGTATAGCAGCAGGCCAGACAAGTCGCACCAGCCACCTAGAATTCTGGCACCAATTCACGCCGCCAATCACCAAAAATTTGCACCAATCCACAATATACCAGGGAGAAAACACACAGTTGCCGAAGTCAGTTTTTCCCTTCTCCAGCATGATTTTGTTGATTTTCAGTGTCACTTTCCGCACACCAGACTCGCAAATTTGCACCAGGGTGGTAAAATTTTCACCACTTGCTCCTATCTGAAAGAGCACTCACACCAACGAGATCTTGTGGAAAGTGCCATACTTTGCACACTGGCAAGGAAGCAATGAAGTGCTTCAACATGTGTGTTTGGAAATCACAGTTATTCATTGTCTCCCATCTTAAATTCAGATAAAATGTGCATTTCCATTGCAGTAAATTTTGCTTGATCCTGCTTACTTCTGGTCCCAGAATAGGAAGAATGAGCTCATGTTTTTATTATCCAGGAGTGTATGCTTTATGGATGACCTTTACTGTCAATATATGTGTATGTGTATGGTATGAATAGTCTGGGCAATTATCCTTTGGCCCTGGGGATGAGGTGGCTTAGTGGATAGCACCCTTGTCTTCTAAGCCACCGGTCCCGGGTTCAAGTCCCGGCGGAGCCTCTGAATAAGTCGATCTGATCCCCAAAATCCCTTCCAACAGGGTGAGAGTTGGCGACGCCGTATGACACTGGCAGTTGGTGCGTCGTTAAACCCCAACAATTATAATTATCCTTTGGCCCTGGCTTTAGTCTCACTGGGACCAGATTGGGTCCTGGAGTGGGGAGCTCAGGAACAAAAAGTCCCAACTCTAGTATAAAATGAAGTGTGCATTACTCCCAATTCCAGAATGGATTTGCCCTTTCTAAATATATGATATAGTTAGTATTTCAACATTAACATTAAGAAGGAATAATGTAATTTTGAAATTAGTTATTGGAAAGATTGTTGGATTTATTTATTATTATTTTTCATGAACTGCTTAAGTTGTTGTCAAATGAAGCACAGTAATAGTAGAAGTAAGAAGTAATAGAAATATGCCACTTTTTTGCAAGACTATAATAATATGCCTCTTTGCTTGCTGTGCAAGTGAACTCTAGTGTAACTCAAGTGTCTACTAACTGTAGTGAAATGGGAAAAGGTTGTGAACCTGCAAATTTCTTGAATGGGGTGGGAATAGGGAGCCAATATCTGTGAAGAATAGATGCCGGTACCTAGGTACCTATATTATCATTTTGACCAGCGGCCTTGGTGGAGATAGGTACTTATATTTCATAGGCCACAGCCACTTTAGATTGAATTATTACCATCCATAGACTCCATATAACCGTGTCAGTGCCAACCTATCTAGGGTTCTGTTCTCCCTAGGCTGTAAAATCGAAATCACTGCAGAAAGTCTAAGAAAAAATATATATGTCAGCTTTCCTGTTCATTTCCGTCAACAGCCATCATCATTTGTTCCTATACCAAATGGCCATAAAGCTACATCAATATATCAGCAGATTTTGACATGAGTAACTCTCACTTTATTGTTATGCAGGGAAGAACTTAAAGGGAATGTGGCACCTTTATAACATGATTTTAACTGAGATAGGCAAGTGGTACAGCAAGTCGGAAAACCCGGTACTCTATATATCATTTGTCTTGGAACTCGATATTTCCGTATAAAAAAGCTAAAACCTACCCGAAATGTACCTCTCAGGTACCTCTCGCCAGGCGGCCATTGTTCTGAGCTGCTGGTGTGACGATGTGTGCTGACATCACGATGAACATCAGCCAATCAAAGCCCTTGAAGGGTTTCGAGTATGGTAGTGGTTGCCAGATCATGACATCATCCACATGCAGATATTTATTTCTTTTCCTAGAGGAGTATTTTAAAGATCAAAATATTGAGCTTATTGTACATTTTTAGAGAAATCATGAGTGGTTTCCTTATTTTCTGCTAAAAGTACGCCTAATTACACTAAATTCCAGGACTCGACCAAGGTGCTACATTCCCTTTAAACATGATGAAGTTTATTTTACATTTTGCATGACTGTTTTTGTCCTTCACACCAATATTTTTACCAGAGATTCAAAATTGCCAATTTTTTTTCATTTTTGTGCATCTTTGGCTGATACATCTTATGCTGCCACTTGTGTAGCTTTTCAGGTGTGTTTTACATATTCAGCGTACATTTTGTCTGCTTCATGAAACAGGATTGTGAATATTTTACACTGCATTCCAGTACAGCATAGTTTACACCAGCGTAACTTTACAAGTAGTTGTATTTTACACTGCACTTTTACTAAACAAGATTGTGATGTACTATTCACTTTCTATGCTGTATTATCCTACTTCTATGCTATTGGCGTAAGTTGCACCTTTTATTAAATGGGGCCCAAGGCAGAAATGATAACAGCCTTGTGCGGGAGATAGCCATGTAATTGATGGCACATGAATCAAACACTGGTGATTTCAAGTGCAGTTTTTCGAAATGTAATGGAATGTTCCAAATATATTTTCACATTTAGTGAGCAAGCAAGTAATTTCTAGAATCAAATGTCAAAAATGACAAGTCTGCATTGCACTTTGTGATGACTAACATGTGTTTTATTTCAGTAAAAGCTGAAGAGACATCCTGCTATCATGTTTGGGTCAGGCAGTACATCAGGTTTTGGTGAGTTACTCTTCTGGGATGCAGGTACTTGGGGTTACTGGGTTACTGAGAAGCTGCTGGAAAGGGTTACTGTGAAACTGCTGTAATGTTTGATAGAAGATGACTGAAGCTGAAGCTAGATTGAAACTGAAGCTATCCACACGCGAGATATTTTGCATTGGTATGTGCATGACTGGCATGAGAGAGACTTCCAGGTGAACTAGTGTGCTAAACTCGTGTCAGCACTGACAGAAAGTTCGTCTGCAAAGGCCTGTTCGCAGAATTTCCGCTCTCACATGGCACCACGGTCAGCTGACTGAGAAATCACTACCCACAATCCGTCATCACGGGCTAAATATCAATCAAGTGCAATAAGAAGAAATCGTTATCCTATCAAATTCTTAGCTAGTCTATCCACTTTCTGTCACCCAGAATTAAAAACTGGTGGAACTGAAAGGTTTATTTCATAAGCAGCATGCGCATAGTACCATTCTAGAACAGTCATACACACAGCTCGATCACACACAATTTAGAGGGCGGTATCGATGCCTATGGATGATCCAAGCGGAACTCGCGAACGGAAAATCGATGTGTGTCAAGCGATTTATTCACCATGTATTTAGATTGCTCTCGCATGCGATTTTTCGCACGCGGAAACGCTGTGAACGGGCGTTAAGAGACTGCTGACGTTGCTGTCACTGCTGCAGGTGGCTTTGGCACCGCCACGTCCACCACGCCCTTCAACAGTTCAGCGTTCAACAAGCCAGCGGCGCCGGCGTTCGGGCAGCCGGCGGCTGCGCCGGCCGCCGCTGCTCCTTCCGTGTTCGGCTCCGGTACCACGGGGTTCGGCGCCGCCACCCCGGCTTTCGGTGCGACGCCTGCCGCGCCCGCCGCCGGCTTCGGTGGTAAGTGTCGCTCTGGCGTGGTTGCGATGTGGATAGTTTGCTCGGGGCCCAGGGATGACCAGGTTTCAATAGCTGGTCGCATTGGGTGCATTTTGTCAGGTTTTGAATTGGAACATTATTTGGAATTGAAATAGCTGTGGAAATTGATTTGATTTAAATGCATGCACACTGGAACTGATAAAACAATGGGCTTATCGGATTTCGAAGAGCAGTCTGAGACGAAGTACGGGCGCTTTAGGGCCAATCAATGTCCTGCCACCCTAGCCGTGAGCAGTAGTGTAAAAACAATCCTTAAATAGGGCCGAGTAAGGACGCTGGAAAGTACTAGACAAAGTTTGTCAGTCAGTGCATGCTTTACTGGGGCAATTATCCAATATTTGCCCCAAAAATCATGAGTGTGGGCCAAGCCAGGAACAAACTGCCGTTAAAACAGAAAAAGGTTATATCTCATCGCTGATACATTGCAGATGCCCTTTTCCATTTGCGCGACAGTATAGCTTTTGATCTGTTTTCAAATGCTAAGTCTTGGTGATTTATATATACACCAGATATTTGAATGTATGTGTTATTGATTTCTTTACATTGATTATGCTCGAATATGTACTGTCTGTGTTGGGCTTGCAGCAGGGTTCGGTGCGGCCACTTCCTCAGCCTCGGGCGTGTTCGGCGGGACCGGCGGGCTGTTATGTAAATCACCGAATATGTACTGTCTGTTTGGGCTTGCAGCAGGGTTCGGTGCGGCCACCTCCTCAGCCTCGGGCGTTTTCGGCGGGACTGGCGGGCTGTTCGGCGCGCCACGCACCCAGCCGGCGCCGCTGTTCGGCAGTGGCACCTCCAGCTTCGGTGCGCCAGCCGCCCAGACCGCCAAGCCGGGCTTCTCGTTCGGGGGCGGCGGCAGCTCGGTGTTCGGACAGTCGGCCCCTCCCACCGGCACCGCCACCGTGTTCGGCGCCGCCGCTCGTGAGTAGGGTCACGGCCCGGGTCCGGCTGCTCAAGGCAGCCCACCCCGCCCGCTCATCCTTGTGTTCCCAGATCGACGATTCTGTCAGCTGTTGTTTTTCTAACTTATAGGAAAAGGAGCAGTGGTCCGGAGACAAATGGGTTCTGTAGGGGTGTTAGCGTACTTGAGAAGCGTAGGCATTGCATACAGGCGAGTGTTGTTGCATTATCGTGGTATGGGTAATCCTGACCGCATCTCATGTCTGAGTATTTGCCTAATATTCCGGGTGTCTTGACAAAATGATGTATGTGAGGTTAAGGCTGCGTTCTTTGAATTATTCCGAGGTGGAATTCCAGGGGTTGTGACGTGATATTCCGCGGATTCCAGCTGGGAACGTTCTTGACCGAGGCCGGAATGCGGCGTAAATGGCGAGGTGCGACAGTCTTATTATTTATTTTGACTTGTGCACGCGCAAATCTTTCATTTACCTTCATTTAGCTGTTATTATAAGGTTCCGATTATCCTGCAAAAACATATAATGGACCTTTCAAGCAGATAAATATTCAGAGTCCACGAACTTACTGTTACGAAATTCATGCATGGGCGCCGCCATCTTGAGCGGGACTGCTTTTTCTATTCCCACCGTTCCGCGCGGAATGGCGGGAATATTCCACGTGGAATCCCGGGAAAAGTTTCAAAGAACGGCTGTGACGTCACTGTCCCTGGAATTCCAGGCTGGAATATTTCAAAGAACGCACCCTAAATGTGAGCCAGTGCAGTACCTTTTGGAGACTCGGACAAACACTGGTGTTCAGCGATCTGGAATTGTTTGAGGGAGAATGTTCCCGGCATAAGCATCATTGACGCAGTGTCTGGTGTGGGGCGCGGCTGACGCTGTGCGTTCCAACAGCCGCCTTCGGGGCCACCGCAGCCGGAGGCACTACAGTCAAGTTTAACCCGCCCACTGGTACCGACACCATGGTCAAAAACAACTCACAGGTAGGCCGCCGCGGAACCGGCTCTGTATCGGCTACTCCAGTTTCCGTTCAGCTGGAAGGTCTGAGCTGAACACTTACGATAGTTTGTATTAAACACAGCTTAACTGAGAACTGCATGCATGGTTGGAGATCTCGGGGGTGGGGGTCAGGAACCTTCCTCTGGATTTTTGGTCTCCCATAGATTTTGTAGATTAGGGCTTGTCTTGCAGTTCCAGTGTTAACCCATCCAGACCCCCCCCTGGATCGAGAAGAGATCTCCAGCCTTGATTGCATGTATTGCAGCCAGGGGAATTATGCGACTCTGATTTGGGCGTTTTTAGAGTGGGTAGTGCCAGCCGATATCAGTGGCGTCACATGGCCGGGACCATTGCGACTGTGTGGGGACTGAGTGAGCTGGCGCGGTGGCTGACCTGCTGTGTGCTGTCCCGCCTCCTGCCCCAGGTGCACATCAACACCCGCTTCATGTGCATCGTCACCATGAAGGAGTACGACAGCAAGTCGCTGGAGGAGCTGCGCATGGAGGACTACGCTGCCAACCGCAAGGGTGAGCTGGCGAACGAGACTGGTGTAGTGCTGAGTACGATTACCGCGTGCAAACCTTGTACTGACATTATATTTGCCAAGTGCACTTTTAGTGCGCACAGAGTGTTTTGGCTTTAGACTGAGTGGTAAAGCCGGTGGCCAGTTACTGTGTTTGGCACATTAAAAATGCGCACGGCACTGCTGTCAGCTGTCACTCCTGGTGGCCGTATGAGATTAAGTGGTCTTCTTACTCATCATCCTCCCTCTCGATTTTTTTCTCAGTGCGATGCATCCTAAATCCCCCTTCCCCTGGGGTCTTGGCGGACGACCGGGTATGTACACTTATCGGTTTTCCTCGCATCATGTAATATTGCTTGCCCTGGTATTTTATTATCAACTGTGTGGGCCCGGTGGACTGACGGGTTTGCGTGTGACGCACCGAGTGTGTAGCACAGAGGGTGACACGCTACCACGTGTGGTACAGGGGTAGGTTGTGTGACCTGCTGTATTGTGTGCCACTGGAGGAGGGGAATTATGTGATCATGTGTGTTGGTGGTGGGTGGTTTGGTTGATTAGGTATGTGTACTGGAGAGATCAACAGGTATGGGTGTGTGAGCCATAACCGTGTGTGCCACAGGGTTGCACCGGGCTGGTGTGTAACAATATGTGCTGCAGGGTGGCGGGTTGGTGTGTAAGATATATGTGCCGCAGGGGGCGGGCTAGTGTGTAACTGTTAGTGTTACAGGGTTGTGGGTTGGTGTGTAACTTTGTGTCACAGGGTGGTGGGTTGGTGTGTAACTATATGTGCCACAGGAGGCAGCTGTTGTATGACCCATGACCATGTGTGCCACAGCGGGCGGGTTGGTGTGTAACTGTATGTGGTGCAGGGTGGCGGGTTGGTGTGTAACTGTATGTGCTGCAGGGTTGTGGGTTGGTGTGTAACTGTATGTGTCACAGGGTGGCAGGTTGGTGTGTAACTGTATGTGCTGCAGGGTGATGAGTTGGTGTGTAACTGTATGTGCCACAGGGTGGGGGGTTGGTGTGTAACTATATGTGCCACAGGGTGGGGGGCTGGTGTGTAACTATATGTGCCACAGGGTGGGGGCTGGTGTGTAACTATATGTGCCGCAGGGGGCGGCTAGTATATGACCCATGACCGTCTGTGCCTCAGGAGGCAGGTTGGTGTGGAACTATGTGTGCCGCAGAGTGGTGGGTTGATGTGGAACTATGTGTGCCACAGGGTGGCGGACTGGTGTGTGACTATGTGACTATATGCGCTGCAGGGAGGGGGTGGCGTGTCACTATATGTGCTGCAGGCTGGCGGGTTGGTGTGTGACTATATGTACCGCAGGGTGGCGGGCTGGTGTGTGACTTGTGACTATATGTGCCACAGAGGGGCGGTTTGGTATGTAACTTTATGTGCCGCAGGTTGGTGTCTCACTTATGTGCTGCTGGTGTATATGTGCCGCTGGTGTATTGGTGTGTCACTACTGTGTATGCCGCAGGGTGCCGGGCTGGTGCGTGACGGTGTGTGCCTCAGGGTAGCGGGCTGGTGTGTGACCTGTGACCTTGTGTGCCTCAGGGGGCGGGCTGGTGTGTGATGGTGTATGCCGCAGGGTTGGGGGGCTGCTGTGTGACCTATGACTGTGTATGCCGTATGGTGGTGGGCTGGTGCGTGATGGTGTGTGCTGCAAGGGGGCGGGCTGGTGCGTGATGGTGTGTGCTGCAGGGGGCGCGATGGTGTGTGACCTGTGACCATGTGTGCTGCAGGGGGGGCGGGATGGTGTGTGACCTGTGACGGTGTGTGCCGCAGGGGGCAGGCTAGCGTGTGACTGTGTGCTGCCCAGGGTGGCGGACTGGTGTGTGACCGTGTGTGCCGCAGGGGCGGGCTGGTGTGTGACCTGTGACCGTGTTTGCCGTAGGGGGCGGGCTGGTGTGCTACTCTATGTGCCGCAGGGGGCGGGCTGGCGTGTGACTGTGTGCTGTAGGTTGGTGGACTGGCGTGTGACGGTGTATGCCGCAGGTTGGTGGGCTGGTGTGTGACCTGTGACCGTGTGTGCCGCAGGGCCGCAGGCGGGCGGCGGGTTCGGGCAGCCCTCTGGCGGCCTGTTCGGCAGCACGGCGGCCAGCTCCGGTGCCGGAGGTCTGTTCGGGGCCGCTCAGAGCAAGCCGCTGTTCGGCGCCGCTTCAAGTGAGTGGTGGAGTGGTGCTGTCTCTGCTACCGCAGTGGCTGCGGCGTAGCATCCGCCTGCCAGCCTCCGCCTGCGGGATAACTCTTTCAAAACAACAACCACTGTTTGGAGCCGAATGCCGAGGTCATATACCACCAAAAAACTTCTAAGAGTTTGATCTGAGCCAAGCCAAGTGCAGAATTGATCTTCGTTATTTCGTAAATCCTCCATCGGCCGAGTTTACAGAATGACACCCAGAGCGAACCTGTCAGTAAATTACGGTGGCTTGCAGCTGAAGCATCTGCTTAAAGGCCCACAGGGGGCCCTGAAGTAGTTATTATGGAAGTACCTACAGTTTGGGCAAGACTCCCACAAAACACTGTGTATCCAGCATTTTATAATACTATCAAGAGTTATAGGCCTAAATTCTTGGTAGGAGACTGATTCAAGAGGAATGCGTCGATTTAGTTGCGTTTGAACCTTATATAATCTTATTTGTTTATGGAATCATGATGTTGAGCGATTATATTACCTTATAGAAATTACTCGTAAAATTTTTAGGGTATTCCCATGATTTTCCTGGAATTTGTATGTATTTTTTCTTTGCATTGCAAAACCTAAGCTGTGATAAGCTTGTACAGAGTTTATTAGGGTCATGCAGTAATTATGATGAAAGCTATAGGATTAATATTTTATCGTATGTTATCAGTTTGTGTCCGTGTTTTCCCATGTTAGCATCTGTTCAAGATACTGCGTTCCGCAGTCACCACACTAGGATATTGCGAAACTTCTATAGTACAACACATCCTAAAACGCTCCGTGGTAGTAAATGCTGGTAATCTGGTCTGTGGAACCAAACTAGGAATGTGATACCACACTTTTCTGAGATAATTTTTGACAATGAGAAATAAAACCGGAATTCATTGCTTCCAAATTTTCGAACCAAGTACGACTTTGGCACTTCTCCGGCTGGCAGGCAGCACATGATTGGCTAGCCTTGGTATAGTTAAGTTGCGTCGAGTTGAGCTGGTATAGCAGTTCTTACTTTTCATGGACGCCTTGCCTTAGACTCCCACCAGGAAAGTAACAATGCTGCTTGCTACGCATGAACACCACTAGCAGAATATCCGCTCTGTCCTGGTGCGGCGTGCTTTCCCCGTGTCGGTGGAATGTGTGTGCCGCTGCTGACCCGCGCGGCTCCCTGCAGCGCCGGCCACGGGCGGACTGTTCGGCGCCGCGCCGCAGCCGGCCACCAGCGGTCTGTTTGGCGCCAAGCCAGCCTTCGGCGCCACCACCACCTCGGCAGGCACCGGGTTCACCTTCGGCCAGGCGGCGCCCGCCACCGGCGGTCTCTTCGGCACCGCGCAGACCGCCAGCAAGCCGCTGTTCGGTGAGTCGGAACGGCGTGCTGACGCCGGCTCAACTGCAAACTGCGCTGTGAGCAGGATTCTTAGTCAAGTCTTTTCTCGGGTGGGCTCAAAAAGCTCAGCTGTAGTTAGGATTTTTAGGTGTGCTTTTGGGGCGTAAACTGCTGTCAGTGTCAGGGCCTGGTTATGACGGTAAGTAGGAAATATTTGCAGTCCGCACACGTATGCTTTTCACACGGATGCACATGTTGGAACCAATATTAAAGCCTGCATATACTGGAACCAAAATTGAAGCGTTACTTGTTGCGCAGACTTCTCATCATAGAAAAATGAATATTCAAGTCATGCTATTTATCCGAACAACGCTTGGATGGTGGAAGCTTAATGATCCCAGAAATGTCTGTCAATGCAGTTGTGGAGCCATTGGTGTGTGTCTCTACCGTGTGTTTGTTTTCCCGCTCTTATTGGTACTTTGGAGCCCGGAGAAGTAACTATGCTCTCTTTAGTTAGCTGTCTGTCATTTATACTTGTGTATGCCTAATGCAAAAGAAAACCATAACTTCATGAAGGCTGATACAGAGAGAGAGAGAGAGAGAGAGAGAGAGAGAGAGAGAGAGAGAGAGAGAGAGAGAGAGAGAGAGAGAGAGAGAGAGAGAGAGAGAGAGAGAGAGAGAGAGAGAGAGAGAGAGAGAGAGAGAGAGAGAGAGAGAGAGAGAGAGAGAGAGAGAGAGAGAGAGAGAGAGAGAGCGTGAGCGTGAGAGAGAGAGTGAGAGAGAGAGAGAGAGAGAGAGAGAGAGAGAGAGAGAGAGAGAGAGAGAGAGAGAGAGAGAGAGAGAGAGAGAGAGAGAGAGAGAGAGAGAGAGAGAGAGAGAGGAATTCATTGGCGGAGATTGCGGGCTAATCAACGAAACCGACCTCCGCATCCAGTGTCATTACTCTAACCGGACCCCACATCCGGTGTCATTACTCCAAACCGGACTGCACATCCAGTGTCATTGATCATCCCATCATTCATTCATTCATTCATTGATATGGGCTATTCAGTGAAACTGGACTGTCCATAATACTAACATTGACACCAAGTTGGAGTATCGTATACAATGTTCTTCCCATAACAGAAGAGATGATTATATTAGATTATGATAGGGCTTTTATACAAAGAATAATGAATAAGACAAGATCCCTCGGTTTTCACTCAATGTTTTCGGTTTCCGAGACATATGGTCATGGAGACTTATTTCATGCTATATGTAGTTAACCTCCTCCAGAGGTACTGGTCCATTTGGTGTCTGTGTACGCCGTGATGACGCTGCGTGCGTACGCACTGTCCAGCTGAGAGTGAGACTGGCGCCCCCAGGCGGCGCCGCCACCCCTGCAGCCGGCGGCGGTCTGTTCGGCGCGCCGGCCAGCCAGCCGGCGCCAGCCTTCGGCTCCACGCTGGGCTCCCAGCCGGCCGCTGGCGGCCTGTTCGGCGCCACCCCGGCCACCAGCAGCGGCTTCAGCTTCGGCACGCCTGCCGCCACCAGCGCTGGCGGCGGTCTCTTCGGCGCCAAACCTGCCGGCTTCGGCGGCTTCGGCCAGCCGGCGGCTCAGCCGGCCGCCTCGGGCTTCAGCTTCGGCGCCCCGGCGGCGAAGCCGGGCTTCAGTTTCGGGCCGACCACGGGCAGCACGTTCGGAGCTGGTCAGTGTTGACGCTGCTGCTGCCGACCCTGTGGTTTGGGGGAATGCGGACTTTGTCGGTGTACCGCATTGCGGGAAATAAGGTTAGGTGCTAGGCCTGTTTCATGCATAGCACAAGGAGGAAATGTTGCCTATAAGTACATTGGGTGTTTATCCGGTGCGTCATGATGCACTATTTTGGATCTTATGAGGATGCTGTCTTAAGTTAATCATGTCAGGTCCCCCCATTGCCGCTTTTAGATATACTACCTCAAAAGCTAACACGGATATACAGAGATTAAACTAAGAAATGTTTAACCTATGTTGTATTTGAACAATTTTGTAGCGATTTTGATACAGTATAGTTTTGCTTTGGTGTTTGGGTGTTTAAAATGCCTTGTTTGGCCGCAGTTTAGGACAACAGCATTGGCCAGTATACAGTTTCTGGTAAGAGTGAGCGTTGGCTCAGGATTAAGTTCCACTGCATGGTTTCCGCCTCGCCAGGCTCTGGGTCCCTGTTCGGCGCTCAGACCAAGCCGGCAGCTCCAGCCTTCGGCGGCTTCGGGACCGGGTTCGGAGGCACGGCGCCGGCCGCGCCTCTCGCTGGGTGAGTATGCCGCTCACCTCACCGACTTCTGAGGCACTGCGGCGTCCAGAGCTGGTGCACCGCCCGTGCGTTACTGGGCGTGTTTAGGAATTGTTGGTGTATGCTGACGTGCCGCTGAGTGTTTGCCGGGAGTGTTGGGTGTATGGATGGCGTGAGGTGCTGCTGAGTGGGTGCCGGGAGTGTTGGGGGTATTGCTGGCTTTTGGTGCTTCTGAGTGTGTGACAGGCCCGGTGGCGCGGCAGGTTCGGCGCGGCCGCGCAGCAGCCGTCGCTGCTGGGAGCGCCGCCGGCGCAGCAGCCGGCTGCCCAGCAGCTGCAGCAGCACATCCTGACCCTGACCGCCAACCCGTTCGGAGATCTCTCCCTCTTCAGAAACCTTACCAAGGTATGCACCTCTGCTGCCAGCATCTAACTTGATGATAATTGTGGGGGTTTAACGACACACCAACTGCTAAGCTTATACGGCGTAGCCAACTCTCACCCTGTTTGAAGGGATTTGTGGGATTAGATCGACTTATTCAGGGGCTCCGCCGGAACTTGAATTCGGGACTGGTGGCTAAGGAGACTTCGATGCTATCCACTAAGCTGTCCATCTTCCAGCATTTAACTTTGCCGAAATTTTATGGTCTGTTTATGGGGGCGCGGTAGTGGAGTGGTCAGCATAGCTGTCTGCCACGCAGCCGACCCGGGTTCAAGGCCCGGCGGCTTCCCTGAACAAGGAGCAAGCTGGCTCCCGAGAAACCCTTCCAACAGGGAAAGAGTTGGCGACGCCATATGACCCTGGCAGTTGGTGCGTCGATAAGCCCCAAAAATTATTATTATTATGGTCTGTTTATGTAAGCTTTCGTTTGAAATTTGGAGAAATATTGATATGTGGATAATGTGCTATGACACTAATTTCAATGCTGGTGTAACATGAATAGATAAAAACACAGCAGGATATAAATGAAGACCAAGTCTACCTCATGACTCTTGCGCGGGGTGACGTTTAAGAAGCGGAGTGGTCTAGTGTAGTGATGAGGATGCCCTGTGCGGCAGGCCAATATCAGCCGCGAGGAGGTGCTGCGTCCCACCAACCCGCAGGCTCAGCGGGCCGCCACCGAGGCGGCACCTTACAAGGTGTCGCCGCGATTGGTCAGTCGACTGACGCCGCGTCCAGTGCAGGCCGCCTCAGGCACGGTGAGTGACCTCGGAGCCCGCCTTGGGCACGGTGAGTGACCTCGGAGTCCGCCTCAGGCACGGTGAGTAACCTGGGAGCAGAGACGGCGGATTCCATTTTCGAGAAGTGGTGCAAGATTTTCTGGAGGGGGCGCCTTCCTCCCCAGGGGGCGCCATCATCTCTTGGGGGGCGCCTTTGCTATCCAATGGCGTTCTGCAGAAACTCTTTGGACTCGGCGTGCGAGGCCACTTGGGGTGGTTTATTTCTAATATTCCGAAAAATAGGTATTTTAGATTTCGCGTAAACTCAGTCGTATCGGATTGGCATCAGCAACAGAGTAGCATAGCCCAGGATTCTGCGATATTCATAGCCTTGTTTGCAGTTATGACCAATGATATTGCAGACACTTCCCACAAACATACGTCACGTGTTTTTCGTTGAAGACTTCACAATATGTGTGACAGTGTCTACTACAGCAGCTGCGCAGAGGCGGCTGCAGCTTGGCCTTGACATATTGCAGCAATGGATCACACGCAATGGACTGAAATTTTCAAGTTCAAAGACATAGTGCATGCACTTTTATAATAGACATTGAGACTGAATACCCGATTTTGTAAATTCGCGGAAATCCGAGCGACGTTGCAGCAGAAACCAGATTTATCGGGCTCACACTCGATAAGCTTTCATATGTGCCACACCTGAAGGATTTCCGCAAAAAAATGTTTCAATACGCTGAAAATACTGAAGGTGTTGACGAGGATGAGATACCGTGCAGATAGAGAAATGTTTCTCATGCTATACACGTTATACGCTTATCGCCTATACATACGTTATGCGCACGTTATACGCTCATTGTTATACGCTACGTTATAAGCTTCTTATGCTGTATAGATCACTTATTCGTCCGAAGATCGAGTACGGCTGTGTCAGAGCCGCATGACGAAATCCATGGAGCGAGGCGGATTGAGATTTCTCAAGAGGCTCTATTCTGGCCGTTTGGCGGTTCTGACAGTTGATACCAGGGCTCTGCAATTGTGTAGGGTGATTGCCCTTTTACGCTAGACGCCCAAACTAAGGCCCCCGAATTTAAATTCAAATTAGTTTTTGAGAAATTTTGGAACAAATGTTTTCAATTTTGCATTTTATCATTTTTATTTCTTAAGCGACGAACTTGAAATTTGCCTCCTTTTGAATAAGCAACAAGGCCACCTAAGAAAAAAGTTCGAACTGGTCCAACAATATTCATTACGCCAAAACGCAGTATTTCTAGTACAAGCAAAAAGATATTGAAATTTGACAGCCGACTTGTAAGCTCGAAATGTCAGAAGGCACGCTTCAGTTAGTTTAAAGACAGCCACGTGGAGGCAGCTACGTCAATTTGCTTGTGCTTAGGCATAGTTTCCAGTGGAAAACGTAAAATTCTGACCTAGTTTTTGCCATTTTGCCGGAGGACTACATTTTTGCTCATTTCATTTAAATCTTAATCTCTCGCGATCTAATGCGCCGATTTGACTTTCATTTCAAATAATGAAAGAACATTGCTTCCGCCTTATAATATTCGGAGATGGATATCGTGATAATAAAATTCATTGTCTTATATGTATAAATATAATTTTAGTAGAAAACCTTTTATTTGCAGCTTTTCGGTTCAGAGCACATATCATTCACAAGCTCAGAATTGACATGGCTGAATAGGAAAATTAATTGCAGTCATTCAATTCATTTACACTACCCACTTATCTCCAACGGCTTTCGAGTAATTCGTCCGAAAGGGTATTTCAAGGAGCTAAATTTCTCGGAACATGTTTGCTTCTCACCATGGTTTCAAGTCCTCAAAATGAATGGAAGTGTATGCAATTTGGCATAAAGCTAGCTTAGGGTCCTGGGTCGCCGATACAAGTGATTCTAGGCGAATCTAATGTTTGGTACGTCTTCTAGAAGCAGCTTTATACCATGCCTTTTCTGTACGAACACAACACCCGGCGCCACGATCACGGCATCGTTTTGATTGCGTGATACGATACCGGCCAGTGACCTCCTGACGGGTCACAGGTGTAGGGTTAGTGGGAGTCGGTACAGTGTGGCGCAGTGGTCTAGTGGTTAGAGGTCCTGTCTCGTGATGAGGGGGTGCGGGGGTCGAATCCGGGGTTGACTGCGGGATATTTACTATTTATTTCAAAGAAAAGAATGATGGCACTGACCAACAGGCTTATGAAGAGATACATTGAGAATGAAATATGGTTGATTTTAGCACATTGTCATGCCGCTCTCCTGCGCCGGTGGGGGTTATCCCAGGTCGCAGACCGGAATTGCGTATGAGGCCACTCCTTAGTCCGCGAAAAAGATTATCGATATGTCCATCATCTCGCTATCAGAATAGTAACAGGAGCGTTCCAAGCTTCACCCATAATAAGCATGCTAGTGGAAATTAGTGAAATACCGCTACAAATGCGCAGTAAGATACTCGCTTTGCATTAAGCCATTAAAAGGAATGTGGCACCTTTAGAACGTGATTTTAACTGAGATAGCCAAGTTGTAAAGCAAATCGGAAAACCAGGTGCTCTATATATCATTTGTCTTGGAACTCGATTTTTCCGTAGAAAAAAACTAAAACCTACCCGAAATGTACCTCTCATGTACCTCTCGCCAGGCGGCCATTGTTGTGAGCTGCTGGTGTGACGACATATGCTGACATCACGATGAGCATCAGCCAATCGAAGCCCTTGAAGTGTTTCGAGTATGGTAGTGGTTGCCAGATCATGACATCATCCAGAGGCAGATATTTATTCATTTTTCTAGAGGAGTATTTTAAAAATAAAAGCATTGAGCTTGTTGTACATTTTTCAGAGAAATCATGAGTGGTTTCATTATTTTCGGCTAAAAGTACGCCTAATTACACAAAATTCCAGGATTTTACCAAGGTGCCACGTTCCCTTTAAAATAAGTCACCAACACGCCCCACATACCAAACATTTTTTTTTGGCGACGCCTACCTCAGTCAGATAGACAGTGGCTCGCGTTTTGCAACCCGTCACCAGTGAGTGAGAGTCTGTGCCTGGCTGGCACAGGCTGGTATCGACAGCAATCTCGTCGAACCACATGAAGCAGCTGTTATTGAACCATAGCTCATCTCGACAGTTAACACGAACACAACCTACGCCAACAAAGCAAAAATTTGCCTCCTGAACCGACGCGCCAGTAATTTATGAACTTGCTTGCGGAGCCGTTCGAAAACCATGTCTGTTTCTATATAGACGGTTGCAAAAGAAAGTGACAATGGCACAGGGCGTGCATTTGTTGGTGACGATGTTGAGAAGTTTTCTAGTTTGCCTTACGAAGGATCCATTTTTACTTCAGAGCTGTACTCAATTTTTTTGCTGTTTGGACCAGGTGTCTAAGCTGATGGTGAGGAAGTTTGCGATTTTTACCGATTCGCTGTCTTATCTGCAGACATTGAAGCCATTTTATTTCTATAATGCGTCGTCACCTTGGCAGGCCATGCTGAAGATGACTGGATCTTCTGTGTGCACTGATTAGTCCAGTAGGAAGACACAGGCAGTTTGGATGACTTCCATCTCAGCCTGAAAACTCGAGCAGAGCGAGCCTGCTGGTCGCCTGAGCTCATGCTGGGCTCTGTCTGGTGACTCGATGAAGACCCAGCTCCCCCGCTCGTGACCCCTCCGTGCACTGACCCGTCGGTCCACACCCATGTGGCACATTGAGTCAGGGAAGCGAGGTGGGGGAGAGCTACTCGCTTCTTCCGGACAGGTGGCGCTCCTGATGTCAGTGGGCCCACGTCTAGTTGAAATGTGACTCACTCTCCTGATACCCACAGTGGAAGACGTCGAGGAAGGAAAGACTCGATGGGGAGGGAGATGCCTGCTTGATCCCACATGTCTTTGCCCACCTGCCGCCACCCGGTCAACGAGGAGAGTCGAGAGGGCGCTGTCGCCTCCGCATGTCTTCACAGGGGGTCTTCAGGCGGCAGGGTATGGAATTTCACCAGCAGTCGGGTCGCGAGTACCCTCCTTCTGGCCGCTAAGCGGGGAGTCTTAACTCGGCTGGGAGTGGAGTGGGTGCATCCTATGATGATACGCGCCGACGCTCTCATTTTGCGTTCCAGCAGCTCGACATGAAATGGCGGTGTGGCGTGGAGCCACGCTGCGGCCGCTTACTCCATCGCTCCTCTCACGTAGCCAGTAGCGACGGTTCGGAGGTGCTGTTCGTGCAACCCCAGTTGCAGCCGGACAGTTGACGTAGGTGGGAGATGCGGGGGTGGACCTTCTCCCACAGTCTCTTACAGTGTGGACCGAAATGGAGGAGCCGATCGATGGTGACGCCAAGTAGCTGTAGGGTGTCTCCAGCAGTGAAAGACTTCCCGTCGACCTTAAAATTGAAGAGATCGGCGTCTCTGGCCCACTGGGACATCACCAGTACTTGGATCTTGGCTCCTGATACCACCATTTTGTGCTGTCGGGTCCACTTCATGAGGGTGCCAGCAGCAGCTTTATTGCGCCCGGTCCTTGGCGACTTGGATGTTGTTGCCCGTGCAGAGAGCCGCCGTATCATCGGCGTACATGTAGGGGAGCATCCGGGAACCGCGCAGAGTGCATCTACCAGCCGAGCCGCCCATACAAAATAAAACTGGCGATAAGACACTTCCTTACGGCAGGCCAGTTCGGAAAATGCGCTCACTGGAAAGCACACCATTTAGTTCCACCTGGACTCTTCGGTCCCGGAGTCACTGCCAAATCCAGGCCACCGTGCAATTTGACAGCCCCATCTACAGCAGGCGAACGCGTAGCAGGTGGTGGTCCACTACGTCGTACGCGTGCGCGAAATCAAACGCGACGAGGACGTATTTCTGCACGGTCTGTCCATCGGGAGGGCGGCTGTGTCTCGATTTGGGCATGCACAGTGCACGCTCACCTCTTCTCTTAAATGAGTCCTGAACTTGACCTGAAGGCGATGGTTGATGGTATAAGTGGATGGTCAGTGACAAAATATACTCGTTTTATCAATCTGAATGGTCTTTTCACTTCGATCTGAACACTGCACATGATCATTAAACGTGCAAATTACAGCCAATAAACGAAAAAAAGTTATCAATTTATCAAGAGAGTACTTGGACACGTTGAAACTGTTTTCTTTTTATTCTAGTAGGGCCCATTTATGTCACAAATCACACATGCCTATGGCATGATCTATTTCAGCATTCAATCACATGACTACCGAAATTCTCTTAACACCTCCGAAATTTCACGCAGAAGAGCAATTCTCCCATGCTGATGAATTGAAGAATATAGATAAAGGTCGATGGAAAATGCCCACATACCTACTTCATTCTGTGTTTATCTTAACGTTTCAACTTCCCTTATATCTCCTTGAGTCTGCCATCTGGTTCAAACATTATTTTTTAGGAGCAATTAATAATGTGGGTTAAAGTCCGGTTTGTGTTTCCTACAACTTAAAAAGCTTTTCCGCTGAGATAATTTTCTTGGACAGCGCACAGGCCAGGTTCACATTCGCTGCGATTATTTTCAATGTCCTCTCACCATTATCTTACGAATCTTGGCCACGTGGAAAGGCAAAATGATGCCTATCATATTTGATATTAAAATAAACTTAACCCCTCTTCACTAATAGAAAAATCCTCAGATATATACCTTTATGTTCAGCTGTTGCATCTTCCCAAGTGTCTTGAATTTCTCCATGACCTAGTGGCAGTTACAGATTTTTCAAGAGGTGCCGAAAAAGTGTGGACTGAACTGTTTAGCAATTCATTGTTTCAAATATCACGCCAAATAGGCATCTTGCTTGGCTGGTACAAACTGTTATGGCTGGGAGAGGGTGGGATAGGACGTTGTTAAAAATACGATCCACCAAAATGACGACAACCGAAAACCGAATACCATAGGCGCCCTTTGGGTGAAAAGTTGATGGTAAAGTGCCCACTTTGAGGCTCCGCGTTCCCCCCCACCTTACTAAAATTCTAGATCCGCCCATACGCGGATCCAGGGGGCAAGGGGAGGGGCAGATGCAGCCCCCGATCGATCCTCGGCGCCCCCTGAAATGGTCACGGCGCCCCCCTGAAAGGTCGATGGCACTCGCCTGAAGTGGCGCTTCCCACTCTCTCCCAGGGTGCGAAAATCGGTGCTCACCGATAGGATTTACGCCCACCTGGTAGGTTTTCCGGTCAAAAGTGGCGCCCCCTGCTCCGGATAGCGCCCCCCGGGAAGGTGCTGCCCTCCGATTGGCAATCCTGGATCTGCCTATGGATCCGTCACTGTTCAAGAGCAAACAATTCACAGAAAAGGCAGGAAGATATCAAATGTTAGCGGGGAGTGGTGCGGCCAAGATAATTGATGATGCTAAGAAATTGTTTAGTTATGTGGATAAAATAATTGGGTCGCCACACGGGATTGGAAGGGGACTCCTGCCTTCTTATGAGATGGGCAGTGTGCTAAAAATATATCGTCAAGTCAATATCAAATTATCAACATTTAGTTTTATACAGTGCACTGTTCACTGCAGTGATACAAGAGTGCTCTGTCCTTTTCCTGTGGGTTTATGACACCCGGTAGGGTTCTTTTTAGCCTCAAATATGGCTTTTGTGGTATTTATTCGGCCAATTGGCCGCCCCAGTTGCTCGGTTGGTAGAGCGTCGGGCTCCGGCCCGCTGCTGAGAAGCATGCAGTGGCAGTGCATGTCCAGGCTTGAGATCGGTTCCCCTGAGACGCTCCGGCGCTCAATCGTTTGCCCGACGTAGGTCGGCTGGCAACTGACTGATGAGAGGGGTGACCTGAGCGAGGCGGCCATCCCTGTGCTTTGTGGGAGGTTAAACTTTGGCTTCTAAATCAACCCTTCATTGTGGGCGTTACTCGTTCGGGTGGTGGGGTCGGGGTCTCCGTGACAAGTCCCTTGAGGACTTTAATGAGACTCAGACTCCAACAGCCGTACTGGGAAGAACTTGGACGAAATTTATAAAAAAACAAGATTTTTTAGTGCAAATACAATTTGAACCTTTTGGCCTTTTCGCAAACCCGGTTTGGCCTTTTTCCGTTGAAAAAACCCGCAGTCCTGGGCAGCATCTCTAATCTTTATAATATGGAATAACAAAAATTAGGAGACATTTTTTTAACACTAGCACGTCTAAATTTTATTAACGCCCCCTCCAAATGGGGGGCGTTAATAAATGTTGTGCTGGCCATTATAATCCCCCGAAGACATTATAATGGCCAGCACAAGAAAAATCTCCACCGCCCCCCTCCACTGAGTTTTCCTTAAAAAATGTTCTGCTGTCCTTTCCAGGGGGCGCCTTTCCTATCCATGGGTGCTTATTCTTTCCAGAGGGGGCACCTTTGCTCCCGGGGGGGGCGCCTTTTGCTATCCAGGGATGCCTGTGCCAACCAGGGGGTGCATATGATATCAAGGGACGCCGTTGATCTTCTTCGGAGGCGTCTCTGCTGTCCAGGAGGCGCCTGCGCTATCCAGGGACACCTATGCTATCCAGAGACCCGGATCCTTTACTCAGGGGACGGGGGCCGCCTTTTGCTGTCCAGGGGTGCCTGTGCTAACCAGGGGCGCATATGCTATCCCGGGATACCGTTGCTCTTCTTTAGGGGCGTCTCTGCCGTCCAGGGGTGCCTATGCTATCCAGAGGGTGTGTTTTGTCCATGGGGCGCTTTTGGTATCAAAGGGCGTATTTGCTGTTTTGGGGGCGCCTATCCTATCCAGGGGGCGCCCCTGCTGTCCAGGGAGCGCGATTGCTATTAAAGGGAGCTTATGATATCCAGAGGGGTGCCTTTGCTCTATGGGGGAGGGGGTGCCTCTTAGTGTACAGGAGTGCCTGTGCTAACCAGAGGGCGCCTATGCTATTCAGGGGCGTCGTTACTCCTCAATTGGGGGTGCCTTTTTCTGTACAGGGGCGCCTCTGCTATCTAGAGGTCGCCTTTGCTATCCAGAGGGGCGCTTTTACTCAAGGGGGTGGGCACCTTTTGCTGTCCAGGGTGCAGCTTTGATGTCAGGGGGCGCCATTCATATTTGAAAGTGTATTTTATTTTACACAGAGGGTACTACCCCTTCAGACAGGCGATGTGTCTGATTTTCTCTTGACCGGCCGGGGGCGCCGGCAAAATCCGGGGGTGCCACCCAAATCCGTGAGGGCCTCCCCGTACGAGGTCAAAACCAGGTGTGCAAAAATATACTATTGCACACCATCATTTTTTCAAGGTGTGCAACTGCACACCCTGTCCTGCGGAATCCGCCGTCCCTGCCGCCGTTGTTCTCGGGAGGGGGGGTTTCTCTCTTATCTCTCCAGGGGGCGCCTTTCTTATCAAAGGGCGCCTATGTTGTCCAGGGGGCGCCTTTTTCTCTGCGGGGGGGCGCCTTTTGCTGTCAAGGGGTGCCTGTGCTAACCAGGGGGCGCATGTGATATCTAGGGGCGCCGTTTCTCTTCTTCGGAGGCGCCTCAGCTGTCTAGGAGGCGCCTACGCTTTTCAAGGGCGCCTATGCTATCCAGAGGGGCGCCTTTACTCAAGGGGGGCGCCTTTTGCTTTCCAGGGCGCAGTTTTGATGTCAAGGTGCGTAATTCATGTATGAAAATGTCTTTCACAGAGGATCCTACCTCTTCAGGTAGGCGGTAATTAGGCTTGATTTTCTCTGACCGGCCGGGGGCGCCGGCTGAGGCCTGGGGGGGCGCCTCCCTGGACAAAGCCAAAACAAGTGGTGCAAAAAGATACTTTTGCACCACTTGGAAAAAATCGAGTGGTGCAACTGCACCACTTGCACCCTGGAATCCGCCGTCCCTGCCTGGGAGTCGGCCTCAGGCACGGTGAGTGACCTCGGAGTCCGCCTCAGGCACGGTGAGTGACCTCGGAGTCCGCCTCAAGCACGGTGAGTGACCTCGGAGTTGGCCTCAAGCACGGTGAGTGACCTCGGAGTTGGCCTCAGGGACGAGGCACAGTGAGCAGCCTCGGAGATAGGTGAAGCTGCCTGAAGTGCTAATGACAGCTTTGATGGAACGTTAGAAATTCATGTCATAGTATTGGGAGTCATATGAATCAGAAGCATGCAAATTTATGCCGCTATAATTATCTCCGCTTGATGTTCGTTGATCCACTGTGTCAAAACACATTCGCCTCGTTGTACAAGGTGTCTCGAGGTTGATTTCCGCTTCATCCTAAACGATTTAATTTACTGTACGTCCATAAAAGCAATGCAGTTACAACAATACCCACCTCAGGTCACCTGAAGTTGTCTGTTGATCCTGAACTCGGCTGTGTGACCTGGCCTCACCTACGATGGTAATTAAAGGTAGCGAGGTAACGCTCGGAACTTCTACAAGCCGTGGCAGAGAGCATTTCTTGATAACATGCTTGGCATAGACAGCGTAGGATACCCAGATCAGGGCTGTTTAAACGCCTTTGGCGTCCACGAGGGTCGTCAAAGCTTATACCACTCGCAATCGCAACGCAGCATCTTTCGAAAGTCTTGCCTCCTGACTGCTCGAGGAACACCGTCCTGAGTCAAGTAGCCAAAATCATCCTCAATAAAGGCTGGAACAAAATAGCACTAGTCAACGCGAAAACTGACTGAAGATTGACAGAAAATGGTGGGAGAGTATCCAGGGTGACCGTTCACCACCTCCGGACCAGGCAACTGCATTTTCAGTCGCCCTAGCCTTGCCTCCAGCTGAAGCTGACGGAAGCGGAGCGACAGATACTGCTGACATTTTTTAGTGAATTTTGTTTTAAGTTCGGTTTTTCGAGTCGGAATCTCACTGAAGTCATCAGTGGACTTCAGTCTTACGCGGATGGCGAAGACCGCGGCCCCACCATCCCCACAAGCAACTCCCGCGATGAAGGGTTAATTTAGAAGCCAAAGTTTAATGTCCCACAAAGCATAGGGACGGCCGCCCGTAGCCTGTACAAGTACTGCCACTTCATGTTCCTGAGCAGCAGACTGGAGCTCAACGCTCTTCCAACTGAGCTTCCCGGGCAGCCTACATTCGTTACCCAAATTCGTCCGGGACCACCCGAAGAGGACAGTTCTGAGCTGGCGGAGCATTTCTTCCGGGGACAGTCCCCACTCGAGCTGCATTACAAACCGAACCATCAGGGGTCACAGCATTGCTGAGGGGTTTGACGTCGATACATTTAAACAACAGGCCCGTATCCAGGCGGGTGCACCGGGGGCACGTGCATCCCCCTGTGGCCCCAGTGCATGCCCTGACGCTTCTCTATGCACCCCCTGTGTTAAAGGTAATGGGATCTTCTGATGTCTGAGCTCTGAAAACTTTGATTCGTAGCTAGTGTTCGTCTGTTGTTCTGCACCCCCTGTGATTTTGATCTGGCTACGGGCTTGTCAAGCAGCCGAGGAGGACCCTGGCCTGGCCCCGGCAAATCTTCGGGGGGCTCTCAGAGCTGCAATTTGTCCCTTTAGGACAGATGGTGAGGACCAAGTACTGCGTGAATCGAAAGGGGGAGAAGCTGACTTCAGCAACGCAGCGGAACGAGGAAAAAGACCGAAAGGACTTGCCATATTCGGCCAATGATGTCGGAGCTGATTCGCCAACAAGACAGCGTTATCGCTCACGACTGTGCAAGTGGGGGTGCGCTGTGGCCGTGACCGAAGGCAGTGAGGTAGAACAACAGTCCCAACCTCTCACCAGTCCAAGACCTCTGGCCCCCGTGCAGGGAGAGCTTCATAAGACAGTGCTTGCCCCCCCCTCCCGCCCCCACTGAACCAAAATAGGCTGATCGTAAACCAGCGGGAAAGAGCCCAGCGTCGCCACCCATACGCTGGACAAAGGCTTTTGCATGACGCCCAACCAAACGAATAATTATGTAAGACTTAATCGAAAATATATTGACATATAAACCTTACCTTACTTTTCTCCTGTAACGACCATTTGTTGAAGAAGATCACTGGTCTCTGCTCCATCGTGTCCGATGCCTGCCTTCCGACCACTGGTCTCTGGTCCCATCTGTCCGATGCCTCCCTCCCCTCCCGGTACAACCACTGGTTTCTGGTCCCCTCTGTCCGATGCCTCCCTCCCCTCCCGGTACAACCACTGGTCTCTGGTCCACTCTGTCCGATGCCTGCCTCCCGGTACAACCACTGGTCTCTGGTCCCTTATGTCCGATGCCTCCCGCCCGGTGCAACCACTGGTCTCTGGTCTCTGTCTGATGCCTCCCTCCCTGCCTCCCAGTACAACCACTGGTCTCTGGTCCCTTATGTCCGATGCCTCCCTCCCGTTACAACCACTGGTCTCTGGTCCGCTGTGTCCGATGCCTCCCTCCCATCCCGGTACAATCACTGGTCTCTGGTCCGCTGTGTCCGATGCCTCCCTCCTCCCGGTACAACCACTGGTCTCTGGTCCCTTATGTCCGATGCCTGTCTCCCGGTACAAACTGGTCTCCGGTGTGCTGCGTCTGACATCTTGCTGCCCCTGCAGTCGTCGCTGTTTGACGGACTGGATGACGATGGCGGGGAGCCGGAGGATTCAGCTGTGCTGGTGCCTCGCCGCCGGGTCAAGAAGCTGGAGCTAACGGCGCGGCCGGCCGAGCCGCCTGGTCCCACTGCCACCGCCGCCGCCGAGCCTCAGCAGCGACCGACGGAGACGGAGCCGGCCACACTGGCCACGCCCATCCCTCACGGCGCCTCCAGGTCAGTCGGATTACTGTGACCCGTGTCCACGCGCCAGATCTGACCAGCCACCGCCCCTGGACCTATTTTATCTCGTTGTACAGGGTGACACTGGTGTGGTTGCTGACACTGTGATTTACGTTTGACAGTAGGCTGCGCGTGACGTTTGGCCCGGACGCCTCCACTCTGGACTCGCCGGACATCATTCGTGGCGGCCAGCTGTCGGCGGCCGCAGCCGAAACGTCCTGCCAGTGAGTTACCAGTTACCACATGGTGTCCCACCGGGGAAGAGTGCATGGTTACCTCCCTTCTCCCACCCTGCAAGAGACCCCCATCCCACACTGTTTCAGTGTCTCTTTCGCTTATTTTCCAGAGTATCGGCCCAGTGACCGTCCCCTGCTCCCATCCCTCCCTTAGAGATTAACGTGGAATGAGTGTTTTTTGTGGAAGTATTCATTGGGTTTTTCGCCTTTTTTGCGTGCCAAACTTTTGAGCTCCTTTCCATTCATGGTGTTTGACCTTGCTGATGTTTTTTGGTTTATGGATTCAAAGGGTTCAGATCAAGCCCGGTGGGAGTTTCCGGAAAAGTCCAATGTTTAATCTTGTGTTCTTTCATGTATAAAACACTAGCTTTCGTTAAAGGCCTGGTATTTGTGCGGCCCATGTGGTTTCCCTCTCCATAATTCATCTGGTCGGGATAAGTTCGTTTCCCTGCATCATTTCATAGCTCTCGTTCCGGAGCAGTACACTGTCAGATAAGAAGCAGCGTGTATAGGTTTGTGCTGCGGTGGCGCTCCCGGCACGGATGGGGACCGCCTCAGGCGCCGTTGACCTGCGTCGCTATTGCACCACAGGGAGGCAGACGACTCGGTGGGTCCGCTGCAGGCGCGCCGCGCCGCCGCCGCTGCCGCCGCCGCCGCCGCCGCCTCCGAGAGCTTCAGTCTGGACGACACTGTCTCCGAGGGTGAGCTCTCCTCCGTGTCCACATCAAACCCGTCCTTCACGACACGGCACAATCGCTGTGCCTGGGTTTGGGATGGTTTTCATAGCTCTTTGGCATGGCTTGTTGTTTGTTTCCTTTTTATGAAGACATGTATTGATGTGCACAAAAGTGTGCACTTTTGATGTATGCACTTATGTACTTTTGGCTCGAAACTATTCGCAAAAATGGCCGGGAAAGAAAACCTATTGTGGCCAGCTGGGCTGTGCCGGGCTAGAACGTCAGTGTAGGCTCTTGGCGTACGAGTTGCTGAATCGTTTAGGTCAGCTGCTTTCTCTGGACAGACCCGGAAACACCAGTCAGCCTCCGTGTGTGCATGTGTTTGGATGTCTGCCGTTCCAAGTGTGGGTTTCCGTGTCGTTGTCATCACCACTCGGGTGTTTTCTTGCAGTTGTTGTGTCTTTAGACGACCAGACTGGGTGTTTGATTGCCGTCAGACGTTTGATGGGGTGTTTGATTACCGTCCAATGGAAGGACTAGGTGTTGATTACTTTTAAACGGTAGGACCGGTGCTTGATGGTTTTCGGAAGGGTGAAGTTGGTTTTATTGCCGTCAGACGGTGAGGCCTGTTGTTTTATAGCCGTCAGACGATGAAGCCGGTTGTTTTATTGCCGTCAGACGGTGAAGCCGGTTGTTTTGTTGCCGTCATACGGTGAAGCCGGTTGTTTTATTGCCGTCAGATGGTGAGGTTGGTTGTTTTATTGCCACCAGACAGTGAAGCCGGTTGTTTTATGGCCGTCAGACGGTGAGGCCTGTTGTTTTATAGCCGTCAGACGATGAAGCCGGTTGTTTTATTGCCACCAGACGGTGAAGCCGGCTGTTTTGTTGCCGTCACACGGTGAAGCCGGTTGTTTTATTGCCGTCAGATGGTGAGGTGGGTTGTTTTATTGCCACCAGACGGTGAAGCGGGTTGTTTTATTGCCGTCAGACGGTGAGGCTGGCTGTGGTATCGTTGTCAGACGGTGAGGCTGGCTGTTGTATCGTTGTCAGACGGTGAGGCTGGCTGTGGTGTCGTTGTCAGACGGTGATGAGGTGGCGGCGGCGGTGGAAGGTCCGCCGCTGCCGGCTGGGGTGCGGCTGCATCGGCCGGGCTACTACACGCTGCCGCCGCTGGAGTCGCTGACGGCCGCCGCCGACGGCTCGCTGTCGGTGGAGGACCTGACCATCGGCCGGCGCGGCTACGGCAGCGCCTTCTTCCCGGGAATCACTCAGCTGGCCGGCCTGGACCTGGATAGTATCGTGGTGTTCCGCCGCCGCGAGATCTGCATCTACCCCGACGACGCGCTCAAGCCGCCGCTGGGACAGGGCCTCAACAAGCCGGCGCAGGTCAGTCGGCTCCGTCCAGTCGGAGCCCCACCGTGTGGATTGCTGGCGCCGCGGGTATATCCCGCAGGTGACCCTGGAGCGGGTATATCCTGCAGGTGACCCTGGAGCGGGGACATCCTGCAGGTGACCCTGGAGCGGGTATATCCTGCAGGTGACCCTGGAGCGGGTATATCCTGCAGGTGACCCTCCCTGGAGTGGGTGTGTCCGGCAGGTGACCCTGGAGAGGGTGTGTTCGGCAGGTGACCCTGGAGTGGGTGTGTTGGGCAGGTGACCCTGGAGTGGGTGTGTTGGGCAGGTGACCCTGGAGTGGGTGTGTTGGGCAGGTGAACCTGGAGCGGGTATATCCTGTAGGTGACCCTGGATTGGGTGTGTTCGGCGGGTGACCCTGGAGCGGGTATATCCTGCAGGTGATCCTGGAGTGAGTATATCCTGCAGGTGATCCTGGAGTGGGTATATCCTGAAGGTGACCCTGGAGCGGGTATATCCTGCAGGTGACCCTGGATTGGGTGTGTTCGGCAGGTGACCCTGGTGTGGGTGTGTTCGGTAGGTGACCCTGGAGCAGATATATCCTGCAGGTGACCCTAGAGCGGATATATCCTGCAGGTGACCCTGGAGTGGGTATATCCTGCAGGTGACCC
This sequence comes from Lepas anatifera, assembly GCA_034440635.1. Lineage (NCBI taxonomy): Eukaryota > Metazoa > Arthropoda > Thecostraca > Lepadidae > Lepas > Lepas anatifera. Next base: position 1,148,779 of record JAOTON010001028.1, on the reverse strand, counting down.
TGGAGCGGGTATATCCTGCAGGTGACCCTGGAGCGGATATATCCTGCAGGTGACTCTGGAGTGGGTATATCCTGCAGGTGACCCTGGAGCGGATATATCCTGCAGGTGACCCTGGAGCGGATATATCCTGCAGGTGATCCTGGAGTGGGTATATCCTGCAGGTGACCCTGGAGTGGGTGTCCGGCAGGTGACACTGGAGCGGGTGTGGCCCACCGACAAAGCCTCCCGAGAGCCGATTCTGGAGCCGGAGCGGCTGGCCAGGATGGGCTGGGAGCAGCGGCTGGAGCGTGCCTGTCTCAAGCTGGGCGCCAGCTTCGTCGAGTACCGGCCGGAGACCGGCTCCTGGGTGTTCAAGGTAACTGCCCGCTCAAATGCTGGCTCCAGGATTTCGAGCTGAAGTCGGATAAAAATACGTTGGAGGCTCCAACCTATCATTGTTCCGTCTTTGAATGTTATAGGGATTTGTCCTAGATGTCTACTTTTATATTTTCCTGGTCTCGTCTCAATATATAAGAATTTCAATGCGTTTTTGTGCCCTGATGAATCCCCCATCGGATGGGCTCTTTTGGGCCAAATTTGGATGGAATTCGTGCCATCCATAAGAGATTTTCTGCGACAAGAATTATAGGTCAGTTATTTAGCCTAGTCGGCCAGTATGTGACTGTGACCAGTAACCTTCATGGTCATTCCCAGGTGGACCACTTTTCCAAGTACGGTCTGAACGACTCGGATGAGGAAGACGCTGCGTCGCCGGTGGTAGCAGCGCGTGCCCCCAAGCCGCCGTTCGCCGTCGGGTGCCGCCCCGGCCGTTCTGGCCCCGCCTCCGCCGGACGGCCGTGCGCCCCTGAGCCCGCCACTGAGAAAGTGATGCCGATGGTGGAGTCTGGTGAGTGCTGAGGGTGGGGTAAACATACAACCCGGACACGCGGATGACAACACATCTTAGGCTCTTTTTGAGATAGTAACGCTTTCATGGCGTTTTTATGCAGAGGAGTTGTGTGTAGTGTGAGTATTGATTGTGGTTTAAGGCTGACACTATACTGTCGTTCACTTTTTTGCATGTAGTAGTTAGGAACGCGGACGTAGGAGGCAGTGTCACTTTCAGTTATCATTCGTTACTTGGCAACGAATGATACCGGTTAGCGGGATCAATCGTTTTAAATTCCCCTGTTCTGGATCCAACCGAACCACTTATCAGCGCCTTCATGCCGACGGCGTTAGGGCGCAATAACGACAGCTGGGAAGGTTTAATCAGGAGCAGCGCAGTACTGTTACCCTGGATTATGTATTGATGGTATCTGCGATGTGTGCGTTACTGTGAAAGCTTCCCTTGTTCCCGGTGAACAGACGGAAAGGTGCGGTGTCAGATACGACATACGTTCCACATCGCTGGAGACCTCCGTCAGGGGTGGGGCCGCACCTATTCCCGGCTGACAGTTGTTACAGCGGGGGTCCCGGCCGCTGCCGGCCGATGTCTCCCGTCTGACCGTGCTTGTGTTACACATACCCAGTCTCTGCAGGCCGCTGTCTCCCGTCTGGCCGTGTTTGTGTTACACAGACCCAGTCTCTGCAGGCCGCTGTCTTCCGTCTGACCGTGTTTGTGTTACACAGACCCAGACTCTGCAGGCCGGTGTCTCCCGTCTGACCGTGCTTGTGTTACACATACCCAGTCTCTGCGGGCTGGCGTCTTCCGTCTGACCGTGTTTGTGTTACACATACCCAGTCTCTGCAGGCCGCTGTCTTCCGTCTGACCGTGCTTGTGTTACACAGACCCAGTCTCTGCAGGCCGGTGTCTCCCGTCTGGCCGTGTTTGTGTTACACAGACCCAGTCTCTGCAGGCCGCTGTCTTCCGTCTGACCGTGTTTGTGTTACACAGACCCAGACTCTGCAGGCCGGTGTCTCCCGTCTGGCCGTGTTTGTGTTACACAGACCCAGACTCTGCAGGCCGGTGTCTCCCGTCTGACCGTGTTTGTGTTACACAGACCCAGTCTCTGCAGGCCGGTGTCTCCCGTCTGACCGTGTTTGTGTTACACAGACCCAGTCTCTGCAGGCCGCTGTCTTCCGTCTGACCGTGTTTGTGTTACACAGACCCAGACTCTGCAGGCCGGTGTCTCCCGTCTGACCGTGTTTGTGTTACACAGACCCAGACTCTGCAGGCCGGTGTCTCCCGTCTGACCGTGTTTGTGTTACACAGACCCAGTCTCTGCAGGCCGGTGTCTCCCGTCTGGCCGTGTTTGTGTTACACAGACCCAGACTCTGCAGGCCGGTGTCTCCCGTCTGACCGTGTTTGTGTTACACATACCCAGTCTCTGCAGGCCGCTGTCTTCCGTCTGATCGTGTTTGTGTTACACAGACCCATACTCTGCAGGCCGGTGTCTCCCGTCTGACCTGTTTGTGTTACACAGACCCAGTCTCTTCGGGCTGGTGTCTCCCGTCTGACCGTGTTTGTGTTACACAGACCCAGACTCTGCAGGCCGGTGTCTCCCGTCTGGCCGTGTTTGTGTTACACATACCCAGTATCTGCAGGCCGCTGTCTTCCGTCTGACCGTGTTTGTGTTACACAGACCCAGTCTCTTCGGGCTGGTGTCTGCCGTCTGACCGTGTTTGTGTTACACAGACCCAGTCTCTGCCGGCCGGTGTCTCCCGTTTGACCGTGTTTGTGTTCCACAGACCCAGTCTCTGCGGGCCGTTGTCTCCCGTCTGACCGTGTTTGTGTTACAGCAGTGCCGGTGGACCCCGCCTCCCCCGCCGTGCGACTGGCCCGCAGTGCGGCTGTCGACTCTGAGAAGGTGCAGGACATGAAGGTGTTCTTCATGGACGAGGATGAAGGCATTGAAGATGATGGAGGTGGGTTTGCAGAGGGGCGACGACGGAAAGCAGAACATGTTCAGCTGCTATAGTTTGTTATGGAAAGCGAGCGAGCCTTAGAACACCGAATGTTAAATCTGGGAAGATAACTCGAACCTGTGTATTGTTGTCCTCACAATTGGAAACCATTTTCCGTCAGGTTAGTTCTCCTTTGAGCCATGTGTCGCTTTATTTTTCAGAGCCCAGTCCAGTCGACCGCATTAAAGTGCTGGAATTGCGAATTGCAGTCGTAGCTGTGTTCCAGCCATGCCAATACACAAGTGTCACCTGGCAGCAAAATCTCCCGGGTTTTTCCGAGAGGGTCTGGACCAGACCCATACACTATGCACATGACAGTGTTTCCAGTTTAAGGCCCATACGAGACGGTCCTGTCTGCACGTTCCAGTTCACGCGCCCACTGCACCAGATGGCTGGGCTATTCCGATTTCTCGGGCCCGGCGAGACAGAGGGCTGTTCCGGTGGCACGTGGCGAGGCCGTGCTCTCGGGCTGTGCCATCGGACCGGTGGATCAGTTTAAAGGCTGATAAAGCCCGTGCTCCCAATAACAAGGGCGCTTCTTGGTCAGCGAAATTATTGTGTTAAGGCGGGCGCTGCCCACTTGTACGGCCCACTCCTAGACCGCCTTTTCTAGAAGGCTGCCAAGGAAAAGGCTGCAAGGGCTTTGAAAAGGCTTTGATCCAGAGACCTCTCACTCACGACGATGATGCCTTAACCGCGCATTGACGGGGGCGGGTAGCCCCCTCGGGTTTTTTTAGGATACATTATAAAAACGGCGGCGCTACGCGCCGCCGTACTTAGCATCCTTTTCTCTAATCATTTTTACAACTTTTGTGAAAATTTTAAGTTTAGGGTCATCTCAGGTCAAGTGACCTGACCTCAATCCAAGTTTAAGATAGCATAAGTCGGAACAGGATGAACTTATCCGATTAAAACTCATATCACATAATGGGCCCACCGAGTTCTCTAAAATATGATCCGGTCTTTTATATGGATGACCTAAGGTCAGCTACGAGCCATGACCTCTCCATTGGAAATACATGGGAAAATGGTTTTAACTTATTAACTTAGTAGAGGATGGTGATAGAGCGTTTATTGTAATTGTATTATATTCCCCTTGTCTTTGCGGTTCTAATGAGATGCATTTTTTTCTAATTTGACTTTGACCTGACCTCTGGTCAAATCCTTGATTCGACCTAGAAAGGTCATATTATGTATCATGCGATTAGGCTTTCTGCGGGGATTCCAATGGTGTAAATTGTTTTGCTCGATCTTTACTTGTTCAGATGTAATAACCGAAAACCTTCGTTTACATGTTATCCCTATGACGGCATGTTTTGACCTCTTGTGACCTTAAATGTGACCTGACAAAAAATGTTCCTAATAATTTCGATGGAGAAGTCGATGGGCTATCCAACGCCGTTTATCGTTTTTCGCTACCTAGCATGGTTCTCGAGGTCTTAGGGGGCGGATACCCCGTCAAAGCGAAGGTGGCTCAGACCCCCGTCAATGCGCGTGTTAACGAACTGCGCCACCGCGGTTGTGCCATAGTACATTCTTTGAGCGTATCCTGCGTTACTGAGATTTTCTCTGCCTCGTGAGCATACCTCTGAAGTGTATACTTACCACTTGGTAATAGGCAATGAACATGGAAGGGGGCAGTGAGCCACTGCCTGGTCGTCTGAGATCTCAACCATGAACCCTTTGCGCGATAAGAGCTGACCAAAAATATACATAGCCCCCTCTCCCCTCCCCGGATTCTGAATCTTCATTTGCCTTTATGAGTGGAATGCAGTCCCATGTCTGTAAGCTACCTGGGATTAGTTGGTCTCGTGTCTGTGAGATGTCTGATTGGTCGGTCCTGAATCTGTGTGGTATGATTGGTTCCTCCGATTTCTATGAGGCGTGTGATTGGTCTGTTCCGTGTTTTTGAGGTCTGTGATTGGCTGTGCGGCGTCGGCAGGCAGCCAGCCAGAGGAGGAGCCGTTCCCAGTGGCGGCGGTGCTCCGTCCCGATCTTATGACGTCATCAGCCGCGTCGGCCGCCGAGTGGGAGTTGGAGGAGGGTCCACAGCCGGAGTCTCGTCCAGGTAGGCAGACAGCGCTGCCTGTCGGCCGAATCAGCCCTGAGCAGCCACCATGCCACCCTCGGAAAATAACCACCCTGGGGGGCTGTGGGCTTCTTTGGTGTGCGGGATGGGCTGGGCTCCGGGAGTTGTTGCGATTTGCGGGGCTCTGGCATGTTGTGCGTCCCAGGGAGCTTCCTGGGACCTCTGCTGCGTCACAGGCGCTGCCGGGTGCATGGTGCCGGATCACGGCAAGCGGATGCATGGTCCTGCCGGCTCTCTGGGCTGACGGCGTCTAGGAGGTGGGTGTGTTGTGATCAGAAGGGTTGTGTGAGTCTCTCTCGCCCCGCTGACGGACGCATCTACCATCGTATTTACTGCTCCAGCCTCCGGGCCCAGTCATTGATACATGGAAACTCGGGGGGGAGGGAGGGGGGCAAGGTGATAAACCTATCATGGCGTCTCCTGATCCTCAAACCCATACTCCTTTCTTCGCTGTGTCAGGGATGAACCCAACTTTGACCCACTCCCTTGAAGGGAATGAGACTGATACCGGGGTTCTAGTGATCTACCTTGAGGAGGGTTACAAGACGAATCATTTCCAAGTCGTGGAAGCATTGGTGAAGTTCGGAACCTAAACTCAAGTTTATTCCGGATATAAAACTAGAAGCGGCGATGTCATCAGGATCTGAAACATCAACCTCCTGGCCTGGCTGCGAAAAACCTGTTCTGTGTGGGAGAGACCAGTCCCTTGTACCATTGTCCATATCAATAATAATACAATAATAATACAAAACATTTATTATTGACAAAATTCAACATGATTTCATGTGAGATTGGCACAAAAGCCTAAGCTTAAATCTAGGTGCCTCTCTCCCATACGCCATACACATTTACAAAAGAACATATTCAGATTTTCTCTGTTACAGTTTTCACACGCAAACTAACAAACTTGCACACTCTTCAGCCAATTTAGAAGTTACCTAACAAACATACACACACATACGCACACACACACACATAAACATTGAACTATTCAGTCGCTGACCGCCACTCGGGCACCGGGTAACAGGGGAGCACAGTTTGTTACTGCCTGTCGCTGCATCAATTTCGACCACTGAATCTTTTGGTATGGATGAGAAATGACTGAAAGGAATAAGCGACGGCACGCCCGCTTCCGGCACTCAGGCCGCTGCCTCGTAGGAGAAGTTCTATTTGTGATGCACGTTTTAGCGTTCGAAAGTTAAAGTTGAGTATTTGGGATAACGCTCTGAAAAGCGGGGTTCGGGATGGATCATGTAAGGGACAGTCGAGTATGAAATGTGCTACAGTTTCAGAACGATGACCGCAGTTGCATTTTGGAGAGTGAGTTAAATTGAATTGGTAAAGATGAGAGTTTAATGTGGATGCACCAACCCGCAGCCGAGTATGTAGCCGATTGCCTGTTTTTGAGCCTAGTGTAAAGTATTTGGGTGGAGGAGGCTGACCGTAGTATTTTGAGACCTTGCTTTTGAAAGATTGATTATCATTTTGCCTGATGGTTAATGGTGTGGTATTCCAGTCCCGTGTGGTTTTAGGTACGAATGAATTTCGAAATAATTTTGTGTGGTAGCTTGGTGCAGTTTGGTTTTGTGCGTTTCGTAAGGTTCTACCGGCATCGTTGAGTCTTGTGGGAGGAATGATAGATCTAATATAGGTAGGGACTTCAGAAGTTTGACACTGTAGAGCATAGTAAACATTAAGTCTGTGAATTTTTCGTCTTGTGGTCAAAGATGTCCATCCAAGTTCTTCGTATAATTTCGCAGTCGGTGTTCTCAACATTGTTCCTGTGATGAGCCTAGCTGCTCGATTTTGTGTGCGTTCTAGTCTCATTGCGTCTGTCATCGTAATAGGGCCGTCAATGATTGTGTCACAGTAGTCAAAGTAAGGTCTAACGTAAATGGTGTAAATCTGATCAAGAGTGGGCCTGGGTATGTATGAAGCAATTGAATACAATGGCCCAAGTGCTCTGTTTACTTGCTTAATTACGTGATTAATGTGCTCATGAAACCTCAGATCATCGGACAAAATTACTCCTAAGTGTTTATGACTTGTGCTAGGGTGTATATCTGTTCCACCAAAGTTTAAGCGGGGTTTAACTGCTTCCTGTCGTAAAGAAAATTTTGTTGGATTGTTTTCGTAGAATTATATGTTATTATATTAATCGGACTACACCCAACCAAAAATGGCCTCATGGGTGTTGCTACCTCCAACGGACTTAAAGAAGCGATTGAGGAGGAGATTCTCACCGGTCTAAAGGGTCAGGGGGTCACTACGTTTAGAAAGAAAGAACCGGAGGTAGGGATTGAAGCTGGTTCCGACGAGTACATTAGTACTGACGATCTATAGTAGGGAGCTGTGTCAGAAGCTGCGGATTGGCTGGTTCTCAGTGCGTGTGCGTGCATATGTGCATGACCCCACCCATTGCTTTCGCTGTCAAGGCTAACGGCCACATCGCAAAATCTTACAGAAGGCCGTAGTGGTAACCGAGATTCTCGGAAGCAGGTCAGGAGTCTTCAGCGTGCCACGCAAAGGGCACCAAATGCGTTGCGTGTGAGGACGATCGTGAAGCCTGGTCGCGTGTCCTACGTTCGTCTAGGAAAAATAAATGCTAAAAGACATGTTGAAGAAGGCAGCGCAGAAAACAACCTAGGGGAGACCGGTAAACCGCGCGACGAAGCTGCTCCATCCTGAGTCGTCCATGACAGGTAGGGCAAGTGGGACAGGAGATGAGCTCGACAAAGCACGCGATTCTCCGGAGCTGAGTGTGAGAGATGGCACTCTGGCCCAGTACTCTCCATTCCGCGACGCGCTTGTCGGGAGGTCAAGGCAAGCGAAGCCGTCAGTTGACCTGGACTCTGCCATACGAGATCTCACGCACATGTCTGCCCGGGATTTCATGGATCTGATCGGTGGTCAGGGGTCACAGCTTGACAATGAACCGGACACCACGAACGCTTGAACCCGTCCCGACCCGCCTCACAGGGTCACAGCCGAAAAGGGTGTTCAGAGGGTGCCAACGGAGGACTCGGCCGCTTCAGCTTCAGCACCGCTTTCCACCAGTCGGAGCAGAAACACATCTGAGAAAGGGGTGCTGGCGGCCATACCTGATAAGCAACAACCAGTGACTGAGACAAAGAAAGCCGCAGAACAAACGGACAATCCTCCTGCAGTGATGTACGGTTCAACCGATCAGATGCTACCGGCTCTCCAGGTACAGAGATGTCCTGTATTTGGACGCAGAGCACAGGATCCACTCCAAGCAAAACAGGAAGCGCAGCACCCACCCTGCAACCGCACAGCCATCCACGGGATCAAAAGCCAGAACATCCTCAAACGTAGCAACCAAAAGGCCCTCCTCAGAACCTCCAAACAGTCGTAGCGCGCGAAGAGACCAGGATGAAGCCATTTCGTTCTCGGGTTGCGGGGACGCAGGGCTAATGCTGCCGCCATAGCATTAGCCCTGCGTCCCATTAGCCGCCATTGCCATAGCATTAGCCATAGCATTAGCCCATAGCACCCGTTCAAGCAAGAAACAGGGACTATCTGGACACAACCACGCGCGGTGAAAAGCTGAGGCTCTCCTCCTTTAACTTACGGCGCGAGGACAAATATTTCAATGCGTGTGAGAAGAGAAAGCCGATTTCGTTTTTCGGGACTCGAAGGAAAGAGAATTTGGGTACCGAGCGTACAAAAAGAGCTTCTTCGGCCAAAGCTGCTCTCTGGTTCCACTGAGAGTATCGGAAACGTGCTGCATGTCTGGCTGGACGTGCCGCGCCCCTCTCCCACTAGTGATGGGGGCATCCCGGGCCGACAGTCAGGGAGGCCTACAATGATAGAGCTGCCGTGCAAAGGTGAAACCACGTAGTTGGATCGTCCTAAAACTCCTAACAACTATTATTGCAGTTGACATTACATTGGATGCATGTATACTACTTATTTAAAGGGAATGTGACACCTTGGTCGAATCCTGGAATTTAGTGAAATTGGGGGAACTTTTAGCCGAAAATCATGGAAGTGTCCATGATTTCTCTGAAAAAATATACAAAAAGCTCAATATTTTTATTTTTAAGATGCTCTGACAACTGACTATTAAAACAACTGACAACTGTGGCCTGCTTCTAAGGGTACATGTAGGGTAAATTTCAGGTAGTTTTTAGCTTTTCTTTACGGAAATTTTGAGTTTTGAGACAAATTATATATAGAGTACCGGGTTTTCCGGCATGCTTTACAACTTGGCTATCTCAGTTGAAATCACGTTATAAAGGTGCCACATTCCCTTTAACCTTGTTTTCTACTTGACTGAGGCATTGGTTGAGTAGAGAAGAGTAGAAGTATTGAATATTAAGAATAAGAAGAGAAGAGAAGAACTGAAGTATTCATTTGGCATGGCTTTTCAGTCTTCAATCATAACATAAGTAAGAGAGTTAAGCGCCCTTGCAAAACAGACAGTAAACATCGTGACCGTTGTAGATAACACTTCTAATAATTTGAATTCACTCCTAACCTTTCCTCTTTCCCTAATGCTATGGCATAATATCATCTACTCATCTGTTACTCATTCTACAGGTCTAGGCTACTAATCCCCTGAAGCGAAAACTGTGCTTACCGACGACTGTTGGCGCTCTTCGAAGTCCTAGGAAATCGTGGTCGGTCCCCCGTGTGCTCTGGCTAGAAACTTGGGTGTGACGCTAACTGATCGTGACAGTGCACGATTTGAGTCGGCGGAGAACAATTTTTCATCATTGATATATTCCTTTTCTGCAGCAAGCCTCACTTTATATGGACTCCATTTTTATTCTATTTTATGTCTTTATAGGCATCACTCGCGCAGTCGGTAACTTTGTCCTTCTCGTTTAGTTTGTCATTACTCAGCTTAGGCTCATCAGAATGAGTCCAATTTGTATGTGAAGGATTAGCATGTGTCATTAGAGTCGTTTGGAATAAGAATAATTTCGAAGTAATGAATCTGTTGGTATAAGAAGCGTGCCTGATTTCCTCCTTTGAATTCACACGGATTCCTCTTCGTGTGGCCCCTGATCCTGGCTGATGATCGACAGGAGGAGGTTTCGTCGAGACAGAGACTGCTCAGCTACAGCGGGACCGCTCGGCCATGGACGGCTGCCCGCTGCTGGCGTCGCAGCCTCATCGTCGGACTGCGCCAATAGTGCCGCGCCACATCAACCAGCTGACACCGCTGGCCCAGTCCACACGGTCAGTCATCCATCCGCGGCCCAGTCCATCCGGCCCAGTCTACACTGTCAGTCATCAATCATACATCCGCGACCCAGTCCACACGGTCAGTCAAACATCCGCGGCCCAGTCTACACTGTCAGTCATCAATCATACATCCGCGACCCAGTCCACACGGTCAGTCATACATCCGCGGCCCAGTCCACACGGTCAGTCATCAATCATACATCCGCGACCCAGTCCACACGGTCAGTCATACATCCGCGGCCCAGTCCACACGGTCAGTCATACATCCGCGGCCCAGTCCACACGGTCAGTCATACATCCACGGCCCAGTCTACACTGTCAGTCACCAATCATACATCCGCGACCCAGTCCACACAGTCAGTCATACATCCGCGGCCCAGTCTACACTGTCAGTCATCAATCATACATCCGCGACCCAGTCCACACGGTCAGTCATACATCCGCGGCCCAGTCCACACGGTCAGTCATACATCTGCGGCCCAGTCTACACTGTCAGTCATCAATCATACATCCGCGACCCAGTCCACACGGTCAGTCATACATCCGCGGCCCAGTCCACACGGTCAGTCATACATCCGCGGCCCAGTCCACACGGTCAGTCATCAATCATACATTCGCGGCCCAGTCCACACGGTCAGTCATCAATCATACATCCGCGACCCAGTCCACACGGTCAGTCATACATCCGCGGCCCAGTCCACACGGTCAGTCATACATCCGCGGCCCAGTCCACACGGTCAGTCATCCATCCGCGGCCCAGTCCACACGGTCAATCATACATCTACGGCCCAGTCCACACGGTCAGTCATGCATCCGCGGCCCAGTCCACACGGTCAGTCATCCATCTGCGACCCAGACTACACAGTCAGTCATACATCCGCGGCCCAGTCCACACGGTCAGTCATACATCCGCGGCCCAGTCCACACGGTCAGTCATCCATCCGCCACCCAGTCTTCACTGTCAGTCATATATCCGCGGCCCAGTCTACACTGTCAGTCATACATCCGCGGCCCAATCCACACGGCCAGTCTCACTGCTGCCATCCCAGTTAACACCGTCACTCACTGCTGGTGCGCCAGTCCATCCGGTCAGTGTTGCTGATGCTGTTTGCCGGTGGTCCGTCACACTGCCGCCGTGCCAGGCCTCACCGCTCTGTTCCGACGTGATGAGTGGCGTGTGCGAGCAGACTGGAGGCTGCAGCGACTCCCTGTGCGGCAGGGCGGAGGCGGGCCTGCTGCTGGCCGACCTGGGCAGCAGCTGCGGCGGCCGCTGGCGGCTGGGCTGGGGGCCCGGCTGGCAGCTGGCAGCTTCGGCCGGCGCCGGCGCTGTGCCAGCCGTCACCAGCGGCCTGCTGCAGCCGACGGCCGCCCACACACAGCCGCCGCTGACGGTCAGTACCCGCACCGCACCGCCGGCCCGACTCTGGGGCAGACTGGACATCTGCTGCTGCTGTCTGCGAGCTGTGTTCCTGATGCGGCGGCCACGGCATGGCGACTTCCTCGCTTACTGACTGTGGAGTTATAAAAAAATTGTAAACAACTATATGTTAGCTGCTGGCGTTGTCGTCGACTTTTTTCCGCTGGCAGGGGCCTCTATAACTCATCGACAAGCTAGCGTTTTGAGCATGTGGCCTAATATTGAGTATCCTAGCGCGGCACCACATTGAATTTTTGGTTGAACCATGAGCTATGTTTTATCTCGAGAGGTGCTAAGGTTGAACCCAGGCACTTAAGATACCAACGCTGCTTACGTGGGAGGAATGCAAGTTTTTAGGTCACGTGTTGGGCCCTGTGTATGGTCTATGATACATATGGTGATGATGTTATACATCATATATGTTATACATACATAATTATATATGTTATACATACCTATATGATGATATGATACATACCCTGTTATGCCTAGATGCTTCAGCCAATAGCCTCTGGATGCTGTGCTGAAAAATATTAAAATGCAAATAAGTGTCGGGGACAGCTATCGTGTGCTGGTGTCCGGTCCTCCGGCCTGTGACATGGCGTACGATCCATGACGGGCTGTGCCTGCCGCAGGAGTACGCGGCGCTGCTGGCCGTGCAGCTGAGGTTCTCCGAGTGTGAGGTGCCTGCCGACGCCGACTGGCCGCTCTTCTCCACCCGGCCGGACGGGGCGCTGCAGGAGACGCTGGCGCACACCCACACACAGGCCGAGCACGTCTGGGGACTGGTGGTGGCGCTCTGGGGCAGGTCCGACCTCTCGCTGCCCGCCGCAGGTCAGTCGCCTCTCCTCGCCTCCTGGCAGGCTCTCAGTCTCTGCCGCTGGTGTAACCGGGTGACTCTGCGCGACGGCAGCGGGCCCGGATGTACCCTGGCCGCCGACACCGGCCGCTTTCTGCTGACTCGCACTGACTGCTCCCCAGAGTTCGTCATGGGCTGGGTTACTCATAGGGAAGCCCGCGTGGACCTTGATAGGGCTGGACCTCATTTATTGGAAACACATTGGACTCTAGGCGATCCGAGGTCTTAGTTAGGGACCATTTTTATTGTTTATGAGCAGTCGTTTCTCGTTATTGTTCTATACCATCAAATAGCTTGCGAAAAGGAACCTTTAAAATAAACTTCGAACCAGCTAGATTTGGCGTTTGATTTTTGCGTTAGATTGTGACGTGGGCCTGTTCTGGCACAGATGTGTGGGTTGGGTCTGGGTTTAGGGCCGGCATCCCGTGGTCCGAGGCTGGGCCGGCTTGATCTCACATGATGCCTAGGCGAATTATTCTTCAGTCGACTCCGAATGAATCCGACGGGCTTAGTGTAGCGGTAGAGGCGCCCTGACTATGCTCGGTCCAGTAGATGTTTCTGTGTGCATGAATAGCCATGAGTATGTGTTATGATTGTGACCATACGAGTGTGCTTGATTGTGATAGAGGTGGCATGATTTAAGTCTTCGAAGACTTTTGCGCCAATCTCGTACCACGTTATGATCTTGTTTTGTTGGAAAATACTATCTCTCTCTCTCTCTCTCTCTCTCTCTCTCTCTCTCCTCGCTCTCGCTCTCGCTCTCGCTCTCGCTCTCGCTCTCGCTCTCGCTCTCGCTCTCGCTCTCGCTCTCGCTCTCGCTCTCGCTCTCCGCTCTCGCTCTCGCTCTCTCGCTCTCGCTCTCGCTCTCTCTCGCTCTCTCTCTCTCTCTCTCTCTCTCTCTCTCTCTCTCACACACACCAGTAGACAGATGCCGACTGGCCGTGTACTGGATCCAACAGGGCGGCTTAACTACACTCTACCCGGCAGAGGGGCGGCCTGACTGTTCTCGATCCGGCAGAGGCGGTCTGACTGCACTTGGTTCAACAGGGCAGCCTGACTGTGCCGTGTCCAACAGGATGGCCTGACTGTGCCATGTCCAACAGGGCAGCCTGACTGTGCCATGTCCAACAGGGCAGCCTGACTGTGCCATGTCCAACAGGGTGGCCTGACTGTGCCTTGTCCAACAAGGCGGCCTGACCCTGTGCCGTGTCTACAGGGGCGGCCTGACCCTGTGCCGTGTCCACAGGGGCGGCCTGACCCTGTGCCGTGTCCAACAGGGCGGCCTGACCCTATGCAGTGTCTACAGGGGCGGCCTGACCCTGTGCCGTGTCCACAGGGGCGGCCTGACCCTGTGCCGTGTCCAACAGGGCGGCCTGACCCTATGCAGTGTCTACAGGGGCGGCCTGACCCTGTGCCGTGTCCGACAGAGACGACTGAGTGCGCCGCGCACGCCGAGCGGCAGCGGCGTCGAGAGACGCTGTCGCGCTGGCTGGAGAAGGCCTGTCTGCCGGCCGCCCAGCGGGAGCTGCAGCTGCACTTGGACCAGGACTACCTGCAGACCATCTTCACCCACCTGACCGTGCGCCAGGTGAGCGCCGAGACCCGGCTCAGCAGCGCCGGTGTCGAGCCGGCCACAACTAACGTGGGGTTTGACAGAAACTTATGGTGACTCGACGCTTCTTGGCAAACTATCCCGCTTGAGGTATCCCGAGGTAGCCAAAGTCAAACTTTCATTTTATAGTCTTGTAAGTCGGAGCGTTTGACAAGACAGGATGCGTCTACGACACTCATAGTCGGGGGGGTGTTAAGTGGCAGAGCGGCTGCGTTCTAGGTCTCATGTCTCGCATTGAAGGGCCGGTGGGCTCTCCGAATAAGTACAACCTGATAACTGAGAATCCTCCCAACCGGACAGAGTTGGTGGCACCAGATGCCTTCGGTGTCTGTGGCACCGTCCAGCCCCAATAATTATTAATTTACGCTGGTGCTCGGTTATATTTGATCACTCTGCATGCACCAGGACAGGCCCTATATCTGGTCCTTTTTAAATCCGATCAAAGTGTTTGATGTTCAAGGTGTTGACACAGTTGCCCCGTGGTGTGCTGAGCGGCTGAACTGCATGTTTGCGGGGCACCGACAGGTGGCAGAGGCGGCGCGCGTGGCGCAGCGGCACGGTGACCTTGCGCTGAGTCTGCTGCTGACACAGCTGACCGGGTCGCACGAGGTGCGTCAGCTGGCCCGGGCTCAGCTGACCAGCTGGCGGCAGGTAAGCTCCGTCCCGCAGCGTCTACTGGTGCTGTCATCCACCGGCCGCTAGATGTCACTTCCGGCATTCAGCTGGACCCCCCTCCGTTGACGCCTCCTACTGATTTTCTGGTGTTGTGAACTTGATTCTGCGTGTTGGAGATACCTGTGCACCATTCAGATTTATTTCATTCTGGTGCCAGGTAGTCGTTTTGCATTTGCTATTGTATTTTGTTCGTTATCCTTTCCAGGATGATCGGCCTTCTTAGATACGCAGCTGGATGAAAGATGCCACGTATGCGTGTGTTGCTGTAGGGTTTGAGGCGAACATTGGCTGAGGCTGGCGCGGGAGAGCGTAAGACCGCCGCACAGTACCAGTACCGGACTCGCGACAGACCAATGGCCCGGTGTAACGGGTGTTGACCCGCGGTGCCGGCAGAGCTGTGGGCCGGTGTAACGAGTGTTGACCAGCAGTGCCGGGTGACCTGTGGGCCGGTGTAACGAGTGTTGACCCGCCGTGCCGGCAGACGGGTGCCGACCTACACATGTCACCAGCGCGGCTGCGGCTGTACTTGGTGGCTGCAGGGCTGCCGGTGTGGCAGGCGGGCGGCGTCACCATCAACCTCTGCTCCGGACTCGACTGGCGGCGCGCTCTCGGCATCCACCTCTGGTGAGAGAACCTGTGCCTCTAGGAGAAGGGGAGAGGAGGGCATGAGCCCCAAACTATATAACTTACTCGTCAGAGAACTAGGTATTGTAATGTCTGTAAGTAACTAGGGTCTCCGCATACGCAGGTATTTCAGTAGTTTTGTGCGTTTAACGGTTGTTTGGGTGGATGTGACGCCGGTGTGGTTGGCAGGTACCTCTCCCCAGCCACTGCCAGTGTGCCGGAGGTGCTGGCTGAGTACGACGCTGCGTGGGCGGCGGAGGAGGGGTGCGCGCCGCTGGCGCCGCCGCCGCTGCCGGCCTACCTCAGCTCTGAGCCGGAGGAGCCGCAGACGGCGGAGACGGCGCCCCGGGACGTGTGCCACCACCTGCTGCGGCTGTACGCGCAGGGCGGCGGCCGGCTGGAGTCGCTGCTGACGCCTTCCACACACACTGACCAGCCACTGGACCACCTGCTCAGGCAAGGGGCAGACATTCTGCCTGGGGCTGTCTGTGAACGTGTATCAGACCTTTGATCATAAGCGAAACAGGGCGGCTAATTCCCGGGTATTGTCTAGTTAGTTGTCTAGTCTCCGCCAGGTGTTCTCAGGTGTGAACAGAATAGTACGTACCTGGCTGTCCGGGCTGTTCTGCCGAGGTTGATTGTTGACGCGTCTGTCGCCGGTGTGGGCAGCTGGCTGCTGATGCAGAGTCTGGCGGCGCTGGGCTACCGCCAGCTGTCGGAGGAGACAGCTGCCCAGCTGCACCGCTGCCTGGCCGCCCAGCTGGAGGCGCTGGGACTCTGGCACCTGGCTGTCTTCGTGCTGCTGCACATCACCGACCACAACAGGTCAGTCCCGAGCCTGCACATCACCGACCACCACAGGTCAGACCTGAGACTGTACATCACCTTCCACAACAGGTCAGTCCCGAGGCTCCACATCACCGACCACCACAGGTCAGACCCGGGACTGCACATCACAGATCACCACAGGTCAGACCTTAAGGTCAGACCCAGACTGCACATCACAGATCACCACAGGTCAGTCCCGAGACTGCACATCGCAGATCACCTCAGGTCAGTCCCGAGGCTGCACATCACCGACCACCACAGGTCAGACCCGAGGCTCCACATCACCGACCACCACAGCACGTCAGACCCGAGGCTGCACATCACCGACCACAGCAGGTCAGTCCCGAGGCTGCACGTCTCAGACCACCACAGGTCAGACCCGAGGCTGCACATCACCGACCACAGCAGGTCAGACACGAGGCTGAAATTACCCACCACCACAGGTCAGACCCGATGCTCCACATCACCGACCACCACAGGTCAGACCCGAGGCTGCACATCACCGACCACAGGAGGTCAGACCCCGAGGCTGCACATTACAGACCACCTAAAACCACAGGTCAGACCCGAGGCTCCACATCACCGACCACCACAGGTCAGACCCGAGGCTGCACATCACCGACCACCACAGCACGTCAGACCCGAGGCTGCACATCACCGACCACAGCAGGTCAGACACGAGGCTGAAATCACCCACCACCACAGGTCAGACCCGAGGCTGCACATCACCGACCACAGTAGGTCAGACCCGAGGCTGCACATCACGGACGATTACGGGTTTAAGATATGGCGCCACCTGGAGGTGCCTCATTGCCTCGTGTTTGGTTGAATGGTTCTGTACGGACAGCGTGGCACGGAGCCACCGATCGGACCCCGGTGCCGTTTGTGTGTGGTTGGGGGCACTGCCCGGTGAGCGGTATGTAACTGTGCCTTGTGTGTGGTTGGAAAGTTTTCTTTTCTCCCGTCATCTGCGCGTGGTCGGCGTTCTGCTTCGTGGTATCAAATGTGTGTCGTTGGAGGGTTTGTCTGTGCTGTCAGTTGTGTGCAGTTAGAGGTTTTCTCTGCTGCTAGGTGTGTTTGGTTGGAGGGTCCTAATCGGTGCTGTCAGTTGTGCGTGGCTGTTTTTTCTCTGCTGTTAGCTGTGTGTTGGTTGGTGGGTTCGTCTGTGCTGTTAGTTGTGTTTGGTTGGAGGACTCGTCTCTGTTGTTGGCTGTAAGTGGTTGGAGGATTCTGATTGGCGCTGTTAGTTGTGTGTGGTTGGAGGGTTTGCTCTGCTTTTGGTTGTGTGTGGTTTGAGTCCTGGTATTGTGATTGGTTGGAGGGTTCTGTTTTCCGTTAGTTGTTGGTTGGGTTTGTTCTTGGTTGTGTGTGGTTTGAGGGTTCGCCTCTGCCGTCAGATGTGAGTGGTTGGAGGGTTCTGCTCTGACCTGTTAGTTTTGTGTGGCTGGAAGGTTCTGCTCTAAGCTGTTGGTCGTGTGTTGTTTGAGGGTTCGCCTCTGTCGTCAGTAATGAGTGATTGGAGAGTTCGCCTCTGAGCTGTTAGTTGTGATTGGTTGGAGGGTTTGCCTCTTCCGTCAGTTATGAGCGGTTGGAGGGTTCGTCTCTACCGTCAGTTGTGAGTGATTGGAGGGTTCGCCTCTGAGCTGTTAGTTGTGAGCGGTTGGAGGGTTTGCTTCGTCAGTTATGAGCGGTTGGGTGTTCGTTACCGTAGTTGGGTGATTGGAGGGTTCGCCTCTGAGCTGTTAGTTGTGAGCGGTTGGAGGGTTTGCTTCTGCCGTCAGTTTTGAGCGGATGGAGGGTTCTGCTGGTTGACCAGTGTGCGTCCGCTCGACAGACGCTCGGCCGCCTGTTCGGCGCTGCTGCTGCGACACACGCCGCTGCCCGTGCCAGAGGACGTGCGCCGCCTGCTTCTCGACAGTTTCGGAGTGCCGCCTCCGGCGCTCAGCTACGCCCAGGCGGTGCGTGCCAGGGCGCTGGGACGGCGCCGGGACGAAGTCGAGTTTCTGCTGCAGGCCGAGAGGTGGCAGGAGGGTCACGACCTGCTGGTGCAGCACATCGCGCCTGAGTGTGTCATCAACGGTGAGGATGTCGGTGTGACGTCAGAGTCATCAGCAGCGTCATCTCTGTTTGATCCCCCTTTTTGCTTCAACACTCGATGGAGTTGCTCGATTCTGCCTGGTCCTATGGTTGGAAGGCTGCGTTTACGGCGGGTGATGGATAGGTGGCTCGGCACTGGCCGAGCTAGTGAGCTGGTCGTCGTGTTTTCTACCTGGTAAATTGACAAACTCTCAATGCAGAGGCATTCCAGGACAGTCCTTCCGAACGTCGAGTCAGCTCGAAACTTAGAGGATCTCCAAAGGCTTTTCAAGTTCCCTTGTTCTTTCTCATAACTAATACAGAATAACCCATTACCTGCTCTGCTGTTTTCTGTCGGTAGTTTGCTCTTTTATTTTTCTTGCACAATTATTTTTATCGCACAATTGGCCCGTTTTTTTATCATTCTAATCCCAGAATAGGTCAGTGGAAAGTTTCTTTCATCACCTGGGCCAATTGGTATCGATGTGTGTAGTTTTTGTGACGTCGAAAGGTAGCCCCGCCATTGGTGGGTGTACTCCGCGGAGGGTAGCTGTTCTTTTCTGACGGCGTAGGGTAGCTACTGTGTTCTGAGGGTAGCGCTGTGGTAGCTGCTGTGTTGCGATGGCAGTGGTGTGGTAGCTGCTGTGTTGTGGCGTCAGCGCTGTGGCAGCTGCTGTGTTACGATGGCAGTGGTGTGGCAGCTGCTGTGTTCTGGTGTGAGCGTTGTGGCAGCTGCTGTGTTGTGAGAGCAGGACTGTGGAATCTGCTGTGTTCTGAGGGCGGGACTGTGGCAACTGTTATGCTGTGACAGCAGCGCTGTTTCAGAGGAGTGCGAGCCGCTTGGGAAGCTGCTGTGTTCTGATGGTGGCGCTGTGGCAGCTGCTGTGTTGCGACGGCAGTGGTGTGGCAGCTGCTGTGTTCTGGCGCCGGCGCTAGGGCAGCTGCTGGGTTATGAGGGCTGTGCTGTGACAGCAGCGCTGTTTCAGAGGAGTACGCTCCGCTGGGGCAGCTGCTGGGTTGTGAGGGCAGTACTGTGACAGCAGCGCTGTTTCAGAGGAGTGCGCTCCGCTGGGGCAGCTGCTCTGTTATGAGGGCAGTGCTGTGACAGCAGCGCTGTTTCAGAGGAGTACGCTCCGCTAGGGCAGCTGCTGGGTTGTGAAGGCAGTGCTGTGACAGCAGCGCTGTTTCAGAGGAGTACGCGGCGCTGGGGCAGCTGCTGGCTCCGCTGGCCCCCCAATGGTCAGCAGTCGCGTCTCTGGCTGGGAGGCAGCTGGCCAGCTCTATCTGGACTACATCGCCGTGTCGCGGGCCGTCGATGAGGTGCTGAGCGGTCACGCGGCCGCCGACCAGCTGCAGCAGCTGCGGCCGCAGCTGTCGGCGCTCAGCCGCCGGCTGCCCCAGCTCCCCTGCCCTACTGCTACCCACAGGTACGCTGCCCAATGAGGCGCAGTATGCTGATACTGCTTCCCGGGACAGATCATTTTGTATTGTTTTTCAGTTTTGCTCGAAGTCGGTGTATGAAGATCTTGGACTTGGTCTCACGAACTGTCTCCCGTGTTTGGGTGTAGGTACAGGAGGGGGGATGGAACGTACTTCGTAGGTTGACAGTTTTAGTTTGTGTGGCCAGGTTGGCGCAGGCCGGTCTGTCTGTTGGTTCAAGCGAAGAGTTTCTCCGTGTGCGGCCAGGCTGGTGCAGGCCGTCAGTCAGTGTCTGTCTGTTGGTTCAGGCTGAGAGTTCGTCCGTGTGTGGTCAGGCTGGTGCAGGCCGTCAGCCAGTGTCTGTCCGTTGGCTCAGGCTGAGAGTTCGTCCGTGTGTGGCCAGGCTGGTGCAGGCCGTCAGTCAGTGTCTGTCTGTTGGTTCAGGCTGAGAGTTCGTCCGTGTGTGGTCAGGCTGGTGCAGGCCGTCAGTCAGTGTCTGTCTGTTGGTTCAGGCTGAGAGTTCGTCCGTGTGGGTCCGGCTGGTGTAGGCCGTCAGTCAGTGTTTGTCTGTTGGTTCAGGCTGAGAGTTCGTCCGTGTGTGGTCAGGCTGGTGCAGGCCGTCAGTCAGTGTCTTGTCTGTTGGTTCAGGCTGAGAGTTCGTCCGTGTGTGGCCAGGCTGGTGCAGGCCGTCAGCCAGTGTCTGTCTGTTGGTTCAGGCTGAGAGTTCGTCCGTGTGTGGCCAGGCTGGTGCAGGCCGTCAGCCAGTGTCTGTCTGTTGGTTCAGGCTGAGAGTTCGTCCGTGTGTGGCCAGGTTGGCGCAGGCCGTCAGCCAGTGTCTGTCTGTTGGTTCAGGCTGAGAGTTCGTCCGTGTGTGGTCAGGCTGGCGCAGGCCGTCAGTCAGTGTCTGTCTGTTGGTTCAGGCTGAGAGTTCGTCCGTGTGTGGTTAGGCTGGCGCAGGCCGTCAGCCAGTGTCTGTCTGTTGGTTCAGGTTGAGAATTTGTCCGTGTGTGGCCAGGCTGGTACAGGCCGTCAGCCAGTGTCTGTCCGTTGGTTCAGGTTGAGAATTGTTCCGTGTGTGGCCAGGTTGGCGCAGGCCGTCAGCCAGTGTCTGTCCGTTGGTTCAGGTTGAGAGTTCGTCCGTGTGTGATCAGGCTGGTGCAGGCAGTCAGCCAGTGTCTGTCCGTTGGCTCAGGTTGAGAATTTGTCCGTGTGTGGCCAGGCTGGCGCAGGCGGAGATGGCCAAGAAGGCGGCCACGCTGCTGAGGGCGCTGGTGTCGGGCGGGGGCTCGGCTGGCGCCGCGGCCGCCGCTCTGCTGGCCCACGTCAGCCAGCTGCCGCTGCCCGAGGACGCGGCCCTGTCGGAGATGCAGGACCTGCTGAGGACCTACCTGCTAGAGCTGCACGGCTAGCCGAGTCAGCAGCGGCTCTGCTGGAGCCGTGCCAGATGTTGAAGCGCCGGCGCTGTGTGTGCGGCGTGCCGGCTGAGCTGCCGCCGCGTTCCGGCGGGCGGCGAGGTCGTCGACTATTACTGACCGATAAGCGGCAGTGGCCACCGAGTGAGTGGCAGGGTCGCGGCAAACACTACTGGCGATGCACGACTTTCCGCTGTGGTGGGTGTTTGGAGAGACTAGGGCTGTGCTCCTACACCGGCCACTGATGAGGGCGGGTGTGGCGCTGACGGCTAGTGTTGCAGACTAGTAGCAGAGCGGGTGCCGGGCGCTGGACCCAGACGCAGGACAGGGAGGCACCCGTCAGTGTGCACTGTCGTTGGAGCTGTGTGGGTGTCGGAAAGATGCCGGTGTTATCGCTTGTAATGGGGTGGGTGTCGATCGGCGCGGCGCGGCTTAGGGGCGCATCGCCCCGGACACTCATCTGCTTTATATTTAGCGTGCTTTTTGCGGCCAAATGTTTGGTGTCAGTGAGGTGCTCGGTTTGCACCAAAGGCCAAGACTATGTTTGGAGACCGCGGTACTCTTTCAGGAACGCGTAGTACTTTCGATGGGTCCTCCAGGCCCACGTGTTGCGAGAATTCAGTGACGTTTATGCGTTACCAGTAGGTTTTGTATTGTCTTGGTGAACCTTTCAGTCGAAATTGTAGAATCCCTGCGATTTTTGTTGCTGTATTTAACTTCAGTACTAAAACATGTTTGAGTAAGGTTGCGCGCGTATAAAATTCGTTACATTCCCGCTGCTTAATTTGTGTCAAATAAAGTTGTCTCTTTTCGGGGTTGTGTTTCTTCCTTTGCAGAGGCTGATAAAAACTAACCGCATGTAAATACAGTGCTTCATATATTGATATATACAGCTGTCTGAATAGTACAGTAGTCGAAATTACATTTCTTCAGACATGTGTGACCTCACTATAGGGTTTTATTCACTCAAGAGGCTTAGGGTGCGCCGACTGCCTAGTTCATGCCTGTTCAGGAACGTGAAAATTAAGCCCGAGCGTACAGCCATAGGCGTATACAGGGGCAGGTGCCCCCTCCCCGATCATCCCTCGGCGCCCATTGAAGTGGGAACGGTGCCCACCGCGACGTTTTTTATTCTGCTTTTCGTTTCTTGGGCTTACCCCCAAAACCTGGCGTCTGGATAAATATGGCACGCTCTCGCCGTGTGACGTATTTTTCCTATCAACTTAAGCTTGTTCCCCGAACCTAGCCGCTAAGTCCGCCACTGGGGTGACCTTGCCATATGCCTCAATTATGTGACGTTATTAGGTCGCGACTCGGTATTGCAGGCGAAGTGGTGCGACCGCGCGATTCCGACGGTCTCGAAATATATGCCTGACTGAAAGTCTATAAGCTAAAAACTATTGACTGATTTTCAATTTTTTTCAATAATCGACACGCTCATAAATTCACCCAAATGTGGCCAAGTGGCGTTTCCCCAATATACATTTACTTTACAATAGTTGGAGGATATCCACAGAGGTGAATTTTTAACAGAGGCGGTTTGAGTCCAGCAGCAAACGGTTTTTAGGCCTCCTTGGAAAAATAAGCAAAGGGATACTTTGGTATCCCCTCCGCTGTGCGTGTCAAGGGGCAGATTTCTGTGAAAGACCTTCATGTCCCATCATTTGCGCTTGGTTCTTTATGTGTGCAGGAATGGTGGGGCAGCGCAGAAGCCGTTCGCGGGAAACATTGGGTGGTGAGGGGAATAAATGGTAGTCGCTGGAGGTTATTATTACAATTTTAAAGGTTTTACAGTAGTGTGCTTCTCTGTTCTGGTTCAATTCACTCCCAATCTGGTAATTCTCGAACACTGGCGCGTCAGAAAATATATGGAAGAAGGGGGAGTAGTAGAAGCAAATATAAATGTGTCGTAGGGTTTCATCTGCGTTCCTCTGGTCGTTCCTGTAACAATTGTATGAACGGAGTGACGTTCGTTTTACTTTCGTACTTTATTGCAGCAGATATTTAAATTATCTGTTGCATTCCGTTTCCTCTTGAATGAACTAGGTACATTGAACATTTTTCCTGGAGAGTCCGCCCGTCGATTCTCAAACGCGTATCCCTGGTGGCAGGCCACGAGGCCACAATAGGTACGTGAAATTTTGGAGTTTTTGGTGGAAGAAAATTGGTGAATTGGCTTCAAATGCTCATTGTTTTTCGAGCTTATTCTTTCTTTTACAGTTCCTAGCTTTGCGTGATTTCTTTGTATTGGTTGAAGGCCGTCAGCGGGAGATAAGGCGCTTGCGGCGCAGGTGCGAACTTTTGTAGCAGGCTGTCCTTTTTCACATGTTGACTTCCCTCCACCAATTTAGGAGAATATGAGAATGGTTTTAAAGGGTATCCAAGTATTTTCACATAAAATTAACCTGGGAGTGGTCCAGTGTATCAAATCCCAGTGTGCTGGGTAAGTGAAGAACATGGCAGGCTTCTTGATGTTTCAGGGCAGCTCAAATCCTGCACCAGTGTGCAAAGCATGGCAGTTTCAATGATATCTCACCAGTGTAGGGTGTTTTCCAATCTCACATTGATGCAAATAAAAACCTTAAGATTGATAAGTTATTTTAAATAACTAGAAAGTAACAAAACCATTTATGATTTTAATTTTTTGTTGAAAACATGATTTAACCTAACCATATCTAACCATTTTTTGATTTAATAAATTTTCCTGTGGCACACCTACCCTGCAGCACCGACTTTCGCATCTGGCAGCCTCAGATTTGCTGGCAAAGGCTGGGGCTTTGGAGGACTGATGTCCGCTCACGGGTTGCGCTCACGTTCTGTCCTAATTAAAATTTTTGTACCACACTGCATTGATAAATCTGGACTTCCCTTTACTGTACCTTCCTTGTTGCTGGTGGGGAGATAAGTCAAAAGTTGGGATTGATTTCTCTTAGTGGAAAATCTGCTGATTCATATAGTGTATCAGAGATCTAGAGTATTATTCTTGTATTGAATTATTATTCTGGAATCCAACCTGGCATCATCAATTAACATCATGTTTGTTAATTACATGATTCGTCCAGTGGTGCATGGGTAGTCACAAGATAAATGACAGATTTTGTGCCGAATTATATTTTAAAATAAAATCAGCATGGGAAGTGAGTATTATATTTGAGCTCAGCATGTCTGATCACATAGGAAACCACACTTAACTACTCTGTAATGCATTAATTTGGCTTCCTTCAGTTATACCAAAGATACAGGAGGGGACCTTAGAAAACTGACTACCTAATAAGAGAGGTAGCATTGAATTATGTGGGTAGTGCTGGTTGCATTCCTCTCTGTGGTATGTTGTGTATTGGTGCGAATTTTAGGTGGCTGGCGGTGGGAATTTGTTTGAAAATTTTAGATGGCTGGTGTGACTTGTCTGGACCCCTGCCATACTTTGCAGTCTGGATCCTGCACCAATCAGGGTATAAGTTTGGTTGCTAGGGGAAACCTTTGTTTTCACTGGGACATACATTTTTATACTAAAGGCCCTAGACTTTGAACAAACCTCAGCGACCTCTGGTGCCATCGTTCTGATTGGTTACCTCACAGCCGCGGCAGTGGATGTCAGGCGGGACCACTGTGCAGAGTGAGACGCTGCCGATGCGGTGCAGGGGTCACAAATAGCACAGCACAGGGGGAGCAACATAAGGGGCGCATCTGCACAGCACAGGGGGCGGGACGACGCATCCAGCCCCCCCAGGAGTCTGTCACCAATTAGCGGGTCTGAACGGAGTAGGTATGGGGGGCTAGATATTAGAGGGATTTCTTATTTTTGGACCAGGGAAGTTGGCATTAGGTTAGTGAAGTTACTTAGTGTGTGGACAATGGCACTGACAAGAGCAGTGGCAACAGGTCACAATTTTTTCAATGATATGCACTCAAATTTTACTCTCAGTAGAAATTTTAGTGATCTGGTATCGCTATTTTATTTATCAGATGACAGATGTAACGTTTTTGCAATAATCACACTTTTAGTTGCTACCATAAACAATGATCGTCGTTTTTCTTCTTTTATTTGTTTTCTTGGTGCGTCTCTGTCTGCCCTGGTGGTTTGGTGCTGCCACAAGTGTCAGTTTCTACCCCAAGGTGTCCATACTTAGTGGCATTAGTGACACCATTCCCCAAAGACGGACAAAAGCTGCCACAAAGATGGACAAAAGCTGTCCCAAACGAGGTCTGCCTCGAGGATCCTCCCAACAAGATCTAGTCATAATCTGCCACATTCTGCAGGGTGGGGCATTGCACAATTGGATCAAATTTGTATATAAATGTACCAATTAAACAGTGGGATTAGGAAGTGTAGGGGAAACTGTATTGTGCATCAGGAAAGTGCATGAGCAAAGCAAGCAGTTTTCAAACCTGAGGTGGCACTCTCGACGAGATTTCGTCTCCAAGTGTCCTCCGAGATTGGTGCGAGTGGCGTGATTTTGGGAGCGAATGGAATGGTTGTTGGTATGAGCTGGTCAGTCTCGTTCAAGGGAGCTGACACTAAACACTCACAGAATGCTTAGAAAAGGGAAAATAGGCTAAATAAACAAAGTCACCAAAATGATAGTGCCGGTTAGGCTGAGCGCAGTACACTTGTCACAAACATGAATTTGTTTGGGAGGTTTGTTACTGGCAATTTAATCAAAAATACTGGAATTAGTTACACTACGCAATTATCAAGGTTCTATACTAGCAATTTAATTTGATGAGAAGTATACAGATTAGTCAAATTTTCTGCTGAAATGCTCCAAGACACCTCATCAATGCACTATTCTGTTCATGATTTAATTCTCTCTAGAATGATGTGTCTGTAGAATGTATGGGCGTGAAGGGATTTCTCCATGGCTGGGCCGATTGAAAATTTTACAAGTTTTTTTCATTCTTGCTTGTAAATGCGGAAGTACACGTGTAATTTAACACATACATTGACGGGTTTCTTTCGGAGCCACCTTCGCTTTAACGGAGGGAACGGGTACCAGCCCCCCTTCTAAGATCTCAAAAACCACCCTAGATAGCGAAAAACGGCAAACGGTATTGGATAGCCCATTCAAATTTCTACGGAAGACATTCGAACCATTTTTTTGTCAGGTCACATTTACTGGTCACTGGAGGACATTTAGAATTCGATTCGAATTCGAAGAATTTGGGCCTAAGTAATTCGATCATGTGTCTGATCTGCGGAACAGGTGTTTATGGCTATCCGTTGATTTGATAGTTCATTTTATCACAATCGCCCTTCCCGATGAAGTTTTGGTTTGTAATGAGCCATAATTTTTGTCATCAGTATTATGCACCGATGGCTGTAGGAGAGAACGGTTGATCAGACAAGACGTACTTTTACATGTGGCTCGGTCCTATGGATGATCTACGACGTACAATAGGGTCCCTCATGGAAGGCATGGTTCTTTTGAATCCCTGGACCTTTGACAGATAGCGGAAATGGCGTAACAGCACTGGGTACCCATAAAGATTACAACAAAAGTAAATCTTACGCTTCTTATTGAGGCTATTGCAGGCTAAAAAGTGAAAGTCTTTAAAGTTGTTGTGGCTCTAGCCTGGGACAGAATGAAGTTGTTATGTACAATATTCAAGATACATTAGAGTTGTCTCCTTAAAAGGAATGGACCACTTTGTCGCAATTCTAAAAGAATGATTTAAGAACAAGAATGATCTGAATCAGGAAACAACATTTTCCCCATTTTTATACGATGAAACATAAATATCTCCTCTTTTCTAATAATATGTGACGTCTCAAAATAAGTTTTAATAACCAGTGAAATCCCAAACCGTGATTTGATATCCGCTGCAAAGCAGGGGTAGATCCAGGAATTGCCCAAGGGGGGGTGCGACCTCCTCAAAGGGGGCCCCGGAATAGCTTTGAGCGCCCGACGGTGCAAGGTATACATTTTCATAAAAACTAGTTTCGCATAAAAATATGTCGGCGAGTTAAAACGTCTAACACTGTTCTCGGGCGGTGAAATTCGAAGAACTCCAGTAGTCCAAAAAACTATGAACTGGTCGTAAAATCCCTGAGGTTTTCTCGACATTAGATCTCCACAAATCCAGGGACGGGCCCAATTTTGGCTAGGATCACTGATCGGGACCATCTCAGATCGCATACAATATTTTGTGGCTTGCTTAAATTAAAGAGGTTAAGGGACTACTCTCAAGCAGGAACGGATGTTGCAGCCACAGAGGGCCGAGGCCAAATGGGTCCCGTAAGCAAGGCAGGGGGCCGACTGTAGCCACGGGAGGCCCATGTAGACCAAGGGGGGCATGAATGCTAGTAGTAGGGAACTGGCTTTGGCCATAACATGTTTAAGATTATCGTGAGGGGCCGTTCGTGGACAGAAGAGGTCCCAAGTGGACCATACGGGCCCCTGAAAGAATTTCAGGGGGCCGGATAGCCACAGGAGATCCGGGTCAACCGCAGGGGACCCGGCTGAAGTCTCAGTCCTGGTTGGATTACAAGGGAATTATCTGCAGCGGCTGAGAAGAGTGGCCCGGCTGCGGCAGCAGTGGGCTCGGGACAATTCTGAGGGGCCTGGTCGCAGACTCAGCGGTTTCAAAGTGAACTGCAACAAGGGGCCCGGAAGCATGTGAGGGTGCCCGGATGGCCACAGGAGGCCCGGGTGAACTGCAGGGGTCCGGATGCAACCACAGGGGGCCCCGTTGGAATACCGGGGACCTACAACTGGTGAGAATAGGGGGCCCGGCTTGGGTAGCAGTGGGCCCGAGACAATTATTAGGGGCTCGGTTGCGGGGCTTTGGCAGAGTTTGGAAGCGGCTGCTGATAAACAGGATTCTGTGGCGACTTGCGACGTTGTGGTGAAGTGTTACCTCTGTGTGCGCAGATTGGCTGCAGCCGAGGCTGAGTGTGCAGCTGCCGCGGCTGGAGTGATGGCAGCACCGTCGCCGCCGCCGCCACCGCCGGAGTCGGAGCCCCGCACGGCGGCCGTGCTGCCTGAGGTGAGCCTCTCCAGCTCTGCCTGCCGCCACTCTGAGACTGCCGCCTTCTGTTGACGCTGTGGCCCGTGTTTGTGTTGTCTGTGGACTGCAGCTTGGTGTGTGTCGGCAGGACCCGGGCGGGGCGACGGGCTGCGACGACGGAGACGGCCTGGTGGCGCGGCTGGCCGGCGATGCTACCCCGCCAGGGTCAGTGGCTGCCGGCGCTCCCTGCCCGGCCCTTCACAGCTCTTGTTGCACCTCAATGTCACAGAACGTGCCCTTTTTATTTTTCTATGAGGGCTTCTCCTAACCAACACACTGAACTAATTACAGGGAGTATTTGCGTGGGTGCTGAAAGGGAATACGGCACCTTGGTGCAATTCCACACTGGGGAGATTTTGGCGTCAATCTTTATTGAGTATAATGGGCTTTGCCTTATTTCAGTCGAAATGACTAGTAAGTCTAATATTCCTTTTTATTTTATTGTTCTGTGCTTATTTAGAATACGTCTCCAAAAATTGGAGTACCGTTAAAACGACTTGCGAGCTGGTAATGTTTCGTACCGTGATAAACCTGTTCATTTAGCCCATACGTAAATACGGGTACAAATGCAGCGTTTCTAGCTAAACGGGGCTGTTGTTGGGGCCAATAGGACTGATCAATTTGTTATTTTTCTTGAAATATCAAGATACATTCTATGGCTGAAATTAGTAGATTGTCCTTCGCATTGAAAATCACCAGTACCAAAGTTTTGTTTAGCACGTAGGTTTTGAAGATGTTCATGAAAGGAAAACGTTTCCGCGCAGCACGCGCAGTGGAGTTTGAGCAAAACGTCACTTCCCAAGCTCACTTCATCCCACGTGACCATGCGTGGAGGAGGGGGTCGATCAGTGTCCCAAAACAGGTTTTGCACTAGGGTGTTGAGTGGAAAATTCACCTTGGAATTTGTTGTGACTGATTGGAAAATTTGCCTCAGAATGTGTGCTGGAGTGGAAATTCGCCAAGTTGGGTACTAGGATGGCAAAGTCCCATACCCTTTGTTTGAACTGAAGAATGCATATATCATTTAATTTTGCGCCAAAAATTAATCTTCCCGAACAAACCTTGTTAAACTATTACCATGTGAAAAGTGTGGGTTAGGCAGGTGAACCTTATCAATCGAAGCCCTCTGACACAGTCTTAAATTTTTGTTCGAGGCATTGGTGAGTTGCCACCAAAAATAGCTTTTGGGGGGCCTCCCTGAGACCAACCTTGGGAGGAGGGGATGAGAACTGTGAGCGCCCCCAAGACTAACATTTGTGGGCGGAAGACCAACCCTTGGCGGCTCCCCTAGACCAACCCTAGTGCCACTTTCTCCTCTCTCGCACGACCTACGGTTAAGGGGCCTCTGAGACGAAATATTAGGGACCCCTTAGACCAACGCTAGGGGCCCCGGAGACCAGCAAATGGTGAAAAATAAAGAGTGGGTTTTGTCATGCAGTACCTCTTGGCTAAATTAATTATCTAGGTTTACACTGTAGAGTCGTTCTTTCCGGGACAACGAACAGCTACACTGATTTCCAGAAATGTATTTTTCAAGGTGGTCAGCTCATTTTTTGGCAGTATAAAGCCAGAGTGTCTAATTTTCCACTGACGGGTTTTGTGAGTGGTGGAAATGAGTGTCGGTGTTCACGAATTGGAACTTCCTCTGGGGGCCAGTGAGCGTCTTGCCCGCGCCAGAAGTTCGATTCTGCGGTGCCACTTGAATCGGTGGAAATAGGGATATAGGATATGGGATATAGTTGGTCAGAAAAATAGAAGTCGCAAAATTTTCTTTAAGAAAAGCATCTCTTGAATCATTCCATGGCAAAAAATATGCCTTTTGACCTCGTGAATAGACTATTTACTGACTGATACTATTTTTCTGTGCTCTCGATAGGGTGATTCATCTCTCTAGGAATCATGGTTTGTCCATATTTATATGTTTCATCCGAGGTTCATTTTCAAAATCACCTTGAAAGCCCCAGATCTGAGCAAGAAGTGGGAAACAAATAACGGGCTCCATGAGCCAAGTCACCTATTTTCCATGTTAAACCATTTTGAACACACATTTCATTTACTAATAATTTCTCAGGCCCAGAGCAAAAGACAACCATGTCCACAATATGTGTATGCTTGTGTACATGTTGCAGGTAGCAACTTGGGGAAGCTGTTGTCTGTCCACCATCAGCTGATATGGTTTCTGTCAGAAAAGAAACAAATTTGTAAATTGTCTTTGGTAACTAGAACCACAATTAAGAAATGAGTGTAAAATTGAGCAAACAAACTTTAAAGTGAGTGGAAAATTCTGCTTCACTGGGTGACGCTCTGCACTCAGTACCCCAGGTTTTGGAACACTGGCCGGTCGATAGGCGGAATCTTAACCCTTTTTCTCCGCAGACGGTATGTTGTGGGACAAGTGATGTTCCGATCGGTTGGTTTCTCAGCATGCTCTTTTACATGGCTATCTCAGCTTAGATCCCATTATGAAGATACCACACTCCACCTAATGCATCTTTCCACCAGGCCGGACCGGACTCGGGGGGCTGTTTCGCGCCCTGGCAGTGAAGCCCACGTTAATCCATGCGATCCCATTCTCGCTGCAGGGTAGGACATTGGAGTCCTACCCTGGACATTGGAGCCACTAGGCCTCCCAGTCCCCTGATAGCCTGATAGGGATAGCACGCCTCTGACGAATGTTTTGAAGTTTCCACATGCCTGCTGGGAAATTGGGTTTGTATCAGGCGTGCCAGTGCCGCTGTTGAAAGGTCAGACCATGTGTCTCGAATGGTTCGCTTGGGACGTACGTGAGTTCACCTGTGGACGGCAGAGGTGTGGTCTGGCGATGCATGGATCGCTCTCGGCTCACCTGAGTGTGGTGGCGCTGCCAGCACAAAGCAGACAGCTTACCTGTTGTTTAGTAACAAGGGAGACAAATTCGGATTTAGATAGAACAGAGCCACGATCTGCATTCACCTTTTTACATATGTTTAAAGTTTCAGTTTTAAATTGTAATCTTTTATGATAAAGGCAGGAATACCCCAACGCCCACGGCGCAGGAGACCGCAGACAAGCAAACAAACCATATTTCGTTCTTAATGTATTTCTTCATAAGCCGCAAGTCAGTTTTATCATTCTTTCTTTGAAATAACCAATAAAGAGTACGTGGTCACCACCGGTTCGAACCGACCTACCTGATCAGAGACAGGGCCTCAACCACAGACCACCGTGCCACCACCATCCTCCCACAGCGACAGCGTGACCCGTCAGGAGGTCACTGGCAGACAACCCCCGAATATGCCGGGCCGGCGGGCTTGTCCCGAAAAGGCAGATATAAAGGTGCTTCTAGAAGACGAACCAAACATTCTTTGGGCTGAAATTAGTTGTATCGTCGAGCTAGGATCGTAAGCAGCTTCATGCCAAATTACCCACTTCCATCCATTTTAAAGACTGAAACCATGGTGAGAAGCAAGGTGGTCGAGAACTACATCTTGTAATACATTTTGGACTAATTACTCAAAGCCATTAGAGAAGGTGGGTAGTATAAGTGGCGAAATGACCAAGTAACTTTCCTCTTCAGCCATGTCAGTTCGAGTTTGTGAGTGACATAGCTTGGAACCAGGAAGATGCAAAGAAAAGTTTTTGACTCAATTTCTATTTATGCCTATAAAACAAAATTTCACATTCACAACTTCCATCTAAATATTATCAGGCGGAAGCAATGTTCTTCATTATTTGAAATGAAAACTCAAATCAGTCAATTAGATTGTAGATATTAACGTGAAATGAAATGAACCAAAATTCAGTCTCCGGAAGAACTGTAAAAGTAGTCAACATTTTCGTTTTGCACTCAAAACTATGCCTAAGCACTACAAAATCACTACCCCTAGGTAACTGCCTTCAGCTAACTGAGGCCGTCTTCGACATTTCGAGCGCACAAGTCGGCCATCAACTTTTACAGGTTTTGCTCATGTGAGAAAGCCGCGTTTTCCCAATAAATATTGTCGGATCAGCTCAATTCGTTTTCCCTAGCTGGCCCTTGTTATCTTTCGAAAAGGACATAAGTTTCAAGTTCGTGGTTAAGTAAAAATTAAAAAATATAAAACAGAAAAGTTTGAGCCAAAATTTCCAAAAACTATTTTGGATTCAACTCGGGGCTTCAGTTTGGGTGTCTGGAGCAAAGGGCTATCACCCTACAAATTCAAGCTCGACATCAATTCTCAGGACGGACAGACGCCAACAACAGACCAGACGAGACCCGTCTGAGCGGCAGAATAAGCCGCAGAAATCCAATGCGCTTCGCTCCATGGATTTCGTCATGCGGCTCTATGCTGTGGTTATTTGCTATTCGCTCACTTTCTACAGCGCGGAATACGCAGAGCCAGCATAGGTTGTCGGCTTAAATATCTAAAGCCATTTGCATTTCGGTGTCACAAACTGAGGATACTTAGTTTTCGTTTGGCAGCTCCCTTTGATTTTCACCTCTATTATGCGAGTTTTGAAAATGAGAACCCGAAATATGATGTAGGATAGGGTAACTTTTATAATAATTTAGTGTAGATTTGGGAGCAAAAAGTCTGAGTGGCCAAACTTGTGTTTGTATTTGTATTTATTTAATTCATTGCCCACGGGATGACCCCAGGGCATTTTTAAAGGAAAAGTCAGTGGGGGGCATTTCTTGTTCTGGCCATTATAGCGTTTTCAAGCGGTCAAGACCCCATTTTGAGGGGTGTAATACAGCTTAGATGCGTTAGTGTTAAAAAATGTTTCTCAGTTCTTTAGTTATTGCAAGTTTATAGATTAAAGGTGCTGCCCAGGGCTGCCAGGTTTTTTCAGCGGAAAAGTTCAAACCGAGTTAGAAAAAGGGGCCAAAGAGGGGCAAAATTTTATTTCCACTAAAATAGCCAAATAAAAACCATAAAAGTCAGATTCGAGACTTAAAACGACCCCTAGCGATATTCATAAAACCACAAAAAAGCGGCTTGTATCACTGTTTAAAACTAATTGTTGACAGTTTGATATTGACTTGACGCAATATTTTCAGCACACTACCCATCTAATAGGAAGCCAGAGGTGCCCTTCCAACCCCGCGTGGCCATCGAATGATTTATCCACATAACCAGAACATTTTTGGGATCATCAATCACGCCCCCCCAGCTCACTTTTTGACCAATAATTTCCTGATCTCAGTCAAAATGAGAGTGAACCGGAAATTTGTATAACCAGCCGCTGCGGAAGGCAACGAGGAGCCCAAATTCGAAAAGTTTTTTTGTACTAACGTGGAAAGTTTGCTGTCAGCATCAGGTTGAAGTTTGGCTGGCCCCTCACTTTTTGCCGGTGGCGACGCTTATGTATGCTACCACCATCAGGTTGAAGTTGGCCCTACTTTTTGCCGGTGGCGACGCTATGTATGCTACCACCACAATAATAAATTAAAAGGCTAATCACTTCATACCGCTCCACCAACAACCAGTCTTACGCACTTTGACTACACCGTGTCCCGTCTAATCCACGAAACGAGCTCTTAGCGCTGACAACTGACTGCGCGTGAAATGAGAGCATCATGCAATGTCACGGTACTGGCTGGAATGTGGGGTTCCGGTCGGATAGAACAAATGCTTGATTGGTTGTAGGCCAGCGTTCTTCTCCAACGTTGTGATTAGTTGATGCTGAGGCTGCTTTGCCGGGATTTCCCGTAACTACGCGCTTTGTTTTGTCTTCACACGATGGAGAATTTTTGGAATTTTTCGAGTGAAATTTTTTAACACAATTTTTGTGGATTGCCAATTTGGGACCAGAAATAGAACAAAGTTATAATTATCGGGTGGTGTTCTGTCTTATTTTCGTTAGGCGAGTCTGCATTTGGTCAATTTTAAGTCATCTGTGTATTTCACTGGGGGCCAATTTCCGGGCACTGGGGGGGCATTTCGGCCGACTGGGGGGCAAATGGCCCCCCAGTTAACATGTTAAAAAATAGCCTGGATGACCCCGATAAAAGGCAAAGTAGAGGAGATGAAACAACGGTACATCAGTATAGAGGGTAATCGACATTGTATACACATGCTAAGAGAACAAACACTGTACAACCGGAGTAAAGTACCCAAAAGGGCACCCGAGTATACAATGCTGAGATAATTAACATGAAGAATATAAACATTAATGCGACAAACCTCTAAAAGCCATACAACACAATTCCATACCATGGTTACAAAGCGGCGACGTAGGCCCTGACTTTTGCACGAAATGTTTAGTAGTTATCGGCAAAAATGTCTGCAGCACCCGTGGTGGTTGCCTGCCACAGTTGCCATGCTGCCGAGAACAGGCGACTGAGACCTGCGGTGTCCGGCAGCAGACTGTCCTCCTCCTCGGACCAGGACGGCCAGGCGGAGCAGCTGCCTGTGTCTGCCGCCGCCCCCGCCGCCGCCGATGACGCCTTTCTGGAGCCCGCATTCCTGGTCAGTCAGCGCCCCCCAGACAAGGGGTCAGACCCTGGGCATGTCAGCAGCTGGGTACTGCTAATGCTGCTGTTGTGTCTGACGTTGTACACACAAAACATGTCTGTCCGCATGGAAGCGACGGCATGTTTGTATTCTGGTATACTGGGCCCCGCTGAACGTAATATACTATTCCTGGTGTATCTTAACTGCGTGCAACTCGTGAATTTAAGGCAAGCGTCTATTTTAATATACATTCCTCGCCGTTGAAGGGCGGCGGCAGTGGGCTTCTGTTGCTGTGTTCGGTTGCGAGACCGCCCCTTTCCACTGACAGTCGCATCTACTGCCGGCTGTGCTGTCCATTGACTGCCGTGTCCTCTGACTGTCGCTTCTGCTGGCTGTGCTGTCCGTTGACTGCTGTGTCCTCTGACTGTCGCTTCTGCTGGCTGTGCTGTCCGTTGACTGCTGTGTCCTCTGACTGTCGCTTCTGCCGGCTGTGCTGTCCATTGACTGCTGTGTCCTCTGACTGTCGCTTCTGCCGGCTGTGCTGTCCATTGACTGCTGTGTCCTCTGACTGTCGCTTCTGGCTGTCTGTCTATTGACTGCCGTGTCCTCTTGACTGGCGCTTCTGGCTGTACTGTCCGCTGGCTGTGCTATCCGGTGACCAGCCCCCCTCCACGAGCAAGGGCTGGTCCGTGGTGTGACGTCACCCGCCCACCCATCCAGGCTGTATTGAGGGTGTATTAATACTATCCAGAATATTCCAAAAAGACAAGTGTTTAAATAAACAGGATGTTTTATTTATACTTTTTCGAACACAGGTGTATTCCTCTTGTTTTCTCGTATTTGTAAGTGCTCATCACAAAATTTGGAATATTTTCAGCAGATCCAGCGATAGAAAAAAAACCTTCACGCCTCTTGGATGTCACTCTGGCTGCAGTGTCTGCCGTGTCCTCTGACTCTCGTTCCTGCTGACTGTCGTGTTTGACTGCCTTGTCCGCTGACTGTCGTTTCTTCTGGCTGTGCTGTCCGCTGACTGCCGTGTCCTCGACTCTCGTTCCTCTGACTGCCGCGTCCTCCGACTTGTGTCTTTTGACTGTCGTTTCTCCTGGCTGTGCTGTCCTTTGACTGTCATGTCCGCCGCGTTTCAGATGAAGCGTAAGTCGGACGGCGCGGGCGGCCGTTCGCCGGGTAAGAAGCGCAGTCGGCGGGAGCCGGCCTGCTCGGCCGCAGCTCAGGTGGAGCCGACGGCCGAGCCGGCACGGCCGCCGCCGACCGGCCTCCAGGACTGGGTCAACTCCTACCTGGTGAGTGGTACCGCGCCTGCAGCCGGGACGCTTCTGCACGCGCCGCCAGCGGCCGCCCATCCGCCCTTCCCTGGTAGACCAGTCACATCTGCTCCTGGAAAATTATACTCCGGTCTTAACGTTAGGTATTTACACCATTTGCCTGGCTTTGTTTTGTACCTTTTCTTTTGAGTAAACAGTGCTGCTATTTAGTTAACTTGAGGTGGTAAATAATGTTGCGATCTGTAGGCTTGCGCCATCCCTTTTAGGGTCCGTGCTATTCTGTCTGTGCTGTACGCTCCTCGTGCCGGTATATTCGGTATTTACATAGGTTGTTCGGTTACTGTGTGAGTGCAGCTCCCTTAAAGAGTGAATTCGAATTTAGTGTTATAGGCGTACTTTTAGTAAAAATAATAAACCACACGATTTATAAAATGTACAATAAGCCAATATTTGGTTTTAAAAATACTCCTAAAAAAAATAAATATCAGCCGTGGAATGTCACGATCGGCAACCACACCAACTAAACGCATCAAGGGCTTCGATTGGCGATCTCATCGACGTCAGCATACAACAGTAGACAACAACCCGGCACGGGGTGAGGGGGGTGAGGAGGTTTAGCTTTTTCACGAAATATCGAGTTCCAAGACAAAAAATAAGACCGGGTTTCGACCGCTACAACTTGCATCCAGTTAAAATCACGTTGTGAAGGTGCCACATTCCCTTTAAGCTTTCTCTCCCTTGGCTTTTCTGCTCTTAAAGGTTGATAGTGTTTCCTTTCAGACCCGTGATTTGTGTCGTATTTGTCAACCTGTTATGTTCACATTGCACCCACAACCAGTAAACACCGACCGTTTTGCTGACCATGGTAGAATCTGTTAATGGTTAACCCGCGCCCCAACGGGGTTCGGCACCTTTTCCCAACGGGGGCATCGTTGCTGCCCCCCTCTAACTCCGAAAATATGAAGGTTAATGCAAATCTTCAAAGTGTATTAGAAAGCTCGCGTGAATTCAGTAAGAAATTACTTCGCATGTTTAAGCGCTCAGGTCAAAGGTTTGACAAGAGCAAATATGGCCCCTGGGATCCGTGAAAGAGTGTCCAAGAGCGCTTTTCTGAGCAAGCCGAGCATTTACAATCGTTTTTGTAACTTTTAGATCATAAGGCAGCTTTTCCCCATGCTTTTTCAATGGGAGAGGTCACCTCGTGACCTGACCTTAGGTCACGAAATCGAAAAATCCCGGATATACATCTTGTAGACCCTGAAGGGGTCATGAAGTGTAGGAAGTTTCAAATCGATCGACGAAGAAATGTAGCTCTTTTAGAGCTCAAAGGTAGAAGTGAGGTGACCTTGGTTGCCCTCGTCTGGTGACCTGACCTTGGGTGACCTGGGGTAAAAAATTTCAGGGATGGTTGGAAAATGATGGGGTTAGAGGTAGAGCCCTGGACCACGGTGCTGCGCCTCGTCGTTTTTCTGCTATCCCGAAAAAACCTTAAGGGGCCATCGGTGCCCCCCGTGGGGCGAGGGTTAATGGACCATGTTAGAAGTTAACTAGCGATAAGGCCTGGTCCCAGCACCAGCTTAAGAGCTGTTCAATAAGCGGAATTATGGAAAGCACTCCGAAAACAACCGCCTTCTCGCCGAGTGGAGAAATTCCTTTATTTGTGTTCATGTCGTCCTCAGCTAAAAATGTTAGTGATTTCAGACAATTTTATTGCTCGTCGGCAACATGTTGTGGCAGACACGCGGTAGAAGTTTGCGGTGTCAGCTCTGGTGTGACTGCAGTGGCCGACGGTTGTAGAACATGATGAGCTGCCAGAAGATATTTATTCATTTCATTTTATCGTATTAGGGCCACTCCCAGCAGACAGACTTGCCCCATTACAGGAAGTATTGACGTGGGTGTTTCAGGATCCTCTCCACCGGGCCAGATTGAACATGGAAGGCGGTTTCTCGCTGTGGGGATTGAACCGACGTTAATTCATGCTGTCCCGATCTGAGGGCGGGCAACGAAGCCACTAGGCCACCCGGCCCCAATTTAGTGACGTCGACTTCTTATCACTGGTCAAGAAGTCGGAATGGGGTTTGTCTGTGAATCTGTTGTTTCCCCCTCAATATAAAATATCCCCTATAAACCGAAATCATTCCAATGCTGGCTTCGTGTCACCTTCCGTTCATTCTCGCTGTAATTTTCAAGTTTTGTCCCATTTGGGGGAAATATAATCTGGATGTAAAAGGTGGGGGCCCGGACGCCCCGTGTGACGGCTGTGACTCGACGCAGGCCTGGAGCGGGGAGCAGCGGCTGGCGGCGCTGGACGTGCTGCTGGACGCCTCCGACTCGGCCCAGGTGCGACACGTGATGCAGGTGATCAAGCCGCGCTTCCAGCGCGACTTCATCTCGCTGCTGCCGCGTGAGCTGGCGCTGCACGTGCTGGCCTTCCTGCCGGCCGGAGACCTGCTGCGGGCGGCCCGCACCTGCCGCAGCTGGCGGCTGCTGGCCGAGGACAACCTGCTCTGGCGCGAGAAGTGCCGCGAACTGCAGGTGGACGACCTGACCGAGCTGACGGCTCTGCGGCGGCGGCACGCCGTCAGCTCCGAGCCCGACGCCAGCCTGTGGAAGCAGGCGTACATCAGGCGGATGAAGATTGACGCCAACTGGCGCAGCAGGCCCCTGCCGCAGCCCAAGGTAGGTCCGCCCTTCCCGTCGACTGCATGACAGCTACACACAGCTGATATGTAACAGCTCCAGCTGTGCGGCTCGTGCCAGCTGTATTTCAGCTGCTGGAGCGGACCATGTCTTAGTGGTGCCGTGGAGCTTTTCAGTTAGATCAGGTGACTCGGTTTACATTGACCGTAAAAATTACGTCCCATCTTTGCATGAGTAACGCAAACGGTAATATTTCCGATCAGTCAGCTAACTACCACTGAAAAGATGTCTACCATTCTGTGGAATTGTAATGCACGTGGCGAAGAGAAGGTAGACGTGTTGTTGGAAAATATCCGGAGACTAGTGTGCCTTCGGAGGCTGTGCTCGCGAGAAGTGTGAGGTCTCCCCTCACGTTACTCGGGTGTTGATCAGACTCGAGAAAAGGCTCTGGTGCCGCAGGCTGTGACGGTGTGCGCCGGCGCCGCCCTCTGTCGCCAGGTGCTGAACGGCCACGACGACCACGTGATCACGTGTCTGCAGTTCTCGGAGCACCGGATCGTGTCCGGCTCGGACGACAACACGCTGAAGGTGTGGTCCTCCAGCTCGGGCCGGTGTCTGCGCACCCTGGTGGGTCACACCGGCGGCGTTTGGAGCAGCCAGATGAACGGCGCCACGCTCGTCTCCGGCTCCACCGACCGCACTCTCAAAGTGTGGAACGCCGACTCCGGCCAGTGTCTGCACACGCTGTATGGGCACACCTCGACAGTGCGCTGTCTGCACCTGCACGGCCAGAGGTGGGCGCCCGTCGGCTCTGGGACTGGGTGCGCCTCTCCACAACTGTCGCCGGGGATGTACTGGACAGACGCGCTCACTGTGGACGTTTAACAACCTCCTGGTAGCAGCGGGTATTTCGTAATATACGGCCAGACGTCTGGTTTTGTCTCGGCACAGGGCAGACACATTCAGGCCTCTTACTTGTGCAAATCTGCCCCGAGCCATTTATTCTGACGAGCTGCTGTTTCTGTCGAGCAGCTGCTTCGGGCAATGTTGACTTCTTAAGACGATTTCAGTATGTATTTTTTTGGTTAAATAGAGATTTGACCAGGATAGCAGCATACCAGAGCTTTAAAAGGCCACATTGTCGGTGGTTCAAAGTACAAATTATTTAGACATGACCCTAGCGTAACCCTGTACGTGGAGTTTGAAGATAAGTATGGTATTGACGGATGTTTTTAGTTGCATATTATGTAAGTGGTGTGTTGATAAAGTTTCGTTGTTATGAACTGAAGGGAAGTCATTTTCGACTATGTTCACTTTTAGCATGTTAAGCTCTTGTGCAGGTAACTTGCTCCCGCGTCTGCATCCCGTGTATCCACACTTTCTGGTCAGTTCTGACGTCCGTTGACTGCAGCAGGCTTTCAGTTCTGACTTCCGTTGAATGGGATAGGGGATCAGTTCTGACTTCCGTTGACTGGGACAGGGGGTCAGTTCTGACGTCCGTTGACTGGGACAGGGGTAGTTGACTGCGTTAACCGCGGCAGGGGGTCAGTTCTGACGTCCGTTGACGGGACAGGGGTCAGTTTGACGTCCGTTGACTGGGACAGGGGTCAGTTGACCTGCGTTAACCGCGGCAGGGGTCAGTTCTGACGTGTTTGACTGCGGCAGGGGATCAGTTCTGACGTCCGTTGACTGGACAGGGGTCGTTTGACGTGCGTTGACTGGCAGGGATCAGTTCAGACGTCCGTTGACGGGCGGGGGTCAGTTCTGATGTCCGTTGGGGTCAGTTCTGACGTGTGTTGACTGCGGCAGGGTGGTCTCCGGCTCTCGCGACGCCACGCTGCGTGTCTGGCATATAGAGACGGGAGAGTGTGAACACGTGCTGGTGGGCCACGTCGCCGCCGTCCGCTGCGTTCAGTACAACGGCAAACTGGTGGTCTCCGGCGCCTACGACTACATGGTCAAAGTCTGGAACCCCGACCGCGAGGAATGCCTACACACACTACAGGGTCACAATAACCGCGTCTACTCACTACAGGTCAGTGCTGCAGCTTCTAGTGACCTCGTCTTATTGCTGCAGCTCAGTGCTGCAAGTCGTCTTACTCACTGCAGGCCAGTGGCTAATCACGAGTTTTTCAAAATTTTACATACCCATTTTTTCGATACCGTCGCTAAAAATGTGGGTCTTTGCGGAAATACGTCTAATAGTTCCAATGCTATGCTGCTGACATCAGTGCGCTGTCGGCAGTGTATTCCCAGTGCCGTGTTTGCTGCCGTCAGTGCCTTATAAGTTGTGTATCTCCAGTGTCGTGTTTGCTGACGTCAGTGCCTTATAAGTTGTGTATCCCCAGTGTCGTGTTTGTGACGTCAGTGCCTTGTCGGCTGTGTATCTCCAGTGTCGTGTTTGCTTACGTGTGCGCTGCCGTCTGTAGTCAGTGCACTGTTCGCTGACGTCTCCGCCTTGTCGGCAGTTTGACGTTAACGGTGTGCACTGTTCGTTGACGTTAACGGCGTGCACTGTTCGCTGACGCCTCCGCCGCCTTGTCGGCAGTTTGACGGCGTGCACTGTTCGCTGACGTCTCCGCCTTGTCGGCAGTTTGACGTTAACGGCGTGTACTGTTCGCTGACGTTAACGGCGTGCACTGTTCGTTGACGTTAACGGCGTGCACTGTTCGCTGACGCCTCCGCCGCCTCGTCGGCAGTTTGACGGCGTGCACTGTTCGCTGACGCCTCCGCCGCCTTGTCGGCAGTTTAGCGGCGTGCACTGTTCGCTGACGCCTCCGCCGCCTTGTCGGCAGTTTGACGGCGTGCACTGCTCGCTGCCGTCTCCGCCTTGTCGGCAGTTTGACGGCGTGCACTGTTCGCTGACGTCTCCGCGCTTGTCGGCAGTTTGGCGGCGTGCACTGTTCGCTGACGCCTCCACCGCCTTGTCGGCAGTTTAACGGCGTGCACTGTTCGCTGACGTCTCCGCCTTGTCGGCAGTTTGACGGCGTGCACCGTTCGCTGACGTCTCCGCCTTGTTGGCAGTTTGACGTTAACGGCGTGCACTGTTCGCTGACGTAAACGGCGTGCACTGTTCGCTGACGCCTCCGCCGCCTTGCGGCAGTTTGACGGCGTGCACTGTTTGCTGACGTCTCCGCCTTGTCGGCAGTTTGACGGCGTGCACGTCGTAAGCGGGTCGTTGGACACCAGTATCCGGGTTTGGGACGTGGAGACGGGTCAGTGCCGACACACGCTGATGGGCCACCAGAGCCTCACCTCCGGTATGGAGCTCAAAAACAATATCTTGGTGTCGGGCAACGCCGACTCCACCGTGAAGGTGTGGGACATTGTGTCCGGCCAGTGCCTGCAGACGTTGTCGGGCGCCAACAAGCACCAGAGCGCTGTCACCTGTCTGCAGTTCCAGAACAACTTCGTGATGACCTCGTCTGACGACGGCACCGTCAAACTGTGGGACGTGAAGACGGGCGAGTTTGTGCGGAATCTGGTAGCTCTGGAGTCGGGCGGCTCCGGCGGCGTGGTGTGGCGCATCCGTGCTACGCGTACCAAACTAGTGTGCGCCGTCGGAAGTCGGAACGGCACCGAAGAGACTAAGCTGCTGGTGCTGGACTTCGATCCAGACCATGGCAAGTGAGCGTGTCGGCGGCCGCCGCGCCCTTCCAGCCCCTCCCCTCTCCGTGCCGG
The DNA here is from genome assembly GCA_034440635.1 of Lepas anatifera. Lineage (NCBI taxonomy): Eukaryota > Metazoa > Arthropoda > Thecostraca > Lepadidae > Lepas > Lepas anatifera. Next base: position 1,106,637 of record JAOTON010001028.1, on the reverse strand, counting down.
CCGGCTGGACGTAGACTGGGTCTGCTCATTTGGAGCCTTGACGCCCGTTTTCAAACTACGACTAACCCCATCAGATCCATTTATTGACTGTTAATCATGGTCGTGAATCTTTACCCGAGTCCACTGGAATCGGCTCTCATGATTTTGTTTTGCCCTCACCAACGTGTTTGAGGTAGGGAAGAAAATACTCTATTTTTTAAACACATCACATGCCTGTTTTTCATTGACAGCATTGGTGAAAATTGTCTAGTCTTCATCCGGTGGGGATGTGTTGGCGTGGTTTGAATCACTTGTGCATTCCACGCCGCCGCTGGGTATGGTTCCCGTGTAGGAGTGGCAGACAAGGCTCACTCGATGACCCGTACCCTTCCCAACTGGACAAGTTGGCGATGCTATGACCTTTGCACCGTGCCATCTTCAAACCCCATGCTATTCGCACCTCCATGCCTTAAGAGTGTAGCCAAGGGCGTCTGGATCGGCCCGGTTCTGGTCAGTATACCTCCGTTCAGTAGCAGTAAATTGATCTACAAAACAGCTGAGGCCAGAGACGTTGGGAGGCTGCTCTGCGGTGGGGCCAGTTGTTACAGAGCGCCGAGTTGTGGGAGTGGCGGCCGCCGTCTCGCTGTCGGTGTGCGGCGCCGGCTGTCCCCGTCTGTGATCCCCTATTGGCCGGGAGGCGACTCCCGCGCCGCAACTAGCCAGAGTGGTGCCTGTGTGTACAGTGGCGCGTGTGTGAGTGGGTGGCCTCTGTACAGGCGGGCATTAGCGCGACACTGGGGCGGCGCGCCCGGCGCCAGTTGCTCAAGCCCGCGCGTCGCCGCCGCCCGTGTACTAGCCTTGAGTGTACAGCTGCTTGGTTAATAATTACTTTTTACTCACGATAGAGCGAACGCGAAATGATGTGGCGGTAATGATGTGAATAAATTGATGATGCCAGTGATGCAGCGGTGCTGATTTCTGGTTAGGTTGGGGTACCAGCGACCGCCTCAGCTCGGCTCTCCCGGCCGGCGCTTAACGCCTCTGAGGTGGTCCAGTCCCGGCGCTCCTATTTGGCAGCTGGACATGCAATACTCTCAACCTCTGGTGTTGGCGTCCCGGTACCCGGTTGTGGGTAACGGCCAGTCTTTGACCGGGCCCAAACAATTCTGCTGGGGGCTTTGCTGGCACCACTGCCTATATTTCAGGCAATGATTGAGACTCGCACGCGTGCAGTCGACGTTCTGTAGTTCTAGCGCGAAACTAGTCCTCGTGCAGGTCAGGGTGTAGGTTCCGTGACACCATGGAACCAAAAATAGTCGGTTTTCAGTCGCTGGGGAGGAATCAAAAGCTAACTTCATTCATTTTTTATGCAAATCATGTTTGTTACGTTATGTGCAAGATGACTGATCGTTGGTAAATAGTTTGCCGTTCTTAAGTAAGCGTGTGTTCCGATATTTATTTTCGGGTAAAGCGACACATGTCCTCAAATCCATACGGTAATAGAGCAAATGCGTAGCACCAGTAGTAGGCACAACCCTCCGCGAAGAAGCAAAAGTTGCGACTTGATGGCAAAAACTTTTCATTATTTTTCAATGGATATATATGCACTGCAGAAAGCCAATGTGCTGTTCCTGCCAATCGAAAAAAATCGGAAATGGTGTCCATAGGGTGGTGTAAAAAAAACATTAGTAGGTAATTTCCATTTGCTTCAGCCGTCTTTGGGGATGGGGTGACAGCCCTGATCTCGAAACGGATTGGGTTTTGACTGTAGCTCGCACCAATAGTTTTAATTATACAAAATATAAATTATAGAACTATAGGAGGCCATTTAAATGCATTTACTCTCGAAAATTAGAAAATAACTCGACCAAGTTGGGTGAATCAGTGTCTTATCGCAGTGTAAACTATTTTATATTGATAATTAAGTATAAGATAATTATTACATACTGAATCGCAATTCCCTTTTTTGGTTATATATTGTGCGAATTCCAACGTCAGTAGTGGTTTATCGCCACACTTCCACGCAGGGGCGCAGCCAGAGCTTTGGTATGGGGGCACACCAACTTTGAAGGGCACCCGGGGGGAAAAGGACACTTTTACACGTAACCTAAAAACTTACTACATGTCTTTGTTTATATCATTTTTTGGGCATCTTCGGTTCAATAAAAATGCAAATAAATCATTGACGGAGAAAGAAAACGCGATTAAAACCGAAAAAAGGAAAAAATATCACCAACATACCATGGAAGTAGCCAAAACACTACTTTTTTGGATAGATTTAAGGACAGCCAACTCATGCAAGTACTTAACATCAGAGAAATCAGCGGAGCATGTGATATCTGTTACAATGTGCAGGTTAAGGCATATTGGAGTCGAAAATTCATTTGTTATGCCCACTGGTTTTGTCGTGACGAGTGAACGTTGGCTGAACGCGGATTAAGTTCCTTGCCTCCCACAATCGCCGTGGGACGAGGAGTGACATAGTGTCTTTGGAAGAACACATTTTTGCTGCCGGAAAAATTTGGGAGATACCCTTTGGACGCGTTTATTACGTTCCATATTCTCAAGGATCGGTCCCAGTTACGAGTAAATAAAAGGTGAACATGCCGTTGGTTTGGATGGGGATGGTGTGACAGGGCTGAAAATTGTGAAAACTAGTTCTTCATCTAAATTAATTAGTAGAAATCCTGGTTTTGGGGACTGTGCTCTGAGCTCAGGGACACATGCCTTTTATCATCCCTTCCCAGAATCCACCAGTATAATAAGCAATTTATATAACCAGGGGTGCCTAGGTATCACAATCCGTTTTAGAGATTCCTCATTCCTCGTTAGCTCCGTTTTACAAGGGGAGTTTCCATTGTTATTATTTCCCATCTATTCAAGACCAGCTCTGGGGCCCCCAAGTGTAGATCAGAGGCCTCCAGAGCAGCTTCCCCCATCCCCCCAGTTGTGCCTCCAGGGACTAGACTAGCTCACTGACCTCGCCCCAAGATGATAGGAGTTGGCCTTGTGTTCTTATTATCTATCTATTCAAGACCACCTCAGGTGCCCCTGATGTAGATCAGGGCCACAGAGCAGCTCATGCTTCACCCAGGGTCTAGACTAGCTAATTGGTCCCAGAGATGAGGTCATCAGACTAGCTCAATGGGCCACAGATAGGCTCATGGGGCCTTAAACCAGTTCAAGAAGCCCCAGAACACTTTAAGGCGCCAGATCACCTTAGGGGGCCTCAAGCCAACTTAAGGGGCTCTCACAAGCTCAGCGCCCAGACCAGCTCAGGGTAACCTCAGAACCTAGATCCGCTCTTGGGCCCCAGATCAGCTCTTGGGGCCCAGATCAGTTCAGGGGCCTCAAGTCAGGTCAGGGTGCAAGATCAAGTCAGGGCCACTAAATCAGCTCAGGAATCCCTCACCAGCTCGGGGCCCAAGCAGTTCTAAAGCCCCAGAGCTGATCAGGGGACACCAGATCGGCCCAAAGGGCACCAGATCAGCCTCAGGGACAATCAGATAAGTGGTCCCCGACCAGCTCGGGACCCAGATCAGCTCGGGAATACCAGATCAAGTCAGGAGGCACTTAATCAGCGCAGGAGCCCCATACCATCTCAGGGGCCCTCACCAAACCCCTGTGGGCCCAGTTCAGCTCAGGGCCTGGGAGCTGCTCAGGAAATCACGTAATCAACCCAGGAGGCCCGGGTCAGCTTAATGAGCACCATACTAGCCATGGGGCACCATACTAGCTCAGAGGGAATAAGATGGGCTCAGGAGACACACTGATGACTCAGCAGGCACCAGATCGACTCAGGGGGCATTAGTTAAGTTCAGGAGGCAGTATATCTGCTCAGGGCGCACCAGATTGATCAGCGCAGGGGGCAAGTTCATGTCAGGGGCACTAAATCAGCTCAGGGATCCCTCACCAGCTCGGGGCTCAATCAGTTCAAAAGCCCCAGAGCTGCTCAGGGGACACCAGATGCCCATAGGGCACCGGATCAGCTGCGGGGACAAAAAATCATCAGTGGTTTCCGACCATCTCGGGAATACTAGATCAAGTCAGGAGGCACTTAATCAGCTCAGGAGCCCCATACCATCCCAGGGGCCCTCATCAGCCTCTGTGGGCCCAGCTCAGCTCAGGGCTTTAGAGCTGCTCATGAAATCACGTAAGGTGGCCCAGATCAGATTAAAGGGCACCAGAATAGCTCAGGGGGCACCAGGCTAGCTCAGAGGGCATCAAATGGGCTCAGGTGGCACCCGATCGACTCAGGGGCATTAGACTAGCTCGGAGGCATTAGACTAGCTCGGAGGTATTAGACTAGCTCGGAGGGCATTATATAGGTTCCGGAGGCACAATTATTTGCTCAGTGGGGCACTCGATTGACTCAGGGGCACCAGATCAGCTTAGAGGGCAAGTAATCAGCTCAAGGGGCCAAGACCAGCTGAGAGGCCAAGAGATGAGATCAAGGAGCACCAGATTACCTTCACCCGTACGATTATTGGCGACGATGAGGCATTAGGTGGACATATACTAGGTGTCCATACTCTTCCCGGGTGCTTGGAAAGGCGACAGAATGTCCTAGCTGACCGAAAAAGGTATTAAGTTGTCCAACAATAGTTTCAATCGTTACGTGCGGTCCAGTTACATCTAAGTTCAATGACGTGGGGCACTAAATTTCGAGCTGCACGGCCCAAAGGGGGTACACCACCTGGCAATCAAAAGGAGCACCCGGCACCGATGGGGGCACGTGCCCCCTGACTGCGGCCCTGGACAGTAGATAAACTACGGGAGGCATTAAATAGGCTCAGGGGACCCGAATCAGCTCAAGGGGTACTAAAACAGTTAATAGGGCACCAGACAAGCTCGGAGGCATCAGACTAATTCAGAGAGCATTATATAGGTTCAGAAGGTACAATTATTTTCTCAAGGGGCACCAGATTGACTACGAGGGCATCAGATCAGCTCAGAGGGCACACGGTCAGCTCCAGGGGCCAAGACCAGCGCTCAGGGGGCACCAGATGAGCTCAATGGGCACCAGATTAGCTCCGCCCGTACGATTCTTGGCAACGATGAGGCATTATCTGGAAACGGATTGCGTGCCTATACTCTTTCCGGGTGCTTGGAAAGGCGACAGAATGCCCTAACTGACCAAAAAGGCACTTAATTGTCAAACAATAGTTTAAATCGCTAAATGCAGTCTAGTTCCATCAAGGCTCAACGGCGTAGGCCACTAAATTTCGAGCGGCACAGCCCAAAGAGGGTACACCACCTGGCAATCAAAAGGGCACCCTTGCACCGATGGGGGGTGGGCACGTGCCCCATGTGCCCCCTCCCTGACTGCGCACCTGCTTCCAAGGCTGTTTAAATTCAGAACCCATCATAGAAGTGGATCCAGCGACTAATGTACCCCTTGAGATGCAACTCTCGCTCAGCCGGGTTTTTACCGCAACGCATCTCACCATTCTTAGGAAGCTCGAACAGCCCAGCAGCCAGCGGTGGTTCAGAGCAGGTGCCGCCATTAAATCGTACTCGGGCACTCCGTCCCATTGCAAGCACCTGATCAGAAACGACATGTTGGTAGATGAAGATACGGAGTCCATATTGGATACCTCACCCGATGATGGGACAGCCCCAAAGAAAAGTCCTGAGATTTCTTCCGAATCAGTAAGTCTCCACCGCCACGTAACAACTTCCAGAGAATGGGCTATTAAACCAATTGGGCAGCCGGCCGCGGGCGTACCTCCTGCGACTGGCAATCATCCCACCACTGCCCGGCCCTGGTGCCGGGCGAAGCCGGCATGCCCAAGTCCGTAGGTCACTATATCTGTGTGCCAAAGTTGACAGGGTTGTTCCAGCGTGTATTGGCGGCACTCGGCGGGCGCTCTCCGTCGAACGCGCTGCGGAGCCGCACGGCGGCCAGATCTACTCTACCTTCGGAGCAGCGGCCACGGCGGCGCCGCCACGTCTCTTGTACTAAATGGTAATGATAAGGCGGCGATCGGGCCTCAAGATGAGCACACCACAGTCACACAGCCAGACACATACACACGTACACGCGCGCGCCAACGTAGTAGCATCCGTCGTGAAGATGGGCGAAGAAAGACAGTCGTGACTTGTGAGGGGTGGCACGGACCGGCGGCGGGGTTACCAACCCAGGACCCACACGAGGGTACACAGCACGGCCCGGAACCCGCGCGGCGACAGAACAGCACAGCCCGGGACCGGTGCAAGGACAGCGGGTGGTCCGAGACATGCGCCGAGGCACAGCACAGCAGTCCGGGACCGGTGCAAGGACAGCGGGTGGTCCGAGACATGCGCCGAGGCACAGCACAGCAGTCCGGGACCGGTGCAAGGACAGCGGGTAGTCCGGACATGCGCCGAGGCACAGCACAGCAGTCCGGGACCGGTGCAAGGACAGCGGGTGGTCCGAGACATGCGCCGAGGCACAGCACAGCCCGGGACCGGTGCAAGGACAGCGGGTGGTCCGAGACACGCGCAGACGGCCCGCTCCAGATCCCGCGCGGGGACCGACCAAGCCACACACCGGCCCGCCAGCCACGCTCCGCACACTTAAGGATATACACGTCTGTGATGTCGCGAACAGTACCTAGTGGCAGTGCGGATGCGCTCGTAAAATATCTAACATGTACAATAAAACAAATAAAATCTAGTTGCACTAACGTCACGATCTTTGCACTTTTCTCTCCTACAATGAGAAACCAGCTAAATCAAGGAAGCCTCTTCTATAAGCGGTTCTCCACACAGTGGATTTTAAATTGCGACTGTTCTGCATCTTCGGCAAGGCAGATTATATAAAATGCCCAAGTTTCACAGATATTGTGGCTTAGGCTTAGCTAATGCTATGATAGTATCTTATCAACGAATGTGTTAATTGTGAGGACAATAAGCGCCCGTACATCTTATTCTATCTAATAATCCTAATTTTCGCACCCGCGGAGGGCAGGACAACGTGCATCCTCTGACGGATTTCAAACATTGCGGGACTAGCATCGAGTCATGCGCCCTTTCTCGTTACACCGGTCTGCTTCAGTCCTCTCCATCCTCGCAGCAGACCAACAACCGAAACATTGACGTTCCAGGGCAGCAGCAGCCCGGCTCCGGACAGCATCGCCGGCGGCAGACTCTGGCTGGCCAGCGGTCCCACGTGTGGCACTCAGACGGCGGCGGCGGCCGGCAGGCGACTGCGCAGGGCGTCGGCGTAGCTCATGGGGCCGGCCTGGCCGGCGCGGCAGCAGCCGGCTGCCAGGTCAGCAGCGCCTGTAACCACCGGCAACGGCGTCACACGCCTGCACGGCTCTGTGTAGACAGTCCGCCGCCGTTGTTTGGAACAAAACTGCCAGGACGATCTTCGTTTTACGGGCTTTCATGCCTATCAATGTTGAATACGGTGACTAGAGGGCCTGAGGCTTAGATGGATACTGACAGTTACAAACTGAGGAGGGGGCTCTGTGACAATTGTGGACTAAATCAAGGGCTGTGACAGTTTTGGACTGAATAAAGGGCTCTGTGACAGTTGAAGACTGAGGCGCGGGCTCTGTGACGGTTGTGGACTGAAGAGCGGTTTCTGTGACAATTGTGGACTGAAGAGCGGTTTCTGTGCCATTTATAGACTGAGGAGCAAGCTCTGTGACAGTTGTGGAAAGAGGAGCAGTCAACGTCATACTTGTGAACTGAGGAGCGTGCTCTGTGAGTCGTGAACTAGCTGTCTGTGACAATGGTGGACTGAACAGCGGTCTGTGACAGTTGCGGAATGAGGAGCGGCCTCTGTAACAGTTGTGAACTGAGGATCGGGTGCCTTGACGCCTCACTGCACAACTCACCGCCGTTAGTCTCCTCGCCGGCATACAGACACCGGATGTCGCCCACGATATCGTCCGCCGATGGCGTCACCAGCGGACGCTTGGCCGGCCGCGAGAAACTGCGCGAGTCGCCGCGCTGCCGAGGCCGCTTGGCGGCGCTAGCGGCGGCCTGGCGCGACGAAGGCACCTCCAGCGACCAGCCGGCTCCGCTCGGCACGGCGCGAACGCGAGCACGCGCGTCGGCCAGCTCCTCCGGCGAACACTGCGGCGACGCCAGCACGTACAATCACTGTGTGCTACAGCGCAGCCCGACTGCGTTGGGCCATTCTAGTAATCTCTAATGAATGAGGCGTGTTCACCCTCTGGTAAGATTAGACAACAACGAATGACCGATTGCACCAGCAGATACTGCATATATCTGATACAGTCGGGCGCACATTATAGAGGTCGTATCAATCGATCGAGATTCGCGGCCGATTGATGGTTTGGCTTGGTATTGGATCAGAAACTGGTTTCTGCTGGTGCGGAGCACCTAACAGCTCACGTGATTATTTCTGTGACATGGGGTGTGGGAATAGGTGGCAACCCTGCATAATTCAATGAATATATCAATATGGAAAATCGTTATGACATCAAATGTTGAATGGTTGGCACAAAACAGAATAGCGCCATTTTTGGACATTTTTATCCGGGGCGGGGACTCAAAAGCAATGCATTCACGTGAAGACAGGTGAATTTCCGAGTGATGGCAGTTTGAAGGAGACTAGGGTGAAGTCAGCGGGTGTCCGGTGGGTGTGGTGCAGCAGCAGACTACCTGGATGAGGCGGTGGGCGGCGTCCACCAGCGGCTGGGCCTGTAGACCAGCGCGTCGCAGCTGCTCACAGATGAGGGCGGCCGCCAGCAGAGAGGGCGCCACCTGAGCGCAACCCGGCGCCACCACCGCGCGCTGCAGCTGTCCGGTCAGCGTCCGCAGCTGCCGAGAAGCGGCTACCTCAGCACAGAGACGCGGCCACCTCAGCACAGACACGAAGTTACCTCAGCACAGACACCACAATACAGACAACCAAGTACAGTCGGCCACCTCAGCACAGACTCGCGGTCGCCCCAGCCTCAGCCCATACACGCGACCTCCTCAGCGCGGACACACGGTCACCTCAGCACAGACTCGCGGCCTCCTCAGCACAGACTCGCGGCCACCTCAGCACGGACACACGGTCACCTTAGCACAGACTCACCGCATCAGCCTCATCAAACACCAAATACGGACAACCCGTACAGAAACGCGGCCACCCCAGCACAGACTCGCGGCCACCTCAGCACTGACCCGTCGTCACCTCAGCACAGAATCGCGGCCACCTCAACACGGACACGCGGCCTCCTCAGCACGGACACACGGTCACCTCAGCAGATACACACGAACACCGCAGCCCAGACATCCGGCGACGCAAAACTGCGTGGAAAACAGGCCAGCGGTGGCGGCCTCACCGGCGGGTGGTGCAGTAGCTGGGGACAGGCCGCCACCAGCAGGCCGTGCAGGCTGTAGAGGAAGTGGAGCGGCGTGACGCGGCGCAGCTGCCAGTCCAGCTTATCCAGCACCAGACGCTCCATACGGGCCAGGTCAGAGGGCGAGCAGACGGCCCGCGCCACCTCCACCGCGCACTGCGCCGTCGGTACCAGCTGCCGGACATACACCGCTAACACCTCATATACTGCCGTGCACAGCACCCACTGTCATACACAGCGCCCACCGTCATACACAGCGCCCACCGTCATACACAGTACCCACTGTCATACACAGCACCTACAGTCATACACGTCGCCTACGTTCATACACAGCACCCAACGTCATAAACGTAACCACTACCATGCACAGCACCCACTGTCATGCACGTCACCTACAGTAATGCACAGCACACACTGTCATGCATCGCGCCCACCGTCATACACAGCACCCACTGTCATGCATCGCGCCCACTGTCATACACAGCACCCACTGTCATACACGTCGCCTACGTTCATACACAGCACCCAACGTCATAAACGTAACCACTACCATGCACAGCACCCACCGTCATACACGTCACCTACAGTAATGCACAGCACACACTGTCATACACGTCACCACGTCATGTACAGCACCACTGTTATACACGTAACCTACAGTCATGCACAGAGCCCATTGTCATACATGTAACATACAGTCATGCACAGCGCCCATTGTCATACATGTAACCTACAGTCATGCACAGCGCCCACTGTCATGCACGTCTCCACGTCATGTACAGCGCCCTGTTATACTCGTAACCTACAGTAATGCACAGCACACACTGTCATACACGTCACCACTGGCATGCACAGCACCCATTGTCATACACGTAACCTACAGTAATGCACAGCACACACTGTCATACACGTCACCACTGTCATGCACAGCGCCCACTGTCATACACGTAACCTACAGTAATGCACAGCACCCACTGTCATGCACGTCACCACTGTCATGCACAGCGCCCACTGTCATACACGTAACCTACAGTAATGCACAGCGCCCACTGTCATGCACGTCACCTACAGTAATGCACAGCACACACTGTCATACACGTAACCTACAGTCATGCACAGCACCCACTGTCATACACGTCACCACTGTCATGCACAGCGCCCACTGTCATACACGTAACCTACAGTAATGCACAGCGCCCACTGTCATACACAGCACCCACTGTCATACACAGCGCCCACTGTCATACACGTCACCTACAGTAATGCACAGCACACACTGTCATACTCACTGGCATGCACAGCACCCATTGTCAATACACGTAACCTACAGTCATGCACAGCACACACTGTCATACACAGTCATCACTGTCATGCACAGCGCCTACTGCCATACACAGCACCTAGAGTCATACACAGCTCACCGCCATACAAGTAACCTACAGTCAAACCCGGTACCTACCGTCATACACGTCACCCAATTCTATACTCGCCATCCACCATCACACATCGAACCCGCCGTCATACGTCATCAACAGCCATATGCGGCACCAGCTGTAGTACACATCACCAGACCCAGGCGGCACCGACTCTAACGCACGCACCGGCCGTCGTACACAGTTGACCAATATCATACACATATGGTCAAAATAATACTCCGCTGTTTTTAGCTAGCCTCCCGAACAGATTAATTCGCTGATAAAGAAGTGTTCGCCCAATAAAGGCCGATATCGGGTCTTGAAAGGTAATATAGCCCCATTATTGGCTGTCCGCACCACCGAGACAAATTTTCGTCCTAAAATCTGGGAATATTCGAGACATAATCACAAAAATTTGGCTATTAACATTTCGAAGCGACTGCGTCCGTGTTCCACGCGACAAAGCCATCCCCAGCCGACTGAGCATTTGGGCAAGGGCATATCGCCAAAAATGCCAGCGATCTGAGCCCGTTTCAGCGCTTTGATGACAACTTATTTTAAAAGCCTTCTTTACTCACAGAATGAACCCATGACACCACAGGGGTTAAGCCCCACCGCTAGGGAGCCAGTACCCCAGATCACGCCGCACCAACTATAGAAAAAAATATCCCCTAAGGTCGGCGACCATGCAATAGCATTAGTGGCTAGCAAGTACCAGGTCGTTGTGTGTCCAACGCAGCCGCTATAGGGCGGCGACGCGCAGGCTCTCACTCGGCACCGATCTTTGTACACAGTACAAGCCGGTGGCACCGGGTCTCCACAACACATCGCGTTGGATGCTCAAGCAGGCTCTGCCAGCGCGAACTGAGCTAGTCTTACCTTCTGACAGCCTATTATTGACGAGGACCTTGCCGTTTAGTTTTCTGGTCTCAGCCCGGAAAATCAGTTCACAACTTAAAGGGAGCGTTCCGCGTTTAGAATGGGGTTTGAATTGAATTAGCAGTTAGGCAGGGGGACTAAAATTGACTTGTTCCATCTCACTCTCTGCATTGCATTTCCTCACAATTTTCAATTTAACATGAAGCACCAAGCTCTAATTCAAGACCATAAGGAATTTCCATCTGGTTGCAACAATTTGATTGGTCTACACCTTGACGCCCTCCCCCCCAATCATTGGAAATGTCAAGCTAGCGAGTGAGCAATCCTCGCTATATGTCTGCTGTACTTCTTAATTCACAGGCTTCACTTGTTGGTGAACTCCCGGAGATGATGGGATATTCATTGTACTAAAAAATGGCCGATATTAATTTTAATTTCATCCTTACCTTTGGGCTTGAATTTCAGACGAAAAATAAGAATTGCATATGGAATTTCGATGGTTCTCTGCATTCGGCTACCGCTGAAAGCGAGTCTATGCTGTGACTGTTTGCCGAATACGAAAACTGTTCTTTTGATAACGTCATCATTTTAGAGAAGGCTGGATTTTTTGTTCTCAGCGATGTCACGCGAGAAAAGGAAGATTTATACATTTTTAGAGTGTTTTTAGAGGCGGATTCAAGATTTCCTCAGTTGGGGTGGAATGTAAGTCTAGGGGTGGATTTAATTAGAAGTACCGGCGGATTAGGTTCCAAGCCCCTGTTTCCGAATGTTCCCTTTGCGCCTGCTTCCCGAAATTTCTCAATTAATTGAGCGTGAAATATTTGCAAACTGATAAATTGTGAGAAGCCTACTACTAACGTGCTTATAAAGGCTACTGTTTCAAAGATCGGTCCCAGCGTAGGAGGTAATGATTAGGCAAGCTCGTTTCGTCCCAACAAGGTGGTTTAGCTCCTCACAAACAGGTGGCGGATGTAGGCCGGCTGTTGTAGAGGGAGCGGGCGAGAGTCGTAAAACAAGTGTTTGTGGGGAGGGGGAAATCGGAGAAATCGGGGGTTTGGGAGGCACTCCTTCCCCAGGTGTAACAGCACAGAGACTACTAATACAGCTACTGGCAGACGCTCCTGCTGATGGCCCATTCTTCGCTGGCTTCCAGATAGGGGTTGGTATAGTGTCCATATTATCCGTCAGTAAGTAGAATGGGACCTTCTTCGGGAGCTTTTTTGTGACAAGCACTCGGGGGACCCTGATAAAACTGGTACCAGAACCCGGGAGCCCCCTCGACCAACTCTTATGAGCGCTAAATCCCATGGAAACTACGAGTGGAGAATGAGACACTTCCCTTTTTCCACGATTGATTGATACACAAAGTACAACAGATCAGAAGCGATAGACACTAAAACTCATTAACAGCTTGACACGCCTATGGGAGGATTAAATTAATCACTCACGCTCCGTGCTTATCCCGGTTTTACAATTTACAGGATTTACGATGATGAGCTATACGGCCGGTGGAGCAGCCGGCTCGCCCAGCGCGCAACAATCAGCTAACGGACAGCCGCCGCCGCCGCCAGCGCAAACAAAGACGACTGACACGACGGGACGTCGCCGCCGCCGTCGCGCAGGCCACCCACGGAGGCCGCCCACTCCTGCGCTGTCAACGGGTTATCGAGCCTTCGGAGCTGTCTGGAAGTTGCGACGGTTCGGCGAGTGGCTTAGAAAAGTGTTATTACGGGCCTGTACCGGTACCCGACAGATGAGCTGGCAAAGAGTAGGATATTCATGCACCATGCCCAATGGCTCCGTGAATGTGTTCTTTATGAAGCATGAGGGGCAAGGCCCGGTGGGTGGTACGCCGAACATAAGCAGCCAGAGTCGAACCTGTCCAGCCAGCCGAGCCTGGTGTCTACAGAAGCTTCTGGTGAGCCGCCAGGGCGCGAGCTGCGGAGCCGGCCTGGTCAGCAGAAGGAGGGCACGCCAGCCGGACGGCGGCCGGCGCGGCAGATGGCTGTCCGGCTGACGACTGACGACTGACGACTGACGGCGCGGCGCTGACGCCCGGCTCACCACCAGCCTCGTCCCGGACAGCGCACGCCGATGTTTCACACCCATCTCCCACCAGCCGTCTCACGCCGTCGCTACAGTGTCCAGACAGCTCTTTGTTTCAGCCATGCCTGGTGTGGCCGCTGTGCCGCTGATGTAACAGCACGCTTCGCCGGTGTCGACGTGACTGGAGTATCTGGTACTGCAGTCACTGCTGCTCCGTGCCGCAGTAAAAACAGCCAGTCACGCGCCTACATGCGAGCTAGCTTCGCAAGAAGCCATGCGTGAATAATCATAGCATAATTGTTTTCTAATTCACCCGAAAGTACAATAGCCGACTTGCCGCCTTTTGCTAAGTTCTTATGGTGAGCAGTGGCAGCCCACTTTTTCGCTGCAACAACAATAAGGGAACATTGCTGTTTCCGATAAAACACAGACTAGCGCAGGCGGGGCTCTGCTCTCAGATAACTAATGGTGCGGGTCCAGCGGAGCGGAGGGGCTGGAATTGGCTGCAGTGGGGAGGGTGGCGTCTCACCTCGTCCTCCTCGCACAGTTTGGCGGCCAGGTGAAGACAGGCGAGCGCGGCGCAGGCCACGTGGCGCGGTGTGGCCCTGACGCGACTCAGCAGGGCGTCCAGCAGTGAGACGGAGAGACACAGCGTGTCGGCGCCGAACCGCAGTCGGCCGCACAGCGCCGGCAGCCGCGCCGCCGCCGCGTGACGCGCCGCTGTCGCCGAGCCCGCCTGTCGGACACACACAGACGTCACACACCACCACTGCATCCGCCTGCCGGACACACACCATCACTGAGGCCGCCTGCCGGACACACACCATCACTGAGGCCCGCCTGTCGGCCACACACCACTAGCCCGCCTCCAGACACACCACCACTGAGCCCGCCTGGCCCAAAAGTCACACACCACCACCGAGCCCGCCTGTCGGCCACACACAGACGTGACACAGCACCACTGAGCCCGCCTGCCGGACACACACAGCACACACACACCCCCCACACACAAGCACACAACACCACTGAGCCCGTCTGTCGGACACACACAAACGTCACACACGTCACAATCATCACACAACACCACTGCACCCGCCTGCGACCACCCACCCAGCCCGCCCCGACACACACCACCACAGGCCCCTCACACACACCATCACTGAGGCCGCCTGTCGGCCACACACCACCACTGAGGCCGCCTGTCGGATACACACCACTGCTGAGCCCGCCCGCCGGACACACCGCACACAACACCACTAGCCCGCCTGCCGACACACACAAACGTCACACACGTCACAATCGACCCCCTCACCACACACAGACGTACACACACCACTGAGCCCGCCTGCCACACACACAGCAACACCACTGAGCCCGCCTGCCGGCCACACACACAAACGTCACACACGTCACAATCGTCACACAACACCACTGCACCCGCCTGCCTGCCACACACACAAACGTCACACACGGCACACACCACCACTGCACCCGCCCTGCCGGATATAGACGTCAAACATGGTACAAAGCACCGTCGAGCTCGAATCCCATGCACAAGTGTCAGTCACATTCACGACACACAACATCGTCACACATCGCCCGAATACATCTAACGCACACCTTCTGTAAACCACCCGATGTAGTTCAAGGTGTTGAACCATAATTTCACATACGCACTTCCATTGAAGTTTAGTCAAGTTTTTCCTTCGGCAGATTAAAGGCCTACGAGGTCATATCTCCTCTTCACTAGAGGACTCCCGAGGTGTTTTGCGCCCTTCCGCCACGACAATGTAAAGAGAATATTGCACCACCAATGAGCTGGTACATTTTCCTATAGTCGAGATGTGTAGTTTGGCCTTCAAACATCCACCAGCCCTAGTCCAGAGGTAGTCGCACTCGGCATAACTTCCCAAACCACCCGAACCTCGACCAACTGTCTCCAGCACCAACGCTGGGTGTGCTGTGAGTTGGTGGTTGTTCCCGCAGCGAGCTGGCTGTTGCTCGCTTGTGGAAGACCAAGGAGCGGCGGCGTCATTTTCATTGGCTGGCCACCAGCCGTGGAGATGGGCGGTGGCGTGAACGGCGCCGCCGGGCGGGCTGGGCAGCCACAACTAACCCTGATGATAGCCACCGCTCACACTCTACAGCCACAACACTGAGCGCCGGCCGCTACATCCGTGATGGATGGGGTGGTTTGACCACCGGGGTTCACAGGCGCATTGTAGCCAGCCAACATCAGATCGGGCGGTGGCGGCACTTAGCCACGGTGCACCCGAGCCTGCTCCGGCGGGGAACGCACCAGTACCGTTCCACGTCCAGACTGGCGTACAATCGCATTGTCAGAGACGAACCACGTGCTGCACTTCCTGCTCCCGGGGCACTGCTCAGCGTTACTGACATTACAGAGAAAGATGAATTTTACCGGGCCAAATGAGTCTGGTGGTGGTTTTCCAAATTGCATTCCTTTCAACCCGTAGCAGGGTACACAAGGTGACACTTTGAACTTAACATAACCTTTATTTGTATTTGTATTTATTTGTAGTTGTATTTATTCATGTAAATGAGCCACAGGTATAACCCACTAATAGCTCAAGACAAACAAGTAAAACAAAGACATGGTATTTACAATGAAATGATAAAAATGATACCCGTGGCATTCCAAAATAGGCAACAGAGTCACGCGCTCGCCCTAAATCTTGGTGTCATTAAAACGTTGTAGAAATAAGACATCATTATGACATAAAGCCTCTACAATAATAAAAGTGGGTATACAAGATGTGGAGATAAAAACACAAACAAAAATACAAGATGAAGGTAAAAACTCACTAAAACATAGACTAAAACAAGAGCCACACGATCATGAAAACAGGTGCTGCCTGATGTGCTTCACTACAGCACCTTTAAAAATATGGCATGTGGTGGGAAACGGGTTGATTGTGGGACACTTGATAGTGCATTTATTGAAACAAAGTAAAGCACGAATAAAAACACCGCTTTACAGTTTCTACGCGGCCAAATGGAACCTGAAAAATTTGTAGTTGTGTCCCCCTGGTTCGAAGCAGGGGGACGTGAAAAGGGAGGCTCCCAAGCAGGAAGGCGGAGTCTATCTTGCCCATGATTATTTTTGTAATGAAACATAAATCATATTGATATCTTCTTTGCGAGAGGCTGGCGATTTTGAATAATTTTAATAGGTCGTGATAAGAAAGCATGATAGAAGGCCGAGATGTATGAATGTGGGCAGCTAACCACATAAGAAATTTGTGCTGAATTCTGTTCAGCCTTTCCAAATGAGTTTGAGCAGCCCCTCCCCAAATGACACAACCGTATTCAAGAATGGATCAAACATTGCCGAAATATGCTGCTAGGATGGGGTTTGTTTTCAGACTTCCCGCGGTTCAGCCGGTCTGGAGAGATCGTATGAGCACACCCATCGTCCTATTTGCCTTGCTGACGGTGTAATCGATGTGGTTTTTAAAGGTTAATTTCGTGTCAAGCCAAACACCCAGATCTCGAACCTCTTCTACGTGATCCAGATAGGTGTTTTAAATTTTGTACCGGGCCAGAATTGGATGTCTTTTCAGAGTCATTCTAAACGAGCAGCATTTTGATGGGTTGAGGTTCAGTTTCCAATCGTTGGACCAAACTGCTAGCCAATCAAGGTCCTTTTGAAGAAGTTCCGAGTCCTTTGACTTGGTGATTTTGTGATAGAGCTTTACATCGTCAGCAAAGAGAAGAATATTTGTCTGAATGTTGTCCGGGAGGTCATTTATGAAGAGTGCAAAGAGCAACGGAGATATCAGACTACCTTCCGGCGTTCCAGAGCGAACCTGGGTCCAATCAAATCATTTTCCATTGATAATGACTCGTTGTTTACGAACATTGCCGAATATGTTTATATATTTATGCAGGTAGTATTCAGTGGTCAAGCATTACACGGCAACTGCGACCCTCTGTACAATGAATCTGCAACACTTATATGCCATCAAATTTGTCAGGGGGCACACTGCCTTGATTCAAAACCCTTGCCATAATTGTTTCGGAACAAAGTTTCAAATGATACAAGACGGTAAGGTCCTCTCCCGTCCCTGTGCAAGCGTATTATGATGATGATTGGTGTTTAAGGGCACTTCAGCTTCTTTGGCTATATGTGCCCAGGTGCAAGCGTATTACACCGATACGTGCAAGCGTATTACACCGGGCCATAACACAAAATACAGAACTCGACAAGTACAGCCATTCTGAGAGATGCTGTGCTGCCATAGTGCAGACGGGCCGGGCGAAACCTCAGTCATGAGCCGGCGACCTCGACCGAGCCATGCAGGTCATCCACTGCGCGCCACACCGCTCGCCATGCGACGGCGAAACAAGCACAGGCCGAGACGGCCCAGAGCCAGACCAGTGGGAGATGGGAGATGAGCACCGCAGCGGCATCGGTGCCAGCAGTACGTCAAAACCAGGACGGCGCCAGGGGCTATCCTGAGACGGAAGGACGGACGCGTCGGCGTCCATCTGTCGCGTCCATCTGCCGCGCGGCGCATAGCTCACGGCGCGTGCGGCAGAGCGGCAGATGGCGGCCCGCTGCCCCACATCCACCCACGCCGGCCGGCCGGCGGCAGACAGCGGCCTGGTCCGGCCCGGCAGCCCTCACACGGACCGCCAGGGCTGCCGGGCTCGGGCTGGCCCGCTGCAGCCGTTCCTTCTGCTGCTGCCACCCTCTCCGTTGCTATAGCTGGGCACCAGTTCCGGCGAGCAGGGCCGCCACCAGCGTGGCAGTGGGCCCGTGTGGGCGGCCACGCACGGCCGTCCGCCGTTTGTCATCGAACCAGCAGCGGCGCGCGCTCTCACAGCCGACAACGGTGTTCTCGCCGCCACACAAAAACGACGCCGGCCCCATCACCCACCAACCAAAAGCCGGCGGGGAGGCGCGACACGGCCGCCCGGGCCGCCGCAGCCGCAGCCAAGCCAAGCCACCGACACGCTGGTATTACTGCCGGGCACCGCACAACGCCAGCTGACGCCGAGACAAAGCAGTAGGCCACAAATGACGCCATGCCAAACAAGTGGGCGGCGATACCAGCCAGAGTTCAAATACCGCGGCATCCACGACAACAGCTCCCCGAATATACTTAACTTTGATGAGACGGGAAAGACTACGGACCCATGAAAGTTAAGAGTAATCTTTTCAAGTCAAACCACTCAATTTGGCCTGAACGACACATCAAATGGAACAAACTTTCGCTTGGTAATCGTTGCACCGCGTTCTTGAAAAGCAACTAAGGGGCTGTTCATAATGGCGCCACCCAGAGGGGGGCGGATGGGGTGGGGTGGTTGGCCGACGTACGATGACGTGACGATATATGATGATGACGTACGATATAGTGACGTACGATGCCGTGGTCATGGGGGGAGGAGAGTTGGCCGAAAAGTGACGTGCCATGACACAGGGTGTGCTTTATCCGGAGGACGTTTTTGTTTTCAATGTTGAGTTGTTACTGAGTTTTTTTTCGGGGAACGTGAAGCTGCCTAAAAGTAAGACTGAGACCTGAAGGCATGAATTCTCCTTTCGGGAGGCACTGGCTTGGAATGTCGGACCTAAGCCCTTGCGATATAATTTCGTACAACTGTAGCCCGCAGTTTGTTTTATAGCTTATCATGTTTAGCGTCTACAACCTCATACATTAAATTATGCCTACTGGTGAGACATGGGGGGTCGGCCCAAACGTGACGCGACTTGACCCCATGACTTTAGAAGGGGGGGGCTGTCCGCCCAAAAGTGACGCCATGGAGTGGGTAGAGGGTTGCAACCTCTCTAAAAAAGTGACGTCATTTATGAAAAAGTCCCTAAGTGTCGCCAACTCTCACCCTCTTGGGAGGGTATCATGGGGATTGAAAAATAACTTATGCAGAATACCCGCCCGGGGACTTGAGTCCGGGTCAGTGGCGTAAAAGTCGAGTGCTCTTGCCCCACCCCAACACATTCCCCGAGTTTTTTCGAACTAACTAGAAATATCTGGACAACATTTCTATCCAAAATAATGAAATTCTACGCACTTCTCTCGTGATCCGTCAACTCAAACTTTTAGCTGATATCCCTATGGAGGCCAAACATCGTCAATCTTAGTATACAACTGAGCACTCAATGTACAGCTGAGCACACAATGTATAGCCAGAGGGGACATGGTTTCCTCTGTAGTCGACCTTAACCATGTAAAGATATGAGGATCTTCCGTTACGAACTCTGGATGATCCATGATCTGGCCCCCTCTGGCTACGCCACGGCTTACTTTCCGCTATTTCGCGAAATGACAGCAGCGACACAATACCCATACCTCCGCCGACAGGCGAAGCTGGTGAAAAAATAAAGTCCAGCAAACATCGGAAACATGAAAAGGACCAAACATGGAACTAATGTTGGACAGCCGGGGTATATGCCATTTTTAAAACGTGAACAGATTTAGGAAAGAAAACATGTTCGATATGAAAACATACACTTCCAATCCATAGCCAGAATTATGGAGTGCCAGACTCGGTTTGACCACCAGGTCGCCTATTTTACCCAGCTACATAAAGCTGGGGTTTCTGGCTAACTTATCAGCGAAATCATTACGACGGCGCTTGAAAAGCCACCGCATGTGTGGAAGTATTCCTAACCAATATAAATGAATTCCATGCAAACAGGAGAAAGCGACTCCAGCCAGGACCTGATGGTCGATGGGCGTGAAAGATCGACCGGTTTTTTCTCCCTTCTGCACAGGGACGTGAATTTGCGAAATTAATTTGGGGTGGCCAAATATGAAAAAAGCAAATGATCACCATATGAGAAAGAGAACGCACAATTGTATCTTTTTTAGCCATCACACAGTCCTTTTGGATATTGAAAATGATAGACAATGAAATTTAAGGGGTATTTTAACCCTAACTCGATATTTCATTGCGCGTGCCGGGGCACCCCAACCATTGGCGGACGCAGGGGGCATTCCGGCCATGGCCCCCAAAGCGCTGGAGGGGCCAAACTATCTTCTGGCCCCCAAAACGCCGGAAATTAAAAAGGTGCTTACACTAGGTCTGTAGAGCAAAAAATCGCTCTCACCCCCCCCCGTCCTCCCAGGAGAGGCAGACTTGAGTTTGGCCCACTCCCAAAACTCGGGTCTGCGTCCGCCCCTGCCCCCAACGATGTATTTCACACGCCTGCATGGTACCGCTCATTAAGGTCTAAGCAACAACCCATTACTATAAGAGACCGTTCAGCTACCGTTCCGCTTACATGAACCGTGCTATAAGACTTCATAATGATATTCTATACTTTTTGAACATACTCCAAAGCCGTTACCACTCCAAAGAACTTGTCCAACGTTGCTTAATGTTTCCTTAGTGTGCTGCTCTCCCGTCCTCGCGTCAACATTTCCGTACGCTGTATTATTTCGGTCAGTACGGAAATTTTGGTCTAAAAAACATCTGCCATGAACAAGTATGTCTTTTGCTACGATTCACCATAGGACTTGTGAGGTCACTCGTTGCCTCAGTCCCATCAAATTAAGCATAATTTCAAAGCTGTCTTCTTAGTGTTAAACGTCTTGATCTAATTACGGTACACCACTATTGATAACTAATGATAATAATAAACAATAACTAAGTAGCAACGCGACGACACTCGGGCGATTAATAGTGAAGTATTGTACCACCACAATTCACAACTACCACAATTCTCAACGCCGTATATGTAGGCTTTATAATCCGCCACACCACCCCTCACCACCGGGACTTGAACTCGGCGTGACCTCTCTAACCCCTGTGCCCCGCGAGCAAGCGACACCAAGCGGAAAGCGGCCGCTGATTGGTGGAGGCGCGTTCACTAGTATTGCGGCAGATTCAGCGGATAGTTATTCAGGTAAATGATAAAACTTGAAACCATAAACCAGGGAGATGTAATACGTTATCTTTTTCAAACATTCCTAGTCCTATTTTGCCCTCTATTGGCTAGGTCTGCTCCACAATCCGAGGCTGCTCTCTGTACAGGCGGGACGGCGGCAGAGCCAGCACTGGCTACCCGGCGGTCGAGTTCACTGAAGTCAGGAGTATCGCGAGATGGGTTTCTGCTGCGTGGAAAGGAGTGGGGCCCGGCCCGAATGTAATCGAGGGAAGGAGAGGCGTATGTTGGATTATCAATGTGAGTGGACTTATCTTCAAATGGGACTAATCGAACTTTGAGTGATTTGAATTCCTTATATGCATTTGAATTTCAATCACTCTGCTAGGATAATTCAATGCCTTGCCATGGCTCAATGCCAAAGAATTTGCAAATTCGGCTCAACAGTGGCCCAGGAAGCCTGTGTGGACACGTTCTGACACTTTCCGTGTAGCGCTACGAAGAGATGAAAGGTTTACTACGCAGATACAATTTTAGAAATGTTTATTTATTTTGAAACTGTATAGTACAGAGAATTATCAAATACGTTGGCCCGGGGAAACAGGCCATGCTCCCCAGTGAAAAGGCGCAGAAGTTAGAGTGGGTTCAAGTTTCCGAAACCGCACAGACGGCGCTTTTCTTCTCTATACGACCCTCAAATAAAAGTGGCATTACAAAACCTCTGTTTTAATTAGAGCTCCGCAGTACAGTACACTCACTTGCATCACGAGCGATATTGAATGCTCTAAGGGTGAACCTTCAACTTATGCAATGGATAAAATGATGGCAAGTACCAGAGTGAAAAACTTACTTCTTATCCAGTAATGAAAAATAACAGCCCGCAGAACGGCGGGTTGAGAAAACTAGACATTCAATCCATCATAAATCCTGCCCCTCCCCAGGGCTGCTAGTGCAAAATGACAGACTCCATCAAATCTTTAAAGGGAATGTGGCACCTTGAAACGTGATTTTAACTGAGATAGCCAAGTTGTAAAGCAAGTGGGAAAACCCGGTACTCCATATATCATTTGTCTTAGAACTCGATATTTCCGTCGAAAAAGCTAAAACCTACCTGACACCAGCCCCTCATCAGACCCTCGCCGGGCGGCCATTGTTGTGAGCTGCTGGTGTGACGAAATATGCTGACGTCACGATGAGCATCAGCCAATCGAAGCCCTTGAAGCATTTCAAGTATGGTAGTGGCTGCCAGATCATGACATCATCCACAGGCAGATATTTATTTATTTTTCTATAGGAGTATTTTTAAAAACAAAATATTGAGCTTAAGGTACATTTTTCAGAGATATCATGAGTGGTGTCATTATTTTTGGGTGAAAGTACGCCTAATTTCGCTAAATTCCAGGATTCGACCAAGGTGCCACATTCCCTTTAACCGGCGCTGACCGTCCCGTTTTGCCTGACAGGCACAGATCACGCATACCATTTTCTAGCTATCATTGTTCACATTTCCACAATAACATATAGTCTCGGATTAAAATAATGTTTTTGATTCACGCAATCCTCTACAACTTCTTTTCCAGCTTACTCTCCTACGGGCTGCAGCATTTGTAGTGTGAAGGAGTTTGGCCTTTGCCGTGCCCTACCACAATGCACCTTAAGAATCAACTCTCAGTTACTACGTTACAGCTATCCTGATTGAAGCTAAATTTGGATAAAGAAGCATCCACAGACCTTACCTGATAATTAGGTGCTGGTAACAAATGAAAAATCACGGGTATCACGGATGAGTGGTGGCAGGACTGACCATTTTACGCTGTGAGAATTCAACTCCTAAAGCCAATTTTAAAAACCAATATACATGTTATATCACGACACTATTTGTCATTCGACGCTTTAGGATGAAATTTTCCGAAAATTTCCTAACATGTTAACTAAATCGATTGCATTCTGGCTAAATTGAATGACGCTCACCGATAACACAAGGCCGTGCCGAGACTTGATGGCCCGAATAAAGCATATACACCCGTCGCGTCGAGATGTTGTCGAATAACTCCGCGTTTTACCGAACCAACGTGGTATATGTAAACTTCAATTGCACTCGGTCAGAACCCGTTGGAGATTTGTCGATGCGAATCCATAAAAGGCAATAGACTGGGCTCCCGACATCCAGAGATATAAACCCACACCACAGTTCTGTAGGTAATTTCAAAGTTTGATTTCGCTGGGCACTGAGTATATACATTATAATTATAAGATCCCTGACCATTTTAACACCCGCACTGGAGGGGGCTGATTGCCCCCCCCGAATCTCGGAAACTAAGAGACTTAGAAAAACACCAGTGGGGAGATGGGTAGGGCCTATGGTGATCTGGCCAATTTCCATTGACCTAGGTCAATATCTTGCTCAAACCAGGTCATAAGGGTAAGTCTTGGTCGTGCCTGGGACCTATAAGAAAATGCCATAATTATGCGGGAAAAAGTCGGAAATGCACTAAATGCGGTCCAGGGCCGGAGGCTTAGAAGTTTTCGTAATAGTGTGAGCGAACTACTGCCTGCAGAGTCGTGATTCAACTTGTGCGTTTTGCTCCAAGCTATCGATTACATACCCACTAATACTCAGCAGCCTCATGATTTAGAAATTAATAAAAAACTAAATTGTCACGAGACAGCCATAAAAAAATGTTTTCTGAAAATTATTTTCAAAGTACGAACCTGGAAACCAGTTTTTGGGGACAATATCTAAAGCCAAGGGCAAGACACACATGCTGTATAGTTCATCATGGCCGAGGGAGCAACAGTAGTGGATCTAGCCGGTCAGATTGGGAGGAGCAAACCAAAGTCGAAAAGCAAAAAAACAAAAACAAAAAAACACACGCAGTAAAAAGCTACACTACAATATTACGTGTCGGATTTTTTTGGGGTATTTAAGGCGAAAAAACGTCACAGGGTGAAAAATTTAGGCTCAAGGTCCTTTTTCCTATCCAAGGCCCAACATTTACACTGAACTTAACTGGTTCTGTTTGAAGTTGAGAGTTGAAGCACCAAAATCTTGCTTATAAACTAAAAAGAAGTCTGGGAAAAAAAGGAGGTCGATCGCTTTGGGGGGGAATAGTTTTGCCCCGAACTTTTCCGTTTGGGGGAGGAAAGGCCTTTGCCCCCCCTCCCCCTGGATCCGCCACTGGGGAGCAATAATTGTCCAGAATTTAGTAAAAAACTGCCAAGCCTAGTGTGTACAGATTCAATTGGGGGGGGGGCTGTAAACTATAACTAGCACGAGAGCAACCGTTGAGTGGGAAATGGGGATTGACCTTTATCCATGATGTTGACCTCTACATTGAAATATCCTAACTATGACGTCATAGGATAATATACATCAGACTGATTTAAGTCATTTGACCGGAATCACTGGGGCCAATGACCTTGAAAGTGCTGGCATGGCCTCGACCTGTGACCTTGAACTTCCTGTGAGGTGATCTTGACATATCATCCCGTCTATATGGCGTTATGTCGTCACCACTCGGTCCCCAATTGGAGACCGAGATATAGATATAGATAGCAGGTAATATTTCGATGCATACACATCTCTACAAATATGTATGTACAGAAGTCTGAAAACACCTGGCACCACAGACCAAAGGTCCCCGTGATGCTACACCTTTTGGTGGTTTCAAATACTTCCTTCAATGTGCTGGCCTCATTGTGAACAAACTACGAAATACTTCCTTCAATATGCTGACCCCATTGTGAGCAAATTACGATATACTTCCTTCAATGTGCTGGTCTCATTGTGAACAAATTACGAAATAATTCTTTCAATGTGCTAGTCTCATTGTGAACGTATTGTTTCGTGAAAATATGCACCCAATTTTCAGCTACTTTGAATAACTTTCACTTTGCTGTATCTTATGGATTGTATCACTGCTTAAGTATTGGAGTGTGCAACGAGTAATCTTGCAGGTATGTACAAAGTACATTGCCAATTGTTCATTATGTCTGAGTAATTCCGTTGCTTTGTACAATATTACCTTGTAGATCAAACTCAAAATGCCCCTATATCACTATGGAACACGGACTAGTTGACATTTTTCCCTTCTTTAAGCACTTCATTAGGACTTTGTTTTACCTTTTGGTTGGGGGTACCCAAATGGCCATTGGGGGTGCCTAGCACAGCATTGGGGAAGCCGGAGCACCCTCCCCCAAGAAATAGAAATGCACACCCTACTTCTGCCAAGCCTCTGCCTCATCTAGTTTGAATAACTTTCACTTAACTATATCATATAGCCTGCATCACTACTAAGTATGGAGTATGCAAGACGTGATCTTACAGGTATGCACATACATTGCCAATTGTTCCTCGTTAATCTTCAGCCGGGCGAATGTGAACCATCAAAATATTCCAACTTACACTGACACGGGAGGTGTCTTATGTGCAGCGCATGCACCCGCGTGCATGCCAGCCCTCTATCCCGCCGTCGTCCTTGGGCTTGCAAGCTTGGAACTGGGCACACGAGTCTGGGCTTTATTGCGCATAACCACGGAAAGTACAAGCGCGGATGTTTCACACGTTAAACTCGCTAAGAAGAGTAATTCACCTATTTTCTACACGGACCACGGAGGGAGCACAGGCTGCGTGCGGCGGATAGACATCATGATGTCAAGCGCTGACCCCATGACTTTGGCTACGAAAATAAACACAAGACTGACGTTAGTCGTACCAAATACACAGTAGATTTCTCTCTTTGATTTCTAAAGTTTGTTCGATGTTTAAGTGCAAGGGCGTCACCACCGGGGGGGGCCTGGAGAGCACCCTTACTCTTGAAAAGTGGACGGGCACCCCATCCACCATCCCCCTTTTGGTCGGGAGTTTAGTTGAAAATGTCTAATGTTAGGACGAAATCATTACTTCAGCTATTTTCAGGAGACTGCACCGATGTTCACTACCACAGAAGTATTGCACTTCCTGATCTAGCCCACCGAATATAGGGACAGGTGGACATAGGTGTCCATCGCTGGGACCGCCCTTCTCCCCCCGCTGCACAAAATGTGTGGTGCGCCCTTATTCAAGTGTGATTGCCTGGCACGGCAGTATTCAACCATAGCCGTCGCCACCGGCAAAAAATTGAGCGGGAGATCAATTTTCAACATTCTGCTGACAAGAAACTTTCCCTCCAGAACCACAAACATCACATTCGAGCACTTAGTTACCTTCCGCACTGACTGGGAACAACATTTCCACTTCTCTTTCCAGTTTCGTAGAAATTTTGAAATTTTTCGATCAAAGGTAAGGCCTCCCCTATTCCGCGTGTATGATACCAACTATGTTCTGAGTGCCGAATAACCGGTAGTTACTGAGTTTATCCCCAGCGCACCATGACTGCCACACTCATGTCTGGATCGGAAGACTGCTGGTCTTATGACCACGTAGATGACCTATGGCATCGGTGGGCACAGTGAAGTTCAAAGGCCAAAGCAGAGGCTTTCAGCCCAGTTTGGAGCGGCGGCGGCGGCGCGTGCGGTAGCCGACACTGCACACGGCCGCGACAATCAATCTGCAATGCCATCCACGGTGACGTTCACGACCGTCCCAGACACGCCAACAATGCTCCGAAGATCCACACCTTTCCGGGAACCACGAAAAAGCCACAAGTCACCGACCACCTTTCTGGTTAGACAACAGCACATCCTGAGGCGATGCGACACTAAAACGGAACACCACGAAATGAGACCACATTAATAACGGTGACCCCAATGACGCGCAGGCCCGGCCTCCCCGGGCGCGCCTTGGGCATGGCCAGAGCAGGCGGCTGGTGGCGCCGTTAACGGCGGCAGTCGCGCCGCGGAGCTGGCAGTGCGCACAGCCATGGCGTCGGCGGTGACGGTGGTGGAGGCGCGCGCCGCGCCGCCGACCGGCGTCGACGACGAGACGCTGGTGCTGCTGCTGGGCGTGCTGAACCTGGCCGGCCTGTTCCTCTACAGCGCCTACAACTTCGTGCTGGACCGGCCGCGGCTGCGCTCGACGTACGACCGGTACGTGGACGCCCAGGTGCGGCATGTGCTGGACGACCTGGTGATGCGCGTGCACCAGACGGCCTACTTCAGCGGCCTGCTGGACACGGTGGCGCGTGGCGTGGACTCGGACGCACGCGGCGCCGGCGCAGGAGCCGGGCCGCTGCTGGCGCGGCTGGACTTTGACAGAGTGCGCGTGTTGGCGGCGCGGTTTCCGTTCCCGGCTGCTCCTGGCCAGCAGCTGGCCTGGCTGCGTCGGCTGCAGGTGACAGACGCCGAGCGGACGGCGCTGGCGGCAGCGCTGCCGCTGGTGGCAGCGCTGAGCCGTCTGCCGGCGCCGCTGCGCCAGGGTCTGCAGCGGCTGGCGCAGCCACAACAGCCGCTGGCCGCCGCGGAGGGCCGTGCCTACAATGGCCTGTTGCAGCTGGCGGACGGCCTCAGCTGGCGGGACGTAGCCGTGGCCCTGCTGAAGCCGCACGCTGCCGGCCCACAGCTCAGACACTTCACGTCCAAGTGGAACAAAAAGAAACGCCTGCACGGCCCCAAGATGGAGGCGCTGGTCTGGAAGAAGGCAGGAAAGGAGGCCGAGATCAGCCCGCTGGAGGTGGCCGAGTCGGCGGAGAGTGCAGAGCTGTGGACGGGCAGTCACTGGACGGACCGCTGGTTCCAGCTGGCCAGCCTGGTGGCGCCGGTGCTGCTGGATGCCGGCAAGGGGTACGCAGTCAGCCGGCGCCGGCCCGACTGCCTGCCCGCCGTAGTGTGTCAGCTCAACAGCGACTGGAAGCCGCACGGCGCCGTGCGGGCCTCACTGTCGCCTTTGGCCAGGTTAGTCCTTCGCTTTAGACTGAGCTTACTCCCCAGTCGCGCGTCACAGCCCCCACTCACCTCACTGATGGGAACCTAGCACCACGTTCAACCGCGCCGCCACACGACAACGCTGGCGTGTGGGGGAGAGGGTACAGGGAATCTTCAACCTCCTGTCGACAGAGAACTTCTCACTTTAAAACCAAAACTATTTGGATTGGGTTCATTGCCTCCTTCCGCTCATGCCAACAGCATTCCTCAAAATTTAAACTTTCGGCTAGGCTGTCAGCCCGAAACTCGGGAGGAAAGAGGGGGCGACCTCCTTAGCCACCATCGTGTACAGACCACATAGAATACTACCTCACACATTACCCAAAATTTGGGACATTTACTTTCGCACATACCGAAACAGTGTCCACTTCTCCACCTCACTGGGTTGTGTTTCAAAATCTTTTTGTGACGCATCCAGGAAACTTCCCAAGATTTGGTTCCCTGGGACTATAATTCAAGGGGTTGGTACAAACGGCCGCGTGGAAATAGGAGCACACGCTAAAATTGGGAGGAGAAAGCTCATGGGTTTCAGCCGAATCAGAACCAAAAGCACAATTAATCACAAATCCACTCTTCCGCTCCGTGAGTACGAGTGTCACAGAGGCGATAGTGGTCTTCACTAGCATTTCCGTTCCCTTTTTGTGTGAAAATAATCATTTAGGAAACTACACTAAGCCGACGAGTTCCTGGTATCTTCAGGCTCTTCAAAAATTGTGCAACTCTTTAACCCGCACCACACCAGGGGTCCGGCGCCACCTTGGCCCCACCGGGGACATCAATGGCCCCCTCTAACTCCGAAAACATGAGAGTTAGGGCAAATCTGCAAAGTGCGTTGGAAAGCTCGTGTGAATTCAGCATGATTTTACTGGCATGTTCTAACGCTCAGGTCAATAGTTGGACCTCCAGAGGTCAAGCTAGGCTAGTTCCACAAAAATGTACAATGCCTAACAAACCTGAGCATAGCTCTAAGCCATTAGAGCTATTGAGATTGGTTAATTACATTTTATAGAAAAATGTCAGGGCTTTCTCCGCTATGTGGAATATAATGACCTCCCGCCAGTGGTTTGACCTCCAGAGGGAAACTCTTGACCTCACATGACCTGAGGTCACGAAAGGTCATTAAGTAACCCTGCTGTATATCACATAAAAGTCCATGACGAGATATACGCGATGACGTTTAATTTAGTGCTCTAGCTTGATTACGCCAACAATTATCAAAATAATGTTTTTGACCCATAGTGACCTGTGATGACCTCAAATAAGTCAAGGGCAAATTTTACATTTAGAATCTGTGAAAGGGTAGGCAAGAATGTTTTCTGAGAAATCTGAATATTTTCAATTGTTTTTGTGACTTTTAGTCATAAGAGAGCTTTTCCCCATGCTTTGTCGATGGGAAAGGTCACCCCGTGACCTGACCTCAGGTCACGAAATCGAAAAATTCCGAATATACCTACAGACCCTGGAGGGGCCATCAATTGTAGAAAGTTTCAAATCAATCGGCCACGAACTGTAGCTACGGTAGAGTTAAAAAGTTGGAGTGAGGTGACCTTGTTTGACCTCGTCTGGTGACCTGACCTAGAGTGGCCCAGGGTAAAAATTTCATGGCGTGTGGGAAAACGATGGGGTGAGAGGTAGACCCCTTAGCCGCGGAGCTGCGCCTCGTCGTTTTTCTACTATTCTGAAAAAAACCTTGGGGGCCATGGATGGCATCCGCGATGGGGCGAGGGTTAATGCAAAAATTTGTGATCAGGGACATTTGCCCATGCGTCGCTACTGTTTGCGCCTTATACGTGCTTTAAGAATTATAGTATTCTTCATTGCTCATACACGCATCTCCCTGCCTCAGATATCGCTTTTTGCACATTACCCTACATAATTTTTGCCCACTCTTAATTGGTGGCTTGCACGTGTGATGTCCATATATAATTAACCAAACGTTTTAGTGTGTACTTTATATGCGTACATAAACAAGTTTCCCCAGACGCTCCCTCAAAAATAACTTTATTTAGGGTTTTGTCCAGGGTTTCCTCGCTGAATTAGAGCACCTGGGATGGGATACGCATGAACTAATGCAATACAAACACTCGGTTGGCGGTCATTTCCCACTTCATTTTATAACTATATTCTGTGTTTTAGAACTCCCTAGGTCCTACCGAGAGCCACAGCTTGACGCATCTGACCTCGCCTGAAACTCAGGCAGCCAAGGTCAATGAACTTCGGCACCGTCTAAGCAACCAGTGGCCAAATATGAGCTAGAGCACATCACTATTTATTAAATGGCCCAAACATACATTAATCAACTTGTTTTTAACACTTTGCATTACGGCAATAATTCGGGAATTGTTTATTTGACCGTCTCTGCTCTAAAATGTTCAGCCAAAGCATTCAGATTATCATTAACATATTCCGGTTTTGGACGACTATTCAGACATGTTAAACTACAGAAGCTTTCGTCATACAAGACCAAATAAGACATTTTTTCTAGAACTTTGTACATGTTTACATTGCCCTGATGCTCAACCGAATCTCTCCGTCGATAAAACTCCTCCAGTACTTATCGGTTGGACTTTGAGTCGGGTCTCGCACTCAGAAAAGTTTCGACAATATAGCCTGATCCGTTAACTTACTGTAACGAGACCATGAAGAAATCTTACGACCCAGTAAAGCAATCCCGACACTTTCTATCAATATATAGCAAAAATTATATGCGTTCAAAGGCGTACAAACAAAGGTTGAACTGATAAAGAATGCTAGTGTTGATGTGACACGACATTAGTTGATGTGGTTAACATTTACTGGAATATCTTATAGTTTGTAACTATGGAAAACCCTCTACGAATAGCATATGCCTTGATATGATTGACTGCACTTCTAACATACACCGATTCATAAAAAAATGAGACTTAGATTCTGCGGTAAAGCCGCGGTGAGCACGGTTATAAGTTGATAAGATATTACTTGACCAAGTTCCTCGAATCCAGAATAGAAAACTGAGTAAAACCATTGGTTTTATATGCAGACATACCCCTCTGCGTGATTTTCATGCAGCAGATACTTAAAAAAGCTCGTGGCAATGACATGACCGCCGGGCTCGAAAGTCGATGACCTCGCCTATCTCGTATGACCTCGCCCCCATTTGATCGCCGACCTCAGAATTCGAGGTAGCGATAGTCTCCCGTAGCGTCATATAGTCTCCTTCAGTGGTAGCGCCACTCAAAATTCAAAGTAAGCGATTTTTCGATGACGAAGGATTATTTTGCAAACATCAGCTAGATCACGAACCTGATGAGGGACTGTGCCGGAATACATTATCATTGATTTTACTCAATCTCAACATGTTATAAAATGATAATTTGTCTTAGATTAGCCAGCGATAGTTAACACGAAAATGATATTCCTATACGTAAAGAACGACAGGTTAATACGAGGGGAGGCCCACAGCACAGGAGCACAGGTCTCAAAAAACATTGTGAACTAGGTTAGAAACAAGGCAACACGTCCCCAAAACTTTGATTTACGTTACTTCCCTAGTAAGAATGGAGGCCTGATAATTTATCTAAGAATCAAGCATTGACGACGTACATTCGATACCAGCAGGATACCGTTGGGTTTAACACAAGGGGGTGGCACTAACGCGCATAGGGGCTGTAGGCCCCCTAAGATCTCGGAAACAAGAGGGTTAGAAAACGCCACTTTGTTAGGTGGATGGGGCTATGGTGATC
Source organism: Lepas anatifera (assembly GCA_034440635.1). Classification (NCBI taxonomy): domain Eukaryota; kingdom Metazoa; phylum Arthropoda; class Thecostraca; family Lepadidae; genus Lepas; species Lepas anatifera. The sequence goes on along the minus strand of JAOTON010001028.1, from coordinate 1,074,554 downwards.
TACATGATGACCGATTTATTGACCTAGGTCAATATTTCAAGGTCAAACGAGGTCGTAAAGGTCAAATATTGGCCATGCTGGGATCGATTGGTAAATGCTGTGATTATGCCGGAAAATGGCGGAATAAGCTAAAAGCGGACAAGGTTCATAGAGAAGAGGTCTCAAAGAGGATTCCCACAACTTTTGGGTCAAGGTCATTCAAGGTCATTGACCTTTAAGGTACATATGGTATACTACTTATTATTTACACTTTGACTAACATGTAGCCACTGTTTGGCGGGAAATGAGGATTGACCTTCCCAATGACCTTGACCTGACCTTGTATTAGGGTACCCTACCGATGACGTCATAGCATAATATATGTCAGACGGGGTAACGTCATTTGGCCGGACGCACAGTGGTCAGTGACCTGAAAGTGAAGATATGACCTGACCTTGACCTTGACCTGACTTGCATGTGAAGCGACCTGACATATAGTTCCGCTTATATGACGTTAGACGTACCACTCGGTCTTCAATGCAAGCTAATGGTCCGACGCGCTTTACGGCGATCTCAAAATGCAGGTCTGACTTGAAAGCCTATAAGTCAAAAATTTTCGGCTGATTTTCAAAAAGTCTTCACTGATTGCTATTAAATTCTGTTAAATGTGGCCACGTTTCGTTTTTCGACTACAAGTGGTTCTCCGGCCACCTTGGAAAAAGGTGGGGGCCTCGAGGCCCCCTCCAGTGCGCGTGTTAACAGAACGCAGATCTGTAAACGAATAGTCGTACTCAACTAGTCACAGCAAACAGAGTAAAAAAAATCACGGAAAATGATAAAAGACACAGAAAATAATAAATAAGATACAATACATCAAAATACATAACTATGCACAAAAAAATATTGAGGCGCGGGCATTCGATTTCTTGATCCGGGTTTGTCGTCAAATATTGTGTTTCACACTACATGCATCAGCAAATATATCGAAAGCCCAATATTCTTCACGGAGAAATGCTCTGTACCTGGAGTGCATTTGTAATAGTAGGCTCCTGGAAATACACAGCACTGGGATGCCGTAAACAATACATTCCTCCACCAACATCACTCACGTTAGACCAGTGACCCGATACCCGGAACCGATTCCACGTACCGTGGCTATACACACCTTAGTTTAGAAGAAAGCAGGACAATCAATACCCGGATAACACTGGGCTAAAAAAGAGCACTTCGATTTCCGAATATTTGCCAGATTGATGCGGGAAAGGTCATTTAGTGCAGCAGCTGTACATAAGCCCGGCCAACGGCGGAGGCCAGGCAGTGGGGTTCCGTGCAGGGACGGTGTAACCAGCCGCTTCCAAAGCGCAGCCCGCCAACCCGGTCCTTAGTGAAGCTGGGAGCGGGCGGGCGTCACCAGCGAGGACGCTGCGACCAGCGGTAACGGCGCCCAGCTGCCGGCACGTTCAGTCTGGTCGCACGGTGCCTATTCCAGCCCAGATGAGTGTGTTTGTGAGCGGCCCACGGTCTGGTGACGGCCACTCAGCTGAGATGAGGTGACACCATCACCGCCGACCGACCATGTCCGGGAATACGCCCGCTAACGGGCCCGCCCGTCCCGAGTACCAGGCGCAGGGGCGCGGCTGTGAATCGGTGAATCAGCAGCTGGTGCCAGGCCGCCGCGCTGCTCTCCTGGACTGTGCTGGCCCACTCCAGCTGAGATACATCGCCACCTCCATCCCCGTAATACGCCAATGTTCGTGCCGCTGGGCTGGTGTGGGCCCCGGAGCTGCCTGGTGTGAACTCCCAAGCTGGCCTGGTGTGAACTCCCGAGCTGGTCAGGTGTAACCTCCAGAGCTGACCTGGCGTGAACTCCCGAGCTGGCCCGGTGTGAACCCCCGGGGCTGGCCTGGTGTGAACTCCAGGGTTGGCTTGATGTGAACTCCGAACTGGCCTGGTGAGAACTCCCGAGCTGGCCTGGTGTGAACCCCCGGGGCTGGCCTGGTGTGAACTCCAGAGCTGGCCTGGTGTGAACTCCCGAGGCTGGCCTGGTGTGAACTCCCGGGGCTGGCCTGGTGTGAACTCCCGAGCTGGTCAGGTGTAAACTCTGAGCGAGACGGCCCGGTAACCCGGCTGGCCTGTGAACTAGGTTGCGTGTGAACAATGGCCTAGAACTCCCGCGCTGGTCAGGTGTAAACTCCCGCGCTGGTCTGGTGTGAACCCCGGCGCTGGTCAGGTGTAAACTCCCGAGCTGGCCTGGTGTAAACTCCCGAGCTGGCCCGGTGTAAACTCCCGCGCTGGCCTGGTAGGTCGGTGTTAGCGTCGGAGCTGCCCGGGAGGCCAAATCCGCGCTGATGTCAGAGCTGCCATGGTTGCTGTCCAGTTCGAGGCCAGGGGCCCACCAACAGCGCCGCAAGCCTGCTCGCCAAGCGCCACAACCTGCCTCACCGTACCAGCAGGCGTGCTAAAATGTTTGGCACCAGTAGCAGCGACATCTCAACTCCATCGTCCATCCCTGGTGACAGACGCTCAGAGCAATAGAGTCCCTGCCGCTGGGACTGTTGTCCCACAGGCCCGTCCTGGGATGCCACTAACAAACATTGCTTCCTGTCCTACAGACGCGTCTCCATCAGTCGAGGCATACCACCGCTCCATTATAAAGCGCCCTTCATTTGTAGGCCCACTCCTGCCTGTGGCAGTCACGCCACTTTTGGATGCCTCGGTCTCGGCTGCTTGCTTCACTCAGCTGAACAGTGGTGACGACCCGGCCCACTGCGCGTTTCGCCCGCAAACACCCGTCTGCTAGGCCCACTAAGGTTGTCGTACCACGTGCGCCGGCAGTCAGCCGGCGACGGTCACACTTTCGCGCGCGTCGGCGGCCGCGAATTGGTCGGCGTTGCGGCTGAGCGGGCATCCAGACCAGGCCGAGCTCGCTCGTACTCACGTGCAAACCACAGCGGATGCACAGGCCACAGAGCGCGTGCACAGTCACGCGGAAGTGGATATATAGCAAGGAGCGAATTGGGAGACACTTACTGGACACATTCCACGAACAGGGTGCATGTGGACACAGCAGAGGCCTTGTCATGTTAGCGCTGTCTTCTAAAAAAGTACTGGCCTTGCCAATGGTCTCAAGTCCTTAAAAACAATTACACCCATGCAGTGAGTCACACCGGGGAATGGGCAGAAACCTTTGTCATCGACGGCACTAAAGCCACGTGGTTTTTACTTTTAAAGAGGTTCACGCAGCACGCGCAGCGGAACTTACGCATGACGTCAATTTCCTTACACAAGACGAGCACGATGTTATATCCCGGGAGGATGGGGTCGGTAGGGGGTGAATTTTTACCGCCTTTTCACAGCAAATGAAAAGTTTTGGGACAAATTAAATACGGATCAAGCAGAGGCAGCGCTGCCATTGGGGCATATTAGGCACTGCCTAGCGACTTTTAAATGTCGAAGTAGGTATGTAGTTTTCGTGGAAGAAATCTAATTTGACACGATGTTTAAGTCACACAGTTTTCGGATCACTGGGTCAAAGAGCCGATAATTTGTATCTCTGAGAATCTACGTTCGCAGCTCTTACCGCCAACAAATGTGATATTAGGCACTTCGCGATTTCGCTGAATCTGCCGAACACCGTGGCAAGCCTAACGTGTGCTTTTTGATTGACATCTCTAATACCTCATTTTTCGGACGCGAGTACTGGCTCGTTCAATCAGCCTATCTAGGCTTGCATTAGAAGCTAGCACGTGCGACAGTGGCGGATCTAGCCGGTCGGTTTGGGAGGGGCAAACCAAAGTCGAAAAGCAGAAGAAAAAAACGTCACGCAGTGCAAAACAACGCTACAATATGACTTCCCAGTAGAATTTTGGGTATATGAGGCGAAAAACAAACAAAAAACGTCACCGGGTGAAAAATATGGGCTCAAGATACTTTTTTCCTATCCAAGGCCCCATATTTCCACTGAACTTTACTGGTTCTGTTTAAAGTTGAGAGTTGAACCATCAAAATCTTGCTTTCAGTCTAAAAAGGTGTCGGGGGAAAAAAGGAGGTCAATACGATACGATACGATAATTTATTCATATACAATGGTTTTCGAAAGGTTACATCGAGATCGGCGCAAAAGTCCTAGCGGACTTAACTCAGGGCGCCTTTCTCAAAATTATCTATAAACATGTAGGTTCGTAAGCACAACAGGTAGACACATACACACGAAATATAGACGAACCAACGTGACACTTGACATTTCCACATTTTAACAGTTCCCAACCGGCAAATTTCGCTCGCGGTCTCCGTAGGTGACAGCTCTGCGAGCGGGAGCTCACCGGACGTGCCCACCGCCTGGCCGGCGCCCATTATGCCGGGACAGCCGGGGCCACGTGACCACTCCGAGAGTCTTAAATGAATCTTCTTGATTTTATCAAAAAATTTTGGAAAGCTTTGGCCACCTCCCGTCCACTGCCCTCGTCCAGTCCAATACCAGATATGAGAAAGTCAAGTTGCGGTTGAAGAGGAAGTACTCGGAGATTGTGGCCTAAAAGTGTAATAGTGTTAAATAGTTCGGCACGCACATCATTATAAAGAGGACACTCTAGAACAAAATGTTTAATAGTCTCGGTCCGAAAACCACAGGAACGCTGTGGCGAAGGTTTTTGTATGGTTTGGAAGAGGTGATAATTAAGTGCGGGAAGCTCCAACACGGAGTTGTGTGTGGAGTTTGTTACCAATTCTGGAGCCGAGGGCGAGGTACTTAGGAGCGGGCATTTGTCCGAAATATTCTAGGGATTTTTGTTTGAAAGCTGCAGCGTTCAAATCTCGAATTTCGATGGGCAGGTTATTCCAGTCCCTTGAGGTCTTCGGAATAAAATAATTTTGGAAAAGGGATGTTCGTATTTGTGGCTGCGTGACTGTTAGTGAATTTCTAAGAGTCCTGCCGGTGTGGAAGTATCGTGCTTCTGGAATAATCGATCGAATGTAGTTGGGTGTGGGTGAGTTTGGCTGCTTAACCTTCGCCCGGGTGGGGTCTTTAGACCCCCTCGGGTTTTTCCGAAGTGACCAAAAACGGCGGCGCGCAGCCCCCAAACGGTCTACTGTCCTTCATCATTTTTACATCTTTCCTGAAAATTTTGGCTCAAGGTGATATGGTCTAGCTGTTCCTTCATCATTTTACATCTTCCTGAAAATTTTGGCTCAAGGTCATATCAGGTCAGGTCACCAGGCCATGTGTGCAGAGCATGACCTCCCCATTGTCAATACATGGGAAAATCACGAAATGAGCTTTTCTCAGTAATTATGGATGTAATCAACTTCAAACATCGGTTGCGACTTGCTCTAGCCCATTTCTGAAGCTGATGCCAAAATTTTTGACTTGTGACCTTTAAAAGGTCACCTTAGGTCAAATAAGCATTTTTGTGTTTTTCTATAAATTTTGAATAAACTAAGATAGAGCTTTATTTTGTCAAAGTGTTTGTATAGTCACTGGAAGTCAAATGATATACATCATGACTGTACCAGGTCAAGTTGGTCAGACCGTTGACCTGGGTCAGGTCAAATTCCAAATTTGACCTGGCATAGCAATATCATATATCATTCTATTCGTATTGACGAGAGGATTGCAATGGTGCATAAACTATGGCTGATCTTGTTTGGTTTGGAAGCTATTAGCGAAAAAGTAAACGCCCTTATGCATGGGTAGCTATGGACATCCCAAGAATAGCCCAATATTTAGTGACCTGTAGCTCCCTAGGCTTTGACCTGACACGAAAATGAATGCCACTGTAATGAAAGCGCATCTCAAGAGCTTTCGAATGGTGTTAGAAAAATGTTTCTAGCTATCATAGTTTCTGAGATATATGAGGTTTTCTTAGTACCTCATATTAGCGATTTGACCTGTTTGACCTCTGGTGACCTTGATATTGACCTGACAAGAAAAAACAGAAGTATTTTCGATATCATTTTCGAAGAGCTTTCGATTGCCGTTTTGCGCTTTTTCTAGCTCTCTTAGTTTTGAGATCGTGGGGGTCTTTTAGCCCCGCCCCCACCAGGGCGAAGGTGGCTCGTACCCGCCACCGGGGCAAGGGTTATGTTTGTGAAATTCGCGTAATCTGTGGACTTTACGTCGAGTTTCCAGTGACGTCCATCCCAATTCTACGTGCAGTTTTGATGTGGGAGTTCTCATACGTGCCCCTGTTATGAGTCTGGCCACTCTATTTTGGGCTCGTTCAAGTCGGAGGGCGTCAGCTTTTGTTATCAGGCCGTCGTAAATTGTGTCACAGTAGTCGAAGTAAGGTCTAACGTAAATAGTGTATAGTTTGTCGAGAATGGGTCTTGGAAGGTGTTGGGCGATAGGATAGAGGGGACCAAGTGCTCTGTATACTTGTTTTAGGGTGTTGTTGATATGCTCGTGGAAGCGAAGGTCACTGGAGAAAGTAACGCCGAGGTGTTTATGAGTTAGGATCTTTGAGACTGCGAGGCTATCAAATGTTAAAGCTGGGTCCATTCTTTCACGACGTAAAGAAAAATGTTGCTGGATTGTTTTTGATGGATTGAAAGTGATGGCCCAGTCTTGACCAGTCGATCACTTTGGGGGGGCAAAAACATAGTTTTGCCCCGAGCTTTTCCGTTGGGGGGGGCAAATACCTTCCCCCTGGATCCGCCACTGACGTGCGATGCCGCGTCTTAGGACCTTGATTACAGCGGATTCGTTTATTGACATTCCGCAGATGTCTAGCCTTCTCCAGCGTGGGACAGTTGTTTGGCAATTATTAGCGACATACTTAATTTGTAGAACCTTTATAAAGAACGTGAGCAATGGCACAAAATCTGGCGGATGAAATTTAAAAAAAATCCGTTACAGCGAGAAATTACACATCATAAACAATGAGGTACCGAAGCTGTCCTTGAAATGGGAAGCTCTCGTGAGTACCTTGTCCTTTCCGGCTTACTTACCTACCTACCTACCCTTCTTGAATTTTGTCTTGTATGTACCTTCATATACTGCTGCATACCCGTTTCCACAATCCACCGACATGTTTTTTTCTTCAATTTGTATGATATTAAAGGTTTAAACATAAATATTATTTTTGCGCATCGACTTGAGCTTGCCCCTTCTCCAGCCGGCCTGCTGTAATCGCCCCTGTCTAATATCAGGTAAAAAGCCTGGGCGACATCGTTACCTCTAAGCCAAGCGTGCCTTGGCTGTCATAATGTCCAAGCGCCGCCACTGCGATTAAGTGGTTCCTCGGCATGCTCTAGCCCGCGCCCCACCGGGGGTCCGGCGCCACCTTCGCCCCACGGGGGCATCAATTCCCCCTCTAACTCCGAAAATATGGGCGTTAGCGCAAATCTGCAAAGTGCAATAGAAAGCTCGCGTGAATTCAGTAAGAAATTACTTCACATGTTTTAGTGCTCAGGTCAATGTTTTGACCTCCAGAGGTCAAATTAGGTCAAGATCGGCTATTTTCACTCAAATATGCAATGATTAAGCAAACTGGGCATAACTCTTATGTCATTAGAGCTATTGAGGTCTGGTAAAGTAAATTTTAAAGGAAATTGCCAGTCCTTTTTCCGCTATGTGGAACGTAAAGACCTCCCGCCAGTGGTTTGACCTCCAGAGGTTACCTCGTGACCTAATATGACCTGAGGTCACGAAAGATCAAAGTGACCTTGCCGTATATCAAATGAAAGCCAGTGACGAGACAAACACGATGGTGTTTGTTTCAGCGCTCTAGCTTAATTAGGTCAAAAGTTATTGTCAAAATACTGTTATTGACCCCTGGTGACCTTGGATGACCTTGGAAAAGTCAAAGGGCAAATATGACACCTGGGATCCGTGAAAGGGTGTCCAAAAACGCTGTTCTGAGCATTCTGAGTATTTGCAATCATTTTTGTGGCTTTTATATCATGAAACAGATTTTCCCCATGCTTTTCCAATGGGAGAGGTCGTCTCGTGACCTGACCTCAGGGCACGAAATCGAAAAATCCCGGAAATACACCTTGTAGACCCTAGAGAGTTCATGAAGTGTAGGAAGTTTCAAATTGATCGACTTTGAAATGTAGCTCTTACAGAGCTCTAAAGTTGAAGTGAGGTGACCTTGGTTGACCTCGTCTGGTGACCTGACCCTGGGTGACCCGGGTTAAAAAAATTTCAGGGATGATGGAAAAATGATGCAGTTAGAGATAGAGCCCTCAACCGCGGTGCTGCGCCTCGTCGTTTTTCTGCTATCCCGGAAAAACCCTAGGGGCATACGACAAATCGACAAGTCGATAACACCCTATGTCGCAGATTTCGGTGAATTTTTGTCAGAGGGCTATTGATGGAGCTGATGACAATTTTGTATTCATTTTCCTCCGACTTACGGTTTGAAAATCATACCCGAGGCATTACCATACCCACTTGCATGTCTTTTACAGACGAAATTTTATCTGTATGCTTCACAAATGCCACAATATCTGATCTAGGATCTTAAGGATAAATTACGAATTATGGCCATTAAAATATAATTCAAAAAATTAAATTTGAATATATTATACATTTAAAATTTTTCAAAATATATAAAAACTATTTTCATGAATTATTTTAAACTTTTGAGGCTCATATTACCTTTATACTTTTCTCTATAAGATTCAGTAATAAAAAATGGAGACTTAACAGAAACGAGATCTGACCCCAAACGTCCCGATCCCCACTTTTAGGTCGCCGCCAGTCGGCCCGCCGTCGCTGCAACTATCAAACGTCTCTGGTCACGAAAAAGGTGCAATGGTGGAATTGGTCGGCAAGAGGGTAAGGATATATTTAAAACAATAAATGTCATCAATGTCCCATTCCTTAACAGCCGCACTGGAGAGGCGTCCGACACTTCGGGCACGAAGGGGGAACTGGTAGGCCCCGAGCCGGAAACAGGAGGCTAGAAAAACGTTGGGGACTGGGTGGGAAATATCAAATCTATATTAGACCGATCTTAATGACCTAGGTCAGTTTCGTCAAGTTCAAACGAGGTCATTAAGGTCAAGCATTATCCGTGCTGGATATCATCCGAAATGCCGTGATTAAGCCAAAGAGTCCAGAATGCACAAAAACAGAGCAAACCAAGTGAGAACGTCCCAAGAATTGTAAACCAATTTTGGGGTTAAGGTCATTCAAGGTCATTGACATATGACGTCACAAAGACATATTCCGCTAATTTACACCATACAGCACCATAGCAGCCGTTGACGGAAATGAGCATTGACCTTACCCAACATTTGATTTGACCGTGACCTTGACCTTACATTGATTTATCTCAACTATGACGTAGTAGCATAAAATACGTCATACTGGTAACGCCATGCACCGGAAGCACCGGACCAATACTTGAGAATGCTGGTTTGGCCTGAAAGTGACCTGACCTTCAAGGGGTGAAATACATAAATCTGTTTTATAGGCGCTATAACGTTGCCGGTTGGTTGGTTGATGCACGCGAACTGATGCAACCGCGCGATTGCAGCGATCTCAAAATAAAGGGTTGAACTTGAAAGCCTATAATTACAAAATGGGGCCGATTTCAAAGGTTATTTGACCAATCGACGTGTCATTAAATATTCTCAAAGTAGCGAAATAACGTTTTTTGGCCACGAAGGGTTCTCCGGCCACCTAGAAAAAGTAGGTGGGGACCTCCAAAGCTCCGCCCAGTGTGCTTTTTAACACGCGCTGGTATGAGGCCCCGTGCCACCTTACTGGCAGGAGGGTTACCCATCCCCTTACGATCTCAGCAAACATGCTTGAAAGGAACACGGAAAGCAGTGCCATTGCTTGCCTGATCTCTACCAAAAATGTTTCAACAAAAGTGCCAAATTAGCTACTGTTCCAGAAAACCTTCAACAACGCAGTCGCGAGAAAAGGAACATTTAAGATCACAAGTTCGTACCGGTTAATTCGAAGACCGTTATTGTCCATGAGCTCGAATGATGAGAGACAGAAGGCTCGAGTTAAAATGAATCGTGAAGTTCAATAGCACCATGGATAGAGTCGTTCTTCCGATCCGTGGGTCGATCTTAAATAGGGCAGTATGTCTTAAATTGATATGTTCAAAAGCAGTTGTCGGCGTGGACGCTATGTGGCTTTCTGTATGTGCTTTCTAATATAAATTGAACTGGGATACATGCAACTTTTTAGGGTATGGGTAGAAAAAAAAACTATCTAAAACAAAACTAAGACAACAGTAATAATCGGCCTTACCATAATCCTCCCACACATTTTCACCAAATACACCAGAGTGTCGGAATTGTCCGAATGTCCGGTAATACGTTCAGTTGTTTTCGGAACGGCTCAAATTTTATATGTTAGAAATAGTAGCCCCACACCACATCTAGTTATTCGTAATGTCACCGATGCGCAGACTGCCAGTTCTCCCCTCCCTGTTACCCCACTCCAACCGGACGCATCTATGCGGCGTGCCGACTGCAGGCTGAGTGGCCGGCGACGGTGTTGGGCTGGTCGCGGTGCTCGTACTGATTTTGCTCTGTAGTCTCCATTCTTTTATTGGCATTATATGTGTTTAAGCAATGCGTATCACATGAAGTTGTTTTGAAGTCAATAAAAACATAGGAAATATGTATGCTTATCTTTGCAAAAGTTTGGAATTATATTTTATACATATTCGTCAAATTGATATAATTAAACTTACATATTTGTATTGTTCAGACTTTTTATTATTTTCATGTAACCTCTTGAAGGAACACCTTAATTTAAATGGCAAAAACTCAGCGAAAAGTCCGATGCACGCGTCCGATGCGGATTGCACGAGGTTATAACTCGAAACGATTATCCAGACGAGACTAAAAATACACAGTCGCTTTCAGCGCCACAGAGAACCCTAGTCCCGAATTTTCATGAAAATCTGAGATAAAGGGTGTTATTTCAACCCATCGATTTGTCGATTTGTCGAATGCCCCAGGGGGCCATCGATGGCCCCCGGTGGGGCGAGGGCTAACACCTGGCTTTCTCAGTTCAAAACCCTTCATGAAGATGGAGCCCGGTTCCACAGGACTAGAAATGCACTATTCCTGACCCTTTCTTCAGTACGCGTGTAAGAACGGGCCGGAATTTCGATTTTACAACATGCAATTTGTCACGTCAGAAACTTTTCGAAACTCATATATGTCGCAATATGTACCAATTTCGGTTTAATGTGGACATTTTGCAGGGACAAATTTTCCTTTTCATTCAGCCTTCATTGTTCGCACAGGTTTTTCTGTGGCGTCGGTGAGCAAGGAAAAGGTAAATGAGCGATGGTGCAGTCAGAAACTCTGAGGCCATAGCACGGATCGCTCATGTTAGCTGAGGAAAACCCGTATATCTATGACTGGGAAAGATTGACAAAAGAGCGAGCCTTGGGCCACTGCCCCCTTTCTAGACCACTGAATGTTTGATGATGTTTTTACTCCCTTCCAGCATCGACATGCAAAGATGGACGCATCCCAAGCCTTGGGCGCCCATTTTCTGTCCAGCCCCCAGCTCCATCATGTCATCTTGGGTTTTAACATGGGTACCTAGTACGAGCAAGATCACCACCCATAACAAATTTGTGGTGGGCACGTCTCGACATATATCCGCATGTAACGATTTTTGTGTCATTTTTAACGGCGCAAAGACGGATCGCACGTATTATTGTTTTCAATAAATATTTATGGATAGCTGCAACACAAGATAAGTCGTCAAGTACCAAACAGAACACATGAAATTCCAATCTTCCCTTGAAAGCGCTTTCACGCGATAGAACAGTCACTGTTGTTCAGCGCATTTTTTACCGTTACGGCCTATCAGTAGTGGTATTCGAGTGGAAAGGCACATGAGTATCCGAAGGCTATTAAGTACCCATTTACTGCCCCTCATCACGAATCATATTTACAGGGAACACCAGATATAAACAAAACTAAAAAAAGTCAATGGATTTCTATGCGAAGTTTTTGTTAGCCATTTCGCGTTCGTTGAACTCGGGGCTTTGTTTTCTTGCACAAAACCGTTGGAACTTTAATAATGTATATACAATGCCGCCACAAACTGCAAATCTAATGGGTATATCCGGGCACGAGCCAACCAGTCACTCAACGTGCAATCTGATTCACACCTCTAGGATTCCTATCAGCTCAGTGTGGTGGAAATTAGCGTCCACTTATTGGTGTGCCCCTGACGTAGTCTCGGCCCCATTTCGGAAAAGTGTCACAGCCGAGCCGACTGGTCGCTCGCACATTTAGAACAGACTCTCACAGAAACCGGAGTGGCGGCACCAGCACCAGAAGCGGTTCCGTCACAGCCTTCTCACGTCGCTGCTCCAGACTGGCTGTATCAGCACGGCTCAGGCCCCATCAGCCTCCTTCAAACATCGGCTTTTGTAAAAAAGTGTCGCATCGAGGTTTTACCGATTCTTCGATCAATTTTGAATGCGTGGCTTAATATGCATTTCTCGGGGTGTCACGGAATCGCTGAAGCCGTTAGATCTTTATATCCTCTATAAGTGCTACAATCATCTACTTACTAGGACCGGGCATCTCAGTATTATAAATCGTCGTCGAGAACGGTCATCCGTAGTGGTAATTGCAAATTGCATTCCAATCGTTGGGCCCGAAAATCTCGCATGGGTCTATTGCTAAAGGACAGGTTCTATTGCAGAATATGAGCGGAGACAAAGAGATGACGGTGAACAGTTTTCATAACGTGGCGATCTGTCCTGGAGTTGGTTGACTGGCCAGGTCCAGACGTCACAGGGCAGTCGACTTGGACGGCAACTAATGGCCGACAATAGGTATGCAGATGCAGCGCTGTCGGCCGGTCGACTGGATTCTTCACAGAGCTAATGAGGCTCAGGAGCCGACACGTCTGAGCGTTCGACGGCCGGTTAGCAGCGGTTGGAGCGCATTAGAACCGCTGCGGCCGCGACCTCTGGATTTGCACTGGGCCGATGCTCGCCGGTATCAGCAGCGGGACTGTCCCGTGTGCACCCAGCAGTCTGAACTGTGCCACTGTCCCCCCCATTAGCAGGACGCACCCCCGGGTTAGTGCGTATAGCTCCGCTTCAGGGAACCACCACGCCGGAGTTATTCTGGATGACGGTACAGTCTCAGACAGTATGGCTTGTACGGCACGCCCTGGTATATAGACACGTTTTTTTGGTGCAATAAGTATGCTTTCCGATAGTCTTCAACAGAGATTACATGGCCAAGCGTGAATCCCTTAAAGCTGCAGCTCCTTAAAACTGGCCGATAACGATTACACGCAAACACGCGTGACTTTTCTTACCATAGAGAAGTTTGTGTTAGCCGGAGGCCTCTGCGCATAACATCTGCTTTTAAAGTTTAACTTCGCTAGCAAGAAAGCAGGCTGAAGTTGTATCATTCCATCTATTCCACCACGCTTGTCCTAGAACGAAGCGGTCGATCAACATGTCATAGGCTCCAAAGTTTAATTAAGCATGGCTGAACTGTTCAAATTTCGAGCTGTATAAGGAAATGGATTCATGAGAAATACATCCTCAGATTCTCTGCACATACTGTGTTCAAAAGAATCTATATGTTTTCGGGGTGCGACTTAGTGAGCTCATTATGCTCGACTTAAAAAATATTACCAAAAGTACCCAAGCATGGATATCACGGGTCATACATTTGAAAACCATCTATGAAACTGTAACAGAGCCAATAAAATCAGGCGGCGGATGCCAGAAGTCTCTCTACAGTAGAAGCGGCGTGCAAACTGGTGTGACTGTCAGTGCTCAGTTCCAGAGACCAGACTGGGGCGGCGTCGGCTAACGGATGTATCGGACGCGGTAAAAACCAACCGGAACCCGAATACAATAAACGCAGGCTCGGACCACAGTGTGACTGATGTCCGGATCTACCACCTTTAATCGCCAAATGATCAGGCTCCGTTTCCACATGGGAAAGTCTGGAAAGAGGTTCCCAGCGGCGGGTCCTCAGATCACACGCTGTGTGGACGGGTGAATACTCCGTTGAGGATAATTCTCGGCTCCAACATCCATCTCTTTACGCCACATTGGATATTCTGTTTAAATTGACACTTTTTTGGGCAGTCACAGTTCATCTAATTTCCATTTAATCGGCTTCCGTGGCGCAAAAAGATCACCGCATTCGATGCACCCTACAACTTCAAAAATGATGATGATGGATCTCCTTCTGTTGTCACTTCCGGCCAGAAAACATTCTTTCGTAATGAAACTTTTTCATAAACCACTCTTTCAAAGCGAAGATGACTCGATAGTAGGGATTTCTATCGGTCTGAAATGGGTTCTTTGGACAGGATTTTGACATACAGATAAAAACAATGCCGGCGACAATACTAGAGCTGCCAGTTTACTAAAATAATAGCTTGGCAAAGTGTAGGAACCAATTGGACAAACTGGCAGCTAACGAAGCGAATCGTCTGATCTAAGAATTCTAATGGAAAGAACTAATAGAGCATACATAAAATTAGTATTTGTGCCAAATACTCCTAATCCACCCAGGGAGAGGAGTCAAATTTTTACAAATGGTGGCAGGAGCAAATCCAGTAAGGCGCCCATCGAGTTACTACCACAGTTATAAATGACGGTGCAATAGAAATATGACAAGTTGGCCAAGAGTCCGCCGGGTTAAAATCAAATCAACAGCAGTGACGGCGGAACGTCCGAATTTAAGGGGGGCACCATGGGCTTGTCAAACAATTTCTTTCAAGTCAACGCCATAGGGTTAGTGTTAAAATTTCTGGTTTGAGGGTGGCACCGTGCCCCGGTGCCGCCCCTCTCAGTTTCGGCGCCAGTGATCAACGGGCCTAAATTTAACACGATTTCGCTACTATCTGGCGTGAACAGGGCATCTTTGTGGCGTCAAAAGTTTCCTTGAGTAGAGGCGAGTTCGACTCAGCCTCCAGAGGTTGTCTGTCCTCTATAACTCCGCTGTGGTGGAGCGCGATTCAGGTTTCACCGCTCCAAGCTGCTCTGACCAGTTCGGTCAAGCATGACGCGAAACTATCCGGCCTATCCTAAAATACTTTGAGCTCAACTATGTAGACTAACTGCCACCAGGGCCACGAAAGACGTCTATTTTTTACACATTTCTGCTTCCAACAGGTCCCACACACTCTCACTTCCAGCTTACAGCTATTTTTCAAGGTGTTGGTTTGGAAAAGTAGAATCTCGCAAGTTACATGATTTAGAGATTTGAAATGTTCTACTCGTTAACAGCTAGAAAGAACGACGTTCTGATCTAATTGAGGTCAAACATGCCGAATATTGGCCATCCTGGGGATATTTTTGTATTCCACTGTAAACGCAAACCACCGACTTCTCGTATTACCTCCAGATCGCAGAGGTTATTCCCACAGCCCCTAATGTCAGTGAAGACAGGTTGCACTGACCTTATTGATCGTTACGGACCAATTGGCAAATGTGACCCACTGGGCCACAGACTCAGCGCAGGTAACCACGCTGAGGCTGCTCCCGGAACCCAGGGCAAGCTTCCCCACATTACTCTAAATCTTGTGTGACGGTAATGTGCGAACCCTTCGGCCGTGTGCAGATAAACCCAGCCAGACGAGCACGACACAGTCACGCCTGACTGCTCCCTGAGCACCTGTGGCGGTCGGCATCGCTCTCTGACCGGCGTGCCCGTGTGTTTCAGTCTGCTGCTGGGCTGGGGCCTGCAGGACCTGGGCGCCGGCGTCAGTCTGGAGGACGTGCTGGTGGCCGTGCGCGCCGGCTGGATGCAGACCTCCTGCACCAAGCTGTACCCCAGCTGCCGGGCCGTGCGCCGACTGCAGCCGCACCCTCCGCCGTACACGACGGCGGCCACCGCCGTCACCACCACACCACCACCACCACACCCGGCGGCGGCTCCACCGCGCCCGCCACCGGCTACTTCTGGGCCCTGTCCTCCTTCATGTCGACGCCGGCGCCGCCGCCGAAGCCGAGACAGAGCACGCCGGACACGACACCGGCGGCGGCGCCCAGAGAGGACCCCACGAGAACGCCGCTGCCGCCGCCCGGACCCGACTGGAAGCAAAACGATATCGAATCTGCCGACTGGGACTCGGACGCTGACGGCGACACTGGGTGGCAGCAGGAGGCAGCGCCCACACGAGAGCAGCCTCAGGTAGCTGCCGGCGCCGGTTGGGACCACCACGACCTGCCCCTGCACGCCGAGAACGCGCGGCCGCCGTGGGAGCGCGACGACCGGCCAGTGCCGCTGGGACGGCCGCGCGACAACCCGCTGGCCGAGCCCATCTTCTCCTTCGCCACCCGGCCGCCGGTGACAGTGGCTGTGGCAGAGACGTCAGCACCAGCAGCGGACCAGGCGCTCTCCGGCAGCCGGACCGACCCTTACCGCGGCGGACACCTGATCCCCGGCTCACTGGGCGGTGGCGGCCACCAGCTACCTGAGGCACTGCTGGTGGCCGCCCGCAGGCCGCCGTCACCGCCGCCGCCCAGCAGGCGCGGCCACGCCACCGACTACGGCGCCGCCGTGCTCAGCGGCGTACAGCAGAGCTACGCCGGCGGCGGAGCGCCGGCCACCACCTACCGGCCGGGCCTGGTACTGGAG
Source organism: Lepas anatifera (assembly GCA_034440635.1). NCBI lineage: Eukaryota > Metazoa > Arthropoda > Thecostraca > Lepadidae > Lepas > Lepas anatifera. The sequence goes on along the minus strand of JAOTON010001028.1, from coordinate 1,058,012 downwards.
GGCTCGATGCCAGCGGCGTCCGAGCAGCTGCTGCCTGGCCGGCACCGGCTGGGACTGCGTCGGGGCCTGCCCGGCCTGTTGTCCGGCTACCCAGAGCGCCGCGTCGGCCTGCAGCTGACGGCAGCGCCGCCGCCGCCCACCATCACCGCGCCACCTGTGACGGAGCGCCGCCGCAACTGGGTGCAGTTCGGGCCGCAGGATGGCGTGACCGACGCCGAGAAACACCGCCACCTATACAGCTACGTGCGGGACCGCGCGGTGCGACAGCTCTGGAAGTGGGGCTGAGTCGGCCGGCGGCGCGGCGTCAGCCTGGACACACGCGCCACGGCGCACGCACTAGACGCATATCAGTGAAGAGACACGTCCACAGAGGCGCGCTCACTCAGCACGGTTTGAACGGTGACAGCGTGGGTAACGAATGCCGATTATTCGGAAGTGTGAAGTATATACTGCGAAATGTCACAGTCACAGCGACAGAGAAAACGCTGTATTTTTGCCAAAGTGTACATAGGAGAGTGTGACACAGACAATCAGGCGGGCATAAGTGGAAGATTGAGTAGTACAGTCGCAGCAAATCTCGTAATGTTGACCAGATCGTATTTCAGGCGTCTGCTGGCGAGCACGCTTTGTAGCTATCATAGCGGTATGTTAAAGGCATTATTGTTAAGAGCGTGATGTTTGTGAATAAATGTATGATGTGGAAAACGGAGAATAATGATTCGGCATGGTTCGAAAACAATAGTCGAGGCAGGAGAAAGTTAGGCCATGGATGTATTTTTGCAACTGAAGACCGCAACCTGTAAGAATAAAACACCAGACATTGACAAAGCATCCCCAACTTTAAGAACTAAGTTCTAAGAGTCAATAATTACATGAAAAAGAGTATTGGTATCATTTCTTTCCCTTGCCACTAGACACTGCTGGAATATACCTGCAAACAAAAGCGATAGAATGGCTTATATGTCCCACAAATAGGAAACCGAATTAATGTCCTGAAACACAGTTGAAAATTGCATCCGACTCCACTAATTGTGATGAATAGGGAAATCCGTAAGCTTATCCAATAATGTCAGCGAGTTAGCACTGAATGAGCTTACCAAATGTAAGTGAGCAGTGAATAGTCGGGAATCTATTGAAGAGCGCATACATTTTTCAAACCAGTATTGTATGAGGTGGAAAATGTCTCTACAACTAGAATGGGTCAACCTTTACAGAGGGCAGCAGCCACCAGACCTTCTTCAGAACCCTTCTGGTCTGGTGTCGTATGACAACTGTGATGCCAGTCCAAGACAGATTTTCTTCTTTTTTTTGCCTGGGATCCGAAAGGGAGAGTGACATGAGCCCCTGCATCGCACGTTTTTTTGTACCTTACTAAATGCAAGGCCTTACAATAATTGGTTGCCATGGTAAACGCACCTGAATAACTGAAGCAACAAGACTATAGAGAAGCAAAGAAAGGAAAGGTCCAGTATGTGTTATTTCAATTTCAAGGTAATATGGAGATATTACTAGCTACAACAAAGCTTTGTGAGTACAAGCAAATTTTTCCGGGGATTGGATTTACACCGGGAAATTTACTGGAAATTAACTAGGCAGGTAATATGATGCAGTATTTGGCCACGTTTCAAGTTCTTACATTGACTGTCCACACAAAACTGCAAATTAGAATATCATTACTGTGGCGTGTTAGCGCTGTTGCCCGCCCAAAGCGACATCATACCCATCCAACCACTACTGCTCATATCCACCACCAGGTGGCAGGGCATGCGGGGCCGTAGACCGCTTTCAAAGTGATCGAGAATGGAACAGGCAGGGGCGCCGCCACGGAATTTTTACAGGGGAGAGGGGTCCGAATCTGGGCTGATGCTGACCGGGGAAGGCGAATTTTGGAAATATTCGGCACCTGACAGCGTTAATAACGACGGACCCAACAATTAGGGAGGGACATCCCCCCGGTTGGCCAACAGGGGCGGGGGACGCGTCCCCCGCCTTCGGCGCCCATGGGAACAGGTATAGCGTATCTGATTTAATAGCCAAGCTGGAGTCAATAAACCAAACAGAAGGTCAGTGGAATTTTACACGACGTGATTCGGAGGCAGCACGATTTCTCACGTCTCACAGACGAAGTCAAGGAAACAATTAACTGTAAAGGGTTTTTAAGCTGTTGTACTGCTGTCAGCGAGGTCACCCCAGCCTCACCGACGTAACATAAACGATAAATGGCCACCGAGCCAGTCGCACTAACAGAACTCAAGTCACCAAAACAAACACATCACGCCACCTCGCGCGCCGCTCATCCCACTGCTGGTGACAACCTACACAGAGCTGGCGGCAGATACTACGGTATCCACAGCATTGTCAAAACGAGGCCCCGATACACCACCGACTCCATTCTGTCGTACGTGTCAGTCCTCGAGAGCAGAATAAAAAACGGGCGGATTTTCGGCCTGTGCGCGGCCAGCCAGAAAATCAACCACTGCAGTGCTTGACGTGCACCCACACACCTGATAGTGTTATACCACTCATCGGCATGGAGCCAATCAACATACTGCGCAAATAAAAACGCACCATAATGTTTTGGTAACCACTGGCGGATCCAGGGGAGGAACGGGCAAAGCGGGCGATTGCCCCCTCCCCTCCCCAAAAACTCCGATTCTTGCCGATTTGATTTCCTTAATGTTTTTCACGACTGGGCCCCACTGCCCCCCCCACCCCCAAACCGTTAGTCTGGATCTGACCCTGTTGGTAACCAGCTGCCGATCTATTCCAATGACGCCCCTCCCCATCAGTATCAACTTCCTCCGTGGCTTCAGCAAACATGCGACAAGACACCTTGGTATGTGACTGGTTCGGGAAGCTCGTTGGCGCCGGTGTCAAGGCTGTCCCCGCAGCTCATAAGCCACAGTCATTTCGAAAGGACGCTGGATCCGTGGCATGTTAGGAAGCCAAATACCCGCCCGACGGATATTTACGCCCTCAAGGTGACCACTATTTCTGAAAAGGCTATCACCCTTGACCTCTTTCAGAACCAGCCATTTCAGCTGATAAAATTTCAGTACCTTTTGAAGCCGTGCTAGAGGAGCATTTTGCCAACAGACATGGAACTCATTCAAATCAAAGGAGGAAAAGCTGATAACTATCAATCTATACAATGGCGGATCCAGAACATTATTTCGGGGGAGGGGGAGGGCTAGCCTCCCCACGCCATTGCCTCGGATCAGTCTCCAGCTATACATTTACAATGACCTCTCCAGCCCCTATTGCATCTGCTACTGAAGGTGTATTCTATTATCTAAATCTTCGTCTATCATTGGATCGCTTTGGGTGATTCCCAAAAAGGTTTATGCTAAATGTTCTGCCTATCAGTTGCATCATTAAAATTTCTTTGATTTATAACCATAATCAAATCGCAGGCAGAGTATGCAATACTATTACAAACAATAACATTGAAACTGCCGTCAAAAGCTCTATTTCACTCTTTCAGAAAGAGTAGGTTCTTTAGGACCGAAGTCATACATTAATAAAAAGCTGGCACTACAAGTTGAGTCTCATTCAATCATTGTGGCTTCTTCATGGGATTTGAATTGATTGATCAGTCCTAAAGGGCATAGAAATCCCTGGTTACATACTTCGCTCACTCAAACCCCCTTTTTTTTTAGAAATGTCTTTCACCAGCGGAGATCAGGCTCTCTCGGGCCTCACCCTCCAGCATTGACTAGGGGTTATGTTTGGTCAGTTGGACGAAGAGTAGGGCTGGTGGGAGCAGAACCTTACCATGGACACACACTTATATCTAAAGAAGCATTAAGGTTTAGGACAAATAAAACATAACGCCCATTCTATTTGCGGAAATGTCCACAATACTGCTATCTCGATTCAAAACTCATTATAAAAATTCAATATGTTTAATATAAGACGGCAGTTTAATCCACACAAATGTCCTTACAATGAAACCGTCCCAGTTCAGGTAACACAAATATTGGCCATTCCTTCCAAATCGATTTAAAAGAGACTAAATCCCAAGCTTTGTTTCCACGCCCGCCCGAAAACACCCCATTCTCATATACACCAAGTAACCGAGGAATAAAGTGACTTGGGCTTGTTTATCATCTGCGTCATCGGCCTTCACTCAGCAATCTCAGCAGGGGCTTGCTGGACGGAGAACAGGGGTGAGCTGGACGGAGAACAGGGGTGAATCAAGGAGGTTGTCCAATCCAACAATACCCTCCCCTAACAAGCTGAAATTTTTACGCAGTTTTAGCGGATTTTGGCCAATTTCCTAATAAGAAACCCAGTTTTACAATTTTTTCCAGGTTGCTCCACCAAACTCTTGCTAGAGCTGCGCCTGTGCCGCAGGGGGCCGTCCGGCGAGTCTTCTCCCGAGCTGCACCGTCCAGTCCAACCCCACACCAGCGGCCTTGGCCCGGTTATGCAGAGCGCGCCTCTGCCCCGCCGTCGCCACACTTCCTTGTTGAGCGTCCGTATTTGGTGCGGAGGCACCGACGTCGCAGTCGCCCAGTCTGCACCAGGCAGAGCTCACTAGCCACCAGGCCACTATCGATCCCGCAGCGCTCCACCGACGTCTCCCAGTCGCTCCATTTCCCGTCTGATCCGCTCTCAGGAGCTCACTCCCAACCAGAACAAGATTTTCTGGAGAATGCTAGCAGAACTTTCAGTGCTACCGTCCGGTTGCCTCCATGTGCTGACTATGACACAGGCCCCGTGCACTTCGAGCCCGATTTGTGTCAATTCACTACCTATTTGGGGTTCGAGGCACACCATCCCGGGCCATCATTATCTTTCGATTCAGGGGCAGAAGGAAGGGGGGGGGCACGGTCCTCCGAAGCCATTCGATCTCGTTCCAATTTGTTACGTGTTTTTAAAATATTGATCGACTGGTCCCTTCCCTCTCCCCATATTGTCCGATGCATGAAAGACAGTCTGCAAATAGCGCGTATTTTTCTCCTTGCTATTGAGGAATCTACAGCTAGAAATCCACCTAAATCCGTTCAACAGGTAAACAATGGTGTCCCAATGAAGAGTTCGACTCCTGGTATAGGCAGGATCTCGCTCAGTCACAGTGGTAAAGAAACATAGTGATCATTTATGTAAAGTCAATTCACAACATTTACCTGAGTTTCTTATCATCATCCGATAGAAATCGACAGAAAATACACGAACGAGAGCAAACCATTCGTTATAAGTGAATATGATTCAGTCTTGTTGATTTTCGCTCGAATTCAACACAACTGAGTAGTCCCACTATCGCCATACATTCATGGGCGCTTTGTCGGCAAGTCATCTCCGTCTGCATTAGAAAAGCCCGCCATGAAGCAGTTCAGCTCCTGCAAGCATGGCTGGAAATCTCCTCTCAATCCAGGGGAGGGGGTTCTGGATGGGTTAACGCTGGCACGGCAGTACAAGCCCTATACAAAGTCTATAGGAGACCCAAAATCTACGGGGTCGGGTCCTAACCCTCCCAACCCCCTCCCCTGGATTTCCACCCATGCCCGTAAGATTAATCTCACACATTTCCAACGGAAAGAAAGCATTATAATACTTTCGCAGTCGACTTTTTAACAAAGAATTAATATATGCTGAATTAATATATGCTGATACATGACCATCCAAAACTGGAACCTGGAAATGTAAGCCCAACGAGTGGCAATCAATCCTATCCAGAGCCTTGTTGAGCCCGTGTTCACGCGATCTGGGTTAGCATTCCTCCGGCCTAGATTCTGCGCTCCAACGTCACCGCCTGTTGAATGTTGAACAGATATGTTTACGTGAACCAAAACTCCACTGCCCCCAACTTGAGTCGGTGACGAGTCGGCCAAGGCAACTAAAACACACTGCTTTACTTGACTATGACCTTCTGTGTCACATGTCTACTATATTTTTCTCGCAGGACATGTTCAACGGTTAACAATCCATATCAATGGCCGAGATCTTTAGTCACTGAACCCTATTCCTGTCAGGCTCCCGGCTTCCCCTATTCCTGTCAGGCTCCCGGCTGCCCCTATTCCCGCCTGAGAGATATTCCATCCCCGTAAGATATCGAGAACTTTCCGTCCGACTTTAAAAATTAAAAGTGAGATTGATTCGGCCCACAGTAAGCTCAATTTTCGAAAAGAGAAAATTTCAACACTTTAAAAATTGTGGGCACGATCGCGCAAAATACGCGATTAAGTTTCTTTTTTAGATGAGCTTTCACAAAACAAGTGCGTATTGATAGAAAATTGTCAAATTTTGTTATATGAAAATTCTAGTGCAATGGAGATTCCAAGTCAGAACTATATAGGGAAATATAAAGATTCAAACGGGATTCTGTTGCATAAGGTAACAAATGTCAGATACAGCATAAAATCTTTGATATCGAAATAAAAAGCATAATCCCAAAATCATCGGAGGTGGAAGCAGCAAACGGAAACAGTGGGGCAAGATGCATATTGCCTCTGTTTAAATGGCATATACACAATCTTCCTCAGCTATAGATACTTTTCATATTGTCTAACGTTTGTCGGCCCATGCCAAGCCTGGGTGGATTCAGAATGACACTGCCACCCTGACATGCCTATGGATGAATTTTCCTCTATGTAGCCCTGAAACCAAATGCATACCCAAGATACTTGTCCCATTCATTACATTGAGCATACCAAAATACGCTTCGTGGTGTTTTGTGGTTTAAGGGCGCTTCAGCGTCTAGGCTTGTAGCGACAAAATATGCTTATAAATGCGTGGAACCCCCTTAATCACGGTCCCCGAGCACGCCTATGGCATCTTATTGTCTTATGACATAGGGATGGGAGCATAGCGAGGATACATCTTTCTGTTCCGGCTGTCCTGTAAGCAGTATTTTTACTAATCCAATTACATTAGAAATACCTTTTTTTAGTTGATGTAGCCACCTCTGTTAAAAATGTATATGTCAATGTAAATGAACTACCCCCTGACATCTCCATGATAAAATTACACATTCTCAAACTGCTCGCAATATTGTTACATATGACTTTGTTGTACAGAGAATGTGCTGTACGCGATAATACTCGGTAGGCGAAGAGGTCCTCCCTAAATACCGAGCCAAAGCTGCGCCCCTGGTGAATATATAATCTCAGAGCGTTCAAGGAACCTGCCAAATTTAGTCTTGGGGAAGTATGGTGTGGAGGAAATAAATTTGGGGTTACCACACTTTCAAAAGTCTATCACGAACCGATTCAAGGATATCCTGGGAAAACATGAAAGGTAGGCAGAATCCGTCCACCCCCTGGCAGGAATAGGGCTAGCCTGCTCAGTATAATACAAGGAAACAGTTAGATTACAAGGTATAGCATAAATAATCAGCATAATATCAGGGAATCTGAATGAAGTCAAAGTAAATCTGAAAGTCTGAATCTGGTTGTTCTATCTATACTTAAAAATGTTTACTGCTTACCTTAACCACAGAATATGTATATAGAACAAAGACCAGGCCCAAGCCTTGTTGAATACACAATAAGATGTCAGTTACTTACCTCTGGATTTTCCTCATAGCATGGTGCTTTCCACTGGTCTTGTTCCTTAGCCAGATCCTCCTCCAGAGTTTGTAGCATTTTTTCTGGGATACCCACTTGCAAGCCTTTGCTACCCATGATGGAATGTTTTCTTCTTCTTCTTCTTCAATAAATCTGAAAATTGTAAATCAGTCACATCATGGAAAACACGGCGACAGAGTATCCTCCACCCCTGAATGTTGATCATGCAATGAAAAGAACAATCCAACTCATGTAATGTTTTGATTATTTCTAGTTATTGACACACTCCTGACATAGACATCACTAAATACCCAACACGATTCACGACCAGTCAGATATAATAAGAACGATGGGGATTGATTATCAGCAGTACTCAAATCATATGTGCAAGTCTAATGTCCAATAAGTCCAATGTCCAAAGGGTATTGTTCCATGAATTGACTTTCAGCTCTACTAAAAGCATGCAATCTCTTTCAGAAACATTTTCTTAACTGACATAATGGAGTAACTAATTCACTGCAAGTCATCTAAAAACACTAAGAAGTCTCCAAAAAGATCATGGACACACTTGCTATGATCGACCACACATAGAACAAACAGTGCCATAGTACCTAGGAGAAGGACCAGGATATCAATGGACTTCCCAGGTGTCCTGTTCTAGAACGCCAGCTCACCCTAATTAAATGACGCATCAAACTCTTACCTAATATAATTAAGGGCAAAGGAGAATAGAGTATCTCCATCGTCTTTTGCATGGGGTATATTTTACTGCATTCGAAAGTCAGCTTAGACCAAACATAAAATCCGCCATGTATAAATCTGCTTCCTGCTCCCATAATCAAGAAGTTGCCCAAAAATGGAAAAGTTTTCCTTCAACTGAAAAATTACAATTAAGACGGAACAGTCTGTCATCTTTGAAATAATGATATCAAATCAACTCATTTCACATATCTATGCTACAAACAGCCATTAGGATTGCAGGTAATTCCATGTACAAACCATGTCAGAGCACAGTTAAGGTCAAGCTCAGTTAAGATTAAGTCAGAGCCCAGCCTGGAGTTCAAGCCATACTATACAAGGTAGAAATATACAGCTTAGTACTGGCCAATAGGCAACTGCATTAAAACAGCAGGCCAGCGATAGTGATAAAACGCGAAAATATGTTATTCTTCAGAATGTTTTTTCTAAGCCAACTGACACATGCATAATATATTAGAACGAATCACAAGAACAGACACGCGTCAGTCTACCAACCATACAACTTCTATGTCGCCCCTTCCGCGCTCTTCCATTTTCAATTTGGCTGAGGCTCACTATGCTCATCTCGTCTGTGGAAGAGCCCTGCCATCACGTCTCAGGACAATTTCGCGGGGGTGAAGTTGTGCCGCTCGTCAGTGAGTGTGTCGCAGTACGCAGAGAACGAGCGCTACACATGCACACTCGTCCCGGGATCAGCCGTGAAGTCAGCGATGACGCCGGGCTTTATCGACGGTGGCTGCGGCGCTACGCTCCCTCTGGCGAAGTCGCCAGCATGTTGTCCGCGAGAGAGGTCTGAGCCTTAGTCTCCAGTCTGCTTCAGTCGAGTCCCAAAGACTGAGAGCATGTTTCAAATGCTCCGGGTTCCTGCCATAAAGCATAGGAGCTTCCACCCATGCTCCCGTCGTGAGAGGACAGACTGTGGCAGAATGGTCAAATCGGGGAAGGTTTCAGCCCAGATTTATATGCGTGCTCGGACTTTCACAAATATCTTCCCTCCTGAAATATCCAGTGATATATCCAAGTGAACTTCCGAAACATTTCCCTCGCTTCCCCTCACCCGAGCAGCACGTCAGCCAGGAGGTGACATGCAGTATGTTGAGATGACTCAGTTTGGATCTCCTCTAACTTTCAGCATGTAGGCCGGATGCATCGCTCACAAGTAGCTTGTACTGAGGAGCTCCAAAGCTCTGTCACAGGTGGCAGATCGTGTGTTTGATGGCAGAATGAGATGCTGGTAGAATTTCCCATCTTCATGAAAGCACAATTTACCAGGAATTGCAACTGATAATAAGCACAGCCATCTAATTTTCCTAACAGTACCTAAATTTGCCATGTGCCACTCATACAAGTCACTCATACCAAACCAGACATCCACTTCTTAATTCTACACCCAGCTATCCAAAAATTAAACTTTGATCATGAAGATTTCATTTGAACTGAAAAGCTGGCTATTTTAAAAAATGACATCTATGTTAAATAAAAAGGTTAAAATATGTAGTTTTATGTAAACAAATTTGGATTTAGGTGATTTTACCATAAAATATAAAACAAAAATACATGATAACAAAACAATTATGTGAAAAAATATGTCAAGTGAAAATCAAATCATGTAATTAAGTGGTCACAGCCAAGATATCTCATTTGTAGTATATAATTTAGAAAGGTAAAAACATGAAAGGTTTACTCCTAAAATTTCTAAAAAAGAGCATTATAAAAAATACTGAATTTCAGCCAGAAAAAATGTGGTTCAGGTATATGATTTTTTATTGAAGAACTTGAACAAAGTCTAATATAAAAATTGAGCATTCACCATCATAAGGACAAGTATATAGTTCAGAACCCTGGGTACTTTTTAGTGCATTCTGCAAAAATTGAATCTTATTGCCTTCATTGTGCCCCATATCAACTCATACACACAAAATTGTTGTGGCTGGGAGAATTAAGTCTTAAAGAATGTGCAATGGTAATGTTGATGTCAAAGGTGCTCCATACAAGGCAATCAATTTACCATTTAATATTCCAAACCATTTATTATACATGTCATGTTAATCTTAAACAACTCCATGAATGGCTGCAAAGGAGTGATGCAGTTAAATGACCTGTTTGTGTATGTCCAGAAACCGTGTTGGATTTGCATGATAGGATTATTATTTTTGTGCCAGTGAAAACCATCAAAAATATATATTGCATCATCACATATGGCATAAAAAGAGACATTATAATTCAAAAGCATCACTTCTTTAGCAAAACCTTGCAGAAAAGCTGTTTAACATATTTGGTCTAGTGTCTAAATGGGAAATATGCCTGCCTTGGCAGGGGAAAGTAAATCATTTCTTTGAAGCATTTAAGTAGAAAGTGCTCTACAGATTTATTCCAGTGTAAGGCCTTAACTGGGACCACTTAATCTGGACCTAGGATGTATGGTTCTGTGGTGCCAGAATTGAGATGGGGACTCATCTATCACTGAAAAAAACAGGTGAGCCTTATGTAGCATCTGATCATAACAATTCCATAAAATTTGGTTTCCAATGAAAGAAAAATGCAACAAAGGGAAATGTTTGGCAATTTGATAGGTGGCTTCACACATGTTTCCAGAGAGAATCACATGTTGATCTATATCATAAATAGTCATCCAGTCTGCAAATGAGGCATGTTTCTTGACCACTAACTTCTGCCCCAATTGGGGCAACAATTTAGTGGATGCTAGCACATAGTTTTCTTTACAAAAGTGCAGAAAATATCATTTTTAACAGAAGAAAGGCCACTAAAAAGGAAGCTAAACACTATTTATTTGCTTTCATCTCTGCACCTCTTCATCTGCCCCAGTTAGAGAGAGCTCCTCCAAGTCTCAGTCTCTGCCTCAGTTTCCTTCCCCTCCCCAAAGATGAGCAAAAGCTTCCCCAAACTTCAAAAAGATTTCATTCAAACCGCCCACATTCTGCACACTGTATACTTGTGATACAAGAAATAATGAAATCAGCACTTACCTTCACTTTAGAATCTCAGTGTTCAACTTCATGATGAAGATGTAGGATAACACAATACATCTAGCTAACAAAACATGAGGGTTGTTGCAGTGCTCTCAGTAGAGAGTTGACATAGATAGGCAGCCAAAATTAAAATAGTAAGCCCATGCTCAAACAATTAATATCTTTATGAAAACAAAAAAATCACAGGGAGAGGTCGAAGACTTTTAAAGAGTCTCCAAGGACACACAAAATAGATTCACAATGTTCTCTTCCCAGCAAATGGCCAGGTATTCGGAGCCTGGGCCTTTTGTGATTACCGCCCACTTTTTGAAAGTCTTGGTGGTATGAATACCTGGACGCTGGGTCCCTCAAAGACGCATCCAACAACATCAGAGCTTGAGATTTTGGAACACTGCCTTTCCCTAAATTTTGGTGAAAAAGGCGGAAGCCTCACTTTACGCAGCAAATCTCACAAAATGTTCTCAAATACGCGCAACAAGGGCCACAACTGCGGATATACTGCGAACGCCCAACTACGAACAATGAAACTGAAAGCAGATCCAGACGTCTGTTTGTTTTGGTCTGAAAAGTAGTGCTCATCCGCATAGCCAATCAGCGCACGTTTCGTAAGAAATTCTGCATTCGTAAAAACTGTTCTGTAGCCCCCAATGGAACATTTTTAAAGAAACAGAAATAAACATCAAAATGTATGGGTGAATTCACCCTTTCTTCAAAAAAGCCAGCGTAGCTTGTGAAAACACATTACTATTCTAACGTTTTCCACTCCTCAAGGTCAGGAGCTCGGTTCCGGGACTCCTACTGTAGTACCTACCCCGTACTGTATCAAGATACCTTGTACTGCATAGGCGTAGGAACCGGGGGGGCCAGGGGGCCACTGGCCCCCCCACTTTTCAGTGATGGGCCCCCGCAACGGAGATAAGAATATCAAGAACTGTAATATCAAGCAAGAAACTCTAACTATAGCTTGCCCCGGAACTCCGTTAAACTTACCTGTACCCCTAAACTAAGCTGAGGTCCTATGAGTCGATTTTGAGGTCCCCTGAGCTTCTGGGGGCCCCTTAACTGGTCTCTGATGCCATACGAGCTAATCTGGGCCCCTTGAGCTGAACTGAGCGCCCCTGAGGTGGTTTGGGCAGCATGAACTGTTCTAGGATGCCTAAACTGAGCTAGGAGCCGTGACCTTGAACAGGGCCCTGTGAGTTGGCCAGGCCCTATATCCACCGACCTGGGGGGCCCCTGAGCTGAGCTGGGACCGTAAAGTTAATATTGGCCCTTGTGCTAATCTGGATCCCCTGTGATGCACAGAAGACCCTAAACTTATCTGAGGCCCCTGCACAGTAATAGGGCCTCTGCCTTGAAATTGGGTTGTAAGCTTTAATTGAAACCCTGAACTGTTCTGAAACCCCATATATGCCGACCAGGGGCCCCTAGATGATCCGGGCCCTTAAGCTTATCTGGTCATCAGAGCTAATATTGGCCGCTGTGTTGAACTGAGAGCCCCTAAGATGGTCTGGGACCCCCTATAAGGCTTTACAGCCACTGACCACTGAGCTTGAATGGGCCCCTTGAGATGTTCTGACAGTGGCGTAGCCAGGGGAGGGGGTCCCTGGGGTCCGCGGACCCCCTTGGGCTGACCTTATGCACTAAAAACACGACCATTGATCTCGGGGCCCCCTGAGCTTGGTCTCGGGGGCCCTCCCGAGCTTGGTCTCAGGAGGCCCCCCGATAATCGGTATCGAGGGCTCCAGAATACCGAATATTGATATTTGGGGACCCTTAGGTTCAGTCTCAGGGGGTCCCGAGCTTGGCCTCAGGGCCCCCGAGCTTGGTCTCAAGGCCCCTCCTCTGAGCTCGGTCTCACGGGCCTTTCTGATCTTGGTCTCACGGGCCTTTCGATTTTGGTCTCAGGGGCCCCGAGCTTGGTCTCAGGGCCCCCGAGCTTAGTCTCAGGGGACCCCCGAGCTTGGTCTCAGGGGTGCCCCCAAGATTGGTCTCAGGCCCCCTCTCCCCGAGCTTAGTGTCAGGGGGCCCTCGAGCTTGGTCTCAGGGGGGCATCCGAGGTTATCTGATGCATAAGGCTGACCGTATGCACTGGAAAACACCAGCATTGGTCTCGGGGGCCCCTGATCTTGGTCTCAGGGGGCTCCCGGGCTTGGTCTCAGGGGACCCCCCGATCATCGGTATCGAGGGCTCTGGAATACCGAACATGGATCTCGGGGGCCCCTGAGTTTGGTCTCAGGGGCCCCCGAGCTTGGTCTCAGGGGCCCCCGAGCTTGGTCTCAGGGGTTCAGGGCCCCCCTCGGGGTGCACCCGACTATTGATATCGAGGGACTCATGAGTGAGGCACGAACATTGATCTCATGGACGCAGAGTTTGGTCTCAGGGGCCCCAAGCCTGGGTTCAGGACCCCCGAGTATCGGCATTGAGGGACTCCAGAGTACCGAGCATTAGTCTCGGTGGGGCTCGAAATATTGATCTTGAGGGCCCCGGAACATCGGTGTCAAGTTACTTCCGAGAAAAGCGCGAGCATGGGTCTAAGGGTGCTCCTGAGCCTGATCTAAGTGGGACCCCGAGCTTGGTCTTAGAAGCCCCCGGGCATTAGTATCAAGGGGCTCCGGAGTATTGGTCTGGGGGAGAAATTATTTTAGGGGCCTCCAAATGGTGATTTCGGAGGGCCCCGAAATTGTGGATGCAGTGGTGTAGCCAAGGGGGGCCCTAGGCGTCCGCAGACCCCCTTGGGCCAATCTGAACCACTGCAAAGAATTCTCTGATCACGGGGCCCCAGAGTCAGTCTCAGAGGCCCCTGAAGATTTGTTCTCAGGGCATCCCGAGTCGGCCTCAAGGCCCCCGCCCTGAGAGTCAGTCTCAAGGCCCCCCGAAAGCAGATTTCGGGGGCCCCCAGAGGGTTGGTCTCAGGGGCCCCAAAAGTCGGTATCAGGGGCCCCGGGAGTCTGTCTCAGGGGAGGTGGGGGGGCGAGCTAGTCTCAGGGGCCCCAGAGAGAGGTTCTGAGGGCCTCACAAAAATCTATTTCAGGGGGCCTTCGAGATTCAGTCTCAGGAACGCCAAAGACTCAGTCTCAGAGGTGATTCCACCCCCTCCCGGGGTGTTTGTCTCAGGGTGGCCCTAGAGTAAGTCTCAGAGGGCTGTTGGAAGTCATTCCCAGTCCCCCTCCCCCCACCCCAAAGACAGCCTCAGGGTACCCCAAGAGCTAATCTGGATGGCCATGATAGTCAGTCTCAGCCCCCTCCAGAGTAAATCTTGGGGGGCCCAATAATTAGTCTCAGAGGTGCTGCCGAATAACTAATCTCAGAAGCCCCGAGAGATTCTCAGGGGCCCCTAGTTTTGATCAAGAGGCGCCGTGACTCGGTCTCAGAGACCTCCTGAGATCTAATCAGGAGAGCGTCCGAAAATTAGCTTTGTGAGTGCCGCCAAGTGTTGGTCTTAGGTGGCCCCAGAGCTCGAATAAAAATTTTCAAAATCATATGCCTCGGAAAAAATGTATCTATTGAAACATGTCCATCAGGCACCATTGTCGAAGGAAAGGCAAAAATGAAACTAATTTCACCATAAGAGCAAATCGAACGGGGAATTTGGCACTTCAGTCAATTTTTAATCTATTAGCTTAAAACCAATAACTACATTCCTAAATATTCTGAAATAAACAACCTTCAAATATTTTCGTAGGAAACCAGACAAACAAGGGTAATGACAGAAATCGATGAGCATAATCCTCAGAGGAAAAATAGGTATGAAAGGTTGAAAATGACAATGACAGAGAGATCCAAGGCGATAGATATATCAGGCGCCTTTTGTCTTGGTAATTTGCTCGTTTACAAGAAAGCAAGGGTAAGAAAGTAACTGGATCTCAACAGGATCTATCGACGGAATAGAGGTTATGTAACGTTCGGGACTCACTACATGTCCTTTGTATTTTTCGTTTTTTCCGTTTCTTTTGAAATTTCCTGATAAAAGAGTTCATGGATTCGACACCGGGAAATAACTGCTAATCATTTCCCGTAGAAGATAATTTCTACGTACTCAAAACGACTGACCTTCAATAACTTCATGTCTGATTACCAGAGTGAATTGAGGTAGACTCGGGTGTAACATCATGCGCGCATCAACATTGAACTTCCCGAAATATGGCACAAAGCTGTTATTATAGCCACGCTACCATATAAGGTATGGGCCATCCTTAATATTTGGTGACCTTAGTTTACCAACATTTGGTCGGATCGAAAAAATCAAGCTATAAACAAAATAAGAATAAATGCTTAAAAAGGCACAACAAAATTTCCTTCGTGTGAATGTTAAAATACTATGTAAAAGATATAAGAGATGGGCCCCGGTTGCTGAGGGGACCCCCGGTCTGGGCCCCCGACGGTAGTCGGACCCTCCTTGGCCGAATCCTGGCTACGCCACTGTGTTCTGAGACTCCATATCAGACACCCTGGGACACCCTAAGCCTAGCTGGGGCCCTGAGCTAATCTGGGTACCCCTGTGCTTAACTGGGGCCCCTGATCTGGCATGGGGGACCTGAACTCTTCTAAGGTCCCTGGGCTAAGCTGGGAGCCGTGAGCTTGAATGGAGCCCCCTGAGCTGGTATGAGAGGGGGCCCTATATCAGCCGATCCGGGCCCCTGAGCTGAGTTGGTCTGTGCTGAACAAGAGCCCTGAGCTGGTCTGGGGCCCCTGAAGTGTTCTAGCGTCATTGAGCTAAGCTGGGATCCGTGAGCTTGAACAAGCCCCTTGAGCTGTTTTGAGACCCTACATAAGTCGACCTGGGGACCCCCGAGCTTAACCGGGCCCCTAAGCTAATCTGGCACCCTGTGCGCATCTGGGGCTCCACTGTGATGAGCTTCTAGGGGTCCTGTGCTTATGTAGGGTCACTTGATAAGCTGGTCCCGAGGCTAATGCACTGGTCTGGGCCCTTGAGCTGACTGATCTAGGTTCCTGAGCCATGGTCTGGACCTTGGGGCCCTCCGAGATAATTTGGCGGCCCCTGGGCGGCATAGGCATAGGAACCGGGGATCAGGGGGATACTGCCCCCCTTTTGAGGTGGGCCCCCGCAACGTATATGCAAATATCAGCAAGTACGCTGCCTGCAAGCCCCTGGAGGAGGAGCGCTTCGTGAAAAAACCAGGGCACCTACTACCCGAGTGTTTCCAAATGAGTCCCGAGAACTGGTCCCAATCAAACTCCATCCCATATCAATCCCAACACAAAGCATGAATCGGATACGGACCCCGCATCAAATGCCGAGCAACAGTCGTCCCTGAGCCAATGAAAGGCGTGACGTCCTTTGATGCCAGGGTTATATGGCGTCGCTAACTCTTTCCCTGTTGGGATGGGTTTCTTGGGAGTCAAATTGCTCCTTGCACAAGGAATCTGCCGTGCCTTAAACCCGGGTTGGTCGCGTGGAAAGCAAGGTTGCTGACCACTATATCACCACGCCCACACCTCCACAGCATCACAAAGCTGGCCATCAAGTACCTACATTGCACTTGCAGTCATGCTGGAGCTCTGAATTTTAGGCATCGAAATATAGCTAGACGTATTTTTTGTGATCAGCCCTTACCTAAATCAATCTCCAATGATGGAAAGAAGGGATCCGTAACAGCTTAAATAAATGTTCCCATTTTTGTCATTAAATAAGCAAAATGTTGATTAGGCATAGCGAAGTGAGGCTGTTTGGTATCAAAGCATTGTCTGTAGTTTTCTAAACAGTTTTTAATCTTGTAAATGTGATAAAAGGGCCTAAACATCTGTAAATATAAGAAACGCACTCGTGGTAAAAAATGATTGAAATCCTCCAAAAGAGCTTAAAAATGTATTTCGTATTTAAACAGGGTCTAGGTAAAAAAACCAAAAAACGTTTGCGTTTTACTATTATTTATTAGATCATAATAGACACAAATCAAAATCATAGGGCAAAATTTAATTCCTCAATTTTCCATACGTTGGCATCATAGTGTGCAAGCGTGCCTTATTGACATCAAACGAGCTAACAAATTTTTTTTATAATTATGGGCCCCCATGGACTGGGGCCCCCCCTTGAGGTGGGCCCCCTCTAAGGTTGGCCCCCCACTTTTCAAACCGTTCCTACGCCCCTGTTGTACTGTATAAGGTGCTGAACACTGGCGGACGCAGGTGGATCCAGGGGGCAAAGAGGGCAAGTTGTCCCCCCCCCCCGATCGACCCTCGGCACCCCCTGAAATGGTCACGGCACCCCCTTGAAAGGTCGATGGCGCATAGGCGGATCCAGGGGCAAAGGGGGGGCACGTGCCCCCCGATCGACCCTCGGCGCCCCCCTGAAAGGTCGATGGCGGCCCCCGTGAAATGTCGCTTCCCACCCCCCAGGATGCGAAAGTCGGCGCCCACCGATAGGATTTAGCGCCCACCTGATAGGTTTTGCCGGTCTTAAGCGGCGCCCCCCCTGGTCCGGATGGCGCCCCCGGGAAGGTGCTCCTCCCGATCGGCAATCCTGGATCCGCCTATGCGATGGCGCCCCCCTGAAATGCCGCTTCCCGTCCCCCTAGGATGTGAAAATCGGCGCCCACCGATACGATTTTGCGCCCAACTGATGGGTTTCCCGGTCAAAAGTCCCGCCCCCTGGTCCGGATGGCGCCCCCAAGGTGCCCCTCCAATCGGCAATCCTGAACCCGCCTTTGATGCTCACACCATCAAAGCTGGTTTCGGGGGGCCCCAGGTCTGGTCTCAGCGCCCTCAATAATATTGAAACCTCATAAGTGTTCATCTTGAAAATATTTCACGCTCAATAAATGAAAAGGTTGCTGGATCCAGGATTTTGGAGGATTTAGGGACCCACAACTTATGAAACCTCTAAATTACCTCTTCAAAATCTGACGGAGTCAGCGAAAAGCATCTGGCAGCTATGCTCTAAACAATTATGCACCTTGATTGCGTTTATCACTCCTCGAAGCTTCTCGTCGTTGCGAGTGGCGGGTCGCCTTGCGACCCGTTTAAAGTGAAATTGGGTGTAAAATTCAATCTCGGCCTCTCACCCATTCACCATGGATTGCTAAAAACTTCAGGCACGTCAAGGTGGGTGCAGGCTCTTCTAGGTGGGAAGTGTGTGCAAGTTATAGCTGGGAATGTGTCTTGCGCCGTTTTTGTGCCAACTTTGTGCTCTGGATCTTTTTGATTTTTCTTGGATAAGGCAATGAAGTGGATTTTCCTCGAAGTAATTTTAAGGATAAAATTAAGGCAAGGATCTGTGGGCTAGGACGGTGATTCTTGAATGTTTGTATGTAATAACTAAGTTTCTGTTCAGTCTGGTGAACATGGCAGTTTGAGGTGATGTAATGATAAGATACCCATAATGCAATGTAAGTTCACAGGAATTATTTTCCTAAGCTGTGTGATATATGTTTCAAAGAAAGAAAAGAATTAGCAAACCCTCACTTTGCTTCTACTTTGTTATAAATTCATGGGAAGCAAAATTCTTACTGTTAATGCTTTGCACAAAAGTTGAATGATCTATGCTGAACTGAAATATTCCTCTAATGTAGCTGCAATGCTATGAAGTGGAATGATCTCTTTCCTGCAAAATCCCAAAATTCAGCTGTGTGAAGGTGATCCCTTCATTTGCTTTACTTGGGCTTTTTTAAGGTCAATAAAATGCTAAATGAGTCCAAACCCAATTTAAAGGCCATCTACCACACCTAAAAGGACCAAAAATTAAAGATAAGGGCTTATAACTGCCTTTAACTTCTTGGATTCTGAAGAAAGCCTTAAACTTAAAGTCCCAATCCCATTAATCCTCATGCTGGTCTGCCTTGCATAGAGCTCCTTAATTTAAGCCCCTGAATCCCCTTATTTAAGTTGATAACCAAAAGTAGATAGGTGCTTAGCTAAATCCATGGTGAAGAAAGAGGAGCAAATAAAGCAAAGCATAGCCTAAGGTAAGATGAAACCTAAGATAAAATCCTAAGGCAAGATGAAAGATGACATTAAAATATGGAAATCCACCCATTTTACCCATGTGACACAGTTTCTATAAGCTGCTGACCTAATCTGAGAAATGTTGATGTGCCTTCTCACTTGCTACTTACAATTTATATGTATAAAGCTTCTGTTGGTGAAAAATATCTTTGGTCCCCTACAAGTAATTGAGGAACAGTTTTATCAATTGCATGTTTAAAAATTTCTTTGACTTGGGGATATGTAATAGATTGGGAATTTTGACTGCATTGATTCTATTCCATATGTGTGGACAAGATGTGCTGAAAGAGTATGGGAATTCATTACAGCACAGACCACCTGTGGATATTTTCTCTCTGCCAAGCTTAAAATATAATGTGATCAATGAAGAGTCCTAAACGTCTTCATTTGACTTGAGATTCCCTAAATTAATTTGGTGATAAAGTTAAGTGCAAGCTTGATAATATGCCTCATTTAAGTGACGTAAACACCTGACATGATTATACAAACAATTAGAACACTTATTCATAAAGAAGAAATGTCTTAGGTGCATTCTTGGGTAACAATGACAATAGTTATGGGTATGAATAAGAAACATAGCTTACTCAAAAGTCATATCAAGGCAAGAATATAATAGTTATATAAGATGAGTACAAGCAATATAGGAATAGCCTTAACAAAGATATTAGAAGAGCTCAAATTATTGTAGGATGAATAAGCTTGAGGAATGTCAACACAATTCAAGAAGGCAGTGGCCGATTCTGAATGAAATGATGCTCAGAAAGATTAAAAAGGAGTGTTTTCAATTTTTTTTAGGATAAAGGAAATACTTAGGATGAACCGAAATTATTGCATATGAATTCAATAAATTTTTCAGTACAATTAATCCTTCACTAGAGGAACAGTTGCCCAGAACATCAACCGGTCCTTGAATCTACTTTCAAAAAATTGATCCAGTACTGACCTGTACCTTGACACAAGTAACCCAAGATTATGTTATGGAAGTAAAAAATAAAATTACTGGTCCTGGGATAGAATGGATATTTTTTTGTTTTCTTAGTTCTGTAAGCCTGCCAGAATAAACATATATATTATCATGGGAGAAATAATATACCATGATATATCAGATAAAGTGCAAATACTACCATTCAACAATTTTTTACCATTATTTCTGATGGGGAAAATCGGAAACCCTGCAAAAATATAGCCTTTTTCTTATGATGCAATTACAGATGAAACATTCAAATATTATATCAAGGGAAATGACCTAAGGCCCTAGATGATAAAAGTGAAGAGTAAAAGGCGACAGGTGTGAGAAGATCCCTAAAAACTAAAACCAACCACAAGGGGAAAAAATATAAAAAATCAAAAATACTTTGAATCCAAAAACAAATCCCTGTAGAACACCACAAAAGTAAAAGAGCATAAAACCCCCAAATGAACCTAAAATGGATGCAAAAGCGCAGATCATATCTTGAGTGAACTAAAACGCTGCTCAAGAAACCAAAATCGTTGAAAAACTAAAATTATCTGCGTAAACTAAAACTGTATATGGGAACTAAAATTCCAAGCATACACAACAACCGCAATGGAAGACAGAAAGACTCAAGAAAAGTGTGGACCTAAATAAAAGGGAAGTACAAGTCGAGGAAAGGTAAAACACGACGTTTCGGTCTTGGACCATCATCAATTGTAAGGCTTAAGAGTGAAAGAGTGAGAACGAGACTACTGAGGTAAACTTGTATCGCAGCCTCGATAGTGTCGCGGTTTAAAACAGTTGAAAGGAGAGCATCCGTGCGTGTGAGGGTGTCAACGAATAAGCGGCCAAGCGGATGACTGTGTGTTCAGACTGGGTTTGTGTTGTCTGATTAGAATAGATTCGGAAATTTTATGGACGGGCCTATCCCCAGTGTGTTTAAAATTCTGATAGCCAAAAAATCTGTGGTGAGGCTCTGGTCTGGGTGAACCAGTCGTCAATGGTCCCCGGAAGGCGTGTTGTGCCTTTTGTGGCGTGCATCCCCAAGGTGTTCATTGAATCTAAGCCGAACAGAACGTTGGCTTTCTCCAATGTAGACTGACTCGTCGGGCCCACACAATTTACAATCTATGCGATAAATCACGTTTTTGACATGGCATTTACCCTGCAAACAAGCATGGCAGGTGTGACAGAATCTACCGCCTGGCGCCGCACGACGCCGAAACGTCGTGTTTTACTTTTCCCTGACTTTCAGTTCCCCTTTTTTAGGTAGAAACTGTTCTTTAGCCTTTGTGTCTTCCATTGCGCTTTTAGTGTATACTTGGAATTTTAGTTCACATATACAGTTCTAGTTTACGCACATAATTTTAGTTTTTCCATCGAAATTGTTTTTTTTAGCATCGTTTCAGTTCATTCCACATCACATCACATCCATCCACATTTTAGGTTAATTCGGATGGTTTATGCTCTTTTACTTTAGTGGTGTTCCGCATGGATCTGTTTTGGGATTCCAACTATTCTTATTTTTTCTTTTTGGTTGGGTTTAATTTTTAGGGACCTTCTCACACCTGTCGCCTTTTACTCTTCACTTTTTTCATCTAGGGACTTCGGTCACTTCCCTTGATATATCTATTATGGTGCCCTAGGTATCTGCAGCGAGCCCTTCAAGAACTTAACATATTCAAATATTACATAAAAATTTGTTAAAAAACGCTCAAGCAAAAAACAAATGAATTCCTTCTTATGAACATACAATTTACTCCAAGTAAAAATCCCTGTTGATCCAATGAGACTTCTTGAAACCTCAGCGGGGGAAAACT
The DNA here is from genome assembly GCA_034440635.1 of Lepas anatifera. Taxonomy (NCBI): domain Eukaryota; kingdom Metazoa; phylum Arthropoda; class Thecostraca; family Lepadidae; genus Lepas; species Lepas anatifera. The sequence continues at coordinate 1,036,012 of JAOTON010001028.1, read as the reverse complement.
GTGGTCATAGTCGCCGCCCCGGTAGCTCGGTTAGTAGAGTGTTGGGCTCCGGCCTGTTGCTCAGGAACATGCAGTGGCAGTGCGTGTGCAGGCTCGGAATCGTTCCCTTGAGACGCTCTGGCGCTCAATATTTAGCCGACGTAGGTCGGCTGGCAATTGGCTGGTGAGAGGGTAACCTGAGCGGGGCGGCCGTCCCTGTGCTTTGAGAGGTTAAACTTTGCCTCCTAAATTAACATTCCATTGTGGGAGTTGCTCTTTCGGGGGGATGGGATCGGGGTATCCGTGACAAATCCCTTGATTACTTGAGTGAGGCTCCGACTCCTTAAACTGGGAACAACTAGGACAAGATTTATTAAAAAAGTTTCCAATAATAGCTGCATTCTCAATATTGGGAACAATGACACATAATTGAACACGGTCCTTGTAAGACCAGAAATGGGTGTTTCCTAAAATGGGAATGCTTGGAATCGTTTTCTCAGAAAGCCCTCAGGCTGGCAAAAAGTAAACTGGAAAGCCGTTTGCCAGTTAATTTCCCACTACATGCAGTCCCGGGTATACTTTGAAAATATATAGGGATATAGGGAATATATAGGGATATACTTTGAAAAAGATATGCAAAATTGGACTCGACCTTAAATATTCTTCGTAATATCATACCTCACTTCATTGAAAAATACCAGTGGAACAAATTTGCATACACATTTTTTATAATGTTTGTTTGTCGTGGAAACACCCAGTGCGCAGCTTGACACTGGGTGCTGAGCCTGAGGCATATTTACTGCCCGTACTACAATGACGTGTTTTGTATATTTGGGGTGATGATGAGATGAGAGCGACTGAAGATGAGAGCATGAATTAATATAACTTCCTCCGTTGCCCCCCCGGGCCACCAAGCGAGGTGAAAACCTGTTGTTCACCAGCCCCCGGGAGCAACGAAGGGAATGGTGATTTTCTCGTCTGGTTGTCGATCCAAATGATGTCGATGTCAGAAAAAGAAAAGTTAGATCTATACTCACCCTTTTAGACTCCCCGGTTTCTATTCTGAAAAGAAGATGAGATGCTAGTGACTGAAGATGGGAGCATGAAGTGAAACATGAATTGATGTGTGTCAGGCGTGGGAGCACCACAATGTGACTCGACAGTGGGTGCTGAACCACAGACATGTTTAATATACGTTGATTATAACGCGTTACGCTTCCAGAGAGATGCAAAGGCGCCAGGACCTCCCCGGTGCAACACGCCCGACCGAATTCTGACAGACCCAAGGGGAGGGATTGTTTCAATTGTTCTTAAATTTCTCATTTTGAATTTGCACTGCAGAAATATCCTGAAAATATTGATTTCCTCAAAACAAGTGCTGCCATAATCGTGGCCAGTGGGGACTTATCCATAGTAAAACTTGTTGGTTCTGAGAGCTATCAGCTAAAATGATGCTCAAAAGCCATAAGTAGACTGTTTTACATTTTTGTACATTGCTAACCATTAACCAGCCGTTAGTTACAACACTCGTATACCTTCAAGCAGTGTTTTTTGCGGTGAATTGAGCAAGAACAGTGCGCCACTTCCTGAAACGTAAGTGTTCTGTGGTCGTAATTTTAGCCAAATGGGCATAGATCACTAATAACGCCTCTTGAATAAATGAAGAACGGTGCCACAATGATAATTTAACCAGTTTTTGCAGCAGACACTGTTTTAACTCATTAGAGCACTAAAAGATACAGCTAAACCATAGCATCACAGTATGGAAGCTGCTGCCGCCTAAATTTCCGTTTTTGGAAGGTGTTTCCATTTTTGGAAGGAGTATTTCGAGTATTGGTTCATTGTTTCCACCATTGGGAACATATTCATATCACCGTAAAAATCCTTGCTAGATCTCGACGCCTCAGCATATGCTGCCCAAAAGGATGTACTGACCAAAGTTCGTATGGTTAAGTACGTATAGATAAATTTCGTACGCAAAAGTTCGTAAGCAAATGTACGTAGGGTATAATACTCGTATGATAAAAGTACGTACGCAAAAGTTCTTAAGCAAATGTACGTAGGGTATAAAACTCGTATCCCAAAAGTACGCACGCAAAATTACGTACGCAAAAGTTCGTAAGCAAATATACGTAGGGTATAAAACTCGTATGCCAAAAGTACGTACGCAAAAATACTTACGCAAAAGTTCGTAAGCGAATGTACGTAGGGTATAAAACTCGTATGCCAAAAGTACGTACGCAAAAGTTCGTAAGCAAATTTACGTAGGGTATAAAACTCGTATGCCAAAAACGTACGCAAAAGTACGTATGTAAAAATACGGAAGAAATGTACGTAGGGTATAAACTCGTATGCCAAAATAGCATAAACTAAACTACGTACGCAAAAATACGTAAGCAGATGAACGTAGGGTATAAAACTCGTATGCCAAAAGTACGTAAGCAAATGTATGTACGTAGGGTACAAAGTTTATATTTCAAAAGTACGTATCTCAATTTTGAAGAAGTTATCACTTTTGCTAAACCACATTGGCGGACGCAGAGGGGGGGCATTCCGGCCATGCCCCCCCCCACAGAGCTCTGGTGGGGGGCAAACTATTTCGGCCCTCCAAAGGCTGGATATATTTTTGAAAAAAGGCGTTTACACTAGGTCTGTCGAGCAAAAATATTCGCTCCCCCCAGGAGAGCGATCATTTACTTGGAGGGGTAGCTTCTACTAGGTCTGTCGGGCACCCAAATCGCACGTCCCACCCCCCGCCTCCCCAGGAGGAGAGGCAGACATGGGTTTGCCCCCCCCCAAAAAAAAAAAATTGGGTTTACGTCCGCCCCTGCCCAACCATGCTGGCTCCCAGTTCCCACGATTCGTCTCCACGATCGCTTCCGGACCGGAAATCTCTTGTAAAAGGGGCCACGCCTGCCCCACCCTCTACCTTTGTCTAGAAATGTCATTAAAGATGTCAAAGCTAAGTCGTCATGGAGTTTCATCACCAGCCCCAGCCCTCAAACCCGTGCAACGCCCGGACTTTTATTACGCCCGCGCTGGTTTCCGCGGAAATCGGTGCGTCAGCAGCGGCAGATCCAAAGGGCTAAGGCGCTCACCCCCCCCGATAGGCCCTGGACCACATAATAAATGGATAGGCTGGGATATGTTCAAGGCAGGTAATTGTGGGGGGGGCTCAAGCCCTCTAGGCCCCCTGAAATGTGTTCATAGACAGGGGTGTCGCCAGATTTTCGGGTGGGAGGGCCGGCGCTAGGGGGGGGCTGGGGCTCGTGATGAAGCCCTATGTCCACTCAAACGTGGCATTTTCAATAGTATTTCCATCCAAAAGCGGGGGGCTGGCCCCGCCCCGCCACTTTCCGAGAGCGGGAGGGCCCGGTCCACCAGGACCCCCCGGTGGCGACGCCCCTGGTCAGTGGTCATAGATATCCGCCACTGCGCGCAAGCTATTTGAAAGTCCGGCGAGATGCGGGCAGGTGATTGATTACCTCTGTACTTGATGCCGTGTAATTTTCCATACAATTTTTCATGACGAATATTTTACCTCTAGGATGTTTACTCATACGAATTTGTGTCATTACGAGACATTTTATCCCTACGAAAATTTTGCTTCTACGTACTTCATCCCATACGAACTTTTTACATTACGAACATGTTAGCCCTACGCACTTTAACCCGTATGAACTTTTCTATACGAACTTTTTACAATACGAACATTTTACCCGTACGTACTTTAACCCGTACGAACTTTTTCCATACGAACGTTTTCCATTACGAACATTTTACCCCTACGTACTTTAACCCGTACGAACTTTTTCCATATGAACTTTTTACATTACGAACATTTTACCCCTACGTACTTTAACCCGTACGAATTTTTTAATACGAACTTTTTACATTACGAACATTTTGCCCCTACATACTTTAACCCGTACGAACTTTTTCCATACGAACTTTTCCATTACGATTATTATACACGTACGTACTTTATCTATACGTACTTAAGCCATACGTACTTTTGCGTACGTACTTTAGGCTTACGAACTTCTTCCCTTACGTACTTTGGTCCGCATCCCGCCCAAAAGACCCTGCGTTTTCAGACTCTTAAATCTCGTGACTTTCTCGGTTGGGCACTTGTTTTCTAGAGACGGTAAATTGATCTCAATCTGAAAAATGGTTCGGATAATCGTCATGTTTGCCTGGAAACACGATATTATGTCTTCTATGTAGACCCTACAACTATCGTGAATGAAATGAAGGATAAGGCTATATAAATGAGTTTTTGCTGAGCTGTCCCGTATGTGTGACTGCTCGCGTTGGTGCTGTTTATTTCTGGTCTTTTTGTCAAAGCTGGAGTTTTAATTTCCGTCCTTGATAACGCATAGTTTGATGACATTTGTCCCAATGAACAGCATATGGCTTCTGATACGTATTTTAAGTCTTCCTGTGATAATTCATAAAATTTTACAAGACTTCGACTTCCGGACAGTGCAACGTCTGCTGCATTCTACCTGGTTTCACATCCTGCAGGCCGTCTACTTATGCACTCATTTGTTTAGTGATTTTGGTCTGTCATCAAGGATTTAAATTCAAAATGGTTGCTGACCCTGATCCGAAAACAGCTATCCAAGCGAACCAAAATGCAAGAATAAACAGCCCCCAGAGCAAGCGTGGTTACGGCAGACTTAAGGATTACGATATAAAACGATTCTGTGCACCTATCATTAATAGTTAATCGGTCAATCTAGCCGAATAATCTTATGTACAAGTGAGTTTCCAGGCTAAGGATTGACACATGTATTTCGTTGAGTGGTCTGATGAAGTAAAATAAATAAATAAATAAATAATTTTATTTGCGAATCCCGACACCACTAACCTGCCATGTCCTGCAGACTGGGTTTCAGCGCTTGGTGCTGACCATTGCCTGAGCACCAAGTGTTTGTAATGATTTATTTGTTAGGAGTTCTGTATAATGCTGAAACATTTCTCAATTTTACTTCCCTTCTATTGCCCATCAACGGTCTAATATTCTAGCATTTTTGTCTTCAAAGCATATGAGAAAAGAGCAGGGCAGAAAAACAGCATTATGTACTAGTAAATTACCTCATTGCGAACGTTCCGGACCATTTTTCAGAAAGCCCATCAGGCTGCCAGAAAAAATAGGTAAAGCCGTTTGTCAGGTCTTTTCATGATCTGCCTGAAATTTTGGATGTGAGTTCTACCTTGAATTTTGAAATCCAACTTTAACCTTTACCCTAAATATTGGTTCGAATATTATGGTTTCGCTCGATTTTAAAATGGTGACGGAAGAAATTGCATGATAATGATCTTTACTTAATTTGGAATTTTGCAAATAAGCTTTAAAAAATCGTGCAAGTCGTGGTAGGAAAAACACTATCACACAAATTCCATAAATTAATTGGCTTCTTTACGTCTTGTAGGCCTCATTCATGTCAGACATTCCTCTGACAACTGATATGTAGCCAGCAAAAAATTGAGCATTATACATTACAGATGTTACAGCGATAGATAAGACGACTGTTGTATGATACAGGAGATGGCAGATGAGATACATTATTATGAGTTGTTTTCTCTTGAACCAGGGGTAGTGTTGCAGAGCAGAAATTTCCATTCACCGGTACTCCGCTTCATACTGTGTGGCTCGTAACATGCTTCAATGTTTCCCAGCCGCTTTGCTTGGCGGATTTCAGCCATGGCAAGACGGCTGAGGGCGGCATAGCGCCGGAGGTTAGCTTTTAAGAACGGTGAGGTCACTGCACTCGCAAATGGGGGCAAAGACGGGTGGATCGTTTATGGCCTTTCCGACGAGCATTTCATAGTGAACCGCCAGCGCAGTGAGTAGAAGACCAAGCTGAAGACCATAACGGGAGGACGAACGGTTGAAACAGGAGCGTCCCAATGTACCAAAAAAGCTTGATTTTGGGATATCACGCTGGAATTTAGCGCTACTGTCCAATGACCGCCGCGTTATTTTTTTCTTATTGCACCGTTCATGTGTAGCCCTCAGCCAAAGTAATTGGGGTTTCGGCTCGACAGGTTAAGCGTTGAGTTATTTCTAAAGTGCAACATCTGCCCCGCTTAAACTTTGTGTGCTTATCTGCTGGTCGCGCATGCGTCAGCTATGCGACAGGGAATGTAGCATTTAGGATGTATGGTGCAGACTAAGTCGCAAAATAACTGGTATTTATATCTACCTGTCGCTCAACCGACTATTATTTCGCTGAGGGCCGCACACTTGCCCAAATACGCGAAATATCGTTGGAGCCAGTGATTGAGGAGTCTTTAAAAGGAACCATCCGGGTTGGGCTGCATTCCAAAAGCAGGTTGCCCTCTGCTGGAATCGAATGCACAGTACTGCTTGCTACCCGGGCTATGAACGGCGTTAAAGCCACTTAGCAGATGGTCAATGGTCATCCGTGAAGCCAAAAAGGACGTGGGTTCAGTTAAAACTCAAATGTGCGTAAGGCCAAACGGATGCTGAATTTGTATCGCTAATTATCTGAAATGATATAAGTTGAAGTGGAACATTTTCTTCGCTCGCGTAAGGAGACAATTCTGACAGCTTTTGCTGGGACGGCAGAATTAGATCTGTATCAGCAAGTTTAAGTCGCTGGTGACATCTATTTGCGTGCTCCGGTAAGGCTGCTGGCGGTGGCTGCTTTCTCCTGGTCGAGTGATGCGTGTGCGTAAGCGCGTGTCCGGCCGGTGTCGTCAGCGCCTCGGAGTGACGACACCCAGCCTTTGTTGTCGCTCGTGCCGGGGACCTTGGCTCCGCAGCCCGTGCTGGTCCGGCTCCGCGCCCCCACACGGCTATCGGGAAACTGGTGCGGCGTTGTGGCTGGCTGCTGCAGTGCTCTGTAATAGGGGCGCCCCCAGCGCCGGGATGCCACCGCGTCGGCCTCAGGGCCGCCGCCGCCGTCACCCCTCCCCTGCAGCCCGAGCGGTCGGCCGGCGCGGCTATCCTGTGCCGCGACGCTGACGACGGCGGCCGCCCTGTGTGCGGCCGGTGACGTCACTGTGCGGGGGGCGGCGCCTGTATGGGGCGACCTCGCAGCTGTACCGTTGGCTGTGTCGCTGCCAAACAAAGGAATCGGCCGGCAGGAGTAGGCTGTGTTGTCCGTGTGTGGCTGTGTTTTCTCGTCCATCCAGACCATGGAAATGAACTAAGCAGGAATACTGATGTCCGAGTGAAGAGAGATTCAGGTGAGGCCGCAGTTTTGGAATGGTAGAGTGGAAAGGCGTAGGTGGTGGCCTGGATATCCAGTGTCGTTTTCAGGTCAGCAGTCGCGGCTAAGGCTACGGCTTAGGTGTCCAGTCAAACTCAGCTAGGTGAATGGTAGAGCGGTGAGGGGAATATAGGATTTATTGTTTTGTTTAGCAGTTGAAGGTGGACCAGTGTTTAAGCTCTTGCCGTTTGCAACTGGACGTCTTTTTCTCGAGTCGCCGTGCTGAGATTTTCACTGCTTGTTCTGGGGACCAGCCTCGTCGGTACATATGTAGTCTCTTGTTAATCAGTATGTTGGTATTGCATGATATATAAGGTAGGGGGTGGCGGTTCCCCGTTTGTTTGGCTTTTTTCAGTCGGAGGGACGCATTTTCAGAGGTATTTAAGTCCGTTGTGTCCTTGATAATGGTTCGTTGCGTGCTGCATACTCCAGAGTTTGAGATATAAGACAGATACGTGCGTCATTAGCATCGCGCTCTTGTTACGACGTGCTTTGTCAGCGCCACGGGCTCGTCCTTGGCCCTGAGATGGGTGGATAAGCCGCCAGCGCGGCCGGGCCAGAGCCCAGCGCAGTCGACAGAGACGGGCCATGGAGTGCATTCTCCGTGCGCCAACGGTGAGCGGGAGGCTCGGGAGATAAACATCGTCCGCGTTGGTCGGTCTGGTACGGTAGCCTTACTAGAGAAGACACCGGGAGGGGTCATATGGACTGCTGTGCGGCAGAGGAGGGCCGGTGCTGCGGGTTTGTGATACTTACATTTTATTGAGAGGTTTGCTCCTGGTTAAAAAAAAAACAGCCAGGTGTGCCTGCACCGCGATCCCAACAATCACAACACTTGCGTCAACACCAAAAATGCAATTTAAAAATCCGGCAAACCTTCCTACTAGGAAAGAAAGACAGCTTAAAGCAAAATGAATTCGTTTGTGAATCATATGGCTTATAGAAGTCTTTCGCACATATTGCGATATACTGGACCATTGTATATATATTATTCATTTTTAAACCATTAGGCACGTAGTGGTTTTTCAGCCAGCATGCTGCCCCTAAATGCTATTAGTTATACCCCAGCCAAAAGCGAAGAAAGAGGCGAGCCAATGACGCACTGGCAACCGAAAGCAATGTAGGTGATGCATTTAGCCCTTAACCCATTCAAGGATATGTTCAAGAACGGTCGACAGAAGAAAACTTGGAAAGGGGTAGTCATGCGAGACTACGCTCAGACTGCTAACACGCGCAGATAGCCGAAAGCACCTTCTCATATCCAGAAAAAGGAACATTCATACAACAATTCACACATCAATCTAAAACACTTATAAATGCACGCACAGAGCCATACACTCGCACGCAAGTGCGCACACGCACTTATGATAAAAAACACACACGCACTCAAACATACCATCGCATGCATTTTGTCAGCACATGCACAAAGTTAGTTTCCTTTCGCATATTGCATAGCGTAGAGCTTTCGAATTTTAGTTTTTTTCAATGGGACAACGTTCCGAAGCTTCGCAAAATGCTTGGTTTCAAACCTAGCGACAGAATTCGAAACTTGTGGTAATTTGTTGTGGGCAAAGGGACTTCAAAGCGCAGTGTTAATCTGATATTGCTGGGGGTGTTTCGCTGAAACAATGAAACGGTGGTAGAGGTCATTGCACTGTCAACTACCTTAGCTTGAATACATTTTTTTCTGAAACGTGGCCAGGAAATTTCGAAATGTTCTGGTCGGGAATAAGGTTAGCTGTTTAAGATAATCATTCGTGGTGTTAATTGTCTTGGTGCTAATTATCTGTTCGTTTTTTGATTGTGGGATTTTATCGGATTTATTTTTTATCCATGTATCGGTAAAGACTGTCGACTGTCTGAGCGTGGCCTCCGGTACCGGCCGGGCCTGCACCTGAAAACGGCGCCATCCCAACAACGCAGCCACCTTTACCGGCTTTTGCGCTGAGGTTAATTTCCGGACCGCTCTGGTTCCGACATCTGACGCTGTTGGTAGCAGACACTTTGGCCTCACATGTCGGACGGCCGAATTCGCGAAGTTGAGCAGTGTTCAACTTCTGCCGGATGTCGGCGCGCGCGTTCCCGACTCACGCGGGCTGCCGATAATTTGCTCACATCCTTGAATGAATGCTTACAAGGCTTTCTGCTCCTATCGCTCGATCCGTCTGTGAGGGACTGTAGCTTTACGTCACGACAAAGCTGAAGAGCGATTCGACTGGCAGGTAGTGGACGAGGCACACTAGACGAGTCCGGTGTGAGTCGGGTTTAAAGGGAATATGGCACCCTTATAACGTGATTTTAACTGAGATAGCCAAGTTGTAAAGCATGCCGGAAAACCTGGTACTTAATATATCATTTGTCTTGAAACTCAAAATTTACGTGGAGAAAAGTTAAAAACTTATCTGAAGTGTACCCCACATGTACCCCAGCCAGGCGGCCACAGTTTTCAGCTGTTGGTGTGACGATAGCGCTGACGTCACGGTGAGTAATCAGCCAATTGAAGCCCTTGAAGCCTATTGAATATGTTAGCAGTTGCCAGATCATGACGTCATCCACAGGCAGAGGTTTATTTTTCACCTCAGAGGAACATTTTCAAAATGAAAATATTCAGCTCATTGTACATTTTTCAGAGAAATCATGAATGTTTCCATGATTTTCGGCTAAAAATACCCCTAATTTTCCTAATTGCCTGGATTTGGTCAAGGTGCCACATTCCCTTTAAGCTGGATAGATAGATGCCGATGCCGATGATAGATAGATGCCGATGATCATGTGCCCCGGTCAGCTGGAGTGTCCCTCCGGAGGTGGCCACGCGCCTCCACTGCGGGGCTTTGGGATCAGATTAACGTGTGGCTGTGTTACGGCCGCGCTGTGCTACCGACCAGCGCCGTGACTCGGGCATTCAAATAATAATTTTTGTTAGAGCGGCCGGCGGCGCGTCGGTGGCGTTTCCTGCGGTCGCTGGAGACCGCCCGCGGCCGGCGTCGCTGGTTGGTTTGGCAGCCCGCCTACCTGTAGCCTGGCCAGCGACTCAGCGACTCCGTGGTATTTCGGTCACTGCCAAGGCCGGAGTCGGCACAGTGCGTATGATTCCAACACAGATTCAGTCAAAGTGTATAATGTTTGTAGTTGTTGGCGAGCTTTGTAATGGATTTCGTCCGCATCGTGCTTGTCGAGTTGGTCTGGGATGTGACTCAGCGGAATACGTTTTTTTTCACAACTGGCTCAATTTAATACATTCGCGCTTTATTTTCGTCAACAGCAGGCTTGTACTGCAGTCAGCAGGAAAATCTCCGAAACCAGAGCGCTAGTCCTAGGGGGCGATAGTGTTAATTGGGGAAGTTGCGACATTCAGTCATAGATACCTTTTCGGTCGGGGACGGTTCCGGAGGCTCTGACCCGGGGTCGGGGTTAGTTGCAGAGGCTCTGACCCGGGGTTGGAGTAGTCGCGGCTCTGAGCTGGGGTCGGGGCTAGTCGCGGGGACTCTGACCCGGGGTCGGGGCTAGTCGCTGAGGCTCTGAGCCAGGGTCGGGGCTAGTGGCGGGGACTGACCCGGGGTCGGGGCTAGTCGCGGAAGCTCTAAGCCAGGGTCGGGGCTAGTCGCGGCCGCTCTGAGCCAGGGTCGAGGCTAGTTGCGGGGACTCTGACCCGGGGTCGGGGCTAGTCGCGGGGACTCTGACCCGGGGTCGGCGCTAGTGGCGGAGGCTCTGAGCCAGGGTCGGGGCTAGTCGTGGGGACTGACCCGGGATCGGGGCTAGTCGCGGAAGCTCTAAGTCAGGGTCGGGGCTAGTCGCGGCCGCTCTGAGCCAGGGTCGGGGCTAGTCGCGGCCGCTCTGAGCCGGGGTCGGGGTTAATTGCGGAGGCTCTGACCCGGGGTCGGAGTAGTCGCGGCTCTGAGCTGGGGTCGGGGCTAGTCGCGGGGACTCTGACCCGGGGTCGGGGCTGGTCGCGGGGACTCTGACCCGCTGTAGGGGCTAGTCGCGGAGGCTCTGAGCCAGGGTCAGGGCTAGTCGCGGAGGCTCTGAGCCGGGGTCGGGGCTAGTTGCGGGGGCTCTGACCCGGGATCGGGGCTAGTCGCGGAGGCTCTGAGCCGGGGTCGGGGCTAGTTGCGGGGGCTCTGACCCGGGGTCGGCGCTAGTCGCAGAAGCCCCAAGCCAGGGTCGGGGCTAGTCGCGGGGACTCTGACCCGGGGTCGGGGCTAGTCGCGGAGGCTCTGACCCGGGGTCGGGGCTAGTCGCGGAGGCTCTGAGCCGGGGTCGGGGCTAGTTGCGGGGGCTCTGACCCGGGGTCGGGGCTAGTCGCGGCTCTGAGGCGGGGTCACGTCTCTGGGCCGGGGACGGGGGCAGCGGTGCTGACCCGGGGTCGACTGCGGTCAGCGGCGTGAGAACCCTGCCAGCCCGGCCGGCTGTGGCAATACTCTGGGCGGCGGCGGCCGGCCGATTGTGGCTGCCGTTATGGTATTTCTGGGCGGGGCGGTGGCGCTGCGCGGGTCTGCGGTACCTGACAGCCGTTTGGATGCCTGCTGGGTGTAGCAGGTCTATTGCGGCGGTATAGGGGTGGGAGTGGCATGAGGCTGTCGGTGCGACACGACCAACTCAGTCGCAACCACCCGGTGCTCCCCGCGTCCTCCACTCAATTCGGTGGAGGTAATGCTGCCTGGACTTCTTGACTGTAAAGATACAAGTCGGCTCTGTAAAAGATAAACAAACACTTTGTTCACGTTGGGATTAAAGGTTCATCACCATCGACAAACTAGAGCAGGTTCTCAGTGACCAAATGAGGCAGAGGTACGGATGCCAGGTTTTCTTTGTCGAAAAAGCCCAGAGAAATCAAATTCGGGACAGTCTCCATAGTTTGAACCGTTTTTTTGTTTTGTCGAAATCTATTTGGTTCTTTTCAGCCAAGAAAATATCTGAATTTTGTAGCGGGCGATGGAACAGTCCCCATGATTTACAGCGCGAAGATACTTGAAAAGCTTGCGATCAAATTCAGGCACCCTGAAGTAATTTACGAGCTGAAAAACCTGACCTGATTACAAGAAACACTGGTAACATATCTAGCACTCTATGAGAAACTTTTCCCGGTAAAGTTGTGCCTGCCGCGGTTTTTCAGATCCGCGTATACCGCCCTCGGCTCTGTTCCAGATTCCACTCTCTCAGTCGCGGTTGTGTTCTCATCTGTGGCTGTATTGCAGATCCCATTGTCTCAGCCACGGTTGTGTTCTCATCTGTGGCTCTGTTGCAGATCCCATTGTGTCAGTTGCGGTTGTGTTCTCATCTGTGGTTCTGTTGCAGATCCCATTGTGTCAGTTGCGGTTGTGTTCTCATCTGTGGCTCTGTTGCAGGATCCACTGTGTCAGTTGCGGTTGTGTTCTCATCTGTGGCTCTGTTGCAGATCCCAGTGTGTCAGCTGCGGTTGTGTTCTCATCTGGGGCTCTGTTCCAGATCTCACTTTCTCGGCCACGGTTGTGTTCTCATCTGTGGCTGTGTTCCAGATCTCACTGTGTCAGCTGCGGTTGTGTTCTCATCTGTGACTCTGTTGCAGATCCCACTGTGTCAGTTGCGGTTGTGTTCTCATCTGTGGCTCTGTTGCAGATCCCACTGTGTCAGTTGCGTTTGTGTTCTCATCTGTGGCTCTGTTGCAGATCCCAGTGTGTCAGCTGCGGTTGTGTTCTCATCTGGGGCTCTGTTCCAGATCTCACTTTCTCGGCCACGGTTGTGTTCTCATCTGTGGCTCTGTTGCAGATCCCAGTGTGTCAGCTGCGGTTGTGTTCTCATCTGGGGCTCTGTTCCAGATCTCACTTTCTCGGCCACGGTTGTGTTCTCATCTGTGGCTGTGTTCCAGATCTCACTGTGTCAGCTGCGGTTGTGTTCTCATCTGTGGCTCTGTTGCAGATCCCACTGTGAGCCGCGGCTGTGTTCTCACCTGGTGCTCTGTTGCAGATCCCATTGTCTCAGCTGCGGTCGGGATGGCGAGCGGGGAACAGATACGTGGGTGCGCCTGGAGGAGGCCCTCATTCTGGAGGCCAAGTACCAGCCGGCGCTACAGCTGCCCATCACCACCGAGGTCAGTGCCGCCGGCGCAGCCGACACATGTCTCGGCATGTGTCGGACCACTGTTTGCACAAAGTGGAGAGTGAGGCCATGTCCCATAAGAGGTCAACGTCATCCTTTATCATGCAAAGCTCAAAATTCGTTGTTATGCATTTCCAGGCAAAGCTTCAACAAATCAAGTATACTTCAGTTTCTCCATGACCTATCCGCTCCTAGTTAGCAAACAAAAGACCTCTACTCCTTGATTCGATTTTCAGCTGAGGTCAAAATAGCCTGCTGGTGAGGTCGAAAAAATCTGAAGAGGTATGTTTCCCACTTAAAATTTCGAATTTCAGGCTGCTGGTGTTCAGAGTGACGTAAAATTCTGAGTATTCTATGTTCATTGGTCATTCTGATTCGAAAATAGAAAATTTTCACTCGAGACTTCCGAGGTGTTGTCTGGGGTCACAGGTGAATGTGGTACTTTGAAGAGGCTATGATGATATTCAACGGAGAAATAACTGCTGTAAGGTCAACCGCAAAAGGTGGTTTCAGGTTTCTTTTGTTTAAAAACTCCACACCCTTACGGAGAAATGAGCCTTCTAGAGTGAAATACAGTGCCGCCTTTTCATCGTCATACGTCGCTTCGACACGACATCACAATGCCCGCGGCCTAAGTAGCCGGAAGTTCAAAATACAGCACTGAAACCCTAGATGTCACCTACTATAAGCTGTGATTGTTATGAGCGTATTTACATAGAGAATGCTGCAATGTGGGGAAATTTGAAGAACTTATCAGTCTTGTAGAGCATATAAACCCCAGTTTCGTCTTTTGTTTAACCTCTTGTTTGATCTAACATCGTCATATGCGGAGAAACTAAAGTATGCAGAGGAGAAATTAGCTTCTACCGCGGTTTCATTGTCCTCCCCCTTCATAGGAGATCCCCTGCGAAGAGGCGCGGCACTTCCGCCATTGCAGCAGCCCCACTGGTGCGGTGACGTCATACTTGGGTGATACCATGACGTCACAGTCTGTCGTCACTTTTGTGGCACGCGGGAAACCTCAAACAAGAATCATCACGTACATCCCTGTGCTGTTGATTCGAGAATGTTCTTGCTGCTACAGATACAAGCCACGCGGCAGATGTTTCGAGTCATGATAATAAGATATCAAGATAGCACTTGGAACAAGCATATGCTCGAAATGTATTTGCTTTCCATGCATATGATATATGCGATATTCTACCATGGATACTCGGTGGATACAGTAGCGTAAGAGCAGCAGTGGTCGCCCAGGGCTGGCTGTGGAGAGGGATCGCGTTGCTGTTGCGCGCTGTGAGCTGTGACGGCGGCCGGACGTCAGCCGGTGAAAGTCCGGCTGGTCTCACTTCCTGGGCGCCTCGCACCTGCTGGCGGCCACGACGGCCGTCCCCAGCGCTGTCTCATTCAGCGCACGGCGCCAAAACTCGCTCCGCACTGAGCTCCGATTTCCCCCTCACAGAATCATGTCTTTTTCGGTCCGGGGATAACTGGTGTTCTTGTGCTGTACAGAATTCCGTATTTTTCAGTCATCGAGATGTATGGTGTTCTTGTGCTGTCTTTGTATGTATCACATGCATTTGCATATATGTCGACGCGGCCTAGGGCGTCGTCTTACAACAAGCGGCCGCCGCTGCGTCCGTCGCTCCACGTTCTGGACATTTTCCCAGCACGCGCCCATCTCACTGAAAACGCAAGCTGGCTCTCGCCGAAGAGAAAACAAGCAGACGCGTAGACTGTCACGTCTCAGAGCGTGCTTGTAAATTACGACACCAGGCCCGTGTGGCCAGATTGCCGACCAAGCCATAAAGCACGCCGTCAAACGTTTTGTCGCCTGTGTAAAGTTGGAGACTTGCCGTAAAGCTCGCCGTGAAACGTTTTGTCGCCTGTGTAAAGAGCCTCGGCTTCAACCCCTTTCGCTGCGGCATCGATGCCCGACTTTTTATCAGGAGTGTTTCGTCACCGGATGCCGTTCTGATGCAAGTCGCCCCAGTCTGGCCCCTGTGCTTTGTGTCGGCTCGGGCGGTTTTATGCATGCGGCGTCCTTCCTCGGGTTTCGCCGTCACAATTGGTGGCATCAAATCAGCCGTGGGCCTCCCGGCGTGGTGGGACCGTCCTTTCAGCGCAGCTGTAACGCGCGGCACACGATACGCATCGGTAACTACCACCCGATCTGAGTCCTACTGCGCCACAGCTCAGCTCAGTGGTTAATATCGATAAAAGAGGGGGCCCGCGCAAGGTCATAAGCATACCTCCATGGGATCGTTAGCGGTATCACAGGGAGGGGGCAGGGGGCGAAATGCCCTCTGAAATTGAAAAGTTTAGTGCTAGGCCAATCGCGATATCTTGGAAAGAAATTATTTGAAAAGTTATTGTTCCCGCTGAAATTTTGACACCGCCGTTACTGCATGGTATCTGTGGTGCAGCCGCCTCCCCCTCCGGGCATGAGCTGCCGAGCGGAGGTGTCCTCTTCACTAAGGGGGAGGGATTGAGGCTTGCGTTGGATTCACCAGATTGTAGTGAGAGTTGCGTGCTGACGCAATGTCACTGTCTCGCTTGGACACAGGACGCAATATGGTGCGAAAACGAACATGTGCTGGGTGGGTGGGAAAATGTATTATATTTGCCGCCCTGGTAGCTCAGTTGGCAGAGCGTTGAGCTCCGGCCCGCTGCTCAGTAACATGCAGTGGCAGTCAGGGAGGATGCAGACCCGAGTTTTTTATGGGGGGTTAAACCCATGTCTGCCTCTCCTCCTGGGGGGGGAGGGGCGTGCAATTTAGGTGTTCGACAGACCTAGTATAAGCTACCTCTCAAAGTACATGATCGCTCTCCTGGGGGGGGGTGAGTGAGTGAGTGAGTGAGTGAGTGAGTGAGTGAGTGAGTGAGTGAGTGAGTGGTGAGTGAGTGAGTGGTGAGTGAGTGAGTGAGTGGTGAGTGAGTGAGTGAGTGAGTGAGTGAGTGAGTGAGTGAGTGAGTGAGTGAGTGAGTGAGTGAGTGAGTGAGTATTTTTTTGTACAGACCTAGTGCAAACACCTTTTTTAAATTTCTCCGGCGTTTGGGAGGGGGCAAAAGATGGTTTGCCCCCTCCAGCCATTTTGGGGGCATGGCCGAAATGCCCCCCACGGCGTCCGCCAATGGTGGCAGTGCATGTCCAGGCTTGGGATCGGTTGCCCTGAGACGCTTCAGCGCTCTATGTTTATTCGACGTAGGTTGGATGGCAACTGACTGGTGACAGGGTGACCTGAGCGAGGCGGTCGTCCCTGTGCTTCGTGGGAGGTTAAACTTTGGCTTCTAAATTGACACTTCATTGCGGGAGTTGCTCGTTCGAGTGCTGGGGTCGGGGTCTCCGTGATAAGTCCATTAATGACTTCAGTGCATAGGCGGATCCAGGGGGGCAAGGGGGCGTGCCCCCCATCGAACCTCGGCGCCCCCTGAAAGGTCGATGGCGCCCCCTGAAATGTCGCTTCCCACCCCCCCAGGATACGAAAGTCGGCGCCCACCAATAGGATTTGGCGCCCACCTGATAGGTTTTGCCGGTCATAAGTGGCGCCCCCTGGTCCGGATGGCGCCCCCCGGGAAGGTGCCCCCTCCGATCGGCAATCCTTACGATCCGCGTATGCTTCAGTGAGACTCCGACTCCAAAAATCAAACTTGCGACAACTTGGACCAAATTTATTAAAAAACCTGGAGGGGTTGTTGCGGAACACGAATGGTATGGAAGCAAAATTTCCTGAGATATCTGTACGTGCGAAAACCCTAATCATGATGATGATGATGAACAGAAAAACTTATCGATATATACGTAACCAAATGATTTTTTTGACATCCCTGTTACATGTTTTAGCGGGGGTCGTTTTACCGCGTTGTCCTGTATACGTTACGCGTATGACGTGACCTGGTGGTCCATGTTTCGACTGCTGTAGACGTGCGCTGTAACGGGTGGAGGAGAGCGGTGCAGTGACCTCCCGCTGTGCCCGCGGGGCAGTGCAGCGACCTCCTACCCCGCAGCCTTCCAGGGTGACTGCCCCCGGCGACGGCGCCCGCACTCCCACTCTCTCCCATAGCGTGACAGCGCGGGGGCGGCACCCGCGTGCAGGCAACAGACGCCCATGTTGAATGGGAGCCGCACTGCTGTGGTGCAGGGCTAATTATGACTTTCGGGGTAGTATTTTGAGGCGTGAGGTATAGTGTACCGTAAATGTATCGGCTGACGTTATTGGGCAGCTTGATTCATCTGACTTAAAATATACTTCCTTTCCTTAAAGAAAAGGTTAAAGATTTATTATCAGTCCTGGATGGTCGATATTTTATTCTGTGAAATAGATTTATGAAGCCCCATATATAACATGTTCGTTCGTGCCTCTGTAGCGGCGTTGGGACAGCGGAGTGCGCACGTCGGGCGGCTGGGATCGATTGCCAGCGCTAAACTGCGGGGTGTGAAAGTACTCCTCCGGGCCTTCCAACTGCGGCACTGTCGACCGGAGCAAACAATGCAGCTGCAGTGCCGTGCCGCCGTTGAAGATGCACCACGGCAGCGCGCCATCTGCGTCGTGGGGTCGCACCGGTTGCACCACCAGTACAGTTGCACAACGTTAGAAGGCTGCATTCTAGCTGATGCAAACGGCCGTGCGGAGACGGTCAGCTGGTAGGTCAGCTGGGACTCCGGTCTCGACAGCTGATGTACGGACACTCACCGCAAACTGGCCTTCTGTGGAGATGTCAGTTTAGTTGCCATGGAATCGGAAAACAACTATCTTGGATACCTCTTGGGCTCTGCCGTAGCGATGCGGTCTGATTTCGCGCAAGTAATGCACTTTGCCGGGCGTTAGGTGGTTGGGATGACACGGACCTTTGAGTCCACTGTGGGGACTTTATCTTGCACTCCCGGTGACCGAAAACACTTGAACTCCATTGCTGCAGCGAACGCTGCCGCCGCCGTGGCGCAGTTGGTTAGGGTACATCAGTTCGCTGTAGAGGTCGCGGGGTCACAGCTGGCCTCGAAAACCCCATGCTTTGTAGAGAATATTTTCCTACGTCAGTGTTGCAATTTTAGATTTAATGCCTGGGCTGGGGATGGAAAAATGAAATAACTGCAGGGTGGTCACTTTGTGTTGCGCTGTTCAAAGGTAGTGTTTTGTACGGGAGTCGCGTCTCGTTCTGCACGACTTCGATCTGAAACCAGTTCTGTATGCCGCCGGCGGAGGACGCGGGGCTGCATATGCCGGCGGTGGAGGACGCGGGGCTGTATATGCCGGCGGCGGAGGACGCGGGCTGTATATGCCGGCGGCGGAGGACGCGGGGCTGTATATGCCGGCGGTGGAGGACGCGGGGCTGTATATGCCGGCGGCGGAGGACGCGGGGCTGTATATGCCGGCGGCGGAGGACGCGGGCTGTATATGCCGGCGGCGGAGGACGCGGGGCTGTATATGCCGGCGGCGGAGGACGCGGGGCTGTGTATGCCGGCGGCGGAGGACGCGGGGCTCTGTATGCCGGCGGCGGAGGACGCGGGGCTGTGTATGCCGGCGGCGGAGGACGCGGGGCTCTGTATGCCGGCGGTGGAGGACGCGGGGCTGTGTATGCCGGCGGCGGAGGACGCGGGGCTGTATATGCCGGCGGCGGAGGACGCGGGGCTCTGTATGCCGGCGGCGGAGGACGCGGGGCTGTGTATGCCGGCGGCGGAGGACGCGGGGCTCTGTATGCCGGCGGCGGAGGACGCGGGGCTGTGTATGCCGGCGGCGGAGGACGCGGGGCTGTGTATGCCGGCGGCGGAGGACGCGGGGCTGTATATGCCGGCGGCGGAGGACGCGGGGCTCTGTATGCCGGCGGTGGAGGACGCGGGGCTCTGTATGCCGGCGGCGGAGGACGCGGGGCTCTGTATGCCGGCGGCGGAGGACGCGGGGCTCTGTATGCCGGCGGCGGAGGACGCGGGGCTGTGTATGCCGGCGGCGGAGGACGCGGGGCTGTGTATGCCGGCGGCGGAGGACGCGGGGCTGTGTATGCCGGCGGCGGAGGACGCGGGGCTGTGTGTGCCGGCGGCAGCAGACGCTGCTAGATGCCGCGGCGGTCCGCTGGGGGAGAAAGTAGGCTGTGGGGCAGCGCGCTGCAGCCGGCGGGGCAGGGGCGGACAGAGCTCCCGTGTCCGGGACCGTGCTGGAATAGCTGACCATGGGACATATGGGCGCAGGTGGACCTGACGGAGACCCCGGCACCAGTGAATGCGAGATGGTGGTGGTGTTTAAAGCTTTTATCTCGGCGTTATTTTGCCGAGAGAAGGTTGTAGGCACCTGGTATCAAACAGTGCCAGTAGCAGTAATCTGCAGGCCCGGCAGCTGCTGCGTGTGTGCCTTGAAGACGGCTCACCGATGTGCGCAGTGCCTTGACCCACTGGCACTGCATCGTGGTGTCAAACCGACGCCAGGCCCCGCGCGGCGCTGCAGCACCAGCGCTGCCCAGTGGCAACAGGCCGTTTGCAGATGCCGGCTCCAACGTCGGTACATCGGAGGTGTCAGTCGTCCGTGGGTCGGAGTTGGCAGCAGGAGAACAGTAGCGCCAGGTAGACACTGTTGCATTGTGGCACCACCTGTGAAGCGGACCGAGCGAGGAATTCGGGGGGCCTCTTGGCATGCTATACCAGCAAGGCATCGTCGCTGGCTGCAAAGTGCGGGCCTCTGTGTGTGTATGGGGGGGATGACTGGGTAAATTTTTCTGAAGTAACGAAAATGTAATTCATTCCTGGAAAAGCAATCTGCTTTAGAAGACAAACCTAATTCGATTTTTGAAAATATTTTTTTGTTGCCCGCCCATCAAACCGGTAATGTTTTCCGTTGAATGGCCGCGCCCCTGGCTCCCTGTGGCAGCGCCGGTGCAGCGTCTGCGGGGTCTGCGGGCTGGTGGTGATCGATATCACGTCGATGCAGCTGCCGGCGCTGCTGCCGCCGCTCTCGTCCAGTGACAAACGCACTGAAGGGTGTGAAAGGTGCCCCTGCCTCGTATATGATATTTTGAGGAGTCAATTTCGCATTCAGTCGTTGATGGGGAAATGAATCTGCGATTCGCTTAGTCCTTGCTAGATTAAGCCCCCTCCCCATGGCGCCATTATCGGGCAGACGTTTTGATTTTTGTAAATGTCAAATGCGCGGACGTGGCACTGCGTCACCTGAGAACACCTTAATCGGACATCAGTTAATTTTCCTGTGAACCTGGCATCCATCAGATGGACATTGCAGTATAGGGTGCTCCCTGGAAATTGCACTGGAAACTACTGCTGATACGGAGAAACGTTGAACGCCGTACTAGGATTGGAGTGGTACGCAAAGTCAGCAGTGCACAGCCGCGGTAATACGGTCTCTCGGTATAATACAATACAACGGTATAACGGGCTCTCGAGTCCGGTACCAGCGTGTGGCACCCCTCAACGACAACCCTGCATACCAAAATAAAACATTCGCGTGGGCACTTTAGTATGACTCATACCGGGAACGTAGCGCGGTGTACCGACGAATACATCTGCTCTGGTTAGACGTCTCGGCCTTCATTACAAACCCTGGAGTTGCGCTGGCTTCCCAAATGGGTTGTTATCTCCTTAGCCCTGGAAGTCGAGGGCACTCGAACCGCTGCACGGCCGTAAGTGCGGCGCTTTCTAGGTCAATCAATACTGCTACCGAGTTCGGCGTCACGATCGAATAGTAGGGCTATGCAGTCACCCATAACGCGCGAACAATCCCTGGCCGCAGAGCTGGCGGCGAGGGATCCATGAGTAGGACCATAGGCTGGGTCTGAACAGCCATATTTGAGACCGGGGGTGGAGGCAGAGGAGCCATATTAGGACTAGCTGGAACGCCAGGGTGGCCATATTTGAGACCGGGGGGTGGAGGCAGGTAAGCCATTCTGGGACTACTTGGATCGTCAGGGGGCCATATTTGAGACCAGGGGCGGAGGCAGGTACAGGAGCCATTCTGGGACTACTTGGATCGTCAGGAGGCCATATTTGAGAGCCGCGGTGGTGGCAGGTAAGCCATTCTGGGACTAGTTGAACGTCAAGGTGGCCATATTTGAGAGCCGCGGTGGTGGCAGGTAAGCCATTCTGGGACTAGTTGAAACGTCAAGGTGGCCATATTTGGGACCAGAGGTTGCGTTAGACGAGCCATTTTTAGAAGTAGTTGGAAGGAACCACAGGACTAGATATGGTGTCAGGAGATCACTATTTTGGACCGGAGGCATTGTTCGGGAAACTATATCTGAATATGGTCAGAAGAGCCCACTACGTTTTCTTCTTTTTCTGAAGTGCTGTGCTCGAGCTTTGGTTGAGGCGTCTAGCAGTTTGGGGGTGCGGTGAACAGTAAACTGATCCCGCCTGGTAGTGTGTGAAGTCGACGACCAAGCGCTCTGCTGAGAGGCGTGCGGGACGACTCAACTTTGAATAGTGCTTCTAAAAATACGAGAGAAGAGGGCCGGGGCCTGGTGCGGCCGGGGTTGGCTGTTGGGCCTGACGGCCGTCATACAACCAAGGCCAGTGGTGGCGGCTGCGCGGCCAGCGCCGGCGGCGGGGCAACCTTGGCGCCGCCAAGTTCACGGTCAAACCGATCATGGCCAATCCCAGCGCAGCGGAGACCAACCTGGCCTCTTATCTCTGCACCGGAGCGGCCGCTAAACCGCAAACGTCCCGCTGCCGAAAGCGATGTGGAAACAACGCAATGAATGCGGATACTTTGTTCAAATTATGTGAAGTAGTTGGAGATGTATAAGAAGATGACAGTTTATACTTGCAAATTTTCCTTTAGTATAGTACTTCAACAACAATCAATTTCAATTGTAAAGTGTGAAGGATATACGTGAGAAAAACATTGTCGGGACTGGGAGAGAATGGCGTCGGACGATTAGACGGCATTGAGTGTAGGGATTATATTAGAATCAACTGAGTAACTATGATTGATATGATTCTTTGGATTAAAAGCAAAACGTCAAGTCTTTTGGGAATTGAGTCTCTTGAAGTTAGTGGTGGCAGCAGCTTTTGTTGCCGATGCTGGACTGGGCAGTAGGAAGACTGTAGAACGAGGTCGTTGACTCGCGGAAACGCTGCGGGACAGGAAAAGTGGTGATGGCGCGGGCAGTCCAGGCTCGGCGTCGCCTGGTTGGCGGGCACTGATGGGTATCGCCGTGTGCCTGACTTGTACAAGGCCGCCGGGCCACCACTCCGGTCGTGCCCGCCGGCCCCACCACTGACAAAAGTACGGCCACGGGTCATCCACCTCCTGTCCGGGAGTGGAGCTCCGCCGCCCAGAGGTGCACCGGGACCAGCAGGCGCACGGGGCGGCACTGCCATGGACCGGCAGTGGTACCGAGGCACCGCCATGGACCGGCGCGGTGGTACCGAGGCACCACCATGGACCAGCGCCATGGACCGGCGGCGGTGGTACCGAGGCACCGCCATGGACCGGCGGCGGTAGTACCGAGGCACCGCCATGGACCGGCGGCGGTGGTACCGAGGCACCGCCATGGACCGGCGGCGGTGGTACCGAGGCACCGCCATGGACCGGCGGCGGTGGTACCGAGGCACCGCCATGGACCGGCGGCGGTGGTACCGAGGCACCGCCATGGACCGGCGGCGGTGGTACCGAGGCACCGCCATGGACCGGCGGCGGTGGTACCGAGGCACCGCCATGGACCGGCGGCGGTAGTACCGAGGCACCGCCATGGACCGGCGGCGGTGGTACCGAGGCACCGCCATGGACCGGCGGCGGTAGTACCGAGGCACCGCCATGGACCGGCGGCGGTAGTACCGAGGCACCGCCATGGACCGGCGGCGGTGGTACCGAGGCACCGCCATGGACCGGCGGCGGTGGTACCGAGGCACCGCCATGGACCGGCGGCGGTGGTACCGAGGCACCGCCATGGACCGGCGGCGGTGGTACCGAGGCACCGCCATGGACCGGCGGCGGTGGTACCGAGGCACCGCCATGGACCGGCGGCGGTGGTACCGAGGCACCGCCATGGACCGGCGGCGGTGGTACCGAGGCACCGCCATGGACCGGCGGCGGTGGTACCGAGGCACCGCCATGGACCGGCGGCGGTGGTACCGAGGCACCGCCATGGACCGGCAGCGGTGGTACCGAGGCACCGTCATGGACCGGCGGCGGTGGTACCGAGGCAGCGCCATGGACCAGCGCCATGGACCGGCGGCGGTGGTACCGAGGACGGCGCTGGTAAGCCGTCCTTGCAGCCTGCACGGACCAGCCTTGGACGTGGCCGGCCGCCGCCGCTGCCCTCCTGGATGCTATTCGCCGCCGGCATTCGGCTTCTACCGCCACCCATGCGGATGTTGGGCTGACATTCGTTCGTTCGATTTTGAGCAGTACTTCCGAGAAAAGCTGATGAGAAAACGGAAATTGGCGTAGAGGTATGTAGTTTTGAACAAAGGGGGTTCGGTGCCATGACGGGTGGGTCGCGCGCTAACGAGGGAGGAGTGGCGCCGGCCTTGGCTGTGCAGTGTGCAGGAGCCAAGGTTGGCGCCAAAAGGTAGCGGCACGCAGCCACCCCGTGCACAGTGTGCCCGGGGTGCCTGAGTGCCGTGCACACTGTGCACGGGCTGCCTGCGTGCTCTCTCAGCCAGGCGGCAGCCGGGAAGCGCACGCACAGTCTGCGTGTTGTCTGCACAGCGGATGTCTGACGCGATGGTAGTCCCCTGATAGACGACTGGTGGCCTTGCTGGGCGGATACTGCAGACTTAGCATCCAGCTGTCCTGAAAGACGGCTGGTGGCCTTGTTAGATGGACACTGAGGTCTTTGGGTCCATTTGTCCCGCAATGTCCGAATTCGCGGCATCTTTTATAAGCTTGAATTGTTTGGGACGGATGCGTATTCGGTTTACCTAGCTCCTAAACACAAGTCGTATTCTATTCGTAATATAGGCTGGCTGTACTGCATGTGTTGTGTTGGGTGACAACATTGGCTGTACTGCGTGTGTTGTCCAGGGCGGTTGGGTGATGACGTTGGCTGTACTGCGTGTGTTGTGCTGGGAGGCTGGGTGGTAACATTGGCTGTACTGCGTGTTTTGGGGGTGGTAACATTGGCTGTACTGCGTGTTTGTGCTGGGCGGTTGGGTGGTAACATTGGCTGTACTGCGTGTGTTGTGCTGGGCGGTTGGGTGATGACGTTGGCTGTACTGCGTGTGTTGTGCGGGGTGTGCTGGGCGGTTGGGTGATGACGTTGGCTGTACTGCTGTGTTGTGCTGGGAGGCTGGGTGGTAGCATTGGCTGTACTGCGTGTGTTGTGCTGGGCGCGCTGCCACCGGCTGGAGCTGCCAGCCAGTGTTGACCCGCGCCGCTGGGGACGGGTGCAGCGTTTGTCGGCGCTGCATGGGTTCGGCGGCTGCGTCAGTAGCCATGATCTGCGTCGGATGTGTGACAGGCCCCGCGGCCAGGTCCGGCCTCCGGCCAACTGGCCTGTTTCCGGCCCCGATCTACCAATCGGGTCAAGGCGCCGCTCGCCGATTTACTGCCGGGCAGGCAGTCGCTCTGCTAGCGGTAGTATGCGGTCGCCGAGCGGCTTAGGAGTGATTTGGAATTAAACATGATGACCCTGACACCGTGTTTCCGCAAAATTAAAGCGAGAAAGGGACCATTAAAATTAAAAACAGACACCATTAGAAGGATGTCCGGAATGAGATGCGTGGTAGCCTTGAAGGGCAGATGGTTTCATTTCCTGTGGTTTCTCTCTCCGTTCGTCCGAACTCTCGGCAGAATTACGAGTTTTCAGAGCGGAACCCTGTCCCAGTTACCCCCTGCTCCGCGGTCAGCTGCCGCGAGGGATGTCGCGCTTCTTGCTCTCGATCAAGAAACCTACGGCGCTCCGCGGACGGATAAGTTTCCTGGGAAATGAAATTTGGTAGCTGCCATTTTTTGGTAAGCTCCTCTAGGCTGATAATTTAGGCGTTCCGTGAAGGGGCCAAACTCCCTTTGTACTGGCGCTGATATTTTGTTGGAGGCTGGACTTCGGGGTTGACCACTGGGGTTACACTTGTCCACGGGGGGATAAGGTGGGGTGGCGGCGACCATTAACGTCCCTGAGGCAAGGTAAGACGGCACAGCTGTGTTGTGGTGAGTAGGATGCGGCCAGTTGGCGTGCCTGCTGCCCCAGCCTTGGGCCGCCCACGGCGCGGCGGGGGCGCGCACAGCTGACACGCCGCTGCCATATTTGGGCATGACTGCAGCTGCGCCGCCATCGCACGGGGCCGGGCAGCGGCCGCGGTAGTCAGGGGGTTCGGCCCGCGCGCGCCAGCCGCAGCTCATCTCCATGCACCGTGCAGCCGTGCAGCGACACCCTGTTGTCAGGGGCACGCCGACTCCGACTGCAAAGTGGCGTCCCTGGCCTCAAGGCGATGACTGCTGTCCAGAGCCGCCCGCAGAGAAGGGCCGCGTTGACCCTAACGGCGTGAAAAACAGCCAGCGTAGTCACGGAGCAGCTGACACGCCAGGCTTGTGGCACCGCACTGCATTTGAGGCCGTGTCCAGAAATAGGCGGCGATGTGCGGTGTGCCAGTGGTGGCGGCGGCTGGGAGATTAGATTGCCGTGACCGGGTGTTTTGGCAGTGGTCTGAGATGCGTGGGGTCGGCTGGTGCCAGCAGGTCACCCGAGTGATGGACGGCGGCAGGCGGCAGGACGTCACGGGCACGGCGATGGGTGACAGCTGAAGGACAAATAACCCAGCATCACCATCAACTGGTCATGGCCAGAGTTCTCCCCCAGCTGGGGTTGAACTTCAGCCAAGTTTTTGACATCTTCTCCACCGTTACATTTTCAATTTGTTAGGTACCTTGCTTTGTGTGAATTGAACCATTGACGTTAAATTATGGAGAGCAGTGTCTCGTTTTTTTGGAATCGTCTGGATTATTTTCATAGACCCATTATTCGGTTGTTGTCTTTTTTTATGGAAATCTGCGGCTGCCAAATGATAGTCTTGGAGGCATCAGTATCACCCGGCAAATGGTCTCGGGATCATCAGCGGGGACATGGTGGACGCAGGAGTCGCGGTGGCCTCCAACCGCGCATTATGTTGTGTTTTTCTTGAAAACAAGGATATCTTCGCGATATTTTAACATTGTTCCTTTCAAACCGCCTCGCCTGGGTCCGCCAATATTGAATATGCGACAACCTACAGGACGAACGGTGTTGTGTCTCTTGTGGTTGCATGGGAGACCTTTGCACTGCGATCTCTGCTCCGGGGCGTGCTCGGTGTGCAGATCTTCATGATTGCACACCCTGTGCCCTTGGTGCGGTGCAACCGCGAGGCTGCCGCTTGCAGGGGCTCAACGTATTTCGTGGTAACCGTTAAAACATTAGTACCCGCCAGGTTTTGTGCACTGTAACCGTATCACCGGCGGATGCAGGGAGAAAGCTAGAAGACGGTGTTTGAGAAAGGTTCGTCCTTGTGAAATATTTCTAAAAATATGTTCAGAGCCAATATGACGCGGAATGGAATAAAACGGCACTATAGGATTGGCTCGTTGAGTTGACACATCTCCGCTCTCCTAGATCTCGGCCCAGTTAACCGCTTCCCAGCTCGAGTCGTGGATCCGACAGTGAGCCGCGTCCCCTTTTGTTCTGTCTCCCGAGAATTGCCGTGGAAGCTGATACCATAGTCGGTAAAGTAGAGCGGGGTGTTGCTCTGGACTACCGGTGACTAAGCGGAGCGGCTGCGTCGGCGGCCGGCGCCCGGCCGACCGTTGGCTGTTTGTGCGAGTTTGAATCGCGTGCGACGGTGCGCGGCAGGGTGGGGTAGGGGGCGGGCGGAGGACCAGCTGAACAGGTGCTGCTGGGGGACCGCCGTCAGCTGACTGGAACGAGGTACCTCCGGCCCAGCGTCTGCCCGGTGGAACGCTGGCGGCAGCGCAGAACGGGTCTGCCGGAAGTGGACAACGGAAAATGTATGTCGGCCGGGAAATCATGTCCAACGTCAAAGTCACCGGCATCCTGCAGACTTCGGGTCGCATTAGGGTTGATAATCCCGGGATCGGGATCCCGGGATCCCGGGATTGTGTTAATCCCGAATCCCGGGATTATATATTTCTGAATCCCGGGATCCCGATATTTTCAAACACTAAAAATAGCGTGGAAAGCGTCGTTGATATTAATAAAAATCATTATAGAATCCAACAACATGCTACAGCGTTGTTTTATGCTTAATATTTTACCTACCTGAAATGTTCAAACACAAGCAAAAGCCTGGCTCTCCCTTCTGCATGTACGCAGATTATACCTGGCATCGCTTCACAGTTCACACCGTGTCAGTTTCTCTGTTCGAGCTCGAGTCTGAAAAGTAAAAAAAATGTTTTTTTTGAACGACCCTAACGAGACATGCATTGCGATCGAAAAGAACCAGACGCATGGCTTTAATAGATTACAATTGATCCCTGGGGTGTCACAACTGACCCTTGATGGGGTCAAATGACATGACATTCTTTATTTGTTTTTTTTAACATTTGAAGGAAGTATTTCAAAGCCAAGTTATGTAGCTATGTACTAGCCAAGCAAAGACCAATCAATGTTTCTATTTTGGTATAGTGCTACATCTGCCAGATGCAAAAATGTCAAGGCTGCTGAAAATATGATGAAAAGTTTTCTGGCACAAAGCATTGCCCTTCCTGAAGCAGAAAAGTAAGAATCGTTACAGTTGACCCCTGTCTCCCTTATCAACTTTACAGAAAAAGTAATGCAACGATCTCACTCTAAATTTCACATATGCTACCAACACAATAATAATAAATGGGCTAAGCACTTCACACCGGCACACCAGTAACCAGTCTGACGCGCTTTGACTACACTGTGTCCCGCCTAATCCACGAACGAGCTCTGAGCGCTGACAACGTGCATCTGTTTTAAATGAGTTTTATGTGTAATCACCTTTCTTTTATTGCTGTTTAGGTTTTCTTGTGATTTTTACTCTTTTATCTTTTTATCTCCTGCTGCACCCAATTGACGATGGAATATGAAAAGCCTCTCCTGTATGAGGATGTTCTGAAATATACATACATACATACATACATACATACACACATACAACCGACCACGTCTGAAATGAGAGCATCATGCAGTGCAACGGTACTGGCTGGCGGTGGCTTCTGGTCGGATAGAAAACGATTTTTGATTGGTTTTAGGCTATTTCCTGCGTTGTGGTTAGTTAAATTGATGCTGAGGCTACTTAGCCGGGATTTCCCGGAACTACTTGCTTTGTTACGTTTTTGTACGATGGAGTAGACGGCTACTGATGGTAGTTTTTGAATACAATTTTTGTGGATTGTCGGTTTGGGACGAGCAATAGAACAAACTTATTATTAACGGGTGGTATTGTCTTATTTTCGTTAGGGGAGTTTTTTATTAAGTTTTAAGCATGACTTGTCTTTTTACTGGGGGGCCAATTTCCCGGCACTGGGGGGGGAATTTCGGCCGACAGGGGGGGCCAATTGGCCCCCCAGTTAACATGTTAAAAATGACCTGGGACAGATGCATGCTTCCGAAGTAGTTGTAGATGCAGAAGCGATGAACGTTGATGATCCTCAGCCAGCACAGTCGCTTCAATCGATGCTTCAACAGGCTCTAGATAAGATAAGAGTTTCAGAGCCATATCACAGTTCAAGTGCATCCAGGCTAAGTCTCTTCAATCCTTCGCTTATGACCAAGGTCATTAGGAAAGAGTTGGAAAACCTGCCTGCCTCTGGAAGAACGGGTATGATAGCTCTGTCCTACAGCTGGCTCAATGACGTAGTCCCTACGATTGTTGACTCGGAACGTGTGTTTTCAACTGTCGGGAATATCGTCACTAAAGAACGGTCGAGTCTCGGCGACAAAGCCGTTGATGCCCTTTGCTTCCTCAAGTGCTACTATCGTGGCAGGTGACTTGTGTGACCAGGACACAATAGGCCGGGTCACAGTAGGTAAATACCTCTATTTTAATATGACTAGAAATATAACCAAGAAATATATATTGTCAATATCATTCATGTTTTTATTTGTTTTGGGGAGCAGAGCATTTTATTTTGTTTAGTGTCCATATGAATTGTCATGTGCATTCCGCATGGTGTGAATAGTATGCTATGAGTTATCCTTAACGGGAAATATTAACTATGCTGTATACGTATATTAACTATACGCCACATACGTTATCTAAAGCAAATACTAATTTTCGACATGCTTATTGAAAACAATTTCCCAATCCCGGGATCCCGGGATATCCCGGGATTGAGGGTCGATGAATCCCGGGATCCCGGGATTGCAAAAATGTCCCGGGATTATCAGCCCTAGTCTGCATGTGAATTACGTAACTTCTGCAGCTGGTTTTGACAATCACATACCTTAATTGCAGACGCGTATTGTGTGGAAAGGCAAAGACTCGCTCAAGCCTGCATTGCGTAAACCGCGCGGACCTGCTTGAGAAGCCGGGTGGGGAGGGGGAGGGGTACTGCAGTCATACAAGTGTTGGTCAGCCGGGCGGCAGCTGTCACTCTGGCTCGGTCAGTGTGAGCTGCCGGCTATTTGTCTGACCAGTCCCCGCTGGCCCTTGTTGTGGGTGGACCCGGGTCTACCAGGGCTGTCAGATGTCCTTCGACGTGGCAGATTAGTTCAGACGGGGTGTCTCGTGGATCCGGGTAGGATCTGGATGATCAAAGTCGGTGCTGGAGTCTGGGCGCGAGTTCGAGTTCGGGCGAGTTCGTCCGGCGCTGACTGGATCGGTGCCGAGTCTGGGCACATGTCCGACAGCGGTTGGTGCCGCTGTTGTGTTTGGGTTGGTCGGGCGAGGTCATTAGTGTTTGGGACCTCTGCCTTCGTCGGCTGGGAAATGCTCGCTGGAGTTGATAAAGCTTATCGCCGTCCTCTGCACCTTCGTCCATAATGTCAGGTCTGTCGCAGAACACGAGACCGTGTCCAGTGGTCTCGTCTCCAAAACGCTGCTAAGGGCTCGGGGTGAGGGAATGTTTGGTCTGCTGATCCGAGATTCATATCTCATCGAGTACGTCGACCTGCGCTACCATATGTTCTCATAGGCGGATCCAGGCTTACCGATCGGGGTCACCTGGTCGGAAGGGGGCGCTATCCGGACCATGGGGCTCCAAAGCCTATCGGGGGGGGGCGCCCGTACTTCTATCCTTGGGCATCGTTCTTTCATGGGGCGCCGGGCCATTTCAGCGGGGTGCCGGAGGGTAGGTCGAGGGAGAAAGTGCCGCTACTTGCCCCCCCTCGTATCGGTCTGTTATATCGATGGCCAGGGGTCAGGTAAGGTGGATGACCTCTTCATGACCCTTGTTGGCTAGGGTATGGGTCATACTATCTTCAAGTTCTCAGTATTTTGTTCTCTTGGACCACTTTATATCCATTTGAAAATTGGGATTTTTTAATATCTGAAAAGTCGTTATATGCTTCATTCAATAACATCGCAAGAAGTGGCATTTGAACTTTCAGGTAGAGTTCATTCTATGAGACCTTGACTTGCTGCATTGGCCCGTCCTGGTGACATTGACCCCGTGGGACCAGGGTGTGTCCCGTCCAACACTTGTGGCACATTTGTACCTGGGTAAATCTACGACGCAATCTTAATCTAGATGGTGAACTGAGGTGTTTTGGGCACAGAGCACGGAGTCAAAAACACATTTCTTGATGTACAGACTGCGTTAAACGCTTACCAGCGGTTGATGGATGACCTTCCTTATCATCGTGCACTGGCTCGCGCTAGTGACCTCGACCCCGCAGGGGACCAGGGTGTGTCGTCAACACTGGCGGTACATTCGCACCTGGCCAAATATGCGAGGCAATCGGCCGATTTTTTGTCGGCAAGCAACCTCGGACGGTGTGTTGTTTTTGTGATGTGGTATCGGGCAGTGACACTTGCGGAAGCGTGCACAGCCAGTGCGAGCAGGTGACTTCAGGGGCGATGTGGCTGACAGAGCTGGGCGCAGGCGGCCAAGCTAAACCAGTCGAGTACGATGTGCCGCGGCCTTACATCGGAAGCGGTGTTGTTTGTATTGAGGGAGTCGGTCTTCCCCGGCCCGTTCGTTGGCTGTCCGCCGTGGTTTCTCGGTACGCTGGTCGTTTGTGGCTGCCGATATGTAAAATACGGCGATGAGCTGGGAATCCGGCGGCTGGCATTCCCACGTCTCCATCCCACTTATCTCTACGCCTACGCTAGTTGTAGTTGTGTTTGATTGGCGGCAATGTTTGCAATGTCAGTCAACTGTTACAATATCGATCGAGAGAGCTTCAGATCGATGCACTGTATCCGTGTATATGTTGCACCTATTTTTTGCGTACCATCTCTTATAATCGTTTTTGATGCGACCCTGGAGGGCTGTAGCGGCTGCTAACGTGTGCTGTTGGCCCGGCAGAATGGCGGCGACGTCACGGTGGGGATGCGCGACGGTAGCGCCCAGGTGCTGCGCTGTCTGAAGGTCTGGTACGAGCTGCCTTCAGAAGTGCTCTTCACGGCGTTGAACATCATGGACCGCTTCCTGAGCAGGATGCGCGCGCGGCCTAAACACCTGAGCTGCATCGCCATCAGCAGTTTCCACCTGGCGGTGGAGTACGCGGCGCAGGAGCCGACGCCGGTGTCGGCGGCGGCGCGCAGTCCCGCCGACCTGGTCAACATCAGCCAGGCCAAGTGTTCGGCCGGCGACGTGGTGCGCATGGCGCGCATCATCGCCGACAAGCTGGGCTGTGACCGCACGGCGGCCACGCGGCCGGTCACCGCCGCTACCTTCGTGCGGCTGCTGGTGCAGCTGCTGCGGACGCCGGGCCGGCTGCCGCCGTCGCTGGCGGCGGCGGCGGCGGCGCGGCTGGACGCGGCCGCTCTGCTGCGGCGGCTGGAGCCGCTGCTGTGTGCAGGAGCGGCAGCTGCCGCCCGCAGCTCGGAGCTGGCGCTGGCGCTGTTGGCTGACGCGCTGCTCCGCCGGCCCGCCGGCGACGACACGCAGCAGCTGATCCGCGAGCTACAGCACCTCTGCCGGGTAGGCTGCTCTCCCTCGCCCACTGCTGCTCTAACACAGACCCACTCGCTGATGACTTTGTCTTTTGATTCGACCCAGTTCTGATTCATGACTTTACAGCTGTGATAATAACTTGTTTTTATCAATTTCAACTACAAGACTGACTGAATTAATTCCCAAAAATTGATGGTCTCAATTCTGGCTTCAGTGAAAGAGTCTGCGACTCAGAATTCATCTTCAACAAGTCCGGCCAGAACACCCAAGCTCAACAATCATTTTAACGGTTTGTGAAATCTGTTATTCTGACCATGTCCGTGTTATTCTGTCACGCCAGTATACTGTTTGTTCCAATGAGGGGTACTTGAATCGGAATGAGTGCCCAAACCTCGGCGTGATCAAATCCAAAATCTGGAGCCCTTATAGTGTTGTCACAAATATCATCGAACTTCGAAAAAAGATCGTTTATCACAAATACGGCTCTGGTACGAAGAGCATCAACCACCCCACATGACCACGGATATCTAGTTATTGGCGCCAAATTACCTCTGATGTTGAAACGCCCGAAAATTCCAGCTATGATAGGTATGATGAGTGATGGGTAATGGCTTGAAATGATTGGAGAATCTTTTCAAAGCTCGCTTTTTTCTGGAAAAGCCTTTGCTTTCACGTAAGCCAGTGAATTGTGTCGTCGCAGCGGCGTTTTCGTGACGAAAACATGCCCATTTGTCGAGTCTGCTGAAGGCACGGTGCCCTGCCAGCCAGTCCCACATAATTCACGTTTCTTGAAAACAGTCTGTGTAGCCTTCACGGTTCAACTTTACAGACCTTAGTCTCCCCCACAGGATGGAATCACAGCTGCAATCACAGCTGTAAAGCATATGTGACGCAGTCGTTTCTTTTGCGTATCAGAGCCTCGTTTGACGCGGCCGTCGATTTGGTTTAGGTAAACATCGCCCGATGTAGGCGATTCCATGTTGTGATGCAACTCCCGCCAAAAGGCCCGCCAGAGTGGACGGGCTAGTGCGATCTGCTGCTGTTCTGGCCGGGCGGTCAGTGTGGGGGCAGACTCTGACCAGTGATTGGTGTAAAACAAGTTGGACACGGGCCGGATCGGGTGAAGGTGAACCGCCCTTGCTGGCTGGACCCGCAAAACGTGTCGTCTTACCGGAGCGCTGGAAATCGTTGTACAATGAACCAAGCCAAGTTGAAATCCGAATCAAATATTGGCTAGCAGAAACTTGGTTGAGAGACCCTGGCGGCCTAGTATTTCGTTAGAAGGATGTCGCCGATACGGCCGCTTAAAAATTGGTTCCGATTAACTAGCTTCGCCAATGGTAGAAATCCCAATCAAACCCTTGTACTTTATACCTGAACTCTGTCAGGGAACCACTCAGGCAGCTTATTGGGCCATGGGTCAGTATTGGAGCCTATTTAGGCCAGCTAATTGGTCAATATTGGAGCTTAGTTAGGCCAGCTGATTGGTCAGTATGGGAGCTTAGTTAGGCCAGCTGAGTGGTCAGTATTGGGGCTTAGTTAGGCTAGCTGATTGGTCAGTATTGGAGCTTAGTTAGGCCAGCTGATTGGTCAGTATGGGAGCTTAGTTAGGCCAGCTGATTGGTCAGTATTGGGGCTTAGTTAGGCCAGCTGATTGGTCAGTATTGGGGCTTAGTTAGGCCAGCTGATTGGTCAGTATTGGGGCTTAGTTAGGCTAGCTGATTGGTCAGTATTGGAGCGTAGTTAGGCCAGCAAATTGGGCTGTGGGTCAGTATTGGAGCTTATTTAGGCTAGCTTATTGGGCCGTGGGTCAAGGATATAGTGCTTAGTTAGGCCAGCTGATTGGTCATTATTTGAGCTCAGGCCAGCTGATAGGGCCGTGTGTCAGTATTGAAGAGCTGAGTCACCCCCGGCAGCTCGGTGTTGCGTGATGCTGGCCTTCTCTCACCAGTGACCATGCAAACAACCAAGCTTCTCTCTCCGCCTGACCTAGCGAGGGAGGCCCACCATTGTTTGATTCCCATGACCTTGACGCTACCTGATCGGCTTAACTCTCCAACTCCTGTCGAGTTCGGCAGTTAGAATTGATTGGACTGCCTCTATCAGGAAAGGCGCCGGTGGTTAAAAGTTCAGAGCCGTGTTTTGCAGCAGAAATGTGCATGGTGTGTCCACCTCTGTTGCGGTTAACGAGCGCCCGTGGTGGCTGCAGATCCCGGATGGCTCGTTCGCCAAGACTCGCGAGCTGGTGACCCAGCTGCTGACCAACTACGAGTCGGCCGGCTGCACACCGGTGCGCGCGCGCCAGCGCCTGCTCTGGAAGCTCTCCAACCGCACCCTCAAGCAGCTGCGGCCCACCACGCGGCTCCGCTCTGTTCTCCCCACCATCGAGGAAAGGTCAGTGCCTGTTCCGAGACCCCCTGCAGTCGCGAATCCCTCCCAGGGCTCCGTTTTGTGTGCGAAAAGCTGGCGATATAAGCCGTGTGCACGGCACATGTGTACAGTGTTGGTGTGTACAGCCAGTCAGCGTCGAACAGAATTTGAAGGTTGGGGGGCGGAGCCAAGCTTGGCGAAAAGAAGGGTATAACGTCAAGCTCATGTGCTCTTGTGTCAGGCTCTTGAGCACGGTCGGGGAGCATGCACACCGTGCACCTGACAATAGCTAACACAAACGGGTCACTTGCGTTTATCACTGTCTTGTTTAAGGTATAGCGTAGGGACTGTGTCGAACTTCGAGCACACGTTTGCGCACGTATGCTCACGGAGCATTCACGGGGACCCGGGGTCACGGCGTAGATGGGTGGAGCCTATGTAGCCTGAGGCATGTTAACGTCTACACTGTACACAGGTGCCGTGAACAGGGCTATCGTTCTGTGGGCAGAAAACTTTTAACTACATCAAGTGTGACAAATGTTATGTCCCGTGATACGAATGCACGTTGTTCAGCGTATAAAATGAACCCCTGGTCCTCCCAGTCCCAAAAATACATGGCGATGTGATGGTTGTGAGCCAGTGTTGCCCTCCCGGCTCGTTTTTGCTGAACGGTGGACCGCGCTACATGCCGCGGTACAAGGCATCTAACGCTGATAAATGTACAAATGCGGCAGATAACGCCTGTACGCTCCCTGTCTTTGTTGCTCTATCACGCGAGGTTCAAAGGTGGGCATCACTTAAAGCCCGAGTATTTCATAAGGTTTAATGTCTAATAAGGTCTGCAGTGGCCGTGAAGGTGGGGCTTAGGATTGAAGGGGGCACAATAGACCTTGTGACTAATTTACCCCCAGTCAACACCTAAGTGTTAAGTCTGGCAATTTCTTGTGTAACGAGGGCACCGCACCCCGGTCTCCTTTCCGCCGCGTATGGTTCGAGGTTCAACGACACACCAGCTGTGACGAACTTGGAGCCTGTCTCTGCATGATGTAATGCTTGTTTATAGTACAGCTTTTCAGGTCGCTGATAGGGCGGGCAGATGTCTTCGATGGACTGGGTAGGGCATGTGGAGCTTTGATGCTTTGCAGCGATGCCGAATTAATCGAAAGGCCCGCATTAACTCCCGTTCACTATTGCGATCGTTACTGCCGTTAGCCCCCCTGGCGCGGGAGGAGGGGAGGGCGGTAGTGACGTCTTGTGGGCTGGGTGCGCGTCTGCCGGCCGCCGACCCCCGGCGGGGAACGGTTCAGCCTTGGTGCAGGGTCCGCCGGGCAGCTGGGATCGGCCGGCGGGCTTCCTGTTCGGCTGGACCTGGTGTCACCAACAGGCGCCCCACCCTCCTCTGCACCGCTCCTGTGTCGACCCGTGACCTTGCTGGGCGCGCTGGCTGACCTTGGCTGGGGCAGTGACCGCGCGCTGGGCGGCCAGGGAGCGGCGCGTGACGCCGTTCTGTGGCGGACCCCTCGCATGACTGCGCTGCGGCCGCCGCAGTGCGGTTCCGCGCCCGCTTCAGGCCCAGCTGTCTACTCCTCCGTTAATTGGCTGCCTGCTCAGTGGTCACGGCTGCTGCCACTGAAGCGATCAAGGATAGCCATCACCTGTCAGATGCACCCTTTTTCTTTAGAAAATAAAAGCCTATCAGCAGCTGTTCCTCTCTCCACTGAAAACAGTTATGTGTAACTTTTAAGGATCCTAACAAAGAAACCCTCCCACCCTGAAAAATCCATCATCAGCGCAAGCTTGCCAGTTTTTGTTACCACCTGGCATTCGAACCAAGCGTTTTCCACTTAAAGGCTAATTCAATTGTGTAGGATTACGTCTTTTCTCCACCAATGTCTTAATTTGGTGATGCACGCTTTCAAAACGCAGCGCATTAACGTGATCAGTTGCACGTATTTTGTACTAGTGAGAGATCAAAGCTACCTTCTCGGTGCCGTGTGGATGGGACCTGCCGCTGCCCTGTAACTGAGACTTGCCGCTGCCCTGTGACTGTCGCCCGTTAATGCCGTGTGACTGAGACTGAGCCGTGCCCCGACAGCTGGGACTCTGCCGGATCTGGGACGGCGGCGCGCGGCGGCCGCCGTCACCGCTGGACGGCCTGCGGAGCCGACTGTAACCAGGCGTGCACGCGGCCGGCCCGACTGGCGGCGCCGGCCGCCGTCCTCACCATTCAGCCCGAGGACTGAACCGCCGCCGGGCCCTGCCCCAACAACACTTTTCGGTTTTCTCATGTTTCTTGTGTTACGTGACATAGCGTCGGTTTTGTAAAACCTAAAAAAACTTATAAATTATCAAAAACAAACGAGAATAAAAAGTTAAAAAGTACAAAAAGCAAAAAATGTGATAGTGTACTGTATGCTTGAGTCAGCGTAACGTGTGCGAGTCTAGAACGTGTGATCCGGTCCGCCTGTACCTAACTTTGGTTTTGCAAAGCAAATAATTATATTGGCGGTGACCTGTTAAGTTCGCATAGTGTCATATCGTGCAGATTTTTATCCAAACAACTTCTATTCCCTGTCTTTCGCAATAGCATTTGGTGTGATCCGGGCGTTGCCCCGTACCCGTTGGCGGATTCCGTGTGCTGAGGTGCAGTGTGAATCAGGCCGGACCGCCGGCCGACGCCAGCGCCACCTGCGCCGGCGCCGGCCGGCTGCCCTCTGGAGAGCGTGTGTGCGCGTGCCGCCGCGGCGGCGCTGCCGATAGTGTGTCTGTGTATGCCTGAGCAGCGGCGGTGACGGCGCGCCCCCGGCCCGATGACGCTCCCCTGAAGCCCGACCCTTACCGGGGAGGCCGATGGTGTGCCGGGGGTGGCGCCGCCATCGCCGCCGCTGCGCCGCGCCGCCGCCGGCCGCGGTGAGCCCGCCCTGATGACGCAGTCCTGACCGCGCGTACCCGCGGTACCGGGCGGCTGATGGGGCGGCGGGCCCACTGCGCCGGCGGCGGCGCAGCGCCCTCAGCGCCGCCCGGCGGTGCCTGTCCCAGTCCAGCTGTGAGGTGTGCGGGCTGGCCGTCAGTGGCAGTGTGCCCCGTGCCGTAGACCGAGGGCATTAGCGCGGCCAGTGACCACCGGCGGACGGCCGGGCGGCGGCTCCGCGCGTGTGCCGCCGCCCGGCCTCGGGGCCTCGGCACCGCAGCCCAGGGCTGCGGCCCTGACAGATAACAATACTGATGTCGCTTTAGGCCCGTACTGACTGACTGTCCAAATTCAGGAAATAGACGTTTTATTTTTTCACTTATGTTTATGGACATGGTGGCCGATATAACACATATTTACACATCTTTACACCTGGCGCCGACACGTCGCGCGGCATTATTCATAATGTACAAACTATATCAATAAACTCTCGTCTTTTGGGCAGGATGATACTTGCATTGTTGATTAGCGGTTGCTCGCACTAGCCCTCATCAGGCACCCCCATGACCGCGTCGCGGCTCGTTGCGTCCTACACAGCTGTTCAGCGGCCGCTTCCGACCCCCGGCACTATTGACTGGTCACCGGATCTGACCCAGCTTCGTGGGACCAGCTCCGGTGACGACAAAGGCTTCTGCTGAAGCCACGGCAGCCGTACCAGCCAGCCTGAACTAGGCGACGCAGGCATTCCGGCCCAAGGCGCGGCCTGTCGTTGCGACTGAGGCGACAGCTACACCTCGCCCTGGTTGTCGATGGCGTTGTAGGTGACCCAGTCGCGGGCGATGGGCGCCGACAGCATCTCCTCAGGGATGCCGAACGCCTCCACCAGCTGCAGGGTGTGCGGTCCCAGCTCTGTGCAGAGCTGCGCCGCCGCCGCGCTCACGCCGGCGCCCACCTGCCCAGCACAGCGGCCATTCAGACGCCGACCCGCCGCATAGGCCTCCACCCGGCCAACAACCACTCCAGCACGTTTGGATCGCATCCGCACTGATCGCTTTGAAAAGCAGCACGCCCAGGGGTTAGTGGTGTCACACAAATTCACGAAGTGCACGAACCACCAGCACAAGACTCTGCAGTGAGACTCGTATACAAAACCAGATATTAAAACCCGTGTTAAAGATTACTACTGACTACTTTCGGAATTCTAAACAAAAAATATTTATGGACAAAGTAGGTTTGAGAATGAGGAAACCACATGTAATTTCCGACCTCGCGTCTCGTCTTACTACCCTCGTCTGACTCCTAGTATACAGTGTACTTAGGAATCTGGCAACTTGCGGTAGCTTGCGGCATGAGACGTTGCTGAGGCGGTGCCATTTGTTAAAACTGATCACTTGACATACGCTACCAGATGGAACGGGATTCCTTTCCCCCATTGGGCACATATAAGCCCTAGCCATGTTCCAGCTGTCAGCACAGTTTTGTCAGCACCAATCAGCGGGTCGCG
This sequence comes from Lepas anatifera, assembly GCA_034440635.1. NCBI lineage: Eukaryota > Metazoa > Arthropoda > Thecostraca > Lepadidae > Lepas > Lepas anatifera. The sequence continues at coordinate 996,970 of JAOTON010001028.1, read as the reverse complement.
TTGCGCCTACGTCACAGGATTGTAGCCTCTCCCCGGGAACTAGTTCTAGAGGTTTTACGGGCTGATGGCCTGCTGTTTGCGCTGATGAAAAATAGTAAGTGCACGAGGCGGCAGCCTAATATTTTTTAATTGAATAAAGGATTAAGTTCCCTTTACTTAGCACAAACAAGAGGCGATTATGGCACTGATGTTACTTTTCTGGAGGAGAGGTTAGAGGTGCTGCTGACAAAACTGTGCTGACAGGTGGAACAGGGCTCCTGTTCCAGCTGTCAGCACAGTTTTGTCAGCAGGACCTCCAACCTCTCCTCCAGAAAAGTAACATCAGCGCCATAATCACCTCTTGTTTGTGCTAAGCAAAGGGAACTCAAATCTTTAAACCATTAAAAATATTAGGCTGCACTTCGTGCACTTACGGGTTTTCATCAGCACAAACAGCAAGCCGTCAGCCCGTAAAACCTCTGGAACTAGTTCCCGGGGAGAGGCTACAGTCCTGTGACGTAGGCGCAACGCGGCCCGCTGATTGGTGCTGACAAAACTGTGCTGACAGGTGGAACAGGGCTATAGCCTCAGCAACTGAGGCGCCCTAAAACCCCAATCATCTCGGATTCCTTTCCCCCTTAGCTCCCTTTATTTCGAACTTTAAAACGTCCGGAAATTTAATGCAGAGCTTTGGGTGAAATGAAAACAAAATATACCAATAGTGGTTTCTCGACACGCTCTCCACAACTGCATCTCGGTTCAAGACCCATAAAAGTGTAAAGAGCACGGTCTACACACGATGCCTTTTTGGAGGGCCCCTTGTGTTTTAGCCCTAGAATTCTAGAAAATAACGTTCTATATTGCTATTTTCTACTGATTAGAAAAATACTAGTTTCAAACCGAAATTCCGCAACCCTGATACAAGTATACAAGATCAGTGAATGGTCGAGGCTATTTTCGCCATTTGGCCGATGTCTGTTGCGGTGGGCGTTGCTCTGCCCACCTTAGGGTGCAGCAGTCCGGAGGTGACCAGCTGGCCCAGGTTGGTCTCCAGCAGGCTGAGCAGGTGCAGGTGGTACAGCTTGCCCAGGGTCTGCGCCAGCTCCGGCTCGGCCGCCACCGTGGCCGCGAACCGCTCCGAGACCAGCCGGTCGGCGTAGGCCCGCGCCGCCGCCTGCACCGCGTCACTCTCCCGCAGCATCCAGGCGTCAAACAGGCCCTCCCGGCCCGCCTGTCGCGCAAACACAGCACCCAGGCGTCACACAAGCCCCCTGCCGCGCACACCAAACAAGCCCTCCCGGCCTGCCTACCACACACACACATAGCATCCAGGTGTCAAACAGACCCTCCTGCCGCACACACACACAGCATCCAGGCATCACTTAGGCCCTCCCGGTCCGCCTGCCGCACACACAGCATCCAGGCGTCACACAGGCCCCCCCGGCCCGCCTGCCGCACACACAGCATCCAGGCGTCACACAGGCCCTCCCGGCCCGCCTGCCGCACACGCAGCATCCAGGCGTCACACAGGCCCTCCCGGCCCGCCTGCCGCACACGCAGCATCCAGGCGTCACACAGGCCCTCTCGGTCCGCCTGCCGCACACACAGCATCCAGGCGTCACACAGGCCCTCCCGGTCCGCCTGCCGCAAACACAGCATCCAGGCGTCACACAGGCCCTCCCGGCCCGCCTGCCGCACACACAGCATCCAGGCGTCACACAGGCCCTCCCGGCCCGCCTGCCGCACACACACTGCATCCCTGCCACATACACAGCAGCGGGGCGTCAAACAGACCCTCCCCTGCCGCACACATACATACAAACGCCTCAAACAGGCCTCACATATACAGCAGCCGAGACACAGATACACATAGGTAGGAGGCCACATCCAGCCGACCGCAGCACCCCAGCCCTGGTAATGCGCACGGTTTCGATAGCCGCAGATCCGTCAGTTTCGAAAATGGCATGGACGTTAAGTGGGTCGGGCCCCAGATGGCCATCACGCCACGGGGAGTGTGGAGTCCACCTGTCACCACCAGAGTTGTGCGACTCGCGAGTCAGAGTCGGAGTTTAACTCAAATTCCGACTCATTTGACTGAGTTGAGTTGAGTTGAGTCGAAAACATTAGACAAGTAAGTTGAGTTGAGTTGAGTCGGTTCACAACACATCAATGAGTTGAGTTGAGTTGAGTTGTGAAGATAGCGAGTCAAATGAGTTGACGAAAAAGTTGGCTCAACAGGTAAACATGTTGTTAAGTAAAAGTGTCTGAATTTGCCTACCTTTTGCAAACCTCCTTTGACCTTTAAAACATTTTTCCCCAGTGCTTCAATTGTTTAAATCAAAGTTTCAATTTGTTTCAATAAACCAATAATTATATGGTTCAATTGCTTATTTTAAAGGCCCATCCGGTCTGAAGGAATCCCTAGGCACGAATAATACATGCACTCAAAAAATTAAACAGGTTCCTATCACTGGCTTTGAAGTGGTGGAACGCACTACAAAATACATTTCAAAACTCTCAAAAACTTTTCATCTTCAATATTTAATATTACTTCTTTACTTTAAACACTCCAACAACACGCGTCGTCGTTGCTGATTGTTGTCGTCAGTGGTGGTTTTCTGTTGAAAAACAAATTCAGCCGAGTATGGGTTCAAGCTTAACTAGCCTCAAGGCAAAAGTGTAAATATCACGTGATAATTCATGAAGTAATGTAAATATTTATACGCCTACGTGCTACATTTATCCTTCTGTCCTAAATGCGCCGTCTGCCGCCACCCTTTTCATTTTACCTATCAATAGCAAATACTGCTATTAGCATTGAAAAATTGGACCTTTGATTCGACAAAAATGTTGAGATGTCTTTATTGCAAGAATCAGAGGAATTATTTCTTGCTACTGTTTTTGTCTGATCAGAGACCCTTACTTGGCATCTGTGTTTATTTGGATAGCTATAATATATTAGCAATTTTCTATGTAATCGTTCTTCAATTTTGCTTGAAGAGCGATAGATATGTATTTTATTAGAGGTTCTGACTGAAGCTGAAAATTTGATTGGTTTAAAATATGAATATATTTAAATCCAACACATGAACGTTGATAGAATTTTCATTGCTATTGTCCTTTGTTATATATGGTATACTTTTCCTGGGGTTTGCTGTAATTCTTATAATTAGCAATTACAACTAGGTAATTATTGCTTAAATTTTGATAAAACTCTAGGGATATTAATTTTAATTTATAAAAATTATCTAGCCTCATTCTTTAACAGAAAAAGCAATACCTATACCATCCCTACAAATCAAAATACAGTTTATATCATGTTCTTTTAGCTTGAATCTTTTTTGACAGTATGGAGGCTCAATTTTTTTGCCTGTGTTGGTGTAACCTTAGCGCTTTTAGGGTCCTTTCCATTCCATTTACCTAGTTTTATATGCAATGCTCCTTTTAGAAGTAATTGCAGCATGTGGTAGTTTTTTTGGGCAGTGACAGTCTGGAAGAATTAAAAAGTTATTCATGGTTGCTGGGTAGTTGTTAACCAATGTTTGAATGCCAATTAATTAATTTTGCTTCCATTAATCTTCTGTTTCATGTCAGACTTTCTGAACAGCTTGATTTTTGCTGGTTTATTGATTTATTTCTTATTTTTTATATGTATATATTTATCATGTATTTATTTAATTTTGCAAAAGAGTCGAAGTTTGAGTTGAGTTGAGTCGTGAGTTGAGTCAGAGTTGAGTCGGATGAATTTAGCCGTGAGTCGGAGTTGAGTCGACTCACTGAACTCTTGATCATGAGTTGAGTCGGAGTTGAGTCAACTGCTCTCAGCACTTGAGTTGAGTTGAGTCGACTCAAGAAAATTCTGAAACGCACAACTCTGGTCACCACCTACCTTCATCAGCTTGAGGCCCAGCACGCCGAAGGTGGCGTGCTCGCGGGCCACCAGCAGCGCGTGCAGGGAGGCCGGGTCCGACAGGTCCACCTGCACCGGCTCCGGCTTCTGGGGCCGGAACACGGCCAGACGCTCCTTGGCCACCTGCGGCCGCGTCACACGTCACTACCTGCGACCGCGTCATACATCACTACCTGCGACCGCGTCATACATCACTACCTGCGACCACGCCACACATCACAACCTGCGACCACGCCACACATCACGACCTGCGACCACGCCACACGCTACCACCTGGAGCCGCGTCAGGTCACCACCGGCAGCTACGTCACACGTTACCACCTGCAGCCATGTCACACATCACTACCTGTGACCGCGTCATACATCACTACCTGCAGACGTCATACATCACTACCTGCTACCACGTCACACGTCACTACCTGCGACCACGTCATACATCACTACCTGCGACCGCGTCATACATCACTACCTGCGACCACGTCACACGTCACTACCTGCGACCACGTCATACATCACTACCTGCGACCACGTCATACATCACTACCTGCAGACACGTCACATGTCACCGCCTGAAGCTACGTCACACATCACAACCTGCGACCACGTCATATATCACTACCTGCGACCACGTCATACATCACTACCTGCAGACACGTCACATGTCACCGCCTGAAGCCACGTCACACGTCACTACCTGCGGCCACGTCACACATAACCGGGTCCAATGCCAAAGACAGCGTGCACAAGGACGGCATCCCATTCCGAAGTTGTGCAAGGTTTCACACGGCATTAATAAGCGTTTGATAATAATACAAATCCATATTTTTAGTTCTACACGGATCGACAGGACAGCACTGATCATACAGCGTTGTCTCTAATAATCAGTTATTCGTTTCCACCAACGATCCGCTGATATGAACACGTGATTACGAGATCAGGGACATTTGTCATCAGTGGGTGATTCTTGCAACAGCAGAGTTCAGGTGACTGACAGATTATTACAGATTATAACAGGAAAAACAAATGCTTCAGAGGGGAGAGTCAGCGGACAGACCAGGAACGTTCCTGTTCATCTTCTCGGGGGTAGCATTGCCGAAGAAGGTGCGAGTAGGTTGGATGGCGATCCGAATCAGTTATTTCGCTCTCAGCCGTTGCTTGCGTGCCAGGCATTCGGTCACGCCACCAGGAGCTCGAAAGGAAGAGAATATTTATATTTGACATACACAGCATCTCCACTATCCATGTGGCTATTCTGACGCCGGTCGTAATGAAGATGAGGGACGTGTAAATGACAAACTTAAGCAAAAACACACTGTAGGATAAGGATAAGGATAGGGTGGTTGATGGGGAAGGACAAGGATTATCCACGGGGAGGGTCGCCACAGGCGCCGCGCTCAACCCATGGAGTGAGGTAGTGGGACTTGATGAAGGGATCCGGTGAAAAAAACATGGAAAACAACAAACAAACAAGGCGTGACGATGACGGTGATTATGAATTATTCTCGTTATTTGTCGACTGGTCTCTTTTTTCATTCTTCGCTTTTGTCTTCGTGATTCCTCGTTTTCGTTTCTCAGGTCTTAAAAGATGATGATGTTGAATGTTCGGCTGATACATATTCTTAGAGGCCACTCCACATGCAAATCGTGTAGGTACTCTCAAACTACAGTTGTTCCAATATGTGTGCTCCTTGGGTATTTCTGTTTTCATTTAAAATGTTGTCTTCAAGTTAAACATCACTTTTTCTGTGTTCCTCTATTAACCTTGCCTTCAAGTTGTATGCATCTTGAATCTTGTATTATAAGTTTAGTCTGGAAATGATATAAACCGGTCAAGGCCTTCATCGTTAGCGAACCTTGGCAGCGGACAATATTTTCAGTTTCTGATCCGGATACTTCTTTTTCCAAGCGGCACTAAAAATCCCGTGAGTCGCAGCGAAAAATCAAGCGAAAAATTAAGCTGCGAAATAATGATGGACGACCAAAAGTCAGGAAATATTCCATATTTTATCTTGCTGTATCTACTCCCACAAGTGTTTGACGCGAATGAAAATTAAATCATGATATAGCCGAGAAAAGTAACAATACACCATCGTAGTATCGACTCCGAGTTTAGGTTAAAATAGGATACATTTCGTTAATTTCTTCAGCATCGAAAACACGTCTTCCCCCTGTGAGCGACCAACTCGAATGAAGTTTGAAAACTCGAATGAAGCGACCAACTCGAATGAACCTTCCTGGCGAGGACCTGGGGCCTGGCACAACTCCACTAACTGCGAGGCAAACAAACCACAATGAGCACGAAGCGTGGAGCACACCAGTAGCCTGGCAAAGCCGAGTTTTAGCTTCACAGCAACGGTTTCAGCTTTTACCGCACAACTGTACGCGACTTCGTGGGATTTAAGACACATCAGTTGCTTTCCGGAGCGAGATTTCGCACTGCCACGGACTGCTGGGCTGTTCTCCAGCGGCAGCACAGACGATCCTGCAGCTCCCGACGGTGATAACCAGCTGCGGTACTGGCGCATGCTTTCTTAGGACACCCAAATATTCGTATTTCAGATAACGAAAAAGTAGATAAAGTTGCGAAAGAGGGATGTCAGTTGGCACCTTCTCGGCCGTTCACAATCCCTGCTCATGACCTCAAAGCGTCCTTCTGAGCGCAGTAAGATTCTAGTAGCAGACCAGGTGGACTGCAGAGACAGCCGGTTTCTTGATGCAATGGCCTACCATCATCTCTGGGGCATTATGAGTCGAGTCATAGGCGAAGCAGACGGGAAGAGGGAAATCTTACAAGGCGCCGCATCGGCCACTTCCACACTGCGCACGCTCACTACCTGAACAACACCACCCCCCAACAATACTCGTGCCGTGACAGCCACCTCAATCTTCAGCAGGTTTTACGCGAGGATTGTTGTTATCAGCTGACACTAATTCCGCGCCGATAATTCCAGCCGGCTCCTCTCGGACAGTTTCTGGGCAGCAACGCTATTTTGGATATCGGCCAGGTTTTTATCTTACTGAAAAATACAGTTTGGCATAGTTTACACCCTCCGTCATTGTTCTAACCGACACCCCCAGTTTCGAGTCTTGAAATAACCAAGACAGCGCAGAACTGATCCCATCTGATAACGTCGGGCACTGCATAGCCTTTCTGCCGCTGATGTGGCCTTAAAGCCCAATATTACCACTGCTCCTACACTCGCGAAAGGCGCGTTGCGCCTTGTTCGAGTTTATTCATCCACCTCCAGAATTACCCGCAACCATACTCCGAGACCGGAGCGACCCGATAGGCAGCGCCTGCCGTGAGCGCCGCGCCGGCGCCGACCCTACCTTCTGCATGAGGACGGAGTTGTCGCCCTCGGCCGTCATGGCCGCGTGCGCCGAGCCCATGAACACGCCGAACCTGTTGCAGGCGAGGTAGCCGGCCCCGCCGCAGCGTTCTCTGCAGACGGTCACCACCTGCGGTCCGGCGGCAGCCTCAGTCAGCGCCCTGAACCAGCGAGCCCGCCGGTACCCAGCTAAACACCCCCGAGCCAGACGGCTTCCAGCCAAACACCCCCCGAGCCAGACGGCTTCCACGAAACAAAGCGGCAATACTTCTGACCCCACAACTGTCTGGATAATGGTTGGAAAATATTACCAGAATTGCCCTGGGACGGCCCTGAGGTCCTGGGCTAGGATAACCCAATTCTGCCCCACCCTGATTTATTTTAAGCCAAAACGAGAATAAGACGCTGTCTTTTCCTGAACGGAAATGGAACTAATTCCATATTCACCGCGTATGCACTTTCAGCTTATTTTGGTCTGGATAATGGTTGGAAAATATTACCAGAATTGCCCTGGGACGGCCCTGAGGTCCTGGGCTAGGATAACCCAATTCTGCCCCACCCTGATTTATTTTAAGCCAAAACGAGAATAAGACGCTGTCTTTTCCTGAACGGAAATGGAACTAATTCCATATTCACCGCGTATGCACTTTCAGCTTATTTTGGTCTGGATAATGGTTGGAAAATATTACCAGAATTGCCCTGGGACGGCCCTGAGGTCCTGGGCTAGGATAACCCAATTCTGCCCCACCCTGATTTATTTTAAGCCAAAACGAGAATAAGACGCTGTCTTTTCCTGAACGGAAATGGAACTAATTCCATATTCACCGCGTATGCACTTTCAGCTTATTTTGGTCGGGAACATAGAACTTAGAATGAGCAAAAACAGTTTCATAACTCTTCACCAAATGTTTCAATGGGCCATCGATAACATGTAAAAAGAAGCTGAGCCAACAGCCAAAAATTCCAGGAAGTTTCTTGCGACCCATACAAAACAGGAAAGTGAAACAGCGCTCAGCACGGGGCGTAGCGCACCTTCTCAAAAAGCCAGGAGGAGACGGGCTTGATGGCGCAGCACATGGTGACCACGTCAGCGTGCTCGGAGCCGTCCTCCGGCTGTCCGGCCCACCGGTCCTGCGGCATACGGAACACCCAGGGTCACACGGAGCCGTCCTCCGACTGTCCGGCACACGGCACACCCAGGGTCACACGGAGCCGTACTCCGACTGTCCGGCACACGGCACACTCAGGGTCACACGGAGCCGTACTCCGACTGTCCAGCACACGGCACACTCAGGGTCACACAGAGCCATCCTGCGACTGTCCGGCGCACGGCACACTCGGGGTCACACGGAGCCGTACTCCGACTGTCCGGCACACGGCACACTCAGGGTCACACGGAGTCATCCTCCGACTGTCCGGCACACGGCACACTCAGGGTCACACGGAGCCGTACTCCGACTGTCCAGCACACGGCACACTCAGGGTCACACAGAGCCATCCTGCAACTGTCCGGCGCACGGCACACTCGGGGTCACACGGAGCCGTACTCCGACTGTCCGGCACACGGCACACTCAGGGTCACACGGAGTCATTCTCCGACTGTCCGGCACACGGCACACTCAGGGTCACACGGAGTCATCCTACGACTGTCCGGCACACGGCACACTCAGGGTCACACGGAGCCGTCCTCCAACTGTCCGGCACACGGCACACTCAGGGTCACACGGAGCCGTACTCCGACTGTCCGGCACATGGAACACTCAGGGTCACACGGAGTCATCCTACGACTGTCCGGCACACGGCACACTCAGGGTCACACGGAGCCGTCCTCCAACTGTCCGGCACACGGCACACTCAGGGTCACACGGAGTCATTCTCCGACTGTCCGGCACACGGCACACCCAGGGTCACACGGAGCCGTACTCCGACTGTCCAGCACACGGCACACTCAGGGTCACACAGAGCCATCCTGCGACTGTCCGGCGCACGGCACACTCGGGGTCACACGGAGCCGTACTCCGACTGTCCGGCACACGGCACACTCAGGGTCACACGGAGTCATCAACCGACTGTCCGGCACACGGCACACTCAGGGTCACACGGAGTCATCCTACGACTGTCCGGCACACGGCACACTCAGGGTCACACGGAGCCGTCCTCCAACTGTCCGGCGCACGGAACACTCAGGGTCACACGGAGCCGTCCTCCGACTGTCCGGCACACGGCACACCCAGGGTCACACGGAGCCGTACTCCGACTGTCCCGCACACGGCACACTAAGGGTCACACAGAGCCATCCTGCGACTGTCCGGCGCACGGCACACTCGGGGTCACACGGAGCCGTACTCCGACTGTCCGGCACACGGCACACTCAGGGTCACACGGAGTCATCCTCCGACTGTCCGGCACACGGCACACTCAGGGTCACACGGAGCCGTCCTCGGACTGTCCGGCACACGGCACACTCAGGGTCACAGGGAGCCATCCTCCGACTGTCCGGCGCACGGCACACTCAGGGTCACACGGAGCCATCAACCGACTGTCCGGCACATGGAACACTCAGGGTCACACGGAGCCATCCTCCGACTGTCCGGCACACGGCACACTCAGGGTCACACGGAGCCGTCCTCGGACTGTCCGGCACACGGCACACTCAGGGTCACAGGGAGCCATCCTCCGACTGTCCGGCACACAGCACACTCAGGGTCACACGGAGTCATCCTCCGACTGTCCGGCACACGGCACACTCAGGGTCACACGGAGTCATCCTCCGACTGTCCGGCACACGGCACACTCAGGGTCACACGGAGTCATCCTCCGACTGTCCAGCACACGGCACACTCAGGGTCACACGGAGCCGTCCTCGGACTGTCCGGCACACGGCACACTCAGGGTCACAGGGAGCCATCCTCCGACTGTCCGGCACACAGCACACTCAGGGTCACACGGAGTCATCCTCCGACTGTCCGGCACACGGCACACTCAGGGTCACACGGAGTCATCCTCCGACTGTCCGGCACACGGCACACTCAGGGTCGCACGGAGCCATCAACCGACTGTCCGGCACACGGCACACTCAGGGTCACACGGAGCCGTCCTCCGACTGTCCGGCACACGGAACACCCAGGGTCACACGGAGCCATCCTCCCACTGTCCGGCACACGGCACACTCAGGGTCACACGGAGCCGTCCTCCGACTGTCCGGGCACACGGCACACTTAGGGTCACACGGAGCCGTCCTCCGACTGTCCGGCACACGGCACACTTAGGGTCACCCAGCGGCGCTGTCTCACCCTGTTGGGAGCCATGAATAGCCGATGCGGGATCCTCCACACACGCAGTCCAACTACAACATGTTCACACTGAGCCCGGAAGACCGAAGCGGTGAGCGGCCCTGGCCATGACTGTGGAGGCAGGGTGCCTCCCCTGCGCACGCTCACCTTGACGTAGTCGACGCCCAGGTTGAGGGCGTAGGTGTGGGCGATGAGCGGCAGCAGGGCGCGCTGCTGCAGCTGGTAGCTCAGGATGGGCATGTCCGACTTGCCGCGTGGACCCACAGTCAGCCGGGTGGCGGCGTACCGCGCGGCGATCGCCAGGCACGCCTTACTGCCGCCCTGCCCAGAGCGTAGCGGAAAACAGAGGTCAGGCGAATAGCAGGATCCTGCGCATCAGACACAATAGGCAACACTGATGTCTACGTTATCCATGCACGTTCACTGCAGAACAGGGGCGGCGACGGGTCAGCTGCGGAGCCACAGAGCGTTTTACTGTCTCTGACGGAGATAGGATTTGCAACCGTGACCGACTGAGACGAGCAATACTGAACTAGCCTAGTCTAAACCAAATGGCTATGTTTGCTCTCTGCTTGTGAACTAACAATCATAACCAAGTCTGACGTACAAAGGAAAAATAAGATACCCCTCAGGGGACCGATCTTCATTTGCCGGATTCGTCCGGCAAGTAAAGATTGGAGCAACGGGGTGTGACGCGCCCGGGGCCCCAGTCAGCCTTGGGAGGCACTTTGTCGCATCGCCGCGGATACATCTTTTCTAGCCCTCCGACGGCCGCCGCCTCTTCCGACTTCCCTCGGTTAGAGTCGGCGTCTGTCGTCGGTGGCTCTGGTGATGAGGTCCGCGGCGATGCTGATGATTGCCTTACGGGCCCTTTGTTACCTGGTCGGTAACCGTATTGGATCGGGTCAGATCTGTCCTGCACCTCCCAGTATGTAGCTCTTGTTTGTTTTTGTTTTCTTATTTTGTTGATTATTTTTAGTTCATTTCCTCTTTTTATGCTTCAGTTATTGGTCCCACAGTTATTTGCCTTCTTCGGCATTTTATGGGTGTAAGGCGCCCACTCGAGGCCTATCTCGAGCCCCGGCGACGAGGTTGACGGGATCCTGCGGGGTTGAGGTCCCCCTCGGGCGGGTCAGTCCCGAGGGCTCCAGCACGCACGCCCCCTTTGGCCCAGATATCTCGATCCAACCGGGGGTAAGCCGTCCGTAGGCTGCCGCGGGCGGCCTAGCTACGCGGCAGTGTCTACGGGCACTGTCGCTCGGTCCAGCTGGGCAGGGGGGATTATGTTTCGGGCGTGCGGCGCGGCGCCCTGCGCGGTGGGGACTGTGATAGCTCGTGCCGGGCGCGACGCGGGCCGGGGTTTCGGAAACCGTCGATTTGCGAGACTCCGGCTTGTTGCGCGCGCCTGGTAGACCGCAGTCTCCGCTGCGTGAGGGCTGCCGCGTTTTGCTTCGTCCCGACTCATGGCCCTGCCGGCACAAGGGGGTGGGTGCGCTCTGATCGGAGGGGTTGTGTGAGTACCTCTCGCCCCTCTGAGACGGGCGCACCTGCCCCCCGTAGGCACTGTACCAGCCCCCGGGCCCAGCTATTGACAGCTGGCAACCCGGGGGGCCGAAGGTAAATATCTCCTCCATGGCATCTTTACAAGCTTCAACCTCCGCTAATCAGACTGCACGGATTCCGAACTCGGCCACGACACAGACCACCCTGAGTTCACCCTCGTACACTGCCGATATGATGGATTTTATGGAAGCCAGGTCCCCCGCGCGGACTAGACCAGAGCTGGCTGGCTCCTCTACCTCTGTGTTGGACAAAACTTCTTCTAAGGTCCTGGTCCTCACTCTGGATGAGGCTCGAAAAATCAATCCCTTTCAGGTTGTTCAGGCGTTGTCTAAATTTGGAACCACGACGCATGTCTATCGGCACTCCGCCACCAAATTGGATGTGACCATGTCTTCAGAGGAAGAAACGCGCAGTCTGTTGTCAGCTAAAATCCTCTCCTACCCAGGAGAAGGAGGCGCCTTAGTTTCGATACCGGTGACAGTAGCTCTCCATCCGACAAAGAACAGCTCTACTAGAGTTGTTACTTGTCGGGAGCTCGCAGAGTCGACAGAACAGGACGTACTGAGTGGCTTGGATGAACAGGGGGTGACAAACGTGCGGAGAATGAGTAAGAGGCTTAACGGTGAGCTCGTAGCAACAAACACTTTCGTCCTTACATTCAACACTAAGGAGCTGCCTCAAACCATCCGTGTAGGCTGGCTTTCCGTGCGCGTGCGTAGATTCATACCAGACCCAACGCGATGCTACCGATGCCACAGATACGGCCATGTGGCGAAAGCTTGTAGAGGACGGAAGTGTGGGAGGTGCTCGTTGGTAGGTCACGGCTCAGCGTCTTGCGAGGCTGACGTCCCTATGTGCGTCGGATGTGGTGGCGACCACGAGGCGTGGTCGCGCAATTGCCCCATGTTCCTCTCTGAGCGGGAAAAGATGAAAGGTAAGGTCCTGGGAAGGTCTCCCAAAGAGACTGCAGCATCAGGAGATAGCCGCTGTGAGGTACCTGGCTTTCCCAAACCGTCTGTGATGGAAGAAACTACTGTGCCATCCTCTCCCTATCGCGACGCTCTTGTGGGCGGGCCTGAACGAGCGAGGTCGTCCTTCAATATAGATTCCTCCCTGCGGGATATCATGCACTTATCGGTCCGGGATTTTATGAGCCTTTGCAGTGGGCGGGTGCCACAGCCAGTTAACTGCCCGACAAGTGGAGTTAGGACCACGGCTGAGAAGTGCATACAAACTGACCCAATAAGGAACCCTGACGTATTCCCAGCAGCACCACTGCTTAGCGATCAGAGTGGGCACACAGCTGATAAGGGCACCCAAGCGGGTACCCATGAAGGGGGTGTGATGGCATGGGACGCCGCACCACCAGTAGACCTCTCCGGGGAGAGTGCTGAGACTGACGAGAGAGGGGAGCAGCCAGTCTCTGACTCGGGGGCTGCTGCACAAGTAGTAAAGAGGCAAACCAAGCTGCAGAGACGTGAATCGGGGCGCTCTGCCTCAGCGCCACCAAAAGGACGCAGCACTCGAAAGGAGCCAAGTGTAGCACTACTGCCAACCCCCGCAGATAACGACTCTACACTTATGCCACCACCATACGCTCCACCATCACCGCCGCCGAAGACAATCGACACAGGGTCCCGTGAAGAAAAGCGAAGGCTCTCCCTTGTCCAAGTTCGGGAAAGGCATCCCCCAACGCGGCGCCAAAAAGCATAAAAACCAGACTTTCTCTTCCGTGACACAAAGGGAAAGAAAATTTGGGTGCCCAGAGTCCAAAAAGAGTTTCCTATAAAAATAAAGCAAGCGGGCTCCCTAGAGAGTTTTGGAGAAGTCCAAAATGTTTGGCAGGATGTGCCGCGCCCTTGCGCTGTTAGTGATGACAGGCATTCCGGGCCGAGAGTCCGGGAGACCTACATAAACAGAAACACAACCTTCGTTCGCCGCTCTCCACCCAAGGGTCTAGGATATCCGGAGCGAACGGAGAGGCCACCACAAGCGTGGGACGCACGCACGGCTTGGTGCGTATCTGAAATGTATGACGGGAGAAGCTGGGAGACCTAGCTTACCAACCATCTCATTTTTAAGTGGCCTTTTCAGCCGACACATAATTGAAACCACATATATTATTAACACCTGAGAAGTTCTTGTAATGAAGGGCGCTATATGGCCAAGTCGCTGAAAGCGCCCTAAAATCCCAATACACACACAAAAAAAAGATAATTCACATTGCTAATACATTGGAACTACCCTTTTCCTTTGCACGGCAGGAGCGCTTAAAGGATAGATTAAAGGAAATGTGGTACCTTGGTCGAATCATGGATTTTAGTGTCATTAGGGGTACTTTGAGCCCAAAATCCTGGTACCTTCCATGATTTCTCTAAAATGTAAAATGGGCTAAATATTTTGATCTTTAAAATGCGCCTCTAGGGAAAAATAAATATATGACTGTGGATGATGTCATGATCTGGCAACCACTACCATATTCAATAGGCTTCAAGGGCTTTGATTGGCTGATACTCACCGTGACGTCAGCATATATCGTCACACAACAGCTGCCACCTGTGGTCTGCTGCTTAGAGATACATGAGGGGTACATTTCAGGTAGGTTTTTAGCTTTTACCTACGGAAACTTTGAGTTTCAAGACAAATGATATATTGAGTACCAGGTTTTCCGGCATGCTTTACAATGTGGCTATCTCAGTTAAAATCACGTTATAAAGCTGCCATATTCCTTTTAAAGAGAACTGTTACACACGCTGTATAGTCCTGGAAGCCGAGGCACGTCAAAACCATAATACATAACACACACTTAGAGCAGGCGCTATAAAAGTCGGAAAACGGCCACCGTTAAGTCTGGTTTTGCACCGATCACTTGTCAAGGCAGACCACCTGGCCTAACCAAGCGCGGTAGTCCACCGTGGCCACTTGGCTCCAGATCTGATGCTAACGAGAAGGCACTAACCTCGGGCATTCAAGATTTGGATTTGATTTGGATTGGGTTCGAGGCAAACCCGCAGCTTTGCCTCCTTTGGACTGCGGATCCGTTAACGAATCCTCCAGTCTGAGCAGGGTCGCCAGGATGGCTTTCCAGTCAGAAATAAACACACGCAGCAGTGGTAAGAAGCGACGCCGGTACGGATCAGTGTCAGTGTCGGTATCAGTGGTGGGCCAGTATCGGTGCCGGTATCAGTAGTGGGGTCAGTATCAGTGCCAGTATCAGTGGTGGGCCAGTATCAGTGCCAGTATCAGTGGTGGAATTAGTGTCAGTACCGGTATCAGTGGTGGGGTTAGTATCAGTGCCGGTATCAGTGGTGGGGTCAGTATCCGTGCCGGTATCAGTGGTGGGGTCAGTGTCAGTGCCGGGTATCAGTGGTGGGGTCAGTATCCGTGCCAATATCAGTGCTGGAATCAGTGTCAGTGCCAGTATCAGTGGTAGGGTCAATGTCAGTGCCGGTATCAGTGGTGGGGTCAGTATCAGTGCCAGTATCAGTGGTGGGATCAATGTCAGTGCCAGTATCAGTGGTGGGGTCAGTATCAGTGCCGGTATCAGTGGTGGGATCAGTGTCAGTGCCAGTATCCGTGCGGTATCAGTGGTGGGGTCAGTGTCAGTGCCGGTATCAGTGGTGGGGTCAGTGTTAGTGCCGGTATCAGTGATAGGGTCAGTGTCAGTGCCGGTATCAGTGGTGGGGTCAGTGTCAGTGCCGGTATCAGTGGTGGGGTCAGTATCAGTGCGGTATCAGTGATGGGGTCAGTGTCAGTGCCGGTATCAGTGGTGGGGTCAGTGTCAGTGCCAGTATCAGTGGTGGGATCAGTGTCAGTGCCGGTATCAGTGGTGGGGTCAGTATCAGTGCCGGTATCAGTGGTGGGGTCAGTATCAGTGCTGGTAACAGTGGTGGGATCAGTGTCAGTGCCAGTATCTGTGCTGGTATCAGTGGTGGGGTTAGTATCAGTGCCTGTGTCAGTGGTTGGGTCAGTGTCAGTGCCGGTATCAGTGGTGGGGTCAGTATCAGTGCTGGTATCAGTGGTGGGATCAGTGTCAGTGCCGGTATCAGTGGTGGGGTTAGTATCAGTGCCTGTATCAGTGGTGGGGTCAGTGTCAGTGCCGGTATCAGTGGTGGGGTCAGTGTCAGTGCCGGTATCAGTGGTGGGGTCAGTATCAGTGCTGGTATCAGTGGTGGGATCAGTATCAGTGCCGGTATCAGTGGTGGGGTTAGTATCAGTGCCTGTATCAGTGGTGGTGTCAGTATCCGTGCCAGTATCAGTGGTGAGGTCAGTATCAGTGCTGGTATCAGTGGTGGGATCAGTGTCAGTGCCGGTATCAGTGGTGGGGTCAGTATCAGTGCCGGTATCAGTGGTGGGGTTAGTATCAGTGCCTGTATCAGTGGTGGTGTCAGTATCCGTGCCAGTATCAGTGGTGAGGTCAGTATCAGTGCTGGTATCAGTGGTGGGATCAGTGTCAGTGCCGGTATCAGTGGTGGGGTTAGTATCAGTGCCTGTATCAGTGGTGGGGTCAGTGTCAGTGCCGGTATCAGTGGTGGGGTCAGTGTCAGTGCCGGTATCAGTGGTGGGGTCAGTATCAGTGCTGGTATCAGTGGTGGGATCAGTATCAGTGCCGGTATCAGTGGTGGGGTTAGTATCAGTGCCTGTATCAGTGGTGGTGTCAGTATCCGTGCCAGTATCAGTGGTGAGGTCAGTATCAGTGCCGGTATCAGTGGTGGGGTCAGTATCAGTGCCGGTATCAGTGGTGGGGTCAATGTCAGTGCCGGTATCAGTGGTGGGGTCAGTATCAGTGCCAGTATCAGTGGTGGGATCAATGTCAGTGCCGGTATCAGTGGTGGGATCAGTATCAGTGCTGGTATCAGTGGTGGGGTCAGTATCAGTGCTGGTAACAGTGGTGGGATCAGTGTCAGTGCCAGTATCTGTGCTGGTATCAGTGGTGGGGTTAGTATCAGTGCCTGTGTCAGTGGTTGGGTCAGTGTCAGTGCCGGTATCAGTGGTGGGGTCAGTGTCAGTGCCGGTATCAGTGGTGGGGTCAGTGTCAGTGCCGGTATCAGTGGAGGTGTCAGTATCAGTGCCGGTATCAGTGGTGGGGTCAGTATCAGTGCCGGTATCAGTGGTGGGTCAGTGTCAGTGCTGAGCGCTCACCACAGACATGGAGGCGATACAGATGCGGCCCGACAGCAGCTGGTCGGCCACCGTCAGGAACCTCTGCCGCGCGCCCTCTATGGAGGACGTGAACTCGCCGCCCGCCGCCACGTCCGAGTGCTTGTTGAGCAGGTGCTCTCGCGGGATGCGCACTTGGTCAAAGGATAGCTTGGCGTTGTCCACGCCGTTCAGGCCGATCTTCATGCCCATGTCCTCCACAGTGACGCCGGGCAGCACCTGAGGCGACACAGACCGACCATGTCATAGATGCGACGGCACCAGACTACCACAGCCGCGGCGGGACAGGAAGGGACGATACAGCCGCGGCGGGACAGGAAGGGACGATACAGCCGCGGCGGGACAGGAAGGGACGATGTCACAGTGACGCCGGGCAGCACCTGAGGCGACACACAGACCGACCATGTCATAGATGCGACGGCGCCAGACTACCACAGCCGCGGCGGGACAGGAAGGGACGATGCTACGGTGGCGGCGACACAGGAAGGGACGATGTTACAGTGGCGGCGACACATGACGGGACGATATTACAGTGACGGTGGGCCATGAAGGGACGATATTACAGTGACGGTGGGACAGGGCAGGACAATATTACAGTGACGGCGACACAGCGTGGAAAAATATTACAGAGGCAGCGACACATGGCAGGACGACATTACAGTGACGGTGGGACAGGGTGGGACGATAATGCAATAACGGATACACAGAGAACGCTGATACCAGGGTTGAGGAACGCGGAGAGGCGATATTTACATTGTGACGGCCAGCCAACGTCACGACACAGCATCCTCAACAGGAACTCGGTCGCATGCTGAAAATCATTGATTCTGAATACGACTCGTTTTCACGAAGCAGATAGATACACTCTGCAGTGCGTCCTCGGGCGAGCTGGCACGGATCAGCTGACCTTCATGTTGTCATCCCGGATGCGAACCAGAAAGCCGTGGATGCCGTGATTGGTGTCTCCGACCTTGAGGTGGGCGAACACCACTATCCACTTGGCGTGGATGGCGCCGTTGGTGATCCAGTACTTCTGCGCCAGCGTGCTGGGCGAGTGCACTACAAACTCGTCTGCCGGCACCAGCGTGGTCTCAGGCCGCGCCCACTGGCTCACACTATGTGTTCTTGTGAGCATAACAATTACAAACACAGATCACACTCAGGAGCGAAACCCTCCGGGTGGAGTAGAACATGTTCACATGATAGGTCACAATGAAATATAAATGCAGATACACCCAAGTTGATAAACATTTTGCAAGATGTTAGAGGATGCCTATTTTATCTACCGAGCCCGAAATATTTTTGGGTATACACCAAAACTCCAAAACAAAAATGCACATACTGTACCAAAATAAGTAGTATCATTAGTTGTTACCTACAGGAAAACAACACTTCGTTTCCTTTTTCAGGCGGCAAACTAATATTTTTACTGAGGGCAAAAGCTTCTGGGATGATAGTGAGGGCTTTACCTCAAGGCAGCAAGGAATATTAGGTATACCTTAAATAATTACAATCTAGGTGTTGATTGGCGTATTTTCCTGAGCCCGGCCAGGAAAGCACACATGAACAAACATGGCTCAACAAACCAATTTATGACTGCGAAGAAATTACAAGTCAAAAGAAACTTTTTATTGGAACTTCGATTCATTAGTTCCTTGGAGCAACAAGCTCTAAGCAACGCTCATATTTTCGCATCACAATCGACTTTGGAAAACCTTAGAAAGACTTACATCCATTACTTCAGCAAGTATGAACAATTTGACGCAATTTTTACTACAATAAAATTCTAATTTTTAGCACCTCATGGTCAGACCATGTAATCACACTCACGCCACAGAATCTCTGTACACATTTCCAAAATTGAAAGCTTTGGTCAACCAAATATTTGATAGCTCATTACCATTCCGAGTCTACGACAGCATTGATTTTGACATGTGTGGTCGTGGCAGGGGCGGTTACGTGAGAGATAACAAGCATGTGCTTTGTATGGCATGTGCAAATTGCCGGACGCTACCAAGAAAAGTCGATTTCCCAGCCGATTAGCAGAGAGCGTCGCATGCAGGGGTACAGTCGGCGCCAGCGGGTGGCTGAGAGCGGCTGACAGGTGCGTCCTCCATCCCATCCACACTCGGAGCGGCGGCAGCCGCCCCACCTCCGCTGACCGTTCTCTCGGGAAGGGGTGGGTGTGCGGGCCGGCCGCGCCGCACTGACAGCGCCCGTTATATAACTCGGCTGGCAGCCGGGCACCGGCGCCGCCCCTCCTCCGCCCCCACTGACGCACACACCCCACCCAACACTGGCACCGCACCGCCCCACTCCGCGCCGCTCCAAGGCGCAGCCGGCAATCTCTCTCGATTTGGTACTGAACAAAATAAATGGGCCGCGGGCCCCCTTACATGTAAAATATTGGACATTAATACTATTTAAAAGTTTGGCTGAGGATACCAGCCTAAGCCTCGCCGCTAACATGAACACGTTGCATTGACTTGCACCCTAACTTAGTATTAATGAATAATCAGCTGTGAAGTATAATTTCAAATTTGTCGGGGTTATGGTTAAATGAAATCTTTGAATGAATGAAATTTCATACCGAAACAAAAATCACCGCCAAAAAGAAGCCCTTGGGTGAAGTTTCAAGAAACATGCAGTCAAGTTAGTATTTTGTATATTTTCTTTTTGAGTCTGCCCTGGATGAGCCCCGATTCAGAGAAAGATGATCCGGCTGGAGAGGAAGATTGCATGCATGGGGAAGCACCCCGGATCCCCTCCAAGGCGATACAGTGACTCGGCCTCTGACTCCAGCAAAATCACGTGACTCCCCTGCCTGGGGATCCTACACCAAAACTATAGTGCCCTCGATAACCGTTTTCCTTTATAAGGCTCCCACTTAGATCAGTGACAGGCCCGTCTGCCCCCGCTCACCCCACAACCCACCCCTGCCTACTCCGTGAAATGCTACTAACACAGTCGGCAACGCGGTGGCAGCCCATCTATGAACAGTTGAGATGAAAACTGATAAGTGCTGATATGTAAATACATTCCGTCACAGTGAGCAAGCAAAAACGCCCCAGGCGGCGCGACCACATGCTTCTCGGACCACGTCCAGCCGTCTACACTGGCCTCCCACTACGTGTGACACTCACTATTGATACATTATAGGCATTCAAATATGAAATGTATGGCTGACAATTCATATTGGGAAACAACAATACTGTGTCCAAAGGGAGCAAACATATTACGAACACGAAAACATTTCATGCGAGAACGAGGGTTGATTGATTTGGCGTCTAACACAATCGACTGACAGCTCAGCCCCATCTCTGCCCAGCTGTGTACCATCGTTTGCAATCGCTCTGAATACTCCCTAAATAGGTTAATTGCCCACCTTAATTGTAGCAATTATGAGCGCTGGGCCTGCGCCTGGTGCTGGTGGCAGTGACTGACGTTAAGCACGACACAGGACTCGCCATGCAAAGCTGCGTGTTGGGAGGACACGGCTACATGGCCACGCAGCATTACTGTCCCACCGAACCCAAGGTGTTCAAGTGGGAGGGATGCTGCAATGCCTATTTAGTTTATGAGCCTGTGACAACCCTCTCACCCGTGGCCTTGTCGTAGGTGGCCGTGGTCTCCATCTCGACGGCGTTGTTGCCGTATCCGAGCTCGGTGAGGCCGAAGCAGCCGACGTCGCTGAGGTTGTCGATACCCTGCGGAAGGAGAACGGTTCCGCATCATTCACCGATCGGCCAAAGTCTGACGCATCATCGACACGCCGGGACGCTCTGGACTGCGCAGCGGACGCATCACTGATGATTGATGCGCCGAACACACGACGGTGATGTTTCAGGACATTATTTTTGAAAGCAGAAACAGCCTCGCTGAAAGCCATATTCGCAGTAGGTGGAGACCAGTAAGGCTAAAACCCAAGGCACGTACAAAGGTCGACATCATAACATAAGATCGTTGTAAGTCTCTCATGAGACGAACGCAAAATCGGTATTCAGGTTGACTTCGTAAGCTGGCGTTTTGCGGAAGATCGACTGCAAGATGCTCGTGTCACATTCACGGGCAGTTGAATACAAAACTTGCGTAGGTATGTCAACCTGAATAAGGATCTAACTTACAAACCTGGACCTGAATACCGACTAACTTAGTGAGGCCAACAATTGTAAGTTTTTATATAAGTTATGTGGAGGTAAAAACAAACCTTGTTCGTACGCAGAGTACGTGTGAAGATTATCCACCTGAATATGGCGCCCAGGGGGGTGACATTTCTATACAGCTTCATTGTTCAAAATTGTGCTGCCCAATCTATGCAAAAAAAAACGGGGAAATGACGCGTTCGTGATTGACCACCTCAAAAAAGCTACCATATCTGAAGGTAAAACTCCTTCATAAACTATACATATCTCCTCTACTGAATGCTTTGCTTCTCGTCTATTAGAAATATGAATTCTGGTGGCTGAAACACTCACATAAGTTTAACAAATTCGAGAGGCGTGCTAAAGATAAGTGCGCGCACGACCCTCTGCGTTAGTTAAATTTTAACACGCGCATTGACGGGGGTCTGAGCCACCTTCGCATTGACGGGGGGCGGGTACCCGCCCCCCTAAGATCTCGAAAACCACGGTAGGTAGCGAAAACGGTAAACGGCGTTGGGCTGCCCATCCACTTCTCCATCGAAAACATTTGAACCATTTTTTTGTCAGGTCACATTTAAGGTCACGAGAGGTCAAAACATGCCCGTCATAGGGATAACATGTAAATTCAGTTTTTCGGCCATTAAATCTGAACAAGTAAAGATAGAGCAAAACGACTTGAACTATATGAATCCTCTTAGCAAGCCGAATCGAATGATATATAAGTTGACCTTGCTAGGTCAAATCAAGGATTTGACCTGACCTGAGGTCAGGTCAGGGTCAAATTATATAAAATGCATATCATTAGAACCGCAAAGCCCAGGCGAGTCTAATGCAGCTAAAATAAATGCTCTATCACCATCCGTTACTGAGTTATTCCGTAAAAACAATTTTTCCTATGTATTTCCAATGGAGAGGTCATGCCTCGTACCTGACCTTAGGTCATCGATATCAAAAATACCGGAGCATATTTTAGAGAACTCGGTGGGGCCATTATATGGTATGAGTTTCAATCGGATAAGTTCACCCTGCTCCGACTTATGCTATCTTAAACTTTTTTTGAGGTCGGGTCACTTGACCTGTAATGGTGACCTGACCTGAGATGCCTTAACCTTAAAATTTTCACAGAAGTTGTAAAAATGATGAGGGAAAAGGTATACCAAGTACGGTGGCGCTACGCGCCGCCGTTTTTCTGCTATCTCCGAAAAACCCGAGGGGGGCGGGTACCCGCCCCCCGTCAATGCGCGTGTTAAGTTATACGATGCAAACCATACTCACCATAGACTCTTCGCAAATACATGTTGGCTACCCTGGGCGTTTAAATACATTCTTTATTTAATTACAATATCTTGCTTACTATCTTTGAAATGGCCCAGTTTTCGACCTGGATCTTTTTTTAGCAAATAGCTGGATGCATTTTAGCAAAGTGCCACTGAAACCCCAGCACGGAGTGCCGTAAATAACTGTAAAACATGGATAAGTGTAACGAACAGTATGAGACCTTCCAAGAAAGAAACAATCTTTAGATTCCTCCGGAACAAAAAATATATGTTGTGGTTGAAATTGTGTAGTATAAAAAGACCGAAAACTTCACCTGGAGTCCACAACAATATTCTACAGGCAAAATGTTTGATCCATGGACAAAAACGAAGATATAACTGATGCCTTAACAGTAAAAAACTCAAGCTAAAGAACAGCGCAGTACCTTTATTATCTCTGTGAGTATCACAGTTTATTGATATTATTCTTCAAATCCAATTCAAGGAGAAAGATGTATTATTTTATGGTTAAGTAAGAATATTAGCAGCGATGTATGCTTTTCATACAGTATATGAATCAAGGGCAGTTCCAGCATAGACGGATCTAAAACTTCCGATAGGATTCGATTTCCGATTCGTAATAAGTAGCAATACAATCTTAAGATACACCTCACTGCTGGGCTTATTATTCCGCAAAGTGACGCTACAGCGACGGTAAAATGACCTCGGTAGCAGATGACAGCAAAATGTACCAAATTTAGTGGAATAAAAAGGAACAGCAATTTCCTTATATAACGCCGCTTTTCTTTAAACTGTTGTGAAATTGGGCCATGAAAACTTGAACCGTTTTTGTTTATCCAAAATTAGCACGAACTTGGTCGTCATGTCGTGACTGACTCGCAACTTCCTCTGCCAGGATTCCAGGAATAAGAAGGTCTGCCTCGACGCACTGGAAAGGCACTACAGGTGTCAGCCAGGTAACCCCACATATAAATTCATATAAAAATCGGTGACATGAGGGTTTTGTTTTTGACACATTTTGGTCGATCTGTCAAGAACTGCCCCACATGTCTTGCCCGGTCAAGTATTTTGACGCTATCCACTCTGCACAGCAGCCTACAAGCATTCAAACTTCCGCGCGTTCATACTCAGGGGATAAAGTTAAACAAACCCGCTTAAACTCACTATCACTCATGCCATCTATTTCTAAGCTGCATCTTCTTAAGTTGCGAGCGGTAATTTGCTGACTGAACATTTTTAGCGTTGTTTGAGAAGGAAATTCCCTTATTCGAAATCAACAAGCTCATAAATGCCGTCTTGTTCAGTGCATGCAAGTAAAACCTCCGGAATATTGAGATGCCTGTTGTCAATATGTGACGTCACCATGTGGATTCATTGCACGGCAAAGTGTCGGTACCTTCTATATAAGGCCTTGATGTCGCCCAGATTGTCAAACATCTACGGAGCTCATGAGCGGGTTAAATTAAATTTGCGCATACGTCATTTGCGCATAAGCATACGTGTCCTGCAGTCCATAACACTTCCGTAAAATAAAGACCCAAACCTTTTTTGGTTCGTACGAGAGCCGAGTGTGATGGTGCAAATTCAATGAGTATTTTTGAAAGGCATTGACCTCCTACCATTCCGGAGACTTAGCGAAGAGGCGGGGTGGCCCCACCTTGAGCAGTTTGTCGTGGTGCCGCGCCGTTCCCAGCTTCAGCACCGTGCCGCCGAACAGGTTGAACTGCACAGTCATCTTGGTGCAGGTGCTGGGGTCGATTATGCCCACCAGCTCGTGCGCGGCGAAAATCTTCATCGGGTTGTTGACGAAATCCAATACCGAAATGAAGTTGTTATCGCAAACATCTTTCAGACGTTGAAGCGCCAGCTCTCGCTCTTCTTCCAGCGAGATGTTGTACCTGGTAAAGAGAGACATCATAGATATTTCCACAGAAAATGCTGCACCGACATTTCTGCTTGGTGATCCGGGCCATTCTGTACTTTTCCTAACTTCTGCATTACAGTGCGCAGAAGCGCGCCGGGCCGACCCAAAGCGGTGCTGTCGACGTGACCTTCAACTTGGCGCTGTCTTCAGTTACTCACAGACGACGGGCCACTCCGGAACAATGACCACTCACATGACAGTTTCCCCCCGAACATAATAAAAAAATGCACATTTTGAAGAGAGGTGGTTGTGGACGGTTCACGTTAGGTTAGAGAGTGATAGAAAAATCCAATGTTTCATTAGCAGCATGATCACCGTCAGCGCACCACGCAATCTGGTCTCATGTATGGTAATCGCCCAATCATTCTCCCATTCTCATGTTGTTTCCATCCTTTCGTCCGGCCCGACTGCCACGAATATAAGAAAACAGATAATAGCACAATTTTATTTTACCATCGAAACACTTGTATTGTATTAGTTACGAACACTCACACACATACGGTGGCTTTTCAAGCACCGTCGTAATGGACGTGAAGTGATGAAGACTATGAAAGGACACGGTAAGGACTAGGATGGATGAGGGTAAAGGAAGGTGGGATACTACCAGGAGGGGTCACTACTGCTAAGGCGCACGCGCTCGCTGCCTCCAGGTGGTTTATTTGTGTACATTCTTAACGTCATCGCCTTTCTAGTATTTTTGATAGAAGCACATGCCATGGTAATGATTGAAAATATGTAATCCAGTATAAAAATCACTGGCATTAAATACTTTGCTATTACGTGGGATCAATGGCGAAATAACGTTCTTATTGTATAGTCCCCAGAAAATAATACGACACACCAATACAAATCGAAGCTGGGCCTTACAGGCGGTTGCAGAGACCACGGATCAGACAGAAGTGACTTAGTTTCCAGCGGTTACTAGTCACGCGACTTGGAGGTCACGGCGCCCGTACAGCCACTCACCTGGGCCTCATGTAGGTGGCCGGGTCGCGCTGGAATTTCCGGAACTTGTCCCGCATCTCGTGGTTGTCGTGGTCCAACAGACGCGTCATCTTGGCTGTGTCGAAGCTCACCACCTGCTGACGCTCACGCAACTCCTGTGGCGACATGCTGTTGTTGAGCGGCGCCGCCGCCGTCTGCTGCCATCTGCCGGGAGCCACACCAAACATAGCCGGTCAAATGGCATCCTCTGACATCTCCCGGAGATCGCAACAAACACAGACGGTCAGGCTCCCGCTGTCGTTGTCTCTCGGGGTAATCACCAAAAATACGTTCCGTCAGACGCAGTCTGTAGCCATATGCCGGACGCCACATCAAGCACAGACGATGAGGCACCACCTGCTACCGTCCAGCGGCCAACTTCAACACTTTGTCTGGTTCAAATAGTTAATATTCCATACCGTATCAATACCAAGACTAAAGCAGTTGAAACATGTCCCAAAAAGTGCAGCTGTTACACGTAACATCACCATGTACTTTACCGTAGCTTCGCACAACTGAGCTTGCATTGTTCCGAACAAATACGAGATCAAGCACTTATGCACCTGTTGGCTGAACTTATTGCCACAAGCACCAGACGTGACGTGCCCTTGGTATTTACGGCAATCACCTGTCTACTTATGTACATCCAGCATGGGACGATGCTAATAATGTTTTTTCTTTACATTTCACTATTACCGAGATGAAGAAAAGTCACAGGCGTAATTCACGTTCAATTTCATGCAGACTATCCACAACGAAATCAAACCAGGTCTGCATCAAAAATTAATGCCAATACTGAGCTTGACAGCACATTTCGCAGAAAATATAGAGAATATAATGTTGGGATGTCTGGTGAAAATGTTCTGAGGGAATGACCTGAAAAACCTCACTGAGTGAAAATCCGAGTTAAATCTCCAAATAATTCCAAACAAACTCGCACAGAAATCTAACACAGTCTCACATGGATCTCCCAGGAACCCCACGGGATTTAAAAAAGGAAGAAGAATCTCAATAATTCTTACGGGAATTCCACAAGGATTCGCACAGAAATCTAACACGATTTCAAAAATTCCCACGCGAATTCTCACAGGAATCCTATTCAGATTCTTCTACGAATATCGTGCGAATTATCCAAGAGATTTAAGGCGAATTCGCACCCAACTGCTGAAAAACTCCTAAGGGACTTCGGAATGTCACATAACCTCGCCCCTTTTTCATAGAAAAATATCTTGAGAGAGAGAGAGAGAGAGAGAGAGAGAGAGAGAGAGAGAGAGAGAGAGAGAGAGAGAGAGAGAGAGAGAGAGAGAGAGAGAGAGAGAGAGAGAGAGAGAGAGAGAGAGAGAGAGAGAGAGAGAGAGAGAGAGAGAGAGAGAGAGAGAGAGAGAGAGAGAGAGAGAGAGAGAGAGAGAGAGAGAGAGAGAGAGAGAGAGAGAGAGAGAGAGAGAGAGAGAGAGAGAGAGAGAGAGAGAGAGAGAGAGAGAGAGAGAGAGAGAGAGAGAGAGAGAGAGAGAGAGAGAGAGAGAGAGAGAGAGAGAGAGAGAGAGAGAGAGAGAGAGAGAGAGAGAGAGAGAGAGAGAGAGAGAGAGAGAGAGAGAGAGAGAGAGAGAGAGAGAGAGAGAGAGAGAGAGAGAGAGAGAGAGAGAGAGAGAGAGAGAGAGAGAGAGAGAGAGAGAGAGAGAGAGAGAGAGAGAGAGAGAGAGAGAGAGAGAGAGAGAGAGAGAGAGAGAGAGAGAGAGAGAGAGAGAGAGAGAGAGAGAGAGAGAGAGAGAGAGAGAGAGAGAGAGAGAGAGAGAGAGAGAGAGAGAGAGAGAGAGAGAGAGAGAGAGAGAGAGAGAGAGAGAGAGAGAGAGAGAGAGAGAGAGAGAGAGAGAGAGAGAGAGAGAGAGAGGAGAGAGAGAGAGAGAGGAGAGAGAGAGAGAGGAGAGAGAGAGAGGAGAGAGAAAGTCTCAGTCAATCCAAACAGTCCCACAAACAACTGCGCGTTAGTAGTCCACTGGCACGGGTGCCTGAGCTGCAGACTGAGTGCTGGGCATGCTAACCTGGCAGCAGGGCCATGTTTACTGGTCTGGACCAGCTGTCGCAGGGTAGAGGACGCAGCGCACCGCAGCATGGTCCCACCTGAGACAGGCACAACAGTAGGTAAGTACAGAGGTCAGGTGGTCAGAGCAGAGGACGCAGCGCACCGCAGCATAGTCCCACCTGAGACAGGCACAACAGTAGGTAAGTACAGAGATCAGGTGGTCAGATCAGAGGACGCAGCGCACCGCAGCATGGTCCCACCTGAGACAGGCACAACAGTAGGTAAGTACAGAGGTCAGGTGGTCAGAGCAGAGGACGCAGCGCACCGCAGCATAGTCCCACCTGAGACAGGCACAACAGTAGGTAAGTACAGAGATCAGGTGGTCAGAGCAGAGGACGCAGCGCACCGCAGCATAGTCCCACCTGAGACAGGCACAACAGTAGGTAAGTACAGAGGTCAGGTGGTCAGAGCAGAGGACGCAGCGCCCGGCAGCATGGTCCCACCTCAGAAGATCCGGTTCAGCCACAGCAGGTAGCCATGCAAGGCGGCCAACCTTTAGCTGCTGCACTTTACAGCTCAGTAGCCAATTTCACGAAGATCATTATTGCTTTTTGGTCAGATTGGCCTCTGCACTCATTCAAGATGGCAATAAAGCTATCTGCGACTGAGCCGTCGATCAAAAGTGACAGCAGCCTTGTTCGAGTGGCCTGTCGAGGTCAGGGGTGGGGGGGGCGATGACGCGCGAGGGAATCACAGACGCTGAACCAGCCGTAAAGTTGTCGATGAGACTTCCGCAATCGCGCCCAAACTCTCGTCAATATATACTGGGCATGTTCCGGAAACGTTAAAAAATGGATGCTCTGACATACTGTCCTTGGATAAAAAAGTTAAAGCTTAGCTGCTGGGCGAATTTTCCCGGAACGCGGACATGCTGGTCTGATCCTGACTGTTATTATTTCTAATGTCCCCCCAACATTGCCTCACAACTTTTTTCGACGTGATGTAGGATAATGATATCAATCATACCTAATATTGTCATCTTCGCAACCGCACGAGCCTTTACGAGCCAAGAGAATTAAATATATATATATATATATATATATATATATATATATACATATATATATATATATAAGCTTAAAAAATATGGAAAGAACTTTGCTGCGCTTCATTGCTCCAGATTCCACGCAAATAAGTATGTTACTTAATTCCCCTTCCTGAGTCGTATTTGGAACAACCTCCAAGTGAAATCAGACCTAGGTTTTGCAGGCTGAAGCATTCGAACCGTTTCAGAGCTAACATAACATTGAGATGTGTTCTTTTACGCGCTGGTGCCAATTTTGGAATCCATGCTGCGAGACATATGGGCAATTCCAGGACGGATCGACCAAGCAAGTTCACCCGGGGGAAAATAATGCTTGGGTAGGGCACAAATTCTTACGCTGTGGGCTTTCATACAGTTTTCAGTTTTCCGCCGGGCACCATACTAGAAAATTTACGCAGGGTGAGAAACTCGTGGAATTTTTACGCATTTTCGTAAATATCAAGTATACACTTTGTTTATATATGTTTTATTTTCCTTTAAAATTCTGTAATACTTCCCACAGAACCATTCCCCAATCAAATAACATTTTCATCAATCCTTAACACTGTTGGAAGTTACCCACGATTTCAAAGTAGTCTCATCTTACGTTACGGATTTATGCTTACTGTATACCCAAAAATCCAGGGGAAACGTAGAGGACTTCGACTGGTTCGCCGTCAATGTTTTGATGACGATGCCACCACTCCGCTCTGTCCGTAACTTTACGTTATGTATTCTGGGGTGGAAAACTTACGCATAAGGCCGGAGGTTCCGAATTTTTCGCCGTGGTTTCTCGACGCAAAACAACTTTTAATTCCCCCTGTGTCACCATCACCCCTTCGAATTCGCTCAAATTTTGTATGCCAGCTTGCCCATGGACTCCATTATGCCTGGCATATTTTTTGGTCCGAGGTTAAATAGGTCACGAGATAGAGGTCACGGAAATTTCGAGGTCAGACGTGAATTTGTGACACATTTTCATTTTTGCCAGGAAGAATTAAATAATCCTCAGAAAGTTTCACATCATAAGAAAGCTAATGCATGGGGCGATTCAGGAAAATATAATTGCTGACCTGACGTGAAATATTGAACTCGTGGACTATTGGCCTTTTCTTCAAATTGAATTTTTCTTCAAAAAGTCCTATTTTTATCTATTTTGGGTGCGAAACCTTGTTTAGGTGCACGCGAACCATCTGGAACAATTTTGTTTGGTTATACGAGCTCTTAGTTGGGTTAGTGAGGTCACAAAGTAGGTCATGTCGCTGGTGTTTCGGTAGCTTCAGGCGACCACTCCCGATCATAGTCGATATGGGTATCGTTTTAAAGTTCATGAGCTTCTGAGTGCATTTCAATGTCTGAAAGCTGCAAGAAAAATATATTTGGGTGACCTTGACCTTGGTAAGTGACCCAGATTGTCCATGTATTTGGTTAGAATGCTATTGGCACCAGTGAGAACATATTTCATCTACCGCTCCAAAACACCCGGTCAACGTCCGCCTATATTCCCCCTTTACGGCTGGCTTATTTGCTGGGAGAGAGAGGGGAGACAGCGGCAACATGAGACATGTATTCAGTATTCTTCGCTAGCATTAAAGGGAATGTATCACCTTGGTCGAATCCCGGAATTAAGTGTAATTAGGGATATTTTTAGCCGAAGATCATGAAAAGGTTCGCTATTTCTAAAAAAATGTACAATAAGCTCAATATTTTGATTTTTAAAACGCTTCTCCAGGGTGAGAAATACACCTCTTCCTGTGGATGATGTCAGGATTTGGCAACTACTACCATATTCAATAGGCCTCAAGGGCTTCAATTGGCTGACTACTCACTGTGATGTCAACATGTCGTCATGCCAACAGCTGACAACTGTGGCTGGCTGCTAGGGTGCATTTTGGGTGCATTTCAGGTAGGTTTCTAGCTTTTCTCTGAGGAAATTTTAAGTTTCAAGACAAATGATATATTGAGTACGGGTTTTGCGGCATGCTTCACAACTTGACTATCAAAGTTAAAATCACGTTATGAAGGTGCCACATTCCCTTAAAGAAGCTCCACTTCTTCTCGGATGGTTGTGCCGGGAAATACAAAAATAGGTATAATATTGCTACCATTTGCCACCCCCATGCAGACTTTAAGGTTGCCTGCGAGTGGATTTCTTTGCCACCACTCATGATATGAATGTCTGTAACGGCACTGGAGGAATCTTGAAAAGTGGCAAATACCATGCAAGCTTCCAGGGACCGGTAAATGACCAAATTTTGAGTGCAAAGTCACTTTTTAAACACTGTGAGCGGCCCCTTAGTGTGAAATGCATTTTTTTGTTGGTTTCAAGGGACAAAATCAACATTGTTGCCAGAAATCTTGAAGAACATTTTTTCAAAGCTGAGATGGTGAAGGGAACAAAGTCATTCCACCGGTTTGTGTCATTGGGTGAAAACAGTGTAGCTGCCTACCAAATATCTTCAGCAACGAACTACTCCGTTCACTGAAACACTGGATTCGATTTCTTATTGTGAATGATCTGACAATGTTTACCTTTAGAGGAACATGTATAATGAAGATGGAGTATACACAAAAGGAAAAATATGTAGGGGTGTATGTGCTATTTAAATTGCAGGATGCCAGCGTCTGCATGATGTATTGGTGCTCAGAATATATCATCACTCAGATAACTGCTATTTTCAGGCTCTGTGTACATAGTACACATATTTCTCAACCCAAACTTGCACTTGTGTTAGATATGATAGGAGCGCCTCAGTCCTATTCAGCTTAGCTATTAGTATCCTAAGTTTTTGTTTCTGCCCCTGTATTCCAGTCTGCAGAACATGGCAGATTTCAATGAGATCTTGTTGGGGCAGCCTCGGGGCAGACCTACCAATTTGGGGCAGCTTTTGGTCGAGCTTGGGGCAGAGGGGGCTCTTGGGGCAGGAACTAGTACTTGGGGCAGCAATCAGTCCGGGTAATCAACAGAGGAAGAAGAAGAAATAATTAAAAGAAATGACAATCATTAGTTAAAATTGCGCTGGAAAACATAATTTGTCTCAAAAGCGTCATATTTGTCGTGAAGCAAAATATGGTTAAAAAGATACCAAAGAAAGGAAATTTTTCATTAATGTAAAGTGCCTGGAAGTGAATAAAAAATTATGGCAATAGACGCCTTTTGAAAG
Source organism: Lepas anatifera (assembly GCA_034440635.1). NCBI lineage: Eukaryota > Metazoa > Arthropoda > Thecostraca > Lepadidae > Lepas > Lepas anatifera. Next base: position 965,141 of record JAOTON010001028.1, on the reverse strand, counting down.
ATAAATTTATATTTATTTTCTAAATTTGTAATTTCAACTTAATTTTAGCTACATAAAATACTCTTGGAACTCAAAATGAAATTTCCCTGTCTGTAGTTTTTTTGCATTTCCTTCGCTACGTTTGATTTCCAAGGGCCGGCAAATCAATCTTGCCAGCCCCTCCCTAGAACGAATCCTGGTCCGTGATGTGATGTCACACAGACGTAAGGGGATCTTTCTTCGCTTGGGTCCCGTGAAAACATTCCAAATTTTTAGATGCTTTCATGCAAATTTGAGAAAAGAGAAGGGAAAATGTGTTAGCTATGGAAACAATTATCATATTCGAAAACAGTGGTCAATTGATCAATTGATACAGCTTGAAAGAAGGGACAAATGACGTCACTAGGGGAAAAACATTGCTCGTACATATACCTTTGAATAAAGGTATCTTTAAAATTGTGCATCATGAATGCAAGATAGCTGCTGTACGTGAGTTTCCATTGCTTTGGTACATGGACTCCGTGGGTATGTTGTCATCATCAGTCGGATGCATAGTTTTATTGTATTTGTAGGTGTTTTGTTTAAAATGGATTAGATAAAACTTGTATCTGTACAAAGTTCCCCCCGTTGGAGGAGTCTGCCTCAGCCACCAAATTTCTGCCCCAATTGGGGCAGGCTTTGGGCTGCCCCAAGCACCTCGTCGAGTCCCCTGCCACGTTCTGCAGACTGGCCTGTATTTATGCATGCTAAGCCACAATATAAGATCAGAATCTCCTAACTGGCTTCAGAGTTAAATCCAATATTTTCCAAACCTCAATTGTGTGCCTCATGCATTTTGAAAGCACCAGTGTATTATTATTATATCGCTACCTCTCTTATTAGTTAGTTAGTTGACAACTTTTTATAAGGCCCCTCCTGTGTCTTTATGATCATTTAGCCATTATCTGTTTGGTTTTCAGTGTCACCTTTCTCGCACCAGTCTCACAAATTCGCACCAGGCTGATAAAATTTGTACCACTCTCTCCTGTCTCCAAGGGCAATCACAGCGCCAGGATCCCGTCGAAAATACCGTACTTTGCACACTGGCACATTATAAAATAACCCACAACTTAGTAAGCAATAATGATAGCTTCCTAAAAAATGGAACAAGGTCTCCTGGGCGTACGCCATATATATTCAAATGCATGGGTATAGGTACCTATGGCCATACCATGCAAGCAGACAATCATTTCTCATTTATGATATCTTACATAACCAGAGCCCAGGGCCGTAAACCGGAACAAAAATAGGTAGACCACAATTATTTCCTTCGAACAACGCAAAGCACAAAACAACACATACCTTAACTTTTCTGCTGTGACGGCTTACTTATTCCTCCTTATAATTCCCCTCGTAGGTTATCGAATCGGCTCCTTTATCATCAATGTCACTGCACAGCTCCTTTTTTGCTTACCGTGATGCTCAGGATGAAGCAAAACCTTTTAGGGCCTTGAAGAAAAACAGGCCGAGAAAAAAGCGTCACAATACGTCTCCGCGCAGTGATGCCAAGAACTCAGGGTCATCATCGGGGCTCACCATACTTATGCTATTAAAACCTTTGCTATCCCCTCAGCAAATACCTCTAATATACCTTGCATAAATGCCGCCCCGTTAGCTCAGTTGCCGCCCCGTTAGCTCAGTTGGTAGAGCGTTGGGCTCCGGCCCGCTGCTCAGAAGTATGCAGTGGCAGTGCATGTTCAGGCTTGGGATCGGTTCCCCTAAGACGCTCCGGTGCTCAATAGTTTACCCGACGTATGTACAGGTCAGCTGGCAACTGACTGGTGAGAGGGTGACCTGAGCGGGGCGGCCGTCCCTGTGCTTTGTGGGACGTTAAACTTTGGCTTCTAAATTAACCCTCCATTGAGGGAGTTGCTCGTTCGGGTGGTGGGGTCGGGGTCTCCGTGACAAGTCCCTTAATGACTTTAGTGAGACTCCGACTCCAGCAGCCTTACCAGGAACAACTTGAACAAAATTTATAAAAAAATTCCCGAACCCTCCTTCTGAACCTCAGTTGAGTTGAAGTTAACCCGCGCGGGGCTGAGGTCTCCAGCCGAACGTGCGGGGCTGGGGGTAAATTTTACCCCCCTGTTATCTCCCGAACTAATGGTCCGATTTGGAAAATTCAAACGCCAATCGAAAGACCTCATCACGAACAACTAAAAACATGTACTTAATTTAAAGTTTGAGGTCAAGGTCAAGGTCAAACTGAGGTCAGCTGTCAAAAGCGTGGTTTTTGAGGTTGCAATGCTACGGAGATTAGGCAATGGAAGCTATGAGCTTCATACTTCATGGAAAGCCTTCACTTGAATGCAGCAAGGTGCTTTGAGACCGTTAGGCTGGTGGCATGACCGGGTCAGGTCAAGATGAGGTCACTAAAGGTCACCATATTTTTGTATCCAAATGTGGTCATGCGATACATGTTTTTGAGCCATTTTGCATGCAGAATTCAGCTATGATGTACAGAGAATCATATCTGAAATACTCTGGTCTCAACTTGCACAGCCAGGGTCAAGGTAGGTCATCAGAGGTCAACTTTTTAAGTTCATACTTTTTGCCAAATGACACATGATTTTGGACCTGTTTTGTCTCAGGAACACTATAAAAGTAGTGTAAAGCGTGTATGAGGTCATTCTGGGTCAAAAAGTGTTGATGGGCGAAAAATCAGCTGAGAAATGTAAAGTGTGTTTTCCTTCTGCCATAACCATTTCACCTTCATAGTTTTGTACGCGATAATTTCTCCATTCGTAACTTTCCTGTTTTGCGTTTTTGTATCGGATCAAAAAGAAAAAGCACAATTGCATTATACGGTAACGTTTATTTTTATCTCGTAACAAAACAGGCGTTGGTTTGGCGTAAGAAATTTGATAAAGCACAGAAGAAAAGGAGATATGTGCACACATCAAGCGGCACATATAAATAATGTTTGCGCACAGACCAAAAAGGCACTATGTACACGTTTTCTGAGATTCACAGAAAATCCCCACGCCTACACGTAATGCCACGCACAATACTCGCTGTACTCGCGCACAGTACAGCACCTGACTCGCTGTCAGTAAACATATCAGACACTGCGCAAGAGATCGTTCTCGCGCTCACTCGCCAGTGCCACTCGCGCACTTTTGGCACACCCGGACGAGCCGGCAGTGCCTCTCACAGACGAACTTTTGACACTGGGAGCAGGGTGGCTTCCTGGTCAGCTTATCTTTCTTCTTTTGAAGTGTCCTGTGCCTCTCAGCTCCTCCAAGCAGGCCACACATCGCCCCTTATCGGCTGTCTGGTGACCAGCCGTGGCAGTGACGGCGCTGCTGAGACTGACGCTGGTGGCGACGCTGCTGGGACCGGCGCTGGGACCGGCGCTGCTGGGACCGGCGCTGGGACCAGCACTGGAGGCGGCACTGGGGGCGGAGCTGGGGCCGGCACTGATCTTGAGGCCTGTCACACATGTCAGGGCCGACAGCGCACTGCTGTTGAGACCAGTCGGGCTCGCAATTCTCTCAGCTAGCCGCGACTGCACCAGCTGCTGATCCATGGCGTACATGATCGGACGCCGAGCACCTGTCTTCACTTGCGCAGCACCGTGCCCACGGTTCAGCATGAAGACTGTGGAGGCATCTCACCTGTGCCACGCCCATCAGAAAGAAGAAGAAGGCGGTCGGCCAGCGGGTGACGGGAGGTTTGTACATGTAGTACTCAGTGATGGCGTCCATCACGTCCACGCCACCCTTCGTCACGTTGTAGTACAGCACGAGATCGGGTTTGTTGGTGCGGCTATCCACGAGCGCGGTCCTGTGCTGAGTTGACACAGCCAGCACCAGCTTGCCGGGCTTGTGGCAGGTAGACACCAGGGTGACGTCGTTGCGGAAGGCGAACAGGTGGGTGTCCACTTGTCGGCCCCGGGCTTCTGTCAGCTCCTTTGGCAGGAGCTTGCGGCGCTTGTTGATGGTCCCCACCACTGTGAGCCGCTCCGCCAGCAGGTCCTCCGTCAAGGGTATGGACGTGAAGTACCTGTCCATCGTCACATTGCAGCCGGTGCCGGCCACCTCCCGCACCATGTGCTTCACCATCTCTGGCACTGACTCGAAGAATGTGCCAGGAGGTGCCAGCTCGGGAGCCGCCGGCCTGCCAGAGTACGGCCACATCTTGTACATGTAGCGGTGATTTGCGTCCGCCACTGTTCGCACAAGCAGGCCGTACTTTCCCGGCTTGCTGGGCAGGTACATTTTGAATGGGCACCGGCCCCGGAACCGCACCAGACTTTCGTCCAGTGTGAGACACTCCGAGGGGCGGAAGTGCCGACGCAGGTTCTGGTCGATTTCGTTGAAGATCTCGCGGAGGTGGCAGAAGTTGTCTCCCGGCCGTCTGTCCTCGTGAGTGTTCAGGTCGTCAAACGACACGAACTGGAGCAGTTTTGAGAACCGCTTTCTGCCCATGGTCGCCGTGAAGATGGCCGGTCCGGTTGAACAGTTCTCTCAGCGTGAGTCGGCTGTAGAAGCCTCGCAGGATGCACAGGCCCAGAAACGCGCACATTTCTGTGTGAGTGACGTCTTGGAGCCTGTGTGCGGTCTTCTCTGTTGTACTGGCACTGCAGGCTGCCTCGATGCGCCGCCGTTGTCGCCGCAGCCGGTCGTTTGTGTGTTCGACGATTTTGGCGATGACGGCATCGGTCACAAACAGCTTGAGTGCTTCAGCCTCGTTGTTCACGTTTCTAGCATGACCACGCACGGCAGCGGCCTCGGTGAGAATGTTGGCCGGGTCGCGGCGCCGGCGGGCGGGTGGCGGCGTGGTCTGCCACTCGGCGATCACAGACTGCCGTCTGTCACGACGTCACTGCGGCCCGGCGTCACTCGGCGGATGAGGCTGCAGGTCAGCTTGATCCAAAACCTGCTGCGACTTGGTCAGCTGCTGTCGACTGACAGGCGGTGGCGGCGGATCGGCTTCAGACTCGGCGTCAGACGGATCGTCCTCGTACTCGGCCAGGGCGTCCTCGTCACTATCGATGGCCGCCGCCGGCGGCACGAACTCGTCACCGTCACTTTCTGGCCCGCTCGAGTCCGACACTTCGGCTATCAGCGAGGCCGCCTCAGCAGGTGTCAGTGTGCGGACACGGCGAGACATGGTGTCTCCTCCCGTCGATCGCGAGCGATGACTGAGGCACAAATCGTTCACAAAATATTCCTCGTGACAACTGACCCGTCTACTGCTCAGCCAATGAGCAATTATTTGTGAGTGACGTCACTGACAACCCTTTTGTTTCTCACAATCAGTATATTGGTGGTATCATATACTCTTTTGTTCATGCCGCCCCCTCCCGACTGTGTTACACCGGAAGACATCCGGTCGTCGCACTTCAATCGCACCGCTATCTCACCTCCCGGCCCGGCCGGGCCGTGCGCGGGCCGGCGCAGCGTGAGAAGTGAGCGGAAAGGGGGAGGGGAGGGGTGGAGTGGTGTCACAGACGGTCTGTTTGTGTGAAAAGAACACAAGTGCTGATAACCGATTCTTGGAAAGACATTAGTGGATAAAAAGTATCCAAGACGAGAGGCAACGCATGTAAATGGCATGATCAAGCAATTATGCACTTTCATTTGAAATGGCGTATAATTAGGAAAAGGGTTGCCAAATTTGATGATGGGGAGGGGTAGTGAGAGGGGGAGGGGGATAGAAGTTTGAAAAGAGGATTGGCGATGATCAAGTGATCAAGTGAGAAGTCAGGTGTGATAGCAGGATCACTATGATTCACTAAATAAAGACAGTATTGATCAGCCCTAAAAATCAGAGCGTGAGTCGCTGAGCTTTCGCAGCTCTCCAGGCTAAAGTTATAAAGCTAGAGGCTCAAAATTTGTCATGCATATGCACTGTATGGTGTTTTACCAAATAAATTCCGGTTTTTGAAAAATCTTGAAAATTTTAGAAATTTTGTAACCTTTTCCAAAAAAAATATTTTTTTATTTTTTTTTCCAAAACCAAAATTTTGAAAATCCGAGATAGCCATTTTGAAAACCACAATAATGCCTATCGTTTGATGCAAGAAAATTGGAAATCGGTTCAGAACTGTAGCTTCAGCAGCTCTTTAAACATTGCGCGATTTTGGTACAGAAATCGCCTGTAGTGACGTCACATTTTTGCTTATTTCTCAAAAAGATTTCAACCGATTTTATTTTTATTTGGCAGAAATGTGTAAAAATTATGTAAGAAAAGGTACTGAAAATTTGGCGGCGCTGTGCGCCGCCGTGTATGAGATATCGCAAAAATTCGCGAGGGGGATAAAATTTACCCCCCCAGCCTCGCGCGGGTTAACACACGCCCAGCTAGGGTCCCCGGTATGACACACCCCGCTGGGGGGGCCTTTTCAACCCTTCCGTGTCTCAATTCCCAGGAAATCTAAATAAAAATTACGGACAGTATTCGAAAGCTTTTGACGAGACGAAGGGAAATAAAAGAAAGTCAGGGACGGCGGATTCCAGGGTGCAAGTAGTGCAGTTGCACCACTCGATTTTTTTCAAGTGGTGCAAAAGTATCTTTTTGCACCACTTGTTTTGGCTTTGTCCAGGGAGGCGCCCCCCCAGGCCTCAGCCGGCGCCCCCCGGCCGGTCAGAGAAAATCAAGCCTAATTACCGCCTACCTGAAGAGGTAGGATCCTCTGTGAAAAAGACATTTTCATACATGAATGACGCACCTTGACATCAAAACTGCGCCCTGGAAAGCAAAAGGCGCCCCCCTTGAGTAAAGGCGCCCCTCTGGATAGCATAGGCGCCCTTGAAAAGCGTAGGCGCCTCCTGGACAGCTGAGGCGCCTCCGAAGAAGAGAAACGGCGCCCCTAGATATCACATGCGCCCCCTGGTTAGCACAGGCACCCCTTGACAGCAAAAGGCGCCCCCCGCAGAGAAAAAGGCGCCCCCTGGACAACATACGCGCCCTTTGATAAGAAAGGCGCCCCCTGGAGAGATAAGAGAGAAACCCCCCCTCCCGAGAACAACGGCGGCAGGGACGGTGGATTCCGCAGGACAGGGTGTGCAGTTGCACACCTTGAAAAATGATGGTGTACAATAGTATATTTTTGCACACCTGGTTTTGACCTCGTACGGGGAGGCCCTCACGGATTTGGGTGGCACCCCGGATTTTGCCGGCGCCCCCGGCCGGTCAAGAGAAAATCAGACACATCGCCTGTCTGAAGGGGTAGTACCTCTGTGTAAAATAAAATACACTTTCAAATATGAATGGCGCCCCCTGACATCAAAGCTGCACCCTGGACAGCAAAAGGTGCCCACCCCCCCTTGAGTAAAAGCGCCCCTCTGGATAGCAAAGGCGACCTCTAGACAGCAGAGGCGCCCCTGGACAGAAAAAGGCACCCCCAATTGAGGAGTAACGACGCCCCTGAATAGCATAGGCGCCCGCTGGTTAGCACAGACACTCCTGTACACTAAGAGGCGCCCCCTCCCCCATAGAGCAAAGGCTCCCCTCTGGATATCATAAGCTCCCTTTAATAGCAATCGCGCTCCCTGGACAGCAGGGGCGCCCTCTGAATAGGATAGGCGCCCCCAAAACAGCAAATACGCCATTTGATACCAAAAGCGCCCCATGGACAGAACACACCCTCTGGATAGCATAGGCACCCCTGGACGGCAGAGACGCCCCTAAAGAAGAGCAACGGCACCCCGGGATAGCATATGCGCCCCTGGTTAGCACAGGCACCCCTGGACAGCAAAAGGCGGCCCCCGCCCCCTGAGTAAAGGATCCGGGTCTCTGGATAGCATAGGTGCCCCTGGATAGCGCACGCGCCTCCTGGACAGCAGAGACGCCTCCGAAGAAGATCAACGGCGCCCCTTGATATCATATGCACCCCCTGGTTAGCACAGGCATCCCTGGATAGCAAAAGGCGCCCCACCGAGAGCAAAGGCGCCCCCTCTGGAAAGAATAAGCACCCATGGATAGGAAAGGCGCCCCCTGGAAAGGACAGCAGAACATTTTTTAAGGAAAACTCAGTGGGGGAGAATTTCTTGTGCGGGCAATTAAAGTGTCTTCGGGGGATCAAACCCCCATTTGGAGGGGGCGTTAGTAAAATTTAGACGTGCTAGTGTTAAAAAAATGTCTCCTAATTTTTGTTATTCCATATTCTAAAGATTAGAGATGCTGCCCAGGACTGCGGGTTTTTTTCAATGGAAAAAGGCCAAACCGGGTTTGCGAAAAGGCCAAAAGGTTCAAATTGTATTTGCACTAAAAAATCTTGTTTTTTTATAAATTTCGTCCAAGTTCTTCCCAGTACGGCTGTTGGAGTCTGAGTCTCATTAAAGTCCTCAAGGGACTTGTCACGGAGACCCCGACCCCACCACCCGAACGAGTAACGCCCACAATGAAGGGTTGATTTAGAAGCCAAAGTTTAACCTCCCACAAAGCACAGGGATGGCCGCCTCGCTCAGGTCACTCTCTCATCAGTCAGTTGCCAGCCGACCTACGTCGGGCAAACGATTGAGCGCCGGAGCGTCTCAGGGGAACCGATCTCAAGCCTGGACATGCACTGCCACTGCATGCTTCTCAGCAGCGGGCCGGAGCCCGACGCTCTACCAACCGAGCAACCGGGGCGGCCAAATGGCCAAATAAATACCACAAAAGCCATATTTGAGGCTAAAACGAACCCTACCGGGTGTCATAAGCCCACAGAAAAAGGACAGAGCACTCTTGTATCACTGCAGTGAACAGTGCACTGTATAAAACTAAATGTTGATAATTTGATATTGACTTAACGATATATTTTTAGCACACTGCCCATCTCATAAGAAGGCAGGAGTCCCCTTCCAATCCCGTGTGGCGACGCAATTATTTTATCCACATAACTAAACAATTTGTTAGCATCATCAATTATCTTGGCCGCACCACTCCCCGCTAACATTTGATATCTTCCTGCTTTTTCTGTGAATTGTTTGCTCTTGAACAGTGACGGATCCATAGGCAGATCCAGGATTGCCAATCGGAGGGGAGCACCTTCCCGGGGGGCGCCATCCGGAGCAGGGGGCGCCACTTTTGACCGGAAAAACCTACCAGGTGGGCGTAAAATCCTATCGGTGAGCACCGATTTTCGCACCCTGGGGGAGAGTGGGAAGCGCCACTTCAGGCGAGTGCCATCGACCTTTCAGGGGGCGCCGTGATCATTTCAGGGGGCGCCGAGGATCGATCGGGGGCTGCATCTGCCCCTCCCCTTTGCCCCCCTGGATCCGCGTATGGGCGGATCTAGAATTTTAGTAAGGTGGGGGGGAACGCGGAGCCTCAAAGTGGACACTTTACCATCAACTTTTCACCCAAAGGGCGCCTATGGTATTCGGCATAGGCGTAGGAACCGGGGGGGCCAGGGGGCCACTGGCCCCCACTTCTCTGTGATGGGCCCCCGCAACGGAGGTAAGAATATCAGCAACTGTAATATCAAGCGAGAAACGCAAACTGGCCCGATAGCTTGCCCCGGAACCCCGTTAAACTTACCTGTGCCCCTAAACTAAGTTGAGGTCCTATGAGTTGATTTTAACACGCGCATTGACGGGGGTCTGAGCCACCTTCGCATTGACGGGGGGCGGGTACCCGCCCCCCTAAGATCTCGAGAACCACGGTAGGCAGCGAAAAACGGTAAACGGCGTTGGGCTGCCCATCCACTTCTCCATCGAAAACATTTGAACCATTTTTTTGTCAGGTCACATTTAAGGTCACGAGAGGTCAAAACATGCCCGTCATAGGGATAACATGTAAATTCAGTTTTTCGGCCATTAAATCTGAACAAGTAAAGATAGAGCAAAACGACTTGAACTATATCAATCCTCTTAGCAAGCCGAATCGAATGATATATAATTTGACCTTACTAGGTCAAATCAAGGATTTGACCTGACCTGAGGTCAGGTCAGGGTCAAATTATATAAAATGCATATCATTAGAACCGCAAAGCCCAGGCGAGTCTAATGCAGCTAAAATAAATGCTCTATCACCATCCGTTACTGAGTTATTCCGTAAAAACCATTTTTCCCATGTATTTCCAATGGAGAGGTCATGCCTCGTACCTGACCTTAGGTCATCGATATCAAAAATATCGGAACATATGTTAGAGAACTCGATGGGGCCATTATGTGATATGAGTTTCAATCGGATAAATTCACCCTGCTCCGACTTATGCTATCTTAAACTTTTTTTGAGGTCGGGTCACTTGACCTGTAATGGTGACCTGACCTGAGATGACCTAACCTTAAAATTTTCACAGAAGTTGTAAAAATGATGAGGGAAAAGGTATACCAAGTACGGCGGCGCTACGCGCCGCCGTTTTTCTGCTATCTCCGAAAAACCCGAGGGGGCGGGTACCCGCCCCCCGTCAATGCGCGTGTTAAGGTCCCCTGAGCTTCTCGGGCCCCTGAACTGGCCTCTGATACCATACGAGCTAATCTGGGCTCTTTGAGCTGAACTGAGCACCCCTGAGATGGTTTGGGCAGCATGAACTGTTCTAGGATGCCTAAACTGAGCTAGGAGCCGTAACCTTGAACAGGGCCCCGTGAGTTGGCCAGAACCTATATCCACCGACCTGGGGGGCCCCTGAGCTGAGCTGGGACCGTAAAGTTAATATTGTCCCTTGAGCTAATCTGGATCCCCTGTGATGCACAGAAGACCCTAAACTTATCTGAGGCCCCTGCACAGGAATAGGGCCCCTGCTTTGAAATTTGGTTATAAGCTTTAATTGAAACCCTGGACTGTTCTGAAACCCCAAATATGCCCGCAAAGGGCCCCTGGATGATCCAGGCCCTTAAGCTTATCTGGTCATCAGAGCTAATATGGGCTTCTGTGTTGAACTGAGGGCCCCTGAGATGGTCTGGGACCCCTATAAGGCTTTACAGCCACTGACCTGGCGGCCGTGAGCTTGAATGGGTCCCTTGAGATGTTCTGACAGTGGTGTAGCCAGGGGAGGGGGGTCCCTGGGGTCCGCAGACCCCTTGGGCTGACCTTATGCACTAAAAACACAAAAATTGATCTCGGGGGCCTCTGAGCTTGGTCTCGGTGGGTGTGGGGTGGGGGCCTCCCGAGCTTGGTCTCAGGAGGCCCCCGATAATCGGTATCGAGGGCTCCAGAGTACCGAATATTGATCTTGGGGGACCCCTGTGATCAGTCTCAGGGGGTCCCGAGCTTGGCCTCAGGGCCCCCGAGCTTGGTCTCAGGGCCCCTCCTCCCCGAGCTCGGTCTCACGGGCCTTTCGATTTTGGTCTCAGGGGCCCCGAAGCTTGGTCTCAGGGGCCCCGGGCTTGGTGTCTGGGGGCCCTCCGAGCTTGGTCTCAGGGAGCTCCCGAGCTTGGTCTCAGAGGGCCTTTCGATTTTGGTCTCAGGGGCCCCCCGAGCTTGGTCTCAGGAGCCCCGAGCTTGGTGTCTGGGGGCCCTCCGAGCTTGGTCTCAGGGAGCTCCCGAGCTTGGTCTCAGAGGGCCCTTCGAGTTTGGTCTCAGGGCCCCCGAGCTTGGTCTCAGGGGCCCCCGAGCTTGGTGTCAGGGAGCCCTCCGAGCTTGGTCTCAGATAACCCCCGAGCTTGGTCTCAGGGCCCCTGAGCTTGGTCTCAGGGGACCCCCGAGCTTGGTCTCAGGGATGTCCCCAAGCTTGGTCTCAGGCCCTTCTCTCCCCGAGCTTAGTGTCAGGGGCCCTCGAGCTTGGTCTCAGGGGGGCATCCGAGGGCATCTGAATCATAAGGCTGACCGTATGCACTGGAAAACACGAACATTGATCTCGGGGGGCCCCTGAGCTCGGACTCACGAACCTTTCGATCTTGGTCTCACGGGCCTTTCGATTTTGGTCTCAGGGTGCCCCAGAGCTTGGTCTCAGGGCCCCCAGCGTGGTCTCAGGGGACCCCTGAACTTGGACTCAGGGGCCCTGAGCTTGGTCTCACGGGTCTTCCGAGCTTGGTCTCAGGGGGCCCCCGATCATCGGTATCGAGGGCTCTGGAATACAGAATATTGATCTCGGGGGCCGTGAGCTTGGTCTCAGGGGCCCCTGAGCTTGGTCTCAGGGGACAACCGAGCTTGGTCTCAGGGGGGCAAGCTTGGTCTCATGGGCCTTTCGATGTTTGTTCTCACGCACCTTTCGATCTTGGTCTCACGGGGTCTCGAGCTTGGTCTCAAGGAACCCCCGAGCTTGGTGTCAGGGGCCCTCGAGCTTGGTCTCAGGGAGCATCCGAGCTTGGTTTCAGGGTCCCCTCGAGCTTGGTGTCAGGGGCCCCCGAGCTTGGTCTCAGGGCTTCAGGATCCCCTCGGGATGCCCCCGACTATTGATATCGAGGGACTCATGAGTGAAGCACGAGCATTGGCCTCATGAGACCCAGAGTTTGGTCCCAAGGTCCCCCAGACCTTAGTTCAGGACCCCTGAGCATCGGCATCGAGGGGCTCCAGAGTACCAAGCATAAGTCTCGAGGGGGGGCTCGAAATATTGATCTTGAGGGCCCCGGAACATCGGTGTCGAGTTACTCCTGAGAAAAGCGCGAGCATGGGTCTAAGGGTGCCCCTGAGCCTGATCTAAGTGGGACCCCGAGCTTGGTCTTAGGACCCCCGGGCACCAGTATCAAGGGGCTCCGGAGTATTGGTTTAGGGGAGCAATTATTTTAAGGGCCTCCAAATTGTGATTTCGGAGGGCCCCCGAAAGTGTGGATGCAGTGGTGTAGCCAAGGGGGCCCCAGGCATCCGCAGACCCCCACCCCTTGGCAGTGGCGGATCTAGCCGGTCGGTTTGGGAGGGGCAAACCAAAGTCGAAAAGCAAAAAAAAAAACGTCGCGCAACGCAAAATTGCGCTAAAATATGACTTCCCGGTACGGGTGTTTGAGGCAAGAAGCAAAAAAAAAACGTCACGGGCTGAAAAATATGAGCTCAAGATCCTTTTTTCCTATCCAAGGCCCGATATTTTCACTGAACTTAACTGGTTCCGTTAGAAGTTGAGAGTTAAAGCACCAAAATGTTGCCTATAAACTTAAAATGAGTCGGGGAAAAAGGAGGTCGATCGCTTTGGGGGGCAAAAACATAGTTTTGCCCCGAGCTTTTTCCGTTTGGGGGGCAATTGCCTTTTTTGCCCCCCCTGGATCCGCCACTGCCCCTTGGGCCAATCTGAACCACTGCAAAGGATTCTCTGATCACGTGGCCCCCAGAGTTAGTCTCAGGGGCCCCTGAAGATTCGTTCTCAGGACGTCCCGAATCGGCCTCACGGCCCCCGCCCTTAGAGTCGGTCTCAAGGCCCCCCGAAAGTAGATTTCGGGGGCCCCTGAGGGTTGGTATCAGGGGCCCCAAAAGTCGGTATCAGGGGCCCCGGGAGTCTGTCTCAGGGGAGGGAGGCCGATCTAGTATCAGCCCCCCCCAGAGAGTGGTTCTCAGGGTCCTGCAACAGTCTATTTCAGGGGGCTCCTGAGAGTCAGTCTCAGAGAACCCCAAGAGTCGGTCAAGGGGACCCCAGGAATCTGTCCTAGGGGACCCCGAGATTCGGTCTCGGGGTCCCCCTGAGAGTCTGTCTCAGAGAACCACAAGAGTGAGTCTCAGAGCACCCCAAGAGTCGGTCTCAGGGGGCCCTCATAGTCTCACGGGTTTCTCTCTCAGGAGTCAATATTTAGTTTCAGATGGCCCCGAGAGTTAATCCGGGGGTCCAAGAGTTAGTCTAATTTGATCCGCAGAGTGCTGGTTTCAGGGGGCCCCAGAGGAGTAATTTTGGGAGCCCTCGATATTTAGCCTCAGGCTGTGCCCCCCCGAGCTTTGGTATAAGCGGCCCCAAGAGTCAATCTCAGGGAGCACCCAAAAGTTAGTCTCAGAGGGCTCCCGTTTGTCAGTCTCAGAGACTTCCGAGAGTTAACATGGGCATTGACGGGGGGCGGGTACCCGCCCCCCTCGGGTTTTTCAGAGACAGTAGAAAAACGGCGGCGCGTAGCGCCGCCGTACTTGGTGTACCTTTTCCCTCATCTTTTTTACAACTTCTGTGACAATTGTAAGGTTAGGTCATCTCAGGTCAGGTCACCAGTACAGGTCAAGTGACCCGACCTCAAAAAAAGTTTAAGATAGCATAAGTCGGAGCAGGGTGAACTTATCCGATTGAAACTCATATCACATAATGGCCCCACCGAGTTCTCTAACATATGTTCCGGTATTTTTGATATCGATGACCTAAGGTCAGGTACGAGGCATGACCTCTCCATTGTAAATACATGGGAAAAATGGTTTTTACGGAATAACTCAGTAACGGATGGTGATAGAACATTTATTTTAGCTGCATTAGACTCACCTGGGCTTTGCGGTTCTAATTATATCAATTTTATATAATTTGACCCTGACCTGACCTCAGGTCAGGTCAAATCCTTGATTTGACCTAGCAAGGTCAAATTATATATCATTCGATTCGGCTTGCTAAGAGGATTCATATAGTTTAAGTCGTTTTGCTCTATCTTTACTTGTTAAGATGTAATGGCCGAAAAACTGAATTTTACATGTTATCCCTATGACGGGCATGTTTTGACCTCTCGTGACCTTAAATGTGACCTGACAAAAAAATGGTTCGAATGTTTTCGATGGAGAAGTGGATGGGCAGCCCAACGCCGTTTACCGTTTTTCGCTACCTACCGTGGTTCTCGAGATCTTAGGGGGGCGGGTACCCGCCCCCCCGTCAATGCGAAGGTGGCTCAGACCCCCGTCAATGCGCGTGTTAATCTCAGGGTTCTGAGAGTAATTTCCAGAGGTGCTCCCGATTTTTGGTCTCACGGGCCCGGAGTTAGCCTTAGGCCCGCGAGAGCTAATCTGGAGCCTCCGAGAGTCAGTCTCAGGAACGCCAAAGACTCAGTCTCACAGGTGATTCCACCCCCCCTCGGGTGTTTGTCTCAGGGGCGCCCTAGAGTAAGTCTCAGAGGGCTGTCGGAAGTCATTCCCAGCCCCCTCCCCCACCCCAAAGACAGCCTCAGGGGACCCCAATAGCTAATCTGGATGGCCACGATAGTCAGTCTCAGCCCCCCCTCCAGAGAAAATCTGGGGGGCCAATAATTAGTCTCAGATTTGCTGCGATAACTAATCTCAGGGGCCCCGAGAGATTCTCAGCGGCCCCCAGTTTTGATCAAGAGGCGCCGTGAGTCAGTCTCACAGACCCCTTGAGATATAATCGGGAGAGCGGCCGAAAATTAGCTTTGTGAGTGCCGCCAAGTGTTGGTCTTAGGTGGCTCCAGAGCTCAAATAAAAATGTTCAAAATCATATGCCTCGGAAAAAATGTACCTACCCCTATTGCGTACTAAAGAAGGACAAAACATGAGCCCTGTTCCAGCTATCAGCAGAGTTTTGTCAGCACCAATCAGCGGGCCGCGTTGCGCCTACGTCACAGGACTGTAACCTCTCCCCGGGAACTAGTTCTAGAGGTTTTACGGGCTGACGGCTTAATGTTTGTGCTGATGAAAAACCGTAAGTGCACGAAGTGGTAGCCTAATATTTTTTAATGGTATAAAGGTTTCAGTTCCCTTTGCTTAGCACAAACAAGAGGCAGTTATGGCGCTGATGTTACTTTTCTGGAGGAGAGGTTAGAGGTCCTGCTGACAAAACTGTGCTGACAGCTGGAACAGGGCTATGTCGATCAGGCACCATTATCGAAGGAAAGGCAAAAATTAATCTTATTTTACCATAAGAGCAAATCGAACAGGGCTAGTCAATTTTTAATCTAGTAGCTTAACCCCAATAAATACATTCCTAAATATTCTGAAATAAACAACTTCCCAATATTTTCTTAGGAAACCAGACAAACTAGGGTAATGACAGAAATTGATGAGCATAATCCCAAAAAGAAAAATAGGTATGAAAGGTTGAAAATAACAATAACAGAGTGAGCCAAAGCGATAGATATCTTGGGCGCCTTTTGTCTTGGCAATTTGCTCGTTTACAAGATAGCAAGGGTAAGAAAGTAACTGGATCTCAACAGGATCTGTCGACGGAATAGAGGTTATGTAACGTTCAGGACACACTCCCATATCCCTTGTATCTTTATTCGTTTTTTTCGTTTCTTTGGAAATTTCCTGATTAAAAAGTTCATGGATTCGACACCGGGAAATAATTGCTAATCATTTCCCGTAGATCATTTCTTCGTACTCAAAACGACTGACCTCCAATAACTTCATGTCTGATTACCCGAGTGAATTGAGGTAGACTCAGGTTTAACATCATGCGCGCATCAACATTGAACTTCCCGAAATATGGCTCAAAGCTGTTATTATAGCCACGCTACCATATATGTAAGTTATGGGCCATCCTAAAAATTTGGTGACCTTAGTTTACCAACACTTGGTCGGATCGAAAAACCAAGCTATGAACAAAATAAGAATGAATGCTTAAAAAGCCATAACAAAATTTCCTTCGTGTGAATGTTATAATGTTAAAATACTATACAAAAGATATAGGAGATGGGCCCGGTTACTAAGGGAATTCCGGCCTAGGGCCCCCCGACGGTAATCGGACCCCTCCTTGGCCGAATCCTGGCTACGCCACTGTGTTCTGAGACTCTACATCAGCCACCCTGGGACCCCCTAAGCCTAGCTGGGGCCCTGAGCTAATCTGGGTACCGCTGTGCTTAACTGGGGCCTCTGATCTGGTATGGGGGCCCTGAACTCTTCTAGGGTCCCTGGGCTAAGCTGGGGCCGTGAGGTTGAATGGAGCCCCTAAGCTGGTATGAGAGGGGACGCTATATCAGCCGATCTGGGCCCCTGACCTGAGCTGGCCTGTACTGAACAAGAGCCCTGAGCTGGTCTGGGGCCTCTGAACTGTTCTAGCATCATTGAGCTAAGCTGGGATCCGTGAGCTTGAACAAGTCCCCTGAGCTGTTTTGAGACACTACATAAGTCGACCTGGGGACCTCCGAGCTGAACCGGGCCCCTAAGCTAATCTGACACCCTGTGCGAATCTGGAGCTCCCCTGTGATGAGCTTCTAGGGGTGCTGTGCTTATATAGGGTCACTTGATAAGCTGGTCCCGAAGCTAATGCAATGGTCTGGGCCCTTGAGCTGACTGGTCTGGGTTCCTGAGCCATGGTCTGGACTTCGGGGCCCTCCGAGATAATTTGGCGGCCCCTGGGCGGCATAAGCATAGGAACCGGGGGTCAGGGGATACTGCCCCCTCCCTTTTGAGGTGGGCCCCCGCAACGAATATACAAATATCGGCAACTGTCATATAGAACAAGAAACCCAAACGGCCCCGATAGCTTGTCTGGGAACGTTCAAGTTCGGTATACGCTGCCTGCAAGCCCCTGGAGGAGGAGCGCTTCGTAACAAAGCCAAGGAACCTACTACCCGAGTGTTTCCAAATGAGTCCCGAGAACTAGGCCCAATCAAACTCCATTCCATATCAATCCCAACACAAAATATGAATCGGACACGGACCCTGCACTAAATGCCGAGCAACAGTCGTCTCTGAGCCATCGAAAGGCGCGACGTCTTTCGATGCCAGGGTTATATGGCGTCGCCAACTCTTTCCCTGTTGGAGGGGTTCCTTGGGAGTCAAATTGCTCCTTGCACAAGGAATCTGTCGTGCCTTAAACCCGAGTTGGTCGCGTGGAAAGCAGGGTTGCTAACCACTATAACACCATGCCCACACCTCCTCGGCATCACAAAGCTGGCCATCAAGTACCAACATTGCACTTGCAGTCATGCTGGAACTCATTTTAGGCATCTGTATTTTAGGCATCGAAATATAGCTAGGCGTATTTATTGTGATCAGACTTTACCTAAATCAATCTCTAATGATGGAAAGAATAGATCCGTAATAACCGACATAAATGTTCCCATTTTCGTCATTAAATAAGCAAATACAAGTTGATTAGGCATAGCGAAGTGAGGCTATTTGGTATCAAAGCATTGTCTGTAGTTTTCTAAGCAGTTCTTAATTTTGTAAATGTAATGAAAAGGGCCTAAACATCTGTAAATATAAAAAACGCACTCGCAGTAAAAAATGATTGAAATACTCCAAAAAAGCTTACAAATGTATTTCGTATTTGAAAAGGGTCTAGGTAAAAAAACCAAAACACGTTTTCTTGGCGTTTTACTATGATTTATTACATCATAATAGGAACAACTCGAAATCATAGGGAAAAATTTAATTTCTCAATTTTCCATATATTGACATCCTTGTGTGCATGCATGCCTTATTACACTAAACGAGCTATCTAAAATTTTTAAAATTATAGGCCCCCGTGGACTGGGGCCCCCCTTGAGGTGGGCCCCCTCTAAGGTTGGCCCCCCACTTTTCAAACCGTTCCTACGCCCCTGGTATTCGGTTTTCGGTTGCCGTCATTTTGGTGGATCGTATTTTTTAACAACGTCCTATCCCACCCTCTCCCAGCCATAACAGTTTGTACCAGCCAAGCAAGATGCCTATTTGGCGTGATATTTGAAACAATGAATTGCTAAACAGTTCAGTCCACACTTTTTCGGCACCTCCTGAAAAATCTGTAACTGCCACTAAGTCATGGAGAAATTCAAGACACTTGGGATGATGCAACAGCTGAACATAAAGGTATATATCTGAGGATTTTTCTATTAGTGAAGAGGGGTTAAGTTTATTTTAATATCAAATATGATAAGCATCATTTTGCCTTTCCACGTGGCCAAGATTCGTAAGATAATGGTGAGAGGACATTGAAAATAATCGCAACGAATGTGAACCTGGCCTGTGCGCTGTCCAAGAAAATTATCTCAGCGGAAAAGCTTTCAAGTTGTAGGAAACACAAACCGGACTTTAACCCACATTATTAATTGCTCCTAAAAATAATGTTTGAACCAGATGGCAGACTCAAGGAGATATAAGGGAAGTTGAAACGTTAAGATAAACACAGAATGAAGTATGTGGGCATTTTCCACCGACCTTTATCTATATTCTTCAATTCATCAGCATGGGAGAATTGCTCTTGTGCGTGAAATTTCGGAGGTGTTAAGAGAATTTCGGTAGCCATGTGATTGAATGCTGAAATAGATCATGCCATAGGCATGTGTGATTTGTGACATAAATGGGCCCTACTAGAATAAAAAGAAAACATTTTCAACGTGTCCAAGTACTCTCTTGATAAATTGATAACTTTTTTTCGTTTATTGGCTGTAATTTGCGCGTTTAATGATCATGTGCAGTGTTCAGATCGAAGTGAAAAGACCATTCAGATTGATAAAACGAGTATATTTTGTCACTGACCATCCACTTATACCATCAACCATCGCCTTCAGGTCAAGTTCACGACTCATTTAAGAGAAGAGGTGAGCGTGCACTGTGCATGCCCAAATCGAGACACAGCCGCCCTCCCGATGGACAGACCGCGCAGAAATACGTCCTCGTCGCGTTTGATTTCGCGCACGCGTACGACGTAGTGGACCACCACCTGCTACGCGTTCGCCTGCTGTAGATGGGGCTGTCAAATTGCACGGTGGCCTGGATTTGGCAGTGACTCCGAGACCGAAGAGTCCAGGTGGAACTAAATGGTGTGCTTTCCAGTGAGCGCATTTTCCGAACTGGCCTGCCGTAAGGAAGTGTCTTATCGCCAGTTTTATTTTGTATGGGCGGCTCGGCTGGTAGACGCACTCTGCGCGGTTCCCGGATGCTCCCCTACATGTACGCCGATGATGCGGTGGCTCTCTGCACGGGCAACAACATCCAAGTCGCCAAGGACCGGGCGCAATAAAGCTGCTGCTGGCACCCTCATGAAGTGGACCCGACAGCACAAAATGGTGGTATCAGGAGCCAAGATCCAAGTACTGGTGATGTCCCAGTGGCCCAGAGACGCTGATCCCTTCAATTTTAAGGTCGACGGGAAGTATGTCACTGCTGGAGACACCCTACAGCTACTTGACGTCACCATCGATCGGCTCCTCCATTTCGGTCCACACTGTAAGAGACTGTGGGAGAAGGTCCACCCCCGCATCTCCCACCTACGTCAACTGTCCGGCTGCAACTGAGGGCTGCACGAACAGCACCTCCGAACCGTCGCTACTGGCTACGTGAGAGGAGCGATGGAGTAAGCGGCCGCAGCGTGGCTCCACGCCACACCGCCATTTCATGTCGAGCTGCTGGAACGCAAAATGAGAGCGTCGGCGCGTATCATCACAGGATGCACCCACTCCACTCCCAGCCGAGTTAAGACTCCCCGCGCAGCGGCCAGAAGGAGGGTACTCGCGACCCGACTGCTGGTGAAATTCCATACCCTGCCGCCTGAGGACCCTCTGTGAAGACGTGCGGAGGCGACAGCGCCCTCTCGACTCTCCTCGGTGACCGGGTGGCGGCAGGTGGGCAAAGACATGTGGGATCAAGCAGGCATCTCCCTCCCCATCGAGTCTTTCCTTCCTCGACGTCTTCCACTGTGGGTATCAGGAGAGTGAGTCACATTTCAACTAGACGTAGGCCCACTGACATCAGGAGCGCCACCTGTCCGGAAGAAGCGAGTAGCTCTCCCCCACCTCGCTTCCCTGACTCAATGTGCCACATGGGTGTGGACCGACGGGTCAGTGCACGGAGGGGTCACGAGCGGGGGAGCTGGGTCTTCATCGAGTCACCAGACAGAGCCCAGCATGAGCTCAGGCGACCAGCAGGCTCGCTCTGCTCGAGTTTTCAGGCTGAGATGGTAGCCATCCAAACTGCCTGTGTCTTCCTACTGGACTAATCAGTGCACACAGAAGATCCAGTCATCTTCAGCATGGCCTGCCAAGGTGACGACGCATTATAGAAATAAAATGGCTTCAATGTCTGCAGATAAGACAGCGAATCGGTAAAAATCGCAAACTTCCTCACCATCAGCTTAGACACCTGGTCCAAACAGCAAAAAAAAAAGGAGTACAGCTCTGAAGTAAAAATTGATCCTTTGTAAGGCAAACTAGAAAACTTTTCAACATCGTCACCAACAAATGCACGCCCTGTGCCATTGTCACTTTCTTTTGCAACCGTCTATATAGAAACAGACATGGTTTTCGAACGGCTCTGCAAGCAAGTTCATAAATTACTGGCGCGTCGGTTCAGGAGGCAAATTTTTGCTTTGTTGGCGTAGGTTGTGTTCGTGTTAACTGTCGAGATGAGCTATGGTTCAATAACAGTTGCTTCATGTGGTTCGACGAGATTGCTGTCGATACCAGCCTGTGCCAGCCAGGCACAGACTCTCACTCCCTGGTGACGGGTTGCAAAACGCGAGCCACCATCTATCTGACTGAGGTAGGCGTCGCCAAAAAAAAGTTTGGTAAGTGGAGCGTGTTGGTGACTTATTTTAAAGGGAACGTGGCACCTTGGTAAAATCCTGGAATTTTGTGTAATTAGGCGTACTTTTAGCCGAAAACAATGAAACCACTCATGATTTCTCTGAAAAATGTACAACAAGCTCAATGCTTTTATTTTTAAAATACTGCTCTAGAAAAATGAATAAATATCTGCCTCTGGATGATGTCATGATCTGGCAACCACTACCATACTCGAAACACTTCAAGGGCTTCGATTGGCTGATGCTCATCGTGATGTCAGCATATGTCGTCACACCAGCAGCTCACAACAATGGCCGCCTGGCGAGAGGTACATGAGAGGTACATTTCGGGTAGGTTTTAGTTTTTTTCTACGGAAAAATCGAGTTCCAAGACAAATGATATATAGAGCACCTGGTTTTCCGATTTGCTTTACAACTTGGCTATCTCAGTTAAAATCACATTCTAAAGGTGCCACATCCCTTTTAATGGCTTAATGCAAAGCGAGTATCTTACTGCGCATTTGTAGCGGTATTTCACTAATTTCCACTAGCATGCTTATCATGGGTGAAGCTTGGAACGCTCCTGTTACTATTCTGATAGCGAGATGACGGACATATCGATAATCTTTTTCGCGGACTAAGGAGTAGCCTCATACGCAACCCCGGTCTGCGACCTGGGATAACCCCCCACCGGCGCAGGAGAGCCGCATGACAATGTGCTGATATCAACCATATTTCATTCTCAATGTATCTCTTCATAAGCCTGTAGGTCAGTGCCATCATTCTTTTCTTTGAAATAAATAGTAAATATCCCGCAGTCAACCCCGGATTCGACCCGCGCACCCCCTCATCACGAGACAGGGCCTCTAACCATTAGACCACTGCGCCACACTGTACCGACTCCCACTAACCCTACACCTGTGACCCGTCAGGAGGTCACTGGCCGGTATCACGCAATCAAAACGATGCCGTGATCGTGGCGCCGGGTGTTGTGTTCGTACAGAAAAGGCATGGTATAAAGCTGCTTCTAGAAGACGAACCAAACATTAGATTCGTCTAGAATTACTTGTATCGGCGACCCAGGACCCTAAGCTAGCTTTATGCCAAATTGCATCCACTTCCATTCATTTTGAGGACTTGAAACCATGGTGAGAAGCAAACATGTTCCGAGAAACTTAGCTCCTTGAAATACCCTTTCGGACGAATTACTCGAAAGCCGTTGGAGATAAGTGGGTAGTGTAAATGAATTGAATGACTGCAATTAATTTTCCTATTCAGCCATGTCAATTCTGAGCTTGTGAATGACATGTGCTCTGAACCGAAAAGCTGCAAATAAAAGTTTTTCTACTAAAATTATATTTATACATATAAGACAATGAATTTTATTATCACGATATCCATCTCCGAATATTATCAGGCGGAAGCAATGTTCTTTCATTATTTAAAATGAAAAGTCAAATCGGCGCATTAGATCGCGAGAGATTAAGATTTAAATGAAATGAGCAAAAATGTAGTCCTCCGGCAAAATGGCAAAAACTAGGTCAGAATTTTACGTTTTCCACTGGAAACTATGCCTAAGCACAAGAAAATTGACGTAGCTGCCTCCACGTGGCTGTCTTTAAACTAACTGAAGCGTGCCTTCTGACATTTCGAGCTTACAAGTCGGCTGTCAAATTTCAATATCTTTTTGCTTGTACTAGAAATACTGCGTTTTGGCGTAATAAATATTGTCGGACCAGTTCGAACTTTTTTCTTAGGTGGCCTTGTTGCTTATTCAAAAGGAGGCAAATTTCAAGTTCGTCGCTTAAGAAATAAAAATGATAAAATGCAAAATTGAAAACATTTGTTCCAAAATTTCTCAAAAACTATTTTGAATTTAAATTCGGGGGCCTTAGTTTGGGCGTCTAGCGTAAAAGGGCAACCACCCTACACAATTGCAGAGCCCTGGTATCAACTGTCAGAACCGCCAAACGGCCAGAATAGAGCCTCTTGAGAAATCTCAATCCGCTTCGCTCCATGAATTTCGTCATGCGGCTCTGACACAGCCGTACTCGATCTTCGGACGAATAAGTGATCTATACAGCATAAGAAGCTTATAACGTAGCGTATAACAATGAGCGTATAACGTGCGCATAACGTATATAGCATGAGAAACATTTCTCTATCTGCATGGTATCTCATCCTCGTCAACACCTTCAGTATTTTCAGCGTATCGAAACATTTTTTTGCGGAAATCCTTCAGGTGTGGCACATATGAAAGCTTATCGAGTGTGAGCCTGATAAATCTGGTTTCTGCTACAACGTCGCTCGGATTTCCGCGAATTTACAAAATCGGGTATTCAGTCTCAATGTCTATTATAAAAGTGCATGCACTATGTCTTTGAACTTGAAAATTTCAGTCCATTGCGTGTGATCCATTGCTGCAATATGTCAAGGCCAAGCTGCTGTAGTAGACACTGTCACACATATTGTGAAGTCTTCAACGAAAAACACGTGACGTATGTTTAACTGCAAACAAGGCTATGAATATCGCAGAATCCTGGGCAATGCTACTCTGTTGCTGATGCCAATCCGATACGACTGAGTTTACGCGAAATCTAAAATACCTATTTTTCGGACTATTAGAAATAAACCACCCCAAGTGGCCTCGCACGCCGAGTCCAAAGAGTTTCTGCAGAACGCCATTGGATAGCAAAGGCGCCCCCCAAGAGATGATGGCGCCCCCCTGGGGGAAGGCGCCCCCTCCAGAAAATCTTGCACCACTTCTCGAAAATGGAATCCGCCGTCTCTGAACGGCGTTGGATAGCCCATCCACTTCTCCATCGAAAATATTTAGACAATTATTTGTCAAGATTAAGTTTTTCGGCCATTACATCTGAACAAGTAAAGATAGAGCAAAACGACTTGAACCACATGAATCCTCGCAGCAAGCCGAATCGAATGATAAATATTTTGCCCTTTCTAGGTCAAATCAAGGACTTGACCTGACCTGCGGTCAGGGTCAAATTATATAAAATGCATATTATTAGAACTACAAAACCAAGGCGAGTCTAATGCAGCTAAAATAAACGCTCTATCACGATCTGTTACTGAATTATTCAGTAAACACCATTTTTCCCAAGTATTTCCAACGGAGAGGTCATGCCTGTACATACCTAACCTTAGGTCATCGATATAAAAATATCGGAACATATTATGAGTTTCAACCGGATAAGTTCACCCTGCTCTGACTTATGCTACTAAAACGTTTTTTTAGGTCAGGTCACTTGACCTGGTCTGGTGACCTGACCTGAGATGACCTAACCTTAAAATTTTCACAAAAGTTGTATAAATGATGAGAAAAAAGGTATGCCAAGTACGGTGGCGCTACGCGTCGCCGTTTTTCTGCTATCTTCGAAAAACCCGAGGGGGCGGCGGGTACCCACCCCCGTCAATGCGCGTGTTAACGTGCGCTGCGTGCACAGCCAATCAATTTCCTACCCGCTCCCCTAACCAACGTGCCTCTGGCAGCAGCTGATGATCGTGTGGAGCCGTGACGCTCGCATCTTCCACGGCTGCTCTGAGCCTCTCGCGGGCGACCACGGTTAAGCGGTTGGTGCCGTGCTGCGTCCTCTGCCACTGCGATACTGCTCGTTGGCTAATTGGACCATCGGCGGTGCCCCTGCTAGGGGCGACCTAATGGAGCGGCGACTCGTGAATGGTTATGCGGCTCTAGTGCGGCGGCGCTGTGGTCACCGCCGGTACTTCACCGCGTTCTGTCCATGGTTTAACCCATTAATTTATTTTACTTTTTATGTTCACTATCACGGCAGTGACTCTCTCCTCGCGATAACCGCTGCTTTTGCCGTATTGACTGTGATGCCTCTAGAGGAGAGGACTTCTCCACCCATTGCTTTGAGTCTACCTTCATGCTGCTGTGTGCAGGGGGGGTGCTACATTCCTGGCTCAGGTCTGTAGAGCACTCGATTTACTGTGGATGCCCCAATGATTTTTAGATTTCGGGGAGGGTGGATTGAGTGCTGTCGTCTGGGTGTGTGTAATTGATGGATGTTTTTACTGTGAAAATATGTGTATGGACTCAATACGAAATCAGGAAAAAACTGCCAGTTCTAAGGTCTGCATATATTAGTATCGTCAGCGTAGTACAATATGTCGTTTGTCAATTTTTTCGTAAAATAATTCCGCTAAGGGTGGCCATCAAGGGGACCAAGAACCGATCCCTGGGGGACAGCCTGCATTCAAGGATAGTGTCGATAAGAATGATTGACTACGTAAACTCGTTGTTTTCCTCGTAGCTACGGGGTGAGCCGATGTATGACCATGTATGTGAGCCGGGGAGCAGATGGTTTCAGAACTAACCCTCGTCATGAAAAAGGAGAGCAGGCTGCCGGTTGATACGCTGGAAAACAGTGGAATGTGATTTTATATGTCAAGGGAAATGACCTAAGGCCCTAGATGAGAAAGGTGAAAGTAAAAGGCGGCAGGTGTGAGAAAATCCCTAAAAAACCTAAAAATACTTCGAATCCCACAACAGATCCCTGAGGAACACTGCGAAAGTAAAAAAAAGCATAAAACAGCTTAAATGAACCTAAAAAGGGGTGCAAAAGCACAGGTGTGAGATGTGGAATGAACTAAAACGCTGCTAAACAAGAATACAAACTCAGTCGAACAGTCGAACAACTAAGATTATGTGCGTAAACTAAAACTGTATATGTGAACTAAAACCGCAAAGGAAGCTTCAAGAACAGTGCGGACCTGAATAAAACGGAAATGAAAGTCAGGAAAAGGTAAAACACGACGTTTCGGTCATGGGCTATCATCATGTGTAAGGCCTTACACCTGATGATGGTCCATGACCGAAACGTCATGTTTTACCTTTCCCTGACTTTTAGGTCCGCACTATTCTTGAAGCTTCCTTTGTGGTTTTAGTGTATACTTTGAATTTTAGCTTACGCACATAATCTTAGTTGTTCGACCGAGCTTTTATTTTTGTTTAGCAGCGTTTTAGTTCATTCCACATCTCACACCCCTTTTAGGTTCATTTAAGTTGTTTTATGCTGTTTTACTTTCGTGGTGTTCCTCAGGGATCTGTTGTGGGATGCGAAGTATTTTTAGGTTTTTAAGGGATTTTCTCACACATATCGCCTTTACTCTTCACTTTTCTCATCTAGGGTCTTAGGTCATTTCCCTCGACAAATTCAGCATGGTGCCCTATCTGCAACAAGCCCTCTGAGAACTCAACAATATGATTTTCAACACGCCGAACAAACGAGAAATAAACTTCAAGAGAATAAACATTCAATCACAGCGCAACACAGTCCGAGGCTTCGGTGGAACGCATCCCCACGCTCTCGTGCCACAGCAAACCTGTAAGTCCCCAAACCCATAGACTGGGTTTCAAACCCGCTGGCTACTGGTACATTCGAAGGAGCAATGCCTTCCCGCGATGGCTGATTTCGTCTGGCTTGATAAATTCAGCTTTGCCATGATTGGCCTATGTCTTACATTCCCTAGTCATGTCATCACCCTGCTCGTTTTCCCTTGCTTGCCCTGCTAACCAGTTGCATATCACTCGCCTTCTCCAGATTTCCTCCAAAGCCCTCAGTCTCTGCCGTCCCGAACTCCTTCAACCACTCCATAACACTCCCCGCACCCGCCTCTCTCAAATCCTCTGGATATTTCTCCTCATCCAAGGAATACCCATATGACCCCTTCCCCGCCAAAACATTTCGCAGCCAAGAACTGTTTGGTTTGTTTGGAGTTTTTGGTATTCATCAACTTTCCCGCCACACAGCACACCTGTCCATCACCGTCATTCTTGCGAACACACGCGTGAAGTCGCGGCCAGCCTCGATTTTTCGAAGCCTGACCGGATGCCAGCTCCGATACCACCTCCGCCCCATCATTACTCCTACCGTAATCAACCACCAAAGAGCCTCACGTCGTCTGCAAACAAGACTGTACTGTTTTGTATCTTTATGGGTAAAAGTTATTGAATATAACGAAAGACAAGGGTACACAATATCGATCCCTAAAGAGTTCCACTTCTGGTGCCCACCCAGAGGACGCTCCATTAATAACTGCTTGTTCTCTTCTGCGAATAAGGTAGGATGTGAGTAACATTATCACCTGCTGACAATGTTCGTAGGCTTCCAGCTTGCTTAAGGATCGTTGGTGTAGGACAGCGTCAAAAGCCTTCTTGAAATCCAATTATAGAACGTGGATGGGGAGGTCCGCTTCCAGGGACTCACCCAGCTTCCAGAAAAAGAAGAAAATAGGCTTCGGACGACCCTTTCGGCATACATCCACGCGATTTGAGGCTATAATGTGGTGGGTCTGAGTTCTTGCTTAAAAAATTTTCCATGGTTTTACATACAGGAGAGATTAAACTTCTGGGTCTGTAGTTTCCTACTTAATGTGTTTTTTATAGATGGGCTCTACGATCGCAAGCTTCCGCTGTCGAAGTACATCACCTTCTTCTAACGACTTTTTGAATAGCTCATTGGCATACTCCTTTAGGATGGCACTGCAATAGAAGCCCAACAATATAGCAGGGCCAAAGGGATCGGGGCACCCACCAAAGCTTAAAATATTATCTTCTGGCGTCCGCAAAGGACCAAATTTTGGACGTTTATCTTCAAAAATACTGCTGTCGCGATTTTTCTCGATTTCCCCACCCGCCCCCAATGTTGGTTTGACCCCCTCCAAAAGTTGCCCTGGATCCGCCAATGTATATGCTTGATGTTCGTAGGCGGTAATGTTCGTTGGGCCCGACTGCAACATTCCCGAATCCATTCTTATCAAACAACACAAACTTACACTGAACGTCATCCTCTTCGCCACTTCCTCGCCCTCGCTCACACACGCGCGCGCGGAGGCTCTCCTTTGAACAGTTATAAGCCGCGACGCGATTGGGGCTGCATCAAAAGTCTACCTCGGGGGTCTCGCTCTCACTCATACACTGCCTTACACCTGAAGATGGTTCAGAATTGAAACGTTGTGTTCTACCTTTCCCTGATTTAGTTTGTTTATTCGTATCCGCACTGTTCTCAGCTGTTTTATCCTTCATTGCAGTTATAGTGTATACATAGACTTCCCGTTCAAATACAAAGTTTTAGTTTTCCATGGAATTGCAGCTTAAAAACCGGGTTTAGTTCTTTTGAAAAGCGCTGTAGTTCATTCTTGGGGGCCAAATCGCATCCGTGTTTATGCTCATTTTGTTTCAAAGGTGTCAACGCAAAGATCTGTTGTAGGCTTCAAAAGATATATTTTTAAGATTCTTAAGCTTAAGCAACTGCCTTTCGGCATAATTTTAACTTTTGTTCTAGGTCTGATGTTATCCTCTCTTTGAAACCGTCTAAGGCCTTATTTTATTTTGCGGTTTTCTCACACTTGTCTCCTTTTACATGACACATCATTTAAGGCCTTCCGTCATTGCACTCTACATATACTGCATGGTGCCCTGCCTCCATCAATCTCTCCGAGATCTTACCGTGATGAAGACATGAATTATATCCCTGTTTTGTTTCAAATTGATTTGCATTTGTTTTCATGAGAACTGACGGTGTTTTTAGTAAGCTGGTGGTGGGTTTTTGAGGACATGATTTTGAAAAAAACTCTTCACAACTAGGAAAGGTTTCTTTTTATATTCTGAGCACAATCCTTGAAAATGACGGCATTTCTTAACCGGAAACTCTCTGATTGAAATAAATTACAATCCAGTTCAAAGTCATCCCTACATATGCGTGTTGGAAATCCAAACCCAATTCTCAAGCTTTATCAAGTGACCTTGATTTATTCACTGACTTGAACAATCAAACCATTTAAAGCCGTGTTTTTTTCACCATTTCTCAGAGAAGTCAAGATTTTTGGATGCACGTGAAACGCCCCGGTCAGAAGGTACGGCGGAATGGATAAAGCGGGAAAAGACTCGTACTGAGGATCACAAGAGACTTATTGATTGCAGTGCATTCAACACATAAAGTAGTAACTATTCGACAGATAAATTCTGTTTGGCTGTGTTTGTTTATTTTTCACATAGCGGAACTAAAATTTACCTGCACTTATTGAGAACTATTCTGAAAATAATCACAAATAGCTCTTTTGCCTGCCTGAGGAATGGTTTTGTGTCTTTCTTTGAAGAATACTCCAGGAACAAGCATTTTTAACCCAGAGAATGGTTAACAAAAACTACTTGAGACTGACACAACCACTCTCTAGGGTATGGTAAACCCTCCGCTGGCCGTTATTCATGCAAAGGGTAATTACCTTGGCGCAGCTTCCTTTGATCACCAAAAGTCGTTCCGTACCTTGAGTTCGCTCTATTTTGAGCCGCCCTCAGTCTATCCTGAGGTAAATAAATAATTTGGATGCACCAGATGATGGGAATGTTTGTTTGAAAAGCGGTACCTACCTGCAACACTGAGTGAAAAGCTACACATATATGAAAGTCGTGTTTTTGTACTCTTGGTCTTTGAGCTTTATTTACCGAACATGCAAGCGACTGTGAGTCCAGGAAATAATCACAACAGCGATGGGACTATTGCTTACCTGTGTGAGTTACAAAGACAATGCCATAGCAGAATTATTTCACTTGGGTTGAGTCATGAAATGCCCATACATGGATTGACAAAAATAACAATTTGTCCGACGCGAAAATCATAACAGCCGGTAGGCTCGCGTGATACGTTCAAGATCCGTCTGCATATTTTATTCGGTGTGCCGAGCTAAGCCGCTCTACATATACAACATTGCGCAAGATTAAGATGTCTAAAGCCTATCCCGACCACCCCAAGTCCGGGAAATAATCCCAACTAGGCACGAGGATCATCCGCAGCTGGATGGAGATTATGATACACGTGCAGCTCAGGGCGGCATCATCTGCGCTTCGTTTGTCGAAGCGAATCCGCATTCCAGAAATCCAGATCCGGCCACTCTACAGCCAAATTTCCAGATAAGTTCGTCAGCAGCGTATTTTCCGCATTTCGGCTGATGCATCCAGGCGCGTATGTGTTTGTTGCCGCCCCAGTAGTTTGGTCGGTAGAACGTTGGCATTCAGTCCGCTGCTCGCAAACATGAGCTGGCTGTCGTTGGTGAGGGCGTGAGATCAATCCCCCGGGACGCTGTCCTTCGTAGGCCGTTAAACGATGGCTTCCAAATTCAGCTACCATTGCGGGAATTGCTTGTTCAAATGGTGAGGTCGGTGTATCTGGTAGAAGGCCATTAAGGGCCTTATGAGACTTCAGTCCCAAAAGCCTACCTCTCAATAACCTGGACAACATTTATATAACATAAAAGCTCTGAGTTGGGCAGATTCGAATATGCTCCACATTTACGATAAAACCCAGTTCACACTGCTCACTGTTGAGTCCAATGCTAGAGCCCATGTGTTTGTCCTGTCAGTCGATGCCTGTTGCGGACCACCACAAGCATCAGAGGGCGCCGTTGCAGATTGGCCGTCAGCCTGGACGGCGTTCACATAGCTCCGCAGTATTCAGACGTCTGCTCGGGCGAGCTGGGCCAGCGTCTGTCTGATCCAGGGCAGGTAGGGCTGCAGGCCGGTGTACAGACCAGGTAAGACGGGGCTGCCGCAGCCGGCTGCCTCCCGCATCACCGCCCACAGAGTGATGCGGCCGCGCCTGTCGGAACCCACCAGGGCGCCGCCCCGGTCCTGCGGGCACAGACGGCCCGCCTCGTCCGCGCCTCTCGCTGCCACGCACACCTCCGTCTCGCCCACGCCGCCGGGAAACTCGCGCTTGTAGGTGGGGAAGAGCCGGTAGGCGGCGTCGCAGTCGGCAGTGGCCACTTCTCGGACGCTGGACGCCACTAGAGTGGACGACAGAGCCGGCGTGGCCGAGTGCGGGCTGATTCCCCAGCCCAGCGTGCGCAGGTTGGAGAGCCTGCCGCTGCCGGCCG
Source organism: Lepas anatifera (assembly GCA_034440635.1). Classification (NCBI taxonomy): domain Eukaryota; kingdom Metazoa; phylum Arthropoda; class Thecostraca; family Lepadidae; genus Lepas; species Lepas anatifera. Next base: position 934,012 of record JAOTON010001028.1, on the reverse strand, counting down.
GCAGGCAGACGGGAGTGGTGCCGCCGTCGATCGAGAGCTTCAGCAGCGCCAGGTCATTGCGTCCGCCGGCCGCCCCCGGGTGTGACCGGACTTGGAGCACGACCGCGTCCAAAGGGCGGCCATCATTGTTGGAGCTGAGGTCCCTCTCTCCCAGACGCACCGCCAGCGAGCTGACTGGCCGGCCCGCCACGCAACGCGCCGCAGTGAGCACCAGTCGCGGCGCCACCAGCGCGCCTGCGCACATCCAGCGCTGCCGCGTACCCACCAGCGCCACCCAGCCGGTACCGCCGCCGCCGCACGGTGCCTCGGCAGGGCGGCCGGTCGTAGGCGGCGGGCTGGTGGACGCTGGAGGGCGCGGCTGAGGCGGCAAAAGATGTTGACCGGCAAAACGAGCGTTTTGAGCGGTGGTTGTACCGTCCCCGTAGGCTGCAGCACTGTCTGGATGGGCAGCTCTGCTGTTGCGCCTGGAGTTCGAGGAAACCCGGTTGATGATCCTTGGGTTTGTGGTGAGAGGAATGCTTCTGGCGGGAAGTTGACTGTTTTAGGCGGCAGGTTGATCGTTTTAGGCGGCAGGTTTACCGTTTCGGGTGCCAGGCTAACCGTTGTGAGCGGCACATCTAGCGTTTTGGTCGGCGATGGAATAGTCACCGCTGGCTCCAGCGTCTGCTGCAGTGTCTCCGTCAGCGTGACCGTCACCACTGGTCTCTCAGTCACCACTGGTCTCTCAGTCACCACTTGCGTCACCACTTGCGTCACCACTGGTCTCTCAGTCACCACTTGCGTCACCACTTGTGTCACCACCTGTGTCTGTATTTCCACCTGCGTCAATACCGGCCGCTCCGTCACCACGTCCGTCCGTGTCAGGGTCTGCGTCTGTACCAGCGTCACCACCTCCTCAGCTGGGCGACGTACTAAGACCGGCTGAGCGGCTGGCTCCGGGCAGCAGTAGGAGACGGTGGCGCCGCTGCGGCCGCAGATGATTAGGCTGGTGAGTCCGGCGCAGAGCCGGTCGGAGCCGGGACGGCAGCGGCCCTGCCTGCCATCCCCGGTGAGACAGGCGTCCGTCGTCGCCTCCACCGTGCGCACCGGTTCCAGACTGCTGGACACAGGTCTGTTGCTCCTGCGGACCGCTACCCCACCGCCGCCAAGGACTGGCAAGAACTGACCACTAGCAGCCGGTCTACCACTTCCAGCGAAGACGGTGGAGAACGAACCGCTGGAAGCCAGCTGAGCATTACCACCGCTGAGGATGGGTATGAACTGACTGCCTGTAGCCGGGCGGCCGAACGTCGTTGTCTGGAAACCTGTGAACGGAATGGAGAGTTGCAGGCCGGGCAGCAGCTGAGGTGTCACCGGCGCCGTCACCACCAGCAGACACGCGGTACAGACCCGCCCCACGACACCCATGACGCTAGACTGGGGCTGACTGCTGCTCAGCGCAGGGAGGTGGAAGGTTTTGTAGAGGTGAGCACGTGAGGCGCTGCTGCGCCGACCGGGCCGTCGTGGGGGGCCGCCGCTGCCACCGGCTCCTCAACCCGCTACCAACCAGAACCCGGCTCTGCCCCCGAGCCCGCAGCCGGCAGCCAATCACCGCCGCTGGGTCTCCGCCGCGCTGGGTGGGAGAGGAGGACTGGAGTGTACTTGTTGCCTCTGTCCAGCGGAGGTCCGGTAAATCCAGCCGTCACCCTAGCCGCCGCTGTGAGACAGGTACTGACCTTGGGAGTACCCGTGCCAGTGGCGTCTCAGCCCCTCCCGGAAACCTGTAGCCGGCCGGATGAGCGCCTGCACTCTCGTGTAGTTTCAAGATAGAGATTCGCCCATGTCTGACGGCACCACCCATCGCACAGTGGGGAGCTTGCAGTTTTAGTGCGACAGAAATCACGAATCGAATTTTGTCATGCGAATGTAAAACTTAATCATTTCCTTTAACATTCCTCGTGACCAGGGGCGCGGATTCTTTTCTCCTTTAGATTCCTTATCTCTTCTTATTGGTCTGGCACCCCCAGTGATATGCTGGGCATCCCAACCAAAAGGTGAGGCAAAGTACTAATGAGGTGCCCAAAGAAGAAAAGATTATTGCTAACCCTCCGAACTTATCAGACCATATCCTCTGTTTGCCTAATTTTGCAAGCATATTGCCCTGTCGTGCTTTTGATGTCTTTCCCCACTAAACAATAAAAAACATTGAGAATGATAGAACAAAGACACGAAAATGACTTAAAAACAATAGAAGAAAGATGTATTTGTATTGTATTGTATCCCGTGGTTTGATTTATTTGGTTATGATTGACACGGTTAAATCTTTGCTTTAATGAAGAGCTTAGGTGGCCGTATTAACGTGCCCAGCCAATAAATGCTAATTGACTACATTTGAGAACATTCATTAGAGCGTCGATTGATGAAAAAAATCAGCAGTTCTTTACTCATAGACTTTCAAAGTCAGACCTATAGTTCGAGACCGTGGCCATCGCGCGGTCGCACCAGTTCGCCTGCACTGTAGACAGAGTGGTGATGTAATAGTGTCACATCATCGGGATTGTGTGTCAAACCCCCAAGGTCACCTCATTTGAAGGTCAAGGTCAAAGGTCACTGTCTAAGACCATAAAAGCTTGTTCGAGGATATTAAACCCAGTGTTCCGGTCAGATGGCATTAATCAGTATGAAGTATGAACACTATGGCGTCATATTTACGGTTTCTCAATGTCAGGATTAAGGTCACATGTCAGCATTGGCGGATCCAGGAGCAGCTTTTGGAGTCAGGAGTCAGAAGTCAGAATGTATTCAGAAGCGTCCACACACACTGATCAAGCAAGTAGGTGGTTTTTCACGTTTCCACGTCATATGGTAAGACAAGGTATGTAAAGCTAACGGTAAAAACTAAGGACAAAAACATACCGTAGAAGTAAGATAAGATCACGCACGCACTCACACACCGCGCACAACAACATATATAAAGCTAGCGCTTACGAAACTCTCCTCACTGCCTCTCTTATAGCAGGGCTCTCAAAGTGGGTTTGAACGGCATGCCCCCCCCGATGTCCAGCTCGTTCAGCAGAGCTGCCCCCCGGTACGCAAGCCGACGTCGGCCTGCCTGCGTGCGTATTCCCGGCAGGGACAGCTCCGCTGACCGGCGTGTTGTGTATTATGCTGCGTGTAGGGCTTATTTGGTGTATTATTTGTGCTGGTGTGCGAGTGTGTATGATAAATCTCCATAATTTTCATGGGAAAATTTCTGCTGAATTTCGCGCAATACAGGTGAACGTGCCTCTACCAATCACCGAGCGCCATTCGCTGGCTGTTGCTTGCCTGCGGGCAAAGAGGTTAGAGAGGTCACGCTGGGCGCCGCTGACGCCGAGTTCAAGCCTCGATGGGGAGGGGTCGCGTGACGGATTACAAAACCTACATGCGTGATGTTGAGAATGGTGGTGGTTTCAAATGCCTGCTGTTGGACTGAGGGGGACAGGTGTAGGAGACATCCAGTGCACGTGGGTAGGTGTTTGTACAGTGACCGGCGTCGATAGCGCTGGTAATGCATTAGTTCATATGTGAGCTCGGTACGTGAATATGCCATAAGCCAAAAACATTTTTAGGCATCAGGTTATGTTATTCAATTTTTTTAGTTTTTTTTGGCATTTGATAGGCACTTATTGGCAATACACACACACGGTACATGTTGACATACACACCGGGCTGACATTTTATGCGTATACAGGAGTAGATGTTTAGTATGCTTAAATGATTGTTAGAGGCGGATAGATAAGTAGTTATGACTCCATAATCAAGGAGGTCCAAGACAAATGGCAAATCATAATTAGTCCCAAAAATAGGGCTATTTGAAAAGTAAGAATTTTCAATGGGTCCAAAAACTGACTGAGACCGTAACTAAAAAACCACTGGACAGACGAAGCTAAAAATGCCACAGCGTTAATCTACGCCCTGGGCAACCCTTATGACACATTTTCGTCAAAATCTGAGATGTAGAGTGTTATCGCTTGGTCGATTTGTCGTGGAATTTCCCGTGACCATGCGGTGTGTGTTTAAGACTAGAATTGGGAATAGCGTAGCTCCAACCAAATAACGCAGAACACAGCGCAGCTCAAATAAGCCAAGTAATAAATAAGTACCACACAAGGTCGGTATGACTTCAAGTAATGTTCCCAACAGACATGCGAAGTACCATGAACCTGTCAAGCCTTGAAATGAAGTCGGTAACGACGTAGGTATTTGCGTACTTTTCTTTTAATCTCATTTGAGGTCAAACCAGGTCATTTAGTCGCATTGCAAGGGTCGTTTGAGATCTAAGGTACAAATAGTGGTACGAAATCTGTAGTAAGTTATCAGCTTTCATTTGGCATTCAAATTAGCCATGTTGTAGCGTATCCGCACGAAAGGTACTTTCAATTAGGGTTTTGCCCTATGTGATGACCTCTGTGACCTGTTACTAAATCTGAGTTATAAAAATATCTCACCACTGCCTAGCTTAAACCCTAAGGACCACCCAGCGAGAAATAAAACTGGAAAATAGGACTTAAAAAATTATTCATATAAAGAAAAGGTCACAGGGTCACGAGGTCAAAAACTGTCCTAGGGTCAAAGTTTGGGTTTTTCTGATGCGGTCCGTTGTATTTTTAATGCAGTGATATCCATTTTAATTAATTTCAATCAGTCACTTTTAAGATGCAAAAATATTTGTGCTTCAATGTTTGCGCTCACCTCGAAACCTTGATGACCTGCCATCCCTGTGGCATATTAGGCAAAGGCGCCATGCTTGGGTGTGGAATGCTTCTGGACCAAGGCTGACCTGTGGCAGCCTTTTCCGCGGTCGCCTCATAGCCAGGAGATCGCGGTACACTAGGGAGTGTGCGCCGCAACAGTGGAATCAACGCCGTGCCAGCCGGCGTCCCCGAAAGTCGTGGGTGCACGGGCCTGATCGGCCTTTAAAAAGTGATCCACCGGACACCGGTCTCCATTGGCGGACGCAGGGGGGCATACCGGCCATGCCCCCCCCCAAACGCTGGAGGGTGGGGGCAAACTTTATTTTAGCGCCCCAAAGGCCGGATGAATTTGTGAAAAATAGGTGTTACACTAGGTCTGTGGAGCAACAAAGTATTCGCTCCCCAAAAAAAATATTCGCTCCTTTTGATTCAGCAAAATGAGAAAACATTCGTATGGGTGTAGCGTGGACGGTAGTTGGGTAAAATTTTAATGAATCTAAATCCTCCCTTGAAAGGAGTCTATTTTCGTACATTCTCTAAACCTTCATTCATGCAGGACCGAAATATATCCATTTTGCATGATTTTTATCTTTATTTAATAACTTATCCGCTCATAATTGATTAAGGAAATGATCCACCCAGCATTATATAATATGACTAACCATATTCGATTATAACCGTATTGAAGTATTCGAAAACCTAAGTGAAAATCACCCTGCTCAATCCTTTAATTAATTAATTACACTTCTTGTAACGTAAGTCTTTATATTTGTATTTGGCCCATCTCATGACAATTGAGTCCCCGCTCCTGACGATCCATTTGCACCCACTGCCGGCCGCGGCTCGCCACCGACCCGTGCGCCCTGCGCTACGGGACTAGGCCGGGTCAGGGCCTGACATGGTTGGCTGGAAGGTGGAGCCTGTGTGCGTTGCCGTACAATCCCTGACAAGGTATCATGGCCCTGGAGAGCGAGTGCCAGTTTGTTACTCGATTAAGGGCAACTGAAATTGATGAGTTTGGGATATGTGCAATGTTAATACGATCATGAAATGGGAGAGTTTTGAATTGTTCATGTACGGAAATGCATTGTTGCTCAGCCATTATCACAGCACGACGATACTTCCGGCGTATTTTGAGCGAGAATAGGGGTAGGAAATTTGTCCACGAGTTGACTGGCAATACAGTAAAGACTAATCTCCAGCACCAAGAAGCCGACTCTTGGCCTTGCACGCAAGATTCGTGCTGATAATCATTGAAAGAACAAATACTCCAAATCCAAACGCGATGTGTGAATTTAAGAACGCTATTTTCTTCACAGATTATTAAGCTTTCATTTGATATCCAACGACAGTATATCAACGACGAGGAGGTTAGAGAGATTCTTATGTGTATTTGTATTGCACAAAATCGAAAATGACTAAAAAGTCCTCGAGGAACATACATACATTTTCTTATGTTTGGAATCAGCACACTCAACTTTCCAACGATGTAACTTTTACTCATTAGGGCACACACTGCCTTCCAACGAACCGTGATAACACCGCCGTTCATCAGGTGCGACACACGGCGGCACACCGGCACGCGCCCCCATCACGCGTTTGGCACGAATCGGGTCCCCATCTCCAGTTCCCTTGCTTCTATTGGTAAATAAGCCACGATTAATAACAGCCTACCTACAGGTCAAAACTTCGACGCGAACCGGAAAAAATACTTGAGAAGCAGCCAATTCACTATGAAAAAGAAAATTAGCTCACAGAATAAATGCTGCTGTAAAAATGATAAAAAAACAGGAAGAAACTGCAATGATAATATACGGTTCCTTTTATTTTGCTTTAGGAAAAAAAAACAGCTACCAGGTGCAGCTGTGTGTGGTTTAAGATTGCATTAATGTATGTGCGTGGCTAGCATAGCATCTAAAATATTGTTTAGCATACTAGGCTAAAACTGTTACCATACAATGATTCTATTACATTTGGTTGCGAAACTGGGCAACTGGGCTACCGGGGTGTGTGACACATCTGCATTATTCAAGGTGCATGACTGTGACAAAAATAAGTCTCCCTAATAGCTTATACATTTGGTTCCGAAACTTTAAGATACCCGATCATGAACTGCCCTGGTCGTACGCAGTTCTCCCTCATTATACATTTCACTACAGCTCGTGATCCCTCCTCAGCAATTGTCATAAGAAGCCGGCCCCCTTCCCCTTCGGTGACTGACGTCATATGTGAACAGCCCCTTATCTCTGCGCCTAAAAATAATCATTTAAGCATGCTAAGCTTCTAGAGTTGCATACGCATGAGATGATAGCCAGGCGTGTACTGCGTGTGTTATATTGCCAATTAGGGGCTGTTCGTATATAACGTCAGCTACCGAAGGCGAGTGAGGGAGTCTGACATTTTCTGACTTTTTTTACAAAGGGGAGGGGTCTGACTTCTTCTGACGTTTTCTGACGAAGAAAATAGTCGTCATCGTCATATAGTAAGAAACGATCCACACATTATTAAAAGATGAGGTGGTTTTTCACGTTTCCATATCAGCTATTTAAAAAGGGCAAGTTAAACAATAAACGGTCGGGATAAAGAGCAAATAAAATTACACACGCATAAAAAGCACCCCACTTTCTCCAACACAATATCCAAATTTCAAATAAATTGTTCGACCTACCCCGTCCGAAATGATGCCACTTCGAACGTTCTTCCAAGTGACGTGACTACCTGGTCTGGTGACCTGACTCGAAGCGACAAAGACCTGAAAATGCTGTGACAATTGTGAAAAAGACGGGGACATGGATGCTTATAATTGCTGAGCCACATTAAAAAAGTGCCCACAAATCATTACAACCACAAGTTGACTGTTGACTGTTCAAGTTTGTTGACTGTTACATATTAAGACCTGGCGTTGCATGATCCGAATTACCATAAGGACCCTTAGCCTCCCACGGTCGGAAAGTTTGTGACGTTACTGGGTCGGCGGCAACTTGCAACAGACAGCCGGAGCGGTCGCGTCGGTAATGACAGCACGCCGCGCCGGGGGGGGCAGGGGTGTGGTGACGTCAGCCAACTTCGATCGGCGGCGCGGCGGCGTCGACGGCAAAGGGCCGCCGCAGTGGCCCTGGTGCGATGCGGTGCCGCAGAGCCACGCCGTAAAGCTGCAGCATCGGGTACCGACCGGCTCAGGTAGAGTTCACTGACACCCCGCGCTAGCCCCCGGGCGGACTGAACGGGCCTGTTGACTGATAAATATCCCTCTCTCCTGCTGGTGTCTGTTCGCCCTCTGACGAATCTTTGCACCCCGTGTGCCACGTGAGGTAGGGATGCAACAACTGGACGAATGTTTTCGTGCGTAGAAGACATGGTGGAGCGTGACATTTTATCAGCAGTGCCCCGATTACTAACCGGTGGGGGAATTACAACCACAGGCTGCTATGATCGCCATAAAAATCCACTATTTCCGCTAATTTGTTATCTTGCAAGTTCCAGTGTGGTGAGTGCCGCCACCCATTTTACCCTCTATGAATACTCCTGTGACAACAAAGAAACAGTTTGGCAGCTTTTGGATGGCTCAAAGTTAATGTTCTGGTCACTCACAAACCTAAGCATTGCTGTTAAAGGGTGTTGTAATTTTCGGTGCCCCCCACTGAGGTCAACAGATATTTCGAGTGGGCTTTGAACAAAGCAAAGCGACACGTGCCTGGGTTTGTGTTTTTTCATGTTTTCTGCTGCTTGTCTCTTCACAAGAGGGAGATTGAAGTTGCAAAGACCCGAATGAAAATGTGCGCCAGTATTTTGAGTGGGACCATTTACGGTGCCACCAAAACTGTACTGGGCAGCCAATGGTCGAACTCTTTTATGCGTCTATCTACTTCAGGTTTCGATCACTAAGAATAATTTTGACCGGGTGTATTTTTCCCACTCCAACTTGCTTTTTCACTCACTTTTTGAACTGATTTAACCACAGACCCTCCTCTGGCAAGTTAGGCTCGGGCATTTCACTTTGGAAATATTCGTTCAATTCTGGAATATGGGTGTGTCCTCTGGGGCGGAGCTGCGAAGTGTCATTTGGATAGATTAGAAAGGGTTCAGCATAAGTTTCTCATTTGGCTTGCATTTCAAAACCATACATCTCAGCCCTCTCAATCACTAACATATCATGATCTCTTACAGCTTTTCAAAATTAGCAGCTTGTCCCAGAGGAGACTACAGTACGACATTTGCTTTGTTCATAAAATTATCTCCGGTAGAGTGGACTCCGCTCCCCTGCTTGGGAGTTTCCCACTGCATGTGCCCCAGCGAAGAACCAGGGGGCGCCTCACCATTTCCTGCACGTGCCGGTGCCTCGAGTTGAGACGGTGAAAAGAGGCTTGTTTCGCCGGGCGGTGCTTGCTTTTAACGCACACGTCGGTCGCTGCCCCGAGGTGGATCCTTTTAATTCACCACATGCTAGTTTTAAGTCTAGTGTAATAAGATACATTAAAGATCATCCTTTTAAAATCATCCGTGTGCTTTAGAATTTCATTCGTCGAATCAACTGCTTAAGCTGCTTTAAGTCATACTTTTACCGTTTTGAATGTGTTTTACCTTATATTTTTAGTCATTGGGTCCCCTTACCACCAATAGGAGATATGTCATTGTAAATACTCATCTAGTGTTCTCTTTTATGTCCATGACTTCAGCTGTAATTGGGCCAGATACCTGTTGCTGATCTAAGTGAATAAATACAAATACAAATACAAATACAATGTGTGCCACAGCTTGTTATTTGTCCTAGAAAGAGTTGGCGACTTTGTCTTCCTTGTAACTCCACAGCTGCCATGTATAACTTCCAGAGCTGTGGGGATTTCGGTTACGACCTGCACTATGCCAGTTTGCTCCTGCACCAGGGTAAAGACCTTCAATTTCACTGACCGGCACTGCAAATCAATTTGCACAGGCGCAGACATTGCCAATTGTAACGTTTCCATGAGCTGTACTTCGTAGTTTGCGGAACCTGTGCGGCTGAAGACAATGCATAGGCATGGAATCCTTATATTTTCCATATTGATCCTCTTTATATCCGATTCGATTGCTCCATTGATAAATCATTGCATCGCAGCACATCCCTAGGAGCGATGATACTGAATATTAATGTTTTGTAAATCGAAACGTTTGCTTTCAAAACATCTAACGCGATGGTGCTTGAATTTGCATGCCACGCAAAAGCATGACTCTAAAAACCTCGGCATCTCATTTTCATTTGTCACGTTCGAGGAAACAGTTTTCACTGAATTTTTTTGTGCTCAGCAGAAGCGTCTTCCGCTCCTAAATTACAGTGCTCGCTATATATTGTTCTGTAGAATATAAATGAGTCATCAGAATCCCACATCTCTCGAATTGGTGCAATTAAAGCACTGCCTAGAAATTCGAGAAAAGGCCAACAGGGCTAATAGGGATATTTTTAAGCCTGAAGGAAGTCACTGCCATAAAATATCACTCGATCTTAACCTTTGCCCGGGTGGGGGTCTTTTTAGATCCCCTCGGGTTTTTCCGAAGTGACCAAAAAAAACGGCGGCGCGCAGCGCCGCTAAACTTGGTCTAGCTGTTCCTTCATCATTTTTACATCTTTCCTAAAAATTTTAGCTCAAGGTCATATCAGATCAGGTCACCAGGTCAGGTGAAGTGACCTCACCTCAAAAAATGCTTAGGACCGCATAACTAAAAGAAGGGTTAATCGATCAAGTTGAAACTCATACCACATATTGGGCCCTCCAGGAGCTACAACATTTGTTCCGGGATTTTTTTATATTGGTGACCTAAGGTCATGTGCAGAGCATGACCTCCCCATTTTCAATACATGGGGAAAATCACGAAATGAGCTTTTCTTAGTAAGTATGGATCTAATCAACTTCAAACATCGGTTACGACTTGCTCTTAGCCCATTTCTGAAGTTGACGCCAAACATTTTGACTTGTGACCTTTAAAAGGTCACCTTAGGTCAAATAATCATTTTTTGGTGTTTTACTCTATAAATTTTGAATAAACTAAGATAGAACTTTTATTTTGTCACCAAAGTGTTTTTATAGTCACTGCAAGTCAAACAATATACATCATGACTATACCAGGTCAAGTTGGGTCAGACCATTGACCTGGGTCAGGTCGGATTCTTAAATTTGACCTGGGATAGCAATATTATATATCATTTGATTCGTATTGACGAGAGGATTGCAATGGTGCATCAACTATGGCTGTATCTTGTTTGGTTCGGAGTTTATTAGCGAAAAAGGAAACGTCCTTATGCATGGGTGGCTATGGACATTCCCAAGAATATGCCCAATATTCAGTGACCTTTAGCTCCCTAGGCTTTGAACTGACACGAAAATGAATGCCACTGTAATGAAAGAGAAACTCAAGAGCCTTCGAATGGAGTGGGAAAAATGTTTCTAGCTATCATAGTTTCTGAGATATATGAGGTTGTCTTAGAACACCTCATATTAGCGATTTTGACCTATTTTGACCTCTGGTGACCTTGATATTGACCTGACAAGAATAATGACCAAGTATTTTCGATATCATTTTTGAAGAGCTTTCGATTGCCGTTTTGCGCTTTTTCTAGCTCTCTTAGTTTTTGAGATCGTGGGGGTCTTTTTTAGCCCCCCACCAGGGCGAAGGTGCCTCGTACCCGCCACCGGGGCAAGGGTTAAAGGGTAGGTCCTGGCAAAACTTGCATTATGTAGCCTTTCTAGGTCGATGCGTTCAAATACCCCCGTAACCAAGAAGACACCGCACAGGATGACACCGCATAATAACAGAGCTGGTCTTGGTCCAAAATGGGTCCCAAGGAAAGCACAATACATATGACTTTGAGCAACGTTCAACCAATTATACAACTCTTGGGAAGACTGAGCCCAATTTTTGTCCTTCATCGAATAATTTAATGAGCAATACATGACCGCTAAACCACCACAACGGCGCTGAACATGACGGATTGAATAATCTGCAAGTTAAAACTGGTGGTTGGCACCTATGTTTGAAAGTTTTTTTAGCACATCTAGCCATAGCATAGCAATGTAGAAATCGGCAGACTCCGTAGTCTATCAATTACTGAATTCTGACAAGCGGACGAACAATTTGTCCACGCAAAACGTGCCAAATGAAAGACAGGTACATACATATCTACTTCCTTTGCCTCCAAACCATGAGAACTTATCGCAGACTGAACGGATAGATTAACAAGCGCAGTGGAGGGGGTCCTTAAGTGTCCCCCACCTATTTTTCCGAGGTAGCCGGAGAACCGCAAAGCGCCGAAATGTGCAACTCGGCCACATTTGAGAGAATTTATGAGCGCTTCGATTGGTGAAGATCAATAATTTTTCTTAATTTATACACTTTCAAAGTCAGACCTATATTTTGAGACCGTCGTAATCGCGTGGTCGCATAAGTTTGGCTGCACTGTAGACCGAGTAGTGACGTCAGGACATCATATAATCAGGTTATTTGTTAAGGGCAACCCATATGAAAGTCAGGGTCAACGTCAAATGTCACGGGTCAAGGTCATAGACCCCAGTATTCAAGTCAGATGGCATTATTCAGTATGACGTATGTTATTCTATCACTTCAGAGTTAAGTTTTCTCAAGGTCCAGGTCTCAGGCCAAGGTCAAAGGTCTTTTTCAAGGTCAAGCTCCATTTTCCGCCCAAAGGCTGCAATAGTGCTAGTTATATTGTAAATTATTGGTAACATGCCATTTTGTTACGTCATAGGTCATTGAGCTTGAATGGCCTTGACCTAAAAATTTCAAAGAATTTTTTTTGGGACCTGGGCTACATTACTTCAGGCCACTTTGTGTGTATTTCCGGATCACGACGCAAGATCACGACATTTTGCAATAGGTCTCCACCACGGCCCAGATTTGACCTTTATGACTTCGTTTGACCTTGAAGATATTGACATAGGTCAATGAATATTTGCCATGGGGTAGATCATTATCGCCCCCATACCCCCAACAGGCGTTTTATAACCTTCTTGCTTTCTAAGTTCTCAGGAGGGGGCACTTTAGGGCCCCTTCCACTGCGCGTGTTAAGAGAGGGGAGGAAGCATGGAGTGAGCGGTCGCCAATCCTATATGTTCAGAGAGACGCCCTCCTGTTCGGCAGCCGACATAGACAGACAGACACACATCTGTCGAATGCTATAACTGTGCGGTGAATGTATGTACATACATACTCTGGTTGGCTTTAGAGGGTGACCAAGTGAAGGTCCTTGATCACGGACTTGCTACTTATGTAGGTCGCCTCCCATTGTCTGCTGCCTGGCTTTAGATGGGGGTGCCCCTCTGTAAATTCTGCAAAAATGTGAGATCCATTACTTCTTAATGAAACTTTTAAAAAGGATCCCACAAATGCTCCAAATGGACAGTGCGAGGGCGCCCTTACAATTTCCAAGATGCATCCTTCCCTCAGGTGGTATACTGGCGCTCACTGGAGGCTAACAGCAAATTCCTAGACTGTGATTGAATGGAAAGAGACCCAATATTTTGTTTATAGTTCCTTCTCGTAAACGAAGCTCCCAGTTTACCCTTCATAAAGACTAAAACTCGTGCGACAGGCTTCAGACGGTCGATACGAGCTGTTCACCGCATTGCTGTTCGTTTTTCAGAAAGCCCCATCAACGAGTCTATCATTTGCGGCCAGCAGGCTCTCTTCACTAAACTCTTCACCACCGACCGTGTATTGGGTATCACTGATCAGCGGCGCCGCTAGTCAGCCACGCCATCAGTGAGGAGCTCTGCTGCCGCTCCGGCGTCCCCTCTCAGCCGCCGACTTCTGAGCAGCATTCCACAAAATGAAGGCTACAACGTGCGGTGTGCGGTAGCAGGGGAGCGAGACGGGTTCTGCAGAGGAACTGAATGGCGATGGCGTCGTGCCACACATCAGGTGTCAAGCTGCTCCCGTCAACAGAACTGGGCCCAACGGAGACCTGTTTTATCCTGCATTGGCTTTCGTAGCAGCTTTCAAGAAACTAGAATTAACAAGAACCTTAGTCATTCCAGGCATTGAGTGATTTGAAGACAACTATGCTGAAGTACATCAGGGGAATTCCTGAGACTAGCTCTGTAGAACCATCCTGTCGCTAACTCACGGTTCTCAGAAGAGTGCCGTGTTCGTGCCGTTAAAAGGCATACAGCCAGCCCCAATAACAAAGCCCCGACTCCTCTGAACATCTGCAGCTCAGACTTCTACAAAGCAGAGCTGGTCGGCAGCAGCTGGTTCAGCCGCCTCCGCAAGTGAAACCAGTATGCGCGCGGAAAGGAATACTACAGCACAGGTGGCCACGGAACCGCCGCCCGGCAACGACGACAACGCTGCCGACGCGGCGGCGCGGCGCGAGCGGGAGGCGCGCTCCGAGGCGCTGGAGAGGACGTACGTGCACGACGTCTACCGCCAGATGGCAGGTCGGCTGTGTGAGATGCGACGACGACCGTGGCCGCGGGTCAAACAGTTCCTGTCGGAGCTGGAGCCGGGCTCCCTGGTCTGCGACGTCGGTGAGTGTTGCCGACGACGACGCGCACGCACGGGGACGCTCTAGCGGGCTAATAATAAGGGGAGCGGACAGGTTTACCCATTTCGGGTTGATGGGGATTGACAGATTATTTACGAAAGTAAACAGTGTTTTAAAACAAGATTTGATGATAGTTAGGTGGCTCGGGGAGGGGAGGGAGGATGGACCCGCTCTTAACACATTCCATTTCTCCGGAAATGTTGAGATCTAGGGCGAATGGAATGCGAAATCGGGGTTTACGGTATGCTTTAACACCTATCTATATTAGTTCAAAGCCCAGTATAAGGGCTCTATGGCCTCTTTAACACGCGCATTGACGGGGGTCTGAGCCACCTTCGCATTGACGGGGGGGCGGGTACCCGCCCCCTAAGATCTCGAGAACCACGGTAGGTAGCGAAAAACGGTAAACGGCGTTGGGCTGCCCATCTACTTCTCCATCGAAAACATTTGTACCATTTTTTTGTCAGGTCACATTTAAGGTCACGAGAGGTCAAAACATGCCGTCATAGGGATAACATGTAAATTCAGTTTTTCGGCCATTACATCTGAACATGTAAAGATAGAGCAAAATGACTTAAACTACATGAATCCTCTCAGCAAGCCGAATCGAATGATATATAATTTGACCTTGCTAGATCAAATCAAGGATTTGACCTGACCTGAGGTCAGGTCAGGGTCGAATTCTATAAAATGTATATCATTAGAACTGCAAAGCCCAGGCGAGTCTAATGCAGCTAAAATAAATGCTCTATCACCATCTGTTACTGAGTTATTCCATAAAAACCATTTTCCCATATTTTCCAATGGAGAGGTCATGTCTCGTACCTGACCTTAGGTCATCGATATAAAAAATACCGGAACATATTTTAGAGAACTTGGTGGGGCCATTATGTGATGTGAGTTTCAATCGGATAAGTTCACCCTGCTCCGATTTATGCTATCTTAAACTTTTTTTGAGGTTGGGTCACTTGACCTGTACTGGTGACCTGACCTGAGATGACCTAACCTTAGAATTTCCACAGAAGTTGTAAAAATAATGAGAGAAAAGGTATGCCAAGTACGGCGGCGTTACGCGCCGCCGTTTTTCTGCTATCTCCGAAAAACCCGAGGGGGCGGGTACCCGCCCCCGTCAATGCGCGTGTTAATCTAGAACACAGAAGCCAAAGGCAGCGGATCGATAGGTAACCATTTATGGAGCCTTTTTACTGCGTTTGGCAGTCAGAAACGGAGTGTTAAAGGAATGGTAAATTTGGCCTTGGATAGATGAGCAAAAACGATCCCTTGTAGCTAGTTATACACAGTGATATGACAAAATTGGGCATGCGTAACTATTTTAGACGCCTTTCCGATATACGGTTTTGAAGTCTCCAACGTATATCCATGACGTTAAAGTGAGCTTATTGGGTGGCTTGCCTACTTTTAATGGAGAACTGCAGAAATGCTAGACCGTTGGAGTTCAGGCAGTATGCTGAGGAGCAGGATACTGAAGGGCAGAATACGTAAAATATTATTGGTATCGATGTTATCCTCTATCCAATTTTCTGATAATATGGTACCTTTGATTCTACTGCAACATTTTGTAGCAGCGGATAATTCAGCACTAAGTTTCACACTTTCGGGAGCGGACCACTTCCAGGTACGGATCAAAAACTTCGCTAAGAGGAAGGGGTGGGAGGCGGTAAGTTTACAGCCTTGGGGATGGTTTTTGGTATCGTGAAGTGTGCCTATGCTACATTAGTTTTGCTGTCTGCAATGCCGTCTCAAGCAGCACTGACTAATATAGTCATAGAATCGTCAGGGAGCGAGAGGTTTTCTCAAAGTGTTTCTGGTCAAATAGCAATGTTTGAAAACAGGGCGCCTCTGCCCGAGCTACTTTCTGAAGTTCACTTGACGTTCACGTCCTTATGAGACTTTTAGGATCAATTTTTGTGCCTGATTTACCATGTCTGCACATTACGGATGGTGGTGTATTCCCAATTTAATTTCTACATGATGGAGAGCGTTTTATGGGACTTTCACGTTTGGTGGAAGGGGGTGGGGTGCAGGCATAGTTTTGCAGGTGGTTACCAATGAACTTTTTCTCACAAAGATGACGTACGAGTTTTTCTTTCTAAGCTGGACGCAACTTTATTTTAGTAGCACAGCGGAATGATCATGCAGCAGGAAGGGGGGCGGCCAAACGTAGATGAGGGCAGTCCATTTTACTGTGAGCCGTCCGTGGGCCAAAAAAGGCGGAGAAGTGTGAAATACGGACACCGGAGCACAAAAAGTAGGGCGGTCCGGGTGAAGGAGGGTGGACCACGTTTACGTGGGGTGCCTTAACCCTATTTCCAACGGGCTCCCGGCTACCCCTATTTCCAACAGGGGGGCAGATTCTGCCCCTCCCTAAGATCTCGAAATATACTCGGCCGATTTTAAAAAATTCAAACTGAAACCAATTGCTCTCGCGCTAAACTATATTTTGGAAAAAAGAATTTTGAAATTTTGAAAATTGAGGGCAGGGGCGTTCAAAATATGCAAAATTTCTGCCTTTTATATTGTTCGTAACTCTTATCTCTTAGGCTTGATTTTCATGAACTAGTATGGATTGACAGGACATTGTTTGGAAATGGTCATATCTCTCATTTAGGAGAAATTCAAAGTTCAAGGGCGGTTTTAGGGCCAGAAACTGGGGGGAATTATATGAATTTTTACATATCTTCTTTTTGCAGAAATTTACACGCCAGGTACAGTGTGATATCTCTGATATCAAGCAAAGTGCTCAAATGCCAAACGTATATCAGAGGCGGATTCAGGGAGGCAAAATAGTGGGATAAAATACAAATTACCCCGCCTTTCAGGTATGGCTACTTTTCAAATAACCCCGCCTTTATTCACCCCTGCCCAACCCGGTGAACACTCCTGGATCCGCCTATGGATGAATTTTATATTTGGTGTTAGGACTAAATGTATACCTTTCTACTATGCTTTGCCCCATTCAATGCATACACAACACTAAAATACGTTTGAAAGTTAGTTAACTCCCTAACTACGATACCTGAGCACGCCTATGATATCTTTTTATCATATAATACACGGATGAGATCAATACATCCTTATTTTTACCCCTCCCGTCCATTATGTAGGCAGTTTATTCACTTTGGAAGAGTTCGAATGGATAACATTGTAGACCCCATTTAGAGCTCCTGAATCCGCCTATGGCCAAAAATATATCGAAATACGTATCAACTGTCACCCCAAATCTAATTTAGTGTTAGAACTAAATGCATAGTTACAATGCTTTGTCCAATTCAATGCACACACAACACTAAAATGAGTTTGAATGCGAGTGAACCCCCCATAATTACGGTACCTGAGCACACCTATTATTTTCTATCATCATATAATACACATATGGGATCAATGCATTATTATGTTTACCCCTCCCGAACATTTTGTACGCAATCTATTCACTCTGGAAGAGTTCGGATGGAGAACATTGTAAACCCCCCATTTTGAGCTTCTGGAACCGCCTATGGCCAAATTTATATCAAAATACACATCAAGTGTCATCCTAAATATCAGCAATAGCATTCAAACATTACAGCTGTCGCCAATTCGTAACAGACAGCTTTATTGTAGGACAAACGCAACGCCGGCGACAATGCTCGGTTTCTGGATAAACCCCCTAAATTAGCGGCCATAGCTACGCCTCTGGCAAATATATATTTTCAAAATTTTCAGGAAGCATGCACTATTTAGTTCTAAGAAAATTAAAAAATTTCAAGAGAATATCTCAAACCGTTACGGAGATACCACGGAAAAACCTGAGGGGTGGGCAGAATTTGCCCCCCTGTTGGAAATAGGTTTAAGGCTGCAAAAGAGCGCTCAATATCGGAGACGTTGTCATGTAGAAGAGGGCAAATAGAAGTAGATGAGAACGGTCCACGTTGCGGTGGGACGTCCTAAACAAAAAGAAAAGGGCGCCCAACCAGACAGGAGAGAGCGGCCAAAAATCGACGAGGACGGTCCACGCCGAAGTGGGGCGCCCAGTAGTATGCCGGGGGCAGATGACTAAAACGCAGGCGCGGCTCACGATGGAATGGACCAGCTTCATGTGGCTTATTTTTTGGGTTTAGGTCCAGCATGTACTGTTAGTACCGAAGCCGTAGTCAATTCCGGGTGTCTTCGGCGCACTCGTGAGACATGATCACACGACACTTCTAGCTTTTAGGCATAACGTTTGGAACAATTTGGAAGTGTTTGCCCGAAGGAGTTTTTGGTCATTTCGAACGTAATTTTCCCAGATAATAAAAAGAAGACATAGGTTGACCGGAGCAGTGTTTGGGGTTATTTCCAATCCATTTTAGCAAAGGCCTTTTTCATATGCATATAATTGTTAATATGATTGTTTTATACTGCTTCACGATACATTTTTTGGTAATCATAATCGTAATTTATAGGTATTATATCCCACGTATTGGAACAGCTTGGAAGTGTTTGCACAGTGGGGTTTTTGTTTCTTTTCGAATCAAATTTCCCAGATAAAAAATACATAGGTTGAGTGTACGTGGTATTAACACCCACCCCAGTGGGCCTCCGAGTCACCATCACTGTGGTGGGGGGATGTGCAAGATGGGGGATGTTCATTTGAAGGGATTTGCTGGTGCAGATACACAAATACAGCCCAAATTTCTGTTTTCCCCATACATTTCCAATGGAGAGGTCGGGATCCGTACCTGATCCTAGGCAATAGATATAAAAATCCCGTTATTTGTTGTCTAGTAATCAGTAGGCCCATTATGTGGTATATAATGTATATCAAAATTTTTGTTTCATCCCGATAGATTCACCCATTTCTTACTTATGGCACTTTAAACATTTTTAGAGGTGAGATCAAGTGGCCCGGACGGCATCAGCGCTAGGATCATACGTGACTGCAATAACGAGCTCGCCATTCCACTATCCACACTGCAGTCACTTTCGCTTGAGCAGGAAACCGTTCCAGCTCTTTGAAAACGCGTAAACATTGTTTCCATTCACAAAAAGACAGAGGCAGACCACGATGAGACCGGTAAAGTGGCCAGTATAGGACCACTCTGAGGAGTATTATTACGCTGTGCTCCATGTATTAGCGGCATGTAGTTCTGACACCATAAAGGGACACGTGTATTTTCGACAGCTCATTCTTCGCACAGGGTCATCCGTTAATCCTGACTGTGATGTTCTCACCATCCCTGATTTTCCCCCCGAGCCACACTAGGTCAGGTTACTAGGCGAGGTCAACCAAGGTCACCTCACCTCAACTTTTGACCTCTACCATAGCTACCTTTCTAGGCTGATTAATTTGAAACTTTCTACACTTGATAACCTCCCTAGTGTCTAAAAATGTATATCCGGAATTTTTCGATTTCGTGATCTAAGGTCAGGCCACGAGGTGACCTCTCCCATAGAAAAAGGATGGGAAAAGCTGTCTTATGATCTGAAAGTCACAAAAAGAATTGCAAATTCTCAGCTTTCTCAGAAATAATTATTGGCTACCCTTTCCCGAATTCCATGGGCGATATTTGCCCTTTGACTTATCCAAGATCATCCCAGGTCACCAGGGAAAAAACAGTATTTTGACGATAACTTTTGACTTTATCAAGCTAGAATGCTGTATTAAACGTCATCGTGCATGTCTCGTCATTGGCTTTCATTCTAATGTACGGCAAAGTCACTTTCTGAGCTTCGTGACCTCAGGTCGTGTTAGATCACGAGGTGCCCTCTGGAGGTCAAACCACTAGCGGGAGGTCATTATGATTCACATAGCAGAGAAAGCCCTGGAATTTTTCTATCAAACGTACTTGACCATATCTCAATAGCTCTAATGGCATGAGAGCTATGGCTATGTTTCTTAAGTATTGCATATTTTAGTGGAAATAGCCTATCGTTACCCAATTTGACCTCTGGAGGTCAAACCATTGATCTGAGCGCTTAAACATGTGAAGTAAAACCATACTGAATTCTCACGAGCTTTCCAATGCACTTTGCACAGTTGCGCTAAACCCCTTATTTTCGGAGTTAGAGGGGGCCATCGATGGTCCCCGGTGGGGCGAAGGTGGCGCCGGTCCCCCGATGGGGCGCGGGTTAACCGTGCTCATGGGTACCGTCCGAATTCGTATGAGACAGGTAGAATGAATTTTGGCCAGGCTGAGGCCGTCGGCTGCAAAGCTGGGCGAAACTTGACAACTTGTAGGCTTGCAATACAATCTGTATTTTGATACTGCTCTTTTTATAATACTTTTTCCCGGGGTATTGGGAAAAAATACGCCGAACCCATTTTTGATGTGATAGATAGCTATTTCCTTCAATATAAGGTGGAACATAGTAACTACTTTAGATTTTAGATAACAATTTATTTCTCGACATGGCTTTTTGGGCTGGTAATTTTTTATTGTGGCACGACTATCTGCCATCACAGCTACTGAAAAAGAATAAAACCACGTAGGGGAAGTCCGTGTAAGAGTACGCATTAAACTTTCTAAAGGCTTTCACTTTTCACACATGTGTCTAACAGATAATATTTTTATATGGTTGTTTAACCTGAATCCATGTATGGTTCATGTTTCAACTCGTGTCTTTGAAAAGAACTCGCCACGAGCCCATCAAAAAGTAAAAAGTCACATGCGTTCTCTCGCCGGAGTGGTTCGGTAAGAGTACGCAAAAGAGGAGGCTGGAGTACGCATTGATGTCCCGCTGTGCTTTAAGTGCATAGGCCATGTCGTGAAGTTTTTTGTTGCCAAACTAGACGATTTTAGAATTTTATATCGTTCCAAATATACAGGAACTATATTGCAATGTTTGGTTTTCCAAATATGATTTACAGACACTGTCCCGAGCGAAAATAAATTTTCCTATCTCTTAAGCATGCGTACTCTTGCACAATGGTCTGCTGCGCATTCTTACCGGACATGCTTCCTTGGGAAGAAAGTCTTCATTACCATGTTGGCAGGCGTTTTAGCGTGAGCTTCAGTCCTGCAGCACAGTCCTAGCCCAGCTTTTTTCTGATGACAGACCGTAATACAGTACTATTGATAAAAGAATCATGGTTTACAAGTTTACCTAGTAATGAAATATTGCATCGGGGGTGCCCAGAAACCTATTTTGCTCTGTACTTCCGTGGAAAGAAGAGGAGAACGTTGATTTTTTAACAACCAAACCACTAACCTTGCTTTTTTATACCACGGTATCCACCATCTCAGTGGCTGCTAAGTAACCAAAACAGCTGCTGCGTACCTACTCTTATCTCCTGCGTACTTTTACCCGCCCTTAGCGTAGTTATTTATTTTTGGGAAAAAGATCAGTAAATGATATGACATAGAAAATTTTAAAGTGATACTATTTAGGTTATTCAGTGTTCATATTGACAACGCAGTCTACCATCCTGGTTTTGTCATGGCAGTTACCGAAAAATCCAAAGTACGTAAATATATGCTTTTAGGAGATTATTTAGTACATAAATTGGCTTACAAAATTCTTAAGTGCTGGAATTTTTATTATTCAATGATTATATTGGAAAATCGCCTTCCAAAGATCAGCGTTTGGGAAGCTGCAAAACCATGCACTTGCTGGTCCAGGGGCGTAGCCAGGATCTCGCTCAGGGAGGGGCGGCGCACCGAGAAAAGGGCCCCCTGCGACAGCGCCAAAAGGGCCCTGATGGGTAAAAAGGGCCTTGCTTGCTACAGAATAGAGTACTGAAGAGGGCTTATGAGGGCCCTGTCTGGTATAAAATGCCAAATTTGGCTACAGAGCATAGTGCGGGCGAGCCGAGCTTCGCGCGGCTTGTGTCCTCAGGAAGCCCTTCGGGCCCTCAGGGAGAGGCGGCTGTCCCTGCTGCCCCCCATTGGCTACGCCCCTGTGCTGGTCCGTACTTTGAATCCGGCGAAAATTTTACCTAGTGTCGCTTTTGTCTTGATTTCGGCCTACTGGCGTCTTTGTGTCGCTTATTTTTCTCCTTGATTTTTCGTTGCAGTTCACGTATTTGAAGATTAAAATATTCCAGTATGGCTACCCCTTAGAGGAGGAGTAAAAAAGGGTTTGTGAATAAGAAACATCTAGATTGGAGATAAAAAAGAGAAAAAAGGAAAAAATGAGCAATACTAAAGCCTGGAAATCAACGCTGGCACTCTTAAGGTGGAGCACAAGGAACGGACTTTATAAAATCTGAGAAAAAATGAATATGAATACAAAAATCAAAAATTTTCACCCTCATAATATTTTAGTTGACATGTTCGAGTTGTGTGTGCGATTGTGTCATTATTTTACCTGTAATCCTTGTTCTCATTCTGGGGGTTGTGAGCGCATTCACCTACATGGCTGCAGCGACCCTTTCACTTTCCCCTCAACTCTACCGTATCATTCTATAGTATTCAGCACTTCATAAACGTCATGAAAACACTTTAAAAGCCTCCTCAAAAGTGAGAAACTGTGTGCAATACATGAACGAGCTATTTACACGCTCAGCTTACGCGAGAGAAATCGTTCAGAGAGAAATCTATGTTCAGAGGGAAAAACTGAAACCCGTCCTACACCAAAGGCTGGATGAACCTCAGAACTGGCGCACTTCAAAGAAACGCTTGTGTTATTGGACGAGTGCTTAAAATGAGGCAGTGCTTAATACTAGCTAAGAGTGCTCACAGGGTTAAAAGTGCTGCAAATGGTTCGTGAGCCACTTGTAACTGTTTTACAATTACTGTTGTGACGCAGCTTTTAACTTTCATTTCCAATGTTGCTTCCAAAAAACATTCAACGTTGCATCATTTCCTCTTGCTCTTCATAGTTTCTGCTTTTAGGACCTGCCCGGAGTCCTAAATTACGAACTTTTTTGCATCTGCCATGTTCTCGTTTGTCAATCGTGAGTGCAACGACTAAATACCAAGACCAAAACATGATTACGAATAGGATTCCTAATGGATATGATTTCTACGTCCTCTGCCTGGACCTTCTTGAGGCAGACTGAAGCCAACTTTACAAAGCAGAAACTGTCACTGAGAAATGGAACTCCTGGTACGAAGTATGGCGGCCTCAAACTGACAAGAAAATTCGCCTTTGAAAACCATACGGCAAAGGCATCAACCCTGTCCCTAGCTTAGCAACAACGAACAACTGAGGGAGTGCATGACGCGGCGGGACCAAGCCAGGGAGGCGAGAGACCGAGACCGTAAAGATATAGAGAAGCTGCAGGCCTACCATGAGTGCAATGATCGCTTTACTGGCCATCTCGATAGCATTTAGACATAAACCTTTGACCTGAAAAATTAAAGGCCCGTGTATAAGATTTAGGAGACCTGAAAGGGGATAGTGGACTATCTAAATTTTGTAGGGGTCTTGGAAAACGCTCAATATCTCTCAGAGTTTCGTAGAAACTTCTATCGACATCTGTCGGGATTACAGGCGCTAATGGGTTGTTTCACTACACCTTCATTTTCACGGTAATACCTTCCCTGTGTCGGCGGTGGGGATTGATCACTGTCACGAAGTAGCAACTCACTTCCATGGTGATTTACGTGAGGCACTCTATAGATATTAAGGGCGGTTCACCAGTTCCTAAGTATGGACATGGGACAAGGATGGGGCTAGGGGATAGCCGTCGCCTAACTTAACAGCAGAGGCTCTCGTCCTTTCGTCTAATTTGGAGCATCAGCTGACCCACGTCCTGCATACCAACTACACCACCTCCTTCAGTACCTTAACGTGACCACCATCAAGAACTCGCTATCCAACTTGAACATTGCTTCAACGTGCTCTTTCTCGGGTGCTTAACCCGCCCACCGGGGGCATGATGGCCCCCTAAGGTTTTTCCGGGATAGCAGAAAAACGACGAGGCGCAGCACCGCGGTTGAGGGCTCTACCTCTCCTGCATCATTTTCCCATCATCCCTGAAATTTTTTAACCCGGGTCACCCAAGGTCAGGTCACCAGACGAGGTCAACCAAGGTCACCTCACTTCACCTTTAGAGCTCTGTAAGAGCTACATTTCAAAGTCGATCGATTTGAAACTTCCTACACTTCATGACCCCTCTAGGGTCTACAAGGTGTATATCCGGGATTTTTCGATTTCTTGCCCTGAGGTCAGGTCACGAGGCGACCTCTCCCATTGGAAAAGCATGGGGAAAAGCTATTTCATGATATAAAAGCCACAAAAATGATTGCAAATACTCAGACTCTCAGAACAACGTTTTGGACACCCTTTCACGGATCCCAGGGGTCATATTTGCCCTTTGACTTTTCTAAGGTCATCCAAGGTCACCAGAGGTCAAAAACAGTATTTTGACAATAACTTTTGACCTAATTGAGCTAGAGCAGTGAAACAAACACCATCGTGCTTGTCTTGTCACTGGCTTTCATTTGATATACGGCAAGGTCACTTTTTGACCTTTCGTGACCTCAGGTCATATTAGGTCACGAGGTGACCTCTGGCGGTCAAACCAATGGCGGGAGGTCTTTACGTTCAACATAGCGGAAAAAGTACTGGCAATTTGCTATCAAATGTACTTTACCAGGCCTCAATAGCTCTAATGACATAAGAGTTATGCCCAGTTTGCTTAATCATTGCATATTTGAGTGAAAATAGCCGATCTTGACCTAATTTGACCTCTGGAGGTCAAACCATTGACCTGAGCACTAAAACATGCGAAGTAATTTCTTACTGAATTCACGCGAGCTTTCTATTGCACTTTGCAGATTTGCGCTAACGCCCATATTTTCGGAGTTAGAGGGGGCCATCGATGGCCCCCCGGTGGGGAAGGTGGCGCCGGACCCCGGTGGGGCGCGGGTTAAAACATGGAGCCTAGCTCCGATGGCCTGCAAAGACGGCTGTGCAATGTCTGCCGTAAAACAACATGGCATGCCATTAATTTGCAAGTTGAAGGTAATGGTGTTGCATTAAAGTGTCTTTCAGGGACTGGTTGGTGGTCTCGGCAGGTTGCGGCGACGGCAGGTACCTCAGCCTCAACGCCGACGCCTATTTTGTCGGCGTGGACCGGTGCGCGCGACTGGCGGAGGCAGCGGCGACGGCAGCAGCGGGGGCGGGGGCGGCCCATACTCGTCACCAGGTGAGCTGCACCCCGCGAGAGGCCAGGTGAGAATGTCGAACCTACCTTCAGACTGTGGAAATTCGATTATCCCTACTTCATGAAAGCCACGGGGGAAACGCCGCTCCACCCATCCTTCCCTTTGGCTTACGTCCTACCAATTTTGTCATGTGCCCCTCACTAAGCTCAATCTCGCAGCACAAAAAGCAAGTGCCCGACCTTTTCTGTTGTCGCATCCTCCGGCCAAATAGGTGCTCACCACAGACCTCTGGTCGGGAGGCGCGCGAACAGAGTGAGCGCTGCCGCTGGAGTTGCAGTCAGGCACGCGGAGTTCCGTACTGGTGCGCGGAGGTCCGTACTGGTGCACGGAGGTCCGTACTGGTGCGCAGAGGTCTGTACTGGTGCATGGAGATCTGCACTGATGTGCGGAGGTCCGTACTGGTGCATGGAAATCCGTACTAGTGTGCGGAGGTCCGTACTGGTGCGCGGAAGTCTGTACTGGTGCATGGAGGTCTGCACTGATGTGCGGAGGTCCGAACTGGTGCGTGGAAATCCGTACTGGTGTGAGGAGGTCTGTACTGGTGCACAGGGGTCCATACTAGTGCATGGAGGTCTGTACTGGTGCACGGAGGTCCGTACTGGTGCGGGGAGGTCTGTACTGGTGCGGGGAGGTCGGTACTGGTGCGGGGAGGTCCGTACCGGTGCGGGGAGGTCCGTACTGGTGCGCAGAGGTCCATACTGGTGCGGGGAGGTCCGTGCTGGTGCGCGGAGGTCCGTACTGGTGCGGGGAGGTCCGTACTGGTGCGGGGAGGTCCGTACTGGTGCGGCGTGCCGCTGTGTGAGCAGCCGCCACAGCCAGCTGGTGGTGCTATCGATTGGCGGCGGTCATGCCCGGCGGCGGAGTGCTGAGCGCGCGCCGCCGCCGACGCTAAAGGTCACCATTGCCGCCAGGGTCACACCACTGCCAACACGACGGCGGCCGCTCTGCCGAGACCCTTCAAGCTCCCCTCACTGTTCTTCAACCCTTGTTTTAGCTTTATATTGTTTTGTAAGAATAAACTGTGGTCAACCTGAGCTGCATAACACATTTGTATGTATGCACTTACTTGATTCAGAAGAGTTTCCTTTATGGGAAAAAGAGGCGTATTGGCGTTGTGATGGAGCGCGTGCGTTGGCTGCAGTTGGCCAGCCCTGACAAAGCCATAGCGTCAGCTTCGACCGGGGGAGGTACTAGTCGATAGCTGGTCAATGTTACAGGTGCACCTCTGCGACTGACCACTGTGCGTGGTCACCATAAGAGAAGCCAGGAGTCTGAAGCTTTCACTGTTGTAAAAAAACTGCTTTTATTATTTTTTTGTAACGTCTACTTGGTTTTGGGCAAATACCTAACTGTTCTTCATATTTCACTTGGCCTTCTTGAATACTACTTCAGCTACTAATAATTATTGTATATAGCCAGGGGCGTAGCCAGGATTTCGCTCAGGGAGGGGCGGCACCCCGAAAAGGGCTCGTGCGACAGCACCACAAGGGCCCTGATGAGTAAGAAGTGCCCTCTTTGTTACAGAACAGAGTGCTGAAGAGGGCTTAAGAGGACCCTGTCTGGTATAAAATGCCAAATTTGGCAACAGAGCATAGTGCGGGCGAGCCGCGCTTCACGCGGCTCGTGTCCTCAGGGGGCTGTTCGGGCCCTTAGGGAGGGGCGGCTGTCCCTGCCGCCCCCCCCCTGGCTACGCCCCTGTATATAGTGATATATAATAATGCTAATAATAATAACAGGGAGCGCGGTAGTGGAGTGGTCAGCGTAGCTGGCTGCTACGCAGCCAACCCGGGTTCAAGGCCCGGCGGCTTCCCTGAACAAGGAGCAAGCTGGCTCCCGAGAAACCCTTCCAACAGGGAAAGAGTTGGCGACGCCATATGACCCTGGCAGTTGGAGCGTCGATAAGCCCCAAAAATTATTAATAATAACAACATTACTACCATCGCACATAGAAGTTCCTTCCACTTCCAAAGCCGTCATTTCAGTGAAGCGCAATTGGGTTGCCAATAAGGCGCTCAATATTCATGTCGCGCCACTCCACTAGAAATGTAAAGACATCAGAGCCGAGGATGACCCTGTGTTTCCCAGCACGACTGCTGGAGAGAACAGGGAACATGGTACGAGACCCACATGCTCCTGCGCAAGATGCCAAAATGGCCTCTATCTCCTTGCTCTATGAACTTTACAGTGGACGAGGCAGACCATTGCTTCAATCATGTCGTTTCCATTTTGCAGAGGTTTGTCGGAACCGTGAGGGACAGCGCTTTCCATGACCTGAAAATGTCTCTTTTTAGACAACAATCTAGCCGATTATTAAACATGAACAGTTCCCGTAGCACCTCGAACCTCAGCTAACCTTTGACTGCTGTCAGACAAGTCCTGGCGCGGCGTCCCCCGAAAAGTGGCTTGATTTCTTATGGCGCAGTGTATGTAGAGTTGGAGCTCTGTCCATTTTGAGCGCGTACGCTTAAATGACATTTATACATAGTCAAAGCACCAGCAGGGTCTGAGACACCAAGCCCCAAGAATGATAATTCCTGGTGATGATTGAGACGCATGGCTGCATCTAAAATCAATAAAATCGCATTGCCTTCACGCAAATGTTCGAGAATGTGACCGAAATAAATGTGGCCTTTTGGTTGCATAAATGGCAAAATGGACACCAAAAACTTCGTATCAAATTTTTGCGGCAGTGTGTTGCCTGGGAAATTCCAGGACGGATGAGACATGCATGTTCACCACAGGCGGCGGAACTGGGGGAGCACCGGGGCACCGTGCTCCCCCTTAAAGGATGAAATTTTACACTAACCCATTGGCATTGACTGAAAAGAAACTGGTTGAAAAGTCAATGGTGCCCCCTCAAAGCCGGCCCTTCCGCCGCCACTGAATTATTGAACTCCATCGAGGCCAACAAGGTCACGTGAGAGATCATTGAAATTTTGAGGTCAGATGCGAAATTTGGACACATTATGCCTCTTATATCCAAATCAAATTAGATAAAATCAATCAAGTTATATACTATTAGAAAGCTTATGCACATGATTATTCAAGAAAAATATAATCGTTGATTTGAGGCCAAATTTTGACCTGATATTCTCCAAAATTGTATAAAATTAAGAAGTTTCGGAAAGATCCTATTTGTATTTCACATTTCTCCGTGCGAAACATTCTTAGGCTACAAGCCGAACACTTGCCCTACCTACTTTGTTATAGTTCTACAAAGTCTTTATAGGATTATTGAGGTCACAAAATAGGTCAGGTCGTTGGTATTTTTTTAGCTGGATAATAACGTTTCCGGATTTTGGTCGAAATGGGTATAACTATAACCCTTGCCCCGGTGGCAGGTACGGGCCACTTTCGCCCTGGTGGGGGGTAAAAAAGACCCCACTATCTAATAAAAACTAAGGGAGCTAGAAAAAAACGCAAAACGGCAATCAAAAGATATTCAAAATTGTATCCAAGATACGTTTTCTATTCAGCTACTTATTTACTCATTTTTCTCGTCAGTTCCATATCAAGGTCACCAGAGGTCGAAATAGGTCAAAATTACTAATATAAGGTGGACTAAGAAAACCTAATTTATATCAGAAAGTAAGATAGCTAGACACATTTTCCGAGCACCATTTGAAAGCTCTGGAGCTACTTTTTCATTACAGCGGCATTCATTTTGGGGTCAGGTCAAAGCCTAGGGAGCTATAGGTCACTGAATATTGGGAATGTTCTTGGAAATGTCCATAGCCACCCATACATAAGGGTGTTTCCTTTTTCGCTAATAACTTCCAAACTAAACAAAATACAGTCATAGTTGATGCACAATTGCAAACCTCTCGTCAATATGAATCGAATGATATATAATATTGCTATGTTAGGTCAAATTTTAAAGTTTGACCTGACCCACGTCAACGATCTGACTCAACTTGACCTGGTATAGTCATGAATATAATTTGACTTGCAGTGACAATACAAACTCTTCGGTAACAAAATAAAAGTAATATCTTTGTTTATTCAAAATTTGTAGAGTAAAATACCGAACAAATGTTTATTTGACCTTGTATAAACTTCAGAAATGGGCTAAGAGCAGGTCCTAACCAATATTTGAAGTTAATTTCATCGATACTTACTGAGAAAAGCTCATTTCGTGATTTCCCCCTTGCATTTTCAATGGGGAGGTCATGCTCTGTACATGACATCAGGTCACCAATATCGAAAATCCCGGAACATATGTTGTAGCTCCTGGTGGGCCCACTATGTGGTATGAGTTTCCACTTGATCGATTTACCCTCTTCTGAGTTATGCAGTCCTAAGCATTTTTGAGGTGAGGTCACTTCACCTGACCTGGTGACCTGACCTAATATGACCTTAAGCTAAAAATTTTCAGGAAAGATGAAAAAATGATAAAGAAAAATAGACTAAGTTTGGCGGCGCTGCGCGCCGCCGTTTTTCTGGTCACCTTGGAAAAACCCGAGGGGGTCTAAAATAACCCCCACACGGGTGAAGTTTAATATCCGCCCCGGTATGACTTTAACACCCCCGGTCTAATACCCGCCCCGGAGACCTAAGATCAGGTCAAGTTCACACCATCTAACCTAGCGTAGTCAATATGCATATCAATCGATTTGCAATAGCAATCCGAACGTAATGATATCAAAATAAAACCTTCATCATCATTGCCTGCAAAGTTATTGAACCAAGCCTGAAAACCTGCTTAAGTAGCAACAGGTAACCTCTCAGAGGCCACAGGTCCAAACTTGCAACATGAACATATAAAGGGACCCGGGATATTATGATTTGGAGAATATGAAGGTATTCGCAGCTCTATCTACCCAAATACAACCCAATTCCTGTTTTCCCATGCATTTCCAATAGAGAGGTCATGATCCGCACCTGACCCTGAGTCATCGATATGAAAATCTCGGAATACGTTTTGTAGCAATCGGTAGGCCCATAATGTAGCATAAGTTTCAATCCGATAGATTCACCCATT
The DNA here is from genome assembly GCA_034440635.1 of Lepas anatifera. Lineage (NCBI taxonomy): Eukaryota > Metazoa > Arthropoda > Thecostraca > Lepadidae > Lepas > Lepas anatifera. Next base: position 903,688 of record JAOTON010001028.1, on the reverse strand, counting down.
TCTTACTTATGCCACCTTAAACATTTTTGTAGGTGAAGTCACTTGACCTGCACTGGTGACCTGACCTAAGATATCTCAACCCTAAAATTTTGGGGAAAGTTGCAGGATTGATCAAGGATAAGGTGAACCAAGTACGGTGGCGCTTCGCGCCGCGCTTTTTCGTGCCGCCGGAAAACAACAAGGAAGGGGTGTTAAAACACCCTCCACAGGGGCGAGGGTTATTCCTCCACCTGAAATACTCATATTAGCATCTTAAACTTCTAGAGTTGCGTACGCATGAAATGTCAGCCAGGCGTGTATGTCACGTGTACTGCGTGTGTGTTGTATTGCCGATAAGTGCGTATAGTTAAATAAACGCCTTGGAAACCTGCAGCATATAACCTGAAGCCGAAAATACATCAGACATGAAACCAGCGCCTGCAATTTTACCCACAAAGCATATTCACGTTTCGAACTCCTATAATGAACTCCCATAAAGTTTTCCAGTGCTATCGACCCCGCACGGTATACAAAAACGTAATCGTAATGTATTCGAAAGAATTCCACGTCAAGGGCTTTTTTTCTTTCACGTCAATAAATAAGAGACAGGAGGTGGAAAGTGGGATAAAAGTACGCATCGACTTCCGTAAATTACACAATCTTACACACAGCCTCGCACACACATAAAAGTAAAGTTAGAAAAAAACATTGTCTAACTCTGCAATCCGACAACTGTATCGCAAATAACAAAATAATCGCCATTCAATCCTTCCAGCATCACTGCCACCCTAAAGCTCGGACCAGTATCGCTTTCAACTTTGCTCTGAAGTGCTCTGCTCCCGGCTCCATTCCACAAGCATTCAGCAAAGAGACGCCGCGATCACAGAGCCGTCGCCGGCCCGTCTCGGTGCGGATCAGTGCCATATATTACACTTATATATATATATATATATATATATATATATATATATATATATATATATATATATATATATATATATATATATATATATATAGCCATATTTCACCCATGTGCACAGAAAGTCTCCTACGCCTGTCCCCTCCCCCAGTCTAACAGCAGGCACCACCACTACCATTATCAAAACCACGCACGTAGGTTTTATAAGCCGCCTCGCGACCCCTCCCCACCGGACTTGAACTCGGTGTCAGCGGTGCCGAGCGGACCTCTCTAACCTCTGTGCCCGCAGGCAAGTGGCAGTCAGCGGATGACGACCGCTGATTGGTGGAGCCGCGTTCACTTGTATTGTGAGAAATTCAACGGAAATTTTGCCATGAAGATTATGGAGATTTAAACCATGAACCAAAAGATGTATTGGAATTATCTATTTCAAACATTACCAGACCTACTTTGCTCCTATTGGTTTGTTCCCTACTGTACCATCCGAGACTGCTCTTCCGTATAGGCGAGAGGGCGGCAAAGTCAGCACAGGCTAGCCAGCGGCTGAGTTCGTAGAATTCAGAAGTGTCGCAATAGGTGTCTGCTGAGAAGAGAAGAGTACCAGATGCAGGTCAATGGTTTGGGGGAGGGGCAACGGGACCTAAACTCATGAAAAATATAGAATCAATGAAAAAATATGTTTCTAAGAAAATTGGCTAAAATTGGAGCCGTTTGGAAGGTCAAAATCACCTGTCTGTCATGGGTATTTTATTGCAGCGCCAGCCCGAATGTAACCAAGGGAAGAAGAAAAGAGGCGTACATAAAACTAGAAGTTAACCTTCTGAGGCTTTTCTTTTACTCGGCCTATGCTCATAAATGATCTGAGATGTATCGTGTGGCGCCTGCTACCAGATTTGAACGCGGACGTTTTAATCTCCTGTCGTGCCTTTTTAAACATGCTTGTATGTGTATGTGCGAATACATGTCATAGCTACAAGTGAAAACCCATAATACAACCAGATGGTATGCCAGAAGATGGAAGTACGCGCTGCTTTGCTCCGTGTTCGAACGTAAAATGGCACGCCACTTAATTCAGGATTCAAAACATTGTCGATGTGTTAGCGCACTTCACCCGTTTAATGCCATACAGTGAACCCTAAAAATTCTGTGGTGAATCCAAAAAGTCATAGCCAATGGAATGTTTTTGTTTGAGGAGGTCACTTTCAATCGATCTATCATACTAGCCTGGACTTTCGGAAACCATTGGTCGTGCCCAAATCCGAAGGCCATCAATTACGACAGCGTTAACAGAACCATTGTATTTTAAAGACTGTTTTCAAAACACTACACCTTAAGACACATAAAACCTAGAACCATTGGCAACTGATTGCCTAAGATGAGATCAAATACAGGAAGATTGGGCAATCCACACCCACACGGAGAGAAAAAGTAACCCCAGATGTGTAATTTGAGAACGTGCCTAAAACGCCAACCCTTTCTGGAGTAAACAGGGAGTGTAAAGCCATGGAGTCAATCGTCATTTTATGCTTGTCCTAGCGTCAATAATTATTTGACGCTAGATATAAGTGTATTCTGATTCCTGTTCAGAATATTATTACCCCTAAGTGTTATTATGTTCTTTTGCCACGATTATTGTACGCCTCCTTGGAGTCATTAAAGAAGGTGGGGTGTAAATGCTTACCGGCTGTGTTAGTTTGATTCCTAATAATTCTTTGTACACAGAGTAAGTTTATTTTCACATTACCTTCCTGTGGGGCTGAATTTTGCATCGGGGGATAAGATAACACGGGGATATTAAACTCAACCGAAAGTGTAATACTACTCCATTGAGAAAAGTAGTACGGTGAAATTATACTCTGGTATTTTTCAATGCTAATCAAAGTCCCAACCGATGTCCTTCATTGAGATGAAAATGATTTAACAGGACAATTTCGGAACTAGCCAATGTGTAATCTTCTGCGTTCAGGCTCTGTTCATGGTGTTTTGGGATGGATCTGAATTATACATCCACCAGCGTTGTAGGCCATTTTATGATCAGGTTATTGACAATTGTATCAATGCAAAATATCTGGTGTGTTTCTCCCTAAATTCCATCTGTTCCTGTTCCAAGAGAATAATCTGGCTTAAGAACATGTATTTCACAAAATTGCTGCTTCAACGGTCTTGACACTCAGCGTTTCTTTGGCCCTAAAGAGTGGCTAAATCACACAAAACTACTTATTGCATCTAGACTGATGTCCTGGACATCAAAGCACAGCGTTCAACGGTTACGATTAACCAAAAGTACTGGAGATGGCAGTGAAAAATCCTTAAGCCGACTGGCTAAGAAGATAATAACATTCGATGCGAAATACTGGAAATGTTGAATATCACCAGCGCATCCCAGCCTGGGTTGCTTAGAGATGAAGTGAAACAAATCATCTTATCATATCAGTAATTATGTATTCATTAACGATATCTGAATATCTGAGATCATTGTTGTACTTGGCCAACATCGTTTCCTACCCCAACGGACATTGAAGGGACAATTGCACCCCATGATATAAGTCTTTTCTTGGCGCCTGCGGTTCTTAAACTTGTTCTTCACTTGAGTTATCAGCTTCTTCTTGGATTTTCAGGACTTTTGACATCGTCCAGAAGTTTTGGAACGCGAGTAAGACGAGCTTCCGTTATCATCGTGTAGCCTTCTTCCTCTGGGTGGAATGATCTCTCAGAGTAGAAGGCGTATGCGGAGTTAACGAGGGTCCTGCGGTCGCCATCTGTCAGTTTGTACTCTGGTACATCTACATCTCTCCTGAGAGGTAGTGGGAGCTCTTGGATGTCGAATGAATCTACTCTCCTGGTTCCCAGCCTCGGGCCTGTTCCACCGTTGGGATCCCTCGCTGGTCAGGCGATCTCAGTACACACATGATTTCCCGGCTGGGGGATCAGCTCCGTTTGAATGGGCCCCGCGGAGGGGACAGCTAGCTGGGGGCCACTCCCGGCTGTAAGTACCCCGACTGGGGGTACTCACCGTAGGCTGCGGGGGCTGTGAGCACCCTACCGATTGAAGATACATCGGGTGGACATTCACTGTCTGTTGAGGGCGCGTCGCCGGCGCGCAACCGTCCCTTGGAGATAAAATCACTGTTCTGTTCGAATCATCCAGACTTGTGACAGTCATGACGTCAGTCGAGATACATGAATGCTCGGAGAGTGCCTCTTCTATCGGGGTCATGGCATTTGGCCTAACTGAGGTCACCGGTACAAGTATCTTGGTTCCTGATGGAACGTTGCACTCGTCGTCGTGTTCTACGTCGATGTAGTGGTTTAGCTCGCTGCCAAAATATCTGATTTCGAACTGTTTTCCGCGCAGGTCTGAGATACGCTCTGCAATATCTGGCCACAGTGACTTTCCGCCGCTCTTAACCCGCAGTTTCCTACAGGAGTTTCTGTAGCAGAGGGCAAAAACCCGCCCTTAACATTTCCATAAAGACATCAGAGCAGTCTGTAGAACCAAAAAGCAGGTGTTACGATCGCGTTGTATAACTAGGACACTTGCCACAGTTTGAAAATACTTGCAGTGAGTTTTAATATAGGCAGAGGTCAAGCAAAAATACAAAATTAATAGGTCGATATACATGGTGTGGCAAAGAAAATACTTCTACTCAAAGAATATTCAAAAGGTAAAAATTTAACACGGCTGGAGCACATTATTTTCACACCTAAACGCGGGTACGCCATGCTGCTTGAGAGAGAGAGAGAGAGAGAGAGAGAGAGAGAGAGAGAGAGAGAGAGAGAGAGAGAGAGAGAGAGAGAGAGAGGGAGAGAGAGAAGGGGGAGGGGAGAGAGAGGGGAGAGAGAGGCCAGATACCAGTTTTCCACCCCAACCCACAACTTGAAAAATTTCCTGCGCCTATGCTGTCAGCCGTCATTTGACGTTCGGCTACCCATTGAAGCACGCAGGGGCGTCGCCACACGGACCCTAGGACGGAGTAAGCCATGCCCGTCGGAAAAGAAGGGGCCAGGCTCCCACTTTTTGCCCGAAACTTCTCTGATCTCAGCCCAATTGGGAATAAACCGAAAAACTTTAAGACGGGTCGGTCCGGAGGGCAACGGGGAGCTCAAAGAGTTTTTGGTCCCAGTATGGAAAGGTTTTTGCCAGGAGCAAGTTGAAGATTGGCAATAGAATAAAAGGGAGGTGCAGCAAGCACAGATGTTAGGCAAACTAGCACTTCCTGTTTATCCTCTATTTTGACAGCTAATCTGAAGAGTATATCAAACGTATATGCTACACAACATCATCACTGGTGGGTCCGGGTGGCAATGGGACCGTAGCTCCCAAAGTCTAAATTAGCATTTGTGCTCTCCCTCGCCCCCTAAGTACCGGGTTCTAACCATTTTCTTTAAAAACATTATGTTTCGCAATTTTTTGCCGATTCTGCCCAAAAGGTTGCTTAGCCCCCCCTCCCCCACTTTATTTCTGGATCCGTCAACGCACTTTGTCGATGGCTTAGGGACCGCCAACGCTAAGAGAAATGTGGTTTAACGCGACCAGACTCATTTTACAAGGCTACGACAAGTTATTGTAATTATTTAATGTATGGCTACTGGTTTGCCGAGTCACCTCTAATATCTGACAAGCAGTCACCAAAGCAATTTAGTATGTGTATGCAGTTTTGGATGACTCACCTCCCTTTTCCAGGCGTTGCGCAGACGGTGTAAGTCACCGCCTAATAAAAGACGTTCCCTTCTACACCATTACCACGCACTTCAAACGCCAAGAACACCGATTTCCTGCGTACTGCCGCGTCGAGAAGTAAAGCACAACTGAACTGGAAAATTGAAATGCACGCGCCGGCACTTCCGGGATCTTCTCATTCAAATACCCTCAAATGACCCCAGCACATGGCGTCAGTTGATCCGTCTTGCACGCTCTCCTGGCGTAGATTTAATCTCTCCGTCTATTCACGCTTTGGCATTGTCATTTTAAGTCACATGTGTTTACAGTTGATCATAGTATATTGTGACTCCACATAATCGTGTCTAAAAACGCAACTCACCAGAAGCGAATGGAGTCATTCTATTTAACGGCGAGTGTCAGTTTTAGGATTGGTGCCATTCAACGCCAAAAAGAGCATCGAGATACTCAAGCTAAAATAAAAAGGAGCAAAATTATACCTGCAGAGTTATTTCACCACTGTTGAGCGCTCATTGAATTACGCAAGAGCGTACAAATACATCACATAGTTTCATTTGAGATCAGATTTCGGCGTTGTGGAATCGAAATGTTCCTTTCAACTTCGTGATTCTGGAATAAACAGATGACGGGGTGTGAAAATTTCTCTCCGTGCAGAGTAAGAATCGGCACCCCAGCCCTACACTCAGTTTCACAGTTTCATTGTAACATTTAGCTGGGCACTATGCATATACCTAGGAAACATATTGCTAAATAATAAAAAATAACTATTTAAAAGACTGTAGAATAAGCGACAGTGGAGGAACGATGTATCCACCAGTCATTTATAGCTTCCGCCCAGTGGGAAGACTGATCTAGTGGTATGAGCGCCAATGATCAAAGTAGCTGTAGAATCGTAAACCATGATCATGGTAATGAGGTTCCTGGCCATTTTGAGGTGAGTGCCACAAATTTTTAAATCGTAAAAAGACAAACTGTGATCTCGACGCATTCCAGCTCTTTACAGATATTTATTTATTTATTTTATTTTGTTAGGGCCACTCCCAACAAGCACACTTTCCCAATCATAGGGAGTATTGGCGTGTATAATATTAATATTATAATATTATTTTTCTAAGTCTGCTTCGCTGAAAATTTAGAGAATAAATTTTGGTTTGAATTTTCTATGAGTCGTCATGATCTTAACCAAAGTAGGTGGTAAGAAAACGCATTATCACCCGGGGTGTTCAAACACCCCCCCCACTCGAACTCAGCTTCTATATGGGATAGCAAAAAAAAGAATGCGAAGGCTGGTGGATACAGGACACGGGATAGCGGAAAACGCGAAGGCTGGTGGGTAGTTCATACAAATTCATGAAGAAACTACATCAGCCACTTTTTAGGCCAAATCGATATTGGGATTGTGAAAGGTCAAAGAAGGGGACATGCTAGAGACGGGATTCTGGGCTCTAGCATCTGACAGAATCGAGTCCGAATACTTTTTTAGGCCCCATTCGCTTCCTCTCGTTACGGCGATTCGAATGATGTGTAATAGACTATACTAGGTCAAAACACAAAAAATGACCTGACCTGAGGTCAGATAAGGTCTCCTGATCTAGCATAGTCTATATGCACATCAATATACTCGTAATATCAATCCAAACGTAATGGTATCAAAATAAAAGCCTTATCGTCATTTCCTGCAAAGTTATTTACCCAAGTCTGAAAATCTGCTTAAGTAGCCCAGATGACCTCTCAGGGGCCACAAGTAAAAAAAAAAGCATCATAAAGCAAGAACGGGGCCCAGGATACTATAACTTGGAGAATATTGATATTTTCAGCTGTATCTACACAAATACAGCCCAATTCCTATTTTCCCTATTCATTTCCAGTGGAGAGGTCATGATCCGTATCTGACCTTAGGTCATCGATATGAAAAATCAATGAATACATGTTGTAGTACTCGGTAGGCCCACTCTGTGGTATAAGTTTCAATTCGATAGATTCGCCCGTTTCTTACTTATGCCACTTTAAACATTTTTGGCGGTGAGGTCACGACCTGGACCGGTGACCTGACCTGAGATGACACAACTTTAAAATTCTGTAGAAGTTGCAGAATTGATTAGGATAAGGTGTGCCAAGTACGGCGGCGCTTCGCGCCACCGTTTTTCGCGCTGCCGGAAAACCCCGAGGGGGAGGGGTGTTCAAACATCCCCTACCGTGGTGAGGGTTATTACTTGAAACACAGGCCCTCAGACTGCTCGACACTATACAAAAAAACCGACTTTTGAATTATTCGCATCTGAGGCGCTGTATATGTCGCTGTGAAGTGCTTCATAAAGGCAAAATTTGACCTCAGCAATCATAACCAAATAAATCAAAGTAAACCAAATAAATCAAATCCAATTTTTATAGGATTTCTGACAATCTCTTAAGTTACATGCCAATACAATCACAATATATATATATATATATATATATATATATATATATATATATATATATATATATATATATATTCCTCAATGCATGTTTTCTTAGAAGATATAGCATATCTTGTTTTCACGAGCTTCTTTCTCGTCTTCTCCAATGCTCGAAGAGTATATTTTTGTAGATCTGATATTTTATTTATTAATTGGCCGAATGTTGGCATCGTTTAGGTATACATTTAACGTTGCGGCGCGTTTCGGAAGTGACATCTTCCATTATCAAGCACTTAAAACACTTATAAAAACACTCCTATCATATCTGAAATCGACCTAAACTACTTTGAAACGACAATTATTTTTCATTCAATTATTACGACAGAATAGTGACACAACTCGACGGGCTCTTCTTCTCTGCAGCGCTAGAAGAAAAGCCTCAGTGTAATAGTTGGGTTGCTTTGTTTGTTAATCTCCGGTTGCATTCTTCTAATAAGTACTGCTTCGTGTATGAACAGTTTCGTCCGGTTTGGTTCTTGTTTCAGGATAGTGGTGTTCTCTGTTAAGTCTTTTCGGGTGAGGTCGTGGTGGTGTTCTAACTTCATGTGGGCTTTGGGAGCCCCTTCTGCAAGATGCATAGTGAGGCGTCTGGATAATTTCGTTGTTGTGGCACCAATGTAGCTACACTTACGAAGCTTACAATCTTCGTGTGGGCATGAGAACTGGTAGACTACGTTGGTGCTCTTCAAGTGGTCACGTTTGGAGTTGAGATTATTCTTCATTATCAGGTTGTGAACTTTTTTGTTGTTATAGTAAACGATGTGGTTGAGTCGATCTTCTTTGTTTTTTGGTTGGACATTATCATGCACGATTTTCTGCAATACTCTTTCATCAGTTTTGTATGATGGGCTCATCTGGTTTTGATAGTAAAGAGCTATTTTTTCTGGTCTCCTGTTTTTTTCTCCTGTTTTTCCCATCATACAAAACTGATGAAAGAGTATTGCAGAAGATCGTGCATGATAATGTCCAACCAAAAAACAAAGAAGATCGACTCAACCACATCGTTTACTATAACAACAAAAAAGTTCACAACCTGATAATGAAGAATAATCTCAACTCCAAACGTGACCACTTGAAGAGCACCAACGTAGTCTACCAGTTCTCATGCCCACACGAAGATTGTAAGCTTCGTAAGTGTAGCTACATTGGTGCCACAACAACGACATTATCCAGACGCCTCACTATGCATCTTGCAGAAGGGGCTCCCAAAGCCCACATGAATTTAGAACACCACCACGACCTCACCCGAAAAGACTTAACAGAGAACACCACTATCCTGAAACAAGAACCAAACCGGACGAAACTGTTCATACACGAAGCAGTACTTATCAGAAGAATGCAACCGGAGATTAACAAACAAAGCAACCCAACTATTACACTGAGGCTTTTCTTCTAGCGCTGCAGAGAAGAAGAGCCCGTCGAGTTGTGTCACTATTCTGTCGTAATAATTGAATGAAAAATAATTGTCGTTTCAAAGTAGTTTAGGTCGATTTCAGATATGATAGGAGTGTTTTTATAAGTGTTTTAAGTGCTTGATAATGGAAGATGTCACTTCCGAAACGCGCCGCAACGTTAAATGTATACCTAAACGATGCCAACATTCGGCCAATTAATAAATAAAATATCAGATCTACAAAAATATACTCTTCGAGCATTGGAGAAGACGAGAAAGAAGCTCGTGAAAACAAGATATGCTATATCTTCTAAGAAAACATGCATTGAAGAATATATATATATATATATCTTCTAGTGATTTAGTGTCATTTCTCGCACTCTGCTTCATTTTTCCGCTGTGGTTTTTCAATGTTTGGCTTATGTTTGGTGCGGAAAGAGATCGACAAAACGACTTGCAAAAAGTTTCTGGAATATGGGGCAAACAGGAAATATACCTTGATAATTTCGGGGATTTCTCGATAATTCAACCATCTTCAACTCCCCACTAGAGCAAAGTTTGGTACTTACATGCGCTGGAAGGGGGGGAGGTGAGCTCATGAGATCTAAAAAAACCAAGAAACATAGAAAAACGTGTGTTTGGGGATGAAACAATGCCCAAGTTTTATTGACCTAGGTCAATATCTTCAATGTCAAACGAGGTCATCAATATCAAATCTTTACCATGCTGTGGAACTACTGGGAAGTGCTGTAATTATGCGGAAAAGAGTCGGGAATATACTGAAAGTAGACCAAAATCATAGAGAGAAAACCTCAAGGAATATTCCAAAAGCATTTATTAATGTCATTCAAAATTAGTGACCTATGATATCACAATATGGTATATTCCATGAAATGTACATTATAACAAGCCTATGGCACCTATTGGGCGACAAATGAGGATTGACCTTGAATCATGGCCTTTGGCTTTAACCTTTACACTGATTCCTTTAACTATGGTACATAGCATTATATACGTCATACTGGGTAATTACATTTTACCGGAAGCACTGGTGCCAATTATTTTAAACATGCCGGAATGTCCTTAACCTGTGGCTTTTGACATTTAACTTGTCCTTTATTTGAGACTGCCTTGAAATATAATCTCGGTTATACTCGTATGGCATTATCACGTCACCACTCGTCTTCAATGCGGGGGATGAGGTGGCTTGATAGATAGCATCAAAGTCTCCTGAGCCACCGGTCCCGGGTTCAAATCCCGGCGGAGCCTCTGAATAAGTTGATTAAATTTCCAAATCCCGCCCAACAGGGTGAGAGTTGGCGATGCCGTATGACCCTGGCAGTTGGTACGTCGTTAAACCCCAGCAATTATATCGGTCTCCAATGCAGCCGAACTGGTGTGACCGCGCGATTGTAACGATCTCAAAATGTAGGTCTGCCTTCGAAAACAAGTTAAAAATCCTGACCATTTTTCCAAATTGTTTCACCAACTGACGAGCTGGTAAGTTCTTTCGAATGTGGCTAATTGACATTTTCTGGCTAGGAGTGGTTTTCCGGCCACCTTGGAAAAATAGGTGGGGGACCTCCGAGGTCCCCTTCCAGTGCACGTGTTTATTTGCTTATTCATTTATTCAAAATAATCGCCGAGAGATAAATCCACTCACAGGCAAGGTCAGAGCATTAAAAAAGACTATTTACGTCACAACAATCCAGACAGTGTACATCTTAAAAAGTTGGAACCACTTTTCGTAAATGAAAAAATAATAAGTTACCTTGTTATTAAGATAATAGCTAAAAGGTGCAGTTGCTACTGACCAATTCCATATCGTACCACGCATGTCTTCAAAGTATTAAAAACATTGTAAAAGAAGTCGGCCCAGAAAGTTGCCAGAAATACGTTCATGTTTCTTAGCATCCAAGAGAAAAGCCCCCTCTGACAGTGCTGACACGGCCGCGGCGCTCAGCGAAGAGTCGCAAGGAGCGAACGAGCCGGGATGGAATATGTAAGGTGAAAAATTTAGCAGAGCGAGCTAAGCTCGCTTGAAAAGATACTTTTTAGGAAAATAGACCGAACTGAAGTCTTCATGCAGCAAGCGATGGGATGCCGAAATGTTTCAATGTGAGGCATAAGATATAGCGTCACACTGTTGAGTAGACTGATTATTTTACCAAATGAGAAATTTATATCGTACTCTGTCCACTAGCTCAGCGTAGCATTTGGCTACTCCCGCGCAGACAACGCTTCCACATTCAAGTATAGATCCTACATTGGCAAAGAAGCTACCAAGAGGGGCTTCTTTTATCGAATTTAGCTCCCCTGGATGCCGTTTGAAACGAGCGTAGAAGAAGACCAAGTGCTCTGTTGGCCTGACTGGCAGCTTTGGATATATTTGGAGCAACAGTCAAATTAGTGTCTAGGGTAACACCCAGGTCACGTATTTTGTCTACTTCTTCCTGGGTTATATCGCCAATGTGGTATGTTGTCCGAGCGGGGTGCGCCTGAGGATCACTGTGAACGATTTTCATTTGGAGGGATTTAGTGCGATTGCCCATCGGGTGGACCTTTACTGAAGATAATAGAGGTCGTCCTGCAGCAGCAGTCCATCACAGGGTACCTCGAGTTTGCGGACAATTTTTACATCGTCAGCCTGCAGTATACAGCCAGACTTTATTTCCCGAGGGAAGGTCGTTAATGAAGAGCGAAAAGATGAGAGGAGAGATCGGTGATCCTTCCGGGACCCCAGAGAGAACTGGGCTCCAATCAGACGTTTTGCCATCCACTGTGACCCTCTTGCGAGTATGGGAGAGAGAGAGACTAACTATTTTAGTGCAGACAATTGTAAGTGATACGATTTCTCGAGTTGATGAATGATAAAACCGCGATTGACAGTCTGAAAGGCAGTGGAATAATCCGTGTAAATGGCGTCCGTCTTATATCCCGCCGATATAGTCTCTCACGCCGAGCTGAGGAAGGTGGCGAGGTTAGCGGAGCAGGGGCGTTTTGGAAAGAATCCGTGTTATTCTGAACAAAACGAGGGTCAAACATGCCGGAAAAGTTGGTCATAAACATGTTCTCGAATTTTGGCAAATAAACGGAAAAGACTAACAGAGCGGTAGGTAGAAGGGTCCCTTTTATCACCTTTTTGTTGAAAGGAATAATGTTTGCTAAATTCCATCACGCTGGGAAAATTCCGGTCCGAACAGATATGATACATTTTTTTGGCAGAGGTACACCCAATTCATTGGCACATTAAAGAATGATTCTGGCGCTAATCTACTATTAAATGGACTTCTCCACATTGAAAAAAGCAAAGATTCGAAGCTTTCAAGCTGTATTCAGCGTATCTTGGTATTCAGCCTTCATCAGCAAGTAGTGGGATGGTATCGATGGAATAGATGTTGTTGGTAACACTACAGAATTAAAGTTACCATAGTCTTCAAAGTATAAAAAACATTGAACAATAAAATAGCAATAAAACATACTTATAGAGAAAAATATTACATCTATCTATTCCACTATTACATCCATTCCATCTGACATCCATACAGCGTCTTCTACCTGAGACATCTATCTACCTGAGACGTCGTCTCCTACTACGGCCGGCAGGAAGTGGGAAATTTTGACAGAATTTGTTGTTTATATGCTGGTATGCTGATTCTAAAATATATTTCCATTTCTGAACATCTATTCGATCGATACTTTCCGACTACTCGCTGACGAAGGGCTAAATACAGCTTGAAAGTTCCGAATCTTTGTTTTTCAACGTGGAGAAGTCAATGTTATAGTAAATCCAAAAAAACTCCCCTATGTCTTTCCAAATATTCTCTGGCGCTAATATCATCTGCTCTGCAGGCTTTGCTAGGCTTTAGGGTTTTCAATGTGGTCAAAATGGTCCCTTCAGAAATATAAAACTGGGAGAGGGGGTCGATCTGATAATTTGGTGCATCAGGAATGACTGAAACGGTATGTTTTGTAAATTAGCACCAAACGCGTCGTTGGGAAGGGCTGCTTTTTCAGCGTCCTCGAATGTCTGAGATGCGTCTTCCTTGTGCAATACATTAGAGATGGCCGATTTCTTGCTGACACTTTTCGTGAAAGACCATATCTTCTTGTGTTGGTTTTGAGGTCGTCGTCTACGAAGGTATTAATAATGTTTTGTGCGTAAAATATATTTCAAGCGACTTCTTTTGATCGCAAAGTCCAAAATACCCTCTTCACAACGATTGCTACGCATTCGTCTGAAAGCCGCCTCATTCAGTCTGAGCGCCGCCCGCACAACACCATCAAACCACGGGGGGGGGGGTATCTGCGACGAAGCGTGACAGTGAGCACATGGTGACGAATAGCATATTCAAGCAGTGTTATGCGCTTCGTGAGGACTTTGCTTCACCTTTGGTTGGGGTACCTCTTGGTTGGGTGCCTAAATCAACACTGGGATGCCCAGCACATCATTGGGGGTGCTGGGGCACTCCCAAAGAGATAGAAATCCATACTCCTAATGAGTGATGATTTTGTATCATCCCTCAGAATATCAATTGCTGAAATAGCTAAACACCACTTTATTGCTAAATTGCAACCACAGATTTACAATGACTTCAGAGCGAAATCGCAGCTTTACAAAGACTGCAGATTCGGTACCTGGTCAGGAAGCTGGACTGGTCGGAGATTATTCTCAAAATTCCACATTTTTGGTGCATGTCTCAGCGCAGTTTTACTAATATATGTAATGCATATATTTATTCAAATAGTTATTTTGTACCTTTTATAAACGCAGTCTTACTGTTGGGATAACCAACAGTGTAAAGTGAGTGCATCCATTTGTGTTTTTTCTGACAAAGGCCTCCGAAGCACCTGTTTTCTTTCTCATTGGCTGGTGCACAATACTGATACCATGGCAATTTTCCAGTCTCCTTTGGTCCCACACGTTAGAGCAGATTTGCTAGTGTTAAAAAGCTATACCTACTGCTTTTCAGATGGTTGTGCGGGGTAATAAAAAAAAATATTATGGTGGAAAGCGTTAGCACTCAGCAGCCGGGAGAAGGTACCAGCTACAGCCCCAGCAGCCGCCGTCTGCCTCTCCTGTGGATATGGGGTGTGTTAGAGGGAGGGAGGGTAGGGTTTGTTGGTGAGTTTGCATGTAGTATCCAAGAAAAGTTATAACACTATTAATATTTGACTGCCACTAATTTTGGAATTAACTGACTTTGGACTTAATTAATGATTAATTGCCTTCGGAATTGACCATGAATGACATTTTCGCCACTTCACATGGTAAGAATGCCTGTGCCGGTCTTGGATAACCCGTAAAACGCACCGTAGCACAGTGATGCAGGAGGCCTAAAAAAAGGGACGAAATTCATAGGTCAATAAATAATAATGATAGAACAATGATTTTGGGTTTAATTTTAAGCTCTCTATCAGGCGGCTTTTAAACAAGCACACCAAATTGTGCTTTTCCTATTAATCCTCCTTTTGCCAGGGGTCGATTCTACTCCCCCTCTTAATTTTTCGCGATGAGAGAAAAATGGCTAAGTTTAGCGCAATACCGCGTGGCAAGTGCGAACCAAAATCGATTTGATACATCTTGACGAAATTTCAATACAAGGGCAGGTCAGGTCACTGACCTATGATGTCATTTCTGAACCGATATAAGGCAATGCTGGTTCTCGAAACAAGGTTGATAAAAGCCGGGAGTAACTCGGTTTCTAGAGGAGTTAGATCAAGTTTCTATACACCATTCGAAAGTTCTTGTAAAGGAACATCTAGAGCGGACACCCATTTTGAGGTCAGGTCCATAACGAAGGTACCAGAGGACCTCTTGGCACCCATTGGGTGCGTTACTTTATGCAGAGGCTATCGAGGGTTTTTAACGGTTCTGAGAGTGACTGTAGGTTTATGAAATAATTGCATAGTCGCAAATCTGACCATGTGATTAGCTGAATAAAGGTGATAGCAAGAGAAACAATTCACGCGATTGATAATTTGATTTCATGATTGGATTTCCCCAGTTGTTAGCCGAAAAACATTGAAAGTGGAAAATGCATTATCACCTCGTATTTATTAATTGGGAACATATTTAGGGGAGTGTTGGGTATCAAAACATCATCAGAAGATAACCACTGTTAGACCTTAACAGCCGGAAAACGCAACAAAAATGTGCGACAAGCGACTTTCTTCAAAATCCAAAAGAAGTAGTATGTACAGCCGGTTCGATAATGATTGGTAGGTATTAGGCTGCGGTCGTTTTTGCAAAATACCTGTCAAGTGATGGTCCTTGCCGACACCATTGTTGCCTCACCTGCTGCGTTTTAGCTGGATGCATGAACTGACGTAAAAATACTTAATAAGGTCCAAAATTCGGAAGTGATTGAGAAAAGACAAAGAAAATCATCTGGATCGGCGAAAACAGTTTTTTGTTCAAAATTTTCCAAATTTAAGTCTCATCCAGTTTGCAGGGTTCCAAATTTAAAGAGCTCGTCAAATTCCATTTGCTAGAGACGAAACGTGTATAAGAAGAGTAATAGTTTTTAAAATATTTATTAAACAAACTGACACTAATACCTACCAATCACTCTGGAACCGGCTGTACATACATACAGGACAGCCAGTTCTAACGGGGGGGTGGAGGCCAAAGATTAACGGCAATCGGTTTGAAATAACATTTTACAAAGTGGAAGAAAGTAAGCCAAAGTTAAAAACTGAATTTTCTTATTCACGGCCTGATTTCGCTTTAACCTAATAGCTATTGAACAACTTGCTTTCGTTGTCTCAATTTACCCTCCTGCTTCTCAACTTTATTGCCTCCTTCAATTAGAGGCCGTGCATAAATAACGTTACGCATATTTTGTGATTTTTAACCCCCTTCCCCCATTTAAATGTGTAATTTGATTGGAGAAATGAACTAATACGCGTCGATTGGTGGATGCCGCGCGCGCCATTACCACAACCACCCGCCGACTACGGGTGGAACATGCGCTCACTAAAACTGTCATAACTTTTTACGGCCGTCGGTTGTTGACCTACAGACTCCACCGATGCAGAGAAGACACTTTGCAGAATACATGATATGATGTTCTAGCTGATCCTGACTGTGCCTTTTTTGCCAGACTAACAAAATATGATGTATGTTATTAAATTTTAGCTCCGAAACATATGCTTATTAAAACGATTTTACTGCATTCTCCGTAGCAACTAGAACCGCATTTTTGTAACCAGAAGGTGGCAACCATTCCAAGCTTTACGGTAGTTTACGTTTTTTATGGATGGCGAGGTGTGAGCACCCGTTATTAACGTTTTAGATCACGCTATCATTTCTGGCCAGATACCCGTATCTAGCGAGGCAGAATAAGTTTCAAGTTTCAGCTCCCGTGAAACCAATGTGGTACGCTAGAGGAAGAAAATAATGATGGTTTTCCCGGGTTCCCAACAATTCTCAAACGCATCGCATACATTTGATATCAATTCTAGAAAGTCATTTTTGGCATTTTCGTCCCGTTTTTTAGGCCCGCTGCATTACTGTGCGTAGTACACAGTGAAAACCTCCAACGGCATGTAAATGGCCAGATGCTGGGCGCAAGGACATAGTTTTCACACTGAGTGATTCGTAAGCGACACAATATTTTTTCTTTGTTTCAAAGGACGAAATAACATGGTTGCGAGAACCTTGCAAAACGTTCCGGTAACATAAAGTTAATAAAGGTTACAAAATATTCCTGCTGGCTTGAGCCCCTTCATGAAGGCAGTGTTGCTAGCTATAATTTTTTATGCAGCGAAGTGCTCTGTTTACCGAACGACTTGACTAAATTGGATGAAGTGAACTTGATCTCACGATGTTAAAGTACTGGTAAATGGAAATTTTATGAAGCGATAGATACTAGGATATACAAGAAAATACAAAATATATGTTGCTGTAAGAGTATATGTGTGTTATGTGCTATGGCCGCGAAAGTCACCGTTACACTCCTTCTCAGTATTTGGGCTAAGACTGCTTCAGAACCAACAACGCACATCAAATCTTACTTCACATGCCGGGAAAACATATTCCACATGTGCCGCACCTGAAGCCGAGCGCGAAATTGAAACTCTCTCGTACAGCACACTTATCTAGCATCAAAACAACCTCATCATGAAAACCTCTAGGAACCTCTAACCTCACATAATTTTGACAACTTTAGATTGCCTCCCAGTAAACCACTTGTCAGAACCAACGGCTGCGTGCTCCACATTATGTGAATTGCACAATGACTGCTTCAATATGGTGTATTGCTGCTGAGAATACATGGTCACTGGAATTTTTGTGGGGTTTTTAAACCCCTGCGTTCATGCTCATTTCTTAACGCCAACTCGAAATTGCGTTTAACATGATGTGCGCTGCTGCTGTATTATTTTGCTAAGCTTAGCTGCAGAGTATTACCAGTAATTGCTTCTGTCTCTTTATTGGGGTCGTGTGGGGTGACAGTTTAAGATAAAGATCTCTTAGTTAGCTACTGAGCTAAATATAATATTTTCCCATGCCTCAATTATGTACATACCTAATGAAATCAGCAATGAAAAGTGAACGAACAATCTACAGTCTAGCGTAACAACATTCTAACAAGAATCCAAGGACAAGCCAAGTCACATATTAAGGTCAAGGTCACTCGATTCGATTTTGTTTGTAATTTTCATGTATATACCTAAATGCACTCAGAATCTCACGTGTTTTAAAATGGTGCCCACCTCGATTGCGATCTGGTGTCGTCGTCTGGAAGCTACCGGTATGCCAACGATATGGCCTACTTTGTTACCCCATTAACCATATAAAGTAGTTCAAGAACCCAAATATTTCGGTGCATGAATCTAGCTTGATCCCTAAAAAGGTTTCGCAAGGAAAATCACAAAATTGAAATATAACTTACACAATTCGGATAGAAAATTCAGAGGTCGTTAGATCAAATTTTACCTGATATCAAAGCCTATTTTTTCCAGACAGAAATGCACATCTTCAAGATCAAATGCACGCCCCTGTTCTGTCTAAGGAGGGGAGCCTCCTCCGTCTGTGCTTGCTGATTGCCTGGTTGTCCGTGCGTGGGTGTAGCTGACGGCAGCGGGTTCCGGTAGGTGGTGGTCTGCGACGCGCTGGGTCTGCCGCTGCGTGACGCCTCCGTCGACGCCGCCGTCTCTGTGGCCGTCATCCACCACCTGGCCACCACCGAGAGGAGGGTGCGCGCCCTCCGCGAGCTGGCCAGGGTGCTGCGTATCGGCGGCCGGCTCATTGTTACCGTCTGGGCTCTGGAACAGCGCACTCGCAAGGTCAGTAACCGGCCAATTGAGGCTGGTGGCCGGAAACAGGGTCAATGGCCGAAAAAACACGTCCAGTGGCTGGACGTGAAGGTCAGTCAAAGGTCACGCAAGGTCAGTCACAGTTCATGAATGGTGAGTGATATGTCACGTAAGGTTAGTGACCCGTCACTTCAGGCCAGTGCACAGGACATGCAATGTCAGCCACAGGTCACGCAAGGTCAGTGACATGTCACGTAAGGTTAATGACCAGTCATTCAGCGCGCAGTCACAGGTCACGCAAGGTCAGTACATGTCACGTAAGGTTAATGACCAGTCACTGCAGGCCAGTGACAGACATTTAAGGTCAGTCACAGGTCACACAAGGTCAGTGACATGTCACGCAAGGGAAGAGAAAAGGGAATGTACAAGCGCAAGCCAAGACATGTGGAAGAAGAGACGGTCAGCAAGGTAAGTAAAAAGTACTAGGCCGGACAGACATTAAAGTCAGTCAAAGTCACACAACGTCGGACATGTCACAGGAGCACGACAGGTCGTAGGTACAGGTCAGACAGGTCACACAAAGTCGTGACATGTCAGGTAAGGTTAATGACCAGTCACTTCAGGCCAGTGACAGACATTTAAGGTCAGTCAAAGGTCACACAAGGTCAATGAAATGTCACGCAAGGTTAGTGACCCGATTCGTCACACTGATTCGTCACATTATCTTGTTATCATCATTGCCTATCATTACAGTAGCATCATCATCATAGCAGCATCATCGCGTTATGAATTAACACGCGCATTGAGGGGGTAGGCACCCGCCTCCCTCTTAGGCGGCGCGTACGCGCCGCCGTACTTGGATACTTTTTCTGATTATGTTTACAACTTTCGGGAAAATTTTAAGTTTAGGTCATCTCAGGTCAGGTCACCAGTACAGGTCAAGTGACATGACCTCGAAAAAAGTTTAAGATAACATAAGTCAGAAAAGGGTGAACTTATCCGATTGAAACGCATATCACATACCAGGCCCACCGAGTTCTTTAAAATTTATTACGGTATTTTAATATCGATGGCCTAAGGTCAGGTGCGAGCCATGACCTCTTCATTGGAATACATGGGGAAATGGTTTTAAGTGAACTATTTGTGATGGATGGTGCTAGAGCGTTTATTTTAACTGCATTAGGTTCGCATTGTCTCTGAAGTTCTAACTATATGCTTTTTTACCTAATTTGACCTTGATCTGTCCTCAGAGCAGGTCAAATCACATATTTGACCGGATTTGACCTAGTAAGTTCATATTATGTATTTTTCATATTATGTATTATTTGGCTTTCTGTGAGGATTCCTATGGGTTTAATTGTTTTGCTCTGTCTTTACTTGTTCAGAGTAATGACCGAAAATCTTCATTTACGTGTGATCCATGGTGGCATGTCTTGACCCCTATTGACCTTAAATTTGACCTGAAAAAAAATGGTTCAAATATTTTTCGATGAAAAATTGGATGGGCTACCCAACGCTGTTTACCGTTTTTTGCTGTCTAGCGCGGTTCTTGAGATCTTGGGAGGGGGCAGGTACCCGCCCTCCTCAAAGCAAAGGTGGCTCAGACCCCGTCAATGTGCGTGCAACTAGTTAAATTTTTACTTTTAAGTGTCAGAGTGCAACTGGTACCAAACAGTCGTTTCGGACGCATCATAAATTGAAAATCTTGTGGCTTTACTGGAAACTGAAAGTTCCATAGTGATGTGCCCATCACTGCTACCCAGCAGTAGCACGAAATTATACTCACTGTGGAACCAAAAGAAAACCACGTTGCCTTTGTTTTTTATACAACCTGAATATTGGAATCGGCTATGTGGTATAAGTTTCAAATTGATAGCTTTTCCCTTTTCTAACTTATCCCTCCTTAAACATTTTTGGAGGTGAGGTCACTTTACCTGCACTAGTGACTACTTCAGATGATCCAACCTTAAAATTTTGGGAAAAGCTGCGGAATTAGTCAAGAATAAGGTGTGCCAAGTGCGTTGGCGCTTCATGCCACCGTTTTTTCGTGCCACCGGATAAAGGCTGAGGAGGATGTTGAAACACCCCCAACGGGGCGGGGGTTAACCTGGCTGGCACAAAGTTTGGTTTGATAAGACCACTCCATTTTCTGTGAGAGTTCCCGATAAAAAATCAAAGAAAACTTATGGTTTGGTTTGACTTAAATCTTTAGTAATTTACACTACTGACCCACCTTTCACGCTTCAATTGCAGTAGGCTTATTCACTGCAGATTATTTTCTAGAATATTTTTCCTAGATTGGCCGACAAACTTAAAACATTTCTGGTTTTACTAATTTTCTGTGTGATCACTTCTTCACATGTCATTGGAAAAAGGGAAACGAAACTTGCCTAGATCAGCACAATGCATAAATCTGTCCGTCATCGACGCCGTGTTCATCATAGATTGATCAGTCTGCTGGTAGTGAGAGCTGAGGTAGGTGTTCATTGCTTGCAGTGTTTTATATTGCTTTTAAACACCTTGCCCGATCCCACAGGCCCGGTTATCACCAATCCCATCGCAAGTGAACATTCTGCGATTACGGACTACCCGAAATCGATTGCGGAATTTATTCTTAGCGAGTTTAATACCACCCAATCACAAATTCCCATCTGCCCCCCTCCCTCCCTCAAGGAATGCTCAGACCCCCAGTCGGGGGCGTAAGTGGGTTAGTGCTTTATTATTTAGAATAAAAGCATCCCTGGCGATTACCAACAGCGGCATAATCGATCACGGAATGTTAACTCAATTTTAAGTCTTTATTCCGAAATCGAAGAATCGCGATTAAAGAACACCAAATTTTATATCACGGATTAGCGAACTACCTCTTTCTGGATCCCGTGCCCAGCACTGTATTCCCACTTGTTCATTGTGCTAATGACCCTCCATTCTAGCAGTATTTTTCCCACTGGAGTTCTGTCGGAGCACCCACGGTTCTCGGGATTCTTACGCAAGGTCTCGTAAGCCTCTTTTTAGTAAGATGTGCAACGCATCAATCTTATTTTTATTAGGGCCACTCCCAATTGGCACACTCGCCCAATTACAGGAAGTATTGGCATGGATGTTAAAGGATCCTCCATACCGGGTCAGATCGGACATGAAAGGCGGTTCCTCGCCGCGAGTATTGAACCCACGTTAATGCTGTCTGATCTGAAGACAGGCAATGAAACCTCTAGGCAACCTGGCACCCGTAACATACTTGGAATGGTGTGCCCGGCAGTTCGAGTCTCAGGACGTACTAGTGCCTTGGAACCAGCCCTCCACTGGTGGAAGCGGCGAGGATCAGACGTCAACGGGTGAGCCGGAGGCGATCTCTACGACATCTGACGACGACCTGCTGAACTACAGTGCCTTCACCCAGACCAGCGACAGCGACTCCTCCCGCTCCACCAGGTGAGTCTGCCTGTTGGGCTGCTGGACCAGTCGGTGGAAGGAGCTGGTGCCTACCAGTTTAATGGTTAATATGAAGGGAATGGTCATAGTCCACCCAACTCAGCCGGGATGATTCTTCAAATGAGAGATCAAAATGCTCACGTAGGGTATCCATGCCCATGTTTTTAAAATTTGGATTCTTAGGTCAAAGCCTCTCTAAAGCCATGAAGGCATTTTTCTCAGAGATCTTGACCCCACCATCCAAAGGAGCAACTTCGAAATGATTTGTTAATTTTGGAAGCCAAAGACTACTGTCCCACAAAGCATAGGGACGGCCACCCTGCTCAGGTTACCCTCTCACCGTCAGTTGCCAGCCGACCTACGTCTGGTAAATATGTAGTGCCGGAGCGCTTCAGGGGATTCGATTCCAAACTTTCACCAGTGCACTGTCACTGCACGGTTTTCAGAGCAGCGCTTGGAACCCGACGTTCTACCAACTGAGCCACTGGGTTGGCATTTTTATGTCATGTCAAATCCATTAAATGCTGCATCAATCTTATGCCATGGCCTGCATCACCATAGTGTCTTGATTCGGGGTTCCGCCACGGATTTCACGTTAGAAGGGGGAAAGTTCACGGGGGCCTTCGCTTGAGCTGCCACGGTGGGGGAGCTCCTTTGTTGGTGGATGTAAGACTGGAGTTTTAGGGGCTAATTTTTATCTCATGGGCCCCTATGATAATTCCAGCGGCCTCTTTTGTCTGACTTGCGGGTCTATCAAACCTATTTCTTTGGAGGGCCTCCTATAACTGCTCCATGGCTCTTTGCGCTGGCCCGGGTACCCACTGTGTCTTCGTCAGTACCTGCTGGCCTCATACCTCAAAAGTTCCTCCAAGGTCTCATATATTGTTTCGAGCCCTTCTACGTTGTAGACTGAGCCGCTTCTACAAAAAGTACTGCATGTCAGGTGTTTGGGGCTCCTTTACTTTTCAAAGGCATACAACCTTTCCGCGAGGGGACTTCATTCGTCATCTATAAAGCATCCATTGTTGGTTTAAAGACCTATTATATCGTTACAAGGGCCTCCCTTGCAATTTCTGAGGCCTCCATTTGCATTCAAACCATCTGTTTCTATCAGGTGGGTGCCTGTACGCACCTTCAATAATGCAAATGTGTCACCTACCCCAGTAATCGGGTTGACCAGTTTCTGCAACTCTGTGCTTCAAAATAGCAGCAGTTTTCATTCGCATTACATTTCAATAGTCTCCAGTCCTATATTGGAGCCTCTCATAACAGCCGCAGGTCATTCTGCGCTCGCCCTTTACTACCTCCAGGACCCTTATACTATTAATACGCGCATTGACGGGTATCTGAGCCACCTAGATCTCGAGAACCACGCTAGATAGCGCAAAAACGGTAAACGGAGTTGGATAGCTCGTTCAAATAACTATAGAAAACGTTTGAAATATTTTTTAGGTCACATTTCAGGTCACTATAGGTCAAGACATGCCACCATAGGGATAACATGTAAATGAAGGTCTTCAGTAATTACATCTGAATTAGTAAAGATAGAACAAAACAATCTAGACCATTGGAATCCTCGCACAAGTCAAATTGAATGTGATATAATATGGCCATGCTAGGTCAAATCAGGTCAAATCTAGGATTTGACCTGATCTGAGGTCAGTTCAAGGCCGAATTAGGCCAAAATTCATATAATTAGAAGCACAAGGATGAGGTAAACCTAATCCCGTTAAAATGAACGATCTGCCCGCATCCATTACTAAGTTATTTAGTTTAAACAATTTTCTCCTGTATTTCCAATGGATGGGTACCTGACCTTAGGTCATCGATATAAAAATACCGGAATATATCTTGTAGAACTCAGTGGGTCCATTATACGATGTGAGTTTCAATCGGATAGGTTCACGCTGTTCTGACTTATGATATCTTGAACTTTTTTTAGGTGAGGATACTTGGCCTGCTTTGGTGGCCTGACCTGAGATGACCCAACCTTAAAGTTTTGACCAAAGTATTAAAAATTATCAGGGAAAAGTTATCCAAGTACGGTGGCGCTAAGCGCTGTCGTTTTTGTTCTATCTCTAAAAATCCGAAGGGCGGGTATCCGCCCCCCGTCAATGCGCGTGTTAAAAGCTCTGCATGGTTTGCTTCATGGACGGCAAGCCTCTCGAAATATTTGGAGTTAGCTTACTGTCCTGTGGGCTGCATTTTCCGCCATGGGGCCTCCGTTGCCACTGAGGCCTTCTTTTTTGTTTCAAAGGCATTCTAAGAAAATTAGAAACCCCATCTTTGTTAATAGTTTGGCTTCCTTTATCATTTTGAGAGTGACTTTCACTGACTTTTGCAGTGACTCCCAGTAGAATAAAACCAGTTTCGGTCCGCCCATGATAGTTTTATGGTCCAAGGGCGGGTTCTGGGCACCCTTAGCGTGCTACTGCGAGTACCTCCATGAAAGCTGGGGGCACGTCTCCCGTCCCCCTCCCCTCCCTTCCCCGTGGCGGAGCCCTGTACCTGTGACCTGCATTATCTGAGATACGCAGCTCTGAGAGATTCAAGATGCGGCTGTAATAAAATCCGAAACCAAAAAATGACAGTTGTGTTTTGGCAAAATTCGCTGATCTCTTCGGGCCAAGCTTGTGTTGATGTGCTGAATTATTACTGAGCTGCAGCATTCTCAGATTATTTTTATATTCCGCCGGATGAACACTGTTCGACCTTCTGTGTCTACGTGAAGTTCACTTAAACTGTTAATTGTTCTTCCTAAAATGGTAGTTGGCATGGTTTTGATGGAGACATTACCCTTTATCTGATATCACTTTTTGCTTTTTCATTTTTTCTTCAATTTTGTTTCAAGCTTTCAATGTTTTATTACCCGAACAGTTAACCTATGAATCAAATTTAACCTACAGCCTGTGAATATATGTAAAGTGTCATAAGAAATTATTCCCCGAAAGTTTAGTGAAACCAAAACCAGCCAGAATGGGACGAAGAATTTCACCTTGTGTTATGTAGTGGTGTAGTTCACTTCTCACTTCGCATGCCGGGTCAACGGTGTTTTCCATTCTTAAGGAAGTCAAACTGCCTCTTATCTCCAACCCCCTCCCACCCACCAGAATGTATTTATCTTATTTATTTATTTATTTATTTTGCATCACTCTGGGGACAATTAAACCAGCATAAGTCACAACAGGAACCGACAACTCATCAAATCGCTACGTCACGTGGATGCTGACCAGTAGCCTTAAAAGACGACGGGATGCTGGACAAGTCCCAACCGCAAGGAAACAAAGGGAACCATCAGGTCCACCTGTATGACATTACTCACATCAAACATCGACATCAACATCTTCTGTCGCTACACAAAGCAAAGTTCCAAAAATTTTGTTCCATAATTTATATCCGAATTCCGAATGATTGGTATCCGAACAGTCTTCCAGACTGGAATGCTGGACTGGCCAGTGGCTGACGGGGCCGGGGTGCGACAGGTTTCAGGTGCGACGCTCCGGGCGGCGGCCCCGTCGGATCCGCTCCATCGACCCCACCCTGGTCAGCTCCTCACAGAGCTCCTCTGGCCTGTCCTCTCCCAGCGAGTCCTGCTACAGCTTCGTCCGTCGGGCGCTGCAGGTGAGACAATGCCGCCCTGCAGGTGAGACAAGACTGTCCTGCAGGTGAGACAATGCCGCCCTGCAGGTGAGACAAGACTGTCCTGCAGGTGAGACAAGACTGCCCTGCAGGTGAGACAAGACTGTCCTGCAGGTGAGACAAGACTGCCCTGCAGGTGAGACGATGTCGTTCTGTTAATCAGACAATACCACCCTGCAGGTGAGACAAGACCGCCCTTCAGGTGAGACAAGACCGCCCTGCAGATGAGACAACGTTGCCAGGGCGTGATGAAGACGAGAAAACGCTGCCAGAATGTCATGCAGGAAATTGCGGCTCTTGATGCGATTTGGTGCCATTCTGTTAAGCCAAAACTTAACACGCGCATTGACGGGGGTCTGAGCCACCTTCGCTTTGACGGGGGCGGGGGCGGGTACCCTCCCCCGTAAGATCTCGAGAAGCACGCTAGATAGCGAAAAACGCTAAACGGCGTTGGATAGCCCATGTACTTTTCTACCGAAAATATTTTAACCATTTTCTATCAGGTCACATTTTAGGTCACAAGAGGTCAAGACATGCCATCATAGAGGGATAACATGTAAATGAAGGTTTTCGGTGATTACATCTGAACAAAAAAAGATAGAGCAAAACAATTTATACCATTGGAATCCTCGCAGCCAGCCAAATCAAATGATACGTAATATGAAATTGCTAGGTCAAATGTGTGATTTGACCTCACCTGAGGTGAGGTATAGGTCAAGGTCATATTAGGTAGAAGGCATATCATTAGAACTGCAAAAATGAGGCCAGTCTAATGCAGTTAACATAAACGCTCTATCACCATCCATTACTAAGTTATTCAGTTAAAACCATTTTCCCATGTTTCTCCAATGGAGAGGTCATGGCTCGTACCTGACCTTAAAGGGAGATACGGGAAAAAATTATTATTGTGGTTTCTTGCTATTTGAAAAATCCTGATAACGAAACTATCAATTATTTTTGCATCTTCGGCAAAATTTTGGGAGGCCACTTACTTATTATCGAAATAGGTTAACAGTTTCAATAAAACGCCCATCACTTACCCATGCCCATACCCATCACTTAGTTTTCGAAAACTATTTAAAGTTGAAAAGTAATGTTTTTTGTAATACAAATGTCTGTTCTCCTGTATTTGTATTTGAATTAATTTTAAAAACTTCTAAAAACTACAAAATGAATTAGTTTGCCTTAGAAGCGGAAAAAAGATAATTACTCAAATCTTCAGCGGTTTCGTACCTCAGGTCTTGAGTCATTTTCTGCTTCGGCCCCAGGTTGACAAAACTTTTGCGTCAGATAGGTCACGTGACCCCGGTTTGAAAATTCCTAGACTTCTGATTGGTTAATTGTGATTTCTTTTAAGCCCTATATTTCTGTTTCAAAAGAGTTTTGGGATTTTGTTTTCTAAAGTAATTTTTTCTGTGGTAGTCCACAGTTCTACATCACTGTTTAGGATAGATATGACCGAATTCTTAGAGAAATTGATAGCTTTAGCCGTGTGTACGTCATATACATCGATATGAGGTGTACCGGTAAAGTCGTCTAGAAATGTTGACTTTGAGAGCAATTTTAAGGCATTTGCAGGCCGAATTCGCAAAAATGAGAAAAGGACTTCTGAAACAACTTTTTGTAACCTTTTGATATAGCCAATAAATTTTTTTTTCGCGTATCTCCCTTTAAGTCATCGATATGAAAAATACCGGAGCATATTTTAGAGGACTTGGTGGGCCCATTGTGTGATACGAGTTTCAATCGGATAAATTCACCCTGTTCTGACTTATGATATCTTAAACTGTTTTAGGTCAGGTCACTTGACCTCTACTGGTGACCTGAGACGACCTAATCTTAAGATTTTAACAAAGGTTGTAAAAATGATGAGAGAAAAGGTATGCTAACTACGGCGGCGCTAGGCGCCGCCGTTTTTATGCTATCTCCGAAAAACTCAAGGGTGGTTGGGTACCTGCCCCCCGTCAATGCGTGCGTGTTAAGTGTTGAAAACGTGTGTTCTTTTCCTCCACTGTCTAAGCAGTAATCGGAGGAGAGGAAGAAATGTATGTCTCGTTAGAACAGTCACTGCACTAAACACTATTCAAAAGTGTGATCGCTCAAACACATATAGGTCATTTTCACCAGGCTGGTGTATCCGCTATGTCTGGCAGAAGCTGGCCCGACGCGGGGAGGTGGACGGCTCGCGGCCCTGGATTCTGCTACCCTGGACCGGCTACACGGAGGCCAAACAGGCCGGAGCCAAGCCAGGCGACGCGGCGGCCGACGGCCAGCTGATCGAGATAAGACTGGACGACGACACGGCCAGTCTGGAGGAGACGCCGCGCCGGCGCAACACGCTGGGCTGCGACCAGCCCAGTCAGGGCACCACTGGACAGCCCCTGGGTGCCTTCAAGTCACGCAGCGTCGGCGACATGTGGAGCCTGCTGTCGGCGTCCGTTCTGGCAGCGCGGCGACCGCAGTCCAAAAGGGGCGTCGAGCAGGGTATGGCGTCCAACACTGTCTCTGACAGACCGCGCAGCTTCGCCTTCGACGAGTCTACTTCCGTGGAGATGGGACGGTCGCAGAGCAGCGTCTCTGCTCTACTGCATCAGCAGAGCGCCCGCAAAGGCAGCCGGAAGTCAGTGACCTTCTCCACGCAGTCGCTGACGCTGCCGCGGGAGCGTCAGCCACTAACTGTCATTGGCGAGAAGTCCAAGTCGGACAGCGTGCTGGACGGCCACGGCCGACCGTGCGAGCTCATGCGAGTGTCGCTAACTACCGTGCCCGAGAACGAAGCTCGCGACTGCGACGATAACGACGCGCCTTCGACGAAGCCGGCGCTGGTCCGGCAACAGCGGCTGACGGAGGAGCCGGCGGTGGCAGCACCGTCGCGTGTTCACAGCGAGGAGGGACCACCTCTGGCCAGCCGCCCCGCGCGCGGCATCCTAAAACAGACCTCACTCAACGAGAACCTGATGCGGCGTGACTGGGCCAGTGAGCGAGCCGAAATCCGCGGAAGGATCCGAAAACAGCAAAGCCTGAACGAGAACGTGATTTACGGAAAGCTGGCAGGTGTGCAGCAGCCGGCAGCGGCCGGCAGCTTCGCCAGCTACAGCCGACTGAGGGCTCTGCGAGACAACCTGGGAAAACTAAGCGAGAGTCTTGAGAAACGAGCGGAGAAAGACGCCCCAGCCGCTGGCTCACTGAAAAACGGTTTCGTCAAAATAGTGAGGCAGTTAACCGAAGGAGCGACCGCTCACAATGACGTCATCGTTGTCAGAGAAACGCCGAACTCCCACGAGTCGAGTCAGCGTGGCGGAGACCAAAACAAGCAGACAGCGCCACCGCCGGTCAAAGCGGGGTCTTCATGCCCAGATGTAGGCAAGGAGACGGTGCCAAACTGTGCCGATGAACAGTGCGAGAGGGTAGCCTCCCTGTCGGAGCCGGCGATGAAGTCAGCCTGTCCGGCGCCCACGTCCCCGTACTCCCACACTCGCACCGACCGCCGCTCCCTCTACCGCTACTGTTCTCGAGAGCGGAAAACATCGCGCGAGGAGAGCTCGGACAGCTCCAAAGAGAACAGCTTCCAGAGCGATACCAGTCTGGACTCTGAGGACAGCTGTGTGTCGGTGATCTATGTACCCAAGGTGCCGGCGGACACCGATTCGCGACAGCGCAGCCGCTCAGCCTCCAGCGAGTCCTCAGACGGCTCCAATGGCAAGCTGTCGCCCAAGTCGCCGCTGACTCTCAGTCTACCGCTGTCACCCACCCGTTTGGCGGTGTCTCCTACCCGACTCGGTACCGCCAAAGTCGGGGTCACTCTGGGTGCACAAGTGCTGCAGAGCAACCTTCAGGGCCGATTCCAGCTAATGGACCCCCCTTCCGGCACCGGCGTCGGAGGCAACGTCGGAACGTGCACGAGTACTTTTAAGGCAGCGTCCACCCCGGCAACAGCAGAAGTACAACCAGACCTGAAAGCCGTTGCCAGTGTAGCCCCCTTGCAGGCGTCCCGGTTGTCTGCGCCCACTCGTGTGGCGCTGCAGAAAGAAGAACCAAACGTTCCTAAGGATGTCAGCTCAAGTGTCAGTGCCGTCAGTCATGCCAAAACACCTGAGGGATGTGCACTCGTCTACCAAGAGAAAGAAAGTGTTCCTGTTAAGCTGAAGCGTTCTCCCGAAGAGGAGGTGAGTGCACGTCCAGTGCCTCTGCCTGACGTGGTGCCGTGCAGCGCCTCTTCTCGCGCCCACCTGTCTACCACAGCCGCTCTGGCCTCCGTGTCGGCATCTCCTCCCTCTCCTGCCCCCAGCAAAGGCTGCGACTCCACCAGCTTCCACTTTCAGCCGGGCGGCGGCGCCGCTGCCGCGCCCTGCCCGGCCAGCAGCCGGGCAGGGGTCAGCAGTCAGGTCTCCTCACTCATCATGGGCGAGAACATCGAGATTATCCGTCGTCCCGGGGTGCAGGGGCTCAGGAGCGTCCAGATCCTGCGCCGTCCTGCGCCTAAGTACCTGACGTTCGAGGTGTTCAATCCGGAGACAGACGACTTGGACAGTGAGTCGTCGTGTGCCAGCGGCAGTAGCAGCGAGGCCAGCAGTCCCAGCAGTGCCAGCAGCGCCTGTAGCGTCGTCAGCCTGGCCACTGACTGGCCCTCAGCTCGAGAACTGCGACAGCTGGATAACGAGATAGAGCAGCAGCAGCAGCAGCAGCAGCAGGATGGCCGCGGTGACCAGCCGCTCTGCACATCCGCAGGTTAGAATCTAGTTTCTTTTTTGGATGTGTGTGCTGTTTGTTACACTGTGTGTAGCTTGGGAATCCTCCAACTTTTGTTTGGGTATCTTTTGGTTGTAATAAATACCGGCGATTATTCGGTTGAGTAACATGATTCGGCTGTGGACTTTGAGAATCTTCTCTACACAATCCAAAAGTTGCAATCTCTAGGAATTATGTTAAGTTGGGTTGAAATTATTGATACTCTTTATGTACAAAATTCGTGCTACTTTGAACTTTGTAAGAAAAAATAAGTTAGGTTGACAAACTGGTCAAATTCTTCGGTTTGATAGTACCAAGATATTGTATGAATTTAGATTAAGCGTTGATAATTTGTTCCCGAGTTTTTCTTTATGGTGATGTCCCTCGATGAGCCCATGCAGTATAAGAAATCAGTGTTTTATCAAAACCAGATTTTCAATTAAAATTTTTGTCAAATTAATTTGTATTCCGATAACGTTTTTCTTCAATAAGGCTGGAAGTTCCAAAAGTCAATGTTGTGGAATTTGCATAGTATTAAATGATTTAAACAGTTGAAATCAACGGCCAAACGCCAGATAATCGAGTGACCGGTGTCCTGCGTCCACAGTCGGACCGACGGCGGTACCGGCCGGCGGCTCCAGCCACCTGGCGGCGCCCTGTGAGACTGACGACAGTCTGAGCAGCTCTCCGGAGCCTCCAGCGCGGCTCAGCAGCCCGCGCGGCCGCCGTAAGACGACGCTAGCGCGGCTGGAGCTGCCACCCCTGGAGCAGGTGCTGGAGGAAGTGGAACCGCCCCGCGCCTCCTTGCTGTCCAATCTCCCAGCCTCAGAGCGCTGGCCTGGCTCACTGACCGAGCTGGACGACCTGGAGGCGGCTGGTGACACCGCGCACTGCCCTCTGCTGGCGCCTCCCGACGCCGAGCCAGCTCGTGTACCGCCGGGCCCCGCTCTCACTGCCAGCGCCATCTTTGATCGAGCGGAGGCAGCGGCAACAGAAGTGGTGGATAAAGAGGGCGCTGCCAGCTCCGAGGAGTCGGCAGCCTGGACTCAGGGTGGGACTCTGGGTCACCATCGCTACTACCACGTGTTCCGCGAGGGAGAGCTGGACAGACTCATCGAGAAGTACGTGGACAATCTTCATATAATTTCGTCGTACTACGACCATGCCAACTGGTGCGTTATAGCTGAGAAGGTGCAGGTGTGGACGATATAAGGTCCAGACTGCCGAGCCTGTCGCTGCTGATACGCACAAACTGGTAGCTGCGTCAATAATGGCCGTGTTTCAGTGGGCTCTTTTGCATTGCGCCACTTGTCAGGCACGTGGTCTCCACT
The DNA here is from genome assembly GCA_034440635.1 of Lepas anatifera. Classification (NCBI taxonomy): domain Eukaryota; kingdom Metazoa; phylum Arthropoda; class Thecostraca; family Lepadidae; genus Lepas; species Lepas anatifera. The sequence goes on along the minus strand of JAOTON010001028.1, from coordinate 871,866 downwards.
ATGTGCTGAGCGTCTAAAGTGGCAGTGCTACTCTTTAGAGATGTCAACATGAAAAACAAAAGGGGTCAGAGGAGGAAGATTATTGGTCTGGTTGATGTGACGCTGCCTACCATAATATTACGCCTGATCATTGTGCATTTGCATGCTTGTGACATGTTCCATAACAGTTTATAAATCTCCAGCTGTCTCAGATCATGCCGAGGTTTTTCCTGAAGTGAGCCTGCCGAGCACTGCTGTCCAACGCCTGGACACCCTCTGCTGAGAGATTTAAAAGTCACGCGGCGCGCGTGAAGTGAGAGCACCGAGTCGGCAAGGAGAGTGCAGCGGGGGATGAGGGATGGGCAACTGCACTGTGGGCAGAAGGGAAGACTACCAACGGCATCAATCAGTTCACCAAATATAAACACGGCAGCACTTCACCACAGAAATAGGCCTACGCTACGATTGAAGTGAATGTTTGATATTCGCCGCTCATATTATGATAACGTAGCGAGTTTTTTTCAGCAACGAAAGCATAGTAAGATACATTCTAAAAATACTGAAAAATACAATATCCCATTGAGATGATATCTCGACCAGTTGATGAGATTTTTAAAGGCCTGCTTTCTCGAATCCTGTATGCAATATGGAGCTAATGCACTCAATTTTGATTTTGATTTGGCACGCGATTTCGATTTTGCAGCCAGGATTCGAGACGGCAGGCCATTAAAGATCGTATCAATTTATGGCCATTCTCCTCGGCTCAGCATTGTGATATATATATATATATATATATATATATATATATATATATATATATATATATATCGCAAGGGACAGGTCTAAAGGGGATCTGTCGCAAGGGATATATATATATATATATATATATATATATATATATATATATATATATATATATATATATATATATATATATATATATATATATATATATAATATATATATATATATATATATATATATATATATATATATATATATATATATATATATATATATATATATATATATATATATATATATATATATATATATATATATATATATATATATATATATATATATATATATATGAACAAATTTAAGTCGTGGATCGAATTAAAATTGTCTAAAAATGGATCGAATCGTATTGTCCGGGGAATTTGAGTAGGTTTGGATGTTGATTTGGAATCCATTTTTGTGTAGATGTTAGTCATGGTTACTCAATGGTCATGCCATAAATCCCATATCACACACGGTTAGTAGACAGATTATCACATAGGATGGTATGTCTTAGGACGAGGCGGGGAATCAACAATCATTTGTTGGAAACGAACGAATCTTAGGAGCCCAGCGGTCCAAACTGGTTATTCGCTGCGAATATTTGCAAACAGCGTGTACTTTCGCAGCGAACCTCCGCTCTTCTGAGCGAATTAGCCATTTGGATCGATCAGGGAGAGCCCCTGGACGATGGACACATCATGTAGTCTAGTTCTGAAGCATTTTAAATGTATGTTCTTTTTTTAAAAATAAAGGGAAGCTCACCGGGTATTATCGCTGTATAATTCAACCATTGCCCTACTGGGATTATATTGTTTTAACCATTAACCGTTGTTTTATTATATTGACTATATTAGACCAGTTGGCGCTTAGACCTGTCCCGACCTGAAGTTTCTTCTGATCGCGTGAGGGCTTAAGCATGGGTAAGGAAAATCCCGGCCCTTTCAACATAGTTGGAATAAATCTAGGGACATAACTAATTCACCGCAATCCGCTATCAGGTACCTGGCATAAAATTACTCTATGCGTTGATGATACCCATTTCATCTCCTGTTAAACCACCTAAACCGAACCCTTTTTCCCTCTTTAGGAAACTTCATGATCTCGGTGCAAAAGTTGGTCTCCATTGGGAAAATAACATTTGTTTATGGCCTCTGGGCCCAATGCTGACACTTGGTGGTTGGGACTCTTGCCAGGCCACCGTTCCGATACAGGTCAGCGTTCAAGCGTGTGGTTAGCGTCGGTGGTGTCCGAGAAGCACATTGGGATCTTAACACGCACAGCAGAGGAGAGGGTCCTAAAGTGCCCCCTAACCTATTTTCCGAGGTGGCCGAAAGAACCCCTCGCGCCGTGATGCAGTACTTCGCTATACTTGCCAAAAATCATGAGCGCGTTGATTGGTGAATATATTATTTTGAAAACCGGTCAAAGGTTTTTTGACTTGTAGGTTTTTAAAATCAGACTTATATTTTGAGACCGTCACAATCGCGTGGTCGCCCCAGTTCGACTGCGCTGTTGACCTAGGTGGTGACGTAATAAAGCCGTATAATCGGGTTATATGTCATGGCCACCCACATGAAGGTCGAAGTCAAAGGGTAGCATGTCAAAGTCATTGACCCCAGCACTCTGATCAGATGGTATTATTTAGTATGACGTTTGTTATGCTATGATTTCATAGTTACGGCCATTCAATGTCCTGTTCAAGATAACAGGTGAGGTCAAGGGGCTTTCTTTCAGGTCAAACCCTCATTTCGTGCCCAAAGGCTGCTCAAGTGTCAGCCTTATATTGTTCATCATCATATCAATACCTCATAGGCCAGTGACCTTGCATGACCTTGACCTCAAACTTTCAGAGAACATTGGGTGAAGACTTCCCTTTGTGGCCTTAGTCTTGGTGTATTTCCGGCTTTTTTGCATAATCACGGCGTTTCCCAAAAGGTCTCCTGCACAGTCCAGCTTCTACCTTTACGACCTCCTTTGACCTTGAAGATATTCACTTGTGTCAATGAAACTATGGTATCATGTAGATCATCATCGCCCCCACATACCCCGAAATGGGCGTTTTCTAACCCCCTGTTTTGTAGATCTCAGAGGGCACTTCCCCCTCCACTTCACGTTGACGCCAGAACCCTCTCCACTGTGTGTGATGAGGGGAAAATAATGAACCAGAGATTTACTTAGGTCTGAAATAAGAGCAAAAATCATTAGCGTATCCAGCCGGTCGGATGGGGAGAACCCGTGTCAGACTCGGGCACTGAAACACATCCAGGGGGTGGAGACGCCGGCTAGTCGGAGTACACTGGTGCTGTGAATCAATATTTACATCAACTGCTTCTAACAGAAGAACTGGTCTATTAGATCCGTTTCTGCAACAAATTATAGCGTAACAGTCAGATCAGGAAAGGTAAATCACGCCAGAAAAATGAAAATTGATGATAAAACTGCATTTTTCTAGCCTGAAAGTGTATTGCTTCGATAGAGCTGAGGCTGAACCAGCCGTGTGAATTTCTGAAGTTACTTTCTTCACACGTGCATGCTACATTGCCACATTGCACAGGCGATGTCATTGAAAACATGTGAGGGGGCCACACAATCTTCAACCTGCTGCTGACAAAGCCTTTTCCCTCTAGAACCAAGCACTCATCGAATGTCGGCTCGTTGTTACCTTTTTGATTACACATTTTACGCTGTTTTTACCAATTTGACTGGAATCGGGAATTTCATTCATGAAAAGTGGAGGGGGTGGGATAGCTATTCCTATGCGTACGCTGTAATGATAGGGGTCAGATATCCAGCAGTAGAGTCTCCATCGCTACCGATTTTTTCACCGCTGCGCACCATGCCTATCACTTAACTGTATCACAGTGACGAACCTGCGGATATACTGCGCTGCAGTGTCTATTCTGAAGCCATACTTCACTGCAGTGTCTGGTCTAACTCTATGCTGTGCCGCAGTATTGAGCCTGCAGCTACACGTGCTGCAATATCTGGTCTGACACTATACTGTACCGCAGTGTCAAGCCTGCAGCTATACTGCACCGCAGTGTATGGTCTGCAATGCTATACTGCACCCGAGCAATGCTGTGGCGCAGTGTCTTACCCGAAGCTATGCTGCACCGCAATGTCGGACCTGCAGCTATACTGCACCGCAGTGTCTTACCCGAAGCTATGCTGTGCCGCAGTGTCGAGCCTGCAGCTATACTGCACCGCAGTGTCTTACCCGAAGCTATGCTGTAACGCAATCAGGTGTGCACCCAGGATTTTTGTTTTGGGTGGGGGGGATGGATAACGGAAGAAGCGGTGAGCTGATGAAGGGAGGCGTCAGACTGATGGAGGAGGCGGCGTGCTTTGACTGGGGGTGGGAGGTTACTGGAGGGGACACAATTTACCGGAGAGGGTCATTATCACGTCAAAATCTAGTATTTTTTACGGCGTGAAATGCGTATGAATGAGTGCATCAAAGATGGACCCTATAATGGTAAAGACCAGGATTCAAAGGGGCAGGAGGTGGGAGGTAAATTTTGGGTAATTAACTGCTCTGAAAACGCTACCGACGTTACACTTTACCATCACGTTTGCACGCAGCGCCTTGCGTATCTCCACGATGCGCCTAGCGTCTTAGTCCAGATAAAGCTCAAGAACCACCTGGAGAACAGAGTTTACCACTTCATACAGCTGGAGGTACACAGCACGAAGATGATGGCCATGAGACCCATACTGCAGTTAGACTCTCAACAGCCCCACTCAGAGAGTGTTTTTATGGTCATGGCGGGTTCCAGTGATAAGTAAGGTGAGGAGGCTGGGAGTTGAGAAGCAGCTAATATTCTGAAAAAATGAATGGTTGCAAGCTCAGGGATAAGAAGAATGTCAGGAATTATTAGACCCTTCCCCTGAACATGAGTACCTGTCAGCTTGAAGACCTACCAGAACGAGATACACCCACCCATCCTCCGTTAGCTGACACAGATGGCGAGACAAAGGCGGCCATTCAAGTCCATTCATAAGGAGGCCATTCAAGTCCACCCTCCCCCACTACACCACCAATGTCAAGAGTATAGTGCAAATGGTCATCCGAGACTGCAACAGTATCGGCTGGTCCAGAGCAAAGAGATGAGAGCAGCTTCAGTGTCATAGCTGCAAGGCAGCGCGGCAGTAAATATAATAAAAATACTTCAAAGCTGAGGGTCAAAGCGAAGTGAATATCTGACCTTCATGATAGACTCTTCTGATTGTTTTAAAATATTGAGTCCGATATTACAATCCCTGCTTTCAAAATATTCCTCAACCGTTTTATTATCTGAGATGTTATAAAAGTTATATTGTTTTGACACTCCCGTTTTTCAGCCAATTTGCCAGTTTTTGGAAACTAACCAAACCAGTTTGCACCATTTTTCCGTCATGCTAGGACAAAAACGAAGTGTTTCGGAATCTGTGAAACAAAAAGAACACAATGACGATTGAGGGTTGGTGCTTATCCCTTACTTTCGTGCATTTGGGGCAGCCTAGTGTACAGAAATCTTATTTGTCTGGTATGGGTCACTGTCAGGGGCATCGCCATTGTATTTTTACTCATTGGCGGACGCAGGGGGGCCATTCCGGCCATGCCCCCAAGCGCTGGAGGGGGGCCAAACTATCTTTTGCCCCCCCTCCAAGCGCCGGAATTTATTTGAAAAAAGGTGTTTACACTAGGTCTGTAGAGCAAAAAAATGTTCGCTCCCACCCCCCCCGCCCCGCCCCCGGAGAGCGATTATGTACTTGGAGAGGTAGCTTATACTAGGTCTGTCGAGCACTGAAAGAAGGTGTTTACACTAGGTCTGTAGAGCAAAAAATATCAGCTCCCACCCCCCCAGGAGGAGGAGAGGCAGGCATGGGTTTGGTCCCCCCAAAACTCGGGTTTGCGTCCGCCCCTGATTTTACTGGGGGATGACGTATCTCGGACTGCCGATGACAGGGGGAGGGGGGAGATGGGGCGCATATTTTGATAGTTATAGCTGCTTCTGAAACACTTCTGACAATGCACTTGACCAACAAATTTACGTGCGCAGGTAGCAAGAGGAGAATGCAAGCAAATTAAGTCGAGGTCAAAACTTTGGGGGACGTTTCCCTGGCTCACGAGTGGGAGCGGGAGTAAAAGTGCCACGCAAAAAACCATCCTCCCACCGGAACACACAATGAGGCCACAGTGCGAACACCGCCGGCACTGCGCGGTGGGAGCTCGCCGCGGCCGCAAGTACCTAGGGGCCATGAAGAGGGACAAGGCTGTTGAGACCTTGTTTTCGCGTGAGTGCCATTATTTCCTTGACTACGGCTGTTCTAGTTAGCAGTGTTGGGGCAGCATGTAAGTATTACCTTGGTGGTAAATATTTTTCGGTTGATAGGTAGATATTTGGGGTAACCATACGGTGTGCGCTGCAAATCTAGAATTGGAAATAGCGTAGCTGCAGCCTGCAACCAAATCACGCAGAACATAGCGTGGGTCAACTAAGGTAATAAATAATTATCACACAAGGTCGGTATGGCTTCAAGTAATACTGGAAACATATTCGAAGCCCTATGAACCTGTCAAGCCATAAAAAGCAATCCGTAACCACCTATTTGCGTACTTTTCTTTTTAAATGAAATTTAAGGTCAAACTAGGTCCTTTAGTGAGGTTACAGGTCGTACCAGCTTCAAGGCATAAATGATGGTACAAAATCCGTGGTAGGTAAGTGATCAGCTTTCATTTGGCGTCTATATCAGCTATAGTGTAGTTTATCTGCACAAAAAGTGATTCCAATGAGCGTTTTGCCCTAGGTGAGCACCTCTGTGGCCTGTGTCTAAGTCAGCCACAAAACAATTACAAAAAATTTCCCACCACTGGTTAGCTTATACGACACGGAACCCCAGTGAAAAATTGAAAGAAGGATTTCTCAAAAATAATTATTCATTTTATGAAAAGTTCACAGGGTCACGAGGTCAAAACCTGACCTGAAGTCAAAGTTTTTATTTTTCTTGTATGTTCCATTTTATCTTCTATTCAGTGATATCCAATTCATTTAATTTTGATCAGACACTTTTAAGATCCAAAATTATTTCTGCGTTCATGTTTGCACTGACCTCAATCAAAGTTTCATGACCTGTACATCGTGACCTCTTTGACCTTGGGACCTGAAAGTGGGTCCAAGTTTTTGTATAGAGAGCCTTGGATACAAATTTTGGTGGAATTCCGAGCGGTTATGGTGAACTTTTTCGTGCCTACCTGAAAGATTTGTCCTGGAATGACCCAAAAGAGGAAACCTAAACTTAAGTCCTTGCTGATAAGAAGGAGTGCCAAAGATCATAAATCGAGTCCCGAAATTGGGACGGGGAGTCCCACTGGTTCACGAGTTTGAGAGCGAATCCTCCATAACCCGCTTCCGACGCTGGTGAGCAGAAGTCAGTATAATAAGGCTCCAGGGGTCAGTCAGAGGGACGCCAGTTCAGTGATATGACCTAATAGGAGCTTCACAGATCTCTGCACATGTCACATTGCAGGTGTAAACCATTACCAAATATTCATGATGTGTATGTATGTGTGTAACTACATTATTTTCCAATCGGCTCTAGCATGGATGCTGCTCAGAATCATATCGGGGCAGCTTGGCGTGATTGAACCCTTTAGGAGAATTTGAACTCTATACCCAGCTCCTAAGGGAAATTGAAAACGTAAACGTAAAGTCTAAAAGTATAGATATAAATGAGCGCCAGTGGACACGCGGGCGGTTAATTCCGCCAGGCGGCGTGTCGGCACTTCAAGATACTTCAAGAGTAAGATATTTTCAAGATACTTCAATAGTAATACTTCAAGAGTAAGATAAGAAAGTTCAAGAGTCTTATCCCATAAATTTGTAAATCTTAGCCCTACAACAAAAAAAACTAATTTCAGACTCAATCTTAACTCTATCAACTTTGTGGGGTAAGCATATTTCAACACGCTGCGTTTTCAACCAGCCTCACTTCGTTCATTGACCAGAGCTGTTTCAGAGAAGCAGCTGCGTGAGTCCATTTGAGCTGCTACCCGCGCCCGGCACCCCGGCGCTGGCGGTATGGGGCTCCATCAGCCGATGACGTCCGTCGGTACCGACGGCACGTCCTGTCACACCAGCGACGCCGCCTGCTCGCCAAAATCGTCACGGCGACGGGTGGCACGGAAGGTCGCGCGGGCGGCTATTTCCGCCAGGCGGCGTGTCGGTGCCGGTCGACAGCACAGCCTGTATTTGGCGGAAGGTCAGCTGTCAGCTCCCACCACGTCCACTGGCGACCGGCCACCATCTCAGCGATCCACAGCGGCGCCAAAATAGAGCAGCCGGCCACCAAACGTCGCCTAGCTGGCCCTCAAAGCCATAGCGACCTCATTACAGAGCCCGGCCACTCGCCACCGTATCTGAGCTGCTCTCCAACACCGAATGAAGAGTTTATGAACGTGATGCGCTTTCGGTGGCCCCGCTTCACCCCGCCTCGCATCCAACATTGGGAACGCAGAATATAGTCGGAGTCACTGACACACGACGAGCTAACGGTTCGTCGTTGCCTCTCAATGACTATAAAGTAAGCAATTGTATTACCTTCATAGCGTACAATGATACAGTACTGTACATTTTTGGCTAAAATGCCTCTTTGAGTTTTTCTCAGCCGGAGGTATCCTCAACTCTGAAGGGCTTTAGGACCTCCCCTGTAACGGCGCACTCTTGGCCCTAAGCCCACTTAACTACTGAAGCCTTACCATACCCTAAAAAAACAGCTTAAAAGAAACGTCCGAAGTGTAAGTTGGCATCGGTCAGAGAGTACCCACTGAAGGCCATGCGGGAGAATCACAGCCATGTTAGCAAATAGCAGTGCAGCTCATAGCGAGAGGCCAGGTAACGCCCATTTGAACTATGCTATTTATTTATATGATCCTAATTTACAAACCAGATCCAAATAAAAAACTAGTGCGAAGTTTAGGGGTCAGTTCTAAAATATCCTAGCTGTACATCTACAGCACCATTTTCTGATCGTGCGCGGCCCAGACACGCCGGTTTCGAACCCGCCAAATAGTAAAGAGGCATACAGTTTACAGGTGAAGCCTACTGCGCATGCGTTTCCAGGGATCCTTCGTTCCGAAGATTGAATCTGACCTTTTCTCTCATTCTTCGGTCGTACATTTTACCAGCCGGTCTCAAACACCATAGCTCCCAGCCAAATGTATTGCAAACTCATGTTAGTGAAGAAAGTTCAGCATAGCATTTGAATAAAAACTAAACCGGCAGGAGATACAAAATTACAAAGGAAACAGAAAACGGAGCAGAACTGCAATACTTTCAGTAAACTAGAAATAAGGCAAAAAAACAAGAAAAGGAAAGAGTGTCTTGTCCTGAGTACAAAAGCGTGGCTAAGACGCAGAGTAGAAAAGAGGTAAAAACATAAAGAGCGTTTGGCAGTAACGAGTTAGTCTCTAGCCCCACAAATATTACATAAAGCACAGAAACATTTCTCACGGAGCTATGACAAGCGTGACACTTCCCCTCCATCCCTGGTATATGCTGGGGCGCCATTATTTCCGAAACTGGGATATGGGCTTATTGGCGTCACCCACGAACGCGGCACGAGAGAGATACTAACGCCAGCTAAACATGGCTTCTGACTGTTCTTTACACATGATATCCGAGCACACAGAAGTCATTTTGTCAGCTTTGATGGCATTGGTTAGGAGGCAGTCTTGGCTATAACGAAGTGGCACTAAAAACCAATTACCCACAGCGGATATCCATCAGAATTTCCCAATAGTCAGAAGAAGCATTTTGCATTCATCGAAGACCGAAAGAGGCAAACTAAGGTAATTTGAAGTGACTCACTTCAAGGTTTACAACAGACTCACTTGGTCTCCTGATTTCCCGAAAATATCGAGAGGCAAATCAATACCTTTTGCAAGTTTGCACATTTGTTTGGTTGCTCTTCTGATTTTGGGTGAAATTAAGCGGGGCAATGTTCGGCGTTTACGTTCATCTCTGTACATGACCGTGAGCCTCCTGCAAGGATGTCTCCAGAAATTGAAGCGGCATAACTCTGTGCCGCAACGAAGAGGAGCAGATGGGAAAGAGGAGCAGAACTTGGCTACTCGCCAGGCAAGCTTATCTCTGAAAAACCACTCCGCACAGCTTTGAAGCAAAAGGTTTTAGTTGATGACTAGGGCAGGCAGCGTAGCCGGACCCCGGAGTCACTGGACCATCTGCCTCCCGATGGAGCAGCAGCAACCTCGCACTGCATTCCAATGCCTTCTGAACCCCCTCCACCCAAGAAGGCACATTCTGAAACATGCTCCCGATCATTCCTTGTCCCTACAGTGTTCCCTTCCTAAGTGCCCCCCCCAAAAAAAAAAAAATCTCTAGACCACTTCTCGATGATAATTTGGTGCCTGACGCGATGCTGAGAAGAGTATCTGCCTTGCTTATCACACAGCTCATCGGTACAAGGGCAGGGTCTGTAGTCGGTAGTTGAGCTATGCAGAAGTAGTTCCAGGCACATCGCCTGCCCACCCCCCCCTTCTTCCCGTGATGCGTTTAAGCCTGTTGGGGCATTTTAAGGACCCTTAATCCAACGTTACACCTGGCAGCGGATTACAGTGCCTCGACGAGCTTCTGTTTCTCGGCAAAGTAGTGTTTGAGCTTGTTGAGGGTGTCGTCCACGGTGGTTTGGTCCGGTGTATCGCCCAGCTTCTCGGCAGCAGCCACCCAACCCTGCACCGCACCACCGTCACCTGCACCTCACACAGCAGCCACCGTCAGCCCTGCACCGCACAAGCCCTGCACCTCCGTCACCTGCACCTCACACAGCAGCCCACCGTCAGCCCTGCACCTCACACAGCAGCGCACCGTCAGCCCTGCACCTCACACAGCAGCCCACCGTCAGCCCTGCACCTCCGTCACCTGCACCTCACACAGCAGCCCTGCACCCTCCGTCACCTGCACCTCACACAGCAGCCCACCGTCAGCCCTGCACCTCACACAGCAGCCCACCGTCAGCCCTGCACCTCCGTCACCTGCACCTCACACAGCAGCCCACCGTCAGCCCTGCACCTCACACAGCAGCCCACCGTCAGCCCTGCACCTCCGTCACCTGCACCTCACACAGCAGCCCACCGTCAGCCCTGCACCTCACACAGCAGCCCACCTCAGCCCTGCACCTCACACAGCAGCCCACCGTCAGCCCTGCACCTCACAAGCAGCCACCATCAGCCCTGCACCTAGCAGCACGCAGCCCTGCACCTACAAGCAGCCCACCGTCAGCCCTGCACTCACACAGCAGCCCACCGTCAGCCCTGCACCCACAGCAGCCCACCGTCAGCTCTGCACCTCCGTCACCTGCACCCACACAGCAGCCCTGCACCCACACAGCATCCCACCGTCAGCCCTGCACCTCACACAGCAGCCCACCGTCAGCCTGCACCTCACACAGCAGCCCACCGTCAGCCCTGCACCTCACACAGCAGCCCACCGTCAGCCCTGCACCCAAAGCAGCCCACCGTCAGCCCTGCACCTCCGTCACCTGCACCCACACAGCAGCCCTGCACCTCACACAGCATCCCACCGTCAGCCCTGCACCTCACACAGCAGCCTACCGTCAGCATCCCACCCACACAGCATCCCACCGTCAGCCCTGCACCTCCGTCACCTGCACCTCACACAGCAGCCCACCGTCAGCCCTGCACCCGCACAGCAGCCCACCGTCAGCCCTGCACCTCACACAGCAGCCCACCGTCAGCCCTGCACCTCCGTCACCTGCACCCACACAGCAGCCCTGCACCTCACACAGCATCCCACCGTCAGCCCTGCACCTCACACAGCAGCCCACCGTCAGCCCTGCACCTCACAAGCAGCCCACCGTCAGCCCTGCACCCACACAGCAGCCCACCGTCAGCCCTGCACCTCCGTCACCTGCACCTCACACAGCAGCCCTGCACCTCACACAGCATCCCACCGTCAGCCCTGCACCTCACACAGCAGCCCACCGTCAGCCCTGCACCTCACACAGCCCACCGTCAGCCCTGCACCCACAAGCAGCCCACCGTCAGCCCTGCACCTCACACAGCAGCCCACCGTCAGCCCTGCACCTCCGTCACCTGCACCTCACACAGCAGCCCTGCACCTCAAGCATCCCACCGTCAGCCCTGCACCTCACACAGCAGCCTACCGTCAGCATCCCACCCACACAGCATCCCACCGTCAGCCCTGCACCTCCGTCACCTGCACCTCACACAGCAGCCCACCGTCAGCCCTGCACCTCACACAGCAGCGCACCATCAGCCCTGCACCTCACACAGCAGCCCACCGTCAGCCCTGCACCTCACACAGCAGCGCACCGTCAGCCCTGCACCTCACACAGCAGCCCACCGTCAGCCCTACACCTCACACAGCAGCGCACCGTCAGCCCTGCACCTCACAGCAGCGCACCGTCAGCCCTGCACCACACAGCAGCACACCGTCAGCCCTGCACCTCACACAGCAGCCCACCGTCAGCCCTGCACCTCACAGCAGCGCACCGTCAGCCCTGCACCTACAAGCAGCCCACCGTCAGCCCTGCACCTCACACAGCAGCGCACCGTCAGCCCTGCACCCACACAGCAGCGCACCGTCAGCCCTGCACCTCACACAGCAGCCCACCGTCAGCCCTGCACCCACAGCAGCGCACCGTCAGCCCTGCACCACAGCAGCCCACCGTCAGCCCTGCACCTCACATAGCAGCCCACCGTCAGCCCTGCACCTCACACAGCAGCCCACCGTCAGCCCTGCACCTCACACAGCAGCCCACCGTCAGCCCTGCACCTCACACAGCAGCGCACCGTCAGCCCTGCACCTCACACAGCAGCGCACCGTCAGCCCTGCACCTCACACAGCAGCCCACCGTCAGCCCTGCACCTCACACAGCATCCCACCGTCAGCCCTGCACCTCCGTCACATGCACCTCACACAGCAGCTCACCGTCAGCCCTGCACCTCACACAGCAGCCCACCGTCAGCCCTGCACCTCACACAGCAGCCCACCGTCAGCCCTGCACCTCACAAGCAGCCCACCGTCAGCCCTGCACCTCACACAACAGCCCACCGTCAGCCCTGCACCTCACACAGCAGCCCGCTGTCAGCTCTGCACCCACATAGCAGCCCACCGTCAGCTCTGCACCTCACACAGCAGCCCACCGTCAGTTCTGCACCTCACACAGCAGCCCACCGTCAGCCCTGCACCTCACACAGCGGCGCACCGTCAGCCCTGCACCTCACACAGCAGCCCACCGTCAGCACTGCTTCTCCCCCATCAACCCTGTCCCTCACACAAAAGCCCTGCTCCTCAGACAACACCGCACCATTAGCCCTAACCCTCACACAAGAGAGTACCATCACCCCTAGCCCCCACCCATCAGTCCTGCTTCTTACACAATGGTACAGCGTCAGCCCTGCACCTCCGTCACCCGGACCTTCACAACAGTGTATCGTCAGTCAGTCAGTCACAACAGCCCTGGGCATACCTCCAATATCTATTCCCACACAACAGCGGACCATCAGCACTTACCGTCGTACAACAGAGCACTGTCCACTAACCTTCATACAACAGAGCACTGTCAGTCCTAACCATCGCACAACAGGGTGCCTTTAGTCCTAACTCTCATACAACAGCGCACTGTCAGTCCTAACCATCGCACAACATGGTGCCTTTAGTCCTAACTCTTATACAACAGTGCACTGCCTGCCCTGGTACAATAAAACAGTGCCCTGTCAGCCCAAACACTCGCACAACAGGTCGCCAACAGCCCCGTACCGCACACAAACAGCGCACTGTCAGCCCTAACCAGGGCATTTTTGAAGGACAAGTCAGTGGGGGGGCATTTCTTGTGCTGGCTATTAGGTATAGTGTCTTCAGGGGATTAAGACCCCATTTCGAGGGGGTTTAACAAAACGTAGACGCGTTAGTGTTATAAGATGTTTCTAAAATTTTATGTTATTCTATGTTATTCCAGATTATAGATGCTACCCAGGGCTGTCAAATTTTTTTGTTGGGACAAGTCAAGCCGAGGAAGAAAAAGACCCAAAGAGGGGCACAATTTTATGTTCACTAAAATAGCAAAATAAATACCACAAAAGCCAGGTTTGAGGCTAAAACAATCCCTAGCGGTAGTCATAAGCCCACAAAAACGACTTGTATCACTGTTTAAAACTAATTGTTGACAGTTTGATATTGACTTGACGCAATATTTTTAGTACACTGCTCATTTAATAGGAAGCCACCCTTTCAATCCTGCGTGACCATCAAATGATTTTATTCACATACCAGAACATTTGTTAGCATCAGTAATCATCTCGGCCGCACTACTACCCGCAACATTTAATGTTTTCTCTCTTTTCCAACTATGCATTTTTTGCTCTTGAACAGTGGCGGATCTAGGATTTTGGTAAGTGGTGGAGTGTGGAGACTCAGAGGGCGCACTTTGCCATCAAGTTTTCACCCAAAGGGCGCCTATAGTATCGCATCTTTCGCGTCCTGTTTTCGGTGGCCATCATTTTTTTGTGGATTGTGTTGTTAACAAAGTTCTGTCCCTCCCTCCCACCACAATACCAGTTTTTTTCTGCTACCCAGCTGCATTTCGGTGTCAGAATATCATATTCAAGAGCGGAAGAGGTCAAAAGAAGCCATATTTATACAAAGGACAAATCATAAATAGCTTAGGTACCAGCTGCTAGAAAAAGGGGCAAAAAGGCCAGATTCCAAGGAAGGGCTGACTGAAAAAATCTCGGGGCCAATTCAAACAAAAAGGGCCCAATTCGAGATATTTGGCCACAAAATTGGCCAACCTGGCAGCCCTGGTGCTTCCTCAATTTATTCCAAATGAAAAGGTTATTTTCTTAATTTTCTTTATGGGTGTGGCCTGGTAAGTAAATTCCTAAAGTATCAAACACAAGTGATTTATTGGCTAAATCGAGATTTTTATGTACATACCTACTATGATGTGTGGCTGTTGCTGTCAAAATCATCTAGGGAATGTAGTACACAAACCAGTTCATAATTTTTTAGGCTTATCGACGCACCAACTGTCAGAGTCATATGGCGTCGCCAGCTCCCCTCCTTGTTAGAGGGGTTTCTCGGGAGACAATTTGATGATTCTATCGAGGGGCTGTGGCCGAATATATAATTTCTTTCAATTTTAAACATCAAGGAATCGATGAGAAAGGCCAGTCAACAACTAATGAACTTTGCAGAACAAATTTATGCAGCGATCTCACTATAAATTTCACATATGCTACAACAAGCGTCGGAAAAGGCCCAGGGGCTGCCCCCGCCCACTTTTTTACCAGAAATTTCCTGATCTCAGTCGAAATGGGAGAAAACCGGAAATGTGTATAACCAGCCGCTGCGGAAGGCAACGAGGAGCCCAAATTCCAACGGCTTTTGGTACTGACGCGGAAAGTTTGTTGTCAGCATGAGGTTGAAGTTTGACTGGCCCCCCCACTTTTTTGCCGGTGGTGACGTTTATGTATGCTACCATCACAATAACAAATAAAAATGCTAAGCACTTCACACCGCCACACCAGCAACTAGTCTTACGCGCTTTGGCTACACCGTGTCCCGTCTAATCCACGAACGAGCTCTAAGCGCTCACAACTGACCGCGTGTGAAATGAGAGAGAGCATCATACAATAATTGTATGATGCTCTCATTTCCACGCGTTTCACACATGCATCGTGAGATGATCTCACGATTCTGGCTGGGGTATCGGTTTCCGGTCGAATAGAACATGATGTTTGATAGGTTGTAGGCCAGCGTTCATCTCCAGCGTTGTGAGTAGTTGATACTGAGGCTGCTTGTGCCAGGATTTCCCGTAACTACGCGATGTGTTTCGTCTTTACACGACGGAGGAGATAGCCAGGGATGAAAATTTTCTAACATAATTTTTGTGAATTACCAATTTAGCACCAGTTATAAAACTAAATTATTATTATCGGTTGGTGTTCCGTCTTATCTTCGTTAGGTGAGTTCGTATTGGTTGAAGTTTAAGTCATCTCCTGTCTATTTCACTGGGGGCCAATTTCCGGGCACTGGGGGCAGTTCGGTCGATTGGGGGCAAATGGCCCCCAGTTAACATGTTAAAAAATGGCCTGGCCCTAACGCTCGCACAACAGGGCACTAACAGCCTCGCGCCGCACACAACAGCACACCATCAGCCCTACCTCTCGCGGGAAATCAACATTATAAATGTGATATTTCAAGTGAACTGTTGAGACATGAGTCATTAAACAGAACAAAAAAGGTACATTGCTCTTCACCCTTATGGGTAGAGGTGATGAAAAATAAAAGTAAAGCTGGACGTTTATGGATGTGGTGGGAGAATACACACCAAATTTCAGTTTATTTGGACGAACAACAAGGAAACATGTATTTTCTTTAAATAGCCGGAGGTTGTTGGTGTTTATGACACCTTTCGGCATTGGCAAATCTAAGAGCAGCTTTTGAGGGGCAAACCAACGTTCGGGGGGCTAAATCGAGAAAAAATCGCGCAAATAATATTTTGAAATAAAAACTGCCCAAAACATAGTCCTTTTTGGGGAGGGGAAAATATAATATTTTAGCCTTTGGTGGGGGTCACTGTTCCTTTGCCCCCTCAACCTGGATCCGCAAGGGTTTCTGTGATTCAACTGATCACATCTCAAAATTTTATCAAGTATGGACATGGAGATTCAAGATGATTTAAGTTATCATCTTTCCTATCTTCACATTTCACCACTCTGGATCATTTGTCAGGTTGAGCTCATCGGATAACGATGGCCTGGCCAAGACAACCCACACACCTATGCATTCAATAAATTAAATTTTATCGTTCTACAGCGATTTGGTTTGTATAATGCTTGGGAAATTCAGTTTCCTTTAGTGGCTTGCGGAAATGACCTGAAATGTCACCCTAATGCTAAAGCCTAGCACTGTGCATAGCTAGAGGTATGCGTCTCCCAAATATGAACCAAATCCAACGGATGGAGGGCAGCTTGAGTACGATTTGATGTGTAATGGGCCATGTTGCATCTGATTCTTTTCATACTAACACGTTTCTTTCACGTACATTGACGGGGCGGGTACCCGCCCCTCCCCCTCCTTGGGTTTTTATGAGACAGAATAAAAGCGGCGGCGCGTAGCGCCGCCATACTTGACATAAGTTTATGTGTTTATTTTTTAAAAAAATTTCGGTAAATTTTGAGTTGGGTCATCTCAGCTCAGGTCACCAGTGCAGGTCAAGTGACCTCACCTAAAAAGTTTAAGTTAGTACAGGGTAAAAATCACATTTTGCCATCTAAATGGTGACAGCCCAAGGTGGCAAAGTGACAAAATTACTTGGCATGTTCTCGCCAGACAAATACGGAACAAATCGCTAGATGGTTCCATAATTAGAATCCACTGTTTTTCAACAACTAGATGATCCATGAGAGTCCATTGGTTTCCTACTGACGCAAAACGTTCACATTTGCAGTTTGGTCTGACACATTTATGGTTTGACATTTTCAATGGTGACACCGAACACTTTGGCCCTAGTTAGTATAAATCAGAACAGGGTGAACCTATCTGGTTTGAAACTCATATCAAATAATGAGCCCACCGAGTACTAAAAAATAGATTCCGCTATTTTTGATATCGATGACCTGAAGGTCGGGCAGGAACCATGACCTGTTCATTGGAAATACATGGGAAAATGGTTTAAACTTAATAAGTTAGTAATGAATGGCGGTAGACCATTTATTTTAACGCCAGTGGGTTTACATTATCCATGCAGTTCTAATGATATGTATTTTGACCCAATTTGACCATGACCTGCCCTCAGGTGAGGCCAGATCCTAGACTTAACCTGATTTGACCTAGAAAGGTCATGTCATATAATTTGATTCGGCTTGCTGCCAGAATTCCAATGATCTAGATTGTATTTCCTATTTTAACTCGTTCAGATGTAATGACTAAAAACCTTCATCTGCATGTTATCTCTGTGGTGGCATGACTTGACCTCTAGTGACCATAAATATGACCTGGAAAGGTTCAAATATTTAGTTTTGAGAATTTCAGGGACTGCCCAACGCAGTTTGCCGTTTTTTGCTATCTAGCGTAGTTTCGAGATCTTAGGGCTCCTCCCTCTGTCAAAGCGAAGGTGGCTCAGACCCTCGTCAATGCGCGTGTTAACCTTCGCCCGGATGGGGGCCTTTTTAGACCCCTCACAGGTTTTTCCGAAGTGATAAAAAACGGCAGCGCGCAGCACCGCCAAACTTAGTCTGGCTGTTTTTGCATCATTTTTATATCTTTCCTGAAAATTTTAGCTCAAGGTCATATCAGGTCCAGGATTTTTTTATATTGGTGACCTAAGGTCATGTGCAGAGCATGACCTGCCCATTGTAAATACATGGGGAAAATCACGAAATGAGCTTTTCTCAGTAAGTATGGATGGAAATGAACTTCAAACATAGTTTACGGCTTTCTCTTAGCCCATTTCTGAAGTTGATTAATTTTTTTTACTTGTGACCTTTGAAAGGTCACCTTAGGTCAAATAATGATTTTTGGGGTTTTTACTCTATAAAAATTTAATAAACAAAGATATAACTTTTATTTTGTCACCAAAGTGTTGAATAGTCACTGCAAGTCAAATGATATTCATGACTATACCAGGTCATGTTGAGTCAGATCGTTGACGTGGGTCAGGTCAAACTTTAAATTTGACCTAACATAGCAATATTATATATCATTCAATTTGTATTGACGAGAGGTTTGCAATTGTGTATCAACTATGACTGTATCTTGTTTAGTTTGGAAGTTATGAGCGAAAAAGGAAACACCCTTATGTATGGATGGCTATGGACATTTCCAAGAACATTCTAAATATTCAGTGACCTATATCTCCCTAGGCTTTGACCTGAGCCGAAAATAATTACCACTGTAATGAAAGAACAACTCAAGAGCTTTAGAATGGTATTAAAAATATTCTAGCATCATAGTTTTTTTTAGATATATGAGGTTTTCTTAGTACACCTTATATTATCGATTTTGACCTATTTTGACCTCTAGTGACCTTGATATTGACCTGAGAAAGATGACCATAGTATTTTCGGTATCATTTTTGGAGAACTTTTGATTGCCGTTTTGTGCTTTTGTCTATCTCTCTTAGTTTTTTTTAGATTGAGGGGTCTTTTTAGCCCCCCACGAGGGCGAAGGTGGCTCGTACCCACCACCGGGGCAAGGGTTAACCTGCCCGGGTGGTGAGATATGCAGGCTTTCCTCCGCAGCCGGAAGGGCCAGGTGGATATCAGCTTGTCACTCGCTGCAGGCGTGAGATTCTTCGTCAGCAAACAGCAGCTCCCTCCAGTTCTGTTTTACCTTTTCCAATAGACCTCCGTCATTCCTCTGGCACCGAGCAGATTTTCTCGATATGGATGTTCGCATCAAACCCTCCTTCGAGATTCTTTGCATCACCGGGGATAATTCCCTGACCTTTCTAACCTCTTTTTTTGCTCTTTAGATCACCCACAGTGGGGAATAGTGGGTCGATGGAACGTGTGGAAGCGTGTTGGTTCCTTGACTGTCTGGAGACCGGAATAAAAGTGAGGACCATATTTGTTTCTTGGTGCAGTGAATATTTTCGAATGGAAAGAGAAGATAAAGCTCTTGCTGCACGGGAGTAGGCACTCCTTTCTCAAGAACAGTGGTGGCGGTCACTCTCAAAATGAAGGACTCCTCTCGTTTTCGGCGCTACCGCGACATCTGGGATGGTGGGTCGACTTCGGGAGGCTGACAGGGCGATCCGCCGGCTGCCAACTGGCAGCGGGCGCGGCCCCGTCGTCCCCGGGCCCGGACCCCTCTGTCGGTCTGACAGGTGCACCCCGCAGCACTGACCGGAGTGTCAAATTTCTCCCGGCCGGTCTAACTTCAACCGTTGGCACCTCACTGAGTTGGCCTCAGTCTGAGACACACGTAAAGCAGCGAGGCAAAAAAATCAACTTTGGCGGCCCAGCATGTGCCTTTCGAGCTGAGGCTCAGAGTCGTTTGCAGGCGTTGGAAGGAATGTGACACCTTTATTGGATCGGAGGAGAGGTATGAGTCCTGCCTGTAGAATACCCTCGTGGTTATATATTTATTTCGCCTAACAGTTGCAGAGAAGGGGAAGAATAAGGAAGAAGGAAGAGGTCTCCACGGCGGCGACACCTAGCTCCGCCGGGATTCCTCGCAGCGCGTAGTCGATAACGAGTCGTCAGTTACGTCTACTTGTTGCACACTGGCACGGGACGTAGATCTTAGGCTGAGGGTTACGCTCTAGATACGTTTGTTTCTCAGAAATGTGAATCTTCTACCGAAGGGAATATTGCTCTGATATTTCCAACAGTTAGATCCCAGAGAGATGCTCATTTAAAAAAAGTTATCAGCTTTGAGCAGCACAACTCAACTTCAAGGCTATTAAGCTCGGAAACAAGAGTGCCATCGAGAGAAGAAATGGTTTAAGCTAATTGTATGCTTGATATGTTATCCATGACGAAAGCAAGGGATCACATTTTTCTGATGACGCAAAAGACAGTATACAGTACCGAGGCTGCCTTACTGATAGGAATTCGAAAGTGCAATAGCGAAACATTTTGAAATAGGGATCCACGTCATCTCGAGGCCAGTCAATCGCCAACAAGGGCGCCATTGGATGCAATAAGTTAAGCTGGAAAACCAATTGGGCATAAGATTGGGTGTAAATTGACAATTGGGTGTAATTTGCAACGGTGTTTGGAAGCGTGCATAGACTGTGCGTTTCTCGTCTTTTTTCGTTGCAGGGAGACACTTCAACTGAAAAGGTGCACAGGCTTAACCGGAAGTGGGATATTTTGAGACGCACCGATTGGTATTTTATCCTGACCAATATTTTCTTTTCATCCGCAGACATCCGATGTAAGAATCGCGAGTTCAAACTCAGTCCACGAAACCAACCAGGCGGAGGATTTCGAACCGAACAAAAAACGTTGAATTTCTTTCATCTCAATTGCTTGCAGGTAGGACGAATCACGTCAATTGCATTCTCTATGTGACTGTGATATCGTACTTACCAACACGTTTTGCTTCTTAGCTTGTGTAACGGAAACAACCCAATTTACTATCCCATCCTAATCTGTAAGTTCATTAAGCACTTTCACGGTGTTAGTGAGTGCAACCGAGCCAAACCCTGGTTTTCAGGGGTGTGTGTCCCTGAACTGTTAGCTTTACAAAGTTGCAGCGAAGGTGATGCTACCTCCAGCCGAGATAACAGAGGGCTAGCCCCCGGCCTCCGGGTCCTGAAGTGGTTCATACGGCAGACCAGCGGTGAAACCTCATCCCCCGCCCCACTCACCGTGTTGTTGAGGTCCTCCCATTGTTTGACCAGCTTCTGGGTTTTCTCCACCCACTCGGTGGAGACCTTCTCCGCCTTCTCCCGGCGCTCGCGGCACTCGGTGATCTCGCGGTCCGCCTTCTCGTGCTGCGTCATCATCGTCACCGTCTCCGTCATCTTGTCCAGGTTGGCCAGACGCTCCTTGACGTCAGTGTCAAACTCCTGCAAACACCATCCGGCACCCTCAGTCGCTGCTAACTCGGCGCTTCTGTACATGGGTGCTAATCCAAACCGGCTGAATAGCCCTGCGCTGCTTGAGCAAATCGGAAACACTTGGAAGCAATGCGAGGAGCCTGAAGGATTCGGAGAAATTACTAGCCCTTGCAAATTTCCAAATCTAAGGACGAAGTCTCAATCGACACAATCTAAGCCAAGAAATCGAGGTTTGTTGTTGCGTCTTGGCATCGCAGTGTTAGATAGCATATTTTAAAAATATAAATAGTAATAGACACTCAACCTTGCTACAAGGAAACTTAAAAAACAGGTACCTCAGCTTTCGCCTGTTCAATATTTTGCTGGCACATCAATTGTGCAAATTGAACAGTCCACCGCAGTAGCAATAGTAGACTGATCTGGTGGAAATTCCAGAGCAGGCTCACCTGCACAGATTTGAGCATCTCCTGGGCCTCGGCGAGGCTGGTCGGCTTCTTCTGGCCGCCCTTAATCCTCTCCTCGACCTCGTTCACCCACGGCTGGAAGGTCTTCAGCTCGGCCTGGCAACGTTAGTGATAAGGCTTACTGGACGGAACCAACTAAAGCGGTTTCTTTTGGTCTCGGCCTCTTTTGGCCTTTTGGCACTATGGCCTGACACTGGCCCTATGCCTGAACTTTGTCGGAACAAACTGCGTCTGTTTCGGGGTTGTCCCGCAGCCTCAGGGGACTGGGATGGTGATATTCTGCTAACCGTACATTCAGCTAACAGTTACCGCTTGGGTGCCATCAGGGGTGTTCCAACACGTTACCGTGACCCCCCAACCCAATGAGGCAAGAGGTAACGACATGACTTCATTTATAATTGGGGACTCCCCATCGATGATCAGGTAACTACGAGAACATACATACAATGAAACGAGCCAAGCCACGTCTGTTCTCATTTTTTTTATAAATTTTGTTCAAGTTGTTCCTAGTACGGCTGCCGGAGTTGGAGTCTCACTAAAGTCATCAAGGGACTTGTCACGGAGACCCCGACCCCACCACCCGAACGAGCAACTCCCTCAATGGAGGGTCAATTTAGAAGCCAAAGTTTAACGTCCCACAAAGCACAGGGGACGGCCGCCCCGCTCAGGTCACCCTCTCATCAGTCAGTTGCCAGCCGACCGTACGTCGGGTAAACTATTGAGCGCCGGAGCGTCTCAGGGAATCGACTCCCAAGCCTGGACATGCACTGCCACTGCATGCTTCATGAGCAACGGGCCAGAGCCCAACGCTCTACCAACTGAGCTACCGGGGCGGCATTGTCATCAACGTTTCTAGAGCTTAATTCATTTATATACTATGGTTTACAAAACTTAAAAACAATTGCTCCATTTTTTTAACAATTCCTACGGACAAAAGAAACATGAAGCCTCAAAGTAATCGTTCTCCCGCCTTAAAGCACTAAACAATTTCTTCTTCCGAACCATAAGCGTCATCAAAACAACAGCTTTTGTCGTCTGAAAAATAAAAAACTTGATCACAGGCGCTAAAAAGGCTGACTTTGAGCCATAGCCCGGTGCAGCGCACCATCAAAATTGCATATTCAATTCTAATTTTTCCTCGGAACTTCAAAGCCAATGGTAACGATGGCATAAATATAGATGTCAACTTTTTATACGGAAAGATATCCAATTAACCCATGGAGATCACTGCCAAGTGCAGCCCGTATTTGCAAAGTACTGCAGGAATGCAGTAGGAATGTCCAACTTGCACGCACGGTATTTTCATTAGTGAGAGGGCTTACACCAATAAAAACTTTGCAACCAGGTGGAAAATAATCATTTCAGGCTTTTAATGAGGGCATTAGTTTATTTTATATTCCATCATACATTGGAATTGTGCAGAAACTCGATAAAGAGAGCTTTGAGTGAAACGGAAGATGCCAGTTGTTTTTTTTGGCACGCTTTGCTAGACTACTCCTTCAGTTTACAAGAGGACACACTGTCTTTAAAGGGAGCGACTCACTTCCATAATGGATTTTGAACTGAGATAACAGCTTTTAAAGCGTGTAGAGAAACCTGTATTTATATATTGCATTTTACCCAAAGCTCTCCATAAAATTTCCGCAATCTTTAAAGTTCAAAGTAAAGGGGCTTATTACCTTAGTCCAAACCATGAAAAATCCCTTTTCAGCTGGCAGCGCATGTTGCGTGATACATGTTGACAAATGGCATGGCCACACAACTTGACGTGTCGCAACCGGCCTTAAGCTGCCAGATTCGTGATTACACGCAATGTTTAGGTCAACCCAGCGTAGTACGACAAAGGGCGATGTCTTTGTTTCGAGCGATTTGAGGTGGACGCAAAATTTAGTTTCCTGGTTTTCATTTTGCGATGGGAGATACGTAATTTGAATGTTGCCATAATAAATATAAATTGCCAATACTTCCATCTTTCACATAACTTGACACAGAATAAATTTTGAAATATTGTTTATCTTTCTGGCCTGTTTGCTTGAATTAATAATGAATGTAAGTCAGTTATTTTCCTTATTATTTTCCTGATTTTCAGACCTATTTTGCTCTTGGATTTTTCCTTTCAGAATTTCGACAAAGTGGTCTATTCACTTTAACTCACGATATTTTATTCCATGTTGAGATCAGTTCCGATGCGTACTTTCACATTGATTAAGTCTTGCTGGAACAACTTTGAGGTTGTCGGTACTGAGGCCGGTGCCAATGACTAAATAAGCTTAATGTTAAGTCAAACGCTTCAGACCACACGTACAGTTGTGCCCAACATGACAGCAAAATTGTTTGGTCTTACTGGATGCATGTATATTATATATAGAAGCTAAGAACTCCAGTATTTGAAATCGAATTCCGTAAAACCACCACCCAAAAGCAAATGTGAGGGAAACACCAATTCACCGACAATATTTCACACCGAAGACCTCAAGACTAGTGTGATTTCAAATGAAACCGTCCATAAACTCGCCACTCAGGCGGTTCTATTCGATTTCGGCGTTCATCAAGACTCAGTGGTCTTGCAATCCGTCAAGCATCGTGCCTATCTCTCTCTCTCTCTCTCTCTCTCTCTCTCTCCCTCCCTCTCTCTCTCTCTCTCTCTCTCACCTGATAATCAGCCCAGTGGTGCAGATCTTCCGAAATCTCTCCCGAAACATCTTTCAGTTTGTTGTTCAATTCTTCTAGCTTATTTTTCACCTGCTCTACTTCCAAGCAGTGCTGTTCAGCGACTGAGTTTTGCTTTCCTGTGGACATTGAAAGCGATGAAATTCACAATATCTAACCACGTTCGCGTGGGCTCAACTCGACAACTGCATCAGCGTTAGCATGAAACAACCAAAATATCCAGGAAATATTTTAAATCACCTGATTTCTTCCAACCAGTTATCAAGGCGTTCCAGAATTTTTTTCTGGCAAAGCAGACAAAGTATCGAAACGTCAAAACAGTAGAGCAGTGATATGATTTGAAAAGCATGGGCTAGGGTAAATTTCATCCCTTTTTCTGCGCATGTTAACATAAATAGCTTGACGGTGGAGATGTCTTAACATAACAGCTGCATTAAATAATCAGCCAACTGGTGCTACCACCTGGAGGATCAAGAGAGATCCCAGCCAAAACGACCTCCAACTCAGCCAACGACCGGCGACAGGGCGGCCGCGCTGGTCACGTGACCCAAGAGCCGGTCACGCTGGTCACGTGACTGCACCGAGGGCGCGGTGGTGTGACCTCACCTCCCAGCAGCCGCTCCGACTCGGTGCACAGGTCAGCCAGGATGTTGAGCTGCACCTCCATGTCCTTCTGCATTTTGACTGTCATTAGCAGTTTCTCGTCAGACTTGTCCTCGCCGGGGAACTTCATCAGCTCGTCCAGCTGCTGTTGACCGGTGTGCAGCCATGCCAGAGACGCCTCCTTCTTGTCGACGAACGTCTGCGCGCCGGCGGCGACGCGGCGTCAGACTCGCACTCGATCCACGATAAAAACTGAGGTGTTAAGCTTTCTGTGAAAGTTTCATTTATCGGATTTTGAACAAATGCGCTATTGTGACAGGTTATATGAATATACACGATTTTCATATGAAAACTACGATGGGATTGATCCACTCTTTCTAGGAATTCCTTCCATCGTTAAACATATGAGTTCTTAATTTGTTGCCTTTAGTTCCATCTTTGAACTGACGAGTAGCCATTTGTTGTTCTCCTCTACTTCGTCGAGCCTTGATTATGTGCAGGACAAGGGATTTATGTTGGTGAAGATCTCAGACTTATCGACTTTACCTCAGCCCATGGTTTGAGGTTCAGGCAGGAGCAGGGTGATCTGTGCTGTTCCTTCTCCGCGCTAAACCAGAGAAGGAAGAGAGGTCACTTGCACTGGCTCACCTGTAGATCAGATGTGTACTTCTGCAGTTTTGAAATACGGTCGTCTGTGTTTTCCAGGACCTTGTTGCGCTCCTCAAACCCTGACATCTGAAGCAAACACATAACAAGAATGGGCTCCATGATACTCCTGCTTTGAACAAGTCTTCATTGTGTGACAATGCCAATGATTTTATAATCATCTTTTGATAATGGTAGAAGACTTTGCTGAAAGCTGGGCAACGAATGTAGTTTTATTGCTAGATAAGTGAAGTCACTGCGATATCTGAGTTTACTGCGGTGAGATGATTCAGCACTGTTAATCAGCACGAAACATGTTCAGATGTTCAATGCCCATTTTGAACTCGGAACCCAACCAACTTGGCAATAAAATGCGATATCAGGCGTCAACTCACGATTTTGCTCAGCTCCTCCTTTTTATCCGGTGAACAAATGGCACAAATGATCTCCACATTTTCCTTCAGCTTTTTCAAGCACGCTTCGTTGGCTTCGCGTGTCTTTCTGGCGATCTCCACGCGGTTGGTGAGGTCGTCGGCGCCCTCCTTGGGGTTGAAGAGTTTACGGATGTTGCGAAGCTTGTCATCGGCCTGGTCTAGAAGACTGACTATAGACACCTTACCCTCCTCATACTCCTGCCAAGCCTTCTCGTTGTCTGCCAGACAGAAATCAAGCAATAAACAAAACAAAACAAGATAAACTTATACAATTTTCCATAATTCACTATTCCCTGTGTAATAAGTCTTGTAGAAGAGTCCATATATATATATATATATATATATATATATATATATATATATATATATATATAAGCAGCCCAGATCAATGGTTTTCAACCGATGCCTACCACGCAGGTCTTTGAAATTTGTCTTAAGATAGGCTGAAAATTCCATAAAAATTGAACTAAAGCTGAAAGTTAGACATGAACATCTAATCGAGATCAACGTCAAATCTTGGTTTCAGACCTTTTCAAAGTAAACCCTACTTAACTAGTATCCACAACACGTTCTGGCAACTGGGCGTGTTTTAGGCCTCTCAAGGGTCGTAAGCTTTCTACACAACTTCTCGGACAATCGTGCAGGAAAAGGGATGTCAATTCCAGCGGCGGCCCTCAACTGAGGCTCAGCCTCCCTCTGATAGTTCGGAAAATGAATCAAAAGCCCAGTGCAAAATAAGCATACATCAATTTAATGCATGCAAGCTTCTGTGTTCCTAAACAAACTGCAAGACAGGGTTTAACAACGCACCAACTGCCAAGGTTATACGGAGTCGTCAACTCTTAACCTTTTGGGAGGGATTTGGGGGATCAGATCAATAGATTGCAGAACAGCTAGGTAGAATTGGTTGATGGTTAAATGCCCAACAATAACCTCTCATCACATCTTGCCTGCATTTATGGATTTATTTATGCCTGAGGGTGTTTTAGAAAGGTGGTCAGTGACTGGTTGCCATCTTAAGAACATTAAAATGTAAATATGCGTTGATTTTACAGGCTGATTTATGCTGATTATTTTGTTTGAGGCTTTCAGTTTGGTGATTTATTCCACTGGACTTTGATATCGGAACATGATCAGGTATTCAGATAGGGACTATGTATATCTCACGACTCTCAGAAAAACTTCTGACCACAAAGAATCACGATGTCCAGGAGCGCAAGCCTTAGAGCCAGGAGCCAGGAGAAAGCACCTGGGTAAATATAGAGCAAATATAACTTACTTTTGAGCACCTCCAGCTTCAACTTGGCCTTTTGCTCTGTGTCAACAAAGAGGTTGCTGAGTCCTTTGACTTGCTCCTTGAGGAAATCTGGACAGTCGGCTTGGTTCTCCAGCTTCTCTCCGCGTTTGATGAGCTGGTGGAACTCGCCGCGCTTCTCGTCGATCTTGCCGATGTTGGCCTCCTGGTTCTCGATGAAGGTGGTGACTTGCTCGGTGCTATCTGGGTGGATCTGAACGGACAGACTGAATGGGTGAGAGGGCCCCACTGTTCGGTAAAACAGCGACACACTGCTGGCGTTAGAGCTGAGAATGCCCGCCCGAGTTTGGCATCTCATAAATCGTCCAAAATGTACTCAGAAGGAGTGTGTTATTCTATTTTTAGATGTCGAAAAATGATCCGTAGAATGCTGTTATTGAGCTGCTGCAGCACAACAATGTTAAATATAATTTACTGTGACTCCCAAAGTTTGTTACGTTAACTAGAAATTGTACTTCGTATAGCACGAACATGGATGTTGATCATACTAATTATGTAATATACTAACGCAAGCGTTTTATTAGATAACATATATCCTCTAATGACACTTACTTTGGAGCCTGCATACGCAATCCAAAGTAGTATCTCATGCATTAAGAATTGCACACTTATTACAGAACGGAAAACACGGGTGTGATACAGCCCCAGTTTGTTTCAGCGATTTGGAATTATTCCCATGTATGCACTAGTGTTTTGGCTTAACATAAAATTGAACGTTTCTTCTTAATTAGATCCTGTACCGTGCAGCGAATAAGTCCATGCCACTACTAACGCAAAAATCAACGTCATTACAGGAAATGTATGCAGCGACGACGTGATTTACCTTCATTCCGCCGGATTCAGGCTTCTTGTCGTGCTCCTACGAGATAAAACATGGTTGAAATATCACAACAGCGAACGAAAATACACAGAGGTAAAGGATATACAGCATACAGAGGTAAAATATATACAACACACTACGAAAACCAGCCTTACGTTAAGCAACAAAAATAGGTGTGGAACTCAATCCCAGGGAAAATTTCAAACACAAATTTAAAAAGACTTCCGATATAATAACGCTTCAAGCTGGTAGCTCTTCTCTAATATACAGTCGGCGCAAACCATTCCCAATGTTAGGCGGCAAAGAGGGCAGGGGAGCCAGAGCTCAGGGGGGACACCAACTTGAGGGACCCGGGAAAAAGGGCACTTTTAACGTAACCTAAAAACTTACTATATCTTTGTTTATATAATTTTTGGGCATCTTTGGTTCAATAAAAATGCAGAGAAATCATTTGAAAACTCGATTAAAACCGAAAAAAGGAACGAAATATCACCAAAATGTCATGGAAGTAGCCAAAACACTACTTTTTGGATAGATTTAAGGGCAGCCAACTCACGCAAGTACTTAACATCAGAGAAATCAGCGGAGCATGTGATATCTTAAATGTGCAGGTTAAGGCATATTGGAGTCGAAAATTTTCTGTTATGCCCACTGGTTTTGTCGTGACGAGTGAGCCTAGCTGAATGCGGATTAAGTTCCTTGCCTCCCACAATCGCCGTGGGACGAGGAGTAGTATAGTGTCTTTGGAAGAAACATTTTTGCTGCCGGAAAAATTTGGGAGATACATTTGAACGCGTTTATTAAGTTCCATATTCGCAAGGCTCGTCCCAGTTAAGAGTAAATAAAGGTGAACAGGCCGGTGGTTTGGATGGGGATGGTGTGACAGGGCTAAAAATTGAAAACTATTTCTTCATCTAAATTAATTAGTAGAAATCCTGGTTTAGGGACTGTGCTCGAGCTCAGGGCACATGCCTTTTATCATCCCTCAGAATCCACCAGTATAAAAGCAATTATATAACCAGGGGTGCCTAGGTATCACAAGCCGTTTAGAGATTCCTCATTCCCCGTTAGCTCCGTTTTACAAGGAGTTTCCATTGGGTTCTTATTCCCAATCTATTCAAGACCAGCTCTGGGGCCCCCAAGTGTGGATCAGAGGCCTCCAGAGCAACTTCCCCATCCCCCAGATGTGCCCAGGAATAGACCAGCTCAGTGACCCCGCCCCAAGATGATGGGTTCTTGTGTCTTATTATCTATCTATTCAAGATCATCTCAGGGTCCCTGATGTAGATCAGGGCCACAGAGCAGCTCATGCTTCACCCAGGGACTAGACTAGCTCATTGGTCCCAGAGATGAGGTCATCAGACTAGCTCAATGGGCCACAGATAGACTCATGGGGCCTTAAACCAGTTCAAGAAGCCCAGAACAGTTTAAGGCGCCAGATCACTTCAGGGGCCCAAGCCAACAAGGGGCTCTCACAAGCTCAGCGCACGGACCAGCTCAGGGTACCCTCAGAACCTAGATCCGCTCTTGGGCCCCAGATCACTCTTGGGGCCCCAATCAGTTCAGGGCCTCAAGTCAGGTCAGGGGCAAGATCAAGTCAGGGCACTAATTCAGCTCAGGAATCCCTCACCAGCTCGGGGCCCAAGCAGTTCAAAACCCAGAGCTGCTCAGGGGACCAGATCAGCCCATAGGGCACCAGATCAGCCTAGGGACAAACAACAAATCAGTGGTCCCCGACCAGCCGGGGCCCAGATCAGTTCGGAATACCAGGAGTCAGGAGGATCAGCTCAGGAGCCCCATACCATCTCAGGGACCCTCACCAACCCCTGTCCAGCTCAGCTCAAGGCCTGGGAGCTGCTCAGGAAATCACGAATTAACCTAGGAGGCCCGGGTCAGCTTAAAGGGACAATATTATCCATGGGGCACCAGACTAGCTCAGAGGAATAAGATGGCTCGAGAACACTAGACTCAGCAGGCTCCAGATCGACCGGGCATTAGTTAAGTTCAGGAGGCAGTATATCTGCTCAGGTGCACAGATCGATCAGCACAGGGCATGTTCAAGTCAGGGACAAATCAGCTCAGGTCCACAGCCGGGCCCAATCAGTTCAAAAGCCCCAATAGACACAGATGCCCAAGGCACCGATCAGCTCCGGCGACAAACAATCAGATCAGTGGTCGCCACAGCGGAATACCAGATCAAGTCAGGACATAATCAGCTCATAAGCCCATACCATCTCAGGGTCATCAGCCTCTGTGGGCCCAGCTCAGCTCAGGCTTAGATCTGCTCATGAAATCACGTAAGGAGGCCCAGATCAGCTGAAAAGGCACCAGATTTCTGGGGCATCATATGGGCTCAGGAGGCACAGATCGATAAGGGCATTAGTGCGGCTCAGGTGGCACCAGATCGATCCGCTCGGGGTCCAGATCAGCCCCAGCCCCCAGACTATGGCAGGAGCCTAAATCAGCTCAGGGAGCAACATAACAGCTCAGGGGACACAAGGTGGACTCAGGGCCCAAAACCAGTTTAGGGGAACCAGACCATCTAAGGAGACATCAATAATCCGTTGAGGGGACCTAATCAGCTGAAGAGGCACCATATTGACTTAGGATACAGAATCAACTTGGGAGGCATGATATCAGCTCAGGGGCCCGAATCAGCTCAAGGGCACTAAATCAGCTATCAGGGCACCAAACAAGCTCGGAAGCATTAGACTAACTCAGAGAGCATTATATAGGTTCAGGAGGCACAATTATTTGCCCAGTGGGGCACTCGATTGACTCAGGGCACCAGATCAGCTTAGAGGGCAAGTAATCAGCTCAAGGGGCCACGAGATGAGCTCAAGGAGCACCAGATTGGCTTCACCCGCACGATTATTGGCGACGATGATGCAATAGGTAGACACATACAGGTGCCATATCCGGTGCTTGAAAGGCGACAAAATGCCAGTGACCGAGAATAAAGTTGGCCAAAAATAGTTTCAATCGCTACATGCAGTCCAGTTAAATCTAGGTTCAACGGCTAGGGCTCTAAATTTCGAGCGCACGGCCCAAATTGGGTACACCACCTGGCAATCAAAGGGCACCCTGGAGTGATGGGGGCACGTGCCCCTGTGCCTTCCTGGCTGCACCCGACAGTAGATCAACCCGGGAGGCATTAAATAAGCTCAGGGGCGGATCAGCTCAAGGGCACTAAAACAGCTAAAAGTACACCAGGCAAGCTCGAGGCATCAAACTAACAGAGAGTATTTTATAGGTTCAGAAGGCACACTTATTTTCTCAGGAGGGCACCAGATTGACTACGAGGGCACCAGATCAGCTCAGAGGGCACATGATCAGCTCCAGGGGCACCAGATGAGCTCCGCCCGTACGATTATTGGCGACGATGAGGCATTATCTGGAAACGGATTACGTGCCTATGCTCTTCCCGGGTGCTTGGAAAGCGACAGAATGCCTAGCTGACAAAAAGGCACTTAGTTGTCAAACAATAGTTGAAATCGCTAAATGCAGTCTAGTTACATCTAGGTTCAACGGCGCAGGGCACTACATTTCGAGTGGCACGGACCAAAGAGAGTACACCACCTGGCAATCAAAGGGCACCCGGCACCGATGGGTGCACATGCCCCCTGTGCCCCCTGGACGGTAGATAAACTCCGGGAGGCATTAAATAAGTTCAGGGGCCGGATCAGCTCAAGGGGCAATAAAACAGCTAATCGGGCAGCAGGCAAGCTCGGAGGCACAGACCAACTTAGAGAGCATTACAGGTTCAGAAGGGACAATTATTTATTCAGGGAGGGGGCACCAGATTGACTACGAGGGCATCAGATCAGCTCAGAAGGCACATGATCATCTCCAGGGGCACCAGATGAGCTCCACCCGTACGATTATTGACGACGATGAGGCATTATCTGGAAACGGATTACGTGCCTATACTCTTCCCGGGTGCTTGAAAGGCGACAGAATGCTTTAGCTGACCAAAAGGCACTTAATTGTTAAACAATAGTTGAAATCGCTAAATGTGGCCTAGTTCCATCTAGGTTCAACGGCGTAGGGCACTAAATTTCGAGCGGCACGGCCCAAAGGGGGTACACCACCTGGCAATCAAAAGGGCACCCGGCACCGATGGGGGCACGTGCCCCCTGTGACCCCTGGCTGCGGCCCTGGACAGTAGATAAACTACGGGAGGCATTAGATAAGTTCAGGGCCCGATCAGCTCAAGGGGCACTAAAACAGCTAATAGGGCACCAGGCAAGCTCGGAGGCATGAGACTAACTCAGAGAGCATTATATAGATTCAGAAGGCACAATTATTTTCTCAGGGGGGCACCAGATTGACTACGAGGGCATCAGATCAGCTCAGAAGGCACATGATCAGCTCCAAGGTTCAAGACCAGCACTCAGGGGCACCAGATGAGCTCAAGGGGCACCAGTTTAGCTCTGCCCATACGATTATTGGCGACGATGAGGCATTATTTGGAAACGGATTACGTGCCTATACTCTTCCTGGGTGCTTGGAAAGGCGACAGAATGCCCTAACTGACCAAAAAGGCACTTAATTGTCAAACAATAGTTCAAATCGCTAAATGCAGTCTAGTTCCATCTAGGCTCAACGACGTAGGGCACTAAATTTCGAGCGGCACGGCCAAAAAGGGCACACAACCTGGCAATCAAAAGGGCACCCCGGCACCGATGGGGGGCACGTGCCCCCTGTGCCCCCCTGGCTGCGCCACTGAAAGAGGGACATGAATTACGGTCAATTCCGAAATTCCAGTCAGGTTAGAAGCTCATTGGGAGCATTTTTAGACCCCTTAAAAACTTAAACTTGAGAAAAATCATCGGTGTTTACACATTGGTATGGTCCTTCAAGAATTATTCATAAGAAAATGTCTGGTTGAGTTATTTCTGTTACGGAGGAGAGCTGTTTTGGTGGATACTTGTGTAAAAAAGTGCAGTTTATAGGCTTTAACTGGTATAGGGCCATGGGTGGAGGTCCCGGGGGGAAGTTGGGGGCTTAGGACCCTCCCTGTATTTTGGGTTTCCCATTGAATTTGTATAGGGTTTGTATTGTCGTGCCAGCGTTCACCCATCCAGACCCCCCCACCCCGGTCGAGAGGAGATATCCAGCCTTGCATGATTTAACCGGACCACGGCAAAATACATCCAAACCCAAATTTCTACGGTGCCAGGGCCGAGGCTTTTCGGAACAAGTAGGAAGATAGAGCAGGAGTAGCTGTCGCTTTCTTCTCAACACAGCTTTTATATTTTCAAAACACTAAAAAGAGTGTTCAGTCCGTACACCTCATTCTCCCCCTCGCTTAACCCTCGCCCCACCGGGGCGAGGGTTAAGCGATGGCCCCTAAGATGGCCCCCTAAGGTTTTTCCGGGATAGCAAAAAAACGAAGAGGCGCAGCATCGCGGTTGAGGGCTCTACCTCTCACTGCATCATTTTCCCATCATCCCTGAAATTTTTACCCCGGGTCACCCATGGTCAGGTCACCAGACGAAGTCAACCAAGGTCACCTCACTTCAACTTTAGAGCTCTGTAAGAGCTACATTTCGAAGTCGATCGATTTGAAACTTCCTACACTTTATGGCCCCTCCAGGGTCTACAACGTGTATATCTGGGATTTTTCGATTTCGTGCCCTTGAGGTCAGGTCACGAGGTGACCTCTCCCATTGAAAAAGCATGGGGAAAAGCTATCTTATGATCTAAAAGTCACAAAAGCGATTGAAAATGCTCAGCTTGATCAGAAAAGCGTTTTTGGACACCCTTTCACGGATGCCAAGGACCGTATTTGCCCTTTGACCTCTCCAAGGTCATCCAAGGTCACCAGGGGTCAAAAACGGTATTTTGACAATAACTTTTGATCTAATTAAGCGAGAGCAATGAAACAAAGACCATCGTGTTTATCTTGTCACTGGCTTTCGTTTGATATACGACAAAGTTACTTTCTGACCTTTCGTGACCTCAGGTCATCTTAGGTTACGAGGTGACCTCTGGAGGTCAAACCACTGGCGGGAGGTCTTTACGTTTCACATAGCGAAAAAAACTGACAATTTCCTATCAAATGTAGTTTACCAGACCTCAATAGCTCTAATGGCATAAGAGTTTAAGAGTTATGTCCAGTTTGCTTAAGCATTGCATATTTGAGTGAAAATAGCCGATCTTGACCTAATTTGACCTCTGGAGGTCAAACCATTGACCTGAGCACTAAAACATATGAAGTAGTTTCATACTGAATTCACGTGAGCTTCCTATTGCACTTTGCAGATTTGTGCTAACGCCCATATTTTCGGAGTTAGTGGGGGCCATCGATGCCCCCCGTGGGGCGAAGGTGGCGCTGGACCCCCGGTGGGGCGCGGGTTAACACGCGCTTGGCAGCCACTCGGACGTGCGCATAACTAGCGTCGTTGCAAGCATCACGTTGTAATTGGAAGGCTAGAGAAGCCTCAGTCTATTGCCAGGTTACCATGCAGTACCTAATCCTGGCAGGACATATTATCATGCGATCACGTGACTAGTGACATTACCTACGCCGCGTGCTACGACTTTGCAACTGCCTTTGACGGGCAACGGTAGTGACGTGTCAAGCGATGGGACGAGTGGGCTATACAGACAACTTTCGCTTTTGGTTTTCTTAAAAGAGGGAAGCTGTATTCGAAAGGCAGAAGGCAGCAATAGCTATTAATGTTTTAGCCCAATATTATCGCTTGACCCCCCCCAAAAAAAAAAACAAATTCAGACCTGGCACCGTGTGAACTCGAACACGTACGGAAGCCATCTGGGTGTCTTCCACCGTAGTCCGAATTCTCTGCACTCATTAAAAGAGTGTAAACTGCACTAGTGTATCCGTCTTTTCAAACCAGGGGTATCATTTACATACACACAAACATATTCAGTTGTGAATACAATTTGAGACCAAGAAAGTGCCTCAGCACGGGATTCAGGTCACAGCTGTGCCGCCAGGCGGGTGTACTCACATCCTCAGTGGACCTCCGGCGCAGGTCCTCCAACAGCTTCACCATGGGCGTGATATCGTCCACGTACTGGTAGCAGCGGGAGTACACGTCCACCTGCGCCGATACCGTATCAACAATACTGCCAGTCCACCAACAGTCACTCCGCACCAATACAGTATCAGCAATACTGCCACTTGCCTACCAGTCACTCCGCACCAATACCGTATCATCAATACTGCCACTCGACCAGCAGTCACTCCGCATCCATACCGTACCAACAATACTGCCACCCGACCAACAGCCACTCCACATCAATACCGTGTCAGCAATACTGCCACTCCACCAACAGTCACTCCGCACCAATACTGTATCAGCAATACTGCCACTTGCCTACCAGTCACTCCGCACCAATACCATATCAGCAATACTGCCACTCCACCAACAGTCACTCCGCACCAATACCGTGTCAGCAATACTGCCAGTCCACCAACAGTCACTCCGCACCAATATCGTGTTAGCAATACTGCCACTCTACCAACAGTCACTCCGCACCAATGCCGTGTCAGCAATACTGCCAGTCCACCAACAGTCACTCCGCACCAATACCGTATCAGCAATACTGCCACTCCACCAACAGTCACTCCGCACCAATACCGTATCAGCAATACTGCCACTTGCCTACCAGTCACTCCGCACCAATACCGTATCAGCAATACTGTCACTCCACCAACAGTCACTCCGCACCAATACCGTATCAGCAATACTGCCACTCCACCAACAGTCACTCCGCACCAATACCGTATCAGCAATACTGCCACTCCACCAACAGTCACTCCGCACCAATACCGTATCAGCAATACTGCCACTTGCCTACCAGTCACTCCGCACCAATACCATATCAGCAATACTGCCACTCCACCAACAGTCACTCCGCACCAATACCGTGTCAGCAATACTGCCAGTCCACCAACAGTCACTCCGCACCAATATCGTGTTAGCAATACTGCCACTCTACCAACAGTCACTCCGCACCAATGCCGTGTCAGCAATACTGCCAGTCCACCAACAGTCACTCCGCACCAATACCGTGTCAGTAATACTGCCACTGCACCAACAGTCACTCCGCACCAATGCCGTGTCAGCAATACTGCCACTTGCCTACCAGTCACTCCGCACCAATACCGTGTCAGCAATACTTCCACTCCACCAACAGTCACTCCGCACCAATACCGTATCAGCAATACTGCCACTCCACCAACAGTCACTCCGCACCAATACCGTGTCAGCAATACTGCCACTCGACCAGCAGTCACTCCGCACCAATACCATATCAGCAATACTGCCACTCCACCAACAGTCACTCCGCACCAATACCGTGTCAGCAATACTTCCACTCCACCAACAGTCACTCCGCACCAATACCGTATCAGCAATACTGCCACTCCACCAACAGTCACTCCGCACCAATACCGTGTCAGCAATACTGCCACTCGACCAGCAGTCACTCCGCATCCATACCGTACCAACAATACTGCCACTCGACCAACAGCCACTCCATATCGAGACTATGTCGACAATACTGCCACTTGCCTAACAGCCACTCCGCATCGAGACTGTGTCGACAATACTGCCACTCGACCAAAAGTCACTCCGCACCAATACCGTGCCAACAATACTGCCACTCGACCAACAGCCACTCCATATCGAGACTATGTCGACAATACTGCCACTTGCCTAACAGCCACTCCGCATCGAGACTGTGTCGACAATACTGCCACTCGACCAAAAGTCACTCCGCACCAATACCGTGCCAACAATATTGTCACTCGACCAACAGCCACTCCGCACTAATACCGTATCAGCAATATTGTCACTCGACCAACAGGCACTCCGCACCAATACCGTACCAACAATACTGCCACTCAACCATCAGTCACCCCGCATCAATACCGTACCAACAATACAGCCACTCGGTCAACAGTCACTCGGCATCAATACCGTACCAACAATACTGCCAATCGACCAACAGTCACTCCGCATCAAGACTATGTCGAAAATACTTCCACTTGCCTAATAGCCACTCCGCATCGAGACTGTGTCGACAATACTGCCACTCGCCCAACAGCCACTCGGCATCGAGACTGTGTCGACAATACTGCCACCCGACCAACAGCCACTCCGCATCGAGACTGCAGTAAAATTGCTGCCACTGGAATTTCTGTATCATGGCGGCATCATCACTGCTGCCACTCAAACACCAACCATCTTGGTTCCCAGCTCTCCCGAGACCATTACCCCAACCCCTGAGCATTCCGTGGTGATCATTACCCCATCATTCACAGCTTGAACTATGTTGTATGAATATAGCTGTTTAAGCGTCCGTATGTGCGCACTCTGTGTGTCTGTCTGTGTTTCCGTCTATGCGTCCGTCTGTGCGTCCGTCTGTGCGTCTGTCTGTGCGTCCGTCAGTGCGTCCGTCTGTGCGTCTGTCTGTGCGTCCGTCAGTGCGTCCGTCTGTGCGTCCCTCTGTGCGTCCCCTGTGTGTCCGTCTGTGCGTCCGTCTGTGCGTGCCTCCCCTGTGTGTCCGTCTACGCGTCCGTATGTGCGTACTCTGTGTGTCTGTCTGTGTGTCCGTCTATGCGTCCGTCTGTGCGTCCTCTGTGCGTCCGTCTGTGCGTTCTCTGTGCATCCGTCTGTGCGTCCTCTGTGTGCTCGTCTGTGTGCCCTCTGTGCGTCCGTCTGGGCGTCCTCTGTGCGTCTGTCTGTGCCTCCTCTGTGCGTTCGTCTGTGCGCCCTCTGTGCGTTCGTCTGTGCGTCCGCCTAGCCACCAGTCAGCGGGTGCATCCCTGGAAGGACCGCCTGCGTCCCTCACCTTTCGCATGCTCTCCTCAATGCCGGGCAGAACCTCGGTGTGGCGCAGGATGAGCGCCTCCAGCCGCTTTTTCTCCTGCTCCAGGTTCTGGTCCGACTTCTGGTTCAGCAGCTTCAGCATCTCGTTCAGCCATTGCTTCAGCTCGTCCCGCTTCAGGTTCTTGCACTGGTACTGGGGGCCGCCGGTAACGCACCAGCGACGTCAGCCAACTCGGGACGCACGTACAATAAATAGGTACATATAGGTACAGTTCAAAGAAACTGTAACCCAGTGTACAGCTGAACACGTAGGCTTGTGCTCTTCAGATTCACAGCCCTTGAACATAGCCAAAACAAATTTACCAGTAGATCTTGGCCGTTTAATGCCCCAAAGAGACGTCAAAACAATGTTGGAATTTTTTTAAAGATTTTCTGGATTTTGATTAGAAGAACTCATAATCGGTTTTACGCAGTTCTATACGCCAGAGGGAATGTGAATAACTTATATATATATATATATATATATATATATATATATATATATATAGAACAATATTGCTCTACACACCGAAAAAGAAGCTCTTAAAACTTATGCAGGAGGCGCTTATGTAGAAAATTACAAGGTTCTTATGATATATTTTCCCAATTATTTGTTACACCACTGCTACTTTTTTCATAAAGATCATTATGAACACGACGAGTACATACTTTTTTCTTTCAGGCATTGACCGTTGAATGTAATGATACTCTTGATGTATCTCGAATGGCTCGACTTCATATTTTTAATCTAATGTATGTATAAATTGCTACCAAATGCGAGCTATGTCAATTTCTAATTCTTTCCGAAATGGAGTAATGTAAA
This sequence comes from Lepas anatifera, assembly GCA_034440635.1. Classification (NCBI taxonomy): domain Eukaryota; kingdom Metazoa; phylum Arthropoda; class Thecostraca; family Lepadidae; genus Lepas; species Lepas anatifera. The sequence goes on along the minus strand of JAOTON010001028.1, from coordinate 832,926 downwards.
TAATCCGAAACGTTAAGTATTAACATACATGTGCTAATGTGAATAGGAAACCTGATTTTTAGCCTCCAAAAGAAAACGAAAAAGATCATCCGGACCATCGAAAACATAAACAAGAAACTTTCGAAAGCAAGAAGTGTCATTATATTCAACGGTCAATGCCTGAGAGAAAATATTTTGCCTAACTACACAAATATATATATATATATATATATTTATTTATATATATATACATAGGCGTAGGAACGCAGAATATTGGGGGGCAGCGGGCATTTTGAAGTCATTTCTTTCCAGTCAACGCCATAGAGTTAATGGATAAGAATCATGAATATTGGGGAGGGGCATGGCCTCCTGGCCCACCCCGTTCCTACGCTTATGTATATATATATATATATATATATATATATATATATATATATATATATATATATATAATTATACATGTATGCATGCTTGGGTGTGTATGGTAAAGCCCATATACGTGTCTTTGGTGGTGGTCCATTAAGTTAATATGACACAAAAATAGTAGCATTTCACCACGTGAATTAGTATGAATCATAAAGCGCCATAAAGCAAAGAAGTCCCACGGCTTCATGAAAAACAAAGGACCTGCAATTCAGCCGCAGTGTGTTAGCTGACATGACCAGTCCACTTTGATAGTAGCAGGGCTGTGTTCCGTAAAAAGTACCAACTAGAACAAGGACAAGCGGGGTTAGATCTGCCAGCTGATTTCTTATAAAATATACATTATGAACGGAAGGCCACTTACTGAACTCGAATACGGCTCATCTAATAGCAAATTCTCAGTCAGAGCTCGGTCTGCGATATATAACAACGTTTCCGGTGAACTATAGTGGCTTACTCTTCCAGTCCTGTTGATGGGTTCAAAATTGCATTGCCGTGGAAAGCAAAAACTATACATCGCTTCAACACTGAGAAGCAGCTAGAAATATAAGGGATGTAGAAACTGCATTTTGGTGCGTGTTCATTAAGCGTCCTAAAAACGATATTAAGACCAGTTGTGGGAGAGGCCGATGGCGTTAACATAAGCATTCTGACGGCCCCAAGTGGGATGCAACAGCACTTACCAACCTATGTAAGCTTTATGCACTTACCGTCTTCACAGGGGAAGAGATAAGCCAGTTTCCGCCACATCAGGTTGCTGGGTTCACGAGCAATTCCTAAAAAATCGCTCCTAAAAGGTCAGACCACTACAATGGCACCGCACAGGCAGCACGTGACAAATAACCAGTCATGCATCTGCTCACGGACACAAATCAACTGCGCCTGTGCTAAGTTGTGAGGATAAAACGCAAACTAAGCTAAACTAGAAGGCTCACATTTGCTTTACAAAGGTATAACCTATATACGTTTCACAGCTCGTGCTAAAATTCCTTCGCTGGAGTTGACTACGATGAGACAAACCTGATCTAATAGAGAACTTCCAGTACAAGGGGATCGTTCTTGCTAGAGTTGATTGGAATCCACTCAATTTCATATTAAGAGTAGGTATTTTACGGAAAACAATCCAATAAAATTCCAAAAAAGGGCTAAAAGCAGACAGGTGCCTATTCCGACAGCTAAAAACCAGATGCTTGAACTCTACCGCCGTGTGATAACCTACAAATGTGGTGATTCTACTTTCTGTGTGGTGTTTAAAATGCTATATTGTAACACGAGTGGGCAGTCAAATTTGTGACCAAATCCACGTTAACTCCTAGACCAAGAAATAGTTGGCCCAAAATAAAACTTACTAGCTTAATATCATTTTGCAACAGAAAAACGTAATCAAGACTTGATGTAGACAAAGAAACAAACAGTTCCGAGATACAAATTTTCTAATGTTCCAATCTTCCCACTTACGCACCTAATTTGTCAGTCTTATCGGCCGAGCAGCCATTTAAAATAACCAGTAGAACGCCTGCAGTGGCGGATCCAGGGCTTCATTTCCGGGGAAGCTAAGGGGCTCAAACCAGCCCCACCATTGCCTCGGATCAGCCTCCGCCGCCTATGCATTAACTATAGGCACGCACACATTTGGGGGGGAGTTGGGCCCCCTAGCCCCCCCTTGTAACCACCACTTTGCGCCGGTTGGGGAAAAACCTTGCGGGTATCTCATATAAGACATCGAATAGAGATCATAATGGCCGAATATTTCATGCAGCGGACCCCAAGAGCGTACTATGCTCATTTTCTATATGACATTGACAACGCTGAGACTTTTGCAGGTCTAAAAAGCTAGATCTGCAATAAAATCCATAGATAGCTCATAACGTTTTGATATTTATTCTACAGGAAGAGAAAAGTTGCATATTTTTAGCTCATGATTGGGCCTTTCTGGACATAATATTTTCTGAAAATAAAGTTTATACTATGGCTTGAAATGGACGAAAGAGCAAACACTTCGAGATGACATTTTTCGGGTGTAGTTATCTTTCTGCCTACGCTTCTGAGTTGTCAGTCGTCGTGGCTTGGTATAGATTTAAAAAAAAAATTCCAGCAGCTATTTACATTCTATTGCCTTCATTTCTGTCTTCTTATCACCCGTCATTTGCGATTTATATCCGAGAAGATGCAAAATCCACAAATTGATAGCGCCTTGCTTGAACTGTCCCTGGGGCTGACCGGTGCCTCATAGAGCGTTGCTTGTACTTGTATCGTGTAGACGGTACATGCATAAGCATTGCCACCGGAAAATAGGAGGGCAGCCAAACTTCAACCTGATGCTGACAAAAACTTTCCATGATAGGACCAAAAAGTGTTCAAATTTGGGCTCCTCCTTGCCTTCCGCATCGGCTCATTATGAAAAATGTCGGGTTTTCTCCCATTTTGACTGAGATCAGGAAATTTTTGGCCAAAAGTGAGGGGCCAGGCCCCCCTGCCCCCCTTTCCGACGCCTATGGGTACATGGGTGCAGATTTGGCTCACTGATGCCCATGATCGAGCACCAATAGTTTCAGAAATGCACACCTTTGTTTAAATTCTAAAGCTCCTGCAACTTTTTTTAGTTTTGAATACAAAATTATACAATTAAACCAACACAGCAGATGGTGTACATGATGGTGATACAACTTTGTATAACCACTGTTATACAAAATTATACGTGACAAAAATTAAGGAGCCTTTAATTATTAAAAACAGCACAACGTAGTATTTGACATTTGACCCTGCACACTATGGTGAAGTTTGTGTGTCCGTTACGAAGAAGTGGGCAAAAAACTAGAATTGAAGATAATATCCCTTACCCGGGAGAGGCTGCCGCTGTTAATGCTGCATGCTCTTGTCCATACGATTTAGTATCCACCATATTACAAGCATTCGAAGAGCAGTTCAGTGTACGCCACGGCGTTTCCTCGGGACATCGTGGCAGATTCTTGAATTTTTCAGAAAATGTCTTTTCATTATTGAAGGGGTCTGCATATGCGCACGCCAGGCATGGCTCTAGTGCTGATCGGTGGAGTCCAGCTATTTTTCTGGTGCATGCCAAATTTCAGCCCGATCGAGGCAGTAGCTTGAGATATTGAAGAGAGGCGCGTATGTATGTACGTTCGCACGTGCTGTAGGACCTCAAGTGTAGCCACGGCATCTTGTTCTTAGATCAGTCCCAATATATGCTGTAAATACCACTACGATTGGATTCGCAGTTGTTTTTATTACAGCGTGGCTGTGGAAACTGCTCACCTCTTTTTCATGCACCTGTGCTCGAACGTTTTGGCTTAGGATGAAATTATTTACTTCCTAACTCACAGCATCGTTATTCCCTGCACATCAAGTTTAGACCTTTCAGATCAACAAAAACTGAGTTATGGTGCAATAAGTCACGGGAGTTCGATTATTGTCACCTGGCCGTGTCGCTCACGCCTGAAAGGTCTCCATGTGTAGGGAGAGACCTCGAAGATACTGCACACCCACTCCGTAGCGGGTGAAGAAAGCAAAATGATACCATGTTTTCTTGTCGGGCAAGTATTTGATATTTTACCCATGTGCTGTTTTCTTCCCTTGTGATTCTCATGCTTTTGTTCATTTCCAAATGAACTACCGGTACCTAAATTAAATTAGCAAATGGGTACTTGTTGCGCTGGTCACTGAAAATTATGCTTCAAAAGTACCACTTAATTAGTGCATCCATAATACATCGTTCAAAGGCGATAACTCCATCCGTCCACTCGCCAGCGTCAAAACCAAGTCGGCATGCAAATACCTATTGAGGTGTCGAACCTCATGGACACAGTTTCCATTCCATGAATGTGTTCATTATAAGGCCCGCTCATTTTAAAGCCAGCCTGAGATATTTTTATCACTGGCGCCTGATGTGACTTAAGCTATATAGTCAGCGTATTATACTTTTACGGGACATGTTTATGCGCCAGAGTGTGCGCCTTTTATCTTTGATTCTTTTATTCCTTTTAGTCCACTTTTACTGTGTCATATTCCTGACGTGATCGTGTGAAAATCCCCCCGCTGCCGTGAAACCCAACCAATATATTTGAGTATTGAACCTTGAGTCTTCATCATAAAAGTGGGGATGCAGTGACGCAGTGGTAGTGCATTGAACGTCCGCGCGCACTGACCCGGGCTAAAGTCCTCGGAAGGAATACTGAATAAGGTCTTCCTAATCTCCAATATTCTCTTCCAACAGAAAGAGAGTTGGCAACGTCATATGACCTCAACATCTGGTGCATTGTAAAGCCCGCTAACGATATCATATCACCCTAGATTAACGGGTTTGTTCAACTGATTAAGGCCATTATATCGTAGATCATTATATCGACCGTGACAAGGGAGATTATCAGGAAAATCAATGATGACATGTTTGGCATACGAATTCATATTCCACACTTTGAATCAGTTTGACAACGTGCCTACATATATATATATATATATATATATATATATATAGCTGTTGACCTCGTGGTTTTATTGCCTGATTCCTAGACCGGATAACAATAATTGAAGCGGAACATTTCCCATAACGGAAAACTGCCCTCTGTGTCTCGCCGGGCTGAATGGGGATCATGAGAAGGCCCATTTTAGACTCGCTCAGTCAGTTCTCCCTGTAATTAGGCACGTTTGCTCGCTGGGCGTAGCAGGATAAACCAAGGAAAATATTTTGGATTAATGTGTGGGAAATTTATTTCTAATAGAAAATCTTCCATTCTTTATTATCCTGGTCCTTCTTGCTCTCTATTCTCTTCACGTGTATTAAGAGCCTATACATTCCTTCTCTACATGTTTTTAAAATATATTTTCCCGCAAAGTCCAACTTCCAGAAATGGGAAAGCACAAACTACAAAAGCGCTTAATTTATCTTGCTTGAAACAAATTCGGTAGTTCAAACCTGCACTGTGACGTAATACTGCTCAAACAAAATATAAAAATGAAAAAATATCGTCAGATGGCCCAAATACCTCAGAAAATATTCTTCGCCCACGTGATTTTCCACTGTAGAAAATAGGCATCTGTTCCCTTCTCACCTCAACTGACGGTTCAGTGGCCACTTCTACCCGGGAAAATAATCACCCGAATAATACCTATCTCCTTTACAAGTGTTCCACACAGAGCCAGCCCGTTCTTTCTCCCGAAACTTCGGCGTGCTTTCGCAGTCGGGCATTGGTTTTCCACGCTATTTATATGAATTTGACGATGGGCCATTGGACCATTCCGGAAATGTTCTGCTGCGGTAAACAATAACGCATAAACGCACCTTGCATAACTGCAAAAACTTATAAAAAACAATGAGCTATTAATGCAATCACAGTCTTTGAACTTAGAGACTCACAGCGTTTATAGACGTCACAATACTGGGTTCCCATCTTTAAATTAGTATCAGCTTACTCAGGTACTAAACTTGACATAACCATACGAATCTCCACGGCTCATTGACTTTCCCGATTTCCTCAACTAGAGCAAGCGAAGAACATATTTCTGGTAGCTCAAAATAGGCCTACTGATGTGATAGCAGTTCTTATGCAATAAGTCCTTACATGCTTGCTCTGTAGATAACTAATGGGTGCTGAAGATGTATTTCAGCTGAGGTTTGTCACAAAAGAAACTGACAAAATCTGCCGATACCATCAATTACTACCAGGCAACTCCCAAACAAGGTTTCTACACATGAATACATTATCTTTCTACGAGCCTGTATTTTAGAGGCGGGCAAAGGTGTCTTGCACAGAACACCTTATAAAAAGCCCTCAACTAACTAACTTCTACGAGCCAATAATGGCACAGCAGCTAATCGGAGAAGCCTCAGTGGAGGCTGCGACACCCACTGGAGAATGCCCGCGAGGCTTACCCGGAATTGGTCCCGCATGCGGCGGAACTCCCGTGACGTGTACACCTTGTTGGTGATGAGCTTCTTGCTGCTCTCCTCCAGCGCGTCCATCCACTTGTTCATCTCCTCCACTCGGAAGTCGTACACTTCCTTGATGAAGTGGTAGTTCTCGGACCAGCAGGCCATGGCTGCGACAGTGAGGTGGCGCAGGCACACGCGGACACACACCCAGCGAGGAGTCGGCGCCGACTGCTCCCTCTGACCGCCCCTACCTCCGCAGCCCGGGGGCGTCCCCAGCCAGTCCCCTGCGCGCGGCGCTCAGCCAGAAGCGGCGCGCGCCAGCGCTCCCCGACCGCACATTTCTGCCGATTTCGTGTGACAACGAGATCCTGTCCTAAGGACTGCTGAGAACAGTGCCTCCTCTCACAGGAGCAGGGGGTACAGCGAGGGGCACAGAGGGAACGCCCTCCACCCATCGGCTCCGAAATGCCCCCGATTTATTTATTTGCATGTCAAGAGATAACGTCATTTTTTCCCGAACTAATGTTACATCAACTTTAAGGTTTTTTCGGGATTTAGTTTCTGGTAGGTATATAAGAAAGTTATTAATTGGATATTTCGAATCTATTTGACGATTCTTTATCAGCGAATATTATGATGCTGTCAGAGTTGTGCGACTCATGAGTCGGAGTCAGAGTTTAACTCAAATTCCGACTCGTTACTAAACTCGTTGAAGGAAGATACGCCAAAAAATATTTATTGGCTATATCAAAAGGTTACAAAAAGTTGTTTCGGAATTCCTATTCTCATTTTTGCGAATTCGACCTGCAAATGCCTTAAAATTGCTTTCAAAGTCAACATTTCTAGACGACTTTACCGGTACACCTCATATCGATGTATATGACGTACACACGGCTAAGGCTATCGATTTCTCTAAGAATTAGGTCATATCTATCCTAAACAGTGATAAAGAACTTTGGACTACTACAGAAAAAATTACTTAACCCTCGCCCCACCGGGGGGCCATCGATGGCCCCCTAAGGTTTTTCCGGGATAGCAGAAAAACGACGAGGCGCAGCACCGCAGTTGAGGGCTCTACCTCTTACTGCATCATTTTCCCATCATCCCTGAAATTTTCTACCCCGGGTCACCTAAGGTCAGGTCACCAGACGAGGTCAACCAAGGTCACCTCACTTCACCTTTAGAGCTCTGTAAGAGCTACATTTCAAAGTCGATCGATTTGAAACTTCCTACACTTCATGACCCCTCCAGGGTCTACAAGGTGTATATCCGGGATTTTTCGATTTCGTGCCCTGAGGTCAGGTCACGAGGCGACCTCTCCCATTGGAAAAGCATGGGGAAAAGCTATTTCATGATATAAAAGCCACAAAAATGATTACAAATACTCAGACTGCTCAGAACAACGTTTTTGGACACCCTTTCACGGATCCCAGGGGTCATATTTGCCCTTTGACTTTTCCAAGGTCATGCAAGGTCACCAGAGGTCGAAAACAGTATTTTGACAATAACTTTTGACCTAATTGAGCTAGAGCGGTGAAACAAACACCATCGTGTTTGTCTTGTCACTGGCTTTCATTTGATATACGGCAAGGTCACTTTTTGACCTTTCGTGACCTCAGGTCATATTAGGTCACGAGGTGACCTCTGGCGGTCAAACCACTGGCGGGAGGTCTTTACGTTCCACATAGCGGAAAAAGTACTGGCAATTTGCTATCAAATGTACTTTACCAGGCCTCAATAGCTCTAATGACTTAAGAGTTATGGCCAGTTGGCTTAATCATTGCATATTTGAGTGAAAATAGCCGATCTTGACCTAATTTGACCTCTGGAGGTCAAACCATTGACCTGAGCACTAAAACATGCGAAGTAATTTCTTACTGAATTCACGCGAGCTTTCTATTGCACTTTGCAGATTTGCGCTAACGCCCATATTTTCGGAGTTAGAGGGGGCCATCGATGGCCCCCCGGTGGGGCGAAGGTGGCGCCGGACCCCCGGTGGGGCGCGGGTTAAGAAAAACAACATTCAAAAACTTTTTGAAACAGAAATATAGGGCTTAAAAGAAATCACAATTAACCAATCAGAAGCCTAGGAATTCTCAAACCAGGGTCAAGTGACCTATCTGACGCAAAAGTTTAGTCAACCTGGGGCCGAAGCAGAAAACGACTCAAGACCCGAGGTACGAAACCGCTGAAGACTTGCGTAATTATGTTTTTTTCGTTTCTAGGGCAAACTAATTCATTTTGTAGTTTTTATAAGCTTTTTGAAATTAATTCAAATACAAATACAGAAGAACAGACATTTTTATTATAAATAACATTACTTTTCAACTTGAAATAGTTTTCGAAAAGTAAGTGATGGGTATTGGCATGGGTAAGTGGTGCGCATTTTATTAAAACTGTTAACCTATTTCGATAATAAGTAAGTGGCCTCCCAAAATTTTGCCGAAGATGCAAAAATAATTAACAGTTTCGTTATCAGGATTTTTCAAATAGCAAGGAACCACAATAATAATTTTTTTCGCGTATCTCCCTTTGAGCTAAACTCGTTGAGCTAAACTGTATTTTTGACCAAATCCATTCCTCATCTCCAAATTCGAATTATGGAAGCCTTGATGCTGACAGTGACGAATGGCAATATAGGGCTACTCCTTCGCCATTCCTTGAACGATGGCGAACAAAATGCTGCTGAAAACCATCGATCCTGTACAAACTGGGATGGATGGTTGCGTCCAGTTTAGTCTCAGTTAGTGCGGAATTTTGTATTCGGTTCAGCTATACGAATTGTTCTAATTCACCCTGCCTGTTTTCATGTGTGATGCTGTTGATATTTACGTGTAAAACTTTAATGTCTCTGGTCCAGTTCTCAGGGTCGGGATTTGATTCTATTCCTCCTATACTCAGAATTAAGACGAGGTCGTAGAAAATATTTAGGAACCACCACGCTATAAGCGGTACTCTCGGTGAAGCAAAGGAATACGCGAATCTATCTGCAAAAACTTTTAGTTCTAGCCAATAAACTGGGTGAGACTGATAGCAAAAGCACGTCAGCGCCGCCGACCACAGCTGTGAAGATAGAAGTAACAAATAAAGCATCGAGGTGGCTGCCTGCCACGGCAGAATTACACTGGTCCCTGTTGAGTCAAAGCATTCTTCTAAATCACTTGATTTTGGAATAGTACTACTTCACGCAGTTATCCATAACATTTAATACCACACGCACACACATATTCCATTTGACGGGTAGTTGTTTAGCAAAACTAAACTGATCGGTGCTATTTTTGATGATTATGCTATATAAAATTAACCGGCAATCACTCATAATATAATTTAATTGAAAACGCCAAAGAGTATAGTAATATTTCGACGTGTCTATATACTCTTTGGCGTTTTCAATTACATTATATTATGAGCGATTGCCGGTTAATTTTATATAGCATAATCATCATGACTATCACGCTCAAAACAACATTTCAAACTCTTAAAACTTATGAACCAGGTGCTATTTTTGATGATTATGGAATGTAGATACGGGTTGAATACATTTCTGTGCTATTTAAACCTATGGTACAGGTTGAAACATGACAAGTAATGTGCTAGCATCTGCAACCAAGAAAGCCGAAAAAACGCATATCACAATCGACTAAATTTCAATTAACTAGTGGGACTCGTTTACCAGCGACTACTGGATGATATCCATTACACATTGACTTTACAGCCATCGATAAAGCCCCAATTGAGAGACCACCGAAACAGCTGCTTACTTTAAGACACTCTAAAAAAGGAATTATTTTCCAAATCAAACACAAATCAAGGGCTGATAAACAGCATTGTGCCGACAACACTTTTGGTCGTAATATGATCGCAAATTGGGTTTTAATCTATCCGAAGACTACTATTGTGCACCGGGTCATTAATACTAGATAATACACGGAGATTGTCGTTAGTGCCATTGACTTGAACATTCAGTAGTGTGCTAGACTTATTGGTGTACCGCGCCGAGGTGACGTGGCTCGGCTCGGCCCCCCGGACGAATGGTCGGTCTCGGGGGGGGTGGGAGCGAATATTTTTTTGCTCTACAGACCTAGTGTAAACACCTTATTTCAAAAATTTATCCGGCGTTTGGGGGCCAAAAGATAGTTTGCCCCCCTCCAGCGCTTGGGGGGGCATGGCCAGAATGCCCCCACCGGCGCCCGCCAATGTCTAGTATGCGTGCAAAGACTTGAGGCCGTCCTATCAATAAAACATTTTTCAGTGTAGTTAGACAGTGATATTTATACAGGTGCTCTACCCTCAACCAGCCTAGTCTCGTAATCACGTCACCAACGTGACTAAACTTCCGTCTTCCCGAGATCTCTGCCGTGGCAGAGTTTATCAGTTTCTGCCACTTCTGGATCTGCGTTACCCAACACGCATCATATACACATACGCGGTAATAGACTATAGAGTACAGAGAGCACCAGATCTTGCAGCAGCGTTACCATTATCGGCTCGGTGACAGGAGTGCCGCGTGTCCACGCATCATTCCCGTGCAGCGCCGCGACGTGACGTCATCCACGTGGTTGGTAAAAGTCATACACTGGTCAAAGACTATACCCAGGTTCTGGACTGATGAGGACCCTCTCATAGCCAGAGTTGTGCGTTTCAGAATTTTATTGAGTCGACTCAACTCAACTCAACTGCTGAGAGCAGTTGACTCAACTCCGACTCAACTCATGATCAAGAGTTCAGTGAGTCGACTCAACTCCGACTCAAGGCTAAATTCATCTGACTCAACTCTGACTCAACTCACGACTCAACTCAACTCAAACTTCGACTCATTTTCAAAATAAAATAAAGACATTATACATATATAAATAATATTAAAAACAAGAAATAAATCAATAAACCAGCAAAAACCAAGCTGTTCAGAAAGTCTGACATGAAACGGAATATTAATAGAAGCAAAATTAATCAATTTGCATTCAAACATTGGTTAACAATAAGCCAACAACCATAAATAACTTTTTAATTCTTCCAGACTGTCACTGCCCAAAAAAAGCTACCACGTGTTGCAATTATTTCTAAAAGGAGCATTACATATTAAACTAGGTAAATGGAGTGGAAAGGAACCTAAAAGGGCTAAGGCACAGGCAAAAATTGAGCCTCCATACAGTCAAAAAGGTCCAAGCTAAAAGATATATAAACAGTATTTGTAGGGATGGTATCGGTATTGTTTTTTCTTTTAAGAACGATGGGAGGTAATTTTTCTAAATAAAACATTACTATGCCATGAGTTTAATCAAAAGTTAAGCAATAATTAGGTACTGTTGTATCTAGTTGCAATTGCTAATTTTAAGAACTACAGAAAACCCTAAAAAAGTATACCATATATGACACAGGACAATAGAAATGGAAATTCCATTAACATGTTGGATTTTTATATATTCATATTCTAAACCCAATCCAATTTTTAGCTTGAGAACCTCCAATACAGTACATACCTATCGCTCTTCAAAATTGCAGCACGATTTAATCGAAAATTTACAATGTATAGCTTTCTAAATAAAACGCGGACGCCAGGCGAGGGCCTCTGATCAGACAAAACCAGTAGCATGAAATAATTCCTCTGATTCTTGCGACAAAGGCGTCTCAAAATTTCTGTCCAATCAGAGGTCCAACTTTTCTATGCTAATAACAGTATCTGCTTTTAATAGGCAAAATGAAAAAAGTGATGGCAGACGGCACATTTAGGACAAAAGAAATAATATAACATGTAGGTATACAAATATTTGCATTGCTTCATGAATTATCACGTGATATTTACACTTTTTGCCTTGAGACTAGTTAAGGTTGAACCTATACTCAGTTGAATTAGTTCTTCAAAGACAGCAATGGCGCAGCACACACTATTCTCAGACGAAGACCACTGACGACAACAATCAGCGCAATCAGCAACGACGACGCGTGTGGTTGGGGTGGTTGAAGTAAAGAAGTAGTGCTAAATATTGAAGATGAGAAGCTTTTGAGAGATTTGAAATGTATTTTGTGCTGCGTTCCACCACTTCAAATGTTTAAGACAAGGCCAGTGATAGGAACCTGTTAAATATTTCAGTACATATATTATTTGTGCCTAGGTTTTTCTTCAGGCCGGATGGGCCTTTAAAATAAGCAAATGAACCATACAATTATTGATATATTGAAAAAAGATTGAAACTTTGATTTAAACAATTTAAATTCTTGAGCGAAAAGGTATTTAAAGGAGGTTGAAGGAGGTTTGCAAAAGGAAAGCAAATTCAAACACTTCTAACTTGACATCATGTTTACCTGTTGAGCCAACTTTTTTCGTCAACTCATTTGACTCGCTGCCTTCACAACTCAACCCAACTCAACTCATTGACGTGTTGTGAACCCACTCAACTCAACTCAACTCACTTGTCAAATTTTTTCGACTCAACTCAACTCAACTCAGAGTCGAATGAGTCAGAATTTGAGTTAAACTCCGACTCTGACTTGCGAGTCGCACAACTCTGGTCATAGCTGTGCTCATAAAATTCAGAGGGATGGGAGGAAGGCGCCGAAAGATCTGCTAGGAATATAGCACAATGAACTGTATTTTTGACGCAGCTTCTTCCACACCGTTTTGGCTGAGCAAATGTGAAGGCTGCACCAGGTCGTCTTCCACAGAGCCGATGAGACACCGAGATCACACGGTGGTCCGGAAGACACCTGCGTGCCGTCCTAGCATTACACGGTTTTAGCATTGTCTACAGTGGTGGATCCAGGGGGGGCAAAAAGGCAATTGCCCCCCAAACGGAAAAGCTCGGGGCAAAGCTATGTTTTTGCCCCCCCCAAAGAGACCGACCTCCTTTTTCCCCGACTCCTTTTTAGCTTGTAAGCAAGATTTTGGTGCTTCAACTCTCAACTTCAAACAGAATTAGTGAATTTCAGTGTAAATATTGGGGCTTGGATAGGAAAAAAGTATGTTGAGCCATATTTTTCACCCCGTGGCGTTTTTTTGCTTTTCGTCTCCAGTCGCGAAAATCCTATCGAAAAAGGCATATTGTAGCGCAATTTTTCACTGCGTGACGTTTTTTTTGCTTTTCGACTTCGGTTTGCCCCTCCCAAACCAACCGGCTAGATCCGCCACTGATTGTCTACATACAAAGGAAGGTCGTTGGCATGGATAGAAAACAGCAAAGATCCAAGGGCTGGTCATTGGGATGTGTCCATGGGGTTCAGAAGTGGCCGGGCGAATGGCCAACAGTGATGACATGAGGTTTGATATGCAGAAGTTTAAAATTTGAACCTGCTGGTAGTGGTTAGTCAAGTAGTCTCCAAACCAAGGCGTTTCAATGTCAAACATATGCAGTCTCGTGATTAGTTTGTCGTGAGGTACTGCCTTTCAACCAGTCCAGGAGGCATAAGGGAGTAAGTTGGCGGTAGTTAATCTCAGCAAAAGCGCTGTCGGTCGAGGAAAAACGTAACAGCAAAAACGTTTGCCCATCGACTGCTGAAAGGTGTGCCCACGTTGAGCCTGTGCCCATCGACCCAAGGTGCTCTGCACCGCTGAGCCTGGATGCAGCTGGACCGTGTGTGTCCATGGGTACTCTTCTGTGGCGAGTTTGTACTCTGTGGTCAGTTGGGGCATCATGTCACATTTCAATGCCCCAAAGAGGATTCAGGACGCTTGATCCACCGCCAGCCGAGGCTCACTTGTCGGCAATAATTGTACGGGCGAAGTTAGTGGGCACAAGAGGACATATACTTGGCCCCTAATTGAAGTCCAAGTACCCTTTGAAATCTGGTTGGTATGACTCCCAAGTGAATTTTCCCCTGGGGCAAAGGTCGCTGAACCTTCGCCCTGGTGGGGTCTTTTTTACCCCTCCCCCACCTAAGGTTTTTCCAGGATGACCGGAAAAAGGTGGCGCGCAGCTCCGCCGTACTTAGCACAGTTGTTGAATGATGTTTTTTGCACATTTCCTGACAATTTTACGCCCAAGGTGTTATATCAGGTCACCAGGTCAGGTCAGGTGACCACACCTCCAAAAATGTTCAAAGTAGCACCAGTGAAAGTATGTTAAGTCTATTCATCATAGACTCGTCGTACATGAGGTTACCGAGTACATTAATATGTGGTAACAGGATTTTCGATATTGGTAACCTAGGGTCATGTACCGGTGATGACCTTCCCATTGTAAGTCGACGGGAAAATTTTGAAATGTCTGTATTTCAGTCCGCAGGGCTCAGATCAACTACAAAACCTTCAAAATCATTTATTTGTGGCCCATTACAAAGGTATGTACTCACATTGTTTACCCGTTACCTTCTCGAGGTCATCTGAAGTCAAATAAGTAATTTTGAATGTTACCTTATAACTTTTGAGTAAAAAACTGTGCACCTTTATTTTACCAGCATTGAGTTTGTTGTGCCACTGCGAGGCCAATGACGTAGGCGGTGACCATACCAGGTTACTTCGGATCAATTCGTTAACCTAGGGTCAGCTCAAACTTTGAATTTCAGCTAGCATAGTGCAATCACATATAGTTACTTTCAAATTAGCCAGAGGATTACAATAATCCCTGAATTACGGCTCAATCAATTTTTTTCGGGAAGTTATTCCCAAAAAAGCAAACACCCCATAGTATGGGGAGCGTACCGTCCTTGACCTCGGTTGAACACCACCCAGGCTTGAGCTAAACTTGGTAGCCTCTGTCCATACGTGCTAACGATAGCTTTCAAATGGCTGCGGAAGAACTGTCCTACATTGCTTCTTAAAGGGAGATACACGAAAAAAATTATTGGCTAGATAAAAGGTAACAAAAAGTTGTTTCCGAAGTCCTACTCTCATTTTTGCGAATTCGGCCTGCAAATGCCTTAAAATTGCTCTCAAAGTCATCATTTCTAGACGACTTTACCGGTACACCTCTTATCGATATGAATGACGTACCCCCGGCTAAGGCTATCAAATTCTCTAAAAAAAAACGGTCCCATTTTTCCTAACCAGCGACTTGAAAGTTTAAACTATTTAAGAAAAAGTTATTTAAAAAAGCTACAGCAAAAAATAATATTAAAACAAAAATATAGGACTTTTAAGAAATCACATTTGACTAATCAGAACGTACAGGCACCTCATAGGTGGGCACGTGACCTTTCTGACGCAAACGATTTGTCATCCTGGGGATGAAGCAGAAGACAACTCAAGACCCGAGGTAAGAAACGGCTGAAGACTTGAGCAATTATGTTTTTTCCGTTTTTAGGGCAAACTAATTAATTTTGTATTTTTAAAGGCTTTGTAAAATTAATTCAAATACAAATACAGGAGAACAGACATTTTTAACAAAAAGAACATTAGTTTTCAACTTTAAATAGTTTTCGAAAAGTAAGTGATGGGCGAAGGTTTCAGGATTTTATAGGAACTGTTAACCTATTTCGATAATAAGTGTGTGGCCTCCCAAAATTTTGCAGCATATACAGAAATAACTGACAATTTCGTAATCAGGATTTTTCAAATAGCAAGAAACCACAATAATTTTTTTCGCGTATCTCCCTTTAAATAAGGAATCTCGCGTTTAAAGCGAGCATACTTCACATTTTGGCCAAAGGGTACATCCTAAAATTCGAAAGTTCAGTGACCCGCAGCGCCTTACCCTTTGACCTGACAATAAAATGGATGACACTGTTATGAAAGAGCTATTCAAATGGCGTCTAAAAATGTTGCTAGTTATGAAAGTTCGTAGGATAATCGAGGTTTTGTAAGAACCTCTCATTTAAGCGGTTTTGACCTTAACCCTCGCCCCACCGGGGGCCAGAGATGGCCCCCTAAGGATTTTTTTCGGGATAGCAGAGAAACGATGAGGCGCAGCACCGCGGTTGAGGGCTCTAACTCTCACCCCATCATTTTCCCACCATCCCTGACATTTTTTACTCCAGGTCACCTACGGTCAGGTCACCAGGCGATGTCAACCAGTCACCTCACTTCAACTTTTGAGCTCCATAAGAGCTACATTTCTAGGTCGATCAATTTGAAACTTCCTACACTTCATTGCCCTACCAGGGTCTACAAGATGTATCTCCAGGATTTTTCGATTTCGTGACCTGAGGTCAGGTCACGAGGTGACCTCTCCCATTAAAAAAGCATGGGGAAAAGCTGCCTTATGATATAAAAGTCGCGAAAACGATTGCAAACGCTCGGCTTGCTCAGAAACGCGTTCCTGGACACCCTCTCACGGATCCCAGGGGCCATATTTTCCCTCTGACCTCTCCGAAGTCATCCAAGGTCACCAGGGTCAAAAACAGTATTTTAACAATAACTTTTGACCTAATTAAGTTAGAGCGTTGCATCAAACAGCACCTTGTATGTCTCGTCACTGGCTTTCATTTGATATACGGCAAGGTCACGTTCTGACCTTTCGTGACCTAAGGTCATATTAGATCACGAGGTGACCTCTTGAGGTCAAACCACTGGCGGGAGGTCATTACGTTCCAAATAGCGGAAAAAGGTCTGGCATTTTCCTATCAAATGTACTTTATCAGATCTCAACAGCTCTAATGACATAAGAGTTATGCCCCGTATGCTTAATCATTGCATATTTGAGTGAAAATAGGCTATATTGACCTAAATTGACCTCTGGAGGTCAAACTATTCACCTGAGCACTTAAGCATGTGAACTAATTTCTTGCTGAATTCACGCGAGTTTTCTAATGCACTTTACAGATTGGCGCTAACCCCCACCCCCATGTTCGGAGGGCCCCACCGGGGGCCATCGATGGCCCCCGGTGGGGCGAAGGTGGCGCCGGACCCCCGGTGGGGGGCGGGTTAATTGACCTCTACTGACCGCAATATTGACCTGACGAAAAAAGTGACTAAAGCAGTCTCGCCTGTATTTATGACGAGCTTTCGATTGTCTTTTTCTGCTTTTTTTCTGGTTCCTGTTTATTTTTTTAGATAGTCGGTGGGAGGTCTTTTTTACCCCCACCAGAGCGGAGGTGGCTCGTACCCACCACCCGGGCAAAGTTTAAACCGTTAGAACCATATACACAGGGGCACAGGAAGAAGGCAAAAACACCTCCAGTCCCACCGGTGCCCAGGTGCCTCTTAGCTGCTGAGATGTGTTCCCCTATACCCTGAACAGAACATGAATGGTTTATTTTGTAATTTCCGAAGACAGAAGTGCTGAACCCGTTCTTAAAATAGAGTCTAAGATGTACCAAAAATCTGCATTAGCTACCATTGACTTAAACATTCAAGGAGATTCAAGGAAGCAGGTCATTAGAGGCAGGCAGGCTTCATCTGAAAGCTCTTAGAATCGACCCGGCAAAAATTTTCATCGATGTATAATTTGACATTCAGTAAATACAAGAAAAAATAATTCAAGTGGCATCGGGATGCCAAGAATTTGGCCTACGTTTATAAGCCTCTGGAGCCTAAGCCAAGTCGTGCCCCGTAAAAGGCTGGTAAGTGTTTTCCTGTTACGTTTTCAGCAGTGTGCCACTTTTGGGCGAAATCGATGGGTCGCTTTTGACGTCCTCATGGGTGCTCTTTCAGTCAACGAGATTTGATGCATGACGGGAAAAACTTTATTTTCGTTGCATCTTGAGTTCCAAATACCGGGATTTGCTTGAAAAAAAATAGACCAGACCAGTTTTGCAACGGCCGAATTCAGAGCTTTCTGACGGCGTGTAATTCAAAAAGATTCAGAGAAGGCAAGCCAATACTGATTCGGGCACCAATGATTTGACATTGATCATATTAGGTTTCGTAGCGTGAACTAAGATGTGCATCACAAAAAGGCCCAGAATTTTGGTTTGAGAGTGTGGAAGAATGTGTTGATTTTCATTAAAACGTGTTGCGCCAAAGCCATCCAAATGTCATTATGCATGTCGAATTGTTGGATTTGGCCATTGGGTCGCATTAGCTTCTGTAGAGCGAACCCGGCTATGGAGGGTAAACCGGCTTTAGTATTTAAGCCGGCCAAAACGGCCACGAGTATTTGATGCGTCTAAGGCTGTGTGCCAATTTTCTTCAGAACCTCTGGACCCATAGAAATCCAGAATATCTGTCTACCGAATATCAAACTCCTGTTATCTGCATAGAGACGCATAATTTTGGGGCACTGCCAGTTGAAACGAGTTGAAAGGGGGCTGGTTACGACAGACCTACAGACATCGGACGACGAAATTGGTAACGCGGTCAGAATAAAATAACGCTTTATGAATTAAGCGTTGCACCCTTCCGTCCAGTGCCTCCAACGCCTGACACACCACGAGGATCCACCGTGAGCTTTCTCCTATAGTTGGCAATACCTTTGACCAAGTCTATGATTTGCATAACTCGCTAGATATCGCGATTATCGGACAGACGGAGTGGACACTCCAATTGGAAAGTCACACACAGCTGATGCATGAAGTGCTTACTGAATATAAGAGACCAGGATGTCCCTGACCTTCGCCAACCCATTCATGATAGGATCTAAGGCTACCATTTCGACTCTCGGGTCACTCTGTAATCCACCTGTGTCCCAAACCTGGCTTTTCGCAAGGGCAAAGTGCAGAATTCATATAGAAAAATATAGTGAATGAAAAGTTACCACTGCCAAAGTCAGTTCAAGCCCTTATCTCAACCTTAAAGTTTAGGAAAAAACTATAAAAAATGCTGTGACTACCACACTAAGAGTTCATATACACCAGGATTAATGAATTCTGCTAAGAGAAGCTTACTTGAAAAGCGTGTGGAGAATTTAGTAAAAATAAAACAAGCTGGTGAAAATTCAGCTGGCCAGGGTGCTGCACTCCACCCAGCCCCCCCCACAGATCTGGAACACTCTACTGCAGACCAGCAGTACCGTCTCACCGTCTGAAGCCGATGTGCTTGGCATTTCTTATTTCGTAAAAAAACAACTGGATTACGGCTGATAATCTTTGTGACAAACCAGTTAGGAACACCAGGATGAATTTCGATGTCCCCGAGCTCTCAGGTTTGGAATGGCTTCAATTAGCACTGTATCGGTGTTCGCACTTTCAATTTGGTTGCCCTGATTTTAAATATACCCCAGTATAATCAGCGTTCAACCTACTATTAGCCAATGGATTACACATTCCTTTTCTCTGAAAGTTTGCGCGAAAGTTGGGCGAAGACAAGCCATAAAAAACAAACAGACCCACCGGCGGCACAGCGGGACAAACAGAAACAGTAGACCCGCGGCGCGGCCCCGCCCGCCCACCCACAGTCGAGGAACCGGCGACCAGCAGACCAACGAGCAAGACAGAGCCCACCCACCTAAACCCAAACAGCCCCAAAACGAGGCCCAGCGGGACAGGGACGGACCACGGGCACGCCCCGAAGCCAGCGGCAGAGCGCGCAGACCACCAAAACAGAACACCACGGAAGCCCACAAGGAGAGAACCCAGGCACCACCGGGGTTCCCACGAAACCCGCGGACAAACACAGGCCAGACCCCGAAGCACCCACACAGTGTACCAACCACGACAGGACACCCCACCCCCAAAAACCCCGGCCGGCATCCTCCCGCGATAAAACTCCGCCAAGACCATCTGGGCGCTTAGCACCCCCACAACCACAGACAACTGGGCACCGCGCCGGCGGTGCGCGCCCCTCCGTACTAAGGCAGCACCACCGTCGACGAACAAACGGCAATGCAAGAGCACGAGTGGAAGTCCCGACCTTGTTTCTCGCTGCGTGATCAGTGCATAATGTTTCTGGGTGTCATTTTGTGACTGATCGGCAATTTTTCTACAATATTGCCATGTCAACGTTCCTTCCTGCCTTGTTGATAATAATCATCAGGTAAATGGTTGCCTTCGCCATACAAATTTCTGAAATGGCGAACAACATTACTTGGTTCATTTGGCCTATTTTTAAGAAATTCCCGACAGAACCGTGAGCAGCCGATTTGGTTAAGGGCTCCATGTTCACTATAAATAAACATGATGAGCTAATTTTTGTCTGCACATAGTCAATCTATTGGTCCTGCATTATGCAAATTATAAATTGAAGATATTAATTATATTTGAAGATATTGATAATAAAATATTTGTCCCAAAACTAAGTGCTCACCCGTTATTGTCATATTGTCATCCCTTTAACCCCCAAAACTGCCCTCTGTGAACTGTCGGAGGAACCAGCGAAGGCGACGCTCCGCGCAGCTGCCGCTGACGGCGGGACGACCGCCCGACGACTCTGAGTGCCGCCGCTCACAATCACACCGTACTTAGCAAAGCACAGAATATATTTATGCACGAATGACTGGGAGTTGGGCCGGCATTGAATGGCTGGTGCGGTCTCACAGAACGCTCTTGTAGACCACAGGTGGAGGAGGTGGTCTCACAGGGCGCTTTGCTGCATCACAAGTGGAAAGATGGTCTCAGAGAGCGCTCTGGTCCATCACAAGCGGCGAGGCGGGCTCACAGGACGCTCTGTCGCAGTCTCGAGCCGCTGAGACTAACCTTCTCTGACAAGATACCGGCGGTTCCGTCTGGTCCCAACTTGACCGCAGCGCGCGCACAGAGATTCTGAGGCCGGCGGCCGGACACAGCGACACAACCAGAGCTGCAGAACGCCAACATCGCAACAAGTAACGCCGGGCCCGGAACAGAGCCTCGCTTCAGCCCGATGTCAGTCACAGCTGACGCCGAGTCTATTGGACGCCAGTGCTGTGTCACTGGTCCGCCTCAGATTCACTGTCCTCCTCTTCCTCTTCATCCTCGTCGTAGTCGTCCTCCTCCAGAGCCTCGCCCGTGTAGAATAGCACCGCCCGCGGCACGATTCGCTCTCGGATAAAGTGGCCGATCTCGAAGTCGGCCGACAACAGGCTCTCTGTGTCCTCGTCCACCTCTGCTTCAGGGTCGTCCGGCACTGCAACACACCATCTACCGGTCACCCCACACACTGCAACACACCAACTACCGGTCACCCCACACACTGCAACACACCAGCTACCGGTCACCCCACACACTACAACACACCAGCTACCGGCCAAACCACACACTGCAACATACTAACTACCGGTCACCCCACACACTGCAACACACCATCTACCGGTCACCCCACACACTTTAACACACCATCTACCGGTCACCCCACACACTGCAACACATCATCTACCGGTCACCCACACACTGCAACACATCATCTACCGGTCACCCACACACTGCAACACACCAACTACCGGTCACCCCACACACTGCAACACACCATCTACCGGTCACCCCACACACTGCAACACACCAACTACCGGTCACCCCACACACTACAACACACCAGCTACCGGCCAAACCACACACTGCAACATACCATCTACCGGTCACCCCACACACTGCAACACACCAGCTACCGGCGAGTAGGGCCACTCTAAGCACAGCCCAGGACGCCTGAGCAAAGAAACGAGATGTTTTTTTTACAGCATAGGTCATTATAATAAAACATGCACTTCTGAGGCAATATTAAATTCAACCATTAAGAAAGGGAGTCTGCAGCTACACAGCTGGTTATCTGACACCCTCGATCCTGCAACCACCAAGTCATTACAATTAAAACGCGCCCCGCTGGTGCGGGTAATTCGCCCCCTCTCCTGGTTTTTCCCCAGATAACACAAAAACAAAGAGACGCAGAACAATTCAACTTATACCTTATCTCTGATTTATTTTTCGCATCTGACGAAATTTTTTACGTCAAGTCATGTCAGGGCAAAAAGCTATTCAAGGTTACGCGACCCGACTTAAAAACCTAAAATCACGAGTTTGAAGCGGCGCCTAAGGAACATCAGCCAACCGATCAATTTGAAACTTCAATAATATAATGGCATAAGGGTCTACAGATCTGCTATCTTGGAATTTTGATACTGTTGACCTTAGGTGGGGTCAATTTTTGGGTCACCCAATTATAAGACTATGGAGAAAAATAGAAAGGGCTCGATTTTCAGTAAATACTGGATAGATCAAAGCAGAAAATCCTCAAACTGTGTGTCCTTACCACAATTTTGACGATAAGTTGAGTTTTCGACCATCTGAACTCTCAAAGTTCATGCCAGGTCACAGAAGCATAGAGTGATTGTTTTGCCAATAACTTCTCACTGCATTGAGATAAAGCTCCTATTTTGCTTGCATTGTGCTTATATTTCCACGGGGAGTCGACTGATACGCAACATGAACATACCAGGTCACCCCGTGATCCTGACCTAGCTTGATGTCAGATCATTTTCACAATTTGACCTAGCAAGGTCATATTATACATAATTTGATTTGCCACGATGAGAAGAATCCAATGATGCATAAATATTTTCTCTAGCTCCTCTGAGTAAAAATCTAGAGGGGGCAACGTACACTGCCTTGTTGTAAGCCTATGAAAACTTCTTTGACCTATGCTGACCTCAATATTGACCTGACATAAACAACTTCACATAATTTCTCTTCGTCTCGTAAGAGCTTTCGAACGCCGTCCGTAATTTTTATTTAGCCTTCCAAAGAAATGAGATACGGAGGGGGAGGGCGAAATAAACCCCCCCATCGGGGCGCATCATACCAGGGAGCACAGCGGGGCGCGTGTTAAGCTGATTTTATGGCATAATAAACCCAAACAGCTTCGTAACCTCACCTGTGGTCAGACTGTGACGCGACTACAATCGACCACCTAGTAAGCATGCTATCCATTCTCATCTGCACAGGTGCCCCATCCGTGACCTATTGTGCATCGGCTGAGGGTACCCACCGGAGGGCCGTCGCCTGCCACGGTAGCACCTATCTACCCCCCGTGACCTAATGAGGGGTTCCTACTCGCCACCCCGTGACCTGTTGGAAGGGTTCCTATTCGCCATCCCGTGACCTAATGAGGGGTTCCTACTCACCATCCCGTGACCTAATGAGGGGTTCCTACTCGCCACCCCGTGACCTAATGAGGGGTTCCTACTCGCCACCTCGTGACCTAATGAGGGGTTCCTACTCGCCACCCCGTGACCTAATGAGGGGTTCCTACTCGCCACCTCGTGACCTAATAAGGGGTTCCTACTCACCATCCCGTGACCTAATGAGGGGTTCCTACTCGCCACCTCGTGACCTAATGAGGGGTTCCTACTCGCCACCCCGTGACCTAATGAGGGGTTCCTACTCGCCACCTCGTGACCTAATGAGGGTTCCTACTCACCATCCGTGACCTAATGAGGGTTCCTACTCGCCACCCCGTGACCTAATGAGGGGTTCCTACTCGCCACCCCGTGACCTAATGAGGGGTTCCTACTCGCCACCCCGTGACCTATCAGAGGGGTTCCCACTCGCCACGCCGTAGCCTAGTGAGGGGTTCCTACTAGTCACCCCGTGGCCTTAGTGGGCCACCTACCTTCTGGCGGGTTGAAGAAGTTGAAGAAGGAGTCGTTCTGTACGGTTTTGGTGATGGTGCGCGTGCTACCTCGTGCCTTGTGCTTCTGCTTCTTCTTGATGGTCTTGAGCGTGATGTTTTTGCCCTCCTTCCAGTCGATCGTGCAGCCCTGAGTGAGCCCGTCAGTCGGTGAACGATGGCGTTTGGAGCGAGACTACACACACGCGAGTGACAGCGCCGACAATCAACGCTTCAGAAACAGACTGCATCACACCAACACGCCGTGATATAATTCTCGGAAAATACAAATTTGAAAACTGAGCTGGCGCACATGACCCTTTTCGAAGAAACTTACCAAGGAAACACACCGACACATTCAAATGGAACCAAATTAGTAGAAACTCCAGTAGGGGCACCAAGTTGCAGCTCCCAGAATCGTTTTCCGTAGCCACACTCATTCATTAATGTATTTCACACACTTCCACACTATTGAGGTGGCTTTTAAAGTGTTGTGATAAGTATGAAGTGATTAAAACTATGGAAGGAGACGGTAAGGATGAGGAACAGTGAGGATAAATTAGGTGGGATTCCACCCGGAGGGGTCGCTGCAGCCACAGGCGCATGCGCTCAAAGTCCCCAGGTAGAGTGAGGATAAGGACAAAGATTAACGGTAAAATAAAAACACTTACAATCACGCAGACTTCGAACAAATAAACTAAAATCTTATGAGGGTGAACATGTTCGACTTTTCGGCTTCGTTTCCATTCTGTCTTCAACTCTTATAACTTACATATGTTCCTTTTGCTCCATATTGTTCACTTTCCTTTTAGTCCCCAGTCCGGATGTTTCTTTTATATATATATATATATATATATATATATATATATATATATATATATATATATATATATTTGCTTGTCTAAGGCTGGGGGATCCGGACGCGCGGTAGACAGCGCGCAGCTGCGCGGGGGCATAAGTTAGCGCACAGGGGCTTTTGGAGGGATCCATCAGCGCGCAGCTAAGTTGTGGCGGAAGTAGAGTCGTAACTCGCCGTCTTACGCGCTAACTTTCCGCGTCTTCTCAACAGCGCGGAAGACAGCGCGGAAGCCTGTATGATCCTTTTAAAGCAACGAAAAGGTATTGGAAATGTCAATGAATCCAAGTTATATGACTTGCGGTCGACAAAACATGTCTTTATAATAATAATTGAGGCCCACCAACTCCCAGCATCTCACTGGGAAATCCTCAGAAGAGACACAGGCGAAGAGAAACATAGATAACTGCAGATGTGCCAGTGGACCACCAGCCGTAATGCTAACTGCCCTCCAATACACCTTTTTCGGACCAGGACGTATCTCATGTTTCGTACCACTCACCGTCCCAGAGCGGTCTCGTCGAGGATTACATGGAACGCCAGCGATAACCCAGTTCACCCTGAGAACTGTGAGCGTGAGGATATCCATAGAAATGTCCCCGTGTCCATAGAAAGTCACCCAACCACTTGCAACATCTTTGGCGTGACTTACAGGCCACTGTCAAAAAGATCAGTCTCAACATACGCGTGACAGGCTAAAGGCAGGCGGTGAACCCCCGTCGGAGCCGATAGATGATAACAGGGGGCAATTGCCTGTTGTGCCCAACCCCCTCCCCTAGATCCGCTAGTGAACATGACTTGAATAGGTTTGAGAAAATGCACCGAATAACGGTTCGATTCGTGAATAAATTTCAAACTGAATTGCGCTGCACTTGCCGAGCCAGGCTTCCTGGGGCCTGCCCGGCTCATCTCTCCCACATTGCTCTGACTAATCCAATTTCGTGAGGCCAGTGTCCTGCTCATATAAATTTACTTGAGGTAGGTGTAACATAAAAACACATTTAGATAAAGGCAAATTACATCGTTTTCACATGTATGTCTCCTTTATGTGGAAATCCCATTTATAATGGTCACTATATAAGTATAATTGTCGTTTCTGGAAGTTTTTCCCTTTATCCGATCCGAGCACTTTTATCATCACTTCACCTCCCAGCGCGGGGCCGTGTCTTCCTCTCATCCCCTCCCCCCACAGTCGGCCAGGAAATCCGACACCGTTCAGCATTCAGCAGGCTGTAACCTATGACGCGAGTTTACTACGGCCAGAAAAGCACCGTATTCTATGGGAATTTGAGCCTTAACGTCCATTTACTAAGGTCGCCGGAGGTATTCACCGCCGCCTCGGATTGCCCTCCATGCACCGCGCTAATTCCCGCGGGCGCGGAGCTCCGCGCGATTGCTCTCTCCTGAAAATCCCTCCAAATCGCTTACGCGCTGACTTCCGCTCAAATCAGCGCGGGCGTAAGGAGAGCGCGGGCGGAAGCTACGCGCAACTGGATCCCCAAGCCTAAAAGTAGGCTTACTGAAATATTTCGGACTGTGCACGGTACAGACGGGCATAGTTACTACCGCCTGGCCACCCGTCCTGCTCTCCAAACATCAACGGCACTGACATTCAGAATATGACCCTTTTCTCCCCGGAAACAATTATTCCACAATGCGTTTTGCTTTGTACATACCAGTTTCTCGTGTACGGTAAAACTACCTACGTTGGTGTTCAGACAGGCCATACCTCTATTTAATCATAAGAAAACTGAAAACTTGCTAACACTTTCTGCGGTGGAGCAAAATTCCTGGCATTCAATCTCATCGGAGCAGCAGCAGGAAGTGATAACGCAGAACATGGGCACTATAACAGGTCTGCTGCGCGTTACTAGCCGCACTGAGTCCGCGGAGAGGGGCAGGCGGACACGGCAACAGCGGGAGGCAGCTGCGGCAGCCGAGCGATTTCAATGTCCACAGGCATCTGCTAAACCAGTCCAATCGTTGACTTTTCGGTGTTTTCCATAAACAGCATGCAATAACACCTCCCTTCGGTCTCATCAGGCATTCTGCAGAGTAGAAAGCACCCCGTAACCTCATCCTGCGGCCTCGGCCTGTGAAGCTCTGCCGCAGGAGAAGCCGATGCCAATGTGGGTTAGCCAGAAAGTTCGATTAGCGATAAGTAGGATCAGTAGAGAATTAGCAGCAAACTGTTCCTGTCACGCCTGAACTCATCCAAAACAGAAAATGATATCTCATCTGCTCAGGCGCAAGCCCACAAGGTGAAATAACCTTAATCCTGTCTGGCAAACCTGAAAGAAGCTCTGCATGCCAAATTTTGGAGAAACCGATTCAGTGTTTGCTCAGACAGAATCCATCATGCTCACTCTAGTACGCATGCGTAGGAATTTGGTGGCGACCATGCCATCATAATTGCTATCATTATGTGGACACACCCTGAGCTCCTGTACTTACGTAGCATATCCCGACGGATGAAGCGAATTTTTAGGATTCTCTACGGCTCCTACGCAGGACGGTGCAGCTACAAGGTGACATCAGTTGTTTTATTGGCTATATTAGATATTTACCCGAAAAATTGTGGCAAAATAGTCTCATTGCTTGATGAGTTAATAAGTTTTAAAAAATCACATAATTTGGATTTTTCAGGAAATAGGTTCAAGCTGACATTAAAATTTGGGTTTCACTTCGTTTCTCTTGTTTGAGTGATACTAGACCAGTTGGGTAATCTGTAAAAGCTAAATTTTAAACCGCTGCAGCGGTTTAAAATTTAGCTTTTACAGATTACCCAACTGGTCTAGTACCGCTGCAGCGGTTTAAAATTTATGAAATACTAAATATTAACTGATATTCGTGTTGGATGTGAATTTAAGGACATCTTCTGGGGTGAAAACGTATATTACTGGGTATTGGGAGGCTTCAGCACTCTTCTTTCATTTCATCACACAACTTCAATAATATGTTCAAACCGAATGGTCTTTTATGGCTGGAACCAATCCATTGCCCGATTCAGGCGGGGGAAGAGGGAAGTGTTTTTGCCCCCCCCCACCGGCCGGCAGCAAGAAATTTTAGAAGCAGTCAGCTTCCCTGTAGGCTGTGTGACGTTTTTTGTTCATCGGCTTTTTCATTTATCTATTTAGGGCCACTCCCAACATGCACACTTGCCCAATTACAGGGAGTATTGGCGTGGGTGTTCAAGGATCATCTCCACCGGGTCGGATCGGCGGACATGGAAGGCGGTTTCCCGCCGTGGGGATTGAACCCACGTTAACCCATGCTATCAGATCCGAAGACTGGCAACGAAGCCACTAGGCCACCCGGCCCCAAGTGATCAGTTTTTTTGCCGATCAGTTTGCCCCGCCCCCAAACGGACCGCCTGGATCCCCAAGTGACCTCACCTTTCTGATATGGCGATATTTTACAATGGATGAAGTGTCGTTGCTTCTATTGTTAGTTAGGAACCGGTACCTACATTTTAGATGACGTCACAAGTGAAATACCACATCAGAAATGTAGGTATGTCAGTATAAAGATTTGTTCTCTAATCGCAAGAAATCGTATGCATATTATTAAATAACAGTTTGGTCCAAACGTTGATAAGTTTTGAAGTGCTGCTTAGTAACAGTTTGGTCCATTTAACCTTATCTTATTTTATATAATTAATTTCAGATATTTTATTCGAAGAGACAGTAGCCCACCCAAGGGGGAGAGGCAGACACAGGCACCCATGGAGGGCAGAAATGAGCCCGATCTGGCTTTTAGTACCAGTTCTACTCTCACCTTGCCGCCCCTGCCCCTAGCGTGCCGCCCCTGCGTTGAAGCATTCGCCCAATATGTGATTCAAGCCGCCCCTGTTCCGAAACTGCCGCCTCCTCACCAGGGAAAGAAATCCTGCGCGTGACATGCCGCCCCCTATCAGCCTGCCGCCCCCAAAACGAAAATCCTGGGTGTACGCCTGCCAAGAGATAAATGTATGGCATAACCGACCACTGGGGGTACAAGCCACTAGGTTTGAGAGCTTATGATCCGAAGAGACGAACAAAGTAGGCTCGAGGAGACAACATGTTTGAAAAAGGTTTATGTTTTAACCAGAACAGGTCAGTCAATGCTGATCTTCACTTGATAAGTATAGCTTACAGAAGCTCAAAAGTACTGCTAATAATGCAGTTTCCATGTATTCAGGCTGAAATAATGTCCTTCGCCATAAAATATCAAGTACGCCAGTCACCCGGAGGGGCTTGGAAATCCCCAGCTTGTACCCTTTCTAATGTTCGCCACTGTTCGGCATTGAAGAAGACTCAAAATTGACACCAAATACGACACGTAAAATAAAAACGGTCTTCGCAGAAATATGTCGTACACCTAAAAGGCGTTTGCCTTGCCGCCGATGGAGAACTGCATCAGAGACCCCAACGCATGGGCTGGATTCTTACTGAGCCCGAGCGGCTTGACTTTCTAGTCAGGAAAACCGCCTTATTTTATCTAGGCTACCACCAGACGTCCTAATTAGCCCCTGTTTGATTCAGCTGATAATATTATCGATGATAAACAATTGAACTGATTAAAATGTGGATAGCATGAGATCCTATCTGCGTTTGCTGCACTAAGGCTTAAGACCAAGACTAGAAATATATAATGCTAAATACGATGATCAGAATACCGGAAATACAGCCTAATTATCAGCATGATGTTGGTAACAACTATTGGAAAACGCTTAAAGTTCAGTTTCCATAAATGATGGCAAATTTGGCCTCCCGAGTTTTTGCCAATTTCTGCCACTTTTTGCCGCTTTAAACCGGTAAAAACCGGCTGGCGGCAGAAACCCCTTTCAACTGTCAAAAATACCAACCCTGCTCCAGATATCTCGAACTAGTAACCTTTGTAATCATATTCGACTTGAATTTAAATGGGAAAATGAGTTACGAATTTGAGGGCCATTAATTTCCAGTTTTTTGTTGAATTTTTTACCGAATTGAATTTCATTGGTTAGAGAGAATAAGTGTTCTCGCGCATTTCTCTGAAACAAATTTGGATGTACGTGGGTCAGTGCCCCTCCATCAAAGCTTCCATTCACTAAAATATAGTTCAGTTATGAGGTAAAAAACTATAAGATTAGAAGCAGTTTTCCTTCATCAACGGCTTCTAAATGTCGGCCTCAATGAAGTAGATTAAATGGAAGTTCTCACACTGTCTATGCCACGCTCACCTTGGACTTGGTGATCTCGGGACCCTCGAAAGAGAACGGGTCCTTCTCGTCCGGTTTGCAGGTCATGGTGTACACTTTGGTGAGCACTGTGTTTGAGAAGAACTCGTTGGGCGAGAAGTGGAACTCCAGTGTGAAGCCCATGGGGTCCTGCTCGAGGAATGCCACCTTGATGTCCTCTAAGTGTTTGAGGATGGGCTCGTCGTGCTCCTGGATCATTTCCGCCAGCAGATCTTCGTTTTTGCACACCGTCAACCAGAACTCAGGAATTCCCTGCGAAAAAGACAAATATCTGGTTGTTATTGTAAGAACGGGGCTTAAATGGTGTTGTTGGGAAACAATGCCGGCCTGGTAGCTCAGTTGGCAAAGCGTTGAGCGCAGGCCCGCTCAGAAAATGCAGTGGAAATTCACCGGTGAAAGTTTGGATCGGTTCCCCTGAGTAACCCGGATCTCAATTTTACCCGTCGTAGATCGACTGGCAACTGACTGGCGAGAGAGTGACCTGAGCGGGGCAGCCGTCCCTGTGCTTTGTGGGACGTTAAACTTTGGCTCCCAGCAAAACCAATCATTGCAGGGATTGTTCGTTCGGATGGTGGGGTTGGAGATTCCGTGACAAGTCCCTTCGTGATTTTAGTGACACTTCAATATCCCAAAAGCTGACCCTGCGATAACTTGGACAGACCTGCGATAACTTGGACAAAGTTTATATAAAAACCACCGGCATTCCAAAGTTTAGGACAAACGATTGTGTTTCACGCAATAATCATAGAACTAAACGTGATACTCATTTATGGAAAGACTTCTCGCGGTAAATAAGAACACTTTAAAGTGGCAAAAACACATAATGCTTCACATGTTGAATTAACAAAGAATTTTGCATCATTTTGGACAAGGGTGCTAGTGATGGCATGCACTTCTCGGGATGCGTCCAAAATGACCGGCATATTCGCACGATTTCCCAGTGTTTAGGTCATCGGTTTAGGGCGCGTCCATGTTTAGAGATTCGGCAGACGCGGGTAGCTGAGCCTCCCCGCAGCCTCAGCTCGGCCATGTGGGCCGTCGCCGTCCCCCTCTGCCCACTGAAGCAGGAGGCGGGCAGGCGTGGCCTGGTAGTGTCGCATCAATATTGTCGACAGACCCAGTGTACAGGTACCGTCGCCTTGAACAGATGCAACTCACGCCCATCTGAACAGTCCAACCCGCCGCCGCACAAGCACGGCAAAGCGGGTCGGCCCTAACCAGCTGCAGTCGCCAACCTGCCAATCACACACTAACCAACAGTGAGATGTGTTGGACCGCAGCGCTGAGCTACAGAGCACCAGTGGCCCCGGAACCCCACCTACGCGCTGACCCAGCTCCAGGCACCTACCTTGGTGTTCTCGTCCATGCCGGCCGGCGGCGGTTTGGGAGGCTCCTCGAGGGATGCCTTCTCCATCTCCTCTGTCAGCTGGTCCTCCGGCGCGAACTCGCACTCGGCGTCTGTCGGCTCGTGCGCGCCCGACAGCACGGCCGTCCGCTGCGCACACGTACGGGACACCGTCAACCTCTCTCTGTCTCCCTCTCCCTACTTTTCAGAAATAACAATATTTTAGAAAAGTAAACAGACAAAAACAGCGACATAGCCCCACCCATTGGGGAAACGATAATACCTAAATCCGCACGACAACACGGGTCGTCGAATAATTCAACCAACGCATGATTCAAAATGTAAGATGGACGACATGGAGATCACAGAAGAAATTAGAATCCAGAGTGAGGAGAACAATGCAGTAGCTCTCACCTGTTCATATAGCGGCAGGTAGAGTTTGTGGTACTTGCACTCGAGCGCATGCACCTCGCGGTAGAACTCGGCCTCGATGTTGGTGGCCTTCAGCTGCAGGTTCTTCAGCGCCCGCAGGCGCCGCTTCACCGGCTTGGGCAGCGACTGCAGAGTGCAACGGTTGCAGCTCAACCCCTCACCCACTGCTCATGGCGTAGGACATAGACAGGGGCCAATCTTTGCGTGGATATTGAGGACCTGATTACGCTTCATCCAGGGAACCATGAGACCGAGATATTGGCCTCAAAAGATCGGAGCCACGCTTCTCAGCGCAGCTCTCCACGAACTAGGTCCGGCCTAGATATAGTCTGACCAGTAGCAGATAGAATGTACACAGTGCAACACCCCTCCACTAGATCGTCCCTACAGCCGGCAATACTCTTTTGATGGGAGTTAGAGCAGACTGCATATAACAAAATCCAGAAGACGTTGGTTACGTAAAGTTGGAACGGAACAATGACATTCTTTAACATTAGTGCATCGGTTGAGCTACTCTAAGAATGCTGATCACCAAGGTTGGTCTAAATCGTGATTAATGTAGGCTAGGCCAGCCCCGGAAGAGGCCGAGCCCCGTCAGGGCCGGCGGCTGACCTGGATATAGTCGGCGGGACTGCTGAGGCCGCCCAGTCGGCCCTGCAGCGCCGCCAGCACCTGCGGGTCCCGCATCAGCTGCGCCGTCCGCGAGTCCTCCTCCTCCTCCACGCTCTCCTCGGCGTCAGAGCCGGCCGCCGGCTGTTTCTCCACCGGCTCCTGGGACATGGCTGCCTCTGTCGACACACGGTTCACCGTCACCACCCGTCGTCCGCGCCACTGCAGCGGCTCTGACACTGACCGTACGTCGACAACCCAATCCAGACGCTTCAACACAACACACCTGGATGGTAACGTCACGCCTTGATGGGAGATGACAACCCTGCAGAACATACCAAAAACCAGCGTTTCATATTTCAATTGTCCTAAATTGCTTTGCTCCATAAACAGCGTTTTGTGAGCAGAATCAGCATTCGCACCATTGCCTCGTTGCGGCGCGCTCGTCGGCTCCACGCAAGGCACGTATGGCGAGCCCAGCCATATTTTTCGCTCATCTGCCCCTGCTTAGATTGCTTTAAAACGATGCTTAAGGAGGTTTTTCATGCTGGGAAAATACTGACAGACGTCAGAATACTCCACTGATTTTGAATTCAAGTTCAATCACACAATTCAATGAAGACTGAAAAAAACACTTAAAGGATGAAAATTCGAAACAATGCGAAACTATAATAGCATGAAAATTCCATAAAACACATACATACATATAAAATGAAAACTTTTCATAAGTGGAAGTTCAAGTTTTTTGCAAAGTATTGTGAGGAGGTCAAACAAAACTAATATTTATTTTCAAAAGTGTTTCATCTCGTACAAAATTAAGGTGCAATTGACCTTCCTTGGCCCTTTAACCAAATATGGCTATTTTGGAGTCTTGGAAGGAAAATTATACCTAGCATCCTTGGTTCCTCCATTTCTGGTGAGACAGCGGCAGCCCCATCAGAAATCCTGGATCCGCCCATGGCTCGCAGGGGTGGGGGTGAGGGGAGGGCGCTTTTCGGTGGGAGGGAGAAGGTGGGATGACCTATTGCGTATTCCCGGAATCCACCCAGATTTCACCCATGGTCCAGCTGTTTTTTCTATATATTTAGCTCAATTCCCAAATAAAAATATAGTTTGGAATTGATACTTGTCTAACAGGCCCGGAAAAAGACATCATAAGTAAATAATAAACAAGACGAAAGAAACGATAAAACGAAGACCCTTAAGGTCGAGCTAAACTGCTCGTTTTTTTAGCTGTTCGTTGTTTGGCCTTTTCACTTTTTAATGACGTTTTTCGTTTTGTTTGTTGTTTATTTTATGTTTCTTTCTGTGCCTGTTTGTCAAATTCCAATGCCAAGCTAAGAAATTTATTGGGAATTGAGCTAATTAGAGTAGCAAAAGCAGCGTGGCATAAGGCCGACCATGGATCATAGGCGGATTCAGGGAATATGCAACAGGTAATCCCACCTTCACCCTGAATTGGCCTGGTGCACCACCGAACTGCGCTCCCCAAGCCATGGACGAAACCGGGATTTCCAGTCGGGGGGGGCATCACCCGGCCGGATGGCACAATTCGGATCAATGGCAATGGGCGCCAGTTATGGGCGCCGCAACCATCAAGGGGGCTAATCCTGTAATCGGGATATCGATACCCGTATATTCCGGGAGAGGGGGAAGCGGCCTTTCAGGGGACGCCGTCAACCATTCAGGGGGCGCCAAGGCCCATTCGGAAGTGTCTCCTTGCTCCCCTCCTCCTGGATCCGCCATGTCAATCAGAATGTCAAAGTCCAGGCACCAAGATGTAATCACACGGTCCCAAACATACCATATATATATATATATATATATATAGTTTGTCTTTCAGACATTAGGGTATTTCACAACACAAAATGTGCAGTGCACCAAATTTTTTAAATGAACGCGGATAATTTTCCATACCACAACTAAACAGTAATAACAAAAACCGCGAAAAATGCCACCGCCAGAAAAAGACCACCCCCATATAATAGCACTCCAACTTTGGTAGACCCCCTCCCCCACGCCACGTTTCAACCCACCTCCCCTCCTCCTTCGGAGCGTGACGTAATTTCTGAACAGCCCCTTGCCATATGTCACAATATAGGCCTTCCTGCCATAACAAAAATATCATTATCAAAATGGCTTCAATCTTTAACCATTCCGCACCACCGCCTTCTACTCCAGTAATAAGAAAAAATTCCACAAACTTGTAACCAATGGTCATAAAGCAAATAAGCAAAATAGAGTTTAAATATTCAAACTTAATTAATTTTCGCTTCCCAACCACGTTTTACCATTTCTTGAAGAGACTTTTTCGTCTAAGGATGTCTTTTGCTTTTTAACAAAATTTTCACTTTCTCATTTTGAGCGCATGCGCTATCTGACTTTTAGCGTTGGCGCGCCCCTAAGCCCAAGTCATCATCATTCCCGTTTTGCGCAGTGAAGGAATGTAATGGTGCGATTTTGTTTGCAGCGCCTAATAAAGAAAAAACATCATTAAAAAGTGTGCAGTGTGCAGTGTGTTCTGCACTTCACAGTACTAACCACCCTCATGGTCTTTCTTCTAAAGAAGGATCAGACCCTAGTGGCAGAATGGTACCAGACAACTGCATACATGAGTTGATTGGGCCGTTCCCGCGGTCAGTACCGTCCTGAGGCTTCTCATGTATCTGGGATGTAAATGTTTCCTCACATGCCCCAGAGACAGCCAAAAGTTGCCCCAATCAGCAGAACATGGCAGGTTACTCAATGAAGCATTTGGGGCAGCCCAAAGCCTGAGCCTGCCCCCATAAAGGCAGAAATTTGGTTGCTTAGACAGACAATTTCCAACTAAGGGGGTATTCCTTTTTCAATGCAAGTTTTTATTTACTCCATTTTGATTGAGACCCCAGAAAATAGCATTGTGCAGCTTACCCTTGAGAACCACACATGCATGACCACTCACATACCGCAGATATGCATTCAAGACTATGCATAATTTCAAGATAACTTTATCCACATATGTGTTTAAGCGATCTCTTTTTGCCCAAGTGACATTACAACCTCTATGCCTCCAAGATGTATCGCTACTGTTCATGATATTTCAAAAGAGATATATTCAAAACAGACACTTTATTAATACTTTTGAAGCAATTTCATTCCCAAGACTATGCATAATATCAAGATAACTTTAGTCACATGTGTTTAAGCGATCTCTTTTGCCCCATTGACATTACAACCTCCATGCCTCCAAGATGTATCACTACTATTCATGATATTTCAAAAGATATATATTTAAAACAGAGCACTTTATTAATAGTTTTGAAGCAATTTCATTCCTTGCACGATCTCAAAATTTTAAGAACGCATCATAAAATTTGGAACATTTACAATACACTCGGCATAAGAAAAACCCCTTTACACCCATGCAAGGCCACACCATGGACTGGCCCTTGCTGTTGGATGGGGGGCTGACACAATTGAGAAGTCAAATCTGATGCTTCTGACAGTGCAAAAAAATCATACATACAGGGCAGTTATATTTGGAGTTAAATGACTTTTGTATAGCAAGAATTATTTCCAATTCATATTTAGAAAATTATGATTGCAGTTTTTAAAAGGCATTCATTCACTGATTTT
The DNA here is from genome assembly GCA_034440635.1 of Lepas anatifera. Lineage (NCBI taxonomy): Eukaryota > Metazoa > Arthropoda > Thecostraca > Lepadidae > Lepas > Lepas anatifera. Next base: position 797,233 of record JAOTON010001028.1, on the reverse strand, counting down.
CTTAAACATACTTAGACACTCTACTTTTAATACAAAATTTCCTTCGGCTGGTATTATTTTACCCAAATTTTGCTAGTAAAAAAATAGGACTTACGAAACAAATTAGTTTTTCCAGTGCTATTTCAACTCGCTATTGTTTCTTTTTGTTCATTCTGTCTTGTTACCCATGGTTACCCCGGCCAACCAGTGCTGCCCCAAGTGCCAGTCTGCAGAATGTGGCAGATTTCGACAAGATCTCGTTGGGGCAGCCTCGGGGCAGACCTACCGATTTGGGGCAGCCTCGGGGCAGACCTACCGATTTGGGGCAGCTTTTGGTTGAGCTTGGGGCAGAGGGGGCCTCTTGGGGCAGGAACTAGTACTTGGGGCAGCAGTCTTGTCCGGGTAATCACCGAGGGAAGAAGAAAAATAATTAAAAGAAGCAACAATCATTAGTTAAACTTGCGCTGGAAAAGCTTATTTGTCTCAAAAGTGTCATATTTGTCATCAATCGAAATATGGTTTAAAAGATACCAGATCAAGCAAATTTCTAAATGACATTAATGTTCCTGGAAGTGAAAAAGAAAATCAGGCGATGGGTGCCTTTCGAAAGCTAAATTCATAATATAAACCTAATTTTAATTACATAAAGCAATCTTAGAACTCGAAATAAAATTAGTACCGTACACGTTTATTATACACATTGCAATCGACAGCACACAACGGAACGTAAGTGAGGGAGAGCCCCACGTTCAATGGAGGCGGGACGTGTACGACGCCGGTCGGGTGGAGCTTCGGCTAATCGAGCGCAAACGTGACTCAGCGGAGAAAACGTACGTCCGAAACCCACCGAGTTTTATTTTAATTTTTGACTGCGCCGCACACCCAGCCAACAGAGAGCAATGCGTCAAACACCCTCGGGACAGAAACCGGACACGCGTGCGGTCGCTGGCAACAGAAGAAAAGCGGTGTGTTAAAGGAGTGGGCAAGGTGAAGTGCGATTTAGTTAGTGGAGGTGGGCCGCGTCCGTGACCGCCAGTTCAGCGCGAGGCCTCTTAAACAGTTATGCTCAGGAGGGCACGGACGCGGACCCGAGCGTGTGTATGTGGGTGGGCAGACTGGTGAAGGGGCGTGACGCTAACATAAATAGTGTAGGTGATCAAAACGCGTGAGTGAGGCTCAGACCAGAACGTATGAATGCTTGTGAAGGAGCGCGGCGCTGACATAAATTGTGCAGATGACCAAGATGAGTGACAGACCAAAAGTAAGGGTGGGATGGACAATGGTGGACGCGATGCACCTAGTCATCGACGTGGGTGACATAATACCTCTTCGGTCACCAATAATACCACTCCCGACATGGAGCTTGGCACACCTTAACATCGTAGAATGTAGTGCACGAGAGAATACCATGGGCCCAACGAAGGACCTCAAGCGGAAGTGCCAGCATCGGCCACATCACATCACACCCATCCACAACCAACAACAAACAACTTGCTCGTTTGAAATGTCGGTCCCTGTTCGACCCACGCGACCACCGCCATCCACCCGCCACCGTCCCCAGGCGCGAGCCGACCGACCACCACTCGACAACGGAACCCGAGATCCTGCACCAGTCCCCACGCGATGATCCCGTCGGTGTGCCGGCCCGCCCCAACCCCAAGCTGACTAGACCACGGAACCCGGTCGCTCAGAGTCGAGCTGCCTGACAGCTCCGCCACCGACCAGCCAGTCCGATGTCCCCGTGTGCGCAATCGGGATTTTTCCCTGTTATGTAGCTTTTTGGCATTTCCTCCGCTGTTTTGTTCGAAAAAGGCCGGCAAATCATGCCAGCCCCCTCCCAAAAACGAATGCCAGTCCATTATGTGAAGTCACACTGGCATAAGGGGATCTTTCTTTGCTTGGGTATTGTAAAAATATTCCAAATTTTGTGTGCTTTCATGCAAATGTGAAAAAAAAACATAAGGGAACAAAATGCTTCAGTTGGGGAAAAAATTTATTACATTTGAATATAGTTGTCAATTGAAATATTTTTAAAGTATCGATTATACGGCTTGAAAGCAGGGGCAAATGATGTCACTAGGGGAAAAGACTTTGCTTGTAAATATACCTTTGAACAAAGGTACCCTTGAAATTTTGCATCATGAATGCAAGATAGCTGCTGTACACTGAGTTTCTATTGCTTTGGTACGTGGAGGGTTGTGAGTATGTAGTCATGTTCTGGTTGGATGCAGTTTTATTTTATTTCTGGGTGTTTTGTTTAAGATGGAGTAAATAAAACTGGTATCAGTAAAAAATACCCCAACCCCCGTTGGAGGAATCTGCCCCAGCAACAAAGTTTCTGCCCCAATTGGGGCAGGCTTTGGGCTGCCCCAATCGCCTCGTCAAGTTGCCTGCCACGTTCTGCAGACTGGCCCAAGTTTAGGTACCTGCCAAGAGTGCTCTTTCTCTACCCCCAAAACGAGATCTCATTGAAACCAGACACATTATGCAAACTAGCTCAAAAGCTGCTCCAAGATTTTGTTGAAAACTGCCATGTTCTGCACGCTAAAGCTCCATGTACACAAAAAATGCAACATTTCCTCTTGAAATTTAACAGTCCTTACACTGTTGAATTAATACGGAAGTAAGTGATGCAGGTGCACGGCTTGTTAACCGTTGCTAGCCAGTCTGCAAAGTGCGGCAGCAGGCCAGACGAGTCGCACCAGCCATCCAAAATTCTTGCACCAAAAATATTTGCCCCAATCTGACATGTCCCAGTGAAAAAACACATCCACTCCTACCCACACCGTGCAATGCTACCTCTCTTATTAGTTAGTTAAGGAATTTTTAGAAGGCCCCCTCCTGTGTCTTTATAAACATTCAGCCATTATATGTTTGGTTTTTGGTGTCATCTTCCTCGCACCAGTCTCACAAATTCGCACCAAGTTGATAAAATTCGCACCACTCGCTCCTATCTCCAAGGGCACTCACACCGACGAGATCTCATCATAAATGCCACTTTGCACACTGGGTTGTTAACATGTGCCTGCCCTCCATCTATGGGTATAACTGAAGGAAAGGGTTGAAAACCATATCTCTTACGTGTCTAAGTGATTAATTTGTCTTCCTTCAGAATTACATCTGTGCATAGGGGAAAACACCGAATTTCGGACAGTCCAGAAATTCGGACACTCTTTGTTTGCTCACTAAACTGAAGAAAACCTGGTGGCGAATGTTGTTTATGCCTACATGAGCTGACAGCGCCTTTTTTCTTCTTTCTAATGGACCCTAAATAGCTTAGCTGGCTCTGATTAGCCACCTGAATTTGTAGGGGTGTCCTGGAAGAGGTGACAATTTGCCTATTACGGCTCCGTGGCCTAGTGAACCGGTAGTGCCGACTCTTTGCTTCAGATACCCGGTCACAAGCGAAATGTTCGCCTTCGGCGTGTGAAAGTATGTTCAGTGTTACAAGAAGGTATTAGAATTTCTTTGTAATGCTCTATGAGCTTGTTTTTATGTTTATTTTATGTGTTAGACGGCATTTTTGTGGGTGTCCGAGTTTACCACCAAATTTTTACCAGGCTTTTTCAGACAGTGGTGTCTAATATTTCAACCATGCAAATTTATGGTGTATTTAAATTCGGACTAAACATTTTTGCTCTATTTTTAAAGCAATCTTTCTTTTTTTGTTCGATTTCTCCCATTACAGAGAGTTTGCAATTATATTGTTCATGGATCGGAGGTTTATTTAAAAAAGGCTGGGGTCGTAATGGGGGCTAAGTGGACTAGGGATTAAGGTGACAGGGGTACTGAGACGAATACACAGCGCTCCACACTGCACCCTCTGCGCAATAGCATAGCCCGGAACAAGTGGCGAATACAAGAGAGGTTAGGGGGCTCAACCCCCCCCAGAAATGTTCGAGTGCCTATTGTTGATACATAAGCGAAGGCTCGTCCGAGGCAATGGCGAGGAGGCTCGAGCCCCCTGGCCCCCCGGAAAAGTCCTGGATCCGCCAATTGACCGGCACATTTGGGCTTGCCCCAGTCCCTCCCCTCTCCCAGTATGCTGTCCCCACAGTGCGATTTTGTACTCCATGGTGGATTGAACTTATAAATGACGTTTGTGAGACCAGAACGGTGCTACCTTTTAGCGGAAGTGGCGTGTCACCTTGGACTAAAAACAATGTCCCCTCATGGGCGAATCCGAGGGAAAGGGGCAAGGCATCTATGAGGCACCCCTTGAAATTTCTCCCACGCCCCCTCCCCGTACGAGGCATCGCTCTGGACTTCCGAGTGGGGTGCTGGAGCCAACGTGCATGCGTTTTGGGGGGCGGGCAAGTAATTAACCCGCGCCCACGGGGGGGCACTTGCCCCACCGGGGGCATCGATGGCCCCCTCTAACTCGAAAATATGGGCGTTAGCGCAAATCTGCAAAGTGCAATAGAAAGCTCGCGTGAATTCAGTAAGAAATTATTTCGCATGTTTTAGTGCTCAGGTCAATGGTTTGACCTCCAGAGGTCAAATTAGTCAAGATCGGCTATTTTCACTCAAATATGCAATGATTAAGCAAACTGGGCATAACTCTTATGTCATTAGAGCTATTGAGGCCTGGTAAAGTACATTTATAGCAAATTGCCAGTACTTTTCCGCTATGTGGAACGTACAGACCTCCCGCCAGTGGTTTGACCGCCAGAGGTCACCTCGTGACCTAATATGACCTGAGGTCACGAAAGGTCAAAAAGTAACCTTGCCGTATATCAAATGAAAGCCAGTGACAAGACAAACACGATGGTGTTTGTTTCACCGCTCTAGCTCAATTAGGTCAAAAGTTATTGTCAAAATACTGTTTTTGACCTCTGGTGACCTTGGATGACCTGAAAAGTCAAAGGGCAAATATGACCCCTGGGATCCGTGAAAGGGTGTCAAAAACGTTGTTCTGAGCAGTCTGAGTATTTGCAATCATTTTGCTGCTTTTATATCATGAAATAGCTTTTCCCCATGCTTTTCCAATGGGAGAGGTCGCCTCGTGACCGACCTCAGGGCACGAAATCGAAAAATCCCGGATATACACCTTGTAGACCCTGGAGGGGTCATGAAGTGTAGGAAGTTTCAAAGATCGACTTTGAAATGTAGCTCTTACAGAGCCTAAAGGTGAAGTGAGGTGACCTTGGTTGACCTCGTCTGGTGACCTGACCTTGGGTGACCGGGTAAAATTTCAGGGATGATGGGAAAATGATGCAGTGAGAGGTAGAGCCCTCAACCGCGGTGCTGCGCCTCGTCGTTTTCTGCTATCCCGGAAAAACCTTAGGGGGCCATCGATGGCCCCCGGTGGGGCGAGGGTTAAGCCTTGTGTTTACTTAAGCCAAGAATCTTAGCTGGTATTTAAAGCCAAAATGGGGGGGGGCACACCCATCTATCCCAGTAAAGAAAGAAGGAGACAAGATCCTTGTGACAACATGCCTAGGAAGCAGGACACTTGCTGACCGGATCGACCTCATGCCCCTGAAATGTTAATGGCGCCTCCAGAAAGTTCAAGGCGTCCCTGAAATTTCGTCTCCCCCCAGGATTCCAGTATCAAGGTCCCCATGATGAGATTTGACACTCGAATGTAATGTTTTGGCGCCCACTCGAAGATATTTTACGCCCTATGGTCCGGCCGGCGCCTCCCCCTCCCCTGACCGTATGCCCCTCTAATCGGAAATCCTGGACTGCATATGATTTTACCTATCTCACCTCTTTTTGGAAACCACAAAGCTTGTCATTGTTAATGTGGTTGGGTCGGAAACATTGTGATTTTATGAAAACATTACCTCAATAATTTCTGTCCGTAGCTCCCAAAGTGTCCAAAGGTGATGTCTGGGTTCCAGTCTGAGATGAGGTTTGCATCTCTATATTCTATAACTAGAACAGAAATAGTGTATTGATTGTGATTTCTAAAAATACAGTGTTTGGGACTTAAAATGTGCTTATTGAAAGAAATAAGTGGAATTTTTTTTAAAATCTGACCTAAACATTTTGTCCGGAATTCCGTAGTTTTTCATTGTTGTGTCCGAAATTACCGACAGAGCCACATTGCCGTCCGATATTCCGGCTGTAAGTGGACACCGCGGGCGTGACACTCTAAAGTGTTTTTAACAAATTAATGAGAGGTGTTGAAGGTGGGGAATTGTTCGAAATACTCTATCCATTATTTTTCAACACATGTTTACCAAGTTCCAGTTCCATCAAGCCCTGCACAGTAGACCATGCAACGTTTTTCAGCGCCAAGTGCTTAAGTGTCCGTAATTCGGTGCATTCCCCTATTGCGCACACCAGTATTACCACATACCACTCTTCCCACCAAGCTTGGCCAGATACCCATCCCAAAATCATGTTTGATGCTGATTCATCATGCACAGCCCACGTTGATGTGAGTGATGACAGCTCCATGTTTTCCAGTCTGCAAAGCATGGCAGCAGGCCAGACGAGTCGCGCCAACCATCCAAAATTATCACACCACTGGCCTAAAAAATTTGCACCAATCTGCCATACATACCAGGGAGAAAAACGCACACATTCATACCCACACAATGCAATACTACCTCTCGTCCAGTGTGCAAAGTATGGCATTTTCGATGAGATATCGTTGGTGCGAGTGCCCTTGGAGACAAGAGCGAGTGGTGCAAATTTTATAAACCTGGTGCGAATTTGTGAGACTGGTGCGAGGAAGGTGACACTAAAAACCAAACATATAATGCCTGAATGCTTATAAAGACACAGTAGGGAGCCTAATAAAAAATTCTTAACTAACTAACCAATAAGATAGGTAGCATTGCATTCTGTCGGTAGGAATGGGTGCATTTTTCTCACTGATATAAGGCAGATTGGTGCAAATTTTTGGTGGCTGGCAGTACGAGAATTTTAGACGACTGGTGTGACTCGTCTGGCCTGCTGCCATACTTTGCAGACTGGCCTCTTGTATTAGTTAGTTAAGGACTTTTTATTTATATGGACCCGTCCTGTGTCTTCATAACTATTTAGCCATAATTTATTGGGGGGTTTTCAGTGTCGCGTTCCTTGCACCAGTCTTGCGAATTCACACCAGTTAGATAAAATTCACAACACTCGCTCATGTCTCCAAGGGCACTCGCACCCACGAGACCTCATCGAAAATGCCATACTTTGTACACTGGCTTGTTTTGAAAAACTTCAGCTTTATTTGATTTATTTCCCTTCCCAATGCATCAGTGCATTAAAATATAAGATGTATTGTTCAAAAGTTATATATTCCTAATTCATTCACCACAGATATTTTGAGGATAGAGGACTTCAAATTCGATTAACCCTCACTCCGCCCTCGTCGAAGTGCGGGAGACGAGGAGGGCGAATGCGTCAACAATCACCATCAAATAACAATAAAGATCCATGGCTTTGTAGGCAACGAAACGATCTCAGAGTATGATGGCTATATTACCTCACCTAAAAATATTTGCCCAAATCAGAAAATATATCAAAACCCATCTTACCTGTGACTGCCGACAGTTCCCGCCACGCTCGTTCCACGGGCCGGGTATGAAAGGAAGTATCACTATGGCAACAAGTAGAAAGCAGTTAGTAAATTAAATATTTTGTTCTATGCATTGAAAGACAACTGGTGGGAAAACTAAGCCGAGGAAATTATACCCTCAATGTATCGTATTTTTGAAAAATTGCTCCTGGTTTGATTGAATAACTCCTAATTTTAGTGAATGAGTCATCGGCTGCTAGTAACCCGCAAATTACAAGGCCAGATAGAGATGCCACCTGCGACATGTGCCGGAAGAAAATGGCAAATGAGAAGTCCGTGCAAGGGATCCAGACTAAGGAGCGGTGTTGGAAATAACCCTCCGTTGGGCTTTGGTCTCAGGGAAGCAGGATGGGTCCAAAAGTTGGTCTTCGGGACCCCAAGAGTTGATATCGGGGGTCCAAGTGTTGGCCCGGGAGGCCCAGAGCTGGTCTCGCCCCAAATATGCACCGTCCCCATTGGCGGATCTAGGAGTGATTTTCGAAGGAGGCCACACTAACGTTTTGGGGAGGGGGGCATTGATAATAGAATCGCAAAAACAGTATTTTTAAAGAAAAAAGCTTAAGTTGGGTTCATTTGGGGGAAGCAAACTGTACTATTTTAAGCTTTGGAGGGGGCCCGGCCCCTTTGGCCCCCTTGGATCCGCAAGGTCGTTCCCCATTCCCCGGCTGAGGGAACTCTTGATCCACCCAGATACAGATTTCCAGACCTTACGAATTGTTTCTTTATTTGCAAGCAAATAAAACACACGCAACTTACACACAGCGGCGGCGTGACGTTTTCGTCCAAGATGGTATGTACCTACATACCTTCAGGGGCGCAACCAAAACTTTGGTATGGGAGGCACAACACCTTACACTGAAAAACAAATTTGACCACCTATCACCCTCTGACCAGCTGCGCTACCCAGGGGCATAGCCAGGATTTAGCTCAGGGGCACGGGTGGAGAATTGTTTTGAAAGTTACCCCGGCCGGCGGCCGATGCCTGGCCAGTGGCGGATCCAGCGCACCTGTTTGTGGGGGGGCAAAAAAAATAACCAGGGCTCGTCGACCGGGGGTGCGTGGGGTGGGAAACTACGTTGGCGTGGCTTTTATTGTGTCCACGGGGGGTGGGGTGTGAAGTGGTGTTGGCGTGTGGTGTTGGCTTTTGTGTCGTCGATCGGGAGAGAGGGGGGCGCTAATTTGTATTGCTAGTCCCCCACATATTTTTTGGAGGAAGGCTAGGCCCATTTTGCCCCCTGGATCCGCCAGCCTGCCTTGCATGCTTCCAGTGTACCTACGTACTCCAGAGGAAGAAAAAAATGGGCAGTTTCCCCGCCCAAACTGCCATGCCTATTGCTAAGGTCAGCTGTGGAGGTCCACATTAGTCCATTGAAAAACAAAAGAACACAAAACAGACAACAAAAAAGTAAAGACGAAACACAAAATCCCGTTTTATTTTCGATAACAACTTGTATGATCTTTTGAGGCAATGAATGGCCGCAAAAAGGTATTCCTGGAAAGGGACACGGTAAATGGCATGGACAAAAAATATCGGCACGATGACGAGGAAGAAGGACATCCTCGGGCGTATGTTGACTTGATGCTGATGTTAGTGCTGGGATACCCATCTAGGGCGCGGCTGATCGGAGACTTCCTGCAGAATAAACAAATTATGATAAGATAGTTATTTTACTACTAAGTGAACAGGCAGCGTCGGATAATATCACGATGGCCTTAGTTTCAGCTGAAACCTGGATGGGCTTTTGTTGGGGTTTAACGACGCACCAACTGCCAGGGTCATACGGCTGAATGTACTTTTGAAGATGTGCATTCACATGTAGTTAAGATCAAATAAACACGTGGTTTACTTTACTTTCCTAAAGACACGCGAAAAAGCCCTCTGAACAAAATAAATCGCGGAGTAAATACCAGACATTAAGTATTAAATATAGCGTGATTTCATGTTTATATCATGCTATCAAGGCCTGCATTAAATTATTATTGTAGTTTATCTAAAATGGGCAATGAGTCACAGTTTTCAATGCACGCTCAATGTATGCACATTTCAATGTACTCGAGACGTGGTGGCAGAGGAGGTTGACTGGACTGACAAACTGGAAAAAGGCGAATGAAAATTAAATAGAAAGGAAGAGACCAAATGGGCTGCCAACTAAAACACTCAATCTGGATGTTGTGAATCAAATGGGAAATTGTTCCATCTACACAAACTGATAAAACATGGAACAATGTACGTGAGTTGTGATATCAAACTTAAAATAACCGCCCTTGCCCTAAGTCCCTAGCAGGTAGCCGTGCAGACTATTATGAATAATGTCATCATAAATTATATCAAATCATCCTCAGTACAAACCTTTTATGACAATCCATTTGCTTTTACTGACGTCCCCCCCAAAAACGTTTAGTTTTCGACATTTTTATTATTTAATAAACGTAATGCCTCACCAGTGTCCTGAAATTACTTTTCTGCAGAGTGTGGGATGTCAAAATTCAGGGAAAAAGAGGTCAAAATGAATAGACAAAAAAGGGGAAAAGCAAATGTAGGATCAAAATATCTCGAAAAACAAGTACATGTACTAAAAATACATGTACTAAAACATCATATGCACATAAAATGCAAAAAATACGGAATGAAGAATATTAAAATTAACTGTATTAACAGAAGTTAAACCATTTTGAGAAACCCACAAATCCAACTCCTGCCGAGTTCAGCATATTTTCCAAAACAAAAGCATCAGAAACGTACAAGGGAATACATTAATAAGGTGCAAACCTACCGTATTAAGATAAAAGTAAAGCAAAGTCTGGAATACCTACCTACCAAAACAATACCCCGAGTGAGGTAAGTCTTGCTTTAGAACCTTTAACAAGCTGAAATGTCTGAAAGGCAGGGAGAATTCCAAAATTTGTCCGTTTCAACAAAATATTTTCAAACAAACGTATTTTTGAGATTATATCTACATCAACGGGATTCACTCCCTCTGTTTTCACTTGCATTCATGGAGAAATTGCAGCATGCAATCACAATAAAAAGCTTAAGCCATAAGCTGCTTAAGCCACTTAGCTGCTTAAGCCATAAGACATACGACACTGGCTACTTAAAACACTTACCAACTCTCAAACGTACGCACGCCTGAGCTTCGATGGACACCCTGCATGTAATCCAGAAACGTACACAAACACTAATCTCAACTGCGGCAAATTAAATTTCACAATGCTGAGAAAGAGACATCTAGCGTCAAATTCAGGCCAGCCTGTCAACACCGGTTGCCAAGTACGGTTTTTCTAATGCGAGTAAACTGACCAGGCAGGCCCCTGAGCGTGAAAAGGATGTCGAAACTCTCCACCTTTAAATCACGCAGAGATTCGGCGTTTGTAAAGGAAAAAACTAATTTTACCTTAATCTTTTGTTATTTTTCTAAAAACATCCTGAAATTCATGTAAATATTTTTGCTGCCTTTGGAGATATTCCGAGAAATACGTAGAGGTGCAATTTTCATGATCCGTGATGACTCCCTCTTTAGGTATTATTTATTTAAAAACTATTGAATAAATATCCAATATTGGGATCGTTTTATTAAACCAAGACAGTCAAATTTTCAATTTTATATATTTTATATCACAAAAACATCTTAAAACTAAAGTATTCCTTTTTAATGTCAAGGATGTCGAAATTATTTAGCGATGTTTGCATTGTTCCACTCAAAATTCCGAGCGACATGACCCAAAATATGGCTAACCAATATTTTTTCGAATAGAAAATGTTCTGATTTCATATTCCGGGTACTCTCAAAAGTTTCTTTTGCACAGAGACTTCAAAAATTAAGGTTATAAATCACCCTGACCCTCGCGATTTCTAAGGATGTCGAAATTCAGTCGTAGGGAGCTGACGTCATCAAACTATATATTACGTCAGTAGCACTACATTTCAAGGCCTTGGGCCTTGGTTAGAAGGAGCAATCAATCAATCAATCAATGGCTTTTTATTAGGCGTTCTGTGCATAGCACCTTTGCCCGCCTCTAATAGAAGGAGCCTCCAAGAATGGTGTGGTATATGCGGTGACGATTGTTTTGGTTTCGAGCAACGTGAATGTCATGATGTCTCATACCAGCTTAACCCTCGCCCCACGGGGGGGCCATCGATGGCCCCCCTAAGGTTTTTCCGGGATAGCAGAAAAACGACGAGGCGCAGCACCGCGGTTGAGGGCTCTACCTCTCACTGCATCATTTTCCCATCATCCCTGAAATTTTTTACCCCGGGTCACCCAAGGTCAGGTCACCAGACGAGGTCAACCAAGGTCACCTCACTTCACCTTTAGAGCTCTGTAAGAGCTACATTTCAAAGTCGATCGATTTGAAACTTCCTACACTTCATGACCTCTCTAGGGTCTACAAGGTGTATATCCGGGATTTTTTCGATTTCGTGCCCTGAGGTCAGGTCACGAGGCGACCTCTCCCATTGGAAAAGCATGGGGAAAAGCTATTTCATGATATAAAAGCCACAAAAATGATTGCAAATACTCAGACTGCTCAGAACAACGTTTTTGGACATCCTTTCACGGATCCCAGGGGTCATATTTGCCCTTTGACTTTTCCAAGGTCATCCAAGGTCACCAGAGGTCAAAAACAGTATTTTGACAATAACTTTTGACCTAATTGAGCTAGAGCGGTGAAACAAACACCATCGTGTTTGTCTTGTCACTGGCTTTCATTTGATATACGGCAAGGTCACTTTTTGACCTTTCGTGACCTCAGGTCATATTAGGTCACGAGGTGACCTCTGGCGGTCAAACCACTGGCGGGAGGTCTTTACGTTCCACATAGCGGAAAAAGTACTGGCAATTTGCTATCAAATGTACTTTTACCAGGTCTCAATAGCTCTAATGACATAAGAGTTATGCCCAGTTTGCTTAATCATTGCATATTTGAGTGAAAATAGCCGATCTTGACCTAATTTGACCTCTGGAGGTCAAACCATTGACCTGAGCACTAAAACATGCGAAGTAATTTCTTACTGAATTCACGCGAGCTTTCTATTGCACTTTGCAGATTTGCGCTAACGCCCATATTTTCGGAGTTAGAGGGGGGCCATCGATGGCCCCCCGGTGGGGCGAAGGTGGCGCCGGACCCCCGGTGGGGCGCGGGTTAAGCCTCAGGCAGTTTTCACCATCAGTTTCGGCTAGCAAAATTACGAGTAATATTTCTGGTTTTTAATTTGTCCCAGGACTTCAATTGTTCAATGGTACCGCGAGTCAGCATTGCTGCTAGTCATCACGCTTATTTTGAATTTAGCGATATGTTTAAGACGAAAGCGTACATCCCAAGCGTGTGAGGCGGGGGTGCTTTTGTTGTTAAAAGAGGAGAGAGTTGGAAAAGAGTGTGGTTTATAAAGTGGGGTATATTATTAGTAGTCGTACTTTATTAGGTAGTACGCTAAGAGACGTGAGGGGTCGATGGCCGACACGGACTTTATGTTTCTTCTTATATGGTTGATTCAGCTTATTGCATCTCCCGTTTAGACATGCTGTCTGTCAGGCATTATCTTTCACATTCTGTGAGGTCTCCGTGTGCTTGTGAAGAAGCAATTGTTAGGAATGTTCTCTTTTACAGGGTTTTGTCCTTTCGAGCATTCATTGTAAAATATTCCTGCTAGAATCCTTCAGTATTCAAACTTCCTTCTCTCCAAAGATGAATGCTGTGTTATATTTTGACATGGAATCAGTCCTGACGGGACTGTTAAAAGAATGCTCCTTTCCATATGAAGGCAATAGTTTCACAAAGCTAGTGTTGCAGCATCTTTATCGAATGGTATGTTGGCTTCAGTTACTGGTCTGGCCCTGTTACCATTCTTCAACTTCTGAAACAAGGAAACTGATAGTGCTGCATTTTTATTCATTTAGATCCATACATGTATTCGCGACAACAGCAACAAGCAACAAAAGACCATGCAGTACATGTTAACACAAGGCTAAAAACCAGTAGGAGATGCAAATAAGGGCACACTAAAAAGTTATTCTTGAGGCCACCACCTCGCAAGCTGATAATGCTGCAAGCCAATGATTCTGGTGATTTTGTTTAGGATGTCAAAATTCAAGATTTAGGATGTCAAAATTGATCAAGTCTGGGTGTGGGTTTCCACGCAAAATTCCCAATTTCAGGACGCTGTGCCTCACCTTTCTCTTCGATGCTTGCTTAAAAAGAATGCCTCCAAAGTCTTTTGCCGCTTCATCTTTACTGAACGTAGGGGAAGGATGTGACCTATAAAGAAAAATGGATTCGTGATAGGTAGGATGTCTCAAAACACCAGACACTCGTTACTCCTTCTTGTCTCTGTCAGATAGCTGTGGAAATATGGGAACGGTTAAGTAGGTGCAGGGAAGCAAGATAATATTAGCTAAAATTAAAATGCATCCATCAATAGGTATTATGTAGGTACATATTGTTTGTAAATGCATCTTCGATTTATTGTAAAATCTGACCATACTAACCGTAAATTTTGACATTCTGCAGCATTAACAAGGAATCCAAAAGTTACCCCGGCCACGCCGGGGTAACTTGAAAGTTACCCCGGCCATGGCCGGGGTGGCCGGGGCATATTCTCCACCCATGCTCAGGGGAGCTGCGCCCCGAAAAGGGCACCTACGACAGCGCCAAAAGGGCCCTGATGGGTAAAAAGGGCCCTGCTTTTTTACAAAATAGAGTGCTGAAGAGGGCTTAAGAGGGCCCTGTCTGGTATGAAATTTCAAGCTTATCCACACAGAGCATAGTGCAGGCCAGCCGCGCTTCATGAGGCCCGTGTCCTCAGGGGGGCGGCTGGGACAGCCGCCCCTCCCTTGGCTACGCCCCTGGTGCTACCACATTTTGAGGTCGTAAAAGCAGCACTATACGACATTGGAACGATTAGAACTAACCGAAACACGTCGTAATCCCGAACACCTGCGGCCGGTACTACGTTGAAAGGTCGTTCAAACTAGTGCAGGTGGTGGTAAATGATCACCTCATGTTGGCTGGAGGTAGTTCAGCGGAACGACCCTGCTCCCACCGGGACGGACTAAAAGGCCGATGGACCGTGCAGATGGACCAATACAGAAAAAAACAGGACATATAGAGAAAAACGGTTTTCATTATACAAATTAGCGCTAAAAATAAGAGATACAGTTTTATTTTCAACCCAAAATTTGACCTATATAGGCAAAAATTTGACCTATACTCCAGATTCTAGAGGTTTTATTTGCAGATGAACCGTGCAGATGGACCAATACAGCCAAAACCAGATAAGATAAAGAAAAACGGTTTTCACCTTCAGAATCAGCGCCAAAAATAAGGGATACAGTTTTCTTTTCATCACTCTCCGTTACGCCAGTGTGACAAAATCTCACTTTTTGGGCAAATTTCAGCTGTTGATGGACCAATACAGCCAAAACCTGGCAACGTAGAGCAAAACGGTTTTCACCATCAGAATCAGCGCCAAAAATAAGGGATACAGTTTGGTTTGCGTCACGCCCCGTCACGCACTTCTCTAAATAATTGCTTAGACACAAGAAATCTGGAGGTTTTTGATCTGCAGAGGGACCAATACAGCCAAAACCAGGACAGGTAGAGCAAAACGGTTTTCACCATCAGAATCAGCGCCAAAAATAAGGGATACAGTTTGGTTTCCGTCACACCCCGTCACGCGCTTCTCTATATAATTGCCTAGACACAAGAAATCTGGAGGTTTTTGGTTTGCAGATGGACCAATACAGCCAAAACCAGCAAAGGTAGAGCAAAACAGTTTTCACCATCAGAATCAGCGCCAAAAATAAGGGATACAGTTTGGTTTGCGTCACGCCCCGTCACGCCCTTGTTTACAAAATTGCTTAGAGACAAGAAATCTGGAGGTTTTTGATCTGCAGAGGGACCAATACAGCCAAAACCAGGACAGGTAGAGCAAAACGGTTTTCACCATGAGAATCAGCGCCAAAAATAAGGGATACAGTTTGGTTTGCGTCACGCCCCGTCACGCACTTCTCTAAATAATTGCTTAGACACAAGAAATCTGGAGGTTTTTGATCTGCAGAGGGACCAATACAGCCAAAACCAGGAAAGGTAGAGCAAAACGGTTTTCACCATCAGAATCAGCGCCAAAAATAAGGGATACAGTTTGGTTTCCGTCACACCCCGTCACGCACTTCTCTATATAATTGCCTAGACACAAGAAATCTGGAGGTTTTTGGTTTGCAGATGGACCAATACAGCCAAAACCAGCAATTGTTGAGCAAAACAGTTTTCACCATCAGAATCAGCGCCAAAAATAAGGGATACAGTTTGGTTTGCGTCACGCCCCGTCACGCACTTCTCTAAATAATTGCTTAGACACAAGAAATCTGGAGGTTTTTGATCTGCAGAGGGACCAATACAGCCAAAACCAGGAAAGGTAGAGCAAAACGGTTTTCACCATCAGAATCAGCGCCAAAAATAAGGGATACAGTTTGGTTTCCGTCACACCCCGTCACGCGCTTCTCTATATAATTGCCTAGACACAAGAAATCTGGAGGTTTTTGATCTGCAGAGGGACCAATACAGCCAAAACCAGGAAAGGTAGAGCAAAACGGTTTTCACCATCAGAATCAGCGCCAAAAATAAGGGATACAGTTTGGTTTGCGTCACGCCCCGTCACGCGCTTCTCTATATAATTGCCTAGACACAAGAAATCTGGAGGTTTTTGGTCTGCAGATGGACCAATACAGCCAAAACCAACAAAGGTAGAGCAAAACAGTTTTCACCATCAGAATCAGCGCCAAAAATAAGGGATACAGTTTGGTTTGCGTCACGCCCCGTCACGCCCTTGTTTACAAAATTGCTTAGAGACAAGAAATCTGGAGGTTTTTGATCTGCAGAGGGACCAATACAGCCAAAACCAGGACAGGTAGAGCAAAACGGTTTTCACCATGAGAATCAGCGCCAAAAATAAGGGATACAGTTTGGTTTGCGTCACGCCCCGTCACGCACTTCTCTACATAATTGCTTAGACACAAGAAATCTGGAGGTTTTTGATCTGCAGAGGGACCAATACAGCCAAAACCAGGACAGGTAGAGCAAAACAGTTTTCGCCATCAGAATCAGCGCCAAAAATAAGGGATACAGTTTGGTTTGCGTCACGCCCCGTCACGCACTTCTCTACATAATTGCTTAGACATAAGAAATCTGAAGGTTTTTGATCTGCAGAGGGACCAATACAGCCAAAACCAGGAAAGGTAGAGCAAAACAGATTTCACCATCAGAATCAGCGCCAAAATTAAGGGATACAGCTTGGTTTGCGTCACGCCCCGTCACGCCCTTGCTTACAAAATTGCTTAGACACAAGAAATCTGGAGGTTTTTGATCTGCAGAGGGACCAATACAGCCAAAACCAGGACAGGTAGAGCAAAACGGTTTTCACCATCAGAATCAGCGCCAAAAATAAGGGATACAGTTTGGCTTGCGTCACGCCCCGTCACGCACTTCTCTACATAATTGCTTAGACACAAGAAATCTGGAGGTTTTTGATCTGCAGAGGGACCAATACAGCCAAAACCAGGACAGGTAGAGCAAAACGGTTTTCGCCATCAGAATCAGCGCCAAAAATAAGGGATACTGTTTGGTTTGCGCCACGCCCCGTCACGCACTTCTCTACATAATTGCTTAGACACAAGAAATCTGGAGGTTTTTGATCTGCAGAGGGACCAATACAGCCAAAACCAGGAAAGGTAGAGCAAAACGGTTTTCACCATCAGAATCAGCGCCAAAAATAAGGGATACAGTTTGGTTTCCGTCACACCCCGTCACGCGCTTCTCTACATAATTGCCTAGACACAAGAAATCTGGAGATTTTTGGTCTGCAGAGGGACTAATATAGCCAAAACCAGGACAGGTAGAGCAAAACGGTTTTCACCATCAGAATCAGCGCCAAAAATAAGGGATACAGTTTGGTTTGCATCACGCCCCGTCACGCCCTTGTTTACAACATTGCTTAGACACAAGAAATCTGGAGGTTTTTGATCTGCAGAGGGTCCAATACAGCCAAAACCAGGACAGGTAGAGCAAAAGGGTTTTCACCATCAGAATCAGCGCCAAAAATAAGGGATACAGTTTGGTTTGCGTCACGCCCCGTCACGCCCTTGTTTACAACATTGCTTAGACTCAAGAAATCTGGAGGTTTTTGATCTGCAGAGGGACCAATACAGCCAAAACCAGGCAACGTAGAGCAAAACGGTTTTCACCATCAGAATCAGCGCCAAAAATAAGGGATACAGTATGGTTTGCGTCACGCTCTGTCACGCACTTCTCTACATAATTGCTTAGACACAAGAAATCTGGAGGTTTTTGATCTGCAGAGGGACCAATTTAGCCAAAACCAGGAAAGGTAGAGCAAAACGGTTTTCACCATCAGAATCAGCGCCAAAAATAAGGGATACAGTTTGGTTTCCGTCACACCCCGTCCCGCGCTTCTCTATAAAATTGCCTAGACACAAGAAATCTGGAGGTTTTTGATCTGCAGAGGGACCAATACAGCCAAAACCAGGAAACGTAGAGCAAAACGGGTTTCACCATCAGAATCAGCGCCAAAAATAAGGGATACAATGTGGTTTGCGTCACGGCTGTTTTGGCTGTATTGGTCCCTCTGCCGATCAGAAACCTCCAGATTTCTTGTGTCTAAGCAATTATGTAGAGAAGTGCGTGACGGGGCGTGACGCAAACCAAACTGTATCCCCTTATTTTTGGCGCTGATTCTCATGGTGAAAACCGTTTTGCTCTACCTGTCCTGGTTTTGGCTGTATTGGTCCCTCTGCAGATCAAAACCTCCAGATTTCTTGTCTCTAAGCAATTTTGTAAACAAGGGCGTGACGGGGCTTGACGCAAACCAAACTGTATCCCTTATTTTTGGCGCTGATTCTCATGGTGAAAACCGTTTTGCTCTACCTGTCCTGGTTTTGGCTGTATTAGTCCCTCTGCAGATCAAAACCTCCAGATTTCTTGTCTCTAAGCAATTTTGTAAACAAGGGCGTGACGGGGCGTGACACAAACCAAACTGTATCCCTTATTTTTGGCGCTGATTCTGATGGTGAAAACTGTTTTGCTCTACCTTTCCTGGTTTTGGCTGTATTGGTCCATCTGCAGACCAAAACCCTCCAGATTTCTTGTGTCTAGGCAATTATATAGAGAAGCGCGTGACGGGGTGTGACGGAAACCAAACTGTATCCCTTATTTTTGGCGCTGATTCTGATGGTGAAAACCGTTTTGCTCTACCTTTCCTGGTTTTGGCTGTATTGGTCCCTCTGCAGATAAAAATCCTCCAGATTTCTTGTGTCTAAGCAATTATTTAGAGAAGTGCGTGACGGGGCGTGACGCAAACCAAACTGTATCCCTTATTTTTGGCGCTGATTCTGATGGTGAAAACCGTTTTGCTCTACCTGTCCTGGTTTTGGCTGTATTGGTCCATCTGCAGACCAAAAACCTCCAGATTTCTTGTGTCTAGGCAATTATTTAGAGAAGTGCGTGACGGGGCGTGACGCAAACCAAACTGTATCCCTTATTTTTGGCGCTGATTCTGATGGTGAAAACCGTTTTGCTCTACCTGTCCTGGTTTTGGCTGTATTGGTCCATCTGCAGACCAAAAACCTCCAGATTTCTTGTGTCTAGGCAATTATGTAGAGAAGCGCGTGACGGGGTGTGACGGAAACCAAACTGTATCCCTTATTTTTGGCGCTGATTCTGATGGTGAAAACCGTTTTGCTCTACCTTGCCTGGTTTTGGCTGTATTGGTCCCTCTGCAGATCAAAAACCTCCAGATTTCTTGTGTCAAGCAATTATGTAGAGAAGTGCGTGACGGGGCGTGACGCAAACCAAACTGTATCCCTTATTTTTGGCGCTGATTCTCATGGTGAAAACTGTTTTGCTCTACCTGTCCTGGTTTTGGCTGTATTGGTCCCTCTGCAGATCAAAAACCTCCAGATTTCTTGTCTCTAAGCAATTTTGTAAACAAGGGCGTGACGGGGCGTGACGCAAACCAAACTGTATCCCTTATTTTTGGCGCTGATTCTGATGGTGAAAACTGTTTTGCTCTACCTTTGTTGGTTTTGGCTGTATTGGTCCATCTGCAGACCAAAAACCTCCAGATTTCTTGTGTCTAGGCAATTATATAGAGAAGCGCGTGAGGGGGCGTGACGCAAACCAAACTGTATCCCTTATTTTTGGCGCTGATTCTGATGGTGAAAACCGTTTTGCTCTACCTTTCCTGGTTTTGGCTGTATTGGTCCCTCTGCAGATCAAAAACCTCCAGATTTCTTGTGTCTAGGCAATTATATAGAGAAGCGCGTGACGGGGTGTGACGGAAACCAAACTGTATCCCTTATTTTTGGCGCTGATTCTGATGGTGAAAACCGTTTTGCTCTACCTTTCCTGGTTTTGGCTGTATTGGTCCCTCTGCAGATCAAAAACCTCCAGATTTCTTGTGTCTAAGCAATTATTTAGAGAAGTGCGTGACGGGGCGTGACGCAAACCAAACTGTATCCCTTATTTTTGGCGCTGATTCTGATGGTGAAAACCGTTTTGCTCTACGTTGCCAGGTTTTGGCTGTATTGGTCCATCAACAGCTGAAATTTGCCCAAAAAGTGAGATTTTGTCACACTGGCGTAACGGAGAGTGATGAAAAGAAAACTGTATCCCTTATTTTTGGCGCTGATTCTGATGGTGAAAACCGTTTTTCTTTATCTTGTCTGGTTTTGGCTGTATTGGTCCATCTGCACGGTTCATCTGCAAATAAAACCTCTAGAATCTGGAGTATAGGTCAAATTTTTGCCTATATAGGTCAAATTTTGGGTTGAAAATAAAACTGTATCTCTTATTTTTAGCGCTGATTTGTATAGTGAAAACCGTTTTTCTCTATATGTCCTGGTTTTTTCTGTATTGGTCCATCTGCACGGTACATCGGCCTTTTAGTCCGTCCCGCTCCCACCCCCTGATTGCAGCAGCGTCGGTTTCACGCAGCGCGCGCCATCTTGAATTTGTGGCGTTCCTCGATCGGCCGCGGCGGGTCGCGTGACGGCGTTAGCCCTATTTTTAGAGAAAGTGAAGTGAATTTGGGAGTTTTCTGGGCCTAAGGCAAGTATGAGCGACGATACTCTTCTCAGAGCAGGCTTATCTTCTGTCGGCAGTGCCAGGAAACAGCCTATGCTGTTTCCTGTTTTACATCTCTTCTCTGTTCTCTGTTTTCCTGTTTTACATCTCTGAAATCGGTATGTAGCAATTGCAGTGCGTTCACATTCACACGAGACCTACTCTACTGCCTTACTCTATTGCCTTGCACGAGACGTTCAAGACGGCGTGCGTCGTACGGGCCAGAGGGGCTATTGCCATTTCAGTGGGGGAAACTGTGGTCAGCGTTCCCAAGAATGGCTACGTTCCCAACAATGGGAACAATGACCCATATTTGGAAACGCATCTTCCATCGTAGATTCAAACTGGTATTTCAGACAGCTTGAAACGAATAAAGGCGTATATCTACCGAATTATTTCAATATGTCAGTTTTCCGGACTAAATATTAATGGCAGCCATAGGCGGATCCAGGGGGAGGCAAAGTGGGCAAGTGCCCCATAGGCGGATCCAGGGTGCAAAGGGAGTTCGTGCCCCCCGATCGACCCTCGGCGCCCCCTGAAATGGTCACGGTGCCCCCTGAAATGTCGCTTCCCACTCCCTCCCACCACCCCCCCAGGATGCGAAAATCGGCTCCCACCGACAGGATTTTGCGCCCATCCGATTGGGCTTTCCGGTAAAGAATGACGCCCCCGGGAAGGTGTCCCCCGATCGGAAATCCTGGATCCGCCTATGATAGCAGCTCAAGGATAAGGGCCAACCCCTGCAAGAAGCAGGCTCAAAGGAGTAGAAGGAGGCATAGGCGGATCCAAGTTTATTTTCGAAGGTGGGGGGGCGTCTTCCGAGCAGGGGGTGCCAAATTCTATCACAGAGTGGCCAATTCCCACATCCAGGACTTCTTTGGGGGGGCAGAGGCTCAAGCATCTCCCGCCATTGCTTTCGATCAGTCTCCGCGTATGTTTTTACTGCATGCACTCTGATATATTGAGAGGGGAGCTTGAGACCCTAGGCAACACCTATTAGGTGGACGCAAAATCTTATCGGATTTTCGCATTCTGGGGAGGGGGCGGTGGGAAGCAACATATCAGGGGGCGACATCGACCTTTCAGGGGGCGCCGTGACCATTTCAAGGGGCGCCAAGGGACAATGGGGGGGGTTGCGCCGAGGGTCGATCAGGGGGTCGCCGAGGGTCGATGGGGGGGCACCGAGGGTCGATGGGGGGGCGCCGAGGGTCGATCGGGGAAAGTGCCCCTCTTTCCCCGCCTGAATCTGCCTATGAATGAAGCACACAGTAGAAAATATCGAGTTGATGCATCGGCGCACCATAATTCATCAAAACACTACGGAATAACTCAAACAATCTTTGGGACAAAAACTACAGGATCTAAAAACTTTCTAATACAAATCAATATAAAAAACTTAGAAAATCCGAAAATACCACTTTTAAGCTCTATTTACTTCCTAAACAGACGAAAGGCACGGTTTTCCTCTATTTCCTCATTCGTCAGCACATGGTGAGCAGCAACTGTGTGACACCAAGAAAAATATTTTTGCAGTCTACAATTTTTTAATTTTGTTTTTATACTACTATTTTTCATTGACTTTCCCCGAAAATTATCTAAAAAAATAATACCTGTCTGGCTGCACAGTTTCAGAGCAATCTTTTCATCGTTCTTTACCGTTGGGGCTGGATCGCGCAGTTTAGACGAATATTTGAGGGAGCGTTCAAAGACAGATTTTCTAATTCAAAGTAGAACTCCCCCTCAAATTTTAGGAAGAGTTAAAATTGACCAGGTAGAAAGATTCCCCTTAACTTTTCTAAGCTCCTGTTGTGTTTTCTGAAAACATCGTTCCGGGCGTTCCCATCCTTGGGAACGTGCGTTTCCATTTATGGAACAAGCGTTCCCAAATATGGGTCAATGTTCCCATTATTGGGAACGTAGCTATTCTTGGGAACGCTGACCACAGTTTCCCCCACTGATTTGCATGTGCCTTTGCGGTTGCCATTACTATTGTCATATCATTATTGTTACCTGGTGCCGGTCCACTCAGAGGGTAATAGAGGACAACTGATCGCTACCAACAATATACCTGGCCACATTGCGGGATCCAGGAGCAACTTTCGGAGGGGACGTATTGAAGGGGGAGGCTAAATAGGGGAAAAATCGCGAAAATAGTATTTTCACAGAAAGTGGCCTACATTTGGCCCTTTGAGGAGAGGGCAAAGACACTAATTCAGGCTTTGGTGGGGGCCACGGCCCCCTTGGCCCCCTCCTCCCCCTTGGATCAGGCCTTTTGGGGGATTTTCCCCCCAGTCGGCCGAAATGCCCCCCCGTGCCCGGAAATTGGCCCCCAGTGAAATAGAGGTGACCTAAAATTAAACAAACTCAACGAAAATGAGACAGAACACCACCTGACAGTAACAGTTTTGTTCTATTTCTCATCCCGATTTGGCAATGCACAAATATTGTATTACAACTTTCCACCAGTGGCTGTCTACTCCATCGTGCAAAAACGAAACGTAGCGCGTAGTTACGCGGAAATCCCGGCAAAGCAGCCTCAGCACCAGGGGCGCAGCCAGGGGGGGGCACAGGGGCACGTGCCCCCCCATCGGTGCCGGGGTGCCCCTTTTGATTGCCAGGTGGTGTACCATAGGCGGATCCAGGATTGCCGATTGGGAGGCACCTTCCCGGGGGGGCGCCATCCGGACCAGGGGGGCGCCACTTATGACCGGCAAAACCTATCAGGTGGGTGCCAAATCCTGTCGGTGGGCGCCGACTTTCGTATCCTGGGGGGGGTGGGAAGCAACATTTCAGGGGGCGCCATCGACCTTTCAAGGGGGCGCCGAGGGTCGATCGGGGGAGGCACGTGCCCCCCTTGCCCCCCTGGATCCGCCTAAGTGGTGTACCCTCTTTGGGCCGTGCCGCTCGAAATTTAGTGCCCTACGCCGTTGAGCCTAGGTGGAACTACATAGACTGCATTTAGCGATTTGAACTATTGTTTGACAATTAAGTGCCTTTTTTGTCAGTTAGGGCATTCTGTCGCCTTTCCAAGCACCCGGGAAGAGTATATGCACGTAATCCGTTTCCAGATAATGCCTCATCGTTACCAATAATCGTATGGGCAGAGCTAATCTGGTGCCCCTTGAGCTTATCTGGTGCCCCCTGAGCGCTGGTCTTGAACCCTGGAGCTGATCATGTGCCCTCTGAGGTGATCTGATGCCCTCGTTGTCAATCAGGTCCCCCCCTGAGAAAATAATTGTGTCTTCTGAATCTATATAATGCTCTCTAAGCTAGTCTGATGCCTCCGAGCTTGCCTGCTGCCCTATTAGCTGTTTTAGTGCCCCTTGAGCTGATCCGGGCCCTCTGAACTTATTTAATGCCTCCCGGAGTTTATCTTCTGTCCAGGGGTGCACAGGGGGCACGTGCACCCATCGGTGCCGGGTGCCTTTTTGATTGCCAGGTGGTGTACCCTCTTTGGGCCATGCCGCTCCAAATTTAGTGCCCTATGCCGTGAACCTAGATGTAACTAGACTGCATTTAGCGATTTCAACTATTGTTTGACAATTAAGTGCCTTTTTGGTCAGCTAGGGCATTCTGTCGCCTTTCCAAGCACCCGAGAACAGTATAGGCACGTAATCCGTTTCCAGATAATGCCTCATCGTCGCCAATAATCGTATGGGCGGAGCTCATCTGGTGCCCCCTGGAGCTGATCATGTGCCCTCTGAGCTGATCTGGTGCCCTCGTAGTCAATCTGGTGCCCTCCTGAGAAAATAAGGGTGCCTTCTGAGCCTATGAAATACTCTCTGAGTTAGTTTAATGCCTCCGAGCTTACCTGGTGCCCTTTTAGCTGTTTTAGTGCCCCTGGCGCTGATCCGGGCCCCTGAGCTTATTTAATGCCCCCGGAGTTAATCTACTGTCCAGGGGTGCAGCCAGGAAGGCACAGGGGGCACGTGCTCCCTTCACTGCCGGGGTGCCCTTTTGATTGCCAGGTGGTGTACCCAATTTGGGCCGTGTCCGCTCGAAATTTAGTGCCCTACACCGTTGAACCTAGATGTAACTGGACCGCACGTAGCGATTGAAACTATGGATGGACAACTTTAATCCCTTTTTTGGTCAGCTAGGGCATTCTGTCGCCTTTCCAAGCACCCGGGAAGAGTATGGGCACCTAGTATGTGTCCACCTAATGCCTCATGGTCGCCAATAATCGTACGGGTGAAGCCAATCTGGTGCTCCTTGAGCTCATCGCGTGGCCTCTCAGCTGGTCTTGGCTCCTTGAGCTGATTACTTGCCCTCGAAGCTGATCTTGTGCCTCTGAGTCAATCGAGTGCCCCACTGATCAAATGATTGTGCCTCCTGAACCTATATAATGCCCTCTGAGTTAGTCTAATGCTTCCGAGCTTGTTTGGTGCCCTAATAGCTAATTAAGTTCCCCTTGAGCTGATTTGGGCCCCTGAGCTGATCTCATGCCTCCCCAAGTTGATTCTGTCTCCTAAGTCAATACGGTGCCTCTTCAGCTGATTAGGTGCCCCCTCAACTGATTATTGATGTCTCCTTAGATGGTCTGGTCCCCCCTGAACTGGTTTGGTGGGCCCTAAGCCCATCTTGTGTCCCCTGAGCTGTTATGTTGCTCCCTGAGCTGATTTAGGCTCCTGCCATAGTCTGGGGGGCTGGGAGCTGATCTGGACCCCGAGCGGATCGATCTGGTGCCACCTGAGCCCATCTGATGCCCTCTGAGCTAGTCTCGTGCCCTCTGAGTAATCTGGTGCCATTTAAGCTGATCTGGGCCTCCTTACGTGATTTCATGAGCAGCTCTAAAGCCCTGAGCTGAGCTGGGCCCACAGAGGCCGATGAGGGCCCCTGAGATGGTATAGGGCTCCTGAGCTGATTAAGTGCCTCCTGACTTGATCTGGTATTCCCGAGCTGGTCGGGGACCACTGATCTGATTGTTTGTCCCTGAAGCTGATCTGGTACCCTATGGGCATCGGGTGTCTCCTGAGCAGCTCTGGGGCTTTTGAACTGATTGGGCCCCGAGCTGGTGAGGGATCCCTGAGCTGATTTAGTGCCCCTGACTTGAACATGCCCCCTGTGCTGATCGATCTGGTGCACCCTGAGCAGATATACTGCCTCCTGAACTTAACTAATGCCCCCTGAGTCGATCTGGTGCCTGCTGAGTCATCAGTGTGTCTTCTGAGCCCATCTTATTCCCTCTGAGCTAGTCTGGTGCCCCATGGCTAATATGGTGCCCTTTAAGCTGACCTGGACCGTCCTGGTGTGATTACGTGATTTCCTGAGCAGCTCCCAGGCCCTGAGCTGAGCTAGGCCCACAGGGGTTGGTGAGGGCCCCTGAGATGGTATGGGGCTCCTGAGCTGATTAACACGCGCATTGACGGGGTCTGAGCCACCCGCATTGACGGGGGGACCCGCCCCCCTAAGATCTCGAGAACCACGGTAGGTAGCGAAAAACGGTAAACGGCGTTGGGCTGCCCATCCACTTCTCCATCGAAAACATTTGAACCATTTTTTGTCAGGTCACATTTAAGGTCACGAGAGGTCAAAACATGCCCGTCATAGGGATAACATGTAAAATTCAGTTTTTCGGGCATTACATCTGAACAAGTAAAGATAGAGCAAAACGACTTGAACTGTATGAATCCTCTTAGCAAGCCGAATCGAATGATATATAATTTGACCTTCTAGGTCAAATCAAGGATTTGACCCGACCTGAGGTCAGGTCAGGGTCAAATTATATAAAATGCATATCATTAGAACCGCAAAGCCCAGGCGAGTCTAATGCAGCTAAAATAAATGCTCTATCACCATCCGTTACTGAGTTATTCCGTAAAAACCATTTTTCCCATATGTTTCCAATGGAGAGGTCATGCGTCGTACCTGACCTTAGGTCATCGATATCAAAAATACCGGAACATATTTTAGAGAACTCGGTGGGGCCATTATGTGATATGAGTTTCAATCGGATAAGTTCACCCTGCTCCAACTTATGCTATCTTAAACTTTTTTTGAGGTCGGGTCACTTGACCTGTACTGGTGACCTGACCTGAGATGACCTAACCTAAAATTTTCACAGAAGTTGTAAAAATAATGAGGAAAAAGGTATACCAAGTACGGCGGCGCGTAGCGCCGCCGTTTTTCACTATCTCCGAAAACCAGGGGGCGGGTACCCGCCCCCGTCAATGCGCGTGTTAAGTGCCTCCTGACTTGATCTGGTATTTCCGAGCTGATCTGGGCCCCGGACTGGTCGGGGATCACTGATCTGATTGTTTGTCCCCTAGGCTGCTCTGGTGCCCTATGGGCTGATCTGGTGTCCCCTGAGCAGCTCTGGGGCTTTTGAACTGCTTGGGCCCCGAGCTGGTGAGGGATTCCTGAGCTGAATTAGTGCCCCTGACTTGATCTTGCCCCCTGACCTGACTTGAGGCCCCTGAACTGATCTGGGGCCCCAAGAGCTGATCTGGGGCCCAAGAGCGGATCTAGGTTCTGAGGATACCCTGAGCTGGTCTGGGCGCTGAGCTTGTGAGAGCCCCTTAAGTCGGCTTGAGGCCCCCTGAGGTGATCTGGCGCCTTAAACTGTTCTGGGGCTTCTTGAACTGGTTTAAGGCTCTATGAGCCAATCTGTGGCCCATTGAGCTAGTCTGATGACCTCATATCTGGGACCAATGAGCTAGTCTAGTCCCTGGGTGATGCATGAGCTGCTCTGTGGCCCTGATCTACATCAGGGGCCCCTGAGGTGGTCTTGAATAGATAGATAATAAGAACACAAGGCCAACTCCCATCATCTTGGGGCGGGGTCACTGAGCATGAGCATATTCCCTGGAGGCACAACTGGGGGGGATGGGGGAAGCTGCTCTGGGAGGCCTCTGATTCACACTTGGGGGCCCCAGAGCTGGTCTTGAATAGATGGGGAATGAGAACACAATGGAAACGCCCCTTGTAAAACGGAGCTAACGAGGAATGAGGAATCTCTAAAACGGCTTGTGATACCTAGGCACCCCTGGTTATATAAATTGCTTATTATGCTGGTGGATTCTGGGAAGGGATGATAAAAAGGCATGTGCCCCTGAGCTCAGAGCACTGTCCCATAAACCATGATTTCTACTAATTAGTTTAGATGAAGAAATAGTTTTCACAATTTTCAGCCCTGTCACACCATCCCCATCCAAACCACTGGCCCGTTCACCTTTTATTTACTCTTAACTGGGACTGAGCTTTGAGAATATGGAACTTAATAAACGCGTTCAAAAGATATCTCCCAAATTTTTCCGGCAGCAAAAATGTGTTCTTCCAAAGACACTATGCTACTCCTCGTCCCCACGGTGATTGTGGGAGGCAAGGAACTTAATCCGCATTCAGCCAGGGCTCACTCGTCACGACAAAACCAGTGGGCATAACAAATGAATTTTTGACTCCAATATGCCTTAACCTGCCCATTGTAACAGATACCACATGCTCCACTGATTTCTCTGATGTTAAAGGGAACGTGGCACCTTGGTCGAATCCTGGAATTTAGTGAAATTAGGCGTACTTTTAGCCAAAAATAATGAAACCACTCATGATTTCTCAGAAAAATGTACAATAAGCTCAATATTTTGTTTTTAAAAATACTCCTGTAGAAAAAGAAATAAATATCAGCCTGTGGATAATGTCACGATCTGGCAACCACTACCATACTTGAAAACGCTTCAAGGACTTCGATTGACTGATGCTCATCGTGACGTCAGCATATGTCGTCACACCAGTAGCTCACAACAATGGATGCCGGCGACAGGGGGCTGATGGGGGCTGGTGTCAGGTAGGTTTTAGCTTTTTTTCTACGGAAATATCGAGTTCCAAGACAAATGAAATATGGAGTACCAGGTTTTCCGACTTGCTTTACAACTTGGCTATCTCAGTTAAAATCACGTTGTGAAGGTGCCACATTCCCTTTATGTACTTGCATGAGTTGGCTGTCCTTAAATCTATCCAAAAAAGTAGTGTTTTGGCTACTTCCATGGCATTTTGGTGATATTTTTTCCTTGTTTCGGTTTTTAATCGAGTTTTCCTTCTCCGTCAATGGTTTATTTGCATTTTTATTGAACCAAGGATGCCCAAAAATTGATATAAATAAAGATATAGTAAGTTTTTTTAGGTTACGTTAAAAGG
Organism: Lepas anatifera; assembly: GCA_034440635.1. Lineage (NCBI taxonomy): Eukaryota > Metazoa > Arthropoda > Thecostraca > Lepadidae > Lepas > Lepas anatifera. The sequence continues at coordinate 768,462 of JAOTON010001028.1, read as the reverse complement.
TGCCCTCTTTTCCCGGGGTGCACCTCAAAGTTGGTGTGCCCCCCATACGAAAGCTTTGGCTGCGCCCCTGCTCAGCACCAACTAATTTACAACGCTGGAGATAGCCTACAACCAATCAAACATAGTGTTCTAACCGACCGGAAGCCCAGCTAGTACCGTCGGATTGCACGATGCTCTCTTTTCACACGCGGTCAGTTGTCAGCGCTCAGAGCTCGTTCGTGGATTAGGCGGAACCCGATGTAGTCACAGCGCGTCAGACTGTTTGCTGGCATGGTGTTGCGAAGTGCTTAGCCTATTTATTTATTATTGTGGTGGTAGCATAGGTAGAGGTAGCATAGGTGAGATCGCTGCATATTTTTTTCGGTAAGTTGATAAGTTGTTAGTTGGCCTTTTTCATCGATTCCTTGATGTTACCTATAAGTTGGGAAATATTATATATTCGGCCAGCCCTTCGTCAGAATCATTAAGCTGGCTCCCGAGAAACCCTTCTAACAGGGAAAGAGTTGGAGACGCCGTATGACCCTGAGAGTTGGTGTGTCGATAGGCCGCAAAAATTAGTACCTGGTTTTTGCACTACATTTCCAAGATGATTTGGACAGCAACAGCCACACATCATAGTAGGTATGTACATAAAACTTATCTCGATTTAGACTATAAACCACATGTGTTTGATACTGCAGGAATTTGCTTACCTTGCTATACTCTTAAAGAAAAATAAGAAAATAGTTTATTCATTTCGAATACATTGCGGCAGAATCAGTGCTGCCAGGCTGGCCATTTTGTGGCTAAGTGTTTCGAATTTGGGCTTTTTGTCGTGTTTGGCCGCGCGATTTTTTTCGGTTGGCCCTCTCTTGGAATCTGACCTTCTTTGGCCCTTTTCCTAGCAGCTGGCACCTAAGCTCTTTTTGGTTGGTCTCTTGTATAAATATGGCTTCTCCTGGCCTTTTCCGGGCTTGAATAATATGTTCTGACACCAACAAAGGAAGAGAGCGGCAGAAAAACTGTTATGCCAGTGGGAGGGAGGGACAGAACTCTATGAAAAACACTATAAAAAAGACAACCACCGAAAACCGGACGCGAAGGATGCAATACTATAGGCACCCTTTGGGTGGAAAGTCGATGGCAAAGTGCGCCTTCTGAGGCTCCACCCTCCCCCTCCCGCTAACCAAAATCCTAGATCCACCACTGTTCAAGAGCAAAAAATTCACAGCTGGAAAAGCAGGAAATATATCAACTGTTAGCGGGGATTGGTGCAGCCAAGATAATTGATGATGCTAACAAATTTTCTGTTTATGTGGATACAATTATTTGGTAGCTACGCGGGATTGGAGGGGCACTCCTGGCTTCACATTAACCCGCGCCCCAGTAAGGGTCCGGCGCCACCTTCGCCCAGAGATGGCCTACACTACGTTACGAAATTATTTGTCCGTAGCCGTAGCTCTGGAAATGAAACGTAGCGTAACTGGGAAAATTACGTACCGTGCTACGCCAAAATTTAACGTATCGTAGCGTACTACGAAAAAATCACGTCATATATACGTATATAACTTCGTCTCGATCGCGGTACCTACTAAGGAATCTTGGTAGCGATCTGCTTTAATTCGGAATTTGAAATAGAAGTGATCATATTTGTAAAATTAGCGACCGAACCATTTCTTAAATATTACAAATTTTAAACAATTTCACGAAAAATGCATCAAATCACTGTCAGCTAGGACCGGGAATGTTTGGTGGGTAGCAAAGGTGTGGATTTCAGAAAATCATTGGGGCTGCCAAAATCGCAACAAATGCCAATAACCATCACGCAAAATAGATAGCAAGATTATCTTTGTTTTGGTCCTCGCACAGGTCTGTTGAAGCAAATAAAACTCGCATAAAGTCCTGAAAATGATAAATAATTAAAGTTGAAGGAATTTTCAACACTAATTAAACGTTTCTTTGAGGGTGCCCGGGCACCCCCAAAGAGATATAAATCCACACCCTTGGTGGGTAGTGTAACTTTAGAGGTGGGCAAAGGTGCCTTGCACAGAACGCCTTATAAAAAGCCCTTAACTAACTAAGGGTAGTGTAAATCACGGACACATTATTGGGTCTGTACAACTTAGAAGTCGGTTGATTTCGATTTATAAATTTCTCTTTTCAACTGGTGACAAGAATTCCCGACCATCGAACACACAGATCAGCCACTTCAAAAGAAATGTATTCATCAAAATGCAACTGATGACAAAGCGTGTGAAACCGGCGACTGGACAATGCCCAGGCGCTGTGTCCGTCTGAATGTGCACGCGGGACACTTTCAGTGCAGGATATTCGGTTAGCAAGAAAATAATCCTTTTATTTCATAGTACAGCTTCTATTTGCCTTGAATGGGTGAACAAAACGTTAATATCGTTGTACAATATATTTTTACCGTAGCTCAAATACCGTAATTCCGTAGTCGATGAAATATATCCGTAGCGTAGTTTTGGCCTAAATCCAATCGTAACGTAGCGTAATTCGGTAACGTACCGTAGCGTAGGCCATCTCTGCCTTCGCCCCACCGAGGGCATCGATGAGCCCCTATCTAACTCCGAAAATATGGGTGCTAGCGCAAATCTGCAAAATGCATTAGAAAGGTCGTGCGTCTTCATTATGATTTACTTCACAGGTTTAGGCGCTGAGGTGAATGGTTTGACCTCCAGACGTCAAGTTGGGTCACGATAGGTTATTTCTGCTAAAATGCTGAAGGAACCTGGGCATGGCTCTCATGCCATGAGAGCTACTGAAATTTACTATAGTACGCTTGATAGGAAAATGCCAGGTCTTTCTCTGCTATGTGGAACTTAATGACCTCCCGCCAATGGTTTGACCTCCAGAGGGCACCTCTTGCCCTAACATGACCTGAGGTCACGAAAGGTCGGAAAGTGACCTTGCCGTATATAAAATGGAAGCCATTGATGAGACATACAAGATGACGTTTAATTCAGCGCTCTAACTTGATGAGGTTAAAAAGTGCGTCAAAATACTGTTTTTGATCCCTAGTGACCTGTGATGACCTCAGGTAGGTCAAAGGGAAAATATCACCACTAGGAATCCGTAAAAGGGTGGCCAGGAAGGTTTTCTGAGACATTGGAGCACTTGCAATTATTTTTTGTGACTTTAAGATCATAAGACGGCCTTTTTATGCTTTTTGTATGGGAGAGGTCACCTTGTGCCTTGACCTCAAGTCAACAAATAAAATAATTCGGGACATACATTTTGCGAACCCTGGAAGGGTCATCAAGTGTATAAATTTTCAAATCAGAGGCCCTAGTAAAAAATGATACAACAATACACAAAATTGATCAGATTAGAAATGTAGCTAATGTAGAGCTCAGAAGCTGGAGTGAGGTTACTTTGGTTGACCTTGCCTGGTGACCTGACCTATTGTGTCCCGGGTTAAAAATTGTTAGCGAGGGTGGGAAAATGATAGACTGAGAAGTAGACCCCTCAACCACGGTGCTGCACCTCGTTGTATTTCTGTAATTCTGAAAAAAACCTAGGGGGCCAACGTTGTTCCCCCGGTGGGACGAGGGTTAAATAGGTAGTGAGTTAAAAAAAAATTGCGTCATATCAAGATCAAACTGTCAAAAATTAGTTTTAAACAGCGATACAAGTTGTTTTTTGGTAAGTCTATGATTACTTTGGTGGGTCGTTTTAGTCTCAAATCTGACTTCTGTGATATTTGTTCGGCTGTTTTAGTAAAACTAAAATTTGGACCCTTTTTGGCCCTGCTTTTAACTCAGTTTGGCCCTTTTCTTCTGAAAAATACTTGGCAGCCCTGGGCAGCATCTACAATCTTTAGAATATAGAAAGACACAACAATTGGAAAGATTTTTAACACTAGCGCTTCTAGGTCTTAATTAACGCCCCCCCAAATGGGGTGTTGATCCCCTGAAGACACATATGGCCTGCAAAAGAAATGCCCTCCACTGACATTTCCTTAAAAATGCCCTGCCTTGGATCCGCCGGTGCCTGGCCAGTCCGTCCGAGGAAAAATGTGTTTTTGAAAGCAATTCCATGCAGGCAGTAGGACCCTCAAGGAATTCTTGGTCTCGATCGACAACTTTGTTCTTTCAGTTTAGATCATTGGCAGACGCAGGGGGAGGGCATCCCGGCCATGCCCCCCCAAAGCGCTGGAGAGGGGGCAAACTCTCTTTTGCCCCCCAAACGCGGGATAAATTTTCAAAAAAAAGTGTTTACACTAGGTCTGTAGAGCAAAAAAAATTGTTCCTCCCACCCCCCCGAGAGCGATCATGTACTTGGAGAAGTAGCTTATACTAGGTCCGTCGAGCACTGAAAAAAGGTGTTTACACTAGGTCTGTAGAGCAAAAATTTTCGCTCCCACCCCCTCATCATCATCATCATGTATTTCTCACACTTCCACACAAATGAGGTGGCTTTTAAAGTGTCGTCGCAATGAGTATGAAGTGATTATAAACTATGGAAGGAGATGGTAAGGATGAGGAAAGGTGAGGATCAAGAGGATGGGATTCTACCTGGAGGGGTCGTGCAGCCACAGGCGCATGCGCTCACAGCCTCCAGGTAGAGTAAGGATAAGGATAAGGATTAGGTACCGGAAAAAACACACACACACACAATCACACACACTTCGAACATTTAAACTAAAATAATATGAGGATGAAAATGTTCGATTCTTCGGCTTCGTTTTAATTTCTCCCAGGAGTAGAGGCAGACATGGGTTTGCCCCCCAAAAAAAAATATTCGGGTCTGCGTCCGCCCCTAGGCAGGGCATTCTTTAAGGAAATGTCAGTGGGGGGGGCATTTCTTGTGCTGACCATTATGTGTCTTCAGGGGATCAACACCCCGTTTGGGGGAGGGGCGTTAATAAGACTTAGAAGCGCTAGTGTTAAAAATTTTGCCCAATTTTTGTGTCTTTCCATCTTCGAGAAATTACAGATGCTGCCCAGGGCTGCCAAGTTTTTTTCAGCAGAAAATGTCCAATTCCGAGTTAGAAGCAGGGCCAAAAGGGACCAAATTTTCTTTTCACTAAAACAGCCAAAGAAATATCACAGAAGTCAGATTTGAGACTAATAAACTCACAGAAGTACAACTTGTATCACTGTTTAAAAATAGTTTTTGACAGTTTGATCTTGACTTGACGAAATATTCTTTTAGTGCACTGCCCATTGAACCTTCGTCCAATCGGGAGAACAACGATGACCCCCTAAGGTTTTTCTTCAGAATAACAGAAACATGACGAGGTGCAGCACTGTGGTTGAGGGGTCTAGTTCTAGTTCTCAGCCCATCGTTTTCCCACCCTTTAAGCATTTTTACCCCGGGGCCACAATAGATCAGGTCACCGGGGAACGTCAACCAAGGTAGCCTCACTCAACTTTTGAGCTCTACATTAGCTACATTTCTAATCTAATCGATTTGAAACTATTTACACTTGATGACCCTTCCATGTTCTACAAATTGTATATACATAATTTTTTATATTTGGTGACCTGCGGTCAGGTCACAAGGGGACCTCTCCCATACAAAAAACATGGAAAAAGCTGTCTTAAGATCTAAAAGTCGCAAAAATGGTTGCAAATTCTCAGATTTCTCAGAAGAGCATTCTTGGCTACCCTTTCACGGTTTCCAGGGGCGGTATTTTCCCTTTGACCTATCTGAGGTCACACAGGTCACCAGGGGCAAAAAACAGTATTCTGACAATAACTTTTGACTTAATCAAGCTAGAATGCTGTATTAAACGTTATCGTGTATGTCTCGTCATTGGCTTTCATTCTAATGTACGGCAAATTCACTTTCTGAGCTTCGTGACCTCAGGTCGTGTTAGATCACGAGGTGCCCTCTGGAGGTCAAACCATTGGCGGGAGGGCATTATGTTCCACATAGCAGAGAAAGCCCTGGCACTTTCCTATCAAGCGTACTATTGTAAATTTCAATAGATCTAATGGCATGAGAGCCATGCCCAGGTTTCTTAAGCATTGCATATTTTAGTAGAAATAGCCTATCGTGACCCAACTTGACCTCTGGAGGTCAAACCATTCTCCTGAGCGCCTAAACATGTGAGTAAAATCGTAATGAAGCTACATGAGCTTCCTAATGCACTTTGCAGATTTGCGCTAACCCTCATATTTTCGGAGTTAGAAAGGGACTCATCGACGCCCTCGGTGGGGCGAAGGTGGCGCCGGACCCTCGGTGGGGCGCGGGTGAATAGGAGGCCAGGAGTGCCCCTTCAATCCCGCGTGGCTGTCAAATGATTTTATCCATATAACCAGAACATTTGATACCATCATCAAGAATCTTAGCCGCACCACTCCCCGCTAACATTTAATATTTTCCTGCTTTTCCAACTGTGAGTTTCTTGCTCTTTTAACAGTGGTGGATATAGGATTTTGGTAAGTAGGAGGGTGAGGGTTGAGCCTCAAAACGCACTTTGCCATAGGCTTTCCACCCAAAAGGTGTTTATAGTATCGCATCCTTCGTGTCCAGTTTTCGGTGGGCCATTTTTTGGATCGTGTTTTTTCACCGAGTTCTCCTTCCACTGTCATAGCAGTTATTTATGCTGCTCTGATACTTTATTGATGTCAGAACATCTTATTCAAGCCCGGAAGAGACCAAGAGAAGCCATATTTATACAAGGGACAAACCAAAAAGAGCTTAGATGCCAGCTGCTAGAAAAGGGGCCAAAAAAGGCTAGATTCCAAGAGGGCCAACCGAAAAATTCGCGCGGCCAAACACGACAAAAAAGCCCAAAATCTAAATATTTGGCCACAAAATGGCCAGCCTGGCAGCCCTGATTCTGCCGCAATGTATTGGAAATGAATGAACCATTTTATGAGTTGTAACATTCTGGCCTTCTCGAATCCGAAATAAAAAAACAAGATTATATTCCACTTATAAATCGTGAATATAATATTTAGTCAAGTATAGCCAGACAATTCGAGGTCTGGCTAAACTATTTTTATTTACTACATAAAGGCTCAATATATAATCTTCAGTGTTTTTCATTTCGATTAGAGAGCATCTGCAACTCATCATCATGCTCTGTCGCAGCACTTCAAAACTTATGAACTGTTTTTATTTTTTTCTTTATGAGTATAGCAAGATAAGCAAATTCCTAAAGTATCAGACACATGTGGTTTATAGTCTAAATCGAGACAAGTTTCTATGTAGGTATATACCTACTATGTTGTGTTGCTGTTGCTGTCAAAATCATCTAGAAAATGTAGTGCAAAAACCAGTTAATAAATTTTGGGGCTTATCGACGCATCAACGGTCAGGGTCATGTGGCGTCACCAACTCTTTCCTATTATAAGGGTTTATTGGGAGCCAGCTTTGATTCTGACGAAGGGCTGGCCGCATAGGTATATAATATCGGCCAATTTACAACATCAAGGAATCGATGAGAAAAGCCAACTAACAACTTATCAACTTACAGTAAAAAATATGCAGCGATCTCACTATAACTTTTACCAATGCTACCACCACAATAATAAATAAATAAATAAATTGCAAGGTGCTTAGAGCATCTTGCAATCCCCCGGTACTGACTGGGTTTCCGGTCGGATAGAACACGATGTTTTATTGGTTTTAGGTTATCTCCAGCGTTGTAATTAGTTGGTGCTGAGGCTGCTTTGCCGGGATTTCCCGTAACTCCGCGCTTTGTCTCGTTTTTGCACGATGGAGTAGACAGCCACTGGTGGAAATTCTTAACACAATTTTTGTGGATTGCCAATTTGGGATGAGCAATAGAACAAAATGTTATTATTGGTTGGTGTTCTGTCTTATTCTAATTTCCGGGCACTGGGGGGAGGGGGCATTTCGGCCGACTGAGGGGGGACGGCAAATGGCCCCCAGTTAACATGTTAAAAAATGGACTGTCCCTAGGTCTAGATACTACTTAGCAAATGGATAGACTTAGCAAAGCTGTGGCCAAAAGGTGGTACGGCCCAAAACAAGGGGTGGTTTGGAGGTCGTAGGAGGTAGTAAAAACGTTGTACAAAACATTTTCAAAGGTAGTCAATAGGTGGTACAGCGCGGAGGAAGAGGGGGTCAATGGCGTCGTAGGTGGTGGGCAAGAGGTGGTATCTCGTGGAGCAAGAGGTGGTAAGGGGGGTAGTAAGGAGAAGTAGGCTGGTCAAAGGTGGTCCAAAGGTGGTAAAAGTACTGCGATAAAGGTGGTACAGAGGTCGTAAACGTCAGATTACGACCTTAAAAGGTCTGACAAATGGCTCCATCACCCCAGTACTAGTTTTCTACGAGCTTAAAGGGAGATACGCGAAAAAATTATTGACTAGATGAAAAGGTCACAAAAAGTTGTTTCAGAAGTCCTATTCTCATTTTTGCGAATTCGGCCTGCAAATGCCTTGAAAATTGCTCTCAAAGTCAACATTTCTAGACGACACTACCGGTACACCTCATATCGGTGTATATGACATACACACGGCTAAGGCTATCAATTTCTCTAAGAATTAGGTCATATCTATCCTAAACAGTGATGTAGAACTTTGGACTACAACAGATAAAATTACTTTAGAAAAATAACATTCCAAAACTCTTTTGAAACAAAAACATAGGGCTTAAAAGAAATCAAAATTAACCAATCAGAAGCCTAGGAATTCTCAAACCTGGGTCACGTGACCTATCTGACGCAAAAGTTTTGTCATCCTGGGGCTGAAGCAGAAAATGACTCAAGACCCGAGGTACGAAACCGCTGAAGACTTGAGTAATTATGTTTTCTTCCGTTTCTAGAAGCAAACTAATTCATTTTGTAGTTTTTAAAAGCTTTTTAAAGTTAATTCAAATACAAATACAGGAGGGCAAACATTTGTATTATAAAAACATTGCTTTTCAACTTTAAATAGTTTTCGAAAAGTAAGTGATGGGTATGGGCATGGGTAAGTGATGGGCATAATACTAAGTGAGTGGTCTCCTAAATTTTTCCGAATATACAAAAATAATTGATAGTTTCGTAATCAGGATTTTTCAAATAGCAAGAAACCACAATAATAATGTTTTTGCGTATCTCCCTTTAAATGTCTGAAGATATCCTTTCAGTGTAGAGGGGCACAGCGAGAGCCTTGGTATGGGGGTACGCCACCTTAGAGGGGCCCCCTGGAAAAAGGGCATTTTTAATGCAACTTTAAACTTGCTCTACCCATCTGAGTTTTTATCAAGGTTTGAGCACCTTTGGTCCTACAAAAATGCAAATCAAACATTGACGGAGAAGTAAAACTCGGCTAAAACCGATATATCATCGAAATCTTATTAACACGCGCATTGTCGGAGTGCCACTGAAGTCATCAAGGGACTTGCCCTGGAGACCCTGATCCCACCACCCGAACGGGCAACTCCCGCAATGAAGGGTTAATTAAGAAACCAATGTTTAACGTCCCACAAAGCATAAGGACGGCCGCCTAACTCAGGTCACCCTCTCGCCCAGTGTCCTGAAATTCACAATTTTAGGTGGAAAACGTATCTTTTTCAGATTTATTTAGGGCTCACCAGGGACTTGTTTTGGCCTCACTTGACAGAGGAATCCCGGGCATGAAAACCAGCATAATACACATCTAAATTATGACACTGAATACCCAAACCATATTAGTATAATTCCCAACCGCCAGTGATGTAATATCTTGCCTGAGTACGCCCTCTCGCCAATCTCAAACGCCAATACTGCCTTGAATACTGCTCCTCCCACAGTGCGGATCTAGCCGGTTGGTTTGGGAGGGCAAACCAAAGTCGAAAAGCAAAAAAAAAAAAAAGTCGCGCAGTGACAAATTGCGCTACAATATGCCTTTTCGGTAGGATTTGGGAACTGGAGACGAAAAGCAAAAAAGGTCACGGGGTGAAAAATATGGGCTCAAGATACATTTTTTCTATAAGCCCCAATATTTCCACTGAACTTCTCAAATTCTGTTTGAAGTTGAGATTGAAGCACCAAAATTTTGCTTACAAGCTAAAAGGAGTCGGGAAAAAGGAGGTCGATCGCTTGGGGGCAAAAACATAGTTTTGCCCCGAGCTTTTCCGTTTGGGGGCAATTGCCTTTTGCCCCCTGGATCCGCCATGTCCTCCCACAATAACGCTGCACAAAAGAAAACAATCCCGGCCTGCCACAAACTAAAATATAAAACCCGTAAAAAAGACACCAACGGTGACATGGGAAAAGTGAGGCAATAAAGATTTTCTGAAGGTATAACAAACTTTGTCATGTCCCAGAAGTTTCTGACCCTTTCAAATACAAAAGATGGCGCATATTTCTTGCCTAAGCTGGCTTGGGATTGGCTGCTGCCAGATTTTCAGGCAAAGGAAAGACTTCACGTCTGTATTTGTTCAGTGAGGCCGATTGGATCGAGACGCATTCGTTTTCGTCCACTTTTAATTTTCGGAAATTATTCACATTAGAATAGGATACAAGTCGCATTTGAAAGGATCAAAATGAAACGCAGATTCCTATCAAGACCACCAATAATGTGAAAGTAATCTTATAATTTTAAGAGAGGCTGCCAAAGTCAACCCTGATTTTTTATTGTTTTTAATGTTGGTAACATTCATGATTAAATTAGGATATATATTATTTTACTGAGCAAAAGTTGGAAAGAAATACATGTTTTCTTCAAGACAAATAAATAAGCAATTTCTATGAATTTTTACTATGTGGTTTAAGAGCTTGTTTGAAATTTTCAAACGCTCGGAACTACATCGTGATTTCGGTAGAAATCTCCACTTTAAGTGAGGCCGATTCCACCTTTCAATATATTTCGTAAAATACAGATGTATTTTTCTTTTGTTAGTTTAAGTTTAAACATGCTTTAACAACATTTCTAGCGTTCGATTGCCCTCAACCGTGCGCTTATTATTGAGAAATGGGATTCCCAAGACATCGAAGCGCATTGACGGGGGTCTGAGCCACTTTTGCATTGACGGGGGCGGATACCCGACCCCCTAAGATCTCGAGAACCACGGAAGGTAGCGAAAAACGGTAAACGGCGTTGGGCTGCCCGTCCACTTCTCCATCGAAAACATTTGACCATTTTTTTGTCAGGTCACATTTAAGGTCACGACAGATCAAAACATGTCATAGGGATAACATGTAAATTCAGTTTTTCCGCCATTAAATCTGAACAAGTAAAGATAGAGCAAAAAAACTTTAAAATATAAATCCTCTCAGCAAGCCGAATCGAATAATATATAATTTGACCTTGCTAGGTCAAATCAAGGATTTGACCTAACCTGAGGTCAGGTAAGGGTCAAATTATATAAAATGCATATCAACCGCAAAGCCCAGGCGAGTCTAATGCAGCTAAAATAAATGCTCTATCACCATCCGTTACTGAGTTATTCCGTTAAAACCATTTTTCCCATGTATTTCCAATGGAGAGGTCCTGCCTTGTACCTGACCTTAGGTCATCGATATCAAAAATACCGGAACATATTTTAGAGAACTCGGTGGGGCCATTATGTGAATGAGTTTCAATCGGATAAGTTCACCCTGCTCCGACTTATGCTATCTTAAACTTTTTTTGAGGTCGGGTCACTTTACCTGTACTGGTGACCTGGCCTGAGATGACCTAACCTTAAAATTTTCACAGAAGTTGTAAAAATGATGAAGGAAAAGGTATGCCAAGTACGGTGGCGCTACGCGCCGCCGTTTTTCTGCTATCCCCGAAAAACCCTAGGGGGCGGGTACCCGCCCCCGTCAATGCGCGTGTTAACACGCACAGCGGAGGCGATTCTAAAGTGTCCCCAACCTATTTTTCTGACGTGGCCAGAGAACCGTTTGCCGCCGAAAAACGCTACTTGAGATATTTGAGAGATTTAGCAGCGCGTCGATTAGTGAATAAATTTTGAAAATGGTCAACTCTTCTTTTACTTATCGGCTTTTAAAGTCGCCCTATATTTTTAGACCGTCGAAATTGCGCGGTCGCACCAGTTCACTTGCACTGTAGACCGAGTGGTGACGTCATAACGTCATATAACCAGGTTTTAAGTCAAGGTCAAGCCACATAAAGGTCAAGTTCAAGCCACTTAACCCTCGCTCTGCCGGCACCCCGAGAGTTACGCACCCTCCCGGCATGGCTGAAAAAAACCTCCTCTGGTTTACTGATAGAGAGCTTGAATTTTAGGCGGTTGTATGTGCCTTACAGGGACTCAAAAGAAACCTCAATCATTTTTCACCTTGTTCAATTTATGTTTCACACTTAAATTTCTATCAAATGTGCCTAAATTAGTCCTTTTAACTAAGCCTTGCAGTTTCATCCCGACCACAGCGGCCGCCACGCGCGGCGCGCTGCCGCTTCCCCGTGTCCCGGGTACAGCCTCAGACAGACGGTGCCGGCACCTGGCGCCGGTGCAGTGCCTGGGCGCTGAGTGTGGCGGCCGGGCCGACGAGCATGTGCATTCGCTGTGTGATGACGCCCCAACGTCGAAACAATTATATGGGACCATTTCAAAAGCGGAAAAGACACTTTTTGACGTTTGATGTGCCATCTGTATAAACCACTTGTGACCTGTCGGATATATCCTAGCAAACAACTGTCGCAGTCCCCTCTACATTGTACTTATACACATTATTAACATATGGATTTTCGGGGAATCAATTTGACATATTTAGATTTTTTGTGCATAGTCTTGCCTTGGATACTGACGGAAAAATCGCACCTCGGTGCGCTAAACCTAGCCATACTGCCATGCGCTCTACCTGGCTATAGATGAATGAAAATGGCATCCAAAGGAAAGGGATGTTTTCGGGGAATTCGGACACAGGTTTTCACAGAGTGACGTGGTGTCAGAAATAATTAAATAAAAAGAAAATGTCATAATCTAGGCATGCATGGAGAGAGGGTGTGTATGTTTTTTGTCATTCAAATTTTTAACCACATGAGTATTCAATAAGATGTACAGGAAAATTCAAGGAACTTAAAGGCTAGGGATAATTGCACCATTACTACCAATGGATCTTTTTACATCCCCATCCGTTGACTACCCTATTACACGGCAAATTGTCCCTTTGCCATCCAGCTGTGAACCTGGCACAATGTCAAGTTTGGCGTGGAAATCTCCCCTGTATAACCATGATACAAGGAGGGTGGCCTGAGATCACCCCTCTCACCCCATTATCCCCTACTGATGTTGTCGAGCCCCCTGGCGCTGTCGCCATTTTCCAGGAAGCAGGCGTTAGAGATGCTGACTGGGCCATTGTTCCGTATTTTCACGTGTGTTCTTATCGTCCCCTCGATCGCTATCAGCTGACCAAACCACGAAAATTATCACCCTTCTACCTGCCACCTGCGCTGACGAGCCCGGTCTGTGTCAGAAGCTGTCGCGGGCCCCATCGGGCCGCGGCACGGGCCGCCACTGCCCAGCGTGAGTAAAAAGCGGGAACATCATCTCAATAACTTTCGCTTTACACAAAAAGTTGAAAAGGTGTCTACTTTCTGTTCGTCGGGAATGATGCAGAATTGACATAGGAACAGCTACCCCGAGCATTATCATCGGGACGGCTAGTTGGATGTAGATATTCGCATTGAAACGGCGAGAGGAGGAAAAACAGCGCCGCCGGCAGGGCGCGGGTTAAAGGTCAAGGTCAAAGACCATAGGGCAATGTCAAAGGTTACAGGTCAAGGTCATTGATCCCAGTATACCTGTCAGATGACCTTATTCAGTATGAAGTGTTTTATGCTATGACTTCATCGTTGAGGCTATCCAATGTCAAGGTCAAGGTCGAAGGTTAAGGTCAAAGGTATTTTTCAAGGTCAACCCCTTAATTCCTGCCAAATGCTATTATAAACCCCGTTAGGGTGTACATTATTTTGAATATTTCATATTGTTACATCATCGGTCATTGACCTTGAATTACCTTGATTTCAAAATTTTCGAGAACATTATGTGGTATCTTCCCTCCATGACTTGAATCCGGTTTTGGTCTGTTCGCGGTTTTTTCCGCATAATCACGGTATTCCCCAATAGGTCTCCAGCACGGCTCAGACATGAACTTTTCGACCTCGTTTGACCTTGAAGATAGGTAAATGAAACATAGTTCAATGAAAACTTGGTCAATGAAGCCTGGCGTAATGTAGCACACTATTGCCCCCACGCACTCTTTTAACGGGTGTTTTCTAACCGTCTCTTTTCATTTTATTTTTACATATATGTATACCTATGCACATATATGTAATCAACTATATATATATATATATATATAGATATATATATATATATATATATATATATATATATATATATGTATCAACGTATTACAGTTATGTATCTATACATTTCTTTTCTTTTCTTTCAGGCAGATAGGTATTGTTGAACAGCACTTAGTGTTGGGCTTTTGAGAGTTTCCGGCTACCATTTTTAATATGATGAAATATCTTTTTAGTTGAATCTGGTATTTTATTTAATAAGTCTTCGATATTCATTTAAATTCCATTTTTACCGACCCGTTTTAATTGTATTTTACACAATCATTATGAAGGTTACAAAAGTTGTGCTGGGTGCCGCAGTTGCTTATCTTGAAGCTTATCTAAAAATAGCTATTTCGTACGTTTTTCGTGGCATACTATTTAAGATTTAGTTTCGCGAACACATTTCAGGTATAAAAAGCACATGTAGGTATAAACACATATTCTCATACACCCCAGAGCGCCAGGGAAATGTCAGTGTATTTCTGAATGTTCAGTGACGGTTTGTATCTGTTGATGTGAAGTACTTCTTTTATGAATGGTCAGTAGCGGTCTGTGCTTGCGTCGATGGTTTTGGCGTTTTCTTTCAAGAGTTTTTGTGGTAGTTTTGACTAGTGTTTGCGTAACCAGTTTTCTGCTGGGACAGTGTGTTCTTGTGTGTGCATGGTCAGGCGTCGTGATAGTGTTGCTGTGGTGGCGCCAATGCAGTCTTCATGAGGCCTACAATCCTCATAGGGGCAAGTGAACTTGTAGATTACATTGGTGCGGTTTGAATCTTTTGTGGTGACTGGGCTCTTCATCATGGCTATATTGCGTGTTTCCTTTGCTTTGGTAGTGGATGTTTAGTTGGATGTGTTCGTTCTCAGTTTAGCATGATATGTTTTTCTTCAGTATGTCTTTGATGATTTTTGCGTCTGTTTTGTACTGTGTTCATGTGTTTTTTTGTAGTATAACTGGTGAACTTTGTCTCGCTTGGGTTGTTGTTTGCTCATGTGTATGTGTTTTGCCGAACTCCTTGTGTATTTCCTGATCTATTGCCGTGTTTGTGTAGCTGTTGGTAACTAAAAGCTGTTTCACTCTGCTGAATTCCTTGTCTAATGATTCGTTGGCGGAACAAGTTTTTTATGGATCGTGGGATGAAGGCTCGCAAAATCCTTTGTACTTTAGGGGCATAGCTGTATATATATATATATATATATATATATATATATATATATATACTTGTAATGTGTTGATGATGCCAAGCATAATGCACGTCCTGAACAGCTCAGAGTGAATCGGGCGAGGGGACCGCCGCTGCGTACGCATGTAAGCCGGTACACATGGTGCGGCGTGGGCGCAAGGCAAGCGCAGCTGGCGTGATTCTGGTTCCCACAGCCTCAGATGTTTTCTTTGGAGTTAAAGATTTCAAGATGATCGAAACTCAGCAACAGTACTCCGGTCTACGCATTAGAGTCAACGAAGTTAGGAAGAAGTTTTGAATCTGCTATTTCAATGTTGGTGGCGTCTCCACTGACCAAAAAGTGCGGGTGGATAGAGGTTTTGAATGAAACTTCGTCTCCTCACTGACAAAACTATCACCTCAAACCCAAAATTCTGGGGTTTTGGGCTCATCGGTGAGATCTTCCGCGCCCACTCGCGTCCTACATTTTCCCCAGCTTTTCCCAAATTAGCTGAAAACTTCCCGATTTGGCGATGTTAGTTCTGTGCCAAAAACAATACTGTCAGACATGGTAGGTTTACTAGCGGCTCGAATGAATGCGTAGCTAGCTTCCGTGTCCTTTTGAAAAAAAAAACATTTAGCATCTCCCAACGAATTACGAGTTCAAAAAATTTAGTTTGCGCCTGTACCATTGTACCATCAGAACTGATCCTGTACACAGGAGTTGGACGGCGCTGAAAGAAAACGTGGACATAGTAGTCGCAGGCTCCATTATGCATGTGGCGTGTAATTGTGTTCCGCTCGAAAAAGATGCGCGAGTCTTTATTCGAGCCAAAAGTTTGCACATACGACGACAACAAAAACCCTGGATGACTCTGAGCAAAACACCCAAAGGTATTATGTTTGAAGTTTGAAGTTAGTGCTTAAAATGACCCTATTACATTGCGGAACTGGAACACAAAAAGGTATTGAGCTAGGGCTGCTTTAAGCAGAAATGTTTCCCCGCGGTCGATATCAGCTTTGAGTCGACTCTGAATCTGGGCAGTACGTTTTCGTCATGTATCCAATTAAAAAAAATGTTTTAACCCTTAATCTTGGGTTGCAAATCGTCTGCCGACAAATGCGCCCTTATTTCTGTTGGAAAAGTACAACGCCCTCGTCGGCTGTGGAGAACCGACGCCACAGCCCTGATTAGCACAGGATGTATTTTTGTGCTATCAAACTAGTTGGAAATGACGTGCCGTGCCTATCTGCGCATTAGCTGTAACACCAACATACATCTGTTTTGATAAGCAAGTACGTGGGAAAAATCAAATAACTTCCTGAAAATATTGCTAAGATGCCCGGGTTCGTACCGGGTCCTGTGCTTAGCAAACTAACACATTCGCTGCGAAGTCTGTATTGACACAATTGGCAGACAGGCGCGCATTTTCACTGCTGGCACGGCAAATTCTAAATAAGAGAATCCGTGGGGCGGCATCTGGCGTAAAGTCCGTTTCAAGGCTGGCTCCAGCGCGAGGGAGCCCCCCGACAGAGCGGCGGCTCAGTGGAAGCAGTGGTGGTTCGGACACCAGAATCCCACCAGAGGCAGCCCCCGGCACGCGGACGGACGTCACACTAGTTATACTCATTCATTGGTCAACAGGATGGGCCTGGGCCCTAGCAGAGATGGTACTTGTGTCGGGCTTACCTAAACAGCTTCCTGCAACGAGACAAGACAATTCATCAAAGCAAGAATAAAAATGGTGGCTGGGTTTCATCGTCGGCTGTCCTTTTACAAGAGCTGGCTTACCTGTATATCAAGTAATCAGCTGCGGTTTCGGTATGCCAATATCTTAAAATCAGAACCATCCATGGCATCGAAAGTGAAGGAGGGCATCACGGGTGCGTCCCTTCCACTTTTTGTGAGAACATAGCTTCGGATTTCGGGCAAACTGGTGAACAAATTAAGATTTTCGATGCGAGTAGGTACGGAACTTCACAAGGAGTTAGAAATTGAAGAGTTTTTGGTTTAGAGGGAGTGTTCTGTCAGTGAGGAGATAGATTTTCACTAGCAGCCTTTGTCCCCCCCCATTTTTGCCGGCGATGGCACCATTGCTTGCTCCTTATCTAACCACATGGTAAGGGTAGTTGCGGAAAAGTGGTATACACAATTAATTCGAATTTGAGGATTAAAAACGGAAAGTAGAACCAGTGATGTGTAAACCTGTGAAGCCTTTACATAGAGTAGACATTTGTCTTTGGTCGGACAACTTTGGGGCTAGCATAATTTCTCGAAATTGCCTTACATTGGAGCTGAAGCTAAAAAACTACAAACGTGCGCACTAGGAACAGACTCAAAGAACTAGGACCCACGACATGAGGAGAAGTGGAACAAAAAGTACCTTGGGAAATTGACATGTATGACATTTTTATATAAACTTAGGATGATAAAAAACGTGAGAATGAAATTGATGCTGGAGTAAATTTAAATAGGGGGTACTGCTGCGGAATGGCATACCTACAAATGCTCCAGTCTTTTTCAATTTTGTTGTAAGCATATGGTATTCGATAATTACCTAGAAGGATAGGATATTACATTTTAATTTTAGCTTTCGATATTTTTCAACCAAAATTTCATGCCTGGGAAACCATTAGTGAACAGAGAAATCCCATATCAGTTCTCCCGAGGTCACCATTTTTTCAAGTAGTTTTTTCATGCCAAATACGGTCTGGCGCAAATTGGATTCAATTCAAATCCATACACCTATTCAGAAAACTCAGAAAATAAAGCAACACAACGCAAAGATGGTCATGGTTTGAGACAAATACTCTGTACTTCTGTTTCCGCGCCCCAATACCCACTTCCTTTAGAAACGTTTTCAGCTCTTCTTAACTAGAAAACTACTAAACCAAAGTAGCAGGCAGTAGACCAGTGTAGTCTCAGGCGCACCAAATGCTTGCTGTGCAGAGCGCACTGTCACCACGCGCTTCAAGCGTGTCCCGACTCCCCTCGCAAAATAGTCAACAGTGTTCGGATCCAGTCGGGCAGGGGAGGCCCCGAAAGGCCCCGAGTGGCAACCACAGCGAAACATGATGTTCCCGCTAGCCATCTGGTATGATACAACACTATTTAAGGAGATAGTGGGAGGTCCCTGAGAAAAGAAACTAACCAGAAAGACAACGGGTTCCCAGAAAACAGGTGTGGGAGGGAAAACGGCCCTCGGCAGGGACCTGATAGCGGACTTGGAGCTGGTTAGGTACAGGTCCCTGTAGAATGTGCATGTACACAGTTGGCTCTGTAGATTACGGCTAATTCCTGGCCAACTGTAGTTAACTCGGGCCGTGGTTAGAAACACACCATGCGTCTTTTGCCCTCAGCTTCAGGTTTCTTACTCAAAACTGGTTGGCGATATTATATATTTTTAATGATTTGATGATAAAATTGTCTACGATTCACTCGTGACTAAGTTTTCCTAAAAATTATCATGAACCTGCCGACTATTAGAGGGTAAGATCGAAAGCTGGGAGAAAAACACAAGTTGTATGTTGAATCACGACTCAGCGAACAATAGTTCGCTAGCGATAGAGCAAAAACATACGAGCATAGTGTGTTCAGTTTCCGTTGCAGGGACAGTACCTTACACCGGTGATGCAGCAACACTTCACCATTAACGACAACGACAAGGACAGGGGAAAGTCAGCGCTGTTCAGTGCACCGAACGCAAAAAGATTCCGGGGGAGCAGTTCAGATGAGGAGTGCGACCGAAGAAACCGCATGGGAAACCCCACTACCACTACACCCTCCCACAGAGGGTACAGACAAAGCCTTGGCATGTTCTGATTCCTTCTTGTGGAGGTATCGGTCAATAATAACAACCAAAAGGTATTTCTCTTTCGTTTGACGCACGTTTCGGGAGATTCCTTTACTACCCACAAAGTGTTGTTTTGTCTGGTTTCCATGTAGACAGGGAGAGATGTCCATCGCGAACTCTGAACGGCATCCTACCACCATGGAATTCGAACCCCATATTCTTATCTCAGCCAACCCCATCCAGGCTCTACACGAGTGCATGGAAAAATTCACGCTTTAGGACACTAACCAACTGTACCTACATGATTATCGTGTTTGGTAAAGATGTCTGCGCAGGAAAGCTAGCAAAAAGTGGCCATTTCACCAAAAAGGAAAGATAGTGACACCCTCATCTGTCGGATTTGCACACACATTTGTGCCGTGAACTTTCCGGTTCTTGAAATAAGATCAAAATTTTATTTTACTCAGTAGCACACTTACGGAGTTCTGGCCTGAGGCAATTCTAAAACCACCATGTGCTTTAATTCCTTTTGTTGATATCACAAGGTTAAGCTGGAGCAATATGAATATTATATATATATATATATATATATATATATATATATATATATATATATATATATATATATGTTTTGTCAACTACCGAAGTTAAAACAGCTTTCTACCTTCGCTACGTTGATGACATCCTTGTTGATGTAAAAGATGAAAAACGCCTCCAAGAAATAAGAAAAAACATGCAAGACAACTCCAGCCTTAAGTTCACCACTGAACTGAGTGCGAACAACAGATTATCATTCTTAGACATTGACATCACAGCAACAAACGAAGGAGTGGCAACTAAGGTCTACCGAAAACCGAGTGACACAGGACAGTGCATGAACGGCAAAAGTGAGTGTCCTGGACGGTACTCCTAGAGTGTAATACGATCCTTCATCCACCGAGCAATCAAGTACTGCAGCTTCTGGGGCTAAACTCATCCCGAGCTCCAGCGCTGTAAGCAAATACTTGTGAACAACGGATACAAAAATTCAGCCTTTGATAAGGAAATCACCAAGCGCCTCGGCAACTTCAAGAAAAAAGAACAACAACATCCGAGGAGGGAGATTGCTCTCTTCTGCAAAAGTTAAATGTCTCCATCTTACAAAGTCGATGAAAATGTCTTAAAGCGGATAATCGCCACCAACATCCAGTGCAAAGAAGACAACACAAGATTGAAATTCAACATCTTCTATCAAAATCCCAAGATCAGCCGACTCATTATGGAAAACAACATGACCAAGAAAACATCTGACTTGAAGAAGACCAACGTAGTGTACCAGTTACACCCCCCGTACGAAGATTGCAAGCTTCGAGGAACCGGTACCTACGTTGGTCTCACAAAAACATCATTATCACGCAGGCTCACCATGCACCTGCCGATGGGAGCCCTCAAAGACCATTGCAAACATCACAATCGCGACAGCACCCGGAAGGACTTGGTCGATAACACCCGCACCTTAAGACACACAACCGACCGGCGGAAACTACCTATCTACGAAGTCCTCATAATCAGAGAGAAGCAACCCAACCTCAACAAACAAAATGAAATATTAACATCATGCCTCAAACTATATTAAAGCGCTTCGAGTCAAATAGTGCATGTGCATTATGCATTGTTTTAGTACGTCAAACGTGTTAGTGATTTTTTTTGACATAGGAGGTGTTTTTGCGGTCTCTACAATTGAAAGGTATCTCCAATGTAATTGCATGTTTTGGTTCTCGTGAATTTCAAACGACAATTGTCTGCATAAAACAGGAAGGGAGTATGAAAGGCAACTTATTTATCTTTACTACTGACGACGAATAATGTATTCGAAAGCTCTATTTAAATATAACCCATTTCAATGCAATTTTCTGACCTGATCTACCAACTAAAAGAGGCACAAGAAAAGTGTTTAGATAAAAAAACAGAAAAAACTCGTAAAGGCTCGATTTGCGGTTGAATTCAATAGCTTTTGTATATCAGAAGATGTCTTGGCTAAATATTCAAGCATTAATATATATATATATATATATATATATATATATATATATATATATATATATATATATATATATATATATATATATGTATATATATATATGTATGTATATATGTATGTGTATATATAGATATAGATATAGATATATATATATATATATATATATATATATATATATATATATATATATATATATATATATATATATATATATATATATATATATATATATATATATATATATGTGTGTGTGTGTGTGTGTGTGTGTGTGTGTGTGTGTGTGTGTGTGTGTGTGTGTGTGTGTGTGTGTGTGTGTGTGTGTGTGTGTGTGTGTGTGTGTGTGTGTGTGTGTGTGTGTGTGTGTGTGTGTGTGTGTGTGTGTGCGTGCGTGCGTGCGTGCGTGCGTGCGTGCGTGCGTGCGTGCGTGCGTGCGTGCGTGCGTGCGTGTGTGAAGTTTCATTAAATATGACGGAATAATCAGTGCTGGTTTTTTCCTTGCTGAGGATTTCAACTTTGCGGAATAGTTTTTCCTCGGTTCTCCAAATCT
This sequence comes from Lepas anatifera, assembly GCA_034440635.1. NCBI lineage: Eukaryota > Metazoa > Arthropoda > Thecostraca > Lepadidae > Lepas > Lepas anatifera. Next base: position 746,759 of record JAOTON010001028.1, on the reverse strand, counting down.
GAGAGATTTTGCTTACATTTTCAACATGTTCAGGTAATGTTTCATCAATCTTATTGACATCTTCAGACGACATGAGAGACATAAGACACAAAGTGAAAAACTGCACAATATATACGTTATAAATACCAAAGTAATCGCAGATTGGTTCGTTCAGTAATGATTTGAAAAGTGGGGCTGACAAAGCTCTATGATTATTTCTGTTCGCAGGTGCTTTTAATGGGGACCGTATCTCCACCAATAACAAAAGCACCTCCTCCCTCCATCAGCGCACTCAGACTATGTACTTACTGGAACTGTGGAAGGCTGTTGGAGAAGCCGGCTTTGTGATGGAACACGATTTGGGAGGACACCCCGTATTGAGCCTGCAACTGCTGGTAATTGCTCTTGCAGAGCTGGAAGTAGTTCGGCGCCGCTTCGTACAGATCTCCGATGCTGGTCAGCCTCCTCTTGAAGAAGGAGGGAGCGATGGTGCTGATAAAGTTATTGAGGAGGACACTGTGCGAGAGCTTCGACTGCAGCTGCTGGTGACTGAAGTGGCCGAGAGTTGACAGGGCGTAGGAGCCAAACAGGCTATCGTAGATGTAGTTCTGCAGCCGAGTCGGGTATGTGGTAAATATGGTTGGCAGACGGTTCGCCTTCACCAAAGCTTGTCTCACCTGCCCGTACTCGGAGGGTTGGAGGTGGAATGAGAAGCCACGCACGTAGGGCCTCTGTCTTATGTAACTAATGAAACTTGTAAGAGCGTCAGAGGGTGTCACTTGCCGCAGCTGCGGTGAGGTTGAGAAGTATCTAGCAAGGATTTGGCTGGTAAAGGTGGGCAACAACCTCAGCCCAATCGTCTTTTCAAGCTGTGTGTTCAGGGTGAAGACCTGTTGCGGCGTCAGCTTCAACCTTCCTGAGGGGATAGTGACTTTGAGATCAGGTGTGAGGCGGCCCGATACTATTTCATCCACGACAAGATCCACGTCCTTGTCCAAGATCCGGGAGCTGTAAGAGATGCCACTCGTGAGCTGTCCTTTGATCTTCAAAAGACGCTGCACAGATGTCTGAAACAGATCTGGAAACACGGGTGATACCAAGGAACTGGGGACACGCAAGTAGTTCAAACTGAAGCCCAGAAGACCTTGCAGATCCTGTACGGCGTAAAGTGGATCGAAAAGCTTACTGAAATGGGGCTTTAAGATCTTTGTGACGCTCTTGATTAAACTTGGCGTAGGACTAATCAGAGGCGTACTTCGACCGAATGTCAGTGCTTTTATGAGAGCGTCAATGTTCGTCAGATCCACGCCGTTCAGAACTTTTCCGGCTTCATCGGAACCAAGTATGGTGGCTAGACCACGGTAGGAGAAAGGTCCGTAGACGGATCTCAAACCGGAGAGAATGGACGTCACCTGCACTGGGTCCAGAGTGGTGGAACCGAACTTAAGCGGAGTTGCCAGAAGACCGTCGCCAACGAGCTGCGGATAGTACTTAAGGCTATAGTCCAGAAAGCTAGCTGGCGTGAAAGCAGAGTGAGTAGCGTAATAAGCTTGCAGAGTTTTTGGTACGACGCTGGAGACGAGCGGCTTTGGGAGGACAGTGTAGCCGCGACTCGCCAGCACAAGAGACTCCAGACCATACGCCAGCCGAGCGTTTGGCAGTGTGAAGGCGCTGTCTTTGATGAGGCTTGGGACGGAAGCAGCGCTGATGCTTGAGGTTAAGATGGGTTGCAACAATGACACCAGTTTTGTGCGAACGAGCTTTACGAGCTCCTCCGGAGTTTTCAACACGTCTGTCGAGATCGTTGTGGATGGCACGAAAAGCTGCAGAGTTGGCTGCAAAAGGGGCACTGAGAACCCCGGCAATAACTTCCCCAAAGTGGTATAGATTTGCTGCGCGTAGGTACCCGGTATTGTAACTCCAGAGAGGACGATTTCTGGGAATGGGGGCGGGGTAGGTTCAGGAGCTGAGGCCTGCACCAGGCGGAGGATCTGGCCAGGGACACGGACTCGACCTTGGATGACTGCCTGCTGCAGCGAGATCAGTTGACTGATTGGTTGCACCGGAATCTGGCGGTGCACAAGTAATGGTCGGATGTTAGGCAAAGTGACCCGGAGCGCAGTTGGGAATATTCCCAAGGGGCTACGAATCAGTCGCATAAAGGCTGCTGCGTTTCTGTTTTCAATCAACATTCTGGCGATAGTGAGCCCAAATATGTCAACTCCTTGGGCTACAGTGGAAGGAACAATGCCTTGGTTGAGGGCAGCCATCAACACCTGGGTCACAGGTCCTCGTTGGAGAACTGCCTTCAGTATGGCTGGAGTAATTAGAGGCTTCAAAGCGGGCACATTTAAACCTCCAAGATACGTGCCTAGATTAGTACCCAGAATTCCGGGCACTAGACCGTTGGGTAACCCGCGTGGGTATGGAAGAATCCCGAGCGCGGGGATGAGACGTGGTGTCCCGCTCCCTCTGATGCCGGGAACGCCACTGACCAGGTATCTTGCAATTATGTCCGTCTGCACAGGATCGAATCCGGGGTAGAACCTGTTGGCCAACAGGCCTGAATAACCCAGCTGTGGAAGAGTCGAGAGATCAATGCTCAGCTGCACTCTAGAGATATCGTTGAGAACCCGCCCTACAGTTGCCACGTGCTCCGCTTCCAGCTGCGCGAAGAAGGCGTCTGCAGCGTCCGGGACGCGCTGTCCTTGCACCACCAGACCACCGTTGGTAAGAATGAACCTCGAGTCTACTGCAGAAGCAAAGTCCTGCAGCAGCAGTGACGGATGAGCTAGTCGATTAGCTAGCACATTCCGGTTATCCTGCAAGTAGATGCCCAGCGTGGAGGCAAACTGCTGATAGCGCTGCACGAGCGGCAGAGCTGACAGGTAGCGGCCGCGGCCGTTGCCAGAGATGACCGAGACGTAGGTGCTGTAGAGCTGTGGCAGCAGCACCGGTGGCAACGCGAACTGGGGATTAATACCCAACAGCTGAGCCCGAATCCGAGCGTAGCTGGAGGGCTGAACTTGGGTCAGCAGACTCGGTCTTATTCTCATCAGGAACTGTAGCAGCTTTCGGTGTAGGAATTTCCGTCCGAGCTGTAGCCGTGGCTGAGCGACCAAGCGCGGTTCAAGTGAGCTCGGCACCCGCACCTGAGTGAAATAGTTGATGAGAGGATGCAGTACCTCCGGAGGCAGGATGCTTCGCAGCTGCCCCAGCCGCTGCAGCACGCCGGGCACCTCGCTGGGGCTTCGCACCAGCCTCTGCACTATGGCGGCGTTGTAGGGGAGGTAGCCTTTGCTGATCAGGGGCCGGATCAGGCGTCGTGGCCGCGGGTCACAGAACGCCATGGCGGTGACAGGGTTCACCCGTGCCCCCAGCAGTCGCAGCGCGGTCCGCCGCCGCACCAGATCAGCACGCCGTACATAGACCGGATGGGGCCCTGAGGTGGCCGCGGAGAGCGCCAGCTGGGCCACCACCACCAGCAGCGCAGTCAACCTCATCTTGCCGCCGATGGGTGTCCAGTGGGACCCTGCCGGCAGCAACAATAGTGGAGCGTTGCATTTCATCCGGTACGTCGTGTCGTTTTGAAACAGCGGCCTAACAATTTCAATGTTTACGTAAATTACGTATGAGTAGGTGATCATATTCATCTTTGGCTGCCCAGTTTTGATACGCAGAAAAAGATTAGGGTACATTTTAGCTTCTAGCTAAGAATAATGCAAGCAATGACTAGTGATGGGGCATTGGCGGATCCAGGAGCAATTTTTGCAAGAGGCGAAACTAACGTTTTGGGGGTGCCAAATCGAGAAAAATCGCGGAGCATAGTGTTTTGAAGGAAACGTGGCTAAAATTTGGTCCTTTTGGGGGTCAAAAGATAATATTTTAGGCTTTGGAGGGGGCTATGGCCCTTTTGCCCCCCTGGATGCGCCAGTGTGATGGAGGAATATCTTGTCTAAAGATCATAAACGTGAGATAGATATAACCTGCACTGGCAAACTAGAATGCGGTTTTGGGTGCAGAGGAGGTCCCGGTCGTTGATAAATTAAGCGGAACGCATACATATAAAAATATGTCAATGCACAAAAATGAAAAGATATCGGACTCACCCAAGGCTAGGTGGCCTTTAGATACCTAACTGTGTTCCCCAAAAGTGACCTCCGCCAACTTCAATAATTACAATGATAAAGGTAGCCATGACCCTTGAAAAACTTTACGTCCAGAAATCATTCCTCCAAATTTGGCTTCTTTGACCAGGGTTGGAAAAAAACAGTTTTTTTGTAAAAAGCCCGCCGGTCTGGGTTTTTTTGCGTTTTTTGTTTTTTTCCGGGGTTTTTTATTTTTGTTTTGTAACATTCTCATAACACGGTTTCTAGATTAATACCATTGTTTAAACACGCTTAAGACTGTGAGGCTTTCAATATCATCGTTGCATGTCAGTCTTTGCCTCAGGTGACGGAGGGGAGAAAAAGCTCCTTTGCTCCAAGCTGTTCTGAAGTACCCGATTGACGGCAGCGTGCAGAACCCTTCCTAGTTTTATGGGTACCCATGGATAACAAAAATGAACACTTTTGATCAGAATAGCAATTTTTGGGGCTTAACAACTCATCCACTGCAATGGTTATACGGCGTCGTCGACTCTTGTTCCTGTTTTCTCTTAGGAGCCGGATTCTCCGTGCTCAAGAAATCCACCGGACGTAAACCCGGTCCACCCCATATTCAATTCTTTTTTCTAAACCAGTAGCCCATATTCCTCACGGGCAAATGCTAGCGCTGAAAATCTTAGTCCGGTACATTAATAAAGGTCAAATCACAATATTCAGAGCATAGCAGGAGCGTATTCATTGTTTGTTCAAGGGGAAGGGGGACGTGGATATAGGCTCGGGGGCATTGCACGGGGCCCCAAGTGCGAAGATGGCTGATACAAATAAAAAGGACGTCAGCGGTGGCTGATGGAATCGTGGAGTGAATCGGTGTGGTTCACGTAACTTTTATTGGCTGTTTTTACCGACCTTGCTTGTTTCTTTGCCTATCTATCTAAATTAAAGCGTGGTATCCTTTTTATTATTTATCTTGTGACCCGGGGACCATCTCTGAGATGCCCCCAACACGAATTTTTTGGGCAATCTGAGATGAATTTGCCGGTGCCTTAGACAAAACCTCCCCTCCCCCCAGAAAAAAACTCTTGAGTCGCCCAAGAACGAGTCTTTGGATCCCCGAGACCAGCTCTGGGGGCCCAAGAACAATTCTTGGGGCCCCCTGAAACCAACTCTGGGGGGCCCCAAGGACCGATTCTGAGGGACCCGCGAAACCAGCTTTCAGTCAGGTTCGAGACCAACTCTATGCCCCCCCCAAGACAAGCTTTTGAAGGTCCTCGAGACCAACAGCGGGTCTCGAGATCAATAACAATTTTTGGGACCCCGAAAGCACCCCTGGGGACTCCAAGGGCCAAATCTAGGGACCCCCAATCCACTCAGCTCAGTCAACCCGGGTTCAAAGCCCGGCGGCTTCCCCTGAACAAGGAGCAAGCTGGCTCCCGAGAAACCCTTCCAACAGGGAAAGAGTTGGCGACGCCATATAACCCTGGCAGTTGGAGCGTCGATATGCCCCAATAATTATTAAAGGGACCCCCAAAACCAACTTTTAGCCAGGTTCGAGACCAACTGCTTTGTGGGACCATCCCTGTGCTTTGTGGGACGTTAAACTTTGGCTTCTAAATCAACCCTTTATTGTGGGAGTTGCTCGTTCGGGTGGTGGGGTCGGGATCTCCGTGACAAGTCCCCTGATGACTGTAGTGAGACTCCGACTCCAGCAGTCGAGCTGAGAACAGCTTGGACAAAATTTATTATAAAAACTCTATGGGCCGCCGAGACAAACCCTCGAAGGCCTTAGAGACCAACTCTGAGGCCCCCGAGACGAATTCTTAAAGGCCATCCGAGAGCAACCCTGGGCTCCCCGAGACAACTTTTCGGATCCCCCAAGTCAGACTCTTGGGCCCGCCGAGACCAACTCTGGGGGCCTTCATAGATCAGTTCTGGTCGCCCCCCCCGTGATTAACTCTTGAGGGTTCTCCAGACCAACTCTGGGAGCCCCCGGGAAAACTTTTTGGGGCTGCTCCGGAGACCAAGTCTGAGGGCACCAGAGATAAAGCTCTGGTGTCCCGAAAGCCGAATCTGGGCCGCAATCAAAAATTTTGGAGGGCCCAGCCAGACCAACGCTTGGACACCTAAGACATGCTATTGAGTATCTCCGAGACAAACATTGTCATGGTGTCCGTCTTATTATGATCATTTTGGGGAACATAAATCAGAAAACGACGGGAGGCCGTGCGGGAAGCTCTTTACAGTCCTTAAGCTCAGCCAAGGGGAGGGGCGGTCGCCCCACCTTGTCTGCGCGCCTGGAGTACAGCACGATGTGACTCCACCACCATAAGCCTTAGAGGTTCCATGAGCTGGACAAAGAAACTATTTGTGTGTCTCAATTCAAAGTCAGTCAGTGTCACAATCTGAGACGGCACTGTTACTTTGGCATATTTTGACCCTGCAGAGATGTTTATAAATCAATTAAGATATATATATATATATATATATATATATATATATATATATATATATAAGGTTTAATTCTGGCAAAAAACTGCAAGATACAGACAAAAACGAACGTCATATTCAGAGACGATATTGGTCTTATCCAGCGGCTTTTACCTATGGCAAAAAATTATAGAAATTTGCATAAGCGTCGCCACCGGCAAAAAAGTGAGGGGGGCCAGCCAAACTTCAAAGTGACGCTGACAAAAAACTTTCGACGTTAGGACCAAATACTGTTCGAATTTGGGCTCCTCGTTGCCTTCTGCAGCGGCTGGTTATAAAAATGTCCGGTTTTCTTCCATTTTGACTGAGATCAGGAATTTTTTTGCCAAGAAGTGGGCGGGCCGGGCCCCCTAGCCCCCCGATGGCGACGCCCCTGGAAATTTGTGTTGCACAATGTGCAATTTGGACAACATGTGGATTCTTAGGAATTATTTTCCTGGTAAGATGGCAAGAATTTTCAAACGCACTTTTCCAGCGGGTTGTATGAGGCTGCATAGGTATCGTACTAATTCTGCCAAACTTTGGCATATTCTAAACATACTAAGGCGTAGTAGCTTTAAAAGTAATGCGAATAGAAAAAAGACAACATTTTTACTCATGGCTATCTAGAAAATGAATTATGAAAAACCCGGGTGGGTTTTATTCATTCAAAAACCCACTGAAAAAAACAAAAACCCAGGCAGTGGGTAGTGGGCATAGCCAACCCTACCTCTCACCATAAGAAGAATATCCATATTAAGGTATATTTTTTCCTCGACAAAGCCAAAATCTCAAAAAGCGCATTGACGGTGGTACCTGAGCCACTTTCGCATGGGGGCGGGGGGCAGGCACACACCCCCTCCCCTAAGATCTCAAGAACCACGCTAGATAACGAAAAATGGCAAATGGTGATGGATAGCCCCTTTAAATCTCTATAGAAAATATGTGTACCATTTTTTTGTCAGGTCACATTTAAGGTCACTAGAGGCAGTGACGGAGGAACGTCCGAATTTAAGTAAGGCACCATGGACTTTTCAACCCGTTTCTTTCCAGTCAACGCCTTAGGGCTAGTGTTAAAATTTCAGATTTAAGGGGGTACCGTGCCCCGGTGCCCCCCTCCCAGTTCCGCCGTCAGGGACTAGAGGTCAAGGCATGTCACCATAGGGATGACATGTAAATGAAGGTTTTCAGTCATTACATCTAAGCTAGTATTGATAGAGCAAAACAATCTAAACTATAGGAATCCTCGCAACAAGCCGAATCAAATGATATATTATATGACCTTAGGTCAAATAATGTCAAATCTAGAATTTGCCCTGACCTGAAGTCAGGTCAAGTCTTAGATAGGAACAAAATATCAGAAGATAAAAATGCAAAAATAGGAACATATATTGTAGAACTCAGTAGGCTCATTGTGTGACATGAGTTTCAATCGTATAGGTTCACCGAGTTCTGACTTGTGCTATCTTGACAAACTTTTCTGAAGCCAGGTCACTTGACCTGCACTGGAAACCTGACCTGAGATGACCCAAACGTAAAATTTTGCAAAAATTCGTAAAATGATCAGAAGAAGTTATACCAGGTACGGCGGCGCTACGCACCGCCGTTTTCATTTGTCTAAAAAAACAAGACGGGGGTGGGTACCCGCCGCCCCCGTCAACGTGCGTGTTAACACCCGCAATGGAGAGGGGTCTGGCACTAACGCGCATTGGAGGGGGCCTCGTAGGCCCCCTAAGATCTCGGAAGCTACGTCAAGTAGAAAAAGGAAATTGGTTGGAGGGTGGGTGGGGCCTATGGTGACCTACATCGTGACAAACTTCCATCGGACCTAGGTCAATATCTTCAAGGCCAATCGAGGTCAGAAATGTGAAATATTGGCCATGCTGGGAACCGATTGGAAAATGCCGTGATTATGCGGGAAAAGAAGGGATTGAGCTAAAGACGGAAGGTCGTAAAGGACCTTCCCTACAGTTTTAGGGTCAAGGTCATTCAAGGTCATTGACCTAGAGGATCACAATATGGTATACTAATTTCACAGTATGGTAAGGTCATTAAGGCCTACAAACTGCTATCTCGGAATTTTGATATTGTGGACCTAAGGTGGGGTCAATTTTTTGGTCACCCCATTATAAGTCCATGATGAAAATAGAAAGGGCTCGTTTTCAGTAAATACAGGATGGAGAAACCTGAAAATCCTCAAACCGTGTATTCTTATCACAATATTGACCATAGAGTTAATGTTTTTGACTATCTGACCTCTCAAAGGTCATGTGAGGTCACAGGAGCATACAGTGATTTTGCCAATAATTTCTTATTGAATTGGGATAAAGCTTCCATTTTGCTTTCATTATGCTTATATTATCACGGGAAGTCAATTGATATGCAACATGGGCATACCAGTTCACCCTGTGACCCTGACCTAGCTCGATGTCAGGTCATTTTCACCATTTCACCTAGCAATGTCATATGGTACACCATTCGACTTACCACGAGGAGAGGAATCATATTATGCATACAGATTTTCAATAGCTGCGCTAAGTAAAGATCTAGAGGGGAAAACTTGCACTGCCCTGTTGTAAGTCTATAGGACCTTCCTTGACCTGTGCTGACTTCAATATTGACCTGACATAAAATGTTTTTTTATAATTTCTCTTCGTCTTACCAAGAGCTTTCGAGTGCTGCCCGTAATTTTCCTTAAGCTTTCTTGGGAAATGAGATCGGAGAGGGGCTGAAATACGCCCCATCCTAAGTGGGGCGTGTCATGCCTGGGACCCCAGTGGGGCGCGTGTTAAGCAATGCACTCCTGCGCTGGGTTGGATTAGCTAGTTGGTTTGTAGTATGACCCGCCTTCGAGATATTGATGCCCTGTGTTCTTTATGATTTTTTTTGTAAATTTGAAGAATACAAATTTCCTCTGACATCTGAAGGGTCATGTGAGGTCACAGGCAGGTTTTTATTAAATTATTGTTGGGGATGAACGACGAACCATCTGCCAGGGTCATACGGCTTCGCCAACTCTCACCCTGTTGGATGGGATTTTGGGGATCAGATCAACTTATTCAGAGACTCTGCCTTGAATTCCGGGACTTGAACCCGGGACCAGTGGCTTAGAAGACAGGGGTGCTATCCACTAAGCCTCCTCTTCCCCAGGCAGGTTTTTATTCTTGGGTCAACAGCTTTGTGACAACAAAGCTTTGAGTATGATTTCGTTTTGCTTTTCGTTTTGCCCTGGGATTCGTTTCATGTGTGCATGGACAATGCTTTAACTTAAGATGACCTTGGTCCGGCTTAAGATCAGGCTAACTTTACACATCAGACTGTCTTATACATGATGCAAATTTCCGTGACCAAAGGTTTCTAATGGTGTCTGAAAAGTCTATCTTGCATGTTTTTATACAAAAAAGTTCAAAATCAAAATTTCCATATTAAAGGGAATGTGGCACCTTGGTCGAATCCTGGAATTTACTGTTATTAGGCGTACTTTTAGCCGAAAATAATGAAACTTCTTATGATTCCTCTGAAAAATGTACAATAAGCTCAATATTTTGAATCTTAAAATACTCCTCTAGGAAAAGAAATACATATCTGCCTGTGGATGATATCATGATCTGGCAACCACTGCCATACTCGAAACGCTTCAAGGGCTTCGATTGGCTGATGCTCATCGTGACGTCAGCATATGTCGTCACACCAAGAGCCACAACTGTGGCCTGCTGCTAAGGGTACCTACATGAGGGGTACATACATTGCAGATAGGTTGTATCTCTTTTCTACGGAAATCCCGAGTTCCAAGACAAATGACATATTGAGCACCGGGTTTTCCGACTTGCTTTACAGCTTGGTTATCTCAGTTAAAATCACGTTATGAAGGTGCCACATTCCCTTTAACCCTGTTATAAGCTGTTTGACCTCTGTTAAAAAAAAGTGACTGAAATAGTTCAGTCATGATTTTGCATACGCCTTCGAACACGATTCATTCTTTCCAGTTATTTTCCCTTGGAGCTGAGTTCGAGGGGTGGTTTTCAGACATCCCCATTCTCACACCGCCGTCTTTACTTATTGCTTCGAAAACCGATGGCGAATATTTGACCATCTCCAGCGTGTGCCCTGCACTATTTTGTATGCATTTATTATTTGGAAGCCTTAGATTTTTCATCAGAGAGAAAAGTGGTAGTTTCTAGGTCCTGTGCATCACAGAACCTGTATCTCCACCGCAGTCTGCAGGAGTGTTTTCGCTCTAGCACTGCAAAACACACCCTCCCCCACGCGTAGGTGGGCTGGCAATTGACTCGTGAGAGGGCGGCCAGAGCGGCCGATCGTTCCTGTGCTTTCGTGGGACGTTGAACGCTTGATTTCAGATGAACTCGCAATTGGGGAATTGCTGGTTCGGTTGGTAGGGTCTGGTTTTCTTATTTAATTTCGTGAAGTACTTAAGTGAAATGTTGTCCGTAAAAGCCCAGCTTGCGAAATCTTGGACAAATTCATTACAAATCTTAAGCCCATTGTTTTCCGAATACAAAGCAAAACGCACTGACGAACGTCAAAGGTTCTTATGTCAGCCGCTTTATAAATATAACACTTCCGTGGTACAATATGAGAAAATAAGCTTTTTGGCGTCTACATAAAACATTTTGAAGATGGACCCCTGTATATGTTAGGCGAGTTTAAGTTGTATAAGAGTCATATTAACATCTTTGGTGCAGGCTGATTTATGTATTTATTTATTTATTTAACCGTCTTAAATATCCACAGGGGTGGGTATTATGATTTGCGTCAATACATGTCATGACAGATCAGAGCACAGAAAACAACGATGGTAAAAACATATGAGAATACGTCAAGTAAAAGGAGCACTCCCATTCACGCGTGATTCAGTGCTTACCGACACGTCTAAGGACTGCCGATATTCACTGGCGGCGGAGCTGGGGGGGTGACCAGGGCAAGGTGCCCCACTCTTAAATCAGATATTTTAATTCTAACCCTATGGCGTTGCCTGGAAAGAAATGGGTTAAAAAGCCCATGGTGCCCCCTTGAATTCGGACGTTCCACCGTCACTGACGATATTATTTATAAAGCTCTGCTATGCTGTGCATATCTGCGGAACGTAGAACAATTTTTCATGCTAGAAGTGATAAACGATCATTCGGAAATATTGAGACTGGGCTAACTACTGGATCTGGGAGAAAAAATAAGTGTGTTACATCCTTCCTAAAGCAGATATCTTATCGTATCAGCTTACCCCACACACATATTAACTTACCCTGTATGGAGAGAGAGAGAGAGAGAGAGAGAGAGAGAGAGAGAATACAGAGAGAGAGAGAGAGAGAGAGAGCGAGAGAGAGAGAGAGAGAGCGAGAGAGAGAGAGGGAGAGATACAGAGAGAGCGGGAGAGAGAGAGGTAGAGAGAGAGAAAAGAGAGAGATAGAGACAGAGATAACTTTCGTACCTACTGTTGCGTCTCCGGGCGGCTGGTGCGAATTCGCTAGGAAGAGGGCGGTTTTATACCCGTCGTCCGAGGCGTGACAGGCCAGTCGAACCGTCGTGCAGGAAAACAAAATGTCCTTCTTCAGATTGTTGCTATGTCGACACCAGACGACTGTCACTCTTCTGCCAGCAGTTTGACCTGGCGGCCGCTCGCCAACAAAAACACTCACCTTCACTGACAGCTGCTGGAGATTTGCTTTCAAGCAGCCCTGCTTTCGGCCTTCGACATTCGCCTACAAACGCATTTACTTGAAGAAATAAAGGTATGTCAAAGACCTGCCGATCATGTAGCTAACCAATAACCATGCAACTGGTTTCTAAATCATTCTGATGAGCCAGCTTCGAGCATGAGCTGTACAGTTCGGTTTTATCGAGCCATTTATTGTCACAACGTGATGAGCCTATGGGACATTTGCGCATTCAGGGAAAGGAGGCGTAAAAAGAAAAATAATGGTGGTGCTTCCTTGAAAATGACTGTTATATATATATATATATATATGATTTATGATGTGATGAAATGACGCCAGGGTTCGTTGACCTGACCTGACCTCAGAGGTGTGGATTTCCATCTATTTGGGGGTGCTGCGGCACCCACAGTGATGTGCTGGGCACTCCAATGGTCACTTGAGGACACCAATAAAAAGATGAAGCAAAGTCCTAATAAGTATTTAAAGAAGAGAAAATTATCAACAAATACGTGTTCTGCAGTGTTACAGTGGCATTCTGCATGTGATTTACAACTTAGTATTTTGCCCAGCAAGGAAAGTGTTCAGATATGATGGCAATCAACCACTGGCGGCGGAACTGGGGGACACCGGGGCACGGTCCCCCCTTAAATAAGAAATTGCAATACTAACCCTATGGTGTAGACTAGAAATAAATGGGTTGAAAAGTCCATGGTTTCCATCCGCCCTTAAATTCGGACGTTCCATCGTCACTGCAATCCGCAATGTCTGCGTAACCTGCAAAACAACTTTTTCATACTCCATAGGGGAGAATGGGACAACATGGGCCCTGGGGGCAAGATGGACACACCCTCTATTTGATAAACTGGCATTTCCATGGGCAACGATGGGCAACCTAAACTACAATGGCACTCACCGCGGTTAGACCTTGGGAGTGATTTGAATTTCGATGCTAGTAAGCTCATTAGCTTCTGCACAATTTTCTAAAATATACAAAAGTTGTGTTTAAGTCACGAGTGAGCTTGTAGGAGAGCAGCTGGGTGGCCCAAAACGGGTACCCTGGCCATGCGATGCACAGCACGCGAAATTGCGTGTTATTTAATGCAACCGTAAAATCGAAACACGTCGGTCTCATCACGTTCGTGCTATTTATTTGGGAAGTTTTGTGCCTTCAGTACTTGAAATAATCAATTTTCGTGAAATTATAGTACAAACATAATCACGATATCTAGAGTATACTAGTTCTTATAATCCTCGATATAAAATGTGATACTGCAAGTTGAGAGCAATGTCGAATGACCAGATCTAAGAATCCGAGGGTGATAAACACATACGAGTATGAATCAGCCACCGTAGACGTTCTGAAGTGGCCATTAAAATGGCATGTTCATGTTGTCCCATGGCGTGACCATGTTACCCCAGAGTTGGGGCGATATGGATTTTATGCTATTTTATTTGCGAAATTTTCCATAAAATTAACGACGATAATGGCATACACCCGTTTGTTTGCAGAGCTACATACATTTTTGAAGTATTTCCATGAATAAGATCAAGGGATTATTGAGTCAAATAAGGCATTAACACCTTCCCCGGTGGGCCTCCGAGCCACCATCGCCATGGTGGGAAGTGTTCGAACACCCCCTCCCCCTGGAACTCGGTACCTATGCAGGATGACGAAAAAATGCGAACGCTGGTGGATAGCTCATACAAGATCATGAAGAACCATGTCATTTTTTGGCCCAGGTCAATATTGAGGTCATGACAGGCCAAAGAAGGTGATATGATAGTGAAAAGATTCTGAGCCCTAGCGTCTGATGAAGTTGAGTTAGAGTCAAGTTTTAGACACCATTCGCTTCCTCTCGTTACGGCAAATTGAATAATGTGTGATATGACTATACTGGGTCAAAACAAAAATGACTTGACCTGAGGTAATTTCAAGGTCACTATATGATCTAACAGTCAATATGCACATCAATTGACTTGCAATAGCAATCCAAACGAAATGTCTTCAAAATAAAAACTGTATCGGCATTTCCTGCAAAGCTATTGACCCAAGCCTGAAAACCTGATCAAGTAGTCCCAGATGACCTCTCAGAGCTCACAGGTAAAACATTGTAATATGAACCTGGAAAAGGGCCCAGAATACTGCGATTTGGAGAATATGAAGGTATTCTTAGCTGTATCTTTACAAATACGGCCCAATTTCTGTTTCCCCATGTATTTCCAATAGACAGGTCATTATCTGTATCTGACCCTAGGTCACCGATATAAAAAATACCGGAATATATTTGTAGCACTCGGTGGGTTGATTATATGAAATGAGTTTCAATTGGATAAATTAACTCTGTTCTTACTTAGTTGAAAAAAACATGTACTGGCCTGTCTCCAGGGGATTTTTACCTGCACCCCACCAGGGGTGAGGCGCCATCTTCGCCCCACCGGGGGCCATCGATGACCCCCTAGCTCCGAAAATACGAGGGTTAGCGCAAATATGCAAAGTGCATTAGAAATCTCACGTAAATTCAATAAGATTTACTTCGTATGTCTGTGCGCTCAGATCAATGGTTTGACCTCCAAAGATCAAGTTAGGTCACGATAGGCTATTTACACTAAAATATGCAATGCAAAGACAGCTGGGGATAGCTCTCAGGCCTTTAGAGCTATTAAGATCTGGTAAAGTACATTTGATAGAAAAACAGCAGACCTTTTTCCGCTATGTAGAACATAATGACCTCCCGCCAGTGGTTTGACCTCCAGAGGTCATCTCGTGACCTAACGTGACCTGAGGTCACGAAAGGTCAGAAATTGACCTTAATGTATACCAAATTGAAGCCAGTGACAAGACATAAACGACGAGGTTTGATTCAGTGCTCCAGCTTGGTTAGGTCAAAAGTTACCGTCAAAAGACTCTTTTTGACCTTGGTGTATTTGGGGCAGGCCGACCCTGGTGACCTGTGTTGACCTCAAATAGATCAAAGGGTAAATAACACCCCTGTCATCCGTGAAAGGGTGTCCAAGAAGGCTTTTCTGAGTAATCTGAGCATTTGCAATAATTGTGTGACTTTTAGATCATAAGACATGGGAGAGGTCACCTCGTGACTTGACCTAAGGTCACGAAATCGAAAAATCCTGGAAGCATATTTTTAGAATCTGAAGGGGTCGTGAAGTGCAGGAAGTTTCAAATCAATCGGTTTAGAACTGTAGCTATGGTAGAGCTCAAAAGTTGAAGTGAGGTGACCTTTGGTTGACCTCGCCTGGTAACCTGACCTTGTGTAACCCCGGGTAAAAAATTAGGGATGGTGGGAAAATGATGAGGTGAGAGGTAGAACCCTCAACTACGGTGCTGCGCCTCGTCGTTGTTCTTTTAGTCCGAAAGAAACATTAGGAGTTCATCGATGGACCCCGGTGGGGCGAGGGTTAAGGAGCAGAATTTTACCGCCGGTTTAACACACGCCCCGCTGGGGTCCCTGGCATGACGCGCCCCGCTGGGGGGGCGTTTTTCGCCCCTCCCCTCCGTATCTCATTCCCCACGAAAGCTAAAGAAAAATTACGGGTGGCGTTCGAAAGCTCTTGACAAGAAGAATATATTTTATACGAATAATTTTTATGTCAGGTCAATATTGAGGTCAGCATAGGTCAAAGAAGGTTCCATAGGCTAACAACAGAGCAGTGTACGTTTCTCTCTCTATGTAGATAAGCCCTCAGGGGAGCTAGAGCAAATATGTATGCATCATTGGATCTCTCTTATCGCGGCGAACCGAATGATGTATAATATGACCTTGCTAGGTCAAATAGTGAAAATGACCTGACCTCGAGCTAGGTCAGGGTCACAGAGTGACCTGGTATGGTCATGTTGCATATCAATCGACTCCCCGTGACAATATAAGCACAATGCAAGCAAAATTGGAGCTTTATCTCAATTCAGTGAGATGTAACGTATCGAAGTCGGTTGGTATTGCTTCGTCTTAGTTTTGGTTTTTTCCAGTCGACCTTTCTCGCGTTGTGTTTTTTTCCTCCTTTTCTCGGAGTGCGGTGCCGTTTTCCTCTGTCTAGTGGTCTGCTTTACCAGCGTGGACCTAACACTTTTATTTTCACTAATCGGCGTTGTATTGGATCGAATTTAGATTGTATATTTAAATTTATACCCATGCTGTCTGTATGAAAACATAACAGCACACACCAGGCAAAACGTGCAAGGCCGAAACGACGCCGATCCATTCTGTGCCTGAATCAAGGCTCTTAAGTCATTGTCAGTCTTCAGTGGTCAAGAGTTGGCAGGAGATGCGTCCGCGTGGGCAGTCGAGTCAGGAGTGTCCCCAGGGATGGAGTTTGGTGGCTTTGTTCAGGCAAACAGATCATGGATCGATGACGGTCCAGCTACCTCATCGTCGTGATCCAGTACGTACACGGTACATGTTCCCTGACATAGTGCTTGTACCATTGTACCATGGCGTTCCGTGGCACGCCTGCCTGGGATGGCCTCCTAATCACATACCCGTGGCAATAGGTTGTAAATCGCAATGGTAACTAATATTGACGTATGTATGCTGGTCGCGGCCTGCTGATATTGGACGTGACACACAATGACAGGAAAGTCATCTAAAAGAAAGAAACCTGAACAAGCACAACACTGGCGAACCGACTAAAAGTGAAACAAAACTGCAGATATACACCGTGGGAGCAACCAGTACAGAGAAGTTATTAGCAAAACAATCACTCTATGCTCCCGTGACCTGACGTGACCTTTGAGAGGTCAGATGCTCAAAAACTCAACTTTATGGTCAAGATCGTGGTAATAATAGACGGTTTGAGGATTTTCAGCTTTACCTATCCAATATTTACTGAAAACGAGCCCATTATATTTTTCACCATAGATTTACCTATAAAGGGGTAACCAAAAAAATTGACCCCACCTTAGGTCAACATTTTCGAAATTCCGAGATAGCAGATTTGTAGACCCTAATAACCTTATCATATTGTGGAAGTTTCAAACTGATCAGTTTGCTGATGTTCCCTGGGCGCCGCTTCAAACTCGTGATTTAAGGTTGTGAGGTCAGGTCACTTGACCTTAATTAGCCCCTTGACCTCATATGGCCTTAACTAAAAAATTTGATCAGATATGTAAAACTGATCAGGCATAAGGTACTGTAAGTTTCGTTGTTCTGCGTCTCTTTGTTTTTTTAACTATTTGGGGAAACCCAGGAGGGGGAAGCGAATTTCATCCCCCTCCAGCGGGGCGCGTGTTAACCCTCCCCACGGGGGGCCATCGATGGCCCCCTAAGGTTTCCGGGATAGCAGAAAAACGACGAGGCGCAGCACCGCGGTTGAGGGCTCTATCTCTCACTGCATCATTTTCCCATCATCCCTGAAATTTTTACCCCGGGTCACCCAAGGTCAGGTCACCAGACGAGGTCAACCAAGGTCACCTCACTTCACCTTTAGAGCTCTGTAAGAGCTACATTTCAAAGTCGATCGATTTGAAACTTCCTACACTTCATGACCCCTCCAGGGTCTACAAGGTGTATATCCGGGATTTTTCGATTTTGTGCCCTGAGGTCAGGTCACGAGGCGACCTCTCCCATTGGAAAAGCATGGGGAAAAGCTATTTCATGATATAAAAGCCACAAAAATGATTGCAAATACTCAGACTGCTCAGAACAACGTTTTTGGACACTCTTTCACGGATCCCAGGGGTCATATTTGCCCTTTGACTTTTCCAAGGTCATCCAAGGTCACCAGAGGTCAAAAACAGTATTTTGACAATAACTTTTGACCTAATTGAGCTAGAGCGGTGAAACAAACACCATCGTGTTTGTCTTGTCACTGGCTTTCATTTGATATACGGCAAGGTCACTTTTTGACCTTTCGTGACCTCAGGTCATATTAGGTCACGAGGTGACCTCTGGCGGTCAAACCACTGGCGGTAGGTCTTTACGTTCCACATAGCGGAAAAAGTACTGGCAATTTGCTATCAAATGTACTTTACCAGGCCTCAATAGCTCTAATGACATAAGAGTTATGCCCAGTTTGCTTAATCATTGCATATTTGAGTGAAAATAGCCGATCTTGAACTAATTTGACCTCTGGAGGTCAAACCATTGACCTGAGCACTAAAACATGCGAAGTAATTTCTTACTGAATTCACGCAAGCTTTCTATTGCACTTTGCAGATTTGCGCTAACGCCCATATTTTCGAGTTAGAGGGGGCCATCGATGGCCCCCGGTGGGGCGAAGGTGGCGCCGGACCCCGGTGGGGCGCGGGTTAAAGGCAGTGGAGGCGCGATTTCTTGTGTTGGCCATTATAATGTCTTCAGGGGATCAAGACAGTGGCAGATGCCACTTTCTGGATAACTAAATTATGTTATATGCCTTCTACAACAGGATTGGCGACGCCATATGACCCTGGCAGTTGGTGCGTCGATAAGCCCCAAAAATTATTATTCTACAACAGGATTACTATTAAAATGTCATGGCTCAAATTTCTGCTATGGGGCCACAAAGATAGCAATGTCACACGTTTTTTGGTTGGAACACAACTGCACATGCCAAGGGCAACACAGAGCACAAGCTGCGGCGCAAATAGCACCACGTAGAGATATAGTCTTGCTTAACCCTCGCCCCGGTGGGGAGGGGGTGTTTGAACACCCCTCGGGTTTTACTGGCGGCAGGTCAAAACGGTGGCGCGAAGCGCCGCCGTACTTGGCACAATTTATTCTTGATCGATTTGACCTATGATGACTTAAGGGTCAGGTACGGATCATGACCTCTCCGTTGGAAATGCATCGGAACTTTCTGCAAAATATTAAAGTTGGGTCATATCAGGTCAGGTCAACAGTGCAGGTCAAGTGACCTCACTTCCAAAAATGTTTAAGTTAGCAGAAGTAAGAAAAGGCTGAATGTATCGAATAGAAACTTATACCTCACAATGGACCCACCGAGTACTACAACACGTATTCCGGGATTTTTAATATCGATGACCTAAGGTCAGGTACGGATCACGACCTCTCCATTGGAAATGCATGGGGAACACAGGAATTGGGCTGTATTTGTGTAGATACAGCTGAGAATACCTTCATATTCTCGAAATCATAGTATCCTGGGCGCCTTTCCAGGTTCATGCTGCAATTTTGACCAGTGACCTCTGAGAGGTCATCTGGGCTACTTAAGCAGCCTTGCAGACTTGGGTCAATAACTTTGCAGGAAATGACGACTAAGATTTTATTTTGATATCGCTGCGCTTCGATTGTTATCACAAGTCGATTGATGTACATATTGACTATGCTAGACTAGATAGTGACCTTGACATGACCTCAGGTCAGGTCATTTTTTTGACTTAGTATAGTCATGGATAACTGTACTGGATGGGCAACTCTCTTAAATCCCCATTGTTATCGGCGACAGCGCCGCCGCCACTGCCACCTAGCGGCCGTCCGGGTGGCAGATAGGACGGCGCGTCACCGAAGCAGTGCCGGTAATAGAGAAGAAACCGCACGTCACCCTTTCCTTATCATTTTGTGACTATTTATAAAGGTCAGCGGGAGGATGGTGACAATTTAACTTTTTTTTAACAATCACGGGCATATTGCTTCGTTAAATCGGAACGCAACCCGTAACACCTGCACTGAAGGAGGGGGAGAGGTTGGTAGGCATCCCCTATGACCTAGGAAACCAAGCTCAGGAAAGATCGCGTTGGGGGGGTGCGGACCATAATGTTCTTGCCTTCATCCTATTTTCATTGACCTAGGTGATGATCTTCAAGGTCAAACGAGGTAATTCAAGACAAGTCTTGACTGTGCTGGGTAGCCCTTGGGGAATGCAATGATCATGCCATCTGCAGTGCAACAAGGGCGCCACTTTTAAATGGCAATACCTACTAGGTGGGCGCTAAAATCCTACCGGTGCATAGGCGGATCCAGGGGGCAAGGGGGACGTGTCCCCTATCGACCCTCGGCGCCCCCTGAAATGGTCACGGCGCCCCCTGAAAGGTCGGTGGCGCCCCCTGAAAGGTCGCTTCCATTTTCGAACCCTGAGGGGGAGGGCTGGAAAGCGAAATTTCAGGGGAGCGCCGTGACTATTTCATGAGATGCCGAGTCGATCGGAAGGCACTTTGCCCCCCCTCCTTCTCCCCACCTGGATCCATTGGCAGATGCAAGGGGATTCCGACCATGGCCTCTCCCTCCAAAGCGCTGGTGGGGTGGGGTAAACTAGCTTTTGGTCCCCCTAACGCCGGAGAAATATTTGGAAGGTGTTTACACTAGGTCTGTAGAGCAAAAAAATCGCTCCCATCCCCCTCAGAAGAGCGATCATCGAAAGGTAGCTTATACTAGGTCTATCGAGCACCCGTATTGCACGTCGCCCATGGAGAGAGCAGAAATGGGTTTGCACCCCCAAAACTCGGGACTAAGTCCGCCCCTGCCCGGATTCGCGTATGGCCGAAGGTCGATGACGGAGCACCTGCACTCACTGGATCCGCGCATGCTACTTACAGATCCCCACTTCCCAAACCATGGCACGGGAGCAAACAGATCCAGAACAAACAATCGTTTCGTTTCGTTACATTTGCCAATTGGCCTGGAGGAAGTCATCACAGGTCACCAGTGTCAAAAACAGTATTTTTACGATAATTTTTTAACCTAATCAAGCTCGAGCGCTGAATTGAACGGCATCGTATATTGCTCATCATTGACTTTCACTTGATATACAAGTTACTTTTGTGACGGTGACGAAATGCTGCCCTCATCCCAAACTTGAAAGAAGTTCCCGCACCTAGGGTTTAACCCTCGCCCCACCGGGGGCCATCGATGGCCCCCTAAGGTTGTTCCGGGATAGCAGAAAAACGAAGAGGCGCAGCATCGCGGTTGAGGGTTCTACCTCTCACTGCATCATTTTGCCACCATCCCTGAAATTTTTTACCCCGGGTCACCCAAGGTCAGGTCACCAGACGAGGTCAACGAAGGTCACCTCACTTCAACTTTAGAGCTCTGCAAGAGCTACATTTCGAAGTCGATCGATTTGAAACTTCCTACACTTTATGGCCCCTCCAGGGTCTAAAAGGTGTATATCCGGGATTTTTCGATTTCGTGCCCTGAGTTCAGGTCACGAGGTGACCTCTCCCATTGAAAAAGCATGGGGAAAAGCTGTCTTATGATCTAAAAGTCACAAAAGCGATTGAAAATGCTCAGCTTGGTCAGAAAAGCGTTCTTGGACACCCTTTCACGGATTCCAGGGGCCATATTTGCCCTTTGACCTCTCCAAGGTCATCCAAGGTCACCAGGGGTCAAAAACAGTATTTTGCAATAACTTTTGACCTAATTAAGCTAGAGCGCTGAAACAAACACCATCGTGTTTGTCTCGTCATTGGCTTTCATTTTATATACGGCAAGGTCACTTTCTGACCTTTCGTGACCTCAGGTCATCTTAGGTCACGAGGTGACCTCTGGAGGTCAAACCACTGGCGGGAGGTCTTTACGTTTCACATAGCGGAAAAAGTACTGACAATTTTCTATCAAATGTACTTTACCAGACTTCAATAGCTCTAATGGCATAAGAGTTATGGTCAGTTTGCTTAAGCATTGCATATTTGAGTGAAAATAGCCGATCTTGACCTAATTTGACCTCTGGAGGTCAAACAATTGACCTGAGCACTAAAACATGTGAAGTAATTTCTTTCTGAATTCACGCGAGCTTGCTATTGCAGTTTGCAGATTTGCGCTAACGCCCATATTTTCGGAGTTAGAGGGGGCCATCGATGGCCCCCCGGTGGGGCGAAGGAGGCGCTGGACCCCCGGTGGGGCGCGGGTTAAGACAGCGATCACGTTCCAGGTGGCGCCCTCGCCATTTTAGAGGGCGCTGATGGTCTGTGGTATAGGCGGCGCGTGTCCGCCGGCATACGCATAATACACATCCGTCAATACCCTGGAAATTCACATCAACATAACGAAGTCTTAGCGTCCCATCCCCCACGCTGATTAGACCGATTAGTGTTTCACTTTACAGCTAGGCAGTCTGCATTCTGTATTTCTTACCTATCTGGCAGCTTATCCCACAGTAGTCGATTAGCGAGGTTTGAGACGAGAAGGTCCTATCTATATGCGGCCGGCACACGAAAACACGAAAGCTTAGTGTCATACTGCTTGGAAGCCCCCAGTCCGCTGTGAGCGCCCAATAACTCGACCCTTCACCTTTAACCGTCCGGTATAGTCCCTTATATAAGTTTGCGCGTAAGCGATTTGGAGGGATGTTCGGGAGAGAGCGATCGCGCGGAGGTTAGCGCGTATCATCTGGGGCAATCTGAGGCGGCGGTGAATGCCTCTGGCGACCATAGTAAATAGGCGCTAAGGCTAAAATTCCCATAGAATACGGTGCTTTTCTCGCCGTCGTAAACTCACGTCATAGGTTACAGCCTGCTGACTGCTGTACGGTGTCGGATTTCCTGGCCGACTGTGGGGGAGGGGATGAGCGGAAGACACGGCCCCGCGC
Organism: Lepas anatifera; assembly: GCA_034440635.1. NCBI lineage: Eukaryota > Metazoa > Arthropoda > Thecostraca > Lepadidae > Lepas > Lepas anatifera. The sequence goes on along the minus strand of JAOTON010001028.1, from coordinate 724,063 downwards.
TGGGAGGTGAGGTGATGATAAAAGTTCTCGGATAGGATAAAGGGAAAAACTTTATCCGTAAACGACAATTTATAAGTGGGATTTCCAAATAAATGAGGCATACATGTGAAACCGATATGATTTGGCTTACTCCGAATGCGTTTTTATGCCTAACTCAAGTCAATTTATCTGGGCAGGACACGGGCTTCACGAAACACACTTTTTCCTCGTTGTACTACGGTGTCATTGGTTTAGTCGGAGCACTGGGGAGAGATGAGCCGGGCTGGCTCCAAAAAGCCTGGCTCGGGGAGTGAATTTAGTGCCGCTTTTGCATTCCGCCTATGAATTTGGCCCCATTTTCCTCATCTTTCTGCCTTTCAAACAGCACCAGATTTTTTAAGAATGCTCACGCTCACAGTTCAGGGAGAACTGCTCGATCCCTGGCGTTCGAGCCTCGACGCGACCGCTCGGGGACGGTGAGTAGTACGAAACGTGAGATACGTCCTGGGGCGAACAACATTGTTTATTGGAGGGCAGTTAGCATTACGGCTGGTGATCCACTGCCACAGCTGCAGTGATCTACGTTTCTATTCGCCTGTGTCTCTTCTGAGGATTTCCCTGTGAGATGTCGGGAGTTGGTGGGCCTCGATTATTATCATAAATACATGTTTTGTCGAACGCAAGCCATATAACTTGGATTCACTAACATTTCCAATATCTTTTTGTTACTTTAAAAGAATCATACAGGCTTCCGCGCTGTCTTCCGCGCTGTTGAGAAGACGCGGAAAGTTAGCGCGTAAGACGGCGAGTTACGACACTACTTCCGCCACAACTTAGCTGCGCGCCGATGGATCCCTCCAAAAGCCCCTGCGCGCTAACTTACGCCCCCGCGCAGCTGCGCGCTGTCTACCGCGCGTCCGGATCCCCCAGCCACTGACTGTTAAAGACTGGTTTTAATCACGCCAATGCACGCGCGTAAATAGGGGGATAACAAGGAGACAACAAGCACAGCACTTCGCCGAAAACGAGGCAGCACACACACAACAACCACAAACGTAATTCACATCTGACGATGGGAGGGGTCAGCCTTGGCGGTGGACTCAGGGATATTGAATTATATACACACGGATCCTGCGCAAACTTCTGGGCCGTTAGATCCTGTTCCGGTACCTGGGTGAAAATAACAGCGAACAGTTACTTGACATATAAATATAGAAATGGTGTTACTATTCAATATACAAGTCATAGTAACACATCACTCATGCTCCATGCTGACACATAGAGTGAAAAAAATTTAACCGAATGATCTCGTCCATGTCCTTCCACCGAAGAGTCTGTTTCGGTCGCTCGGCGTGTCCGTCTGTGAGAGTCGGTCTGTTTATCTGATAGTGACGCCCCACTTAGTTGTACGCACGCATACCCCTCGGCACGACCGCCTCCTGCCAGGGAACAGAACCCTCTGGGAAGTTAAAGAATTCTGCCAAGCGGTCGCGCACCCTCCCAGCATGGTGCAAAAAACTGTTGGCACCGAGGCGTCCAGGTGCACACAGGCCACCCTGCTGCCGGTTAACCCCTTCCTCTGGAAGGACGTAGGCACGATCATTCGAGGCACCGTCCCGGCGGCGTAAAGAGTACCATGGAAAAAATTGGTTGAAATATAACGGGCCATGGTGAACTTGCCTGGACGTTTGTCCTGGAATGGCCCTTACATTACAATTACCAAAACTTATTGGCATGTGCTCACTGATGTGAAAATGCACCAACCTCATACAAAAAGGAAGAATTCGACGTTCAAGAGAGATCAATGATACACACTAATTTCCAGTGTGTCATCAAACAACTACTAAGGAAGAAAACGTAAGCATGAAGACCATGCAGGCATGCAAGAACAGCTGTACATGCAACATGCAATACATGCATAAAATGTATGTGGTGAAAGTAGGGTTACATCAGGCAGCAATGCCAACATAGTATTAGTAAAAAATGAATTTAGTAAGAACAGATTCAGTGAGGCGTAAGTAGCTGAAATTCATTTATCAAATTCAAATGTCGCTGAAATTTAGGGACATAACTGTTGGCCAGGTGCAATGTTAAGCATGGGACAATGAGCCATTGGAAAAAACATGATAGTAAAATTGTGGACTTCTGTAGCAATGATGTTAATTATTTTACTAATTTGGATAAGTTTAGGTAACAAAGATTATTTTCTTGAGTTTAACCATTATAACAAGGGTTGTTTTTCTGACATTGAAGGGAATGTGGATCCATTGTAACATTATTTTAACTCAGACAGCCAAGTTGTAAAGCATGCCAGAAAACCTGGTACTCTATATATCATTTGTCTTCAAACCCAAAATTTCAGTAGAGAAAAGCTAAAAACTACCTGAAATGCACCTGTAACCTTAGCAGCAAGCCACAGTTGCCAGCTGTTGGTATGATGACACATGCTGATGTCACTGTGAGCATCACCCAATCAAAGCCCTTGAAGTCTATTGAATATGGTACTGGTTGCCAGATCATGGCATTATCCACAAACAGATATATCTTTCCCTAGAAGATGATTGAAAAATCAAAATATAGAGCTTATTGTACATTTTTCAGAGAAATTATGCCCGCTTCCATGATTTTCAGCTAAAAGTTACCCTAATTACACTACATTTTAGGATTCAACCAAGGTGCCACATTCCCTTTAACTGAGAGTACATGCCACATTTGAAGTACCTGTGCTGAGACTTAATAGCAATCATTTTGTTTTTTGGTTGAATTTCAGTATCGCTCCAAGTTTCCCAAAATGATGATCAGGCCGAGCATGAAAAATCTCATTTTTCTATTGCAACTGAAGTGCTTACAGCATACACCAGAATGTGACTAAATAACTCGATAGTTGTGATCATGGAATAGAGATACCTGGAATGGAGACCTCAATGCAAACCCGCCCGCTTTTGGGTGCCAATCTAGGACATGAAAAAATCCTTCGGTAAGTAAAGCTCGGTAAGGACCAATGTAAAGTCTATGGGAGATGTGGTGGCCGATGACTTTGATGCGTCATTACTTATAAACTGTGGCTTGCACAGGAAAACGACCATGCATTTCGGAAAGCCCAATCTGTGGTGCGTCCGCTAAAATACATTTTAGGCATGAAATACCTAAAATCTTAGAGCAAAGTGCAGGAGAAATCAGAATCTGATACTGCAGCTCAACTTGTATTATAACATGTTTTAAGCGCGCGCGGGCCCAGAGCCGTAATAGCGCAGTGTGTTTAGCCTCGTCTAGTAAGCGAAAGATCCTGGGTTCGAATCGCACGGGTGGAACTTTTCATTTTCATAATGGTAATTTCGTTGCTCAATAGCTCAGTTGGCAGCATGCTTGTCTAGCAATCGTAGTGTTCCGGGTTCGAATCCGGGCTCACGCTGATTTTGCATTCATATTTTATGGCTATTATGCAATTATTTAGGTTTATATTGGATAAATAATACCTCAGTAGTAGTTGTTTCCTCTGGGTTGAAGTAAGGCACGCGCAAAGGCCTGTTTTTTGTTGAATATTTTACTGCCGTCTATATTTTAATGTTCTTGGCTATTTACCCAATTCTTTTTAATGAGCCCCACAAAAGCATCCCAGAAATCAACGAGCCTTCCGTTCCAGGTATCTATATTCCATGGTTGTGATGTATGGAAGGAATCAAACTGCCTTTATTCTATAAGTACTTGGAAATGAACAAGTTGGAGCAGTATCTTTTAAATGGCCATGTCATCATTCTGCATACATGAACCAAATTGGAAAAGAACTCTACAGCACAGCACCAGTCTGCCAAGAAAGGCAAGAGCCCAAACAAGTCACAATTGTGGCATTCAAATAAGTATATACCTATCTATCCTTGGTCGAACTACCCCGTGGCCACAGCGCAACAGGGCATGGAGGAGGACCAGACATTCCCGACAATATATAGTTTAATAGCGGTTCTCTGACCGAATTCACCCACCAAATTACCAAAACACGTTTCTTAAAATAACTACACGTATTCAATAAATTCTAAACAGCCCAATATAACACAGCTATTCACGTTTTCAACGCGAGACGCACACTCTCCGTCAATACTCCACACGTTAAAAATGGCGACGCTCCGGCCGCTGTCCTATCTGCCACAAAGTCTGCCACCGTGGCGCTAGTGTCGCACACTCTATTTGGCCCCGGCCGCCGCTGTCGCCCGTGAGGGGCGAGTTGCCCGTCCAGTACAGTAGTCCATGGTATAGTTATTTTACAAATCATTCGATGCGTCGTAACGAGAGGAAACAAATGGTGCCTAAACAATTATTCTAGCTTAACTCTGTCAGACACTAAGGCCCCGAAACTCTTCTCTAACATGCCACCTTCTTTGGATTGTCATGACCTAAATATTGACCCGAGCCAAAAAGTGATGGCCATAGTTTCTTCATGAATGTGTATGAGCTATCCACCAGCTTTCACGTTTTGTTGCTATCCTGTATAGGAGCCGAGTTCAAGGGGGTGTTTGAACACCCCTCACCATGGCGAAAGTGGCTCGGAGGCCCACCGGGGCGGGTGCTAATATTATTCCGAAATTGCGGTGGTGTAGCAAATATAGCAGCACAGGTATTGGTTCGACAGGGCATATATTTAGGCGGAGAATTTCAGACCAAAAATACTTTTCTGCCACGAGCTCATAAGGCTGTCGGCCGACACCACCCTGCTCATGCACAGGCGCACACACGGCTAACATGTTGATCAACATAAGAGGCCAAGTTACTTCGCATCTGCCCCCATGTTTCTTGCTCGAAAGCTATGTAAAAAGGGTCATATTAGCCTAAAATGTCGTTTTTGTGCTTCGCACGTGCATAATGCTCGTGTGATGTGCGATTTTAAGCATTGAGGTTCATTGGAGGTTCGGGTGGTACCCATGTAATTTGCATGAGGTCAAAACTCCAGTTTAGCGATTTCCAAGTAGTAGTTGTGGGGGGGTTTCTATCAGCAGGTAATGTATTAGCCCATTCCTGCTCGTGCAGGCTACATCCCTGTTGCTCAAACTTCCCATAGGCGTGTGAAGTTATTATACAGGTCAACGACGGCCCCATCTTCACTGTTTAGTATGACACCCATGAAAGAAATATCGGAGCCATGTCGAGGTTCTCTAGGTTAAATTTGATAGCTTGACTGGACCATTATTGAGCTGGGCCTGCTGGTGATCAAACGCTCATACAATACAATACAACGTAATTATTGTTTCGCCAAATATCCTTAAATATGATAGGATTCCACGTTATTTGTGTTGGTGAGTATGTTTTGATATTTTTTCTATTTTAATTATGTTTTATGATATATTCACGGGATTAAATTTTTGCACGTATAAGACACTTGCTAACGAAAAATACAACGCATCAGGCACAAATAATACAGAACACGGTTCTGTGTGTGGTAACGGCGGTGTGTTTCAAATAACAATGCATGCGTTTCCACTAAATGTGCTGGCCTAGATCATGACGGTTCATGCAAATTTTAACCCAAACTTATTGGCAAAACTTTCAGCGTAACATACCTGGAGAAATGATATTTGTCGAAAAGCCTGAACGGTCCAGATCACATCCTGTCTGGTAGTATTGAGAAAACGCTCTGGCGCTGATCCCAGAGTGGTTGGGAATCTTATCATCATAATGATGATAGCTTTTAGATAATGCAACTGCTTGGGCAATTGTTGCCCATACCGCTAAATGATTCTTCTCACTGGACAGAAGCTCTAACAGACTGGTGGTGGGTATACTGTTCACTGTCACTAGCACTGTCTAATTTATTTTTTTTACAAAACATGTTTATGCTTTAGGAGTATGTTTTCTAAGTATATGCTCAGTGCCCAACTAGATGTTACACCGCTAATGAAATTTTCAAATCACCTTGAGGGATGGAGTGTGGACTCATATCTCGGGAAGTGGGGTGCCCAGTATAAGATCATATTAGGCAGTGCAACTTGGTTTCTTGTGCCAAGGGGGCTGCAGTCTTTTGAAAATATTCTTTATAATAAAATGGTTCTTTGAACGCTCTCGTAATCAGCTTTCGGATTTCGGCAGCCCCAGTAGTTTTCGAAAATCCATGTTGGTTTGATGGATCTATTGAGAATTGCCTGCTTAAACAAAAAAACATTCCATAGCCTGTGACTTTCGAGTTTCGCCATAGACTTAGTTTTCGCGGTATGGTTTCAGAAAGGTGAGGTGCGCTAAAACGTAGAGAATGCTTTTAGTCCCGATTGAACTTCGTGTCATTTCACCATCCTGCATGGAGCAAAGCAACACGTGCTTCCCTCTTCTGGTGTATTATCTGGCTGTGCTTTGGGAGCGCTCTCATAAGTCCTCACTCTCTATAACTCGTCTGATGGTCAAGTTTCAGCTTTGTGTACTCCTCTCTCCTCCTTCGCTCGGTTGCCTACGGAACCAGGCCCCACTCCCTCTCCACTCAGCAGAAACCCATCGCGACACTCTTGATTTCAGCGAACTCGGCCACCAGCTGGCCAGTGCTGACTGCCGCCGTCTCACCTGTGCCAGAGACCAGCCTCGGATGGTGGAACTTATAAGCAAATAGAGAACAAAGTATGGCAACGAATGTTTGGAAAAAGACAATGTTAGTACATACATCTCCCTCATGGTTTACCGAGTTTTAAGAGAAAATATGGAGGAGAATCTAATAGAATACTCTATTAATTTCGTGGATAAATTTCATCGGGATTTCTCGCGAAACAAGTAAACGCCCCTGCACCAATCAGCGGCCGCCATGCTCTGGCTGCCACTTACCTGCGGGCACAGAGGTAAGAGTGGTTAGGAGAGGTTAGGGAGCGGTCGCGAGGCAGATTATAAAAGCTGCATGTGCGGTGCTAAGAATGGTGGTGGTTGTGCCTGAGGGAGGGGGACAGGTGAAGGAGCATTCTATGCATGTGGGTTGATATATGGGTTAGGTGTTTGTACAGTGTGCGTTGTCGATAGCACTGGAAACACAGGAGGTCATTAAATTAGCTCGGTATGTGAATAGGCTATGCGGGCAACATTGTAGGCGCTTATTTCGGATCAAGTAGTTTTCGATATTAGAGTACATGTTAGAGATTTTCGATTATTTTTTTCAATCCACACATTTGATGGCAATACAATACACACGGTACACCAACATTTTATGTGTATGCAGGGCTAGAAGTTTGAGATGCTAAAATAATCATTTGATGCGTAGGATCATGGTTGGACATCCTTTCTGGATCCAGGGGGATCCTAGGTGGGCTAACGCTGGCATAGCAATACAAGCCCTTTACAAAGCCTATGGGAGACCCAAAACCCAGGGGGTCCTGACCCCCCAACCCCCCGGGATTTCCACCCATGCGTAGGATAATTAGTTCTGAGCGTGTAAACAAGGAGGGTCTAAGGCAACTCACAGGATGTACGAGGCAATGAGTAGGTATGCATGTTTAACGACACGAATGTCGCCGTATGCCTTTGGCATTGGCCATGCTCCTATTACATCCTTTCGATACCGCTGACGCCGATCTCCAGGTAGCCTGAGGCCACGGTGCACGGCTGTCTATGTTCGTTGGTGATTGCCCTACTTTCTATTTCTTAGGTAAAATCTGTTTTATTATGATACACTGTTCTGCTTTTGATATCCCACGTGACATCATGTTCTTAACTAATAATTTATATTTCTCAATTATTTACCTGAATGAATTCTAATTATATAATTAATGGGTGATAGTCGTTCACAGGACCCTCTCTTTTTCAGGAGGCTCCCATGGTCAGAAGAGCCCTTCTTGTCACATAATTGAGTACTGCAGATGGCTTAACACCCGCCCCGGTGGGTTGGTGGGTTCGTAAATGGTGTAAAACGGTGCCCGGAGCTGCGAGGATCAGTGAGGAAGAGATTGTCGATGGCTTATCGGAATCAGGCTTAGTCGAGGCCAAGAGATTGAACATTAAGAGAGGTCCCGATGTGCTTGAAACGGATTCAGTTGTTTTGACTTTTGATAGAGATGAGTTGCCAGATGGTATGTTGGTTACGAAAGGGTCTGTACTAGGCCTTACGTGTCATTTCCGCTGAGATGTTTTAAGTGCCAGCGCTATGGCCACACAACTGCCTCCTGCAAGGGTCAAACGGCATGCGCTCGTTGCCGCTCGAAGGAGCATGTAGCGGACGACTGCCAATCAGAAGTACTGTTCTGTGTGAACTGCGAACACGATCAAACACCTCATGCAACATATGACAGGAAATGTCCCACACTAGAGCGAGAAAAATAAATTATGAAACTCAAGGTACCGGGTAAGATGAGCTTCCGCGAAGCTAGTGATGCTTACGAGGCGTCCCATCCAAAGAAAAGTTACGCCACGGCGACGGCCTCCGGGTGCAACGCGAGGCAGCCTCAGGACACCGGGAGGAGGTCATCCGGTCCCTCACCATGACGGACTTCGTCCGCCTGGCCGGAAGGATGGGACTGGTCATTTCTGGCCAGTCCGCTGCCCCGGCATCTGAGTCGGTGGCGGCACCTCCTCCGGTGCCTTCTCGCGGGGAGCGGGCGCGGCATGCCGCTCCTGGTCCTGCAGCTCCATCCCCGGTCCCTCTTGGGGGCGGGGAGCGTGGGCAGGGATCTGCCTCGGCCTCTAACCTGGGGGCGGCACGTCCTGCGACGGTGGTCTGAGCCACCTTCGCTTTGACTGGCGGTGGCGGGTTCCCGCCCCACCCCCCACCCCCCTAAGATCTCGAGAACCACGCCAGGTAGCGAAAAACGGTAAACGGTGTTGGGTAGCCCATCGACTTTTCCATCGAAAATATTTTAACCATTTCTTGTCAGGTCACATTGAAGGTCACTAGAGGTCAAAACCTACCGTCATAGGGATAGCATGTAAATGAAGGTTTTTTAGCCATTACATCTAAACAAGTAGAGATAGAACAAAACGATTTGAACTCTATGAATCCTCGCAGCAAGCCGCAAATCGAATGATATATAATATGACCTTGCTAGGTCAAATAAAAGATTTGACCTGACCTGAGGTCAGGTCAAGGTTAAATTAGATAAAATGAATATCATTAGAACCGCAGAGACAATGAAAATTTAATGCAGCTAGAATAAACGCTCTATCACCATCCGTTACTAAGTTATTCAGTTAAAACCATTTTTCCCATGTATTTCCAATGGAGAGGTCATGGCTCGTACCTGACCTTAGGTCATCGATTTAAAAAAAATACCGGAACATATTTTAGAGAACTCGGTGGGCCCATTAGTGATATGAGTTGTTTCAATCAGATAAGTTTATCCTGTTCCGATTTATGCTATCTTAAACTTTTTTGAGGTCAGGTCACTTGACCTGTACTGGTGACATGACCTGAGATGACCTGACTTTAAAATTTGGAAAAAAGTTGTAAAAATGATGAGAGAAAAAAGTATACCAAATACGGCGGCGCTGTGCGCTGCCTTTTTATGCTATCTCCGTAGAACCCCGAAAAAAACTCCGAAAAGGGGCAGGGCGGGTACCCGCCCCCCCTCCTCCGGAGTTTCGTAAATCTCGAGGGTTCCCAAGATTACCCCTCGGGGGACTCCTGAGACCAGCACTCTGCGGATCAAATGAGACTAACTCTCGGGCCCCCAGATTAACTCTTGGGGCCACCTGAAAGTAAATATTGACTCCTGAGAGAGACGCCCATAAGACTATGGGACCGAATATCGGGGGTCCTCTAAGACTGACCCTCGGGGTCCCTTTCACCGACTCTTGGGGTTCTCTGAGACTGACTCTCATGGAGCCCCCTGAAATAGACTGTCGCGGGACCCTGAAAACCACTCTCTGGGGGCCCCTGGGACGAGCTAGCCCCTCCCTGAGATCGACTCTCAGGGCCCCTGAGACCGACTCTCGGGGCCCCTGAGAACGACTCTCAGGGCCCCTGAGTCCGATCTCAACACTTTTCACCCCGAAAGTTAGTCTCAGGGGACCGACTTTCGGGGTCCCCTGAGACTAACTTTCAGGGGCCCCCTGAAATCTACTTTCCGGGGGTCTTGAGACTGACTCTCAGGGCAGGGCCCTGAGGCCGACTCGGGGCGACCTGAGAACGAATCTTCAGGGGCCTCTGAGACTGATTCTGGGGGCCCCGTGATCAGAGAATCCTTTGCAGTGGTTCAGATTGGCCCAAGGGGGTCCTCGGACTCCTAGAACCTCTTGGCTATGCCACTGCATCCACAAATTGGGGGGCCCGCCGAGATCAGCATTTGGAGGCCCCTGAAATCATTGCTTCCCCCCGATACCAATACTCCGGAACCCCTTGATACTGATGCGCGGGGCTCCTAAGACCAAGACCAAGCTCGGGGTTCCACTTAGATCAGGTTCAGGGGCACCCTCAGGCCCATGCTTGTGCTTTTCTCAAGAGTAACTCGACACCGATGTTCGGGGGCCCCAGATCAACATTCAGAGGCCCCACCCGAGAATAATGCTCGGTACTCTGGAGCCCCTCGATACCAATGCTCGGGGACCCTGAGCCCAAGCCTGGGCCCCTGAGACCAAACTGAACTCTGGGTCCCATGGGGCCAATTCTCGTGTCTGGCTCATAAGTCTCCTCGATATCGATAGTCGGGGGGCACCAAGAGATCAATATTGCCCCCCCCCCACTTCCCGAGATCAATATTTGCTGCTCCGGAGCGATCGATACCAATGCTCGGGGGATCCCTGAGACCAGTTCTGGGGCCCCCCTGAGACCAAGATCGAAAGGCCCGTGAGAACAGGTTCGGGGCCCTCTGAGACCAAGCTTGGAAGGCCCGTGAGATAAAGCTCGGGGCCCCTGACTCAGGGGTCGAAAAACCTACCATTTTGGCATTGTAAATGGTGACAGCCCAAGGTGGGCAAGGTGACAAAATTAGCCGACATATTTCCTTGAGACCAATAACGAAACAAATCGCCGAAATTAGCACCTGTAATATGAGCTCGTTATATTGTTCAACAACTAGAATAGTCCAGGAGTATCCATTGGTATCCTATTAACGCAAAACGTGCCACATTTTGCAGCCTGTGCTGGTGACACATATATGGTTTGACATTTTCAATGGTGACACACTGAAGCCCTTTTTGGCCCCTGCCCCTGAGACCAAGCTCGGGCCCCTGATGGCAAGCTTGGGGCCCCCGAAATCCAGCTCGGGGCCCTCTGAGATCAAGATCGAAAGGCCTGTGAGACTAAAGCTCAGGGATCTCTAGGACCAAGCTCGGGGGGGCCTCCTGAGACCAAGCTCGGAGGTCCCTGAGACCAAGGTCGGAGGTCCCTTGAGACCAAGCTCGGGGCCCCCTGAGACAAAGCTCGGGGACCCCCTGAGACCGAGCTCAGCTCCCCCCGAGATCAATGTTCGGTACTCTGGAGCCCTCAATACCGATGATCGGGGGCCCCTGAGACCAAGCTCGGAAAGCCCGTGAGACCAAGCTCGGGGGCCCTTGAGACCAAGCTTGGGGGACCCCTGAGACCAAGTTCGGTGGTCCCTTGAGAACAAGCCTGGGGGCTTCCTGAGACCAGGCTCGGGGGGGCTGAGACCAAGTTCGGGGGCCCCTGAGACTGAGATCAAAAGGCCCGTGAGACTAAAGCTCGGTGGTCCCTGAGACCGAGCTCAGGGGCCCCCGAGATCCGTGTTCGGTACTCTGGAGCCCTCGATACCGATGATCGGGGGCCCCCTGAGGCCAGGCTCGGAAAGCCCGTGAGACCAAGCTCGGGGGCCCCTGAGGCCAAGCTCGGGGGCCCCTGAGACCAGACTTGAGGACCCCTTGAGACCAAGCTTGGAGGTCTCTTGAGACCAAGCTCGGGGGCCCCTGAGACCAAGCTTGGGTCCCCCTGAGACCGAGCTCGGGGGCCCCATAAAACCAAGCTCAGCGGGCACGTGAGACCAAGCTCGGGGGCCTCCTGAGACCAAGCTCGGGGGGCCCCCTGAAACCGACCTCAGCCCCCCCCCGAGATCAATGTTCGGTACCCTGGAGTCCTCAATACCGATGATCGGGGGCCCCCTGAGACCAAGCTCGGGGGATCCCTGAGACGAAGTTCGGAGGTCCCTTGAGACCGAGCTTGGGGGCTTCCTGAGACCAAGCTCGGGACCCCCCTGAGACCGAGCTCGGGAGGCCCCCGAGACCAAGCTTAGGGAGCCCTTGAGACCAAGCTCGGGGGCCTGAGACCAAGCTCGGAGGTCCCTTCAGACCAGCCTCGGGGGGGGGGGCTGAGACCGAGCTCGGGGGCCCGGAGACCGAGCTCGGGGGCCCTGAGTCCAAGCTCAGGGGGCCCCAAGACCAATGCTCGTATTCTCCAGTGCATAAGTTCAGCCCAAGGGGGGTCCGCGGACCCCATGGACCCCCCTTGGCTACGCCACTGCACGTGGTGGCGTACTTAATTTCACCGAAGACTCTGATTCTGGAAATCCGATTAAGTAAGTGATTCCCCTTAATATGACCTGCAGGGGCCTCCGCCACTCAACGTTTTTTTTCTCCTGAGGCTGACATTATTGTGGCCCACAAACCCAATCCCCAAACCACGCGGCTGGATCCACCCCTGAAGCACGTAGTATAGCAGATAGCAAAAAACACCCCCCGATGCAATTATAAGCTAGCTACACTGTCTATTGGAACTTTACACTAGTGTGATTCAGAATAAATAAATATAGAAATGATTGGAGCAATGCGTTCAAGCTAGCTTTTCACGTGACAAGAATATCGAAAATTTTAATTTAGCTAACCTATTTTTTTAAATGAAGCGTCAGTGTCATATATGCCGCAAAGTGGAAAAACACTACACCCACGGATATCTACACCACCGTCGTATTGGCCGTTGTTGTTGATGTGTGTGTTGTCGCATATGTAAAGTAGAATGAACTTGGCATAATTTCGTTACATGGGTTGCTGGTGGTTTATTGATTGATTGATGACTGGTAAAAACATATAGGTGCCTAAATCATGGGGGTCAGGGCCCTCCTGGATTTTGGTTATCTCATATAGGTTTTGCATAGGGCTTGTATTTGTATTGCTCTGCCAGCGTTAACCCATCCAGGACCCCTGGGTCGAGAATATATCTCCTGCTTTGGCCTTCAAATATGTATTTTTAGCATAGATATAACATGTTTTTATGAAAAAATCAAGATTGCATATGGTCTTTTCAATCGAGCAAAGTATAGCTATCTGCCAGCAAAAATTTAAGAAATTCATCTCATTTCGTGTCTCCTTAGCAGGTGGGACTGGGCCAGGGAGGTGCTAAAATGATTTTGGACCATGCAGAGAGACCAGTACAGATACATCAGGATATGTAGAGAAAGATTGTCTCCACTGACCATGGCTGGAGATCTCATCTCAATCCAGGGGATCCTGGGTGGGTTAATGCTGGCACAGCAATACAAGCCCCATGCAAAGCCTACAGGAGACCCAAAACCAGGGGGGACCTGACCCCCAAACCCCGAACTTTGCACCCCTGATACTCATTGTAGTTAGTGGCATCTCACTGTAGTTACTTTGTGGCAGGAATTCTTTGAATAGTGTCCTTACTTCAATCAAACCTGATATTGTACACCATCTACATTGACATAGGTATAACCCTAATTGTAATCCTACGCCTAAATCCACATCAAAACCCATACTAGTTTCCTAATTACTGTGCTGTTTAACCCTGGCACAATTCTGTCAACAAGACTTAGACACCACAAGGTGACAAGAGTACCCATGTTTGTTGGGTTTCACAACTGTGCTGATGTTTCTGTGGAAATATGCTGAGCATATTTGGGATTTAGGCAATGCCAACCTTTTTATTTAGAACACCCTATACATATTTGAATTTTTATGATGACTTTGGTAAATGTTGTATTTTCATATGTTTTTTCATATCTAATTTTGTTGCAGTAATGCGTAGAAGATATGGGCTGGTTCCTACTGACAAGTTAGGTGGGGTACAAGGAAGTTGGGTGTGCCTTGGAAGTGTTCTAAGTACAGCAGAGAAAGGGCAATTTTCATGCATTTTCAAATAAGCTATTGTTGATGAGATAGGTACTGTTGTCAAAATAGCCTCATTGATACATGCTTCCAGATTTGAAATTGTATAAATGCTTTACTGCAAGAATAGTAGGGTTAATATATTGTGGTTATGAAAGATATTCATAGCTAAAATGAAAATAAATAATTATTAAACATTACGAGGATTGTCAAATTTGCAGCATGTGTCACAATTTTCTGCAAACCTAGGCATCTTGAAAGACAAAATGCCCATCTCCTCCCCCCTCCCTATCCTAGCTTTTTCATATATCTTTTCTTCATATATCAAACTCTTAAATGTGATCCACTTCTTTAAGATTGGTGATAGTAGATGTATACATGCTGAGTTAAGGGCCGACACACACCCACACACACACTGTCATGCCATGGCGGGGGGGTGGCAACCAGGTCATGGCCACTGGCCCTCAAGTCTTTTTAAATGTCCCAATTTGTCTAAATTTTCCTCTACACATTTAAAAAAGTATTTGGTGGCTATTTTGTGCTTTGAAAGGGTAGTGTCTTGACCAATGCAAGTCATCACCTCACTTTTGTTTTTTAAGAGCATTCAGACATTTGATTTTCTAAATTTATGTGGGATGAAATGGGAAACTGTATTGCCCTAATCAAACATTTCCACTTGTCATTCCTGAATCTCACATGGCAATATGAGTCACAGTCCAGAGGATTTTTCATCATGGCCATATGGAACATTAAGCTGTCCCAAAACGGTCCAGATTTTAAAGATTAGTGTTGGGCCATTCCCATTTCCCATAGTATATGCCAATGGGCCATTCCCATTTCCTGAGGCCAGGCCTGAAGGCATGAAGTAATTTGGCATTTACATTTGAACCTCAGACAAGTATTTAAAGCTGGTTCCATCACCTTCAACAGGGACTTTAACACTTGAGCACTACACATTTTGTGCTTCTTGTATTAGATCCAAGGTAAAAAGCATGTATGGCTTAGACTATACTATTCTCCCAGCTATATATTCCCCCTTTCTGTGCCTTTCTGGCAACATCAGCGTTGACTCCAGATAGATGTAGAACGGTGACGTCGGCGCTGGCTTGGCCCACTACTATCTTCACCATTGGCAGCCGTTATGACTATTGGTGAGCTCAGCATCTTGGGAGGAGCTGCAAAAGCTACAACAACGAAAGTTCGCCCGTGTGAGGCACATGCCGCAGCGGCTTATCAAGGAGATGGGGGGGCGGAAACACGACGCGACGGGGATTGCTCGCCTATTGGTGGACTTTATCCGGCGGCTGGGGCGCCTCTTGTCAGAGATGTTAAAGGGAATGTGGCACCTTGGTACAATCCTTGAATATAGTCAAATTAGGCGTATTTTTAAGCAAAAATAACGAAACCACACATGTATTCTCTGAAAAATGTTCAATAAGCTCAATATTTTGTTTTTAAAAATACTCTTCTAGAAAAAGAAATAAATATCAACCTGTGGATGATGTCACGATCTGGCAACCACTACCATAGTTGAAACGCTTCAAGGGCTTCCATTGGCTGATGCTCATCGTGACGTCAGCATATGTCGTCACACCAGTAGCTCACAACAATGGCCGCCGGCGACGGGGGCTGATGGGGGCTGGTATCAGGTAGCTTTTAGCTTTTTTCGACGGAAATATCGAGTTCCAAGACAAATGAAATATGGAGTACCGGGTTTTCGGACTTGCTTTACAGCTTGGCTATCTCAGTTAAAATCACGTTGTGAAGGTGCCACATTCGCTTTAACCATATGGCATCACATCCAGTGCCGGAAACAGCACCATCATCATCACGGATCGCGCTATGGCAGTGCGACCACGTCGAGCGCCGGCGACGGGAAGCCGCCACCAGGTGGCGCTAGCATCGCTTATGGTGGCATACGGATCACGTATATGTATAATGTATATGTAGATAATTGTATATATTTGTTGTGAACACTCCCACACATCCGATGGAATGCACATGAAGTAATGAAAACCACGCAGGGATGGGGTAAGGATTAGGGAGGATGGGGGCAAAGGAAGGTGGAAGCTGGGGGGTCGTTGCTGCCCAGGGCGTCTGCGCTCGGCCTCTAGGTATTTGAAGGATGGGGGACTAGGTTATGTTTTTAGTTGATATAGAGGCGGCGCGACGAAAGAGTGACGACACCCCCAACATTTTTCCGACGTCATGTGTGAACAGCCCTCACCAATGCCGGTGTTTCTAAAAGCATATTCATATTTCACGTTTAACGTGATTATATATAAAATATTAAAAATCTCACCATCTTTTTGATGTTTTTTATTTGTCCACAGGAACGTTGTTGTATCATTTGATAAAGACTTCAGAAGCTACAATGAAGGGCATTGTACATATTGGAAAGATGAATTAAAATAATCAAGATGAAAATTTTAGGTAAGTATTTTGCAGAAAACATTCCTGGGATTCTAAGCCAAGCGCGTGGAAAAGGACTGTGGGGGAGGGATTATTGTATAAAACTCCTGAATCGTATGACAAGCAAGATAATGTTACGTTGGCATGAATAGACCGCCGTGAATTACCTATGTGAATGTTCGTCGAATGTATAATTGGTATTTTTTTCCGAGGTCTTTTCTCATTAACCTATCAGTTTGAAGTGCCGTTTTGTGGTCCCTGCTCTCGGTTCAGTTGATCGATTGATTAGTTCAGGATGTCACTCGCAGTGTTGGAGACTGAGGTGGTGTAGTGGTTGGCGCTTGCCCCTACCACTTGGCTGTCCCGGGTTCAAGGCCTTGTGGATTGCTTGAACATGGAGCTATTTACCCAGAAACCATTCCATCAGGAAAACTGTTGGTGACGTCATATGTCGATCCCCCAGTGCCAGATGCGTCAGCGTTGCAGCCCTCCGTCAGATGGTTGAGAGGCGTTGCTAGCTTTGATGGGCTATGAGCAGCAGGTTTGCGGTGCTACCCCATCTGATGTGAGTGGCAGAGCGACGGTGACGCCACTGCTGGGGCTGGCAGGGCGGCGGTGGATGCTGTTGGTGGGGGTAGTTCTGACCGTCGGACTCTGCTATCACGGAGCGCTACGCTGTGGCCTCGTGTTTGATGATGTTAGTGCGGTTCGCGACAACCGCGACCTTCGGCCCCACACCCCGCTCTCCAACCTGCTTTTCAACGATTTTTGGGGTACGCCCATGAAAAAGGTAAGGCCCATGCTTCTTTACTTGTAAAGGATTTCGGTTTTTCCCCTTTCACTTGTGTGTGCCGTTTCTAAGGCAGCGTAACAGCTTTTCAGATGCAGTATCATATCCTGAGTGTCGCTAGTGTAATCGTGCTTTCATTGGCTGAGCACAGATGAGTGTCAGCGCGGTTCTGACGCTCCCCAGGAACAGTCGCACAAGTCGTACCGGCCGCTCTGCGTGCTGACCTTCCGTGGGAACTACCACTGGCACCAGCTCAGGCCCATGGGCTACCACCTGGTCAACATCCTGCTACACGCTCTGGTCTGCATCCTCTTCTTCAGGTGAGCTTTTCCTATCCGGGCTCATATTTCTGACTGAGCGTTCATCAGAGGTAACGGGATTTCATTATCGAGAGTTCTCGCCGAGGATATGTTGAAAGAACAAAGTCATGGGAATCGAGTTACTAAATAATGAAAGTTGGTCTGGAACAAAATTTTCTCGTTTGGCCAGCCTTGGACTGGCATGGTCAAACATACCCGGGTCAACTATCCGCATCCTGGAGTGTTCTGCGTGTCGTCTAAATGTGTGTTTTTACGATGAGTACAATGCTCACTCTTCCAGAATATTTTCCTCACCCGGTGAATTTTTCCCGGAAATTTCGCCTCATTGATAGAAAATATCCGCTTCGTGCCTGTGAATTGCTGAATTCGATTTCCAAACGTGCTTATTTTCTACCAACGTAGTTCTCTGGCAACATTTTTTGCCGTACCGTTTGCCTTTCGTTTATCCGCTCTAGTATGTTTCATTTACCTTTGGAGGAGGGGGGTGTATCTGCCGTGGTGTGCTCCGTCGGCCCGTGAGGGCGGAGCTGCCGTGGTGTGCTCCGTCGGCCTGTGAGGGGCTGCCGTGGTGTGCTCCTTCAGTCTGTGAGGGCGGGGCTGCCGTGGTGTACTGCGTCGGTTTGTGAGGGCGGAGCCGCCGCGGTTTGCTCCGTCGGCCTGTGAGGGCGGAGCTGCCGTGGTGTGCTTTGTCGGCCTGTGAGGGGCTGCCGTGGTGTGCTCCGTCGGCCTGTGAGGGCGGAGCTGCCGTGGTGTGTTCCGTCGGCCTGTGAGGGGCTGCCGTGGTGTGTTCCTTCGGCCTGTGAGGGCGGAACTGCCGTGGTGTGCTTTGTCGGCCTGTGAGGGGCTGCCGTGGTGTGCTTTGTCGGCCTGTGAGGGCGGAGCTGCCGTGGTTTGCTCCGTCGGCCTGTGAGGGCGGAGCCGCCGTGGTGTGCTACGTCGGTTTGTGTGGGCGGAGCCGCCGTAGTGTACTGCGTCGGTTTGTGAGGGCGGAGCCGCCGCGGTTTGCTCCGTCGGCCTGTGAGGGCGGAGCTGCCGTGGTGTGTTCCGTCGGCCTGTGAGGACGGAGTTGGGCAATTCCAGCACCAATCGACCAAGGCCTACACGGCACCTCTTCGATTTGCTTTAAAATGAGTATATAGGTTTCTCATGGGCCCCAAAGCCGAATCTGAGACTTTTAGCTCGATCGGAGTAAAACTTTAGAAGTTATAGTCTCAGGCATTTTTTGAAAATCTGCTTACAGTGCAATTTATAGGTGACCACAAAACCCTCAGGAACTGATGAATTATGCATCAAATATACATTTTCCTGTCCGAAATGAGCCGCAAAACTCGAATCTGAAATCCGTTTGACCCTAGGTCACTTCTAAAAAAATGTGATTTGACCTTGACCTAAGGTCATGCCCAAAATTTTCTGGTACACTTTTTGTTCAAAATGGAATGTTCCAAATTGAAGATTGAACTTTCCTCCTTCCAATAAAATAGGTTAGAACATCCGTTTTTTATATCTTCTTGTGTTTTTAACACGCACAGTGGAGGGTGGTCTGGCGTCAACACGCAATGAAGGGGTCCCGAAATGCCTCCCCTGAGATCTTGCCAATTAAGTGGGTTAGGAAAATGCGCGTTTCGGAATTTGTGAGGGCTGTAGAATTTTTATTTGAGCTAAATTGTATGAGCTTAGATCAATATCTTTAAGGTCAAATCAGGTCATAAAGGTCAAGTGTCTGTCGTACCGGACACCTTTAGCGAAGTGCCGTGATTATGCGGAAAAA
The DNA here is from genome assembly GCA_034440635.1 of Lepas anatifera. Classification (NCBI taxonomy): domain Eukaryota; kingdom Metazoa; phylum Arthropoda; class Thecostraca; family Lepadidae; genus Lepas; species Lepas anatifera. Next base: position 704,835 of record JAOTON010001028.1, on the reverse strand, counting down.
GTCGCGAAACTTTTGAAACATACAGCAGGTCCGGTGATTGGGGACACCCTCACGTCAACGGAGCGTTGCGAGAGTGGGTCGGCTGTCGCGCTGTTTTGAACAATGTTATCTGAGATAGTCGTAAAGGGGGAGGCAGGGGAACTCACGCAGCAAACAACGGCTTGCCAGTGGCCAGCGTGCGATTGTCCAGTGAGGAGCGTGGAAGTAAGTAGGAGTTGAGACGAGCCATGGGTAAGAAAGACAATCGTCGCAATGACGTGTGCTCAGATCCCTTCTCAAGACATAAAAAGACAGTTTATAAATCGCTGGTTCATGAAGTTAGTGACGATGTGATTGACAAATGTCGCGGAACAGTGACGAAAGGCACGACATTGTGCTCGAACTGTGTGGGGTGGATCAGAAAGAAGGATGAAGAATATTTCAAGGAAAGTGAACCCACGATTAGGCCACCGCAAGAGCAGTGGACTCTCTCCTCCTCTGCATCGTCATCCAGTCTAAATAAGGTCAGTGAAGCCTCAACCAGCACTGGACAAATGACAGAAGAATTGGAGCTGGATGCCTCAACAAGTGCGGCCTCTTGCACACTGGAAAAGGTGCTACCGTTGCTTGACGTTTCGCCTGTGCGAAAAGGTAAGCGCGTGGTGAGAGCTTAGTTCAATCGCTTTGTACTGAAAACATTTTATTAAGCTTGTATGTTTGAAGGTGAAAAGCTCTCGTAAATCAGCTACATAAGCAGTCTTATACGAAGAAACGGAACGAAATTCAAAGAATACGAACACTATACATAAACATGCGTGGGGTATCCTGTGGTGGCGTACTAGTTCTACGAAGCAACTGAAATTACTGTTATTTGTCCCTGTATTATTTTCATTTCGTAACATAGTATCTACAGTGACTCACTCTTATCGTCATTCATGTAAAAATTACTTGTTGACATCCTCATAATCGTTCGACATTTATTGTTTTTAGCCGGCCTTAGAACCCCGACTCGACGCGCTGAAGGCACACGAAAGCTGAAAAGCGTAGTGTCGGAAATGAAATGAAATATCTCCCTTGTGGCTGAAGCTGACATAGAGACACCAGAGGCAACTCCAAAAAACGGAGTCGAACAGAAACTGACTCTGAGTCTGGCAAGTAAGTGGAAATATTTGTAGTGTCTGAGTATAAATAAATCTGCTGTGTCCATTTTTTTTAGGTTCGAGTATCAACTTATTCTGTCTCAAGCAATGTATGTTATCTCATAAGTAGTAGAATGTATCAACTAAGTCTTTTCTACACTATTTGGGAAAATGACGCAAAATTTACCCTCAATTATTTGTTGTATTTCAGTTGGTATGTCCGCGGGAAAATTAAATTCAAACTATGTGTTTAGAAGAAATATGTGTGAAGGGGAAGATACAAAAGATATCGTGTGCGTAGCTAAAATACCGTTCTTATGTTTCTTAATTCTTATATCGATGTCCTGTGTGCCTCTCAGGTATCAACGCATGATGTCCGAGTTAAAACATGCCTTTGTTGAGACTTCGGACTACCGGAGAAGACTACAAATTCTGACACTGTCCCCTCTCTCTATTTTTGAGACAATGAAATTCTTCGGCGTGTCTCGTTACATGGTCAAAAAGAGCAGGGAAATAAAGAAAGCTTACGGAATAATACCTCAAGTACCGACAGTGTCCCATGGAAGACGGATTAGTGACTCAGAAAAGGCGAAAATAAAATCCTTCTATGACAGAGACGAAGCATCCAGAATGTGCCCGGGAATGAGAGATCGGGTGATCGAGAGGGACGGAGAAGGAAAGAAAGTCTATGTTCAAAAACGTCTTCTTCTGGGAACAATGCGGGAGATGTTTGTGCTGTACAAGCAAGACGAAAGTAATCCCAGGGTCGGATTCTCCACCTTCGCCACTCTCCGCCCCAGACACTGTGTTCTAGCTGGTAGTCCGGGCACACACAATGTGTGCGTTTGCACCTACCACCAGAATGTCAAGTTGCAGTTGGCAGCACTAGGGGAGCGAAGCGTAACATACAGAGACCTCATGAGCGCAGCAGTCTGCGGCCCATCGAAGCGGGACTGCATGATGGAAAAATGTCAGAACTGCCCTGGAGAGGAAGGAGTTAGAGAGTATTTATACTCACTTGACTCCGTGCAAATGGCTTCTGAAGATATTACGTTCAAACAATGGTCAAAATCAGAGAAAGAATCGACGCTTCAGGATTGTGTGGAAAATATAGAGCAATTTGTTGATTCCCTGAGTGAGAAGGTATGTAACCTAACCCGTCACCACCACATCTCCAAGGCTCAAGGGCATTATACAGCAAACTTGAGGGAAAACGCACCAAAGGGGGAAGCCGTAGTCATCGGTGACTTCTTAGAAAATTATACATGCATCGCACAAAATGCTGCTCAGTCGTATCACTGGTCTGCAAAGCAGGTGACTGTACACCCTTTTGTTGCATACTGGACTGAGAATGGAGTCCAGTGCAGTAGAAGTTGTTATTTTTAAGTGACGATTTAAAGCACTCCCACGTCATGGTTCATACCATGCAGCACAAACTCGTACCTTGGCTACGCACCCAAATACCAGGTTTGAAAAAATACATTACGTATCAGACGGGTGCGGTGGCCAATACAAGAATAAGTTTAACTTTATCAATGTTTGTTATCACGAGATAGACTTTCAAATACCATGTGAATGGCACTTCTTTGCTACCAGCCACGGGAAGAACGCCTGTGACGGGGTTGGCGGCACAGTGAAGAGACGAACAGCGCAGGAAAGCTTAAGGAGAGAAGAAAAGGATCAGATCTTGGATCCTCTATCGATGTTCTCTTTTCTAACGCAAGACTTCGCCACCACAATCCATTTCGAGTTTGTCAGTAGAGAGGAGGTCTTTGAAATGTCCAAACGACTGAAACAGCGGTACAGCTCGGCGTTGAAGATCAAGGGCACCCAACGGTTTCATCGCTTTACACCCGTGAACCTGAACACCATGCAGGTGCGAGAGCTCTCTGAAGACAGCGACGGAACAGAGGTGCCCACTGCGACAGCGTAAGGTCAGTTCAGCACAAAGACAGCTCATGGAGGCGCCAGCTCCCGTATTTCGGTGCATTGTTCTAACTCGGTGTCCGGTGTACATATTTTTACACGCGCTGACAAATGCTTGCTTCCTTTAGCTTCAAGGAGAGTAAAATCGGGCAAATATATCGTCAAAGAGGTAGTATTGATATAGTTCTAACTCGCTAGTGGGAAATGCTTGCTTAGGTCTGATGCAAACAAAAACGTATATTTGAATTGACGCGATAGGCGAGTTCTTTACATGAACGAGGAAACCCACAATTGCTTTTTTGGCTTTCATCAGCCTTCTGAGCACTGTTCCTATTGTATCACCATTTCGTCCCACTACATGTCCAATATACTGTCGGAGCCCCAGCGACGGGTTATTGTCATCCTTTAAAGCACTGTGATGAGCATTAACACGCAGCTGGACAGGGTTTAAGCATAATTGCCCGAGGAGGCTGGAAAACCTTTCATGGCAGAAAAATAACATCGGTGAGCGAGTTACTTGGGGAGAGAACTTCGAAAAGCGGTCCACGATGGTCACGCACTGACTGACCTATAGGCTTACAAAATCCGAAATATATTTCTAAATAGCCATAACCTGCGGTCGCACCAGTTCAACTACATTGCAGACCTAGTTGTGCCATGAAAACGTAATATTACCAGGGTTGTATGTTAAAGTCACTTCAGTAGATCATAGGTCACAGACCAAGGTCAAATAAACATGATCGCAATTGTTGATCCCAGAGCTTGCGGTCACATGACGTTCCCTGGCAATACGTGTATGATGTTTTGACGTTACAGCTGAGGTCACTGAATGCTAAGTTCTAGGACAGGTCAAAGACCGTGAGTCAAGGTCAAACTCATTGCTCGCCCATTAGTTGTTTCTTTGCAAGCTTCATCGTATGTATGAGGGAAAACGCACCAAATGGGCCTCACAAACTCCGAAATGCGTATTTTTCTAACCCACTTAATTTGCAAGATCTCAGGGGAGGCATTTCGGGACCCCTTCATTGCGTGTTGACGCCAGACCACCCTTCACTGTGCGTGTTAAAAACACAAGAAGATATAAAAAACGGATGTTCTAACCTGTTTTATTGGAAGGAGGAAAGTTCAATCTTCAATTTGAAACATTTCATTTTGAACAAAAAGTGTACCAGAAAATTTTGGGCATGACCTTAGGTCAAGGTCAAATCACAATTTTTTAGAAGTGACCTAGGGTCAAACGGACTTTGGATTCGAGTTTTACGGCTCATTTTGGACAGGAAAATGTATCTTTAATGCATAGTTCATCCGTTTGTGTGGGTTTTATGGTCACCTAAAAATTGCACTGTAAGCAGATTTTCAAAAAATGCCTAAGGCAATAACTCTTAAAGTTTTACTCCGATCGAGCCAAAAGTCTCAGATTCGGCTTTAGGGCCCATGAGAACCCTATAAAGTCATTTTAAAGAAAATCGAAGAGGTACCGTGTAGATTTGCCTTTTGCCTGGTCGATTGGTGCTGGAATTGCCCCTGCCGTGATGTGCTCCGTCGGCCTGTGAGGGGCTGCCGTGGTGTGCTCCGTCGGCCTTTCAGGGCGGGGCTGCCGTGGTGTGTTCCGTTGGTCTGTGAGGGCGGAGCTGCCGTGGTGTGCTCCGTCGGCCTGTCGAGGGGGGCTGCCGTGGTGTGATCCGTCGGCCTGTGAGCGCGGAGCCGCCGCCGTGGTGTGCTGCGTCGGTTTTTGATGGCGGTGCCCGCTCGTGCTCCGTCGACCCATTTCGCAGTGTCTGCCTGCTCTGACTCACTGTTGTCTTGCAGGACCTGCACCCTGTTTACCTCCGAGGCCAGCAGCGCCCTAGCCGCTCTGCTCTTCGCCGTCCACCCCATCCACACCGAGGCCGTACGTCATTGGCCCTGTATTACTAACTATTTCGAATTTAGAAAATGTTGCAGTTTTTATATTATGTTACGTTGCAATTACGTACTTTTTATCCTTTTGGGCTAGCCTGGAATCAGATCATCGATGATGGAAGGGTTGTATACTTTTTATCCAAAAGGTTGGGAAACAAATTTAACGTGATTTAATCAGGAGTGGAGCGTAAAGAGTCCAAACCCGAAAAATGATTGGTTCTCACGAAATCGGTCCCATTTAGTGAGGAGTTCAAATTTCACCCAGGTACGCCCATTTCCCAACTCCCCGGCTTTGACGACACTCGTTGATATCTGCGCATAGTTTTGGTTTACCACCCTAAAGAAAACTCGATACAGTTTTATCGTTTCTGGACTGATCCCCAGCCTTATATTTGGATGTGAGGGATTGTTTCCGGTTTCTGCCGCCAGGTGGCTGGTGTGGTGGGGCGCGCGGAGCTGCTATCCTCCATGTTCTTCCTGCTATCTTTCATGGCTTACGCCCGAGCCACGTCCACTCCTCGCGCCACAGGTCTTGTACCGTTCTGCACCGCTACCAAAATCTGTTCGCTTATAGACTACCAAATGGTGTGTGCTGCTCAGTGCAAGTAACCTGTTCCTGCCTGTTGCTGTTTACAAAAGAAGTATTACCCATTGAACATTATGTTTGATGCTCTTATCTAGATGGCAGTATTTTCTGGCAAGGGCTTCTGCTGTGCTTATAAGCATTGAACCACATTTTTGAAGTTCTGAAAGGACTATTTATAGACAAAATTGGTCTGAAAAAATAAGGAAACCACATTATGATTCTAGTTTCAGTCGCTCAGAACAAAGATATAACCTTTGTCTCACCAGAATGTGGCTCACTTGGGTCGGCCTAAGCTCGGCGCGTAATTACGACCGGCTGGCCGCTAGTGTCGCTCGCAGCATGATACCTTTGGCGCAAGGGTTGGCAGTCGCCGGCTGAAACTGATTTGAGTCACTGGTTTTTACCGGTTTAAACCGGCTAGCAAAACCCCCTGGTGACAAAAAGTGGCAAAACTATAAAGAGCTAAGTATTAGTTAATATTTCCGTGGCATGCCAATGTAAGGACATCATCTGGCGTCAATGCTGATCAGGTTATGTTTTCAGATGCTTCAGTGCTCTCTGACACTGAATTATTATGTAAATTCACTAAGCTATTCAAACCGAATCGGCTTTCAAAAGTCATCAAAGGACTTATAAAGTCATAATCTAAGCCATGAATCACGTCAAGTAATTTTTTGTCCTTGGGCTTGAAAGACAAGTATGCAGCTAAATGGGCAGCTTCAGGTACCTATGTATGGCTTTAAAGGGAATGTGGCACCTTCACAACGTGATTTTAACTGAGATAGCCAAGTTGTAAAGCTGGTCTGAAAACCCGGTACTCCATATTTCATTTGTCTTGGAACTCGATATTTCCGTAGAAAAAGCTAAAACCTACCTGACACCAGTCCCCCTCAGCCCCCGTCGCCGGCGGCCATTGTTGTGAGCTACTGGTGTGACGACATATGCTGACGTCACGATGAGCATCAGCCAATCGAAGCCCTTGAAGCATTTCAAGTATGGTAGTGGTTGCCAGATCGTGACATCATCCACAGGCTGATATTTATTTATTTTTCTAGAGGAGTATTTTTAAAAACAAAATATTGAGCTTATTGTACATTTTTCAGGGAAATTGTGAGTGGTTTCATTATTTTTGACTAAAAGTACGCCTAATAACACTAAATAACACTAAATTCCAGGATTCGACCAAGGTGCCACATTCCCTTTAATGTGTGAAAGTTGCATCGCTTTCAATAAGGATAAGAACGAGGAATAAAGCGGACCATAGTTTCAGTAAAAAATCATATCTTAAAAGCCTAAAGCTAAGGGCTAAGGCTTAAGGATACATGAATTGTGATCGATGTGCGGAAGCTTGTCTGAATTTGTTTTGCTATTTGGGGTAATAAGTTTTGTATGAAATAGATGATGAATATCTTACCTCAAGGCAACTGTCAGCGGAGAGTCAGCTGTAAACAGTTGCTTTACAGGTGTGCATTTCGGTAAATACGAACCCTAGTGGCTTATGGCGCAAAAAGGAAATGGCCATTGCCCTTTTACACCGGCTGTAGAATGCCCCTCTGAAGTTGTATTTAAACCGAGGAAAACGTTGGTTGTGCCGTGCAAATTATATTTTAAGCTGACGTTCTCGGGCTGGGCAGTGACCTGCCGGGGCGAGGGTGACGTCCCCGGGTTGAGAAGTGACCTGCCGGGCGATGGTGGGGAGGACGGGTGAGAGACGTCCCCGGGTTAGGGAGTGACCTGCCAGGCGATGGTGGGGACGGGTGGGAGACGTCCCCGGGTTAGGGAGTGACCTGCGGGCGGTGGTGGGGAGGGTGACGCCTCCCGTCCTGCCGCAGATTGGCTGGGCACATATAGCCAAAGAAGCTGAAGTGCCCTTAAACACCAATAATCATCATCATGCCGCAGATTGGCGTTGGTTTGTGGTCTCGTTAATCTCGGTCGCCGCAGCAATGCTCTCCAAGGAGCAGGGCATCACTGTGGTGGGTGTCAGCCTCGCCTACGAGCTCTTTGTCGTCAGGAAGGTGAGCTGACGTTTTGGAGTATGTCCCAGTCACTGTCGTCCCTCGAGTGGCGCTAGGTGATGTCCTCAGTGCCAGTCTAGTTTGTGCGCTCTGATCAATGGTGATTTGGACTCGAGTAAATCGTTTGTTAGCTGCCAGCTGAGTTCTTCTGGTTCTTCATGTCAACTATTTGAATACGTCCCTTAAAATTGATTTGTTGCTGGTGTCATACCGCTGTACTGAAATTTTGGAATTTCTGGAACATTTGTTGTTTTTTACTTTTTATGATACCTTTTATTTTTTCAAAGACCAGGCTTATTTGGCCCCTGGTCCATGCCTATTTTAAGACAATTTCACCAGGCCTAAAACAGGCCTAAAACAATTTCCAGTCCTAAAACAATTGCCTACGTCTGTCACATCCAGTAAAAAATAGCGGTAGAAATATACGTGGCATAATTTTCATCATAAGCAAAATTCGCTTACGTTGATCGTAGGCAGCTTTTATTATATTATAACATAGCGATTGTGGTCCAATCCCTGCATTGTAGGCCGACAGCTGCGGTCCCGGTGGCCGGGTGGGGCCAGCACCGTACCTGACTGGCTGCTTTGCACTGTATGCCGGCAGCTGCGGTGCCGGTGGCCGGGTGGGGCCGGGACCGTACCTGACTGGCTGCTTTGCACTGTATACCGGCAGCTGCGGTGCCGGTGGCCGGTTGGGGCCGGGACCGTACCTGACTGGCTGATCGCACTGTATGCCGGCAGCTGCGGTGCCGGTGACTGGGTGGGGCCAGGACCGTACCTGACTGGCTGCTCTGCACTGTATGCCGACAGCTGCGGTGCCGGTGGCCGGGTGGGGTCAGGACCGTACCTGACTGGCTGCTTTGCACTGTATGCCGGCTCCTCTGCGCTCAGCCTGTTCACTCTCTGTCTACTGGTGATTCGCCTGCGCGTGATGGGCGCACAGCTCCCCGTCTTCACCAGGTGGGTTCTCGCCAGGAGCAGCACTGATCAACAGTCGTCTGGGGCTACCTATCTATAGACTAATGGCCAGTGTCCGCCCACCTCTGCCCCCCCCGAACCACCTGTATGTCATGTGTTCTCTTATTTCTCTACTCTTTTTGTCATAGCTGCATTTTATGGAATTCTTAAGCGGGTTTTTTTCCGCTGCAGCTACATATGGGGGAGTTGTATTTTTATCTGAATTCACGTCAAGCCCTGTAGCACACCCCCACTCCCCCACCCCGGTACAGGCCAGGGTAGGTAGTCGCGGTCCCATCCAGACGGTGGCCGAGTAGCCAGGTGAAACTGGCTCCTACTGTCCACCAAAAGGGTCGTGCCGCTGGCCTCAATTCTTTGCAAGGTGATTCTCCGAAAGTGTGCGAGGGTGCCTTGGTTTATGTGTGCGGTGTCGTGAACTCTCAGCTAGCACCAGCATTTAGCGATTCATAAAATTGTCCTTGTATGACTGGGGTTAATTTTGGTCATTATCTGGTGCATATCTGCTCCCTGCGAGATTCGTATGATGGTTATATCTATAATTTAAAGCTCCTTGTCATTTCATATCTGACGATCCGGAGTTCATTGTAGAGTGGCACACATTCGGCCCAAGCAGAGCATGTTCCATTAAGCTACAGTATCACGGTTCGTTGTAGGATAGGCTGAGCCGGAGTTGACTATAGATCGTTTCACGCAGTAACAAAGCCTATTCATCTGAGCCGGGGTATGCAGGGTCGCAGAACGAGCTCAGTGGTGGGTGTGTTCTAAAGCAAGAGCAAGGATGCCGGCTTGACGTCCGATGGAGTTATTGCCTCCAGGTTTATTTGTAGATTCTTTAGATTCTTGTCAGAGCGCCTTTGCTTCGTCATAAACCTTGCTCCTGAACGCAGTATCTCGTGTTTTGGGATGAAATGCGCTGCTGTGGAGCGCTGGCCCGTTCACCTATGTGGTAGAACTCCGCTGCGCTATTTTACATACAGGTAGTGGTATCCGTATCGTCTTGACCACCAGGTGGTACTTGCTGGCAAGGCCGAGGTTGATATTCACTGCAGCTACCTTTCATCTTAAATCTGTGTTACACCTCTTGCCGCTAACCTACACATGCAACGAGCTAAAAAGCACAAAGGTAGGTGTTTTATCCTGAATGGTGCCGTTAACCAATATTCGGTGCCACGATGCCCACTCACGTGATCCGGCCGGGCGCGCGGCTGCTCCGGCACTGCGCAGCGTTCAGTGACGTGTTCTGGTCGCCATGTTCTGTGTCAGGTTCGACAACCCGGCGTCAGCGGCTGAAACTGTACCTCGCCTCCTCACCTACAACTACCTGGTGGGCCTCAACGCCGCCCTGCTGCTCTGGCCCAGCCCGCTCTGCTGCGATTGGACCATGGGCACTGTGCCACTGGTGACATCTGTCGGCGACCCGCGAAACCTCATCACGCTGGGTGCGTACGCCACGCTATCGTTATTGGCGATACGCGCGCTGACGCGCCGTGACCGGACTTCCGACGTGATAATCATGGTGAGTGCCGGGGGCGTTTTCGCTACTGGCCCGTTACCTGGCACCTTAGTTCCAATAGCTGTCGTTTCTAGTGTATTGGAATTGTTTAAGAACAGATAAGAGCTGGTCATTTTCTTATTTTCATCCTATCAGGAGTGATGTAGTCGAACGGGCGACGTTGGTATCACAGATTCAAGGGTGTGAGTTCGAGTCTCGGCCGTTAGCAGTAAATGGTTTCTTGTTGCGCGGGAACTGGTGACGCTATTGAACAATTGCAATGTGTGTCCTCGTAGAACCTTGAACATAAACTAACATTAACTGTCCCACAAGAAAAAAACTATCCCACCGGTGCATATTACCGGATCGGCGAAAACGAAATAATGATACAATTACTCCTAGTATTATGCTTGTGTAATTTCATTTTCTCTTTATATTCCTAAGAGTATCTTAACACCTCCTTTCCCTCCTACCAATTTGAGATGTGTTAAGTCCCCAGCGATGACCGAGAGGTCTCGGCATGCAATGGAGCTGTAAGTAATCACTCTGTCTCCACCTGCGCAGGGTCTGGCGCTAATGGCTTCGCCGTTCCTGCCAGCCTCCAATCTGTTCTTCCCTGTGGGGTTCGTGGTGGCCGAGCGGGTGCTGTACATGCCGTCGATGGGGTTCTGCCTGTTGGTGTCGGCTGGCTGCTGCCGCCTTCTCCGGACTCCGCACAGGTGAGCCCAGCCTACCCCTTCCAAACTCCCCGCTGACCAACTACTAGTCACCTCTCTGGACTCCGCACAAGTGAGTACAGTCCGCCCTGTCCAAACTCCCCGCGGACCAACTACTAGTCACCTCTCCGGACTCCGCACAGGTGAGCCCAGCCTACCCCTTCCAAACTCCCCGCTGACCAACTACTAGTCACCTCTCCGGACTCCGCACAAGTGAGTACAGTCCGCCCTGTCCAAACTCCCCCTGACCAACTTCTAGTCACCTATCCGGACTTCGCACGAGTGAGTACAGTCCGCCCTGTCCAAACTCCCCCGCTGACCAACTACTAGTCACCTCTCCGGACTCCGCACAAGTGAGTACAGTCCGCCCTGTCCAAACTCCCCCGCTGACCAACTACTAGTCACCTCTCCGGACTCCGCACGAGTGAGTACAGTCCGCCCTGTCCAAACTCCCCGCTGACCAACTACTAGTCACCTCTCCGGACTCCGCACGAGTGAGTACAGTCCGCCCTGTCCAAACTCCCCGCTGACCAACTACTAGTCACCTCTCCGGACTCCGCACAAGTGAGTACAGTCCGCCCTGTCCAAACTCCCCGCGGACCAACTACTAGTCACCTCTCCGGACTCCGCACGAGTGAGTACAGTCCGCCCTGTCCAAACTCCCCGCTGACCAACTACTAGTCACCTCTCCGGACTCCGCACAAGTGAGTACAGTCCGCCCTGTCCAAACTCCCCGCGGACCAACTACTAGTCACCTCTCCGGACTCCGCACGAGTGAGTACAGTCCGCCCTGTCCAAACTCCCCGCTGACCAACTACTAGTCACCTCTCCGGACTTCGCACAAGTGAGTACAGTCCGCCCTGTCCAAACTCCCCGCTGACCAACTACTAGTCACCTCTCCGGACTCCGCACAAGTGAGTACAGTCCGCCCTGTCCAAACTCCCCGCTGACCAACTACTAGTCACCTCTCCGGACTCTGCACGAGTGAGTACAGTCCGCCCTGTCCAAACTCCCCGCTGACCAACTACTAGTCACCTCTCCGGACTCCGCACAGGTGAGTACAGTCCGCCCTGTCCAAACTCCCCCGCTGACCAACTACTAGTCACCTCTCCGGACTCCGCACAAGTGAGTACAGTCCGCCCTGTCCAAACTCCCCGCTGACCAACTACTAGTCACCTCTCCGGACTCCGCACGAGTGAGTACAGTCCGCCCTGTCCAAACTCCCCGCTGACCAACTACTAGTCACCTCTCCGGACTCCGCACAGGTGAGTACAGTCCGCCCTGTCCAAACTCCCCGCTGACCAACTACTAGTCACCTCTCCGGACTCCGCACAGGTGAGTACAGTCCGCCCTGTCCAAACTCCCCGCTGACCAACTACTAGTCACCTCTCCGGACTCCGCACAGGTGAGTACAGTCCGCCCTGTCCAAACTCCCCCGCTGACCAACTACTAGTCACCTCTCCGGACTCCGCACAGGTGAGTACAGTCCGCCCTGTCCAAACTCCCCGCTGACCAACTACTAGTCACCTCTCCGGACTCCGCACAGGTGAGTACAGTCCGCCCTGTCCAAACTCCCCGCGGACAAACTAGTTTTCACCTCTCCGGACTCCGCACAAGTGCACTAGCTCCAGCCCGCTCCCATGCTTGGATGACTGAACCATTAGCCTGGTCCAAACATATATGGAAATTTTGAAAGTTTTTTGAAAGTGTGCTCCACAATGTTGCCCTTGTTACACTATGTGTACGTGTTCTGTGTACAAAATTTGGGACGATTTCATGCATTTTTAGAGGTCACTCAAAATGTAATATTTGTGTTATTCTTTCGCAGATGAAGTCTTCAGCACGAAAAAACACGAAGTTCACCAGAATGGTGGTTAATAGAAAGTCCGTTGAAGTCATTCTCAACCGCTAGGCTTCCAACTCGAGGCGACATGCTTCGCATGGTGCAATTCCACCATCTAAAGCAACAACTTCCTTTCAAGGAGAGCTTTCAGAGAACATGTGAGGCCTGCTGTGATAACTGGAAAAGGGCAAGAATTCCTACACAGCGTTTGGATTCATGCATGCGGAAATTGGAGAAGTTGATGGACCAGTACCAAACATTGAAAAAGAATCGAAAGAGAGTCGGGTCCAGTCAAACGCAGGCTAAGATTTTCCATGACTCCTTCAACGAGCTCTTTGACGTTGGGGCAAGTGACGCCATGGCACAGATAACCAATGAAGAGGATCGCGCTTTCTATGCAATGCAGCGTGAGGATGTCATGGTATGTAGTATGTCTGGCCTCGACCTCGTGACTGCGGGAAGGGAGCATAGAAAGCGACTTCGGGACGAGCAAGAGAATGTGAGAAGGACAAAGGCAAGGGCAGAAGCAACTTCATTTTCGGAGTCAGCGGCTCAGCTATCCTCCATGTCCTCCTCCGATCCTGAGACCGAGACTGATGAAGACTTTTCACCCATCCCCAGCTGCTCGAATACGTCACCGCCTCCTCCCACACCACACAGGAATATATTCGCATCTCCTGCCATCGTGTCAGCTCTCGATAGAGCAAAAGTTTCAGACCGCGGAGCCGTGTTCGTAGCTGGTACCGTGGCACAGGCGCTTGGACACGATGTCTCAAATCTAACCCTCTCCAGAAGTTCCATTCGGCGATCTCGGCGTCAGACACGGTTTCAAGCGGCCACTCGTGATCAGGGAGGAGTTCACTCCTAAAGGTCCACTGCTCCTACACTGGGATAGCAAGATTCTACCAGATTACACCGGCGATGGGGGAGCTGTCGACCGGGTGGCCATACTAGTGACTGGTTCAGGTGACCTTGAAAAAGCTGTTAGCTGCGCCAAAGGTAGAAAGAGGAACGGGCAAGGCTCAAGCAGCCGCATGCATGACAGCTCTTGATGACTGGTCACTCCGACCTAATATTCAAGGATTGGTGTTTGACACTACTGCCTCGAACACGGGACTTCATCGCGGAGCCTGCACGCTGATCGAAGAGGGACTGGGGAGAGAGCTCGTTTGGATAGCCTGTCGTCACCATATCTACGAGATCAGCCTCTCAAGTGTCTTCCGGGAAGTCTTTGGGTCTACAGAGGGACCTGAAACTGCTAGCTTCAAGAGATTCAAAGCAGAGTGGCCTACCATCAATAAAGATGTATACAGTGCGGCTCCCGGCGAGATGTTTGAAGACGGACAACTGGAAGAACTGCGCACCGACATGATTCACTACCTCCAGCAGGCCATGAAAGAGCAGCAAGTGCGAGCAGACTACGCAGAGCTCCTCAGCCTGAGCCTACTCCTCCTGAATGGAGAAGGCCACAAGACCAAGTTTCGGCCCCCAGGCCCAACACATCACGCACGGTGGATGGGGAAGGGACTGTATGTCCTGAAGATCTTCCTGTTCCAGAAACAGTTCCGCCTTACTGCCAAGGAGGCACGTGCCGTGAAGTCACTATCGCTCTTCGTAGCTCTCATCTACGTCCGGTTCTGGAACGAGGCTCCAAGAGGCGTACAGGCCCCCGAAACGACTTGAGCTTCCTCCAAGCCCTTCAAGAGTACCCCAACAAGCCGGTCGCCGCGGCAGCCATCACAGCCTTCACTCGTCATATGTGGTATCTGGCAGAACATCTGGTGGGACTGGCTTTCTTTGACGAGAAGGTGGACGTCGTGACAAAGGGCAAGATGGTAGCCAACCTGGAACGAGGGGAAAAGTCAGGCTGCCCCCGTCGCCTGAAAGAGGTTCCCGAGACTGGCATTGGGCTTGACGAGTTTGTTACCAAGAGGACTTTGAAGTTGTTCAGCGCCATCACTGAGCACGGGACGGAGAAAGCAAAGTCATCCTTTTTGAAGGATGCTCCCGACACGTGGGAGAAGAACCAAACCTTCCAGGAGATGAAGAAGTCCGCCAAGTCCTTGAACGTCGTAAACGACGCAGCTGAGAGGGCTGTTTCGCTTGTCGAGTCCTACAACGCGTCACTGACGAAGGACGAAGAGCAGAAACAGTACATTCTGCGTATCGTAGCTGATCACCGTCGTCGTCTCCCATTCCCAGTCAAGGGCGGACTAATGAAATCAGTTAGCTGCTGAACTGGTGAACGATAGTTTGAGTGCTCACACCAATCCGTCTTTCTTGAAAGTGCGTTGAAATAATGGTACCTATGGATTGATGGCATTGTTTACTATGGTAGCGATACCTTTATTGTCGTAGTAGCCCTATTTTGGCGAAGAGTGACCGATGAAAGCAGCAAGCTTCCTAACATTGTTAGATAGGTTCGGGCCGTGATCTTTTTGCTTTTTCACTGAGACAGCGTGGATGTTTAAATCGTTAAGTTCTTGATGAATTCAAATAATTTTCATGAAATATGTATATACATGTCTGTACGTATGTATGTACATGTCTTTTGGAAGAATACACATATCAACATACTGTGAATAGTTCATTCCTTCTCCCAAAGATGACTTTGTGAGCGACCCCTAAAATTCATCACATTTGTCTAAGATTTGGTGTGAATGGTCTTTAGGGCTAGTGTAACAGGGGCAGGCTTGTGGAGCAAAACATTTTCCAACTTAACATTTTTGGACCAGGCTACTGAACCATGCCCCGCTCCTTGGGGTTTCGCACAGAGTGACTGCAGGGCTTGGATGTACAATGGTATATTTGCAGTGAGGTGGAGTATTCAGCAGATTGAGAACAGTAGGAACTCTGAAATGTTTGGCGTTATTTAATGATTGTTGCCCGATTTGTTATTTGTTGCCCAAAGATTCAACTGTGTGTACCCAGGAAATACAAAATATTGGTGGTCGAGTACAGTCCAAAGCATTTATGTTTGGGTTGGATGTGTCCTAGTCCCCCAAGTCACCGGGTTGCTAGGAATGATCCGACTGAACCGAGGTAAAACTTCAGAGCTCATGGAAGAAACTGGCTGCATTTTTCAAAAGACAACCTATCTGGTCCGACCCCATGGCAACTTAGTTCCGAAACTCTGAAGGTGTAAATTATAAACTGGTATCATGTGCCATATCTGGAAACCAAAGAGCGTCGATTGATTGATTATTTCAGTTTAGGGGCGCGCCTACCTGCGAAGTCATATAGCGCCCATACTTATTGAAGAGCGTCGAATTTAGGCGTTTGGTGTGTGTTCCAACGGTATTTTTGTATGTTGCTCAGTGCTCCCGTGCAAACCGTGTAACGTTTTTTTTGCAGTGAAATGTGCCGTGCAATGACTAATGTTCCTGGTGGAACCTGTCTCAGGTGGCGGCTCCTGGTCGTCATGGCAACAGCATGGCTGGTGCTTTTCCACGGTCTGAAAACCCACCATCGCACTGGCGATTGGGAAAGCGAGTACACAATATTCATGGCAGGATTGCAGGTCAGTAACCGGACATAGAGAGAGAGAGAGAGAGAGAGAGAGAGAGAGAGAGAGAGAGAGAGAGAGAGAGAGAGAGAGAGAGAGAGAGAGAGAGAGAGAGAGAGAGAGAGAGAGAGAGAGAGAGAGAGAGAGAGAGAGAGAGAGAGAGAGAGAGAGAGAGAGAGAGAGAGAGAGAGAGAGAGAGAGAGAGAGAGAGAGAGAGAGAGAGAGAGAGAGAGAGAGAGAGAGAGAGAGAGAGAGAGAGAGAGAGAGAGAGAGAGAGAGAGAGAGAGAGAGAGAGAGAGAGAGAGAGAGAGAGAGAGAGAGAGAGAGAGAGAGAGAGAGAGAGAGAGAGAGAGAGAGAGAGAGAGAGAGAGAGAGAGAGAGAGAGAGAGAGAGAGAGAGAGAGAGAGAGAGAGAGAGAGAGAGAGAGAGAGAGAGAGAGAGCGAGAGAGCGAGAGAGCGAGAGAAGAGAGAGACTCTGCGTGGGGTCGATGAGACAATTTTATGACCCGAAGTTTGTTCGCAGGTTACAAGAGCCAACGCCAAGCTGTACAACAACGTCGGGCACGCGTTGGAGGCGGAGCGCCGCTACCAGGAGGCGCTGTTGTACTTCAAGCACGCGGTCAGGTCAGGACAGATGAGAACTGGATTTGCCGGGTCACTGTGACGTGGGCTCCGCAGACGACTAGACCACTGTCATGTGAGCTCTGAGGACCACCGGGCCACTGGCACCTGAGCTCTAGGGACAGCCGTGCCAAAAAATGAGGACACAATCTGTGTGACCCGCTGATACAGTTTCGCCTGCGGGAGTTGCGATGTGCTTGAGAGCATGTGCGGTGGTGATCAGTCGGGTGGTGTTTGGGCAGGGTGCAGCCGGATGACATCGGCGCTCACATCAACGTGGGCCGCACGCACACCACCCTGGACCAGCTGGAGGAGGCCGAACAGGCCTACCGCACGGTGAGCGGCGCGCCCACCGGGCCTGGCTGCCCCCGCTGCCGCCCGTAACTAATGTGCGGCAAACTAGAAATGCCCCTGTTGCTAATGCTGACTAAGGGATTTGCTTGAAATTTAAACCTATTTATATCGGCCTGCTTTCCACCACACTCGCTGCGATTTGCGTAAATGAATAGTGGAACTAGCATTTGTGCTGCCAAATGCTTGTGCGAGGCGTCTGGACTTGCCCAGTATCTCTTGATATATCCTGTACTCTACCGTAGGCAAAGCAGCTACTGCCGCGCGCCCGGCCAGGACAAACGTACCAGGCCCGTATAGCTCCCAACCACCTCAACGTGCTGCTCAATCTTGCCAACCTGCTGGCGCGCAACGCCAGTCGGCTGGAGGAAGCGGACACGCTCTACCGACAGGTGAGGAAGCGCACACGCTCTACCGACAGGTGAGGAAGCGGACACGCTCTACCGACAGGTGAGGAAGCGGACACGCTCTACTGACAGGTGAGGAAGCGGACGCGCTCTACCGACAGGTGAGGAAGCGGACACGCTCTACCGACAGGTGAGGAAGCGGACGCGCTCTACTGACAGGTGAGGAAGCGGACACGCTCTACTGACAGGTGAGGAAGCGGACGCGCTTTGCCGACAGGTGAGGAAGCGGACACGCTCTACCGATAGGTGAGGAGGCGGACACGTTCTACTGACAGGTGAGGAAGCGGACGCGCTCTACTGACAGGTGAGGAAGCGGACACGCTCTACTGACAGGTGAGGAAGCGGACACGCTCTACTGACAGGTGAGGAAGCGGACACGCTCTACCGACAGGTGAGGAAGCGGACACGCTCTACTGACAGGTGAGGAAGCGGACGCGCTCTACTGACAGGTGAGGAAGCGGACACGCTCTACTGACAGGTGAGGAAGCGGACGCGCTCTACCGACAGGTGAGGAAGCGGACACGCTCTACTGACAGGTGAGGAAGCGGACACGCTCTACTGACAGGTGAGGAAGCGGACACGCTCTACCGACAGGTGAGGAAGCGGACACGCTCTACCGACAGGTGAGGAAGCGGACGCGCTCTACCGACAGGTGAGGAAGCGGACACGCTCTACCGACAGGTGAGGAAGCGGACACGCTCTACCGACAGGTGAGGAAGCGGACACGCTCTACCGACAGGTGAGGAAGCGGACGCGCTTTGCCGACAGGTGAGGAAGCGGACACGCTCAACTGACAGATGAGGAAGCGGACACGCTCTACCGACAGATGAGCTGTAAGAAACAATTTTCCAGCCTTAACCTTCAATAAGACAGAGTCGAAGTGGCGGACGTTAGGAAAATACGGTAAACACCGTAAAATGCCTTTCAAGGAACGAGTTGCTTTCTTATTTGGGCTGTATTGCATCAATGTTTGCACGCATAGGTCCGTTAAATGCTCTTAGCTTTTTCAAAACCGGATTCAAGGCTTGTTAGAGTTAAACGAGGTTCTGGGTCTTAAATCCATTGCAAAAATGTACCTTGTATTCTAGCTCAAACTGCTGAAGTATGCCACAGCCGGTGTGCATTGGCAGGCGATCAGCATGCGCGCCGACTACACGCGCGCCTACATCAACCGTGGCGACGTGCTCATCAGAATGAACCGCACCAGGGAGGCGCAGCGCGCCTACGAGACGGCGCTCCGCTACGACGCCGACAACGCCGACCTCTACTACAACGTAATGACCCCACTCCACAGCACCGCTGCTGTAACTAAAGGCCTGTTGGCAGCATTTCCTCGTGCCGAAAATCGCATGCGGTTCAAATAATGGTGTCGCATGGCTGCTACTGATTTTCCGCTGAGGATGTCCGCTCGCATCATCAGTATCCTAGTTGTGCTACTTGCCACGGCGATCGTACTCCGGTTCGCCCGTCCATTTCCCGACTTGCGAAACACTGGTGCGAAAATTCGACGGCAGATGGGGACAGGGCGTCATGTCTATTCACAAGCTGAAAGATGATGTATGTGCCGGATGCCTACAAAACAATGTCAGAGTTGGATTTTGCGAATAGACTTGATATTTATTGTGCCGATTGTGGGGTTTCACGCCCTCAGCCGAGGTTTTCCGTCATGCGGAGTTCTTTTCACCGTTTTTTGTAACCGGTGGGCGAGTAAGTAAGCCCGAGAGTCTTGCAAATGAGAACGGACTTGAAGGATGATGTGAGCGAGCGGCCTGTACGGATTAAAATTTGTGCTGAAACGCTGGGAACGGGCCTTTACACATACATTCAGGCGGTGCCAGCTTGAGCCTGAAAAATGCAAAACTGCCAATTTTCATCTGTAGCTGACCTGTTGGTGCGGTGTGGCTGACCTGAAATTGTGTGTGATGCGGTTCACCTGCTGGTGTGATGTGGATGACCTACAGGTTTGATGTGGATGACCTGCAGTTGTGATGTGGATGACTTGTAGATGTGATGTGGATGACTTGCAGATGTGATGTGGAGACCTGCAGTTGTGATGTGGATGACTTGTAGATGTGATGTATGACTTGCAGATGTGATGTGAGACCTGCAGTTGTGATGTATGACTTGTAGATCTGATGTGGATGACTTGCAGATGTGATGTGGAGACCTGCAGTTGTGATGTGGATGACTTGTAGATGTGATGTGGATGACCTGCAGGTGTGATGTGGAGACCTACAGCTGTGATGTGGAGACCTGCAGGTGTGATGTGGAGACCTACAGGTGTGATGTGGATGACCTGTGGGTGTGATGTGGCCGACCCGCGTGCTCCGGCAGTTGGGTTTGATGTGGATGACTTGCAGTTGTGATGTGGAGACCTACGGGTGTGATGTGGGTGTGATGTGGCCGACCCGCGTGCTCCGGCAGCCAGGTTTGATGTGGAGACCTACAGGTGTGATGTGGGTGTGATGTGGCCGACCCGCGTGCTCCGGCAGTTGGGTGTGGTATGGCTGGAGCAGGGGGACCAGGAGCGCGCTCAGACATACCTGGACCAGGCTCTGGAGCGTGATCCAGACCACCAGCAGGCGCTGCTCAACTCCGCCGTCATCATACAGGTAACGGTGCTGTCGGCGCTCCCAGGTTTACCACCACAGCTCTGCTGTCTCGCCTACACTGTACTTGTTAGAAGGGAGT
The DNA here is from genome assembly GCA_034440635.1 of Lepas anatifera. Lineage (NCBI taxonomy): Eukaryota > Metazoa > Arthropoda > Thecostraca > Lepadidae > Lepas > Lepas anatifera. The sequence goes on along the minus strand of JAOTON010001028.1, from coordinate 684,681 downwards.
AGAGGCTGGTACAGTTTGCAGGTATGGCGTGAGTATTACAATGCTTGATAAATATCGACACTGAAACAAACATACAACAGATGGTGGCGTTTCGACGCAAGTCTTTTTCGCCATCTGAAACATAATAATTGTATTTTCCAACTGTTATGTCTTTGTTTCACCATGTGTTTATTTTTTCCCTGCGTAGATACGTTCGAAAGGTTTCTGTCGTTGATACGTTCGAAATTTTGCTGTCTTTCACTGCCTGGATACGCCCGAAAGGCTGCTCCTGTACATTTGCTACTCGTTTGGGCCTAACAACGCATCCAATGCTAGGCTGTCCGGTTCATCTCAACTCTACCCTGTGAGGCTGGGGTATGAGGAGGATTCTCGGGGATCAGCTTACACTTACTCATAGAACCTGCCGAGGCTTGAACCCGGGACCCGCGGCTTCAGAGGCCGGGAACTCCTTCCATTGTGTCACCCTTCCCCTGTCCAATGGGCTTGTATTAGTGTTTATTCATGTTGGTGAGTCCAAAGAAAACCTGAATGAAACTCGAGTCAGTGGAGTAAAACAATTCGATGGGACAACGTCCCTTAACTTCGCGCTGTAGTAAATTGTACCTTTTATCGTATCACGTACAGATACTTTATTGCCCCTTACAAGCCCAGACCAACTGACACCCTTGCCGTCGTCTGCTCCCCTTCTGCCGCCTCCCCAAAGGGGTGGTGTTCCATCACTTCGCAGTTTTACACTGCTTCAGTTGACCGGGCTCAGGGAACACACCCCTGAACCTCTTCGGACGACTGTTGAGGGGCTGAAGGGGTCTGGCGATATTTGTGATGGGCACACCAGCAATGTTTCGTAGTTGTCGTAACAAGGTCAGTTCAACATCGGTCACCGGCACTGGGCTTGTGAAGACGATCCAGGTCACAGTCTGGAAGCATATAGGAAACGGCAGCGAGCCAGAGTACTTGTAGAACTTGTCCTTGTGGAGTGGCAACAGTTTGGAGAGGTGTGGAGGAGTCTGCACTTCGGTTTCAGTGTTAGCATTTTGGATTTGTGTAAGTGCAGCCGCCAGACTGGCGATTCCACGCTGGTTCCGCGCCTTCAGCGGTTTGGTACTCTTCTTTCCTAGGATTGCGAGAGCCACAAATCCGTCCACATTTGTGAGCGCTTCCTCCGGTGTGTATTTAAGGTTCCGTGCGAATATTTGAATTTCAAGTGGGTATTTGACGCCATTTAAGGCGTGCTCAGATCCTCTGTCGTCTGTGGAACCCCAGAGCAGAAAGCCTAGGGCTGGCAGATACTCGCCGGGGATGCCAGCGCCTTTAACTGTAGGTGTTCTCTCACCGGTGAAATTCAGAGACATTAAGACGCGACTGCCAGTGTTGCGCAGTGTCATCTGCGGCGCCTGCTGGAAGTGAGTGAGCTGAAGAGGCTTCCTCTCTTCTTTGGCATCGCAGATGTCCAGGTCAACCGGTGACTGACGAAGGTCGCAGCATGCTGGGAAAAGGTCACAGTTATGTTGGTTTTTCTCTGGAGCTCGGGCGAGTGTCAGGTCGGTACTGTTGACCGAATGGCCGCGATCAACGCCACAAAATAACACGAGCACAGTCGTAGTGAGAAGGCTGGTGAAATCGGCCCGCATGGCTCTGCTCAAGAGCTACCTCAGAAACTATGTTGTCCACACTACGATGTGCCAATATCCGTTCTACACGACGCGCCCATGAACTCCGAGCTTACTGCTGGACTGTGTACCTGCACTGATATGTTCGGCCTGGCTCCTGGGTCTACGTTTTGGGTCGTGCGCGGCTCCAGTGCAACTGGCCGACAAACGCTGCTCCCAGCGTTTTTATGTACCCGGAAGGGTCATCGGCCCTCTCCGTTTTTGCAGCGAAATTCTTGCTTGGCCGGTGGTAGGTTTGATCCGGTTCTTTGTTGGTCAGGTTTTACATTTCATGATTACTGGCGCGATAGAGGAACGGATGGCCAGACTGATCTGTTTGGAACAGTCGGCTTGGTGAATGTGTAGATCCAAATTTTTTTGCTGTTGCGCTTTTTGTAGCTATGCTAGGCACCGTAAAGAAATTCATGGTTTTACCAAGGCAAGTTTTGACGGAATTGGCCTTTTTATCTTCCCCGAAGTGGGGTGTGTTTTTTTCTTTTTAAGCATCCCACGTTTCCTGAGATAATGCCCGTTAACGGACGGCGCGTATTGATGCGCAGCTCTGACGTGACTAATTCAACCCTGATGTTTTTTTGCAATTCATTTGGAAATATGTAGACGTGAGTCGTCCAAAGTCAGGTCACGAGGCCAAGGTCAGGTCACGAGTTTGTAGTGACCCTTTCCAAAAATGTCCAACCTGATGGTATTGAGGTCAGTTTTGGTGTCGATCTGATTATTGTTGATGTTGAGGTCATTTGATCTGATATTCACATCATATGATAAGGTCACCGAGTGACATACTTCGCGGTGATAGGAAGTTTCATATTGATGATGGAGTTTAATAGATTAGAAACATACGAGTCAGATTGGAAAAATTCAAAATTGTATGACATACGGCACACATCCCTTTCTACTTCTCAATATTCTTATATTTCGGGCCTCCCCTGGATTCAGTTGGACGTTTCAACCAGTGAACGCTGGGATATTATACACGGCTACCTACGTAGGTTTCAGGCTCTTGTCAATTTGTTTTGCAAAAATTAGTGATATAACTTTTATTCTGGTGTCAGAACTTTTACACAGGCGTCATCATGTTCTCCGTGGCATTGTGAGCCCATTGGTTTGCTTATTCACCGTACCAGACCACAAGCAGGATTGTGGATGGCTCATCATCATCATATTGGGGGTTTTAGGGTGGTCAGCTTAATCTGAAAAAGGGTAAAATCCGAGTCTCTGATCCAGATCAGCCCAAAACTATGTGACTCAGATTGTAGATGTATCTGACATTGCTTGGCCATATATTCCCGCAGTATCGTTGAGTGCGATTCAGAAAATAATATTAAAGGACTATGCTTGAATCTGAGTTGAGTCAGAGCCGGGCTGACTCCGCCTCTTAAACCCCAACAGTGATAATGGCCTGTCACTCCTTGTCGCTGAAACGCCATGACCAACCAGCGTTGAGTCCTGTGTGTAAACTGTGTATGTACTAATATGTATATGTACTTTTTTTGTTATGGAAAGTCAATAAAAACATTATCTTAAAAAATTGCACGTGACCAAAAGTGCGACTTCTCGAATAGTTTATTCCAAACTCTACTCAAATTTAACAACTCAGTGTGCCTGGAACCATGTAGGAAAGTTGAGTTGAGTTGTTTTGCCCCATCAACGCTCTCGCCTGCTGAACTGCGTAGTCGGTATTAAAAAATGGGGTCGATTTGTAGCGGTGTGGTTGATAGTAAGCAGCGCTTCCGTTGATCAGCACTGAGTAGTGTGGTTGTTACTGAGCACTGTCGTCGATTCTCGGTAGTCGGGCCAGTACTAAGTTGTGTGGTTGATGGTCGTACTGAACTGTGTGGTCGGTACTCTGTGCGGTCGTTGGCGGGGGTCGGTGGTTGGTACTGAACTGTGTGGTCGGTGGTCGATAGTCAGCAGTCCGTTTGGTGGTCGATATTGAACTGTGTGATCGGTAGTCGATAGTCAACAGTCCGTTTGGTGGTCGATATTGAACTGTGTGGTCGCTGGTGGGTATTGAACTATGTGGTCGGTACAGAACTGTGTGGTCGGTATTTAACTCTGCGGTCGGTGGTGGGTATTGAACTGTGTGGTGGGTACTGAACTTTGTGGTGGGTACTGAACTGTTAAGTTGGTACTGAACTGTGTGGTCGGTACTGACCTGTGTGGTCGGTACTGAACTGTGTTGTCGGTACTGATCTGTGTGGTCGGTACTGACCTGTGTGGTCGGTACTGACCTGTGTGGTCGATACTGACCTGTGTGGTCGGTACTGAACTGTGTGGTCGGTACTGACCTGTGTGGTCGGTACCGAGCCGTGCGTCGACTGAGCGGCGTGCGTCGGCAGGAGTCGGGGGCGCCGGAGCGCCGGCCGGCGGCCTATGCGCGTCTGCAGCGGCTGCTAGCGCTGGAGCCATCGGCGGTCGGCCGGGACCGCGTCTTCTTCACCCTGGGGATGCTGGCCACTGACGACCAGCAGTCGGAGAAGGCCGAGCTCTGGCTCAGGAAGGTGTGTCGCTGCCTCGGGGACCGGGACACTGAACGCACGCGACGGCGCGCGTGTCTTCAGATGCTCGTTGTCGGGGTTCTCATGAGTTTGATGTCTTTCTAGCTAAAGCCAAAGCAATCTTGCAATTCTCTGTAATTTTCACCGGAAAATTGAGCCAAGGAAATCCTGTTGTAAATATTAAATGTTTTCAAGTCGCACGTGCTGGCTGGTTTTCCAGCTAAGCCTTTCTGAGGGCTGGGTTACCAGTGCGGCTGCTGGGCTGAGTCGGCGGTGTCTCTCGCAGGCGGTGGAGGCGCGCGCCGACTTCCGTTCGGCGCTGTTTAACCTGGCGCTGCTGCTGAGCCGGCCGTGTCTCTCGCAGGCGGTGGAGGCGCGCGCCGACTTCTGTTCGGCGCTGTTTAACCTGGCGCTGCTGCTGAGCCGGCCGTGTCTCTCGCAGGCGGTGGAGGCGCGCGCCGACTTCCGTTCGGCGCTGTTTAACCTAGCGCTGCTGCTGAGCGAGGCCGGACGGCCGCGGGAGGCGGTGCCTTTCCTCACCAGCCTGGTGCACCACCATCCGGACCACGTGAAGGCGCTGGTGCTGCTGGGCGACATCTACGTCAACACGCTCCGCCAGCTGGAGCTCGCCGAACAGGTCAGCCGACGGCAAACCTGCAGCACAGGCACGTGCTCTGGGTCATGTGGCAAATCAGACACATTTTTTCGAATATAACCGATTTTGAACTTGAATAGTATTGGTACTGGGAAAATTATGCATTTGTTTTTTTTTTACAACGCTGACAGTGAGGTGAGGTTTACATGCTTTCGCCGCAACATAGTGAATTAGTCTCAGCAGACCGGGCACACCGCCCTCACATTCAAATGCACACTCAGACTTTCAGATACGTGTGACCGTGTGTCCGCTGCGGTGACCGCCGCCCTATGTGTGTCCGCTGCTCTATGTGTGTCTGCTGCGGTGACCACTGCCATGTATGTGTCCGCTGCGGTGACCGCCGCCCTCCGCCTCCGCAGTGCTACCAGTCGATTCTGCGGCTTCAGCCGGACCATGCGCAGGCGCTGCACAATCTCTGCGTGGTGTACGTGGAGCGGGGAGAGCTGGCGCGTGCTGAGACGTGTCTGAGACGCGCCGCCGCCCTGGCGCCCAACGAGGCCTACATACGGCGCCACCTGGGTATTGTCGAGCAGCGCCGCCGTGCGGCCGCCGCGCCAAATGCTGCAGCCGGGTCAGGACCGCGCTCACACGCCTCAAACTCACCGGCGTCTGAGACGTGAATCTCAGCCATGGCTTCATGTCCGCTGGTGATGTGATCCTGTGATTTGTATTTCCGCCAGTGATTTTTGCATCCTTCTGGATTGTAAGTCGCGGCGCGTTTTTCTGCTGCGTTCGTTTCAAATTGTGTCTGGAATGTTTGTGTTGCACTTGTTTATGGACGTCTCGTTAGGTATAAATCCGGTGCGTAATTCCATCAGAAAGAAGGAAGTCTGTGACTGGTAAGAATAGCTAGTGGTCTCCTCCGTCATGCATCTTTAGATGCCACGCTGGCTGTAATCACCTGTTGAGCCGCGCCTGAAGCAAGGTGATATCATATTCTCCCCCGTTTATGAGCAGCATATCTGGTCAGTCTTTATAAGTAGAGAAACGAACTACCTACTAAGATATGATAGATCAGTGCTTCAAAATGCAACCAGACAAAAATCGTTCATTCTAGTACGTCGTAATGTTGAGGTTCTGGAAAATTACACTTTTTCACCTTTGTCTTCATTTTGAGGCAACAGAGGGTGAAGTTATTATAATTTTATAAATCTTCCGGACCACCTGCCACTGCGGTAGTTGGAGGTTCTGACCACCCGCCACTGCGGTAGTTGGAGGTTCTGACCACCCGCCACTGCGGTAGCTGGAGGTCCAGACCACCTGTCACTGCGGTAGTTGGAGGTCCGGACCACCTGTCACTGCGGTAGTTGGAGGTCCGGACCACCTGTCACTGCGGTAGTTGGAGGTCCGGATCACCTGTCACTGCGGTAGTTGGAGGTCCGGACCACCTGCCACTGCGGTAGTTGGAGGTCCAGACCACCTGTCACTGCGGTAGTTGGAGGTCCGGACCACCTGCTACTGCGGTAGCTTGAGGTCCAGACCACCTGTCACTGCGGTAGTTGGAGGTCCGGACCACCTGTCACTGCGGTAGTTGGAGGCCCGGACCACCCGCCACTGCGGTAGTTGGAGGTCCGGACCACCTGCCACTGCGGTAGCTTGAGGTCCAGACCACCTGTCACTGCGGTAGTTGGAGGTCCGGACCACCTGTCACTGCGGTAGTTGGAGGTCCGGACCACCCGCCACTGCGGTAGTTGGAGGTCCGGACCACCTGCCACTGCGGTAGTTGGAGGTCCGGACCACCTGCCACTGCGGTAGTTGGAGGTCCGGACCACCTGTCACTGCGGTAGTTGGAGGTCCGGACCACCTGCCACTGCGGTAGTTGGAGGTCCGGACCACCTGCCACTGCGGTAGCTTGAGGTCCAGACCACCTGTCACTGCGGTAGTTGGAGGCCCGGACCACCTGCCACTGCGGTAGTTGGAGGTCCGGACCACCCGCCACTGCGGTAGTTGGAGGTCCGGACCACCTGCTACTGCGGTAGCTGGAGGTCCAGACCACCTGTCACTGCGGTAGTTGGAGGTCCGGACCACCTGCCACTGCGGTAGTTGGAGGTCCAGACCACCTGCCACTGCGGTAGTTGGAGGTCCGGACCACCTGTCACTGCGGTAGTTGGAGGTCCAGACCACCTGTCACTGCGGTAGTTGGAGGTCCAGACCACCTGTCACTGCGGTAGTTGGAAGTCCGGACCACCTGTCACTGCGGTAGTTGGAGGTCCGGACCACCTGCCACTGCGGTAGTTGGAGGTCCAGACCACCTGCCACTGCGGTAGTTGGAGGTCCGGACCACCTGTCACTGCGGTAGTTGGAGGTCCGGACCACCTGCCACTGCGGTAGTTGGAGGTCCGGACCACCCGCCACTGCGGTAGTTGGAGGTCCGGACCACCTGCCACTGCGGTAGTTGGAGGTCCGGACCACCTGTCACTGCGGTAGTTGGAAGTCCGGACCACCTGCCACTGCGGTAGTTGGAGGTCCAGACCACCTGCCACTGCGGTAGTTGGAGGTTCTGACCTCCTGCCACTGCGGTAGTTGGAGGTCCGGACCACCTGTCACTGCGGTAGTTGGAGGTCCGGACCACCTGTCACTGCGGTAGTTGGAGGTCCGGACCACCTGTCACTGCGGTAGTTGGAGGTCCAGACCACCTGTCACTGCGGTAGTTGGAGGTCCAGACCACCTGTCACTGCGGTAGTTGGAAGTCCGGACCACCTGTCACTGCGGTAGTTGGAGGTCCGGACCACCTGCCACTGCGGTAGTTGGAGGTCCAGACCACCTGCCACTGCGGTAGTTGGAGGTCCGGACCACCTGTCACTGCGGTAGTTGGAGGTCCGGACCACCTGCCACTGCGGTAGTTGGAGGTCCGGACCACCCGCCACTGCGGTAGTTGGAGGTCCGGACCACCTGCCACTGCGGTAGTTGGAGGTCCGGACCACCTGTCACTGCGGTAGTTGGAAGTCCGGACCACCTGCCACTGCGGTAGTTGGAGGTCCAGACCACCTGCCACTGCGGTAGTTGGAGGTTCTGACCTCCTGCCACTGCGGTAGTTGGAGGTCCGGACCACCTGTCACTGCGGTAGTTGGAGGTCCGGACCACCTGCTACTGCGATATCTGGTGAACCTATCGGCTGCATGACTTGTAGGCTGCGCTGTCAACGGACGCAGGACCAGTGCGGACGTCTGCGTGGGGGACAGCTGGGTGCGCTGCTACACAGTCCACGGAACAAATCCTTTCGAGTGCAGAAATCTAGATTAAGAGTGGCATCCTTTACTATTTAATGCGTTCGACGTTATCATAGGCTCGAATTGGTGGATTGTTTTATTATTGCTTCATCGATGCTTAGCTCACGTTGTTGATAAGTTGTCATCAGGTTTTGTTCTGAGCTTCCGTTGCGACTTGCTGCCTCGAGGTTGTGACAACCGGTCCAACTGAACGCGACCATGACAGGATGGGTTTTATCGTACCTAAATGAACCATCGTCTTGGTGGTTAGCCGGCCTTCTCTCCTAAGTTTTCGGGAAAGCGTCGATGCTGCCAACAACAGTAATTGAAATTATCTCAGGGCTTGTGAAATCCGTTTGTTTTGTTTGTCGAGACTGAGATGGTACCGGGGTACCTAAATGTACACCGCCAAGTAGACTGGATGGTACCGGCTTGATCATTATTACCTCAATATTCGGTATGTCAATTAAATCTGAAGCTGGTCGTTGAAGGTATTCGCTTGCGGAAGATCCATGTTGGGTGTTGCGCTGCGTCTGAAGAGCGGACGTGCCGCGAACGCATCCTGCAGACGTCGGCCTTCAGCATTCCCCCTGCTACCGAAGTGTTGGTGTTGCGAATGACATTGAGATGAAGGTGACACCAGTGCCTTTCCGAATATGATATTCAGCCATCCTTAAGTCTGCAGATGTCTTGAAGACATCCCAGAAGGAATGTATTGGCATTACAAGCAATACGAGTTGTTTATGTGTATAGTTTACCCTGCGGTGCGAAAGTTGAGTCGTTGTTCTCGCCCTTGATTAGCTAAGAAGAATTGTTGACTCTATGATTCAGGCAGCGCTGTAAGATCGTAGAGATTGGTGCGACCTGAAGTATTACTAATCATGCATTCAATTAAGTATTTAGTCCTCCTCAAATTCCGGGACAAAAGATCATAATTTCTTTTGCCGGGAGAATGTGTAGGCTGATGACCACTGCTTTACAAACTTTAAATGTATTTCTCTCGACAAGTTCTTCACTGGCGTCTGTATTCGGTGTTTGAAACCGCCATATATCGGAGGACTCGCGCTGCGGCTCATAGTCGAGTCCCGGGTGTGTGCGGCCCGAAGCGTTAGTGTTATTTAACGCTGATTGTTTGTACGTTTGTTCTGGTGGTGTGTATTCTGAGATTTATCAGGTGGCAGTTTTTATTATGTGTGTTGTCTTACTATTTCATCCGCAATCGTCAAATTCTCCACCCTGTCGGAGGATCGTCGAATCTCGAGATAGTCGGGCTAGCGCAGGATAATATGGTCGCGTGGCTTCGTTTGCTGTTTTTTTCGCCTATGAGGGTGGCCTCAGGAAGAATGCTGTCTCGCCTTTCCAGCTAGACTTGTGACCGCTCTTCACCGTTGTGCTGAATTTGAATGGTGTGCTGGACATTTGAATCGAAGATTACTGAGTGTTAATAGCTGCATTCGCGCAGTGCGGATGTCAATTTTCTAACTGGTGCTCCTAGTGTGAATCGCGTGAGTCTCCCTATAGGCTTCTTGAAGCAATTTATTTATTTATAAGTTCCTTTTACACTTACGCATTCAGCGGTTTAAAATCAGCACCTAGCGTGTCAAGTGCGTGTGAATCTCCGGTCAGGGTGAGTGGAACCGCTAGCGTAGTCGGTGTATGTGTGGTGAGAGATCTTTATTGACTTGTTGCCACGCGTTGTCTCGTGCAGCTTTTGTGTGCAACTGAGAGGCCCCTGCTGCTGTTACTCGCCTTGGCTGCATCACCGTCGTTGGCGCGTGGAGCGGGGGCGCTTCTCGCTTACCAAACAGGGTATAAAGCTTTCCCACCGTGGGGCGGTCGTTAACGGCGAACGCGGCTCGTGACAAACAAAGGTTTATGTACTATTTAGGTCAGTTTCTGCTGCCGTGGCTCTGTTTGTTTATCTGTGCTTCCACCGCCCAGAGGGTCCGGTTTCGGCCGCAGGCGGGAACATCGCGGGTGCCTTATGGTTGCTGTGGCTTTTTTGTCAGTGATGGCGGCGGTAACCGGCGACGTTGAATGTTTTCAAGGGCAAGGGGAGGGAGATCGGGGCTTTTTGGTGGTTTGTCTTCTGATATTTATCCTGTGAATGTAGTGACTCGGACTTTTCGCGGGTATGTTGCGAGTGAGACACTTTCCCCTTATAATAGCGTTCTTCGGGCATAGAGATAATGACAACAGCAATTACACATAACCTCACTTTGTGCTGACACTATATCGCCTGCTGATAAAGCTCCTCTAGCTGTGAGTTTATCTTATATGCTTCGAAGTGAGAGTGAAGTGTTTTTGTCGCATGTTCGAATCGCTGGAGATGGCCCACGCTACCCCCAAGCTGTTTAGGTCCATGCCCGGCCGGCGCTGGGTGGCCGCCGAACCCTTCCAGTGGGTCGCACGTGAAGCGCCAGCTTGCCTCGCCCGTCTGCGTCGTAAGATATACATGTCCAAAGACTGTGATTGAAATACATTTATGTTTTAGAAACTGAGTTTTATGTGAATGGGGCATTGTTTAGGCAGAATGACAGCACAAACTACGATGTGCTGCAAGATATTTAGGGCGTGTTCGCCCTCCAACAGAACTTCTGACGTCCCTGTCCACCCATTCAAAGTAAAATAATGTAAAACAAAAACTGAAATTGAATACGTGACTAAGTTGTTCGACACCAGTTGCATTGCAGCGATGCTACAAGCTTTACTGGAAGTTTCGCAAAACGGTATAGCTCTGAACGATGTTTTCTGGTTCAAGCTTGACATGCTACAAGAGCCGGATCATGTTTGTTACATATACAAACATGCATGACTGTGAGATGTTTACCAGTGCAGAGGAAATCCCGCTATGACCAGGCGTCAACGGGTTCCGAGATCGCAGCTCGCGTTGGGTTTCCTCAGCTTGTCACGCCCCTTTTTCAAAGCTGCCAGAATCGGGGTTTCAAACAGCCTACCAATTGTGAATCTGAAGCTGCACCTGGCGAAGTTAAGTGCCTATCGCGGCGGCGTCCAGTTTAACCCTTGCCCCGGTGGCGGGTACGAGCCACCTTCGCCCTGGTGGGGGGGGCTAAAAGACCCCCACGATCTCAAAAACTAAGAGAGCTAGAAAAAAGCACAAAACGGCAATCGAAAGCACTTCGAAAATGATATCGAAAATACTTCGGTCATTTTTCTTGTCAGGTCAATATCAAGGTCACCAGAGGTCAAAATAGGTCAAAATCGCTAATATGAGGTGTACTAAGAAAACCTCCTATATCTCAGAAACTATGATAGCTAGAAACATTTTTCTAACACCATTTGAAAGCTCTTGAGATGCACTTTCATTACAGTGGCATTCATTTTCGTGTCAGGTCAAAGCCTAGGGAGCTACAGGTCACTAAATATTGGGCATATTCTTGGGAATGTCCATAGCCACCCATGCATAAGGGCGTTTACTTTTTCGCTAATAGCTTCCAAACCAAACAAGATACAGCCATAGTTTATGCACCATTGCAATCCTCTCGTCAATACGAATCGAATGATATATGATATTGCTATACCAGGTCAAATTTAAGAATTTGACCTGACCCAGGTCAACGGTCTGACCCAACTTGACCTGGTATAGTCATGATGTATATCATTTAACTTCCAGTGACTATACAAACACTTTGGTGACAAAATAAAAGCTCTATCTTAGTTTATTCAAAATTTATAGAGAAAAACACCAAAAAATGCTTATTTGACCTAAGGTGACCTTTTTAAAGGTCACAAGTCAAAAATTTTGGTATCAGCTTCAGAAATGGGCTAAGAGCAAGTCGCAACCGATGTTTGAAGTTGATTCCATCCATACTTACTGAGAAAAGCTCATTTCGTGATTTTCCCCATGCATTGTCAATGGGGAGGTCATGCTCTGCACATGACCTTAGGTCACCAATATCAAAAATCCCGGAACAAATGTTGTAGCTCCTGGTGGGCCCAAGATGTGGTATGAGTTTCAACTTGATCGATTAACCCTTCTTTTAGTTATGCCGTCCTAAGTATTTTTTGAGGTGAGGTCACTTCACCTGACCTGGTGACCTGACCTGATATGACCTTGAGCCAAAATTTTCAGGAAAGATGTAGAAATGATGAAGGAACAGCTAGACCAAGTTTGGCGGCGCTGCACGCCGCCGTTTTTTGGTCACTTCGGAAAAACCCGAGGGGGGTCTAAAAGACCCCCCACCCGGGCGAAGGTTAAAGGCAACGAACCCAAGAACTCCGGGTACTTCTGTCCCAGAGAAGCCACCTTTCTCCCGGCTGCATGCTGCATGCGCAGGACCTGGCATCTGTATTGTAACGTAAACGTATACCTACGCACATTTAAATGCAAAGCTCACACAAATATTTTAATGAAGACGTACAGATGCGATGTTTGAAATCTTAATTTTCTTTTTTGAAATTGTGCGTAACGCGTTGGTGAGATGTTCGCGATACCCGTAGACAATGTCCCACAGTAATCTGTCCTGTTCTCGGATGTATTATAGGGGATTTGGGAGCCCGACGCCTCGTCATAACGGTCATCGCTACGGTGCCCTCAAGCCCCAATGATGACTAAAAATACGGCTCTAAAAATGGTTTATCCTGAGCGTTCCGCACTACAGGATAGGAACGATCTTCACCAGACAGGACGTTCGCTTGACGCAGTCGAGGGCTCTATGGCAGTGCCGGTCTGCAGCTGAATTGGGTTGTTTGAGGCACCGAATGACGGGAGCAAAAGCAGCTCGAGGGACACAACTTGGCGAAGAACTTGGTGGGTGCTGCATTCCCGCCCCGCAAACTCTAGCATGCTATTTATTCATGCGTCTAGTAATCTCTATGTTTCCGCAAGCTGGCTATTTTGGCATTATGACACCCGCTATTAATTCATATAGCGGTCACACCAGCATACCATGTGACTGATACTAACTCGCAATATTCAAACTAATATCGGTGTATACGAATGCAGAGACGTCAAGCCGTTGATTCCTTGAACGATACGAAATTGGTAAAACCGTCGACATACACTCGTCACCCGTCTCGGTTCATTTGTGATCCTGAAATCCATGAGCGTCAGGAGACTGAGCAGCCGTTCGCCCGCATCATTGTCACGCCCAACTATTTCCGTCATCTTCAGTGGACGCCGCCACTCGGCGAAGCGCATGCCTGACTCGCCTGATCATAATTGGGACAGGTAGTTTTTACAGTACTGAGATGAACCGCACAACACATATAGTGGCCTGGCCTCCCAGCATGCACGATAAATTATTCCACGGTATCTGAGGGAGCTTCACCAGGTGAAAAAACCAAGTGAGGATCTTCCGACATGTAGGTCACAGCACAAATTAGTTTATCATAAGCAATAAAAGCTCCAAAGGAAGGAATGAGCTATGAAAGAAGAATGAAATGAAAGGTTCGTGGATCGTAAAGTCAGGGAAGACAGCCCGAGATTTGAGTATCGTTTATTGTCTGGAAAGCGACGAGTACAGAAGAGGTTTATAATGGTCTTCTGGTCAAACACTCTGATGGTACGTAAAATGGCATACACAGCATTTTAGAAGTAAAAAAATAAAAGCCAAAACACATCCTGTCAGTTTGAAGCACTGGAGAAAGCCTATAGGCTTTCATCTGCGGTACTGTCGCACAACTAGTAACAATCCAGCTATGATGTATAGCGTTATAGCACCATTCTGAGCATTTTGCGATTAGTACTCTTGGTAAGTTAATCTCGCTCCACTGGCCGTCGTGCAGGCTGACCCAAATACCCTTGGGACCTTCGCAGGCGTGCGACCTGTGCACCCAGCACCTAGGGCGATCCGAAAAAAACACAAACAGGTGTTCCACACCGGACAAACTTATGCATAATTGCACAGGTTAAATTTTCTCATGCTTCCATTTTTTAGATAAAAATGCATACTGGGCAAAACAAAACAATGAAAGACGGCAATCTGCAATAAAATTTCTCATTAGTTCTTTATTATCACAAAATTGTAGTCTGAGAGCCAAAAACGTTCTCGCGAATCCACACCATTGCTATGAATCTAGTCAGGTACTTAGATTCACATATCAGACCGTTTGGGTTTGGCCTCTCGCCGAGCCGTCATTATGCTCTCTGAGATGGTATAAAACCCCGTATGGGATTTCCAAACCGATTTTAAGTACAAACCCAAATGATGAGCCCACCAACAAAGCAAAACAAGATATTGTGAGCCCTCTAAGGCAAATAGGGTGGTCCAGAAGAAATCAAGTTAGACTTTTGGGTGATTTTTTCATTTTCCATTTTTTAGGAAAAAAACAAGACGGGTCCCACGGCCCCCGTAACTACCACAATTTTTAGTTGGAAAGTTCAGCATGCCATTTGGCGAACGATTACTTTGTTTTCTCTTTCCGCACCATTCATTTCTGCGGAACGCGCGTAGGCTAGTTTTTAATGCGAGTTTTGGGCGGGCACTGCCGTCACGTCCTCCGGCGTCGATCCTTCGATCACCCTGGTGCTGTTCCAGCTAATGGTACACCCATAGCACTGACAAGGCAGCACGAGGAATGTATACACACTGTATAATGCATGATATTACACTCTTATACACGATCAGGCGTCCCCGGCATTCCAAGGAAACTTTGGAGACCTTTTGAGCACAAAATAAACTTACTGTGGCACTTGTGTACATACCATACCGACATGTATAGCAATTTCTATCAGTCAAACATTGGGAGACAAGAGTGTATCCCACAATCACAAAGCGATGCGATATGCCCGATCATTTCTAGCGTAGCTGCCCAATAGTACACAGTGCCTACGTAGCTACTCTTATTACAAATATTCTAATCTAAAAGCATGCAGTACACATTGTCACGTCGCAGCACAACTGCGCACCTTACGAAAAAAATACACAGTGAAATACATGTTATTGAAACTGACCATGCTCCATCAAAATAGTACTATACAATCTAAACTGAGGCGAACCCGGAGCGCAGAATGGCGGTGGTTCTCCGTTGCAGACCACGTCATCTGTGAGCTTCAAGGGAATGTGGCACCTTTATACCGTGATTTTAACTGAGATGGGTAAGTTGTAAAGCAAGTCGGAAAACCCGGTACTCTATATATCATTTGTCTTGGAACTCGATATTTCCGTAGAAAAAAGCTAAACCCTACCCGAAATGTACCTCTCATGTACCTCTCACCAGGCGGCCATTGCTGTGAGCTACTGATGTGACGACATATGGTTAGCATCAGCCAATCGAAGCCCTTGAAGCCAATTGAATATGGTAGTGGTTGCCAGATCATGACATCATCCACGGGCAGATATTTATTTCTCTTCCTAGAGGAGTATTTTAAAAATCAAAATATTGAGCTTATTGTACAATTTTCAGAGAAATCATGAGTGGTTTCATTATTTTCGGCTAAAAGTACGCCTAATTACACTAAATCCCAGGTTTCGACCAGGGTGCCACATTCCCTTTAAATAATATATGCACCAATAATATCAGAAGAAAAAGAATCGAACGAACAATAACCTATTAAACTAATCACCTGTCAGTACCTAAGCTATGAACATCACTAGTAAAAACTGATTACGTACACGTAAAGCGTCATTCAAGAGCATACCGTTCATTCGGGTCGCGCCTTCCCGGCACGCAGCGCCTGCAGCTGGTAGTACAGTCCCGTCGTGTACGTTTCCCAGAGTTGCCCGACAGGGCCGGACTGGGCCTCAGCGTGAGCAGACTCCGGCTACCTCGGCGAACACGCGGCCGAGCGCGGCGCGGCCAGCCCCGGCGTGCTCCAGCGGTAGCCGGCCGCGGCCACAGCGGGCAGCACGGTCGGCACCCGCCCGCAGCAGCCGCCGGCACAGCTCGGCGTGCTGCCGGCCGCACGCCACATGCAGCGCCGTCCTGCCTGCGGCGTCCACGCAGCCCACGTCAGCGCCCCGGCTCAGCAGTTCGGCCGCGCCGGCGGCGAACTCGGCCGCGCAGGCGCAGTGCAGCGGCGTGGAGCCGTCAGCCGACACTGCGTTGATGTCAGCGCCGGCGTCCACCAGCAGGCGGCTGAGGTCGAGCTGGCGGGCGGACATGGCGGCGTGCAGAGGCGTCCGGCTGGCCTCATCCCGCGTGCCCACCGACAGTGGCGACGAGCTGCGCTGCGCCGCCAGCCGCGTGCACCGCGCGCAAGCGCACAGAGGGTGACACAGAGCCTGCACGGAGCCGCCCGGGTCTCTGGTGTTCAGACCCAGGTGAAAGCAGGCCAAGCGCTCATCGCCGGCCGCGATGGCGGCGAAGAGGCGTCGCGTGGCGCGACTACCAGTGCCCGCCGCCTGGGACTTCGGCAGCTGTGGTGGCGGCGGCACAGGAGTGCCGCGCAGCAGCCTCACCAGCGCGCGTGGCGCTGAGCGACGGTAACGCTCGCACGCGGCCAATAGCCGCTGCCGTACAACATGATCATGTGCAGTGTCAGCCGGCGTCTGGCGACGTCGGTTCAGCACGTCCGACTGGGCACCGTGCGCCGCCAGCAGTTCCGCGATCCGGACGTAGCCCCAGCGGGCAGCAAGGTGCAGTGGGGTGTCGCCCTCGCGGTTCGCAGCACCGACGCCGGCCGGCGCGCCCGTCTGTTCGGCATGGTAGAGCAGCGCCTGAACGCAGGCTGTGTGAGCGTTGTTGGCAGCAGTGTGCAGAGGCGTGTTGCCGCGGCGACACCGGCGCGATGGCGACGCTCCCAGGTGCAGCAGAAGTAGGGCGGCGCCCTGGTGGCCACGGCCGACGGCGGCGTGCAACGGCGTCAGTCCAGCGCGGTCACGAGCGTCCAGCCGGGCGCCGCGCGCCACCAGTGCCTCCAGACAGCGGACAGCGCTGTGTGCTGCTGCCACATGCAGTGGTGTGCGGCCGTCACCATCCACAGAGAGCATGCCAACAGCAGGTCCCATAGAGGCGGCAGCACCCACAGGGCGGCAACGCTCGCAGCTGCAGAGTGGGTGGCAGAGTGTTATTGTACTGTCTGCAGTGCCACATTCATGCTCTTCGAGCAACGATTCCAGATGGTGTACATCATCTGATGAGATGGCAGCTAACAACTCCTGGACTGCCACAATATGATGAGATGGGCTTCCTGTAGTTGCTGCAGTACCTGGCAATTCAGATCGTTCTGGATTGGTCAATACCGCATGTGAATTGCTTGCTTTAGCAGCACTGCTTGCTTCTTCAGGTATATCATCCTGTTCATCAGATGAGCCAAAAGAACCCACTCTCTGTCCATGCTGTGGAGACTTGCAAACCAGTGCACCAGACCTCACATGCTCCAGAGCAGCCTCCAAAGTAGCAACCAGGAATCCATATTCACTTGTGTTAGCTGAACTTGCAGAGAAGTGAAACTTCTTCAACAGGGTCAGCTGTGCCATCCAGTTGCAAAGCGATGTTTTTAATACCAGAAACACAAAGCAAGGTAGAAGATCATCTGAAGACAGGGAAGCATCAGCTGCATCAAGCTCTCTGGCCACTCTCCTCAAAGTAAGGTACTTTCCCAGAGGATGCTGCTGGCGAGGAAGCCGCAACATTTGTTGCCGGGCTGGCACAAGGTTGGGCCAGAACTGACTTCGTATACCAACATCTTCAGGCTGGATTTCTTGCAAATTTTGGATTGTCTTATTCAGGCCTGCATCATCAGCTGCTGTGGCAGCCAGCAGTCCTTCCATAAGATTATGACTCAGCAGGTACAGAATATAGGTCTCCAGAGCTAACTGAACTGTCTGTGCAAACAATGCATCACCATGAAATCTTTCCTCTACTCCTCCCTTGTCACAATACAGCTTCAGAGCTTTATTATACAACTGGTAAACTTTCTCTTGCAGTTTGTCCACAGTCATGGCCTTCAAATTCTGGTCACTTTCCACAAAAATACCGCAACACTTGTTGACCGCATTTATTGCAAGATGGCCATTTCCAGCAGTCCAGAGAAAGCTGAGACAGTCATGCATACCAGTGAGAATGTGTGGATGAACAGGTTTCAGCACATGAGCACATCCTGATAAGCAGAGTGGCCCCTCCAAGCAGCATATGATGTGCTTGCTGAGATCTTCTGAGTAGCATGTTTCAGAGAACATAATTCGTACAGACCTGGCTCTGCTGCTTTCACTATCTTGCACAACATAAGTGTTCTCCTTCTTGATGATTGTTTTGTTGGTAATTGTGTGGAACAAGCTGATATCCTCAGTACTAGGCACCAAAACATGGGATAATATGTCATCTTCAGTCAGATCAGATGCAAAATAGCTACCTGTTCTTGGTATGCAAATAATCCAGCCATCAGACACAGCCTTGTTGTATGCATCTGGGAATTTCTCACACAGGTTTTTGAAGAAAGGGTTCTCCGCAATATCCTCATCATATGTACAAGGTCCTCCAGAGGCTGACATGATCTCTCCTATAATTAATGACACGACCCGTCCAGAGATTGTCTTCTTCCAGTTCTGGTTTCATGAGGTGCCTCTGCCACCAACACATGCACGCATTCCAAGGTTCCTACGCCATGTCAATGTTGAGATTCCTGAAATATTTTTCAGTTCCCATCTTTATCCCCTCACTATCTTCTCCAACTATAATCAAAACATTCTGTAAAAATAGCCATCTGAGTGCCAATATTATTCGTGTCGTCCTGCCGGCAGAACGCAAAATAGTGTGCCGGACGCATGCGTAGTATTGTGCATAAACTATAAGATACCTTACTGCGCATGCGTGTGGCATACTAGTATGCGTTCTCCCGGCAGAATAACACGGCTCTTCTTGCGAAAATCCGAGAGCTTTTGGTGCCAGGTGTTTTTTTAAAATTACCCAAGACAAGGATTGAAACATGTAAGTCATAATTGTCTTCAGTAAGAACAAGGCAATAATAGCGCATTCGTTACATATTTATCTTGGGTATTTTTCAAGGCCAGCAGGTATTTTCTGAAAAATATATGGCACCAAAAGCTCTCGGATTTTTGCAAGAGGGCCTGGATCATCCCCGGCGCCCTTAAATACCGGGACCCTCGGGGGTGTCATGGCGCTGACGCTCTGTGGCGAGCGAAATCAGCAGCTAGCGATATTTGAGATCTGGAACTTATCAAGAACTATAGAAAGTATTTGGTATGCTGCCATATCAAGTTGAAGCTTCTGTAATGAAGGGAGCGAAGATATTATAAGTGATAAAAATTATTTTGGTCGAGCCTTTCCTCCAGTTCTTAACTTTATTTCTATACTTTAGGTTAATTACAGGATTTTTTGGGCGGAAAGGTGTCGTCTGAGTCATGTTCATATCCCATACATTTGATATGTAAAGGTACGAATAAAGGAAATCACCCAAGGGACCAGGAAGATCGCGCATGCGCAATGTATCGGACAGGGACCCTCAGGGCACCGGTGGAAAGATGCAGTTTTGAAGTCCAGTGACTATTGAATTTGCTTGCACTGTGTTTTTTGTAAGAAAATAAATTTCTCGCAAATTTTCATTCGCAGACAAACAATGCACCGGCAGTAGCTACCCTTATTACCACGGAACTCATCACAGCAGTGATTTCCCTCTTTCGGAGACAAATAAGCAGATGAGGGAAATAAAGACGCTGAATTCCCACACTTCAAGTCCAGATCAAGATGCTACAGAGCAGTTAGTGAGCAAGGAGGGGATGGGTAAAAATTCATTGTGGAGCTCACGGTCAGATCGGAAAAAAGGTGAAAATGTGATATGCAGGGGTGCGGACACACAAATTTTCCTGGGGGAGGGGATGGGGGGACTGGTGATAGCCGGAGAACAGTGGAGTAGCTAAGATGGGTCCTTGGGGTCTGGAGACCCGCGTGACTTAATCTCATACGCGTCGGAAAAGGGGGCCAGGGGGCCTGACCCCCCACTTTTGGCCAAAAATTTCCTGATCTCAGTCAAAATGAGAGACAACCGGACATTCTTATATCCAGCCGCTGCGGAATGCAGCGAGGACCCAAAATTCGAACAGTTTTTGGTCCTGATGTTGAAAGTTTTTTTGTCAGCATCAGGTTGAAGTTTGGCTGGCCCCCCCCACTTTTTGCCGGTGGCGACACTTATGCAAAATCTCTGGTTTTTCTGCACTTTTGCACTTGTGCAAAAAATTGATCTCAGGGTCCCCGAGCTTAGTCTTAGGGCCCCGAACTTGGTTTCAGGAGCACCCGAGCTTGGTTTCAGAGGCCCCTAGCTGGAGCATTGGTATTGAGGGACTCGTGGAGTATCATACTCCGTGACCAATTTGGCCACGGTACGAGGCCCTGAACATTGATCTCGGGGGGCCCAAATATCGACCTCGAGGGGCCCCCGAAAATTGGTCTATTGAGCAAAACATAAGCATTGGCCCATCAGGGCCATCACCCCCCCCCAGTTTGGTCTCAGGGGTCTCTACCTGGCTATCAGCGGACCACTGAGCATTGGTGGCGAGAGCTCCAACATTTCTAGCGGGAGCCCTCCAAACTTATCCCTTCGGGCTTGGTCTCGGGGGCCCCGATCTTGGACTGGGCAGCCCCCATGAGCTCATTGCTTTGCCCCCCCCGAGATTTGGTCTCAGGGTCCCCTCGAGCATGGGATATGGCCTTCAAACTTGATCTCTGGTTTCGGTCTCGGAGGCTCCCAGCTGACCATCCCCTATCAAGTAGGGAGTCCCGACGGTCTTGGAATACCGCTTGGCCGAGACCTGGCTCCGCCCCTGCCGGAGGGTGATGGTTTGGAGTTTGAACACGCTGTATTTAGCCCTTGGTCCGGTAGGGGTTGATGAAAGCTCGGTTTGTTTGTTTTTTTCGGTGGAACATGCAAACGGCGAAGGGAAGCACCGCCGTACTTAGCACACCTTATCCTGGATCACTGCTGCAACTTTTCCAAAAATTGTAAGTCGTGTCATCTTAGGTCAGGTCACCACTGCAGATCAAGTGACTTAATCCCCGAAGAGTTTAATATAACATTAGTAGGAACAAGGTTAACCCTCGCCCGACGGGGCATCGATGGCTCCCTGAGGTTTTTTTAGAATAACAAGAAAAGGGTTTAGAAGAAAAAGCTTAGCCTGTGATGACTGCAAGAACAAGGTCACTAGATCCAGGGGAAGCTAAGGCCAGCAAAATAAAAGTCTTAAAACGCGTATTTCAAATTTTCACCCAAAAAAATGACCGTCTTGTTAGGAGTCAAAATCAGCTAAAAATGATTGCTTAAAGTCGCAGTAAGATGTTAAGTGCATGCAAAAACGCTGCTGACGTCATACCCTGGAAAGCACACAAATGTGGCGCTATCTGTTTATTTGTCATGCCTGTGTGAAATCACTCGATGACATTTAAATTAATTTTATGATGACCAGTCGTAAGTGTGAAATCACAAAAGACATGGTAATTTAGAAACTGCAAGAATACTAAACTTACAGTTCAGCAGCTTTTCGAACTAACTCCTCGACACATTCTCTGCCTAGAGGTCCCCAGTTTCCGAGGCCCGACTGTGGGGTGAGCCGTGCGCCAATGCATGCCAGCACACACTAGGGCTCACAGATCGTTCTGGTCTGCTGTTCGCTCCGAGCTGACGGGCACCTGGCAAGGCGCTGTAGCGCCGACTGAGAATCGTCAGTAGCGTGGCCACAGCGTCCTTCAGCTCCAGTGGTTGGACTCGTCGTCGTCCTTCGCTGGCCCAGTACCCGGCCCGATGCTGATGCACCGTCACCGCGTCGCCACGGTCGTCTCCGCGGAGTGGGGCGGGAGACGGTTCCCCATGATGAGACGATGCCAGCCGTCCGGCCACTGCTGCTGCCACCTTTTCCTGGCAGCCCTGAATACCGTCTGGGTGATGATCCGGAGGTCTGTCGCGGTGGTTTCCTGTCATAGGGTAGACGCTTCCTTTGCTAGTTGGTCTGCAGTGGTAGAACTCGTATGCCAGGTAAAACCGGTGGGCGATATCCATATGCCGGCACTAACTTAGGCACCACCGCAGCCTATCCTAAATTTACTGAATAAGAGCCCGGGGTGGCGTTGCTGAACCCTTGCACCGTTTTCAGAAGTTAAAAGCACGTGCGATGTCAATAGTAAGGCGCCAGTGGACCATCGCTTATGAGGGCAAGCACCATCTTTCCCGGCTGACGCATTAAAAATCACCACTGCGAACTCTGGGGGCTCCTCTGCATTTTCCGCCATATTTTTGACATTGATAACGTTTTTTTATAAATGTTGTCCAAGTTGTTCCTGGTAAGGTTGCTGGAGTCGGAGTCTCACTAAAGTCATCAAGGGACTTGTCACGGATACCCCGACCCCACCACCCGAACGAGCAACTCCCTCAATGGAGGGTTAATTTAGAAGCCAAAGTTTAACGTCCCACAAACCACAGGGACGGCCGCCCCGCTCAGGTCACCCTCTCACCAGTCAGTTGCCAGCCGACCTGTACGTCGGGTAAACTATTGAGCGCCGGGGCGTCTCAGGGGAACCGATCCCAAGCCTGGACATGCACTGCCACTGCATGCTTCTGATCAGCGGGCCGGAGCCCAACGCTCTACCAACTGAGCTACCGGGGCGGCTCAGTTCCAAACTAGTTTCTCTTCTCTTCGGCTTGTGCTGGCAGGCCTCCGTGTTCTTGCCAGAAGGCACGGATCCATTAACGGGTGTTTCCAAGGGTATTGCCTGTAAGACGATTGACACTCTTCTGGGAACACCAGAGTCGATGGGTAGTATTTCTCGTTGTTAACCAACTTAGTCTGCCCTGGCGACAAACAGAAAAAGTAATTAGATGGTTTTCAATTTTGGGTTTCAAATGTTTCTTGTTAAGCTAGTTTTGAGAAGGTCTGGCTGTGCCCTTTCTTCCTCAGCATTTATATGTGAAACTTAAGTGGTACACATAAGAACATTCGCTTTTAACTAAACTTAAATCAAACATCAACGTCACAAGAGTGCCAGCCATCAAACTAAACGCAAGTTCAATATCGAAACCTGATATGGACAATAACAAATAAAAGGAAAGTTAGCTCGAAAACACGGAATAAATACATGTAACACGTAGTGGCATGAAATGCAGGGTATTAAGAATGAAGAATGCGTCTTGCCAACTGGTGAACCAAGAGCCTACCCCAAATCCAGAACCAGACAGATGTTTTTTTTTTGGATTTTCTATTGATGACCACTGAGGAGATTCATTTAGGTTTCCCAATTTTTGCTCCGATTAACTGTCTCGCTAGCAGTCACCAAGACAGCGAATAGGTCGGGGATTTGCCTCCCCCTGTTTGCAGGCACCACCCGGTCTGATTCCATCCCCCTCCAACGAGAAGAAACCTCGGCAACGCCCCTGTGGGCTCGGTCTATGATTAAACGTCACGAGATTGAATTTTAAAGGTAGGGAGATCCCCACACTTACCTAAAATAATAGACACCAGATTTATTCTCCAAATGTATAATTGAATTTGAAGTAGAAGCGGCGGAAGGAGGCCGTAGCAGCAGCGGCGATGGGCCGCAGCACAAACAGCATGAGACTGCTGAAGCGATTGCAGGATGCCGTAGAAACAGCGCGAGAGGCAGCACAGCAGCGGAAAGGGACTGGAGCATCAGCAAAGGAGGCGAGAGGCCGTGAAGATTATTTAATATTGTGTATTGGGTTGTTCCAAGGTATACCCATCATTATTTCGGGACCTCGCGCCCGGGAGGTCTCAGGTGCACCACTGTTCTCACAAAAGAAGGCTTATGCCTTTGATACATCTGCTTGTATGTGCCCTGTTTGAGCATGCTGTATGGCTGTAATGCCATATTGGTCCGTGATTTCCTTATTCAGAGCTTAACACTGATTTTTTATTCCTCCACAGAGTGAATACTTTTCAGTGCCTGGAACAACAACAACATGGTCAGAATGACATAAATGGTTGCATTCCACAAATGGTAAATATAAACCTCAGTATTGGCCATAGGCGGATCCAGGGGGGCAAGGGGGGCACGTGCCCCCGATCGACCCTCGGCGCCCCCTGAAAGGTCGATGGCGCCCCCTGAAATGTCGCTTCCCACCCCCCCAGGATGCGAAAGTCGGCGCCCACCGATAGGATTTGGCGCCCACCTGATAGCTTTTGCCGGTCATAAGTGGCGCCCCCTGGTCCGGATGGCGCCCCCCAGGTCCGGAGGGCGCCCCCGGGAAGGTGCCCCCCGATCGGCAATCCTGGATCCGCCTATGGTATTGGTGGTAGATGGCTATCAAAGTTCAGGTAAAATACACTTCAGGTATGAATGTGTCAATCTGAGGAATAGGGGCAGTACCAGTATTTTTCACGTGGCGAGGGGCAGATTATGGCCTGGAGAAGACAGCGGGGATAGTTGATTGATTGACTGTTTAGGCCTAGGGGTGAACCAGTCTGTGTAGTCATCTAATACAACTATTGCTCCTCTTAATCTGAGGCCTATGATAACTTATTTCCAAAAAATGTATGTGAAAGCTAAAAATCAAATGCCATCATTGGGAAGAAGCATACAGAGAAGGGCCCACCTCTAGTGGACTCATTTTGAGGCCAGTACAGACCATTTGGCCTAATCATGTTTTCATCATTAACCATTTTCCAGTATAAAATCCCATTCATTCTAGGAAAGTTGCCCTTCACTGAATATAGATCTAGCTTCTGCAACCATTCACAGAAAGATAGTTTGCAAAGTGATTCCACTTGTTAAGTACACATTCTGTGCAAGTTTTCAAGCTTGCGAGGTTTCAAAATGTATCCAGTATTCCAAAGACATGAGTCACACTCAAGCACAGGCCTCATATGGATAATGAGTATGAATTTCATGAATTCAACTGTACAATACACATAACTGAAGTAGGCTGCAGCATAAACTAGCAGTCTTTCAGGAACAGAGGTGATGTGGCAATGGAAGTAAACAGATTGATCAATTGTAATTACTAAGTTTTGCCAATAATCAGCAATAAGAATGATCCCCCAATTTAAGTAACTATTAGATGGCAATCAATGAGGCAAAATATAAAGACAACACACCTGTCAGCGTTCATATTTAGTCCCCAGTATTGGTAAGTGTTGATATTATTTCGAACCTTGATACTGATACTGTGGGCGGAGAAGGCATCATCCAGTTTCCCATGTAGGGTAGAAGCACAAATCTTGAACCACTTTAAACAAATATCTATACAAATGATGGTGCCAAAGATGCTGACCAGGCTACCTAAATCAGGAAATTTTCAAAGGCTGGCCAAACAAAATGCCACATATGCCAAACTTTCAGAATTAATTTGCTTGTGGTATGCACATCTAATGATAAACAGGTGTAAGGTGGCCTTATTAAAAGCACATAGCCAAAAAAAACATGTGTTAGCTCCAACCCAATTCCCAAACACTGAAAAACAGTTAAAATCACAATCCCTCACATCAATATTGCTTGTCCCGTTTCGTGTTTTTCTTTCCTCCGCTCTACCGCCGCCGCATTTCCCGACACATATGAATATGCTGTTTTCAAGTTTGAAATTTGTGCGTCGTTCTCGCCGAACTAGTCGAAAGCTCATCGCCATTTAATCTAGCTATTTTCACTTGCAAACTTTTTTGATGACGTCATGTACCCCGAGGGTCCCGGTATTTAAGGACGCCGATCATCCCCTATTTGTATTGGTTTGGTTGTAAGGAGCGGTTGGTTTACCGCAAGGCCTTTGAGAGGTTTACCGCACCAGTGGTAAGTCAAAGTATAAAGTGAACTACCTTGACCTTTTATTATTGTTTCGTCATAGGTAAATAGGTAATCAGGTCAGGTCATAGGTAATTCGGGGCGTATTGCACCGCTGCTTGTCAGTCGCGTCTATGGTTGACCGTCACTTGATCCCTGTGCATGTGTGCGAGTTTATATAGGTATCTACTCCATTCCTGAGTAAGATGAATGAATACCTACATGTGAATGGCTGGACGAATGTCAATTTGGTAATTTTGGCCTAGGTACATTACTTTGCCCAGTCTGCAGAATGTGCCAGGTTTCCCGTCAAGGTACCTATTGGGATGGGCAGAAGCTGCTTCAGACGATTAGGTTTGCCCTGAGGCTTCCCCAACTAGATCTTACCTTACCTTCTTGGAAATGGGAACCATGAATGTTGAAACCTTTTGTTCTCTCATTGAAACATGCCAATATTTGCAGACTGGTACTTTGCCAGACCATATCAAATAATATGGTTAATGTTTGAATTCCATGAAATTTATCTTGTCATATCTTACTTTGGACCTGTTCCAGCGCCTCCTTACACTTGCTCCAACCTCCTCAAAGCTTCTCCAAATTCTCGCCCATTCCAGCGCCTCCTAAAACTTCCTCAAAGCTCATCTAAGCTCATCTCAAACCTGCTCCATCTTCCTTTCAAACGAAAGGTGGTTTTTTTGGAACTGGTTAGAAGAGGCTCAATTATGGCTCATGAATTTCAATTGATAAGCTTAAAGAAATCATTTTACTTAGAGAAACAACACTTGTGAGCAGTCAAATGTGTTTATTTTGTTGTTTTTCTGCATGCCACTTCCACTAAAATCCTATAAATGAGCATCAGAGGCCTTCAACAAATCTTGTTAGTTCCTTAGCTTTGCCACGCCTGCCATATTGGCGCAGGTCAGGCACAATCAGCTGATATCTACTCCCAAATCGTTCTAGCGGACACCAGTTTTTGCACCTGCTCTGACTTCCTCTAAGCAACCCTCATCTTTTTTATAAGGAGGCAGGGGAATAAAACTTGTTTTGCACCAAGAAACCATGGCATAAAATTCAAGAAGTTTTAGCCAAATACGTAAGTTTTCCACCCCAGAATACATCAGCATAAGGATACTGTCACCTCATATATTAGGGGAGGATAAAGATATAGATAGGGAGGGGGCACCTCATAGATAATGGGGCAAAGTGCTAGTGTTAGTGGGTCTTTGCATGGCAGACCTCGTGTTAACTGGTTTTAGGGGAGCCTTTTCAGGCTCAGAAGGGTGTCTTTTGGGTTTTAGGGGAGGCCTAATCCTTTGCCCCCTTGGATCCATCTCTGATTTCAAGTGGAGTTTAACCTTTTTATGAGAATTTTGAGTTCTGAAGGAAACAATTGCTGAGCCAGGTTTTCCTGGGTGTTTTACTAAATGGTTCTTTCAGTTTTGATAGTTACGTGAGATGGGGCCACTTTGAAATCTTAGGCAACTTCCAACAGTGTTAGAAATTGATGAAAATTGTATTTGATTCAAGAATGGTTCTCGTGGAGTCTTACAAAATTCTCAAGAAAAATAAACATGTATAAACAGAGTTTATATACTTGATCTTTACAAAAACGTGTAAAAACTCCACATGCTTCTTACACTGCATAAATTTTCTAATATGGTGCACGGCGGAAAATTAATAATTGTCTGAAAGCCCACTGCATAAGAATTTGTGCCCTTCCCAACTATTATTTTCCCCTGTTGTGGCCAGGTGTATTACCATTTCACTCGGCGACTGTTTTGAATTAAATTGTACACTCCTTTTTCTTAGCATCTGCGTCCGTGTGGTCCTGTGCTCGTATCTGCCTGTAAGGCTGGTGGCGGCCTCGTCCCTAACCGGTTGCATTCCGCAATGGGCGGGCTGCTGCATTCTCATCCGCATTGAATGACATTTGCACCGGCTCCAATGGATTGTGTTCCGCATCTTCCCCTTCCACCTAAGCGGTATGCCACACTGGTCCCTGTACTTCAGTTTCTTCAAAATTGTATTGTGCTCTCTGATTTTGCCGTATTTTGTTTGTCAGTGTGTCTGCTTATATTGGATTGAATATCATAGCTGCTGTACAGATATGGACTCACTATAGCACCATATGGCATTTCTCTGTCTCAGGTGGACATGTCAGACTCAGAGGATGATCTGGAAACTCTGCGGCTGGCTGCCTTGCGCTCTAAGAAGGCGCCCCGCCACAACCCGGCTGCAATACCCTCGCATCCCTACCTGCCACATGTAGCGCCTGCTCAGCAGCCAATTGCACCTGCCCAGCAGCCGTTGGGGCCGCCGCCAGCGTTCGTTTACACACAGCCACCTCCGCCGGTGGTGGCGCTAGCAGCCGGCCTGTTACCATGGTCTGCACCAGCACAGGTAAGTGCTCGGCCGCAAATTGGTGAAGCGAATGATCGCTATCCTTGTCTAGCTGGATGCCTTTGGATATTAGGTGGAACATGTTGTTCTTTAATTATGTGCAACACAAGCATAATCAATGTTCAAATCTCTCTGCAGTTTCCTTTATGCAGGGCTCTTGCAGGAGGGGGTGGGGGGGCGGGTATATTGCAAACATATGTTGCAACTTTCTAGATATGTTTGGATTTTACCCCACTAGCTTATGTCCATTTTTAGAACTCTCTGCTATACACCCCATACACCTCTTACACATTACCACAAGCCTGTCATTGAATCAGTTGAACAATAGCTGATGAAGGCGTGTCATAGGTGCAAAAATACCCCAAGTTCCGTACCGAACTTTGTTACGTAATATTTCTGACTTCACTATTGCCTTGAATTGAATTTTTAGGCCTGGCTTCGAGGGAAGTTATACATCCCTGATACCAGGAATACTTGTGTTGTAAAGTTTGATCGAGGTGTGATTCGATTTTGGGTACCTAACAGTGACTTAATGTGATCTTAATTGGATTCAGCTCTCCGTAGCATGTGAAATACTGATGGGCGGGCTCCAGTGTGCTAGATACCGGAACCTGCCACTTGACATTTTGCTTCCTAATTTTGGGCCGAAATATGGGCAATGGTATGTTCCTCTTTCACCATGCTATCTGCGTGAAACCGGAGATCGTGTTTGGATGTTATGTTTAGAGGTCTTGTTGGGCTGAATGTATTGATCCGGGAAATCTAGAACAGTAACTATTCCAGATGATAATGAGGTCCGCCCTCTGTTTGGTTCAGATGGCGCCACTGCAGCGGCCGGCGTACGCGCCGCCGCGCCGTGCTGTACCCGGGGACCGCCATAGGGGTGGCGGCGCGGCCGGGGGCCCCGGTCGACTCCGCAACACCGACCCCTGCCCAGCCGGGTAAGTGGGCGCCGCAGAGCGCCGTAGGTGCCGGGGTGGTTGGACGTGGGTGGTGCAGTGCATGGGTATCTGCATGTCTAAATAGGAAGGAGCCCTGGGAAAGGTGTGTATTAGAGACACTAGTTGGACAAATGATGCCGTGCGATGGTAATTTCAGGCAAAGGAAGAATTGTAATATATTGGGGAGAAATGGTCCTTCTAGATAAAGGCATCACAGTCTCAGTGGTTGTCAAATGGTATCGCTAAATAAAATCAGGGTAAATGCTTTTTATTGAATTGAATTTTCACCAGAATGCGCACTGGTTTCCATTTACACAGACTTCGTGGATACAATAAGTATGCTTCATCATTATGGTCGTGAGAGCTTTACTGATCCACTGCGAAATGGCAATGAAGTAGCGTGTTTCGGTGTTTTAAGTAGTGTGCTCCCTGGCTCTGCCGTCCCGGTCGCCGGGTGTTGGCTTGTTCTGACGGGTGTGCTTTCGACACAGCCGCCCCAGCCGCTGACAGAGGAGCAACCGCCGGTGGGCTCCACTCTCACCTACATAGTGCCGGCGCGCGACGGGGAGTCGGCCCGCGGCGGCCGCCGGCACGGCTCCGGGGACCGCCCCGCCACCAGAAAAGGTCAGCCCGCCCGCCCGCAGTAGCTCTCGGTCTCAGAAAGAGCGCAGACAATAGCTCAGCCGTGTATTTATTTGGCGTTGCTTTAGTGACCGTTTTTGCGACTATATATATTAGTTAGTTAGTTAAGGGCTTTTTATAAGGCGTTCTGTGCAAGGCACCTTTGCCCGCCTCTAAAGTGGATATATGGATATATGGATATATAGGATATATATGGATATATAGGATAATATATAGTGTATATATGGATATATATATATATATATATATATATATATATATATATATATATATATATATATATCATTAAACGATCAAATGCAGCCCAAGTGTGACTCCGAAATTCGGGGGACTCTTGCTTAAAAATAATGCATACTTAATATCAAATTGTGAAACCTACCACATTGTGAGACATTTGCTTTGGTAGAATGATTGTGGAGATGGAAGTGTGTTTCGATGTATGGTGACACCGAAAACTAAATTTTAAACTGGATTGATCCGTCTTTTCCTTGACTGATACAGAAGTTTGATCGATACAGGAGTTTGATTGCAACATTTGCGTTTTCGCACGTTCCAGAAAGCGCCAAGTTCAGTCGCTTTGAACGCCATTCAGACAGTGACGAGGATGAGGAGGAAGATGACGTCACCTTTCGTGACGTCATCCAGGCCAATGATCGTCAGTTGTCAGTAGATGGCTCAGAGGTACGTACCGGACTAAGCCATTATGTGCGCAGAGATACCATGTTTGGAAATTATCATCCCGTGAAAACGCTGTGAAATAATTGGAATATGTATTTCTGACGCTTTAGATTGCTGTTGTCATGATTCTGAATGTTATTGTCACCAATGCGGTTTTGAAATGGTTTAAACTGGCCTGTCAGATTGACTAAAACTTCTTTTCTTTTCATGTTCGTGGTCTTCGTCATATTAAGTGATGTCACTTATTTCACTTCTCATGCTGTATTTGTATTGTATTGTCACGTTTCATTTAATAGTTCACTAGTTCACTTGACGCTTTGAACGCCAATTGTATGTCATTGGCCTCCATCACCTGTGGTCAGCTGTGAAAGGCGGCCATTATATTGTCGCCACCAGTTTCAACTTAAGATGCAATCCTGAAATACCACGTGCGACACTCTTCATTTGAAACAATTGCTACTAAACGAGTTTGCGAATGTCGCCTGGGTTGTGCTACGCTGAGACGCGGCCGTCTCCCTAGCTACGGCAGGATGCGGAGGGAGCCGAACCTCCAGCAGACACCACACAACAGTCCGCCGTCCCTGAGGACACGGTCGTGGAAGTGTCCGAAGAGCCGCCGTCGGAGACTGCGGATACGGGCTCGGTCGGCGCCGGTGATGCGGCCAACAACGTCAGCACAGACGACTCTCCGAAGGCTGCTGAGGAGACTGAGCCTGGCGGTAGCTCTCCTGACCAGTCGACTGACGAAGACGGGGAGGATGACGCCGACGTCATCAACATGGGCCTCGACGAGGACGACGATTTCGACAAAATGCTGGCCGAGTTTGAGGACTTTGTGGAGAACCCGACTGACGTGAAGAAGTCAGCAAAAGCCGCCGATGGTAGTTCTGCGACCAAAAAGAAAAAGAAAAGGGAGCGCAAAAACTCGGGTCGCGCCACCGCGTCCAGGCAAAACTCGACCCCCTCAGAAAACAGTCACACTAACCGCCAGAAATCGAAACAGCCTTCCAAGTCTTCTGACAAGCAGAAAGCCCGTGACTCCCCACAGAAGAATCGGAAACCCTCCGGTGAGGCACATAACCCGGAGAAGAGGATCACAACGGCGGCGGCGGCGTCATCAGAGCCGACCAGTGGCGGTGCAGAGGGCGGCAGGTCACACAGAGCGGCGCCGGCACCGGACGGTAACCGCCGAGTCAGTCCTGACGATATTCCCAGAGACAGAGCCGCTGCGACTGCCGCCGGACGCAGCGCTGGTGACGTCATCGGTCGTGGTGACGTCAGTCGGGCTCAGGAGCGGCGCTCGCCGGCGTACCTGAGTCCGCGCCGGCCGCCACCGCCGCCACGTCCCGCCGGCGGGTACGCGTCTCCACGGCGGTCGCCGTCTCCGCCGCCGCTGCGGCCTCTGCCGCTGACGCAGGAGGAGTTCATCCGGCGAATGCAGCTGGGACTGCCGCTGCGCGACGGCGGCTCTCCGGGACCTCGACGCACCAGGTGGGCTGTAACCCCGGCAGGGTCAACTGCCTTAGGTGGATGGTACGTGAGGATGGGGAATGACAGCGGTTTCTTGGTAACACAATTGACGTTGCTCTTTGGTGATTGACTTTGTTAGCATGCATGGGAGGCCTTTCAGCTGCAAGTCGAGATATCATTTTCCATGGGGTTCCCCCGATGAATTTGTGAAAATGCACAGTTACGATCACCTTTTTTGACCTTGTTTCATCTGTTTCTGGCTAAACAGCTCTTCTTTGGACGGGCTTGACCGTATCGCTGCTGCCATTTTACTGTGATCTAAAATGAACGTCTCTTCTTTAGTAAGTTTCTTCTTCGACTTACTAGTAGGCAAACACTATGTAAAATCTCTTCCTCTAGTTCAAACCTGGGAGGCTACAGTGCTAGTTCGTAAGTTACTTGCGACCCCACAGCGTTGGTAATTGGTGTAGAAAGACTGGGAAGTTATCGACGTTGACTGTTGTACGGTCGGACGCCGAGCGTGTCCGGCTGCAGTGACGGTACGGCGGTGTTGGCGGCAGGTCACGGTCCCCATGGCGCCGCTCTCCGTCGCCGCTACCTTCCGGCCGACGGATCCGTACACCGAGCCTGAGTCCCAGCCCGCCGCGCCGACTGTCGCCCCGCCGACAGGTGAGACGCCCTCCCCCCGCTCGGAAACAGGTGAGACACTCCCCCCCCCACCGCCCGGAGACAGATGAGACATCCGCCCCCGCCGCTCGGAGACAGGTGAGACACCCGCCCCCGCCGCTCGAGACAGCTAAGGCATCAGCCCCCGCTGCTCGGAGACAGATGAGACACCCGCCCCTGTCATTCGGAGACAGGTGAGACACTGCCCCTTTCCGCTCGGAGACAGGTGAGACACCCGCGCTGCCGCTCGGAGACAGGTGAGACACCCGTCCCCGCCGCTCGGAGACAGGTGAGACAACCGCCCCGCCGCTCTGAGACAGGTGAGACACCCGCCCCCTCCGCTCGGAGACAGGTGAGACACCCGCCCCCGCCGCTCGGACACAGGTGAGACACTCGCCCCGTCCGCTCGGAGACAGGTGAGACACCCGCGCTGCCGCTCGGAGATAGGTGAGACACTCGCCCCGCCGCTCGGAGACAGGTGAGACACCCGCCACTGCCTCTAGACAGGTGAGACACCCGCCGCTGCCTCTGGACAGGTGAGACACCCGCCGCTGCCTCTGGACAGGTGAGACACCCGCCACTGCCTCTGGACAGGTGAGACACCCGTCCCCGCCGCTCGGACACAGGTGAGACACTCCCCCACCGCCCGGAGACAGATGAGACATCCGCCCCTGCCGCTCGGAGACAGGTGAGACACCCGCCCCGCCGCTCGAGACAGCTAAGGCATCAGCCCCCGCTGCTCGGAGACAGATGAGACACCCGCCCCTGTCATTCGGAGACAGGTGAGACACTGCCCCTTTCCGCTCGGAGACAGGTGAGACACCCGCGCTGCCGCTCGGAGACAGGTGAGACACCCGTCCCCGCCGCTCGGAGACAGGTGAGACAACCGCCCCGCCGCTCTGAGACAGGTGAGACACCCGCCCCCTCCGCTCGGAGACAGGTGAGACACCCGCCCCCGCCGCTCGGACACAGGTGAGACACTCGCCCCGCCGCTCGGAGACAGGTGAGACACCCGCGCTGCCGCTCGGAGATAGGTGAGACACTCGCCCCGCCGCTCGGAGACAGGTGAGACACCCGCCGCTGCCTCTGGACAGGTGAGACACCCGCCGCTGCCTCTGGACAGGTGAGACACCCGCCGCTGCCTCTGGACAGGTGAGACACCCGCCGCTGCCTCTGGACAGGTGAGACACCCGTCCCCGCCGCTCGGACACAGGTGAGACACTCGCCCCGCCGCTCGGAGACAGGTGAGACACCCGCGCTGCCGCTCGGAGACAGGTGAGACACTCGCCCCGCCGCTCGGAGACAGGTGAGACACTCGCCCCGCCGCTCGGAGACAGGTGAGACACCCGCGCCTGCCGCTCGGAGACAGGTGAGACACTCGCCCCGCCGCTCGGAGACAGGTGAGACACTCGCCCCGCCGCTCGGAGACAGGTGAGACACCCGCGCTGCCGCTCGGAGACAGGTGAGACACCCGCCGCTGCCTCTGGACAGGTGAGACACCCGTCCCCGCCGCTCGGACACAGGTGAGACACTCGCCCCGCCGCTCGGACACAGGTGAGACACCCGCCACTGCCTCTAGACAGGTGAGACATCCGCCCCTACCGCTCGGAGACAGGTGAGACACCCGCGCTGCCGCTCGGAGACAGTTGAGACGCCTGACTCCCCTCACTTTCAGTGAGACGCCGGGACGCTGTAGAAATTGGCATCGTTTCACTTCCTCTCTCCCGCTCTGGCACCAACTGGAGTCTCGCAGACGGGAACCACCTTCCCACCGAGGCTGAATCAGTAGAGAGGAGACGTCCCCGTTTCCGCTTTAGCCATGGTGTCGACACACCGAAGAGGGATTTGGGACACGGAAAATAGTTTCGGGACCTGAAATGATATCTGTGCGCAGCGTAATGTACCATGAGTGCAAGATTTAGTCGTAGTATGGCTTTGAGTGGGTTCTGTCGCTCTCACCCATCCTGAAGCAGAATTAAACCCGCGCCATTTGCCATACATGGTAGATTCTTAGTTCCAGAAGTCGTTGACGAAGCATAGCGACTTCTATTTTCCTATTACTGCAGGCATCACTGGGATAATGTGGGAGGGGGGGCACAGTCTCCTGTAACCTGTTACCTAGTTCGTGTTAATTTGACAGACGTCTTTCGGACCAACAGCTTTGGATGTGCAGATGCCGTAGGCCAAACATACCAGACAATTGGATGGTTTTTACGATGGAACTTGGTTATTCGGTTGGAAAGCATGACAGCAAGCCTGTTTCGCAGGGTGGCGCACTCTCGCAGACTGGCCGCTTCAGCCGGTCGCCGCCCCCGTCGCGTCGTCGCTCATCTTCCCCTTCAAATCGTCGACCGATTGGACTCAGGCGCTCTGATTCCCCAGCAAATCGCCGACCACTAGGAATGAGGCGCTCTAATTCTCCTGCGAGCCGCCGGCCAATCGGAACACGGCGTTCTGATTCCCCAGCCAATCGTCGACCAATTGGAGCGCGGCGTTCGATATCCCCGCCAAACCGTCGACCAATGGCGGCACGGCGCTCGGCTTCGCCGGGGGCCGCCGACCTCTGGTGGCACGGCGTGGCCGGGGCATGGCGTGGCAGTCCCGGCAGAGGGTGGGGCAGCGACTGGGCTCGCGCGATCCGCCCAGAGAAGGTGCCAGAGACGCGCGGGATCGGATCCGGAACAACCGCGACTCCAGGGACGCCAAGGAGACGGTGCGAGACGACGGCGCTGCCAGGGACGCCAGAGAGCAGCTGCGTGGCGCGGCGAAACCCTTGGACAAGGTCAAAGACAAGGCCGGCGGCAGAGACAGCCGGTCGCCGCAGGAGGAGACGTCTGGCCGCCGGCCGCGCGGTATATTCCCGTCTCCGGAGCCGCGTGCGGAGGAGGCTCCGCAGGCCAAGAGGTCGCCGTCACAGGAGAAACAGCGCCGCGCCGCCAGCCCGGACGCCGATCCGCGCGCCACCAAACGGCGTCGCAGAGAGAAGCACACAGACGCCGCCAGGACGGAGAAGCCGACGGCGGAGCTGAAGAAACAGGGACAGCTGCAAGATCGACTTCAGAGGTGGGTGTGAAGTCCGGCTGGGGTTTCAGCGGGGACTTGATAACGGCTATTTCCTTGGATTACTTCAATGATCAGTGGTATGAAGGGTGCCAATTTTAATGCGAACGGCTGTAGGCTCTTGTTTTGTATGGTTCCGGTTTTCTGAATATTCTCATTTCGTGTTTTTGTTTTTCTCGTTAGGCGTTCGCTTCTCTTTGCGGTCCCTCTATCGTCAGCTAGCTACGTGTGTCTTATTTAGCCGCGACGGCTGTTGTACTGACAGTCTGTACCGCCTCGGCAGGCTGCCCAGCGTAGAGCGGGAGAGAGTGTTGCGGCGGATGCACAAGTTCCAGAGCAGCAGGCCGGTGGTGGGACGCACACAGACTATCCGACTGCGTGCCACCGCCGATGCCGCCGACAGCTCGGCCAGGGTGAGTCGCCCAGGGTCGGGCACGGCTGCACGCGCCGGGAGTGTGGTCTGGATGGACCATCTTGGCCGATACTCAGGGAGAACTAAACAAGGTGTCAGGCTCTTCGGAAGCTGTGTGCTTCTGGTTATCTTAATGGTGGTATATGTCTGCTTTTGGGTCGGGTCTGCAGATTCGGTCCACGATTAGTGATGTTGGCAATGCAGCGCAATGCTGGATAAGTGGGTACTCCTTGGTAGGAATTTTCGGGTGTCACTTGTTAATTCTTTATTTTTTTATAAATTTTGTTCAAGTTGTTCCTGGTAAGGCTGCTGGAGTCGGAGTCTCACTAAAGTCATCAAGGGACTTGTCACGGAGATCCCGACCCCACCACCCGAACGAGCAACTCCATCAATGGAGGGTTAATTTAGAAGCCAAAGTTTAACGTCCCACAAAGCACAGGGACGGCCGCCCCGCTCAGGTCACCCTCTCACCAGTCAGTTGCCAGCCGACCTGTACGTCGGGTAAACTATTGAGCGCCGGAGCGTCTCAGGGGAACCGATCCCAAGCCTGGACATGCACTGACACTGCATGCTTCTGAGCAGTGTGTGATGACCTGAGCGCGCCTCTGCGCTCAACCGCCACTGTATGGTCACGTGATAGCCGGGGGCAGCATGTCGCCGTGTATGCCAAAGCTTGGGAACAATACAGTCTTGACCGGAGCACGGACGTGTGATGTGCGCTCGGAATATTGGCGATCAGGATTATTTTCTCGCGGGAACATGCCAGTCGGCCGAGTGGACGAATTTAACCCTGGTGAAGATAACTGGGAAGAGTATGTGGAACGTTTAGAAGCCTATTTTGTTTCTAACGATATCGAAGATGAGCGAAAGAAGACATCGACACTGCTGTGCAACATGGGCTCAAAAACATACGGTACCGTACGATCCCTGTTATCTCCTATCAAACCAGCTGTTGCATCGTATACCCAGATTGTTGAGAAGTTAACGGCTCATTTTCATCCCAGGCCTTCAGTGACAGTTGCTCGCTTCCGTTTTCATACCTGCTGCCGTCTTCCAACAGAGTCTGTGCAGAGTTACATAGCCAGGCTGAGGCAACTGGCCGGTGACTGCCAGTTTGGTACTTTTCTTAATGAGATGATTCGGGACAGACTGGTATGTGGCATTAAGTCAGATGCCATACAGAGTCGTTTACTGGCAGAACCACAGCTGGATTTGCAGAAGGCAACGGAGATGGCGGTCGCCATGGAGACGGCGGGCCGGAACCTGCTGGAGCTGAGCGGAGCAGCGGAGCAGCGGCCGCCGCAGCAGGAGCAGCCGGTGACGGTGCAGCGGCTAGAAGCTGCCGGGTCTGAGCAGGGGCGGCGTCAGGGATTATCCAACAGTAAGAAAAATTCGGAGGGGGAGAGGAAACAGGATCAGTGTTGGCGATGTCTGGGGAGAAGGCATAGGGAGTCTGATTGTTTTTTTCAAGCGAAAACGTTGTTTCCAGTGCGGTCGCTATGGACATTCTAGTGCTGCTCACCGGGCCGGCACTGTAAATAGTCTGGGCCTATCTGAACAGGGAGCTCAGCGGGAGGATTCGGAAGAAGCCCATGACGTAGATCATGATGGTACCGATGATGCAGTTATTGGGGACCTTTTCTGCTGTGGCGGTGGAGGAGCATTAGGAAAGGGACAGCCACCTATTCTCGTGGATGTGACAATTAATGGCAAGTGTGTGCAGATGGAACTGGACACCGGGGCATCTGTGTCCGTGTGCTCCTTCAACCGCTTCATGGAGCTGTGGCCGACGGGGAGTAAGTGGCTGCAACCGTGCAGCATGCTTTTGCGCACTTTCTCAGGTGAGAGACTGGCTGTCCGTGGAAAGGCCACGGTGGATGTGTTGTATCAGGGTTCATCCTATAAGCTTCCATTAGTGGTGCTGGACGGCAGTGGACCCTTACTTTTTGGCCGGAATTGGCTGCAAGATATAAAGTTGGACTGGAAAAGTATTTGCACAGTGTCAACCGATCCTGATGTTGAATCACTAGTTGACAGTTACCCCGAGGTATTCAAGGAGGAGCTTGGTTGCGCCAAGGATTGTGAAGTAAGCATTCCCGTTGACCCATCAGTAGCGCCGATCTTTTACAAGCCCAGAACGGTGCCGTTGGCATACCGTGAGCAAGTCGACGCAGAACTTCAAAGTCAAATCGACGCTGGACTGCTGGTGCCCGTGAAATGGAGTGAATTTGCCGCTCCAATTGTAACGGTGCCGAAAGCTTCAGGTGAGATCCGTATTTGCGGTGACTACCGTTTGACGGCAAACAAAGTGACCCCTCTGGAATCATATCCCCTACCAAAGACCGAGGAACTGTATACCAAGTTTCAGGGATGTAAGATTTTTAGTCAGTTAGACCTAAAAAGCGCATATATGCAACTGCCTTTGGAAAAGAACAGCGCAAAATACCTCGCCATCAATACTCACAGAGGTATACTAGTCCCGACTAGACTAGGCTACGGATATGCCAGCGCGCCCGGAATATTTCAGCGGTATATGGAGACCTTACTGGCCGGTATCCCCAATATAGGGATTTTTTGGATGATGTGGTCGTGTCCGGATCCGATCCACAGGCTCACCTGAAGGCACTCAAGGAGGTGCTGCAGCGGCTGTCGGACGCCAACTTGACCCTGCAGCGGAAGAAGTGTCGGTTTGGCGTATCCTCCATCACCTATCTGGGCCACCGCATCGGAGCGGACGGGGTAAAGCCAACGGCAGAAAAGGTCAGTGCGGTGCAGAATGCACCACCGCCCCGTAACCTGCGCGAGCTGCAGGCATGGCTGGGGTTGATAAATTACTACTCCAAGTTTTTGAGGAACTTGGCCAGCGTTTTGGCGCCCTTGTACAGTTTATTGAAGAAAAATCAGCCATGGGCGTGGGGTCGGGATCAGGAGAACGCTTTCCAGACAGGGAAGGACCTTCTAAAATCTGCCCAAGTATTGGCCCATTTTGATGAGACCGCACCGGTGGTCCTGGCTTGCGACGCCAGCCCTTATGGGCTGGGCTGTGTCTTAAGTATTGTCGACAAGCGCCTCGGGGAACGGCCTGTGGCATTTTATTCTCGATCGCTCACAGGAGCAGAGCAACGATACTCCCAAACGGATAGGGAGGGACTGGCTGTCATCGCTGGAGTCCGACGGTTCCATTTCTACTTGGCAGGACGGGAATTTACCATTAAAACTGATCACAAGCCACTGCTAGGAATGTTGGGCCCAAATAAGCCTCTATCTCTCATGGCTTCGCCACGGGTAACCAGATGGGCGTTGCTCCTGTCTGGATATAAGTACAGGCTTGAATATGTACAGGGATCAAGACAGGGCCATTGTGATGGTCTCAGCCGCCTGCCTGTACCCACAGGATTCAACCAGCAACTACCCACACCCGCTGAGACTGTGCACCTGCTGGAGTTCATGGATGCCTCTCCAGTGACTGCAGCCATGATCCGCCTGTCGACAGAGCGAGACCCCACCCTGAGCTCGGTGCTGCGCTTCACTCGAGAGGGATGGCCGGAGGAAGCCATCAAGCTGCCGCCTGAGTTTGGTTCGTATCGCAGCAAGCAAGGTGAGCTCAGCATTCACGAGGGATGTTTGATGTGGGGATCTCGGGTCGTTGTGCCGCCGAAGTTACAGGAACAAATTTTGCAGTTGATACATGAAGGACACATGGGTGAAAGTCACTCTAAGAGCTTTGCTCGAATGTATGTATGGTGGCCAAACATGGACATGGACATCACACAGATGGTTAAGAGCTGCTCAGTCTGTCAGAAATTTCGTAGAGCAGCGCCATATGCTCCACTGAGCCCATGGGCATGGCCAACCCGGCCGTATGAGAGGATACACATCGATTATTGTGGCCCCATCAACGGACACATGCTGCTGGTGGTCGTCGACGCCTGCACAAAATGGATTGATGTGCACGTAACAACACGATCCACAGCAGAAGTTACTATTGAAGAGCTCCGGAAGTCTTTCGCTTGCTGGGGCATTCCAAGAGTGATCGTGTCTGATAATGCTCAGTGTTTTACAGCTCCGGCCTTCCAGACATTTTGTGCTCAGAATGGCATCCGTAACCTGTTAACTGCTCCTCTCTCCGAAAAGCAATGGGCTGGCTGAAAGAGCTGTACAAACAGTTAAACAGGGCCTCCGGAAGCAGCAAGGAGGGACTATGCACACAAAACTGTCACGTTTTTTGTTTTCTTACCGATCGACGCCCCACAGCACTACCAATATGACGCCAGCTGAGTTGATGATGGGCCGGCGCTTAAGAACGCGCATGGACTGTTTGATTCCGAGCCTTCAGGACCGGGTGGTGGATGCTCAGCAGGCAATGAAAACACGGTATGATAGTAAAACTGAGGATCGCACAATACTGCCCGGCATGTCTGTTCTCGTATCGCAGGTCTCCAGTCTGGCTGGGGTGGAACGGGGGACGCGATGGCTGCCCGGCCAGTGCGTGGCTTGCTCAGGCGCGAAGGTCACGGTACGGCTCCAGGACGGCCGTGTCATTCAGCGACATCTGGACCAAGTGATCGCGAGATCCTCACCGACGAAAACACCAGCTGAGGTACCGGTCGTCGAGCGCACGCTGCCGGCGACGTCACCAGGGAGGGGAGCGCTGATATCGGTGGCGCCACCTGGAGCGTCGTCTCCAGCGGCAGTATTGCCGCCCGACCGTGCGTTATGCGAAGCTCGTCGTGTGTCGGATTCTCAGAGTGCGTCGGAGGTTTCGTGTGATCCGCCGATGGCAGATACTACAGTGTCTGAGGATGTGGACCCTCCGTCGGCGTCGACGCAGTCATCGGCGCCGCAGCTGTCTAGTGAAGTGCCGCGTGAATTGGTGCATTCGCCGGAGATTCGACGATATAACTTGCGGCCCAGGAAGTAATCAGTTTAACTTGACCCATGTTTGGTGTAACCGAGATTTATCAGTGACATTTTGTGAACTCTCACTTTATCCGGGGTGGAGGGGTGTGATGACCTGAGCGCGCCTCTGCGCTCAACCGCCACTGTATGGTCACGTGATAGCCGGGGGCAGCATGTCGCCGTGTATGCCAAAGCTTGGGAACAATACAGTCTGGACCGGAGCCCAACGCTCTACCAACTGAGCTACCGGGGCGGCTTGGTTTATTGGCTTGAGTCCGTCCTGGTTTATTGGCTGTTTCCAATACTGATGTGCGGTGCCGTAAAGTATGTCGTTAATATTTGAGGCAAAGATCGAATATAATATTTTATCTAGACAGAGATTGCGCCAAATCGGAGGATCACATTCTAAGGTCACTCACATGTGTCGGCAGTCTCGCTCACGCAGCCCGGCGCCCACTTCGCTCGCGCGCTCCCCGGCACCGCAGCAGGAAGAGGCACCCGGCAGGCGACCGCGCTCACCAGAACCTGCCGCCAGACGTCCGCGCTCTCCGGAACCATCCGCCGCCGCCCCTGCTGAGGGGGAGCGGCGGCGGCGCCGACAGAAACCGACGCGGCGCGGCGACGGCCGGCGCGTAGTGGTCGTCGCCGAAGAAGAGACCCCGCCGCAGCAAGGTACTAACGGAGGCGGACGGGAGTCGTGTGTCTGCAGCGCTGTTCGGGACAGTGTGGTGTGGATCGGTTGGAAGCGTGTGTTCGAGGTTGTTGTGCTGATTGCCCGCCGTGTTCCTGCAGCTGAAGACAGCGCCGCCGCGCGGACGGCCTCTTCCGTGTTTTCACGTCTGGGAGGCAGCAGCGGAGCTTCGGCCAAGCCCTCGCCGGTCACCGCGCCGCTGGCGGATGCCGGCGTCAGTCGGCGGAAACTCAAGCTGAAGCGGGCTCCGCGAGATGGCAGCAGCAGTGGAGGAGGTGAGGGTTGGCTGAGTGCAGCCGCGGTGTGAAGGAGTGATGGGGCTCATCGTCCTGTTTGTGTCAGTGCGATGAGTTGTATTATAGTGCAGGGTGAAGCTTTGTGTCCCAGCTCAGTTATAGGTCGCAATGCTCCCATGGTTGGAGTAGGATTCTTTTTTTGCTCAAGGCGTGGCCCCAGCGTTGGCTGGGATAGCAATCAGAGAAATGGCAGTGTACATATTTTGTTAATTTGTTTCTACTGCCGAAGTGTGATGTGTTTCCTGATTTTTTATGGCTGACTGAGCGTTAGCCCTTAGTATCGACAGTCAGATGTGATAGTGGAACTCTTGGATAGACAGCTGGTGGTCCGCGTTGTAATTGTTGTTATAGGCAGTTGCTCACTTCAGAGTTGGCTCGTGATATTTTGGAAGAACCGTGATCCTACGCACGAGACTTGATCAGTCATGCAATAGAATAAAGAGGTACCTCCAATGCATCGTCAATGAGTTACACGATTTCCTTTGCATGACTTTGATGATGGCTAGTGCGCAGGGTTTTCAGTTGCTCTTTTCTGGAATATTTGTTCAGGAGTTGGATTTATTCACGAGTATCTCACAAACAGGTCTCCGTCGTGAGTTTGCAAGAAACTCCGCGCGTTTGAGACTGCCTGCCAGTTCGCTATTCGTTAGTTTCCCCCATAGACTTACCAAATAATTGCTCTCGTATCTACTTACGACGATCGTCATTTAAACGCAGGGTGAATTTATTCCACCTTCTTAAAGTTTCATCGACAGCAGTGTTGTATGTGTGCCCGATGGGTCTTATTTGGTCACTTTCCCAGCCGGTTCATAGACGGTGAAGTGAGACGGTGTAAGCAGTCTGGTCTTTGCTAGTTTTTCATGTATTTTGATATGTAGAAATGTAATGCATGCCAAAGATGGAAACCAGTTTTTTGCCCCGTTTGATCATCCCAAGGTGTCCTAATGGGAAGATACTTTGAATGTTAACACCGCATGTTTCGGAAGGAGAAACTGTGATTCACGTCCACTGACGCCGTGCGCAGGGTGTAAATAGTTTAGAATGTGCACCAGATCGTTCTTATGTGTCTGTTTGTTTATACAAGTTGTCCAAGTGATGCCGAACCGAAACGGTGGTACAACGAAGGCTGTGAATTAAAGTGCGAACGCCGATAGGTACTTAAGTGATGACTGAATGGTCTCCCTGAATTTGTGTTGCGATGGGCCCATTCATACCCGGTAACTGATGATGATGATGAGTTTTTAGATACCTTCATGGTAGTATTTTTGTGATAAATGCAGATATATCTGAACTCTGTCGTAGACAAGCTCGTTACATATTATATAGTGCAAACCGTGCCATAATTGCCACCAGCGGCCT
The DNA here is from genome assembly GCA_034440635.1 of Lepas anatifera. Classification (NCBI taxonomy): domain Eukaryota; kingdom Metazoa; phylum Arthropoda; class Thecostraca; family Lepadidae; genus Lepas; species Lepas anatifera. The sequence continues at coordinate 641,501 of JAOTON010001028.1, read as the reverse complement.
CTGTCCAAGCATCGCGTTTCTCTCTGTATTTCTGAGCTGGTGGGGAGTTCCAGTGCAGCGATATGCCGTGGTCGATACACCGAGCGTGTGGGGTTCTGCAGGGAAAACCTCAATGCATGTATTGGTGTCACGCTCTTGTCGCATCGCCGTCTCTCGCGCGTGTGTGTTCTCGCCCGGCACCGTGTGTTTGAGGTGGGTAGATCGCGGCGCCGGTGAGAGCTGGGGTGGTCCTGCGGTCCCTCCCGGCACGGCTGCTCAGCGGACAGTGCAGGTAACCCCGCAGGTAACCAGACTGACATCATCTAACCCGGGGTCGCAGCCGAGTGGGCTGCCGGGCCTTGTCACCTCTTGTATCTGTTCTCCTGCCCCCGCTGCGGCCCTCAGCATCGACCTCAGTGCATGCGCGTGTTTGAAGCTGAGCCTGATTCAGATGGATAATTCTCCTATGTTCCCAGATGTCGCTGGAAGGGTACGTGGAGGTCGGCACCGTATCCACAGCGCTCCAGTCGAATGCTGCCCACCTCTCCGCTCTCGCTGACTGCCTGTATTCTCGGCAGGCGCCGGCACTGTCTCACATTCCCGCCGAGTTTCAGAGCAGGTGTCGGAGTGCTGGGCGCTGTGTCTGCCCGCCTGCCCGCCTGCCCGTGCCGTCACTGTCTCTGACCGGGCCACGTCTGTGTGTCGCGCTGTTGGCTAGGGGAGACTGAGAGCCGCGCGTCCGACCGGCCAGACCCGCTCGAGGGCCACATCCGCGCCGTCCGCGCCCGCAATGCCGCCCTGCTCAAACGCAGCCGTGAAGTCGCCCACGACAAAAAGCTGTACGGCTGAGCCCGCCCGCCGCGCTGATGTGACGTCGCCGACTGGAGTCCCAGAGACCTGTGATGTCGGCTGAGGCTACCACTCGCCTGGTTTGTTGGCTTAGTGCTGATGTCCCATCGGCAAAAGCACGTGTCACTTGACAAGATAATGAAGATGCTATGTTCTCAGCTTTCTGTACCTCGAATGATGGTATGTGATGAACGATACTGGCACTGGCCGCTGGGTTTTTCTTGTGGCTCAGGCGATGAACTGCGCCTGGTAAAGCTGTGACGTTTTGATTGTTACGTGTAACGCCTGTGACGTGATTTGAGCGCTATTGCGTGGGGTCTGGCGGTGTTTGAGGCGACGGTCATATGATAGACTTGACTTTGGTTCTAGCAGTACAACCATACGGTAACAGGTGGGCGGAATCTGGTTTGCGGCGTGGTTATGTGTGGCTGGTCGCGAGAGCGGGTCTGTCGGTGTATGTGTGTATGTGTATTATTGTGTTGTGTACTCGTGTGTAACATGAGGCGTGTTTATTTCAGGTTTGCCATAGTGTAGTGGGCGCGTTGTAAAAGACACGTGTCCTGGATCGGCTCAGTCACTTTGGATGTGGGTTCCCAAAATGTACCTGGCTTTGCTTTTTGTAAGAACACTTAGCGTCTTCAGCGCGGCTTTGATTTTGGCTGAAGTGTGTTGTCACCATATACTGTTCATTATTTTGTGATGGAAACATAAATTCGACCACGGATTCATAGTTGTTTAGATAGTTATCAGATCTCGGAAAATGAAGGCGTAGATAAGTGCGTTGACTATCAAGGCCAGTAAACAAGGGCTTGACTCATAGCATAACTGTCGTCCCACGGAAGAATAGCGCCAGTCACATTTTTCCGATTTTGAGATTTTGGTAGTGCTCGATGTAGGAAGGCAAGCTTCATCTATTAAATAGTTTGGCAAAATCCCGTCAAATTTTATTAGTTAAACCGTCTTCAAATCAGTCAAAGGGCTCCGTTAATGTTAGGCAAAACGGAAAAAGGGCAGTCCTGTAAAAATAGCCGTGTTATTCTGCCGGCAGAACGCATAATAGTATGCCACACGCATGCGCAGTACGGTATCATGGACTACAAGATACCGTATTGCGCATGCGTGTGGCATACCAGTATGCGTTCTGCACGGCAGAATAACACGGCTAATATTGTCTGTGTCACATACGCTTTTCTTCCCTTGGACGGCAGAAAATCTTGCATTTGTTTACGACGGGCTCCGTTCAATTGCAGGGACCGGCGGGAGGGTGAGGAGCGTGAAATGCGAGCTTCCGGTACACAAACCCAGAGTATTCCGCAGAGGTGTGTGTACTGCCGCCCGAGGAAGTTAAACAAATGCCCTCACAAATAACCTGTCCAGGTGGCGACGAGACACGAGGCAGCGCTATCACAAAGAGCCATATATTTGTGCAGAATTGAAGACACACCATGACAGCGCACCATGTAAATATGGGGCATTAAAAATTCGTTCTAATGTTCGAGTATTACTGCAATACACACGAAACCTGCATTACGCCCGTTTGGTACAAACATATTGATTTCCTGGCGAGCGCATATCCCCAGATATCCCCAACCCGAGAAGTTCATAGCACCTCGCGAAATCGCAGACAGGCCACGATGAAACACTTTGCGGCGACATACGGCCCCTAAACATAGCTGGGGCGCGGCTCAGGGTATGCAGCGTTTGAAGACCAGTGAGAGCATCCATCTTCTTCGGTGAGGCGGCCCAGGAGGATGGGACCAGTTCTCACAACAGCCGTATTTGAAGCCTCATGCTGCCCCTGCAAAAAGCCTCTTGTTGACAGATTACACATATACAAAATGGCATCCCCGCTTTAGAAACGAACTGCAGCGAAACATCAGCAAAAGCTATGACTGGCGATGTTTGCGAGTTCTATTTCCATCTGTCCGACCCCGAGAGCAGTATCTGGTGAGAAATATTGACCTTCGATTCAGGTCAGCCCTGACTGACAAAGATACGCTATACAACGCATTGAACGATAAGACGCTGCGATGACAACTGGGATGTGCGTTCATAACGGGTCGTCCATAATTCATGTAACGCACACTTTGTAATTTTGACCCCGTCCCTCCCCCAGGCAACGCTTTTTTAACACACATGTGTAACGTTCGATGACGCTGAAAGCTGCTCCCCATCCCCTTTGCGTTACGTGACTTATGGACGGCCTTAAGCGGAGGCGGATTGGGTAAAATGGCGGGGATCTCCGCCGGCGGTAACATTTCAACACTCTTTTCTTTGTCATGCATGATATGATTGACCACTCCTGGGTTAGAGGAACACATGAAAAATTTCTTTCAAATCGACAAAGTGCAAACTTTCGCCGATAACGACACTGGAGATGCAAAATAAAACACTCAACAAAAACCCGTTCACTTAAGCTCAGCACTACGTTAGCCGGCGCTCGTCCGGTCGCACTATCTCGTAAAAAGAAGCGCTGCGTAAACTCTTCGCAACGGCCCGATCACGTAACGTAAATGCTCAGTTCTAAACACGTCCAACGCCCATGAATGTGGCATGGTAAGTTCAAATGGAAGGCGGTGAAAGCTCCCAGCTCAAAGTGGCCTCCTACCTACGATACACCGCTTCTCGACATCGGCAGGAGGACGGTTTGCCAACACTAAACTCGCGTGTGACATCAGGGTGCACTCGGCACAGGCCTCCCTTCGATGCGCAAGGCTCCAGTCCACTGACCCAGAACATATGTATATGTGGCAGCTATAAATGAATATAGGCGGGTCCCCATTGACCGCGCAACCACTTGAAAACAAAATCGATAACATCATACATTAATGGGCCCAAATGGGACAAAACATGTGAAGATCAAGAATACAATTTCTGGACTGCCATCAGTCAGGCGGAGCTGGCAACGGCACCGCCGTCGACCATGCCCTGAGCAGTCAACAGACTCGGGGAGGAAACCAACCAACCCAAGAAAACACATCTACGGCAAACCCATAGCGATATGTTCTATCACACCTCATCGCAAGCTTGACATCGCAGTAGCACAATCTCCCCAGTCAATCACATTTGAGCACTTCTCTCTACGGGCCGCAGCGGTCGTTCCTGCAATGTTCCCCCGTGTCCGCTGCTATGAGGGTAGAGTGGGCCACGTTTTCATACACATGCAGACTTCTAGGGCTCAGTTCCCGACGAACCCACCTCCCAGAAACTTCATTCCAACATGGCCACCTGCTGTTTATCCAGCAGACATAAATCAACACCGCTCTTGCAGCAGCTGAGCAGTAGCGATCCTACCGAGCCGCAGGACTGGGACGACTTGCTCCGGCAGCTCCGGCCTTACACGTGTCCGCTAAAACACATAACTCCTCCCCTAATGTTCGATGGTTCTGCTGGGATCCAGACATGCTTCCAGGATCTCAAAAGTGCCCGACGGGCACAATGTCACTCATTTGAGCATTGTCGCTCCCTGCACGGATTTATGAGTTCGCTGAGACAGACTGGCGTCGCGTTGAGTTACACGTGTCTATGGGGCCTCAAAAGTGTCCACCGGGCCTTGCATGTGTCCACTGGGCCTCCATGTGTCCACTGGGCCTCCATGTGTCCACTGGGCCTCCATGTGTCCACTGGGCCTCCATGTGTCCACTGGGCCTCCATGTGTCCACTGGGCCTCCATGTGTCCACTGGGCCTCTATGTGTCCACTGGGCCTCCATGTGTCCACTGGGCCTTCATGTGTCCACTGGGCCTCCATGTGTCCACTGGGCCTCCATGTGTCCACTGGGCCTCCATGTGTCCACTGGGCTTTACATGTGTCCACAGGGCCTCAGACGTGTCCCGAGGCCTCATGCATGTGCGACGGACCTACACGTGTGTGTCCTCAGACATGCCCGCTCGGTAGGCAGGGGTCGCGCTGTCCCTGACCGGTGCTGGCCTCTTCCCAGCGTCGTATGCGGTGCAGTGGCATGCCGATCACACCCGCTGTTATGAACAACGAGCCCGCCACGTAAAAGGTGGCGTCGTAGCTTTTTGTGGAGTCGAACAGCGCCCCTGGCGGAGAGAAACGCAGATAGATGGCGTTACTGGCGCTGCAAAAGGTGCGTGAAAGCATTGAATTCGAGACAGAATAGAGTGTGAATAATTCTGGTAAAGATGTGATATAAAGTGTACTGCATAATTTTGTGACCACCTGGCGACGCTTGTATCATCCCAAAGGGAGGATGTTTCCGGCTGAGAGCCCCTGACTCCGCCGCTCCGTTCACAAACCTGCCACGGGCCCGCCGACGGTGGCTGCGATGCCCTGGAAGAGCAGCATCAGACCAAACGCGTTGTTGAGCTTGTTCAGGCCCAGCATCTCCACCACCAGAATCGAGCGTAGCGAAGCAAAGCAGGCTGCGAAATACGAGTCCATCAGTGCACAATTTCCATGATCGGAAATCGCCAGCGAAGTTTTTCTTCGAAGAAATAAACAAATGATTCATTATACACAATCAAGTAATAATCAACCGTCAAATCTTATATTCATAAGTGCACTAATCATTAACCTGTTCATAGTTAACTACGCAAACTGAGGTGAGGCATTGGTTTTTTAGATGTTGTACTAATTCTGGTATTTCGGATTGTGGGCTAAAAATCGCGGATTGTGAATTGTGGACTAAAAATCGTGGAATCAACAGGCGAAAAATTCAACGATCGTGATCGCGGAATTATCAAAAAATTTGGCGTAGCGGACTTATAGTTCGCGAATCTGCGATCGCCGAAATAATTCAAATTTAATTCTGGGATGAATTTCTAATAGCCCGCGATCGCAGATTCACGGACTGCAACTCCGCGACGCGCAACACAGTGGTACCAACCAGTGAAAAAGGAATACAAGGGGGCTAAGGGGTTCAAGCTCCCCCAGAAATGTCAGAGTACCTATAGTAAATGCAAAGCCAGACGCTGATCCGAGGCAATGGCAGGGGAGGTTCGAGACCCTTGGTCCCCCGAAAAAAGAAGTCCTGGATTCGTCATCGGTACCAACTCATCATTAGGTGAAAAACACTTATAGCTCCCAGAACAATATCTTGAGACAATCATGGACTGCATTATGGATACATCCAGGAGCGTCGCTACACATAGTTTTTACTGAGAGAAACGGACTCCGATCTGGCAACGACCGGTAATGAACGAGGAGGAGGAGTGACATGAAAGGCAAAATGAAAACTTGTAAAGCCGTCTCGGATGGTGGTACGTAATACAAATGATTCAACTGACCGCACATCACTGCACGTCCTGTTTCTCTTCGCCTACAACGTCTACGTACCAATGGCGAGCCCGAACACGATGCCGTAGGCCATTAGCATTTCGTAGCTCTGGAAGGAGGGCGACAGCAGGCTGGCGACTCCAGCCAGCATGATGGCGGCGTTGTTGACGCACAGGGCGTCTACCTTGGGGTGGTCGGAGATCCAGCCACAGCCTACCCGGCCCACCGTGTTCATGATACCGATCAGAGAGATGATGAAGGTAGCCGATGATTCATCAATGCCGAGCAGTATCGCACGGTCTGCAAACAGGAGCGCCCGTCAGTCTGCAGCGCGGTCTCACCAAATTTCGGTCAAATATGACTGTGTTCACTGAACGTGTCGGAGCCACGACAAGGGCTCCTATTTATAAGCAACTTATACGTGATAGGATTTATCTTCGACAGGTTACGGGGCTATCCATGAATTGCGTAACAAGAAGATGGCTGGGGGAGAGGAAGTCAGCCACAACGTTATCAAGTGTTACCATGGGTGGAGATCCGGGGGCTGAGGGGGTCAGGACCCCCCTGATTTGGAAATCGAGAGAAGCTGAGGGGGTCAGCCCGGGACCTACAACTTCCGCTCTCACAAAATATTTTCTAACCCACATGTAATAATGGTCCAATTAGCGACATTTGCGAGATCGGCTGAGTCATAATTTGACCTATATGTCCCTTTGTACCTTCTTTGTACAGGAGCACTATACACCAGGGGCGGCGCCACAGCTTTCGGTCATGGCTCAGCGTCAGGAAGAGTACGAGCACAGTACGAGCCTTATAGTAAACAGAGCATACCAAGAATAGTCCTGCTACTGCTCATTTATAAATAAGTTGAAACCCGATTTTCGGCATTCGTCATCAGTTTGTTACGACAAGAAAATCAGGTATTGTTAATATGCCAAGTCAGTAGAAGTTTTCAAATCCAAAAGACAGTCTTAAAGGGACAGCGCGTTTCATCACTGGATTATCCTAAGGTCTAAGTAAACTTTTTTACATAAGACAGTAACGGAAAACCACAGATGTCTACTGTACCTGACTGGCCGAGTGCTCTCGGCGACCTGAATAATATCGATGGGATGTTTGTCTTGACATGACTTACAAGCTACAGTGTATACACAACGTTTTTCATTGTACATATACCTTTCAAATTATTTGTTTGAACTTGAGTAACGACGGGATTTTCCGGGACACGTAGGTGGTGTTAGTGCCAAGCAAGCCTGTCTCATTTGTGGCCTAGCATGTGAATTTAAAAACAAATACTTGACATGTAAACGATCATCAATGACTTTTTATTCTTAAAAAATGTCACCTATACAATTTTCGCTTCACATTGAAGTTAAAAATATGTAGCAAGAACACTCAGTGAAAATTTCCACTAGTTTCGCCCATGTACGGAACAGCTTTTCACGTGAGGCGGGATTATCAAAGAAATCTAAACAGGAATGAGACCACTGGGTTAGCGACAGGATGATATCCGGTCAAAGGATGAATATGTTACATCTTCCCAACAGGAAAAGAGCTGAAGAATTGAAACGGTTAAAATCTGGTCTAGTTCTGATCAAGCCATTGAATAAAAATACAATTTCCGAATGAGCCAGTGGTCAATGAGCCCAATCCTAATCTTGTAAAATACTACCTTTTTGCTTTTTGCTTTAAAATACTACCTTTTTACTTAAAACATTTGCACGTGAGTATTTTTCCGCATTCGGCCTCAGATAAACTAGTTTTATTATTCCCAAACTTGGTTATTGGTGTGCAGAGGTAGATCTAGACCAGTTGTTGGGCGGGGGTTGCGAGGGGGTCGAAAATCGTGAAAAAGTGTTTTCCAGAAAATAGGAGAAAATGGGAGGGGGTGATAAGCCAAATGGCGTTTCTACCTCCACCCCATCTCTCCTGGATCCGCTGGTATTGTTGGGTCGTCTTCACTACCACGCCGCCACCCATGACCCTACATTGTGCAGTCTTCCCTCAGTGTTACTGGCCGCGAAACGACAGCTCAGGACAGTCCGCAGAAGACTGGGCAGACCTGCTTACATCATCCCGGCTCATAAATATAAGTCACGTGACACAGAGCCAGCTGCAACCCATCAACGCCTCACAAAAAACATGCATGACGTCAAACTTCTGACTTCAGACGGCATGATACCGTTGTCAACCAATTGTGACGTCATATTGGGCCGTACCGGTTCCAGCCGGTATCTCTGACTAGACGTAAAAAAGCGCCTGGATAGAGGCCGGTAGGCATCAGAGCATCCATGGGGTATACGCCCAATCAGCAGCTAATGAGGCATCAAATCTACCTGACGGCTGGACCTCGCATATCACCTGACCGGCTTTAAGTACTAAGCGTGATGGTAGCTTCGCAAAACTGAAAGATGAACGGCACTCCGAGACTTCACTACCAGTCTACCAGTGTGAACGCCGCTGCGACGCTGCCAAACAAAAACAGCTCTGATGAATTGACGATGTTCTGAAGAGAGCAGCTGCCTAGAACCATATCCGAATTCCAGGACCTGGGATGTCAGCTGCGGTACATTGAACATGTGTACACATGACGATCAACCGTGCGAACTTATGTAGGTATATGCCAAATTCAGGGGCGTAGGAACGGTTTGAAAAGTGGGGGGCCAACCTTAGAGGGGGCCCACCTCAAGGGGGCCCCAGTCCACGGGGGCCCATAATTATAAAAAAGAATTAGTTAGCTCGTTTGGTGTCAATAAGGCTCGCATGCACACTAGGATGCCAGCATATGGAAAATTGAGAAATTAAATTTTGCCCTATGATTTTGATTTGTACCTATTATGATCTAATAAATCATAGTAAAACGCAAAAAAACATTTTTGGGTTTTTTACCTAGACCCTTTTCAAATACGAAATACATTTTTAAGCTCTTTTGGAGGATTTCAATCATTTTTTACCACGAGCGCGTTTCTTATATTTACAGATGTTTAGGCCCTTTTCATCACATTTACAAAATTAAAAACTGTTTCGAAAACTACAGACAATGCTTTGATACCAAATAGCCTCACTTCGCTATGCCTAATCAATATGTATTTGCTTATTTAATGACAAAATGGGAACATTTATTTAGGTTATTACGGATCCCTTCTTTCCATCATTAGAGATTGATTTAGGTAAAGGTTGATCACAATAAATACGCCTAGCTATATTTCGATGCCTAAAATGCAGAGCTCCAGCATGACTGCAAGTGCAATGTAGGTACTTGATGGCCAGCTTTGTGATGCTGTGGAGGTGTGGGCGTGGTGTTATAGTGGTTAGCAATCTTGCTTTCCACGCGACCAATCCGGGTTTAAGGCACAGCAGATTCCTTGTGCCAGGAGCAATTTGACTCCCAAGAAACCCCTCCCGACAGGGAAAGAGTTGGCGACGCCATATAACCCTGGCATCAAAGGACGTTGCGCCTTTCGATGGCTCAGGGACGACTGTTGCTCGGCATCTGATGCGAGGTCCGTGTCCGATTCATGCTTTGTGTTGGGATTGATATGGGATGGAGTTTGATTGGGACCAGTTCTCGGGACTCATTTGGAAACACTCGGGTAGTAGGTGCCTTGGTTTTTCACGAAGCGCTCCTCCTCCAGGGGCTTGCAGGCAGCGTACTTGCTGATATTTGCATATTCGTTGCGGGGGCCCACCTCAAAAGGGGGCAGTATCCCCCTGACCCCCGGTTCCTATGACTATGCCGCCCAGGGGCCGCCAAATTATTCCGGAGGGCCCCAAGGTCCAGACCCTGGCTCAGGAACCTAGATCAGTCAGCTCAAGGGCCCAGACCAGTGCACTAGCCTCGGGACCAGCTTATCAAGAGACCCTACATAAGCACAGGACCCCTAGAAGCTCATCACAGTGGAGCCCCAGATTTCCACAGGGTGCCAGATTAGCTTAGGGGCCCGGTTCAGCTCGGGGGTCCCCAGGTCGACTTATGTAGGGTCTCAAAACAGCTCAAGGGGCTTGTTCAAGCTCACGGATCCCAGCTTAGCTCAATGACGCTAGAACAGTTCAGGGGCCCCAGACCAGCTCAGGGCTCTTGTTCAGCACAGGCCAGCTCAGCTCAGGGGCCCCGATCGGCTGATATAGGGGACATGGTCCCCTCTCATACCAGCTCAGGGGGCTCCATTCAAACTCACGGCCTCCAGCTTAGCCCAGGGACCTTAGAAGAGTTCAAGGCCCCCATACCAGATCAGGGGCCCCAGTTAAGCACAGGAGTACCCAGATTAGCTCAGGGCCCCAGCTAGGCTTAGGGGGTCCCAGGGTGGCTGATATAGAGTCTCAGAACAGTGGCGTAGCCAGGATTCGGCCAAGGAGGAGTCCGACTACCGTCGGGGCCCTAGGCCGGGGGTCCCCTTAGTAACCGGGCCCATCTCCTATATCTTTTGTATAGTATTTTAACATTCACACGAAGGAAATTTTGTTGTGCCTTTTTAAGCATTTATTCTTATTTTGTTAATAGCCTGATTTTTTCTATCAGACCAAGTGCTGGTAAACTAAGGTCACCAAATATTAAGGATGGCTCATGCCTTATATGGTAGCGTGGCTATAATAACAGCTTTGTGCCATATTTCGGGAAGTTAAATGCTGATGCGCGCATGATGTTACACCCGAGTCTACCTCAATTCACGCTGGTAATCAGACATGAAGTTATTGAAGGTCAGTCGTTTTGAGTACGTATAAATTATCTTCTACGGGAAATGATTAGCAATTATTTCACGGTGTCGAATCCATGAACTCTTTAATCAGGAAATTTCAAAAGAAACGGAAAAAACGAAAAAAATACAAGGGACATGATAGTGTGTCACGTTACATAACCTCTATTCGGTCGACAGATCCTGTTGAGATCCAGTTACTTTCTTACCCTTGCTATCTTGTAAACGAGCAAATTACCAAGACAAAAGGCGCCTGAGATATCTATCGCCTTGGATCACCCTGTCATTGTTATTTTCAACCTTTCATACCTATTTTTCTTTTGAGGATTATGCTCATCGACTTCTGTCATTACCCTTGTTTGTCTGGTTTCCTACGAAAATATTTGAAAGTTGTTTATTTCAGAATATTTAGGAATGTAGTTATTGCTGTTAAGCTAATAGATTAAAAATTGACTGAAGTGCCAAATTCCCTGTTCGATTTGCTCTTATGGTAAAATTAGATTATTTTTTGCCTTTCCTTCCATAATGGTGCCTGGTGGACATGTTTCAATTTGTCTTTTTTAGTAGGCAATAGGGGTAGATACATTTTTTCCGAGGCATATGATTTTGAAAATTTTTATTCGAGCTCTGGGGCCACCTAAGACCAACACTTGGCGGCACTCACAACGCTAATTTTCGGTCGCTCTCCTGATTAGATCTCAGGGGGTCTCTGAGACAGATTCACGGCAGCTCTTGATCAAAACTGGGGGCCCCTGAGAATCTCTCGGGGCTCCTGAGATTATTTATCGGCAGCACCCCTGAGACTAATTATTGCCCCCCCCAGATTTACTCTGGAGGGGGGCTGAGACTGACTATCGTGGCCATCCAGATTAGCTTTTGGGGTCCCCTGAGGCTGTCTTTGGGGTGGGGGAGGGGACTGGGAATGACTTCCAACAACCCTCTGAGACTTACTCTAGGGCGCCCCTGAGACAAACACCCCGGGGGGCTGGAATCTCCTCTGAGACTGAGTCTTTGGCGTTCCTGAGACTGACTCTCGGAGGCTCCCCTGAAATAGACTTTTGCGAGGCCCTGAGAACCACTCTCTGGGGCCCCTGAGACTAGCTCGGCTCCCCCTCCCCTGAGACAGACTCCCGGGGCCCCTGATACCGACTTTTGGGGTCCCTTGAGACCAACCCTCTGGGGGCCCCGAAATCTGCTTTCGGGGGCCTTGAGACTGACTCTCAGGGCGGGGCCTTGAGGCCGACTCGGGACGCCCTGAGAACGAATCTTCAGGGGCCCCTGAGACTGACTCTGGGGGCCCCGTGATCAGAGAATCCTTTGCAGTGGTTCAGATTGGCCCAAGGGGGGTCTGCGGACGCCTAGAGCCCCCTTGGCTACACCACTGCATCCACACTTTCGGGGGCATTCCGAAATCACCATTTGGAGGCGCCTAAAATAATTTCTCCCCCAGACCAATACTCCGGAGCCCCTTGATACTGATGCCCGGGGGCTTCTAAGACCAAGCTCGGGGTCCCACTTAGATCAGGCTCAGGGGCACCCTTAGACCCATGCTCGCGCTTTTCTCAGGAGTAACTTGACACCGATGTTCCGGGGCCCTCAAGATCAATATTTCGAGTCCCCCCCCGAGACTAATGCTCGGTATTCTGGAGTCCCTCAATACCGATACTCAAGGGTCCTGAACCCAGGCTTGGGGGCCCCTGAGACCAAACTCTGCGTCCATGAGGTCAATGCTCGTGCCTCACTCATGAGTCCCTCGATATCAATAGTCGGATGCACCCCGAGGGGTCCCTGAACCCCTGAGACCAAGCTCGGGGCCCCTGAGACCAAGCAGGGGACCCTGAGACCAAGCTCGGACGCTCCCTGGGACCAAGCTCAGGGCCCCTGACACCAAGCTCGGGGTTCCTGAGACCAAGCTCGAGACCTCGTGAGACCACGATCAAAAGGCCCATGAGACCAAACATCAAAGGTCCATTAGACCCCCTGGGACCAAGCTCAGTTGTCTGCTGATACCAAGTTCGGGGCCCTGAGACCAAGCTCAGGGGCCCCGAGATCAATGTTCGGTATTCCAGAGCCCTCGATACCGATGATCAGGGGGCCCCCTGAGACCAAGCTCGGAAGGCCCGTGAGACCAAGCTCGGGGGTCCCCTGAGACCACGCTCGGGGAGCCCTGAGACCAAGCTCTGGGGCAACCTGAGACCAAAATCGAAAGGCCCGTGAGACCAAGATCGAAAGGTCCGTGGTTCCGAGCTCAGGGGCCCCCCGAGATCAATGTTCGGTACTCTGGAGCCCTCGATACCGATGATCAGGGGCCCCTGAGACCAAGTTCGGGGGTTCCTGAGACCAAGCTCGGGCGTTCCCTGCGACCAAACTCGGAGGGCCCCTGACACCAAGCTCGGGGCCCCTGAGACAAAGCTCGAGGGGCGCTGAGACCAAGCTCGGGAGCCCCCTGAGACCAAGATCAGGGGCCCCGAGACTAATGCTGATGTTTTCCAGTGCATACGGTCAGCCTTATGCATCAGATACCCTCGGATGCCCCCCTGAGACCAAGCTCGATGGCCCCTGACACTAAGCTCGGGGAGAGGGGGCCTGAGATCAAGCTCAGGGGTCCCCTGAGACCAGGCTCGGGGGCCCTGAGACCAAGCTCGGGGCCCCTGAGACCAAGCTCGGGGCCCCTGAAACCAAGCTCGGGGCCCCTGAGACCAAAATCGAAAGGCCCGTGAGACCAAGATCGAAAGGCCCGTGAGACCGAGCTCAGGGGAGGGGCCCTGAGACCAAGCTCAGGGGGTCCTGAGGCCAAGCTCGGGACCCCCTGAGACTGAACCTAAGGGTCCCCCAAGATCAATATTCGGCATTCTGGAGCCCTCGATACCGATTATCGGGGGCCTCCTGAGACCAAGCTCGGGAGGGCCCCCGAGACCAAGCTCAGAGGGCCCCGAGATCAATGGTCGTGTTTTTAGTGCATGAGGTCAGCCCAAGGGGGTCTGCGAACCCCAGGGACCCCCTCCCCTGGCTACGCCACTTTCAGAACATCTCAAGGGGCCCATTCAAGCCCAGTGGTCAGTGGCTGTAAATCCTTATAGGGGGTCCCAGACTATCTCAGGGGCTCTCAGTTCAACACAGAGGCCAATATTAGCTCTGATGACCAGATAAGCTTAAGGGTCCGGATCATCCAGGGGCCCCTTGCCGACATATATGGGATTTCAGAACAGTTCAGGGTTTCAATTAAAGCTTATAACCCAATTTCAGGGCAGGGGCCCTATTACTGTGCAGGGGCCTCAGATTAGTTTAGGGTCTTCTGTGCATTACAGGGGATCCAGATTAGCACAAAGGGACAATATTAACTTTACGGTCCCAACTCAGCTCAGGGGCCCCCAGGTCGGTGGATATAGGGCCTGGCCAACTCACGGGGCCCTGTTCAAGGTCACGGCTCCTAGCTCAGTTTAGGCATCCTAGAACAGTTCATGCTGCCCAAACCACCTCAGGGGCGCTCAGTTCAGCTCAAGGGGCCCAGATTAGCTCGTATGACATCAGAGACCAGTTCAGGGGCCCCCAGAAGCTCAGGGGCCCTTAAAATCGACTCATAGGACCTCAACTTAGTTTAGGGGTACAGGTAAGTTTAACGGAGTTCCGGGGCAAGCTATCGGGCCAGTTAGAGTTTCTTGTTTGATATTACAGTTATTGATATTCTTATCTCCGTTGCGAGGGGCCCATCACTGAAAAGTGAGAGGGCCAGTGGCCCCCTGGCCCCCCGGTTCCTACGCCTATGGCCAAATTTACTGTAGCTGCAGAAAACTAAATTGGTAACAAACTACGATTTAAGATGGAGATATCGCAATGTATTTTTATAAGTTAACATTGCAGCTTCATTATGATGTGCCCGTGGATGTGGGCATGTTCTCTGTGCAACCACCCAAAAATACTTTCTTCCCGCTTACTAGCATTATATCGTATTATCTCATCAAATGATATGGAGAAATGAAGATCCTCCATCCTGAAGCTCATTCGAGCATAAGAAAATGTGACATGATTTCTTACTTTACATGAAAACCCTAATATGTAGTGCAAAAGTGAATGAAAATGGCATTCAGAATTGCAGAATGCGGTGAGTACGTGCCGTGGAGCAGCCCTAAAACATTGGGCGGCTCCACGCTGTGGCCGCCGGCGCGCGTGTGTTTACCGCTCCGCCGCGTGGTACCATTTGGCGACCGGCTGGTATGGTGGTGGCGGCGAGCTGGCAGACCGCTCCCAACGCAAGGCGTGCACTCGACAGCCAACGGAAATTTCCACATCAACATATACGCACAGGGCCACATTTTCCGTCGTCAGCGATGCTGAACACACGCAAAGTTCCACCTGTCTGGCCATGGGCAGATCTTGTAGAAGGTTATAGGAAGGGACTGCAGTAACGCTTTCAGTCTTCAACGGGGTTCCTTCTTGATTTTTTATTTGCGTCCTCCGCAGTGCCCAAAAACATTGGCCACCAGTTAGTGAGGAGCAATGAAGGACCTTAAGCCGCCTCTGTGTATGATGTCATCTACCCGTCAAGCTCCTTTCCAACTTGAATATCCACACAAGCAGATCAAAGAATCCGCAGACAACGCAAATAATTCACTAAGGGTAAACACAAAAAAATTGCGCGGCATGTCTTAGTTGATGAAGGCGCGAAGAAAAATAAGCAAATGTGTGACTTTGAAGGATAAACGTGTTTTGAATGGTACAGAAAAAACAGCTCGCTTATGGTGACAAACTGCAACGAACATGACTCATCATGCAAAGCAACACAGGGAATATTTATTGCCGAATAAGGTAGGTATTTCTACGTTCGTAAAGATTAATGATTCTCGTAATTAATGCAGGGTAATAACGTTTACCCTCCATTTTCACACAACTCGCTCAATTTCCCAGCGGCTTCGTAAAATCAACAAAGTTTACACTTAAGCTGAGTGTACTTGGTGATATTAATTGGGCAGACTGACGAAATGACATGTTTAAGCTTATCAGTTATCCAACCTTGGCATTATATCCAGACAATTTTCCACAGACGAGGACATGTTTTCTAGAAAGATTGAGGGCAGATGCATTCAAACATCCTGACTCTACCAAGTGTACCAGTCTGCTGTTCGTAGTCTCTTGTGAGTCAAGCTGTATCTGCTCAGGTATTCACTAAGTATTGAATGTTCCGGAGCTATTACGAGACACGCGCGTCGGCTTAGATGCGTATATTCAGAGAGCGCCGCAATCTCGATCGTACTAGATCTGGGCCTGTTTGGTTGGTACACCAAGGAGCTTTTTACTCTCAAAGGTTCAGCGATAAATACACAGTCGCTTTTCCCTTTTGTCATGCAAGCTTCGTCGAAAGTAACCGACACATTTCCCGAGTATCGTTTGTTAGGAGGCTTTTATCAGATACCCTGCCCAAAGAATGTGGGCACAGCTACGAACAGCAGGTTTACTGCCATCACTAACGTTCAAGAAGCACTTCTTTCACTCGGATCACTCGTAAAAGATTGTGCGGACCACCGCATCTGCCACTACTTACCGACCAGGTACATGAAGGGGACGAACAAGCCCATGAGCGCCAGAAATCCGGAGGTGCTGAGGATGATGAAGGTGGGGCTCTTCAACAGTGAGAAGTCCAGCATGGTCGCAAGCACATCAGTGCAGGCGCGGGAACAGCAGAAGCAGTAGGCGGCGGCGCGCCGCTCAGCCTCTGTGTCCTCGACCGGCAGGTGCGTCACCGACGCGTGGTACTTGTCCACACTCTCCTGCGAAGCAGAGAAGACAGTGACCAGGAAACGAGCTCCGGCGTGGGGCGATACGGCAAGATCGAAAGTAGGTATATTGAGTTTAATAAATTTGCTTCATCACAATGCGGGATCTCCATGGCGCATCCCAATCAACACGACTGGGAAGTTAGCAATGAGCATGCTGCCACCCATTATGGTTCAGAGCTTACATGTTCAAGGAAAGAAGAGTTGGGCACGGCTGGTAAAAATGGGCTGCTGAAAGCTGCTATCTTTGAGCTAGTTTAGCCATGAAATAAATACCTGCAAATCATCTATTACGGACTAACATATGAATGTTGTTTTTATCAAAGTGCAGACATTGCTGGCAAAAGAATACAAGTAAGGAGGGGCAAAATAACTCATTCAGATTTACCCCAGTGCGCTACCATTGATAAAAAGTCCAAGCGCAAGAAATCCCCTTCCGAAAATCCCAGTCAACAAGTCTGCCGTAAGCTCACCACGCTGGCGAACTCCTTCAGTCGGAGTACGCTGCCGCTATAGAAAATGTCCTCCCTGTACATGGGCCTGGCGGCGTCGTGCACGGAGAGGCGGCGCCGCTGCTCCGGCGGCCGCAGCCCGCCCGCACCCAGCGCCGGCACCTTCAGCGTCTGAGACCCGGCCAGCGGGCTCGGCACCTCGTTCCTGTTGTCGTCAGTGGGCCGCGGCTCCGACGCGCCGCCGTCCGTCGGTTCCGACGCTGCATTGGCGGCCGACTCCGCGTCGCCGCCGGTGGCGGGGGCGGGGGCGGCCAGCTGACCACTGCCCGCTGGCGGGCCGCTCGCCACCCGCTCCTCCGACTCTGTGTACCCGCTGTCTGACGACTTGCGGCTGCGCGCGGTTTTGGGAGGGACCGCCGCTGCTGCCGGTGGAGGCGGCTGGAGGCCCCCCTTCCCGCTTGTCCATCACCAGGCGAGCGTAGTTGATCTGCGGCAGCGACTTGCGGTGCTGGCCTCCAACAGGCTGCGTGTCCCGGCCGCTGCCCCGTCTCTGCAGGCGGTGCTCCGACCTCACCCCGGTCAGTGGCGCGCGCGGTCACCGTTGGCAGAGGGCAGCAGCAGGGAGCCGTTCCTGCATAGCACGGATATTGCGTCGGGTTTTTTATGACAATAAGGATACAGAAGCGAGCAACGCAATCAGCCTTCAATCTAATATTCATTTCCGTATAGTGGCACTGAAGCGAAACATAGCTTAACATTGCATCTTAGTACACAGGCCCACAATTCCGGACAGCTTTCTAGAGTGGCATTATCTGGACTCACTTCACAACGTTTGCAGCTGAGGTGTTTCTGGAGAGTGGGTTCTCAATGCTATACATGCTTCCGAAGGGTGTGATGTCCTCCATCAGCTTGTCGCGCGCTCTTTTGATGCGCATCATGAGCGGCGTTCCGGGCACGGAGCTGGCCGTGGGCACCTGACCTCCTCCGACCGGGGCCAGCGGTCGAAACAGCGCGCCAAACACGCCACACAGCATAACGATACCTGCGCAGAAGCACACTCTGTGTGAGAGAGAGAGAGAGAGAGAGAGAGAGAGAGAGAGAGAAAGAGAGAGAGAGAGAGAGAGAGAGAGAGAGAGAGATGAGAGAGCCAGAGGGGGCTTATCTAGAGACTCCAATTGCTGCATTGTAGGTTTATATTTTTGCGTGATTTGCTTGATGGGATGGAAAATGGGAAGGTATGTACATTAGGCCATGTCGTGATCACCACTTTTTCACAGGATCTTTGATTACCGGGTGTATTCTAATGTATTGATGGCCGCTGATCACGATTTTCTGGTCGAAAATGTCGAATTCGAAAAATATTTGCCCGCGCAAGCCGTTCGAAATTCTTCCGGTTTGCCAAAATTTCGATGTTTTCATATCTCACGGACAACAAAATGCAACTGATGTTTTGAAAAGGCCCCAGAACTTTAAAACCATTGAATCTGAACAATTTGAAACCTTTTTGACTCCTGAAATATAAACTTACCCGAAAAAGTACCTGAAAGACGGGGATGTTTGAGCTTAAAAAGATGATAATAGATGGCGCGCATGACGCAGCCGTCAACCACTGTCCCGCTACGTCGCTTATGTCGAGAAGCTATTAGCCAAAGGAGCTGGCTATAGGATTTGAGCCTATTTTGAATTCGATGAATGAACATTTACCTTCACAAGATGATCTAGATTTCTCTCGCTTGCAGTTTAAAATATTATTGGTAATGGTTGTTTTCAAAGCAGGTCCAATTAAGATCAGCCAGCCATATATAGATTAAGTATCTAAGCATGTAGTCACTGCGGATCAATTTCAAGCATTAAAATCTATGCAAGAGCCAGTCGATTATATTGAGATTAGTCTTGCTATCACTAGCTAGGAGAATGCCGCATTTCGGGAAAAATAAAGCTACAGACACACAGCTTGCCGTCAAGCCATGTATGCTGCCGCATAATCAGCTCTCGACTGGGGCTGACGTTGTCGGTCGAATTATGATGCTGCGGCTGAAGAGATGGAGGCGAGGGAAGTGGACGAATTTCATGTTTCAATAGCTTCAATATTCGAACCGACAGCTGATGAAGTTGCCGAGACTTACAGAAGAGCATTTGTGCCAGCAAGAAACAGGTACAAAGTTCGCTGTGAAATAAGGAAGCATTGTAATCTGAAGGAAGCGATCAGAAGGCGCCTACAAAACATGAAGATGTTGTAAGTATGGACAAAGCATGACAACATTGTTTGACATATAAAGCAGAATTTTACCATCAAAGGCATCGGCAAACAGAACATTTCTGGAAGACCAGCGAGGAGCACAGAGGTTGTGTATTGGTGGCTTGGATGCAGTCGTGACGGACCATTGGGGACAGCAGCACTGCGGCAAGCAACTGCTGCCGCCGCCAATAAGGCCTGATCCGGAGGCCGGCTCGTCCGTATTCGAGCACAATAATATGACAATCACCCGGACAAGTCTATAAACAACTTCCGTGTAACATTTAGAAATAAGTTTTCCTTCCGAGATTGATTTATACCTGCCAGAGCCTGCTCGCGTGCAGCGTCTGTCAGCAGCTAGTGTGATACTACAAATAGGAAGGTTGCTGCTGCATATACCACCAGCGGTCGCTGTCAATGGTGCCGTTGCGTTCTGACGCAGCTTCAGCTCCGTCAGAACGCAACATCCGAGAGAACTCCTGGTAGCCATAACGACAGCAGCAGTGGCTTGCCGCAGCTGCTGCCGTCTCCAATGTTCCGTCACGACTGCATCCAAGCCACCAATATACAACCTCTGTGCTCCTCGCTGGTCTTCCAGAAATGTTCTGTTTGCCGATAACTTTGATGGTAGAGCTCTGCTTGATATGTCAAACAATGTTGTCATGCTTTGTCCATGCTTACAATATATTCATGTTTTGTAGGCGCCTTCTGATCGCTTCTTTCAAATTATAATGCTTCCTTATTTCACAGCGAACTTTGTACCTGTTTCTTGCTGGCACAGATGCTCTTCTGTAAGTCTCGGCAACTTCATCAGCTGTCGGTTCGAATATTGAAGCTATTGAAACATGAAATTCGTCCACTTCCCTCGCCTCCATCTCTTCAAGCCGCATCATCATAATTCGACCGACAACGTCAGCCCCAGTCGAGAGCTGATTATGCGGCAGCATAAGGCTTGACGGCAAGCTGTGTCGTGTAGCTTTATTTTTCCCGAAATGCGGTATTCTCCTTGCTAGCGATAGCAAGACCAATCTAAATATAATCGACTGGCTCTTGCATACATTTTAATACTTTAAATTGATCCGCAGTGACTACATGCTTAGATGCCTAATCTATATATGGCTGGCTGATCTTAATTGGACCTGCTTTGAAAGCAACCATTACTAATAATATTTAAAACTGCAAGCGAGAGAAATCTAGATCATCTTGTGAAGGTAAATGTGCATTCATCGAATTCAAAATAGGCTCAAATCCTATATCCAACTCCTTTGGCTAATAGCTTCCGACATAAGCGACGTAGCGGGAGAGTGGTTGACGGCTGCGTCATGCGCGCCATCTATTATCATCTTTTAGCTCAAACATCCCCGTCTTTCCAAGGTACTTTTCGGGTAGTTTATATTTCAAGGAGTCAAAAAAGGTTTCAAATTGTTTAGATTCAATGGTTTTAAAGTTCTGGGGCCTTTGAATGCATCAGTTGCATTTTATTGTCCGTTAGATATGAAAACATCGAAATTTTGGCCAACCGGAAGAATTTCAAACGGCTTGCGCGGGCAATTATTTTTCGAATTCGACATTTTGGACCGGAAAATCGTGATCAGCGGCCATCAATACATTAGAAAACACCCAGTAATCAAAGATCCTGTGAAAAGGTGGTGATCACGACATGGCCTAATGTACATACCTAACCCACAGAGACTAGTGTCAAGAGCCGTTTGAGAAGCATAACGGCTTCTAATCTATAGGCATTCATATTCAACCAAAAAGTCAAGGAATAAGAAAAAGTGATATTTAAGTGACGAAACGTTGCACATACATTACTTTCAGGATCTAAGTCGCCTCATTTGCGCTAGTTTAGTGTCTACCCCGGTGTATGCCTTTGTGTGTATCACCTAACTGTTTGAGATCAACTAGCGTGGTAAGTCCGGCGTATTTTATTTATACCTAGGGAAGCTTGCGAGTGCCTCAGATCATGTTAACCGATGTTGAGCTTGTTCCGAGCTTTGTTGTTCATACTTTTCGGGAGCCGAGTGCTTACATTTTGCATAAGACTAGGTCGGTCTGTATAAGTACCTCACAGGATACCAGCCGCCGAAGACCCTGCTTCTGTCTCCGGCATCACCCTATCTTCTAGAAAAGACACGTACGAGTACATTGACACTGAAGTAGTCTTATTTTGCCCGTCACATTGTCACATTGCCAGTCTAGACTGGAACGTAGAGTCGATACAAACAATCAAGACCTGCCAGTCTACCTCAACCTACTTCTTCTCTGGAAATGTGTACACAGACGGTCCCCGTCACTCAGTCCCTTCTGCCAAGTAAATATCCGTGCCCACTGACCGCTGAGCAGCATTTGTCTGCAGTCAGCGCTGCTGCACGGGAAACAAACAAGCGTGTACTGGGTGCCAGAGGTGCTGGGCCTTGGGCGGGAGCCAGCGCGGAACTAGTGGAAAAGCTAATGAGCCGCTTCCCGGCCGTTGAGTGAAACGAAGTAAATCCACTCCCCAGCGTGAAACATGCAGTCAACCACATTGGGGGATACATGAAAAATTTTGGAGGGCGGCAAACCGACGTTTTGGGGGCTGAAGTGAGAAAAAATCGCGAGAACATTGTATTTTTAAGAAAAACGGCTACAATTTGGCCTTTTGAGAGGCAACATATACTGTTTTAGACTTTGGAGGGGGACCACGCCCCCTTTGACCCCCTTTGGATCCGCCAGTGGTTAACCACGCACCTATTCCTGGAGAAAGCATGACGCTCAGCGCTTCAAAGTTTGTTAAGAGAAACAAACACGATGAGTACCTAGTCTTTGTTCGCCAAAAGGATCTTCCTGGGATTCCTTTCAATGGGCCAGACTAAAAATAGCGAGAAACTGTATGTTCCAAATGCGTACAACTATCCCTGAAAACTATATTCGATATTTCATTAAGGTTTTTTTAAATTTTGTCCAATTTGTTCTCAGTTCGATGGTGGAGTCGGAGTCTCACTAAAGTCATCAATGAACTTGTCACGGAGACCCCGACCCCACTACCGAACGAGCAACTCCACAATGAAGGTTGATTTAGAAACCAAGTTTAACGTCCCACAAGCACAGGGACGGCCGCCCCGCTCAGGTCACCCTCTCACCAGTCAGTTGCCAGCTGACCTGTACGTCGGGTAAACTATCGGGCGCCGCAGCGTCTCAGGGAACCGATCCCAAGCCTGGACATGCACTGCCACTGCATGCTTCTGAGCAGCGGGCCGGAGCCCAACGCTCTACCAACTGAGCTACCGGGGCGGCTTCCCTTGGTCTTTAGAGCCAAGGGCTGGAGCTTCAGAAAGGTATTTGAAATGTTGATGCGTCAATGTCGTAAACGACCACATGATAACTTCATATTTTAGCCACGACGTCCCGGTGCTAGGACCTGACACTGTTCCCGGCCGGGACTTTGTCGGGACCCCGGGCAGGGTCGTAGCCAAGATTTCGCTCAGGGAGTGGCGGCGCCCCGAAAAGGGCCCCTGTGTCAGCGCCAAAACGGCCCTGATGGGTAAAAAGGGCCTTGCTTGTTACAGAATAGAGTGCTGAAGAGGGCTTAAGAGGGCCCTGTTTGGTATAAAATGCCAAATTTGGCCACAGAGCATAAGTGCGGGCGAGCGGCGCGAAGCGCGGCTCGTGTCCTCAGGGGCCCTTCGGGCCCCTCAGGCTGTCTCTGCCGCTCCCCTTGGCTAAGCCCCTGAACCCGGGTGATTAGAGAGCGTGATAATCTAAAAGACCTATGTTCGTGGGAGCCTATGTCAGATTGATTCATTTTTCCTTATCATATCCGATTAATTCATTTTTAGTCGATAGCCTGAGTTTTTTATTTAATATTTTGCGAATAAATAGCGCAATGTCGCAAAGTGCGTTCCCAATAATTGTATTATAAAGTCTATTAAACCCTTGCAATGTCTATACATTTTCAATAAATAGGATACCTTAGTGGGATTTAATTCTTGGTATATCAATAAGGTGTTCCATACTGATGGTCACAGCCACTCACCAGTGGGCAACCTTTGCCACTTTCCTGAGCGCATGGGTGGAAATACCGGCGGGTTGGAGGGGGGGGTCAGGACTCCCCTGGATTTTGGGTCTCCCATAGTCTTTGTATAGGACTTATATTACCGTGCCAGCGTTAACCCACCCAGGACCCCCGTGGATCGAAGAGAGATATCCAGCCATGCCTGAGTGTTCTGTAGGAATATCAGCATGATAACTTGAGAGCCCGGAACAAAATTAAAATTCCGCTCATAGTCCCGGGAATAAGAATAGAAGTGAAATTCATTTGATTGAGATTGGAAAGAAATGAGAAAATTAGGCATGATGTAAGGCCGAAATACGAAAAAAGGTCAATGCATAGAGAAAAAGGGCTGTAGTTTCTTCCTCTGTACCTTTTTGCCGAGATCAGAGACAGAAGCAGGTTGGGTCTTGCCGGGACCTTGCCGGTACCAGTTATGGCTTGCTGGTGCCAGGATCGGCGACGGGATCACGAATTTTACGAAAGTAGAGCCGCTGAAGTATATATCCTGGGGAGTGAGGGAGAAAATCATGCGCTTGAAGCACAACTACCTATGATAAAAACTGCAACCCAGCTTCCATGAAGAGCTAAAGTTTACGATGCCCGAAATCGGTGATAAGCAAAAGCGAGTCCGACGCCATCTGAAAGGTGAGTACCTCAGCTACGAATGACTTCATCAAGTCATGCGAGACCCAGCATCGATCAGGTCATCAGCATGCCGGGCGTGCCAATGACCGTGCACCATCAGATTGATCACGTGGGTGGCGAATATGCCGCCTTTGTCAGTCAGCTGGACAAAGGCCGGTCTAAGGTGACGGCTGCTGACTCGACAGCCCCCTACACGTGCAACGCATCACCTGGGGGTCAGGATGGCTGACCTCTGAACGTGCCCGGGGCAGTCGGTTCCTGTCAGGTGCAGGTGGACCAAGCACTCGACTCGTATGTGGATTCGGGTGGTAGCATCCCCTCGATCGACCCACCTGGCCCGCCCCATGCTGCGCCTCATTGCCCTCTGGAGCCGCGCCGGCACCGTCTGAAACGTCACTCCACCAGGGTGCAAGTATGAGGGCCCAGACGGTGCCAGCGTCTTTGTCAGCAAACGGTGGTTGACTGGTCCCTCAAGTTTTTTGTGGATGGAGATGGATAGGATCGAACATAGTGAATTACTGGGCTACTGGGTAGGTGCTTACCTATGACAAAGCCAGGCACAACTTTATGCAGCATGTCCTTGTGACCACTTGAGGTCTTGTTTAGCTAGTTGCCAGAATAAAAAATGTATAAGTATGTATGCACTTACATACATAGATAACGGTACATACATTGGCCTATAACAGCAAGCTAGTCTACTGCTATCTACGACAGGCTAACCTCAACACCAAAGAGGGCTAGAATGAAGCTGAAGCTGGCTGAATGGGGCAGAGAATGTCCCAGCGGGATGAGCGGCGTTGAGGTCAATCGCAAGTCTCCAGGGAGCGGTAAAGTGACACGAGACCATGACTGGTACGCTGCCCCTCCCTGTACTGAGCACATTTTAATTATTAGCGAGAAACCACTGACAAATGAGATTAAAATACAACTTCCAACGGTCACAGCAGTTAGGCGACCCTTTAGCAATTGGACAATGACCGGTGTTCTCTTTGTTTGGATTGTTTTTGGGCTGTTGGGAACGGTTTCCGAACAATATGCCCTGATTGGTACGAAACACCTGACAGTTTATTACGATGCGTTTCAGATCTCGAAACTGCGCAGCCCAAATACCAAAACCTGAGGCTACTGCGTCGTGTAGATACATCAATCGACTGGCTCGAACTGTTTGTCATCCTGTTAAAAAGGCGATATTTCCTGACCCTTAAACCTATTAGGTAGAACGCCCCACCGGGAAGACGCCACTACATGTCCAGGCTGATGTAAGAACGAGCATCAATCTGATATTTTCGGTAGCGGCCTTTCTGATCCCGTCCTGGGCAGATTGATGCGCCCAGTAAACTCGGTATTTTCAGCAAAAATTTGTTGCTTTTGCATCTCCGACATAAAGCAATCCCTAAAGTTGCGATTGTACCTATACGATGTAAATGCCACCCACCAACTTTGTCACTGAATTTTCTTACAACGTGGGTATAATGATATTCCTATTTGTTCACGTGAAGCAAAAGGTCCAATATACGCTAGGAGTTTTATGACGGCCTTTAATCCGGGCTTGGGCGTTTTACCCCCTATAGGGGTAAAACGCCTTTCATGGTCTCAAGAAAATAGATTTCGCACACTTTGCATCATGTCAGAATCCCAAATTTCTATCTGAGTGTAGCAAAACGATTAAAGAACTCAACGAAAAAAATAAAGTAATTCCGTCTTGACAGGATCGCTAGGGACGAATTCTCCCTCAACGTATGCGTCTTACCCCACTCTACCCTATACCCAACACTAACTTCTCTGGGAAGTGCGTGCGCTAAGGTCGATGGATTCGGCGGAGGGCAACGGTGCCCAGAGTCAAGAAAAAACATGTTTTTCTTTGAAGAAAATGGACGGAAATCAAAAGCGATTGAAAGGGATAAATGCCCTTTTGCCCCCAAATCCTGGATACGCCCCTGTGTATGTCTATGCATGCGGTCCAAGCGGGGCTTCGGACCAGCCGATGGGTACCTGCGCCGTAGTGTTTACTCGGCTTGCCCACGCCCGGCGCCGTGGCGTGTTGACCTTGAACAGTGACCCACATTTGTGGGGCGAGAGGCGCCGCCGAGCCACAGACGTCAGACCCTGTTCAACAATGTTTAGGTAAGCAACTCAAGCCAAACTGGAAATCAGATAGTAGATTCAGCGAGAGAGAGAGAGAGAGAGAGAGAGAGAGAGAGAGAGGTGAGGAGAGGAGAGAGAGAGAGAGAGAGATCCGAACTGCACCCTATTATTATGGAACAAAAAATAATTCATAATCAAACTTCGGACTGCCGTTCCCAAACAGCAGTTGAGAACAATATCATCCGGCATAGCAAACTTGCCACGCATCTCTCCGTTTTGGAGAGCGGTGCATCGTCCTGAAAGAACTGGGTGATGCAGTTCGCTCAAGGGCATGATGCGATTTTATAATCATTTTCCAAACTAATGCATCAGCTAGGCATTATGTATTGAGCGGGCCCCCAGCCTCACCAGCAGTGGCGCATGGGAGCAACTGTCTAAGGTATGCGGATGCGAGGGCTCGACGGGCCTCGCGGCTGTGTCGTGTGACAGAGGGGGCAACGACCTCACCGCGTCTCCGGATGAATGGAATTGTTTGGCTTGCACTCAGCTTGCGCACAGGCAGAGCTGTTGACAGCTTAGCAGGAGCTTTGCAGGCTTGCAATGGTACAAAGTGCGGCACTTTTAGTCGGGGTGAAGATACCACGAACGGATTCGTCTCAGAAGACGACGTTTAGGTTGCTTCCATGCAACAAAATAGGAACCATGCAAGCTTACTCTACGAAAGAATTTCTGGTGTAGCAAAAAGGAAATAAGTCTAAATCATAAATGGCGTAAACAAAGACACATAGGTATGTTATGTGGCCAAACATAGTTGCAGTTATGTAGCAAAATTGCAGCGATCTACTCCTGGGGCTGGATCAACGCTATTTCTTTGGGGCCGAAAATTCTACGAACATGTTCGTCTCAAAAGAAAATGTTAAGATTATCCCCCTGCCAAAAAAAGAATATTGCAAAACGCGGTCACACCAGTCTGCTTGCATTGGAGACCGAGTGGTGACTTTAAGGGAGATACGCGAAAAAAATTATTGGCTAGATCAAAAGGTCACAAAAAGTTGTTTCAGACGTCCAATTCTCATTTTTGCGAATTCGGCCTGTAAATTCCTTAAAATTGTTCTCAAAGCCAACATTTCTAGACGACTTTACCGGTACACCTCTTATCGATGTAAATGACGTACCCCGGTGAAGGATATCAAATTCTCTAAAAAACCGGTCCCATTTTTCCTAAGCAGTGACTTGAAAGTTTAAAACTATTAAATAAAAAGTTATATTAAAAAGCTACAGCCAAAAATAATATCAAAACAAAAATATAGGCCTTTAAAAAATCACAATTAACGAATCAGAACGTACAGCCACCTCATAGGGGGGGTCACGTGACCTTTCTGACGCAAAAGTTTCGTCATTCTGGGGCTGAAGCAGAAAGCGACTCAAGACCCGAGATATGCAACGGCTGAAGACTTGAGTAATTATGCTTTTTTCGTTTCTAGAGCAAACTAATTCATTTTGTATTTTTTAAAAGCTTTGTAAAATTAATTCAAATACAAATACAGGAGAACAGATATTTTTTCTTACAAAAAACAACACTTTTCAACTTTAAATAGTTTACGAAAAGTAAGTGATGGGAGAAGGATTCAGCATTTTATCGGAACTGTTAACCTATTTCGATAATAAGTGAGTGGCCTCCCAAAATTTTGCCGAAGATACAAAAATAATTGACAGTTTCGTAATCAGGATTTTTCAAATAGTAAGAAACCACAAAACTAATTTTTTGCGTATATCCATTTAATAGCATAATATAAAAGAGATGATACGCCAAGGTCAGCTCACATGACAGTCAAGGGCAAGAGGTGACAGAAAAAGAGCATACAAACATTTTCGAGGCTACTGACCCGAGCGCTTACGGTTAAGTGGCGTTACCTAGTATAAAACATATTATGCTATTACACCATAGTTGGTAACTCAATTTCAAGGCCAGGGTCAAGAGTCGGGGTCAAATTTCGTAGGTCAAGTTCAATTTCATATCCTGCCCGATGGTTCCTATAGTGCTGGTTATAGTGTATGTAAATTATAGGGGTTATATCAGATTGTGAAGTCATGGTAAATGACCCTGAAGGACCTTGAATCTAAAAATTCGGGGAGAATTCTTGACCTTTTTGTGACTTTGGTGCTTTTTAGTATATTCTCGAAATTTTACCGCATATTCATGGAATTTACGAATAGGTTCCAAGCACTGCCAGGATTTGAACTGTATGACCTCATGTAACATTGAAGACATTGACCTGGATCAATGAGAGTTGACCATAGTAAAGATCACCATAGCCCTCACACACACACCCCCAGCGGGCATTTTTCTAAACCTCTCATATTTCAGGGAGCCCACCAGCCCCACTCCAGTGTGTGTCAGTGCCAGACCCCTCTCCAGTGTGTGTCAGTGCCAGACCCCTCTCCAGGGAGGGCGTTAGTGCCGGACCCTCTCCAGTGTGTGTCAGTGCCAGACCCCTCTCCAGGGAGGGCGTTATCAAACATACGGACGCGGGTTCAACTTATTTACACGTGGTCAAAAAGAGAAAACCATTAAGAATGCCGACGTAACATGCTAAATACTAGGGCTTTTAACTTAAGCAAAACCATATCCAAAGACCAAAGCATTCCCTTGAAACTAAAGAAACGACCGAGAGAGTTTCATGTTAACTTCTGACAAGCAATCTTACACTATCTGCATTTTTCTGCCGCTGTCCATACCGCAGCCCACATTGCGAATCCGAAAAGCTCTTCTCCTAATGTTTGGAAAATATGTGCTTGAAACCCGGAGCGAGGGTTATTAGTTGACCCCGTCCAGAAATTTAAGTTTATAGCGCATACCGCAACGAAAAAAAACATGCTGAACCGTCTGATCTTTCACTGATCCACCGCCACCTTTGAGCTGGCAGTGCTGATCCTTCAACTTCAATCCTCCACTTAAATTCCTCAAAGCAACTATATGCCTACCACAACCAGTTCTCTTCAGGAATGCCTCTAAGGAATTCTTATTAGGTAGGATTTTCCATTAAGTTTGAATCAGCTCTGTCCAGTCATATAACATTACATGATTAAAATACAAAGCTATAGATATATTCAATATTATTCAATTCATGAATTTATTCGGCATATTACAGGCATACTCATAAAAAATCATACCTATGTGGAGGAAATAAAATACTATATTTTTCACTGCCTCATTATCTGCAAGTTATTTAAACTAGGCTGGATATTCTTAGAGCTAGGTGAAATTTCATGAAACCGGATGAGGGTAATCCCACCTACTTGCACGTTAGGCGAGACCCCACCCCTTTCGATTCAATCAGAGGGTTCAGCACGGACCTGCCTCTACCATCATGGCGCCGCGCCAGCTGTAGCGAGAGACCAGCCAGCTGACCAGAGGCGCCATCACGAAGGTGCCGATGCCGGAGCCGCAGACGGAAATGCCGGTGGCCAGCGCGCGCCGCTTGTCGAAGTAGAACCCGGCCGCGATCACCGCTGGCAGGTAGATCATGCCGAAGCCCACGCCTGCGACCAGGGGGAGGCCGAGTCACGGAGACGCGGGAAACGGGCGCTACAGTCTGACTCCGCACGGCGGAAGGAACTGTCCGGCGTCTGACTGATGAAGCAAGGAGCACGCAAGCATAGGTCCTTCTTTGAGTATGACGGATTGGAGCCCTGTCCAAAAACGCGGAAGATAGGGTTTACCGGAAACAGGTAATGGGTGTCTATTCTCGTCTATCCCCGTGCGAGATATAAAACGTCACGTTGAACGGAGCATGATGCGGGCTGACTGCGTCGTTTTGTACCTACCTCCTATTAGTCCATAGGTGATAACCAGGAACTCGGTTGACGTGGCATATGCAGACACAAAGAAGCCGGCGCTGGAAGTGATGGCGCCCATGATGGTCACCATGCGAAACCCGAACTTATTCGCTAATGCGCTCACAAACGGACCTGCGGGCACACACGGCACGTCGGATAATCTTGTTCGATTCCTCGTGGGAGATCAATGCACGTCAGCGGGATCAAAGATTCCACTGATTCCACACGAACATCATAGTTTGAATGTCAGGATGCGATGAATCTAACCATTCTCACGCACTTCCGCATCCAGAATGGCACAATGAATATCATTTGTCCCCCTCCCCCTCAAGGTCGGCAAAGAGATTGAATTCGTTGCTACGACATCTTTATTGACCCCCACCCTCGATACTGCTTATTGTCACACTGTTTATTGGAGTCCAGTTCTTTACTTAGGAGGTGCAACCTTTTAGTTACTTGCGGTGATCAATAGATAACTTTATCCTCGCCAGCATAACCTTAAGCGTTCTCACATAAATTTCCCGCAATTACAAACGTGATATCGTGGGAATTTGCCACGGAAGGGCTGCAAGCCCACTCAGCAGAAGCGTGTATATGTTTATTGCAAGCTCTGCCAGCGAGACTAAACAATGCACTGAGTCTGAACGACGACTCAAGCTCTGCTTCTATCCAGATCAAATGCCAATACCGGCTGAAAGCTGACCGCACGACGTCTCACTTAACAGGCTCTCAGTTAAGATCGCATGCATAAACACCGGCGGTGACCTGGCCCGTTGCCTGTTACGAGGCACGGTTATCGGGTTATCGCGAATTGTTAACTCTCTCGGCGCGCTCTAAAACCGCAAGCATGATGATGAGATGTAATTCCACGCAGCGCGTTTTCCGGATGCAGATGAAGGGGCTGGACGCTGCTGTATAAAAAGCAAGAGAGTCCACCAGTCCATAGTTCAGATCCCAGCCAACTGCTGGAAATGTTTGTCATCAGTTCTGAGAGCTACTTTATTTGTGATCTTCCTTCTTATCCTACCAGAAAAAGGGCTTTGTTTTCTGGATGTAATGAAAGTGAAACCTGGTGTAAAATTATATAACGTAGTCCTAAAGGAAACTAGTGACCGACCTAGGCTTTCAGTGAGGCGGGGAGGGAGAGGGCTGTAGGTAACACTTGGGGATTGTCTCCTGTGTATTTCGAAGGGAACCTCCCAACAGGATTTGTTTTAAGTTTCTTAGAAGGAGGGTGTTTTGGAAGTTCTCCCTGGAAGACGCGGAGAAAATTTGGCCTCAAGAGGAGTTACTGTCAGGAGATGGGCGGCCAGACAGTCAAACAGAGACTAGTCTTATCGCTCAGCGGGTGGCGAACAGGCGTGGAAAACCCACAGATTTAGCAACCAGGGATCGCAGCTGACCTTGAACTTTGATACTTGATGTGCGACAGAAGATACGTGTATGTAATCCGAATAAATCCGGATATTCAAACAAAAAACTGTCAGGAAAGATGAGACATTACTTGTTGATATATATATATATATATATATATATATATATATATATATATATATATATATATATATATATATATAACAGGACATTCGCTTTTTTATTAGCCTTACTGAATACCATCATTATGTGTAATATTACCGAAACGCTGCCCAAAAACAGTATGGACAAATAAAAACGCCGGTCGAACCCGTCCTCATCATATATACGTCCACCTTACGACTTAAATTCCGAATCGAGGGAAATCGTTCATATACCTATATATATATATATATATATATATATATATATATATATATATATATATATATATATATATAGGTATATGAACGATTCCCTACGCCCTCGGATTCCGGGGTGGTTAATTTAAGTCAGTAAGGTGGCCGACGTATATATGATGAGGACCGGGTTCGAGCCCCGGGCGTCTAGGAATTTCGAATTTCGTCCGCGATACTTAGCACTGTTTTTGGGCAGCGTTTACAACGGAGGTAATATTACACATAAGTGGATGGTATTCAGTAAGGCTCACTGCCAAATAAAAAAAGCGAATGTCCCGTTTTTTATGAATGCACCGTGTTTTTGCATTGTGTACGATTTCATTAGAGAGGTCCTTTTTAAAGGTGATAGCCTTTGGTATTTGATATTTGGTTGTCAAAAGGTTTGAGTGCTAAAAATGTGTGTGGTGACAGCCTTTGGTATTTGATATATGGTTGGCAACACGTTTGAGTGCTAAAAATGTGTGTGGTGACAGCCTTTGGTATTTGATATTTGGTTGGCAACAGGTTTGAGTGCTAAAAATGTGTGTCGAGCATAGATCTTAGTCTTCAGCGATAGTTTTGCTTCAGACCAAGAGTTTTCCCACAGGCCAAAAAATGAGGGGGAGAGGGAGGATGAGTAAAATTTTGCAGATATTCTCGCCTGACACTCCAAAACTTTCAACTATTTGGCTTTAGACTCCTTCTGATGCCCGGCATATATTGTTCTTGACAATTTGACATGCCCGTTAACAATTTGGACTTTATCAATTGGACTGAAATGGAGGAATTTTTGGATTAAAAATAGAGTGAACGTGAAAACCTGTGCATTCCTTCCTCCAATATCAACATCAATGCTCGGGACGATACATTTACATGCAGCCTGGAACGACAGTCATATTTTCCAAAAATCAGGGCCTTAGGATAATTAACGGGATCTAACCTAAAGCTTGACCACGCAGTACTTCGGTTCTGCACAAAAAATAGTTCTGTCGGGAGGGACTAAGGAACAAAAAAGGTGGGCTCCACTACCAGATTTCAGAAATCTCTACCGCTAATTTCGTTACCTTGGCTGGCTGAAACCACTAGGGATACTAAAATTACGTTTTTTAAATCGCAAATACGCTGCCCGCTTTTTCTGTTATCGCTACATTTCTATCAAGTGCTACTAAAGTGCCACCGAAATAATTATTTTCATTATTCTTTTCAAAGAAATTTTAAAGGCGACTATTGCTTATTGGTACCTACATTACATACAAATAACTGTAATTTTATAGAAAAAACTTTAAGCAAAGTAAAACATGTTTTTACTAATTGAAATTTGTATTGCAAGATATGTAAACAAAATCACAAAAACATCCATACAAGCAAATTTAGTTTTCATGGGAAAAACGTTTCATTCAATCCCCATCTCCTCATTATTTTCTAGTGACAGTTCCCAACAGGTTGACGGCAGAGGTAGTGATTTGAAGTTCTTTTGAGTCTAGTACCCTCTACTCTAGCACTTCTTAATGATGATTTTTAATAATTAGCACTATCATTTGGAGGCATCAGGGTGCGTATCTTTTGGAATTGTTGGGGGTGACAAAAATAATGATAATAGTCACCAAATTAAGAGAAAGTGTGGTGTAATATCAAGTGTGCTTCAGTGTCCCCACAGCGCTATCGAACAGTCTAAAACCAATTCAAAGTCCTTAGAGAAGATAAATACGGAAATGAGAATCTTACTGCAACTAGCGGTACAATTAATCCAGAAACGATTTCAGCATTTATCAGATGTTTCCCTTACAAGACTGGAAACATTTGAGAGTTTAGACATCAGTTTTCGCATGAGCGGTGGACGATTTGCTTGCAGTGTTCCAACGCATGTTCGTCTACGCAGAGGAATGATGTTTCATTGGCTCGAAAGACAACACGATGTATAAGAATCAAGTGTCTCTCTGGAATGATTGAAACTGAACTTTAAAACTAATTGATGATATCGTGCTGCATGAAATAGCAAACAATATTTCACGTGCAAATAAGGAACACAACACCATTGATATCTTGTTTTAAATTTGTTGAGGCAGTCACAGTGAAGGACATTTTAAAAGTTACTTTAACGTTTTATTGAGGGTGTCCAGGCTCCCCAAAAATTGATATAAATCCCTCATCTGCAAGTTGCGGAGTGGCACCATCGCCAACCGCGAGACTCTGCTAAACAATAACCTTGGTTTCTTGCACGATTTCAATCACGATCGGCCGGTGTATCCGGATATAATTACGATACGGATAGAGCTTTTGGCAATGGAAACCGGGTTTCAATCAAATTCTCGTCAACCAGCACCCAACAAGATTTGGCAGGATTTGGCAGTGTGATGAAAAATATTCTATTTACAGTGCAGAGGGTAAAGAAGAGTACACTGCAGAGGGCAAACACTTATTATTTCTATTCGTTAAATTTCTGTTCTTATCCAAATTAAAGTGTCATGGAAACGGTGATTGCTGTAGCTTTATCCTGATCGCCTCTCACCCATCAAAACTAAGCCAATGGTAGGTATATGTCCGTTCATGACACGGTAAAGGCAAAAAACCAGAACAAAAGTTAGGACTCACAGCTTTCAGGAGCATTGCTAGAGGGTTTCTTGATCCGACTGGTCTTTGTCACTAGCACTGTTTCTATGATCCGGAACAGTGTATATAGGTGCGTACTCAGTGCACCGCGAAGTCTGGATCCCTTCTAGCCTGCCTGGATCCGACAGGGGACAGCTAGGCATGCCTAAACTTTGAGGTGGTCGCCGCAAGGCACAGTGGTCAGGGCGGGGCTTGTTTATCTGGGTGTGTTTGGAGGAGCTTTCCGTGACCCACGGCAGTGTATATAGGTGCGTTCTTGGCACATTATGTCGCCCGTGGGCCAGGACTGGACACAGAGCTCGCGCTTTACTCACGAACCTGAGAGAATACTCTAACGCCTTTTTGGTGTGCCGAATGTCACCCGTATAAATCTGCTGTTTTATCTTCAGAAGAAAAAAGCAGCGATAGAGGCGTTACAGAGGCAGGTCTAGATAAAATTTTAGGAGGAATAAACCGGGTAAAAGCGGAAAAATAGTGTTTAAAAATAAGATCAAAGTCTGGTGAAAGCGGGTAAGATTCAGACTCTGGAAAAGCCATGGCCGGATTACTACCCCCCGCTCTCCCCATTGGATCCGTCCCTGGCGCTTGAGTGACGCTTGCGGCTGAAGTGTGGCCTTGTCTGTGTCTGTGTTTGCGTTCAGCGTATACATACACTTGTGCGCGCTAGTATACGCACTTCTGCGCACTTGAATGGCCCTGGTTTGTGTCAAATTGTTCTGGTGCATACACTCCTGCGCCCGCAGACACCCGCATAATATATGTAGAGCCGATATGGCCGGAGCCACATATTTTTTCGGTTAAGGCTTCAGTAGAAAAAGCGAGTCAAATGACCACAATGCTATCGATCTCATACTTTACGGAGATACCTACTTCAACAATATCCCCTGAAGACGTTTTCTGCATTTCATTCCTTGTCAATGGTATCTAAACCCGCGCCCCACCGTGGGTCCGGCGCCACCTTTGCCCCACCAGGGGCCATCGGTGGCCCCCCTTTCTAACTCCGAAAATATGGGGGTCAGCGCAAATCTGTAAAGTGCATTAGAAAGCGCGCGTGAATTTAGTAAGATATTACTTGCATGTTTAAGCGCCCAGGTCAATGGCTTGACCTCCAGAGGTCACGTTAGTTCACGATAGGCTATTTTCACTCAAATATGCAATGCTTAAGAAAACTGGGCATAACTCTTATGCCATTAGAGCTATTGAGGTCTAGTAAGCTATGTACATACAGTTGATAGGAACATCCCAGATTTTTTCCACTATGTGAAACTTAATGACCTCCCGCCAGTGGTTTGGCCTCCAGAGGTCACCTCGTGGCCCAATATAACCTGAGGTCACGAAAGGTCAGAAAGTGATCTTGCTGAATATTAAATGAAAGCCAGTGACTAGACATATACGATGATCTTTGATTCAGCGTTCTACCTTAATAAGGTCCAAAGTTATTGTCAAAATACTGTTTTGACCCCTGGTGACCTTGAATCACCTCGGAGAGGTCAAAGGGAAAGTAAATCCCCTAGGATCCAGGAAAGGGTGTCCAAGAACGTTTTTCTAAGCAAGCTGAGCATTTGCAATTGTTCTTTGTGACTTTTAGTTCATAAGACAGTTTTTCCTCGTGCTTTTTCAATGGGAGAGGTCACCTCGCGACCTGACCTCAGGCCACAAAATAAAAATCCCGGATATACAGGTTGTAGATGCTGGAGAGGTCATGAAGTATAGGAAATTTTAAATCGATCGACTTAAGAAATGTAGCTCTTATAGAGCTCAAAAGTCGAAGTGAGGTAACCTTGGTTGACCTCGCCTGGTGACCTGACCTTGGGTGACCCGGGGTGAAAAGTTTCAGGGATGGTGGGAAAATTATGGGGTGAGAGGTAGAGCCCCAAACCGCGGTGCTGCGTCTCGACGTTTTTCTGCTATCCCGAAAAAGCTTAGGGGCCATCGATGGCCCCCCGGTGGGGCGAGGGTTAAAATAAATGTTTCCCCAGAATGTATGCACCAACCTACACACACATGGGCACCTACATACCTACCAACAAGATAAGTAAAAGAATCTACGCCATCGCAGATCTTGAACGCCACAAATCTGATACGAAATGCCAACATCAATCGAAAGGACGCACAAGGCAGATCGCCCTCACATGTGCCACAGCTGCAGCACCAGCACTATGTAATTTCCAAACATGTCACTTGATAGCCGTGATGCAGGTTTTCAGAGAAGTCCCCAATGGGGGAGGGGGTTCGGCCAGAGTGCGTGGGTGTCGCAGTCATTCCTAACTAGCCCTATATGCTGCCGGATGTACTAAGTGGGTCATCCTCGTGCTGTTTATGTAAGACTTCAGCCAAACATGTCTGCACTTATCAAGTGCCGCAGGAGCACACAAATTCCATTTTCCGCCTTTCTTTGCTCACACCAAATATATATATATATATATATATATATATATATATATATATATATATATATACTCTCTTTGAACGACCCTAATTTCAATTAGGCTTTGTTCGGTGGCTTTTCTCCAAATCCTCAGCTGTTCTTACCTCGCGTGACCTGACCTTAGGTCACGAAATCTAAAAATCTCGGATATACACCTTGTAGGCCCTGGTGGGGCCATGAACTGTAGGAAGTTTCAAATCGATCGACTGAGAAACGTAGCTCTTACAGAGCTCAAAAGTTGAAGTGAGGTGACCTTGGTTGTCCTCACCTGGTAACCTGACCTTGGGGGACCCGGGGTAAGAAATTTGAGGGATGGTGTGAAAATGATGGGGTGAGTAGTAGAGCACTCAACCGCCTTCCTGCGTTTCGTCGTTTTTCTGCTATCCCGAAAAAAACCTTACGGGGGCCATCGATGGCCCCCGTAAGTTAAAGCAGTAGCTCCTCATTTCTCTCAAACAGCCTGTCTGGGGGGGGGGTCGAATAATCGGCACTTTCCCCCACTCCAACCCTAAACATCCACCATGGACGTAAGCTATCTTCGTTTCTGAATCAGAATCTGTTGTAGGAATAATGATGAGCAGAACTATCACATCACCGCCTTGACGAGCAGCAGCCCTGAACAGCGTATGCCGTCAAAATTGAATCATTCATATATTTACTCTGACCGTAAAGGATGAGAGGAGAATGTATCACCAAGATTAGTGGCTTGACTCCTGGAAATTTCCGCTTTCCATGATTGCCTGTGGTTGGCGGTGACAGCCTCGTGGGTTCTGATGCCCCCACCCCCCCTTAGCAAAATCTCGAGGCATTTGCCTAAATAAATACTGCACGGCCTCCGTTCTTATCTAAAAAAAAAACTTACGATGATGTTTTTAGCCTATCGTGGTCATCCAATGCCCTGTTTGTCCTCTTCCAGCTTCAGTTCCAGCGTATTTGGACTGTTAAGGCCCCGTGCTGATATTTGCCCCCTTCCTCCTTCAGTGAAAGGGTAATTTAATCGGCATGGTCGTCTGCTGCTAAGCCAAGCTGTAGAACTAATTTGGGAATCGCCTTCTTCACTTCCTAGTACCAGAAGTTGGAATAATGCAATGACATCATAGCCGGGATGTCATCATAGCCGGGAATAAGTCGACGAGTACTCTGCCGAGACACTGACAATACTTCGGAATGTATTTCCGAATATCTCATGACC
The DNA here is from genome assembly GCA_034440635.1 of Lepas anatifera. Taxonomy (NCBI): domain Eukaryota; kingdom Metazoa; phylum Arthropoda; class Thecostraca; family Lepadidae; genus Lepas; species Lepas anatifera. Next base: position 603,696 of record JAOTON010001028.1, on the reverse strand, counting down.
CTGACGTATTTTATATGTGGCGGGACACGATTTCTATATTTCCATACAAGGTATCTCCGTAAGTTTGACTTATACTACAGCGACAGCTTAAAATCTGACAGCGACATCTATTCATCGCTAATTCTCGGTAAAAGATCGGGTAAGTATGGCTATATATTCTTTATCAAGAGCAAGTATGGGACAGGTGTTACTCTTTATTTCACGACTTTAACTGCTTTAGGATTCTGACTGTACAATAGCTAGATGGTCAAATAATTCTTGTTTTTAAAAACATATATTTATCTAACTACCCACCAACTTGCTGTGTGCAGTGCTTTTCTCCGCCAACTCCACCACGATTTCTCCGAATATAGGTAGGCTTCAAACAAGCACCTGACTGCTCAAAATCGAGTATTTGTCGTTTTTTAGAACATCTTTGTCAAATATCAATTGTTTGCATATAAATGTAGTATTCAATCAGGAATATTGGCACATTTCCTGTGGTTGTGGTAATTTATCTCCAAACTAAGTGTCCAATCGTTCCATCGAGCGTTGGTACATACCTACATATAGCAATTACTGCCCTCTGCACATGACAGATTTCCTATACCTACCCAGCCCCAAATCCCTGCTGGGGTTCTGCCTCTAAGGCAAGTTTCTAAACAAATCTGCCCTGTTTCTCAACGCGTTTACTCTCTCATACTTCACCGCACTGGACAAGTCTTTCGTCTAATTCCAGTGGTAGATCCAGAGGGATCTGGCCATGCCCCCAAAAGGGAAACAGAGGGAGCCAACTTCTCTCCCCGCAAAGGCAAATAAGTGTTTCGTCATCGATCATCAGCACGCATATTTTTTTAGTGTTTCTGATGATTTAGAAGGTACCTGTTTGGAAGACGAATTAAATTTTTCCAAGAAAATGAAGAAAACCGAGGGTTTTTTCGCGCTTGTTGTGCGATGTTTTACGAGAAGTTCAGGTGAAAATGGATTCCCTGCACCAGTTTGATAAGGCCAGTCGGCATCTTCACTGCTGATTTTACTGCCCAAGGCTGGAATGGGGGCGTCCCCCCAGCTAACCAGCTGAATCCGCCCCTGTCCAGTTTAGTCCACATTGGAACATTCCAAACGTATAACCCGGGTGTGGGGTCTCATTTTCTCACAAGTATTTCTCACTACAAAAAGTCAGTGCTCCTTTATAAACGTCCCCCTTATACATATTTGAGGCGCTCGTCACCTCAGCGCCTTAAAAATGAGACGCCAAAGCTATGCTTGCACCATTGGCTATCAGTGCATAAACCTCGGAAAGAGGGAGGGCAGGGGGTCTGGCCCCCCACTTTTTGGCCAACAATATCCTGATCTCAGTAAGAATGGGAGAAAATCAAACATTTTTATAACTACCCGATGCGGAAGGCAAAGAGGAGCCCAAATTCGAGCAGTTTTTGGTCCTAACGTAGAAAGTTTGTAGTCAGCATTAGTTTGAAGTTTGTCTGGCCATCTCACTTTCTTGCCGGTGGCGACGCTTATGTGTCAGAGGTCGCAGAAGTACAGACAAATCATTTGCTTTCCCCAACAAATAACAATTTTAGGTCAAGGTCAAATTCCCGAACGGAGAAGGCTTTTGCAGTAGTACCATGGGGAAGAGAATGACTAGCGCAAACGCCCAGAATGAGTAGGCTAGGCACCAAATTGCGATTCACTGCCATGTTGAGGCAATTATTCGTGCCTCAATGGGTGCCGTTGTCGGTTTTGAAAATGTGCGATCTTCTAGTTCCCGGAAATTTTCTCCAACCAAGCTGTCAATATAGTTAGGTTTTTATCACGTCTGGTCAGTACTGAAACTATCATGAGGCTCAGTTTTTGTGTGCTTTTATAAGCAATTATTTGTGCCTCAATGGGTGCCGTTGTCAGTTTTGAAAATGTGTGATATTCTATTTCTCTAGAATTTTTCCCCAATCAAGCTGCCAATATAGCTAGTTTTTTATCACGTCTGGTCAGTAATGAAACGATCATGAGGCTCAGTTTTTTTGTGTTATTTTATAACGTATTTGATCCGTAATTACAAATTGAATGCATAGTCTAAACCAGTGGCGGATCTAGCCGGTCAGTTTGGGGGACAAGCCAAAGTCGAAAAGCAAAAAAAAGACAAAACATCACGCGTTGAAAACTTATCCCACAATAAGTATAACTACAGCGTAGAACGGAACGTGGGTTCAATCCACGGCGGAAACCACTCGTGCGATCGACCGGTGGAAGGACCAAACACACCCACCCAATACCCTGTAATGAAGTGCCTGTGGGGCCCCATAAAAATAAAATGCAAATAAAATAAACTTGACGGCAGGTCTGGAGCTACCCAAGGAAAAAAACGTCACGGGGTAATAAATGCCGACACAAGATGCTTGTTTTGTTATCCAAGGCCCAATAGTTGACTGGTTCTGTTTGAAGTTGAGAGTTGAAGCAGCAAAATATTGTTTATAAACAAAAAAAGGGTCCGGGGCAAAAAGGAGGTCGACCGCTTTGGGGGAAACAGATTGACCCCGAGCTTTTCCGTTGGGGGGAATGCCTTTTTGTCACCCCATGGATCCAGCACTGGTGCGAACAGAGAAATAAATGTTCTTAGAATATTGCTCTTTTCACATCATCTCCAAGCCCGGCCACTTAGACCATAGCCGTAAAAATATGTTCGCTCTCCAGGCGACAGCGCTGTGACACGGCTGACACCCGAAAGTGGAGGATCCCAGCCTCTTCGCCGACTTCAAGGTCAAAGTTCAAGCTGCACGTGCCCGAACCGCCTCAGGCCTGGATGGCGTGACGTCAGAACTGCTGAACTGTGATTGGCTGGAGTCTGACTAGTTGGTACTACGTGCAGCTGTTTGCGGCGCTTCGTTCGAGTGAGGAGCGAAAAGCCCACGCCAGTGGGCACGCAGTTTTCAAATAACTGTTTAGAAAATTTCTGAAAGATTTTGCAGGGCTAAATTTAGTGTAACTGCTGTCCTGTGCATGACGTTGATTAATAATGGGAAATCAAGCAAGATCGAAGTTGTTTTCATAAATAAATCCAGCTCGTGTCGGTAAGTTCCCTTGCTTTATTCCTCTCGGCATGTTCAGGTCAAAATATCGTACAATTATCTGTCAATATTGGTTATGTGCCATTCGTTTTCCAATAAGTGTCCTGCGCTTTTTGGAACGGTTATTACATCAGCCGTCCGTTTCGAACTGCTTGTGACAGATACTGACACTAGTTTTCGTTCTTGCACGCTCTCAAAAGAAAAGGCAAACAGCGCAAAAACAGGAATGTATCTCAATCACCCTGCTTTGAGACAAGGCTGGTGGTAAGAAGCACCGATTCTGGTCTAACCTATCATGGCATAAGAGGACCCTGTCGCCACATAATTAGAGGACAACCTGTCATCGCATAAGAGGACGGGCAAGCCTGGCCGGGCGCCCATTCATGGATGGCGCAGAGTAGTTCCTATGCCCCTCCACTTTTACGGGCTACGTTCATTTTTCAATTGGGTATTTTATTGAGATGGAAAAACTAGACTAAAGAAAAGGAATACAGTTTTGCCTGTGATATGAATTTTTGTATGATTTCATTTTTTCGTTACTAACCAATTTAACCTGTAGGGACATTTTTCACTAAATCTGACGTAGGTTCAGGTTATGTGATAGGTATATCTTAGTAACCGTCCATAAACATTGCAATACATACATAGGCACTAAGATGGAACTTCTCTAGCAAACAGGCGGCCCACATGCTCTCATTAATGGATCTCGGGAAGCCATCGATTATATCATGATTGCCACTTTACTGAAACTGGCCATCGGCTTTCCATTGCAGGGTTTGACGTCCCCCTTCCTCCCACTAGAAATCCGCGGTGACGCCCTTGCTGTTTGAGCCGCAAGCGCCGCTGTTTCAAGATACGGAGCCGAACCGTTGAAGCGTTGTGGTCTCTCACCACCAGGTTAGTCTGGAGGGGGACGGGAAGGCCAGGGTGGGATACTGCGCTACTATCGCGGGTAAAACAAGTGAGCATCAATTGTGATGAGACCCATACATTCTTCTGTTGAACCTGCATTGGCTGTTTTTTATCATTCCAGCTTCAATGGCATGCCAAATCTAAATGGATGCATATCATTATCCGCTAGGCCCTATTACCGAATGACGGATGTACCATGTATGCATGTTCATTAGGGTGGAGTGAAAAAATCAAACTATATGGATCGTTACTTAACATTGTTTTTATATTGCACTAGGCTTTACGAAAGTCAGAAGTGAAAGCTTTTTGGAAATCGAACCACGGGAACATGAGCAATATCGAGAATTTATGAATGGATGTTTCAGAAACTTTTGGCGTTGCAGTCTCCATTGGAAATCTTTGGTGCTAGCGTACGGTGGCTTAAGCACTAGCTGTTAGAGCAGATCACGTGCGGTTTGAAGCGTGGGAATCACCCCAAACACATGTTAGAGGTGGAATATAGATCCCAACTAGAGGATTGGTATATTTTGGTTGCAGTGGCGGATGTAAGAGGGAGAGGGGCAGGGGTTCAAACCCCTAACCCCAAAATGTCTGAGTGCCTATAGTAAATGCATGGCTGGAGGCTTTCCGAGGTAGTGAGGGATTGACGGGAAATCCAGTACGATTACAAGACACAGCAATCACTTGACCGATTTCTGTATCAAGGATAGGTTCATGTCATGCTTCGTATAAGATGTTGGCATCAGTTTGTGAAACTTGATCCCCGCCTTAATGTAGGGGAGAGTGGGGTAAGATGCCCCATTGGGTAAGACGCCCCATCCCCTCTTTTGGCAATCCGGGCCACCACCGGTAAATAATATGGTTCTTGGTCGAAAGCAGAGGCTTCGATTGTTTCTTGCGCAAAAATTCAGTTCCCTCCTGTGATTTGCTTCAAGCTGGTGGGTAAGTCTTTATTTCGATGCTTTTCTAAGAAAAAATTGCCCACATAGGTTGCAGATATCTCGAAAAGTATTTGATGCGTGCTTTGTTTGATTTCGCATTACGGATGATGGCACATTCAACTCATTAACTGAGCATTTCCCTTGAAAGTATTAATTGTATGATTTTTGCCCTTTAGGTTTTATCTAGTTTGGGTTCTGATGGGAAAGATGCCCCCTCAACGAATGGGGTAAGATGCCCCATGGGCGACTTTCCCGGTGGAAAGGGGGCGTCTTTACCCAGAGCAATATAACGTCATTTCTTAGAGTAAACAACTGTGTGTTAAACTTGGGGTTAGTCCAAACCTTACCTACGGGCGTGCCACGGAATTGTTACTGGGGGGCTACGGACCCTGGACTGGTGATGGCGGGGGGGAAGTAAACTTCAAATTGACCGTCTTTGAAAAAGCTAATGCCCATGAAGCTCATGAACAAATTTACGTAGGTCAAAGCAGGCAGGTAATAGAGAAACAATAAAAACCTAGGTCGATTCCCAAAACTTGTCGGGAGACGTCCTCACAGATTGGCGAGTTAGGGGATCCGTCCTCCCGTTCCTGTCCTATGCTTTCGACGCGCATGACCGTACGTGTTAAATGAGAGCACACTTCAATCTGTCGCTTTGTGACTAACCTTTCCAATTGAATGCCTCGCACGTGAACCCAGGCTACTAACGCAAGGAATCCCATAACAGCAAAATTTTGTGGTTGGTGCTTTCATTCGATAAAGCGAATCCCAGCTCAATCATTAAAAACCTTGAGACAATTGTTTGGGAGTTCACCGGACCTGGCCTGATGCCCCAACCGGAGATGACCTCATGGCGGGTTCAGATCAAACTGGTGTGGTGGAGGTGCAAAACAATTAAATTAAAATGGAAAACCGTAAAACATATTTTAAACCAAAATTGGCCAAAATCGGTCAATTTTGGCCAAGTAGGAAGGGGCTATGGCTGAACTGTTTACCCTGGATACGCCTATGAATGAGCTAGACCTGAAATATTCCACATGGTTAATCCTGCAAAGCTCCGTACCTGATCTCTTATGTCGTCCCTACATTTGCCATCCCGGTAGCCCAGTTGGTAGAGCTTTGGGCTCCGGCCCGCTGCTCAGGAACGTGCAGTGGCAGTGCATGTCCAGACTTCGGATCGGTTCCCCTGAGACGCTCTGGCGCTCAATAGTTAACCCGACGTAGGTCGGCTGGCAACTGACTGGTGAGAGGGTGACCTGAGCGGGGCGGCCGTCCCTGTGGTCTGTGGGATGTTTAACTTTGACTTAAATCAAATCTTCATTACAGGAGTTGCTCGCTCCAATGGTAGGGCTAGGGTCTCCGTGACAAGACCATTGATGACTTTAGCGAGACTCCGACTCCAAAAGCCTAACTTGCAACAACATGCATATAAAAAAGGCTCTGGAAGATAGACTATTTAAAAGGGTTGCGAAAGCAAATGTATCTAAAAAGACGTGGACGAGGCAGGCAAAAGCGGTATAAGGAAAGAAAGACAGTGGGCATGACGATACTAGATACCTCATCTGCGGAGTGAGTTTTGTTCTCTCGTGAAAAGAATAGATCGAGTGTACTGCCTGGGAAGGCTGGGCCTGTGTGCCTTGACGAGAATGCTAAGGTGGCTGTGCGCCATAAATGATAGAGTTGGAGCCTGTGAAGGTTAGTGGGAGGAAGCTTCGAGTCACCACAAGTCATTTTTGCTCTCTGAAGTGAATGTTTTTGTACTTAACAACATCTGGCCCATATTTCTATAAATGGGGACTTGAAACAAAGAGAACACAGAAAAGACAAGGTAGGCAATTTAGCGGAGGTTCTCAGAAACCTCGTACCAGTTTACCTACTTCGTTTTGTACTTCGTTGTTTGTGAGTGTGTGTGATTTTATATTACTTTTATGGTATGCTTTTATCCTTGGTTTTTATCGTTAGTCTTACGTAACTTTGTTTTATCATTTGACGTGGAAACATGAAAAACCACCTAGGTACACGTTTTATCAATGTGTGTGGATGCTTCTAAATACGTTCTGACTTCTGAATAATACTTAGATGATTGCCAATGAAGCTAAGAACTACAAAAAAGCTACTTTATCAACGATATACCAAAATGGGGTAAGATGCCCAGGGGTGGGGCATCTTACCAAGCCCCAGGGGCGTCTTACCCACCCGATGGGGTAAGACGCCCCTTTGCAAGCCTCTAGTAAAATCATAATAGTTAGAACATATGATAATTATAAGCAATTTCATCGACTCTATAAGGAAGATAAATGATCATGCTACGACTTGGCATCTAAAGCGGCGCTGTTGGTACCGCGGTTATTCTATAATCCGGATTTCCCTAAACCCTGGGCATCTTACCCCACTCTCCCCTACCCGTCGCGCCTCTCAGACCCTAGCACGAAACGTGACGCCTCGGTCACTAGTTTAAAGAGAATGTGGCACCTTGGTTCCACGGATTTAGTGTATATAGGGGCATGTTTAGCCGAAAATCATAAAAATGTCCTTGATTTCTCTGAAAAATGTAGATTGAGCTCAATATTTCGATTTTAAAATGTTCCTCTAGGGTGAAAAATAAGCCTCTGCCTGCGGATGACGTCAAGATATGGCAACTTCACCATATCCAATAGGCTTCAAGGGTTTCAATTGGCTGATTACTCACCGTGACGTCAGCGCTATCGTCACACCAACAGCTGACAACTGTGTCCACCTGACTGGGGTAGATTTGAGGTACATTTCAGGTAGGGTTTTAGCTTTTATCCACGGAGACTTTGAGTTTCAAGACAAATTATATATTGAATACCGGGTTTTCCGGCACCCTTTATAAATTAGCTATCTCATTAAGAATCACCTTATAAAGGTACCACATTCCCTTTAATTGCAGTGCCGATGCATATCAGCAGTCATTTTTCTCGCAAATCTCACATGCTATTTTTTCTCGCTTCAATCGGCTGATCTCTCTTTCATCAGTCGACATTTCCGCAAGACATCCCTCAATGTTGGAAGCTCTGAAACGGGAAGCTCGGCCGATGGGTCAATCAGATATCTGTCCCATAGTTCCCGCCTGAGTCGTCTACTCCTATTCATCGGCATTTTCGGTTTTAAATACAGAATGCTTAGGAAGTCAAAGAAATACTTCTGTTCTCGCTTCTTTTAGAGCGACGGCACACAAATAGCACCTTCCGTGTAGATACAGAAAAGAAACACACAGATGTCAATTTGCATTTCCGACGACCTGGTACGTCTTACAAACTGTCTCGACGCAAGATCACTTAATATCGCCTCCCCCTTCTTTTCCCAGTGTTTGGGTGTGTCACAATCCAAACCAGCGAAAATGTTGTAGTGACAAATGTGTTGCGAGTGGTAACTTGTCTCGGCACCAAACTTTACCTTTCTCATCCCTCCAACTTGCGGATATCTCGCTGAGGTCTGCACGGAACATGAAAGTTGAGTGCACCCGGTGGCAACTTAAGCTGCCATATCTTCTAGTATAGTGGTCGTTGCTCCGGTGGTATGCTATGGCAACTCATGCCAGCTTCCGGTAACTTAGCCTCAGGCAACTACAGTTGCCATTGGCACTCGCCTTAAAAGAGATTCGTTGGTGAGTCTCGCACATGTCTAATACGCAAAAGAAAAGTGTTAGATCCAGGACCATACTTGGGGGGCTAGGGGCAGGCGGATCAGGGGGCAAAAGGCAATGCCCCCCAAACGGAAAACTCGGGCAAAACATGTTTTGCCCCCTCCAAAGCGATCGACCTCCTTTTCCCCCGACTCCTTTAGCTTGTAAGCAAAATTTTGGTGCTTCAACTCCAACTCAAACAGAATTAGAAAGTTCAGTGAAATATTGGTTGGATAGGAAAAATGATCTGAGCCCATATTTTCACCCCGTGACGTTTTTTTATTACTTTTCGTCTCCAGTTCCCAAAATCCTACCGAAAGGCATATTGTAGCGCAATTTTCACTGTGCGACGTTTTTTTTTTTTTTGCTTTCGAGTTTGGTTTGCCCCTCCCAAACCAACCGGCTAGATCCGCCACTGGCTAGGGGCTCGGGCCACCCCCCGTCACTACCTCGGACAGCCTCCAGCTATGCATCTACTTTAGGCACTCAGATATTTTGGGGAGGGGGTTTGAGCCCCCTGCCTCCCTCTTGAATCCACCACTGCAGCTGAAATATACCTATAAACTAGCTCGGATCTATTTTCACCTCTTGAATGTGTTTAGGGTGATTCCCACGCTTCAAAACGCAGGTAATTTGCTCTAACAACCAGCCCGTAAACCACCGCACGCTAGCACCAAAGATTTCCAATGGAGACTGCAACGCCAAAAGTTTCTCAAACATCCATGTATAAATGCTCGATATTACTCATGTTCCCGTGGTCCGATTTCCAAATTTCTTTCACTTCTGAGTTCATAAGGCCTAGTCATAGAAAAACAATGTTAAGGAACGATCCAAATAATTTTGATTTTTTCACTCCACCCTAATGTTCATTGTTACATTTCACAGCTGAGCCGGAGCGTGAAATACGGCAAAGTTCAGGATCGAGCAAAGTCAAACTGAACCTCATCATATGTTCTGCGGAATGAAACGGCGAGAATTTGACACTGGGAAATGATTAGGTACCTCCCTAAGATTGCGGTTCAACATTGAATCACTTATCACTAACACAGGGGAGAAACATTTCCCACTAAACTGCCCATTGGAAGTGTCCGAGGGTGTCCTCTCCCTATTGTTCCAAAGTGACCGAAGAATCACTCTCGGCAGAAAACATGTAGTTCTGATGCTAAATTTGATCAAATTTGTGAGCACCTCGATTGGCAAAAAACTGACAACGGTTACTTATGGCCTTTCAAATACAGACCTTAATTTTGATATCGCTACTCTTGAGCGGTCACACCAGTTCACCTGCATTGTAGACCAAATAGTGGCTTCATAACGTCATATGGTCGGGGTGATATGTTAAGGTCACGTCACATCAAGCTTCATGCCAAAGGTCATAGGTTAATATCATAATAGCATTTTCAAGGTCATTAAACCCAGTGATTTCGGTCATATGATGTCATCCAGCATACATATAATATGTTATGACGCCACGGTTAAGGCTCGCAATGTTAAGGTTGAGGGTAATAGCTTAAGTCATAGGTCAAGGTCAAACCCCTAATCTCCGCCCCACCGTTACTATATTAATAGCTGTAGTACATGCACATTATGAAGAATGTATCACATTGTGAAAGCGTAAGTCAATTGCCTTGAATCCAACATTCCCGAGAACATTTTATGGAATCGACTTCGACGACGCTAGTCCACTTTCAGTGTGTTCGGGACATTTTTGCAGAATCACGGCATTTCCCAAAGAGTTATCCAGCTCTGCCCAGGCCTGACTTGAATTAACTCCTTTGAACTTGAAGATGCGAAGAAGCCCTTTGCCGTGCACAAGCTTGGCCCCAGAGGTTTCCGTGAGTCCCAGGGACCACCACGGTTACGCCACTGGCCGGCACGTGGTAGATTAAAAGCATCTAAATCTACACCTACATCTACCACTTGCTGAACACAAGCTTCATGGAGTCACAAAATACCATGACGAAAGAAAGGGTATATTGGCACTGAATTTACAAAGAATCGTTTTCTTTTGGTTTCTTTAGGAAAGGTGGTACCATCTCTACAGTGCCTGGGAGAATCTAATGATCTGTCTTTCATGGTGGTGTCGAAAAATGTAGATTATGTCATTACTACTTTGGTGGAAGCGGCAAATCCTTTACATTTTAAGCAATGCAGTGTTCTTTAATGAATTGATGGTTTAGTTTTCTCGTTGTCCATCAAGAGATCGCCACTTAACCTCTTCGGGAGTGTACCTTTATGCTTTTCTGTGAATGCATATTTGTTATTAGGGCTATTTCCAATATGCATACTTTCCTCACAACAGGAAGCATCGGCATATGTGTTTAAGGCTTCTCTACACCGGGCCAAATGGCGGTCTCCCACTGTGGGAATCGAACCCATGCTTATCCATGCTGTCCCAATCTAGATGCGGGCAATTGTGCTACGAAGCCAACCAGCCCTATTCCATTAGATGCAATGCCGTGAAAGATTTGAGTCCCCAGCCACCTGCCTGCATTCTCAGTGTTCTCGTGCGCACCCTGAACCATCCCCGCGATACTGTGAATTCAGCTACCACTTGCCTAGACTGCCGCTGTGTCATCACCCTGCGCTTCCCGGATATGAGTTGCGATACCCCGTTTGCGGCTCATACCTCTACCTTGGCAAAACATGGCCCCTCCCGAATCTTAAACTTTAATATTTATAACAATATTACGCATCCACTCTTACTAAGCTCTTAGACCCGTCACCGGCATTACAGCCCGTGAGAAAGGGCAATAGGTACAAAGGCGGCCTGGGCTTCCCTGCGATATTTATGACGCTCTGGTGCCCTTCTAGCTAAAATTTCCTTCCTGCCTACTTAGCAGCTTGTTGTAGCGATTAGAAACGCATTTCAGGGCACAGCTTCCGATCTCTAGACTGCTGCTGTGTCATCGCTAACATTTAACACGCGCATTGATGGCTCTCTGAGCCACCTTCGCTTTGACAGAGGGGGCGGGTACTCCCATAAAATCTAAAAACACGCTAGATAGAGAAAAACGGTAAACGGCGTTGGATAACCCCTCCAAATCTCTAAAGAGAACATTATAATTTTTGTCATCTCAAATTTAAGGCCAATAGAAGTCAAGGCATGCCACCCTAAGGATAATATGGGAATAAAGGTTCTTCGTCGTTACATCTGAACTAGTTGAGTTATAGCAAATAAGTTTAGACAGTTAAAATCCTCGCAGCAACCTGAATTGAATGATATTTAACATGATCTTGCTAGGTCAAATCTAGGATCTGACCTGAGGTCAGGTGAAAGTCAAAGTGGCTCCCAATGCACATCATTACAATTTAATCCAGTTTAAACCGTTTTTCTCATGTATTTACAATGGAGAGGTCATGGCTCGTACCTGACCTTAGGTCATTGATATAAAAAACAATCCCAAAACATATATTATAGTACTCATTAGGCCCTTTATATGATATGAATATAAGATCAAACCATAAACCCTGTTTTAACATATACCATCTTAAAACTTTTTTAAGGTGAGGTCTCTTAACCTGCAATGGTGACCTGACCTGACATGATCTGGACCAAAAATTTTGACACAAGTTGTAAAAATGACCAGAGAAAAGTTATGTTACGTACGGCGGCGGTACGCACCGCCGTTTTTATGCCATCCTCGAAAAACCCAAGGGGATGTGTACCCGCCCCATCAATGCGCGGCATAAGTTGGGCGACAAAAGAAGCTAAATATGTCGGGCAGCAGTGAGCTCAGTACAAGATATTAACAGGGAGGCCAGGTTCGGATAGCAAAAAGACAGGCGCAGCACCGCGTAGGGCCACCCGCACATTTCCCACATCCCGAAATTTTACCCCGGGTCACCCAAGGTCAGGCACCAGACGAGGCAACCAAGCACCCACACCTTAGAGCCGTAAGAGCACATCAAGTCGATCAATTGAAACCCACACCAGACCCCCCAGGGTCACAAGGGACCGGGATTTTCGATTCGCCCAGGTCAGGTCACAGGCACCCCCCATGGAAAAGCAGGGAAAAGCTATTCAGATATAAAAGCCACAAAAATATGCAAACCAACCCAGAACAACGTTTTGACACCCTCACGGATCCCAGGGCATATTTCCCTTGACTTTCCAAGGTCACCAAGTTCACCGGAGGTCAAAACAGTATTTACAATAACTTTGACCTAATACAGAGGAAACAAACACCATCGTGTTTGTCGTCACTGGCTTCATTTGAAACGGCAGTCACTTTTGACCTTCGGACCTCAGGTCATATTAGGTCACGAGGTGACCTCTGGCGGTCAAACCACTGGCGGGAGGTCTTACGTTCCACATACGGAAAAGTACTGGCAATTCTACAAATGTACTTACCAGGCCCAATAGCTCTAATACATAAGAGTTATGCCCAGTTTGCTTAATCATTGCATATTTGAGTGAAAATACCGATCTTGACCTAATTTGACCTCTGAGGTCAAACCATTGACCTGAGCACTAAAACATGCAAGTAATTCTACAATCACGCGAGCTTTCTATTGCACTTCAAATGCCTAACGCCCATATTTCGGAGTTAGAGGGGGCCATCGATGGCTCCCGGTGGGCAAGTCGCCGGACCCCGTGGCGCGGGTTAAGGAGCTGTTCACATATGACGCCAGCGATCGAAGGAGGAAAGAAGGTCTGGCATTTGCTGACGGTTGCTGAAAATTGCTGGGGGGGGCTGAAGGAAACATCAGTTGGTATTATTAAGATATATTGTCTTTACCTCAACAGCTCAATTATTTCCTTGTTGTCTTAATTTTGCAACTAAATGGTTTAAATGCAATTTAATGATACGATTAAATGCAAGGCAAGAATGTAAAGCAAAGCAAGTTTGCAATCAGGAATAAAGTGGATGATTGAGCGGTATTTCTCGAGTGGAGGATAAATCATCGGCTGATTTGGGATTCTTCTTTTATGGAGCGAAAACTGTGCAGGTTTGACTTGGGGCCCAGATATGAGTGGATTCTTTCTACTAGTCGGTTCTTACAGGGTTTTTCAGAAGGAATGATATTTTTTAAGTGTTCAGAAAATAACTAAAAATATTTGAAATTCGTTGAAAAAACGTTCATTTTAATGGTGAATTGTGGGACATTTGTGGAAAAAACCTTGTATTAGCATAAAGTATTTTCGCTCACTTTGAATGCCCTCGAAAAAATGATGTTAGAAGAATGATATAGTTTGGCTCATATTCACCCAAAGGGAACTGGCAGCACTCTAAAAAGGTTAAGCAAAAGAAAAGGTAACGTGAGCATGCATATCAAAAGCGCAAGTTTCATTACTTAATATTAGAAGATTAACGTTTTTGGCCTGAGCTATTCTCCAGCCTTCCTGAATGACTGGATGCGGTGGACAAAGCGCAAAATACCTCACTCCACCACAGAACAAGAGACTTGGGAATTGCTTGCTTGGACCAATTCGGGATTGGTTGCTTGGACCAAAACTTTCCTAAGCTTGAGAGGCGTGGTTTTAGAATTTATTACCCAGAGGCAATGTGCGTGTGGACTGTGATGTACTGCAGTGACGATGCAATGTTTGCAGTGCTATTGGCATAATATTTATCATGTGATAGTGCATCATTTTTACGAGCATTTTCGAGGAAGGCCAAAACAGACAGTATTTTCAACTCATTTTTAAGACTCCTTTGAACTAGTAAAAATATAAATATATCTATCAAAATACGCATGATCATAAATGCCCCAAAATGTGCTTTCGATTGATAGGTGAACCGTACAACAATAACATATTTATAGTCTTATTGTCGTCAATTAAAAACATCATTCTTTCTGAAACACCCTGTAGTTAACCGTTTGTTCATTTAATTTCTAATTTAATTTCTTAATTAAACTATTATAATTATCACAATATTCCTTTCCTTTGGTGCAGAGTGTTTCTTCCGATTCGCAGGCATAAGTCAGCGAGCATTATTGAAGCAATGTATCCAGTGCCGGATCTAAGCCAATACATTTTTTGGGGGGGGGGAGAGGGAGCAACAGGGCCAAAAATATTAAAAAACAGAGGACTTTTAAGAAGATTGTCGAAAATGTGGGGTTTGCGGTGCAAATACCCTTATCCTCACCCCCTGGATCCGTACCTGAGTGCATTAAGGAAATTACAGCTAAAGTTTGAAATTGAAAGTTTTGCAAACTTTTCTACCTTTTGTACATTTTGCTTGTTGCACCGTTAGGATCTTTGATCACCAATGTGCTTGAGGTGGAGGCAAGCTTTGTTGACGAGAGATGGGGTCTGTCATTTCCTGACGCTTGCAGAGTGAGGGGGTAAGGGGGTTAACCATTTACTGACGATTGCTGATACATGGAGAGGGGTCCGGGGACCCCCAAATTTGCTGACGTCATAAGTGGAATACCAACTAACAGAGGCCCTCGGGGTTTTTCCAGTCATATACTAAGGTGCAGCACAAGCATGCAGACAATGTAAAAACGCAAAACAAATACAAGTTTAAGGTACAGCACTGACAAGGACCTCCCTACAAGTGGCTCCAACGCTTTTATTTATAAAGGAGTCGATAGTACCACTGCTTTATGTGCAACGGTGTTGCAGGGCCTTAATCACGCGTGGATGATTCTGAGAGAATTTTTCTATTTGGTTCTGCGTTGCCTATGAGTGACTTGGCCCTCCCGTTGTTTTTAAAGGTAACAGGATGAAATATAGACGATTATACCTTGTTTTAATGTGTTTTTATTCCCTTACATATGAGTATCGTCGGACAATCAACAATTCATGAAAATTTTATTCAAACGGTTAATGATTCAAAACGATTACTTGTTGAACAAATTTCAACCTGTCTGATATTGCCATGGGTATATTGTTTTGATGTCGGGCAAAGAAAAGCACCGTGGTTAATAGGTAGTTTCCCGGCTACCCACAACGGTCATCTCACTGCACTTTTATTGAGACGCTGCATTCCGTCTTTACCGGTTACTCTGTTCCACCGTCCGATGAAAATTAGATCACAATAGATCTAGCTTCCAATATGGTCCTTTTAATTACAAGATGTCAGTCTGTGGTTAACTTCTACTGATGCTGGACGCCTGAACGACGGGGGAGTGTGGGCGGTATAGTCCGAAGGTAGTTTGTGCGACTTGACCTTTCACAGAATAAAAGGATATAAAAACTGTTCAAACACTGACTGTAAGGAAAACAAACATGCAGATATAAATAGGAAACGTATGTCTTCGTTTATTCTCCCGAGATGTCTGGGTTTCAGACCATACCACCGGGCATAGGCGTTCCCTGGAGGGTGCAAACTTCGCACTCAGATCTTATACAGAAATACTGTTCTCTGATAATACCACTGAGTCATTAGTCTTATCATGACCGGGGCCATAGATTGTCTCCACAATAGCATGGCCAGGCAAAATTTGATTTAACACCGACAGACCGGTCCCGTCTCTGGTTTTGCTGTAACCTCACTGGTTCCGCCCGTACCATACATCACAGCGGGCAACGACAAACAGGCGCTGGAACTTATAAAGAACTGTTTTTGCGAGTGTCCCTGGCCAAATCAGAACGTGAAAACAGCCGCGCGCTACGTTTTTGCTACATGAGCGTCGCTGCCGAAAGAAGTTGGAAAGACGGACGAGGTGGGGACGAGGGCGAGCTGTGTTTCTTGCGATTTTCGATTACTGAAGAATACCCTTTCTTATGCACACTAAAGCTGAGCGCTCTTCAGATTTTGGCTGTTTGGTGTCGTTTGTTACACACAGGGGCGTCGCCGCACATTTTTAGGGGCGAAACGTACCTAACCCAGAATTGCTTTGAATTTGAGGTCCGTACCCCAGAATTTGAGGCCCAGCGATTTGCTCGACGACGCCGGAAGCGGTATATAGGCTGTACCGCCTGCCCTGCTTACGTGCGGCACAGCCTAGCCCTGAAGGGGAGAATGTGGCGTGACGCCGCGTTTGAGGTCACCGCCGTGGACAGCAAGCAGGTAACAGCTACAGCTCTTCCAACTCGTGGTACGGCCTCATGAAGGGACATCAGGCGTTTCAGGTAACTGATAAAATGCCAGGAAGGGGGTGCCTTCCTCAAGAACCATTGTTAAAACAGGCTTGCAGTCTAAATTAGACATCTTTAAGTAGGTCTGTTTAATTCATTTAAATTTTTTAATAGCATCCTTCAATTACATGTCCTTTATCCGTGCTGGACGGGTGGGAATGATCTTTTTAGTCGACGCCGTTAGTTCCTGGATACCCGCGAGGGCTTCTAACCACCCTGCAGCAGGGCGTCGCTTCCAGGGAGGCATGGAAGGTTAAACCCTCTTCCCAATTATGGGAAAGTGATGAGCCGGCCCCACATTTAACTAATGTCTCCCATAACATATTTTCACGCTGAAATCGGTTCAAAGGCCAACTTTAGGGCACAAATCTTCCTTTCGATTGTGCTGTACGGCTACTCGCTCTTTTCAATATGATGAATACCTTTTGCTTAACCCCACATGGCTGAGTAATAATCGGGGAATTAGGTGAAATTTTGCATCATCAGACCTGGCCACTTCTCCCTTTCTCTTAAAACCAGTGAGGGTAGCCTAGCTTTGAAGAGCGCTCACGGGAGAAGGCCCTTATAAGCGTCCCCGCCCCAACTTAACTGGAAACACTGGATCTGGGATTGCAAATGGGGGAGGTGGCCCTCTTGCCCCCTTGATCCACCTATGGTAGGCAACGTAGACGGAATGTGCCTACCTGTCTAATGATTTGAGGGACCCGTAATGACAACAGCTACCTAAAGACGTTTAAAACATTCATGTGACCTTCTGTTCGAAGTCAAGCAACGAGCCAGAGTACTGGATTCATAATAAATGTCCGAATATTTCTAACAACCGCATCACACCATCACATCCTGCACTAACCTGCAATCAGGTAGAACCCTGATAATATCGACCCGATCCACGCCGTCTTCGATTTTGAATCGCCAAACTCATTGACCAGCTGCAAGAGAATGACGCCAAAGCTGAAGATAATGCCATCAACGATGGCGTTGCACATGAAGGAAGCGGCGACGATGACCCAGCCCCAGCCCCCATCGGGCGGCACCACGTGTGGCACGGCGGAGCACTCTCCGCCTCCGGCCAGGTCCCCATCACCGTCCGGCGCCGGCGAGAACGACTCTGAGACACAGAGCACTGGGTCAGAGGCCAGGGGAACAATGAATCTGAGACACAGAACACTGGGTCAGAGGCCAGGGGAACAATGAATCTGAGACACAGGGCACTGGGTCAGAGGCCAGGGGAACAATGAATATGAGACACAGGGCACTGGGTCAGAGGCCAGGGGAACAATGAATCTAAGATACAGAACACTGGGTCAGAGGCCAGGGGAACAATGAATCTGAGACACAGGGCACTGGGTCAGAGGCCAGGGGAACAATGAATCTGAGATACAAAGCACTGGGTCAGAGGCCAGGGGAACAATGAATATGAGACACAGGGCACTGGGTCAGAGGCCAGGTTAACAATGAATATGATATACAGAGCACTGGGTCAGAGGCCAGGGAAACAAAGAATCTGAGACACAGGGCACTGGGTCAGAGGCCAGGGGAACAATGAATATGAGATACAGAGCACTGGGTCAGAGGCCAGGGGAACAATGAATCTGAGATACAAAGCACTGGGTCAGAGGCCAGGGGAACAATGAATCTGAGACACAGGGCACTGGGTCAGAGGCCAGGGGAACAATGAATATGATATACAGAGCACTGGGTCAGAGGCCAGGGGAACAATGAATATGATATACAGAGCACTGGGTCAGAGGCCAGGGGAACAATGAATATGATATACAGAGCACTGGGTCAGAGGCCAGGGGGACAAAGAATCTGAGACACAGAACACTGGGTCAGAGGCCAGGGGAACAATGAATCTGAGACACAGGGCACTGGGTCAGAGGCCAGGGAAACAATGAATCTGAGATACAGGGCACTGGGTCTGAGGCCAGGGGAACAATGAATCTGAGACACAGGTCACTGGGTCAGAGGCCAGGGGAACAATGAATATGATATACAGAGCACTGGGTCAGAGGCCAGGGGAACAATGAATATGATATACAGAGCACTGGGTCAGAGGCCAGGGGAACAATGAATCTGAGATACAGGGCACTGGGTCTGAGGCCAGGGGAACAATGAATATGATATACAGAGCACTGGGTCAGAGGCCAGGGGAACAATGAATCTGATATACAGAGCACTGGGTCTGAGGCCAGGGGAACAATGAATCTGATATACAGAGCACTGGGTCAGAGGCCAGGGGAACAATGAATATGAGATACAGAGTACTGGGTCAGAGGCCAGGGGGACAATGAATCTGAGATACAGAGCACTGGCTCAGAGGCCAGGGGAACAATAAATCTGAGGCACTGGGGGACACAGGGAACAAATGACACAGGGCACTGGGTCAGAGGTCAGGGGACAATGAATCTGAGACACAGGGCACTGGGTCAGAGGCCAGGGGAACAATGAATCTGAGACACAGGGCACTGGGTCAGAGGCCAGGGGAACAATGAATCTGAGACACAGGGCACTGGGGCAGAGGCCAGGGGAACAATGAATATGATATATAGAGCACTGGGTCAGAGGCCAGGGGGACAATAAATCTGATATACAGGGCACTGGGTCGGGGCGGGAATGATTGAGATATAGGGTACAGGATCATAGCTAAAAGAGAGAGTGGCCCTGAGACACAGAGCGCACGGTCAGGGATCAGGGTAAAAATGACTGAGACACAGGGCACGGGATCAAAGCTCAGAAAGATGTCGGCTCTAAGAATTTCAGCGTTGAGAAAGAAATCACGAAGAAAATGATAAAGAAAAAGAGCGTACAGAGTCCGAATTTTAAAATAGAGCAGCTCAGAGAAAATATAACCGATTCAAAATGAAGAAAAACGACCCAGAAAAGCAGTGTGTAAAATCATAAGCCGATGAAGCCTGTAAACAGCTGCTCACTCAGAAATGGGGGCTTAAGGGCACGGGATCGGGGGCGGCCCCCCAAAGCCCGAAATAGTATCTTTCCCCCAAAACGACCGACTTTGGCCGTTTTTTAAATCCATGCTTTGCGATTTTTCTCGATTTGGCCCCCAAAACGATGTTTGGCCCCTCCAAAACTTTTCCTGGATCCGCCAATGCTTAAGGGTGATGTAGCAACAAAGAGATAAAATGCCTATCAATTGAATGACAGAATATGTTCTCAACTTAACACATATTTCCAGTTTATGCCGGCACATTTGATGCTTCGGCTGAGAAAACGCTGCGAAGAGGTGACAGTAGATCCACAGGCATCGGAACGAGGCGGGGTGTGGCCTGGCCCCCATGGCTTGTAAAACAGTGAGCTAAACTATGTTAGAGAAATTCCAGTACGTTTTGCTGTTAGTTAGAAACGGAGCCTCAAACGATCCTTTGCTCAAATTCAGTGGTTCTGGTTTCAGAAAGTGTATCTTTGTTATAGAACATCCAAAATCCATTAAGCCCCCTTTTTCGTCACACTGATATCGCGTGGTGTAGATCTTCATCATCTTCAGGCTCATTGTACTTCATCGGAACATGGTCAGTAAACCCAGCCGAGCAATATTTACACGGCTGCTAGGGCATTGACCCACTACCCTCGTCGGTGGCAAACCTCACAAAGGGCTCCCTTGGTCGTAGAAAGGAAACAGAACATATTGCACACCAAGCGGAAAATTCATTTTTCCGAGTCAATCATAGCAGGAACTCAAGCGGTCCATTTATCAGATGCATATAAATGGAACTGAGGAACCATTTCTATCGTGCGTGGTCGATGTTGTGCTGGGCGCGGCTCTGCCCGCCGCTGATCTGGCCCGTTTCGTCACGCACCGCGGCCTGTGCCAAACCCGACAACGCCGGGCGACGGCGTCTCATCGCAGCCGCAAGTCCTACCGCCGTGCGGGGGTCAGGGAGGCTGCGCATGTGACGTCATACCTCCACCCAGGTGTGACGTCACACCTCGCCCGGCCAGTCCAAGATAGGTGGGATTGTAATGAAGGCGACGCTGCGACAGGAGACTGAAAGATTTACGTTGAGTTGAGTTGATGAGCTGTTTGTTAGCTTGGTGTCGTCCTGTCATGTGGTGTTTATAGTTTCCTGTAGGTAAGGATCAGTGGATTGACGTGCCAGCTTGGTTCATGGCAGCGCAGTGGCCAGCTTTTCTCTTTTATATTATCATCTTACACTCAGTTTATGTATCAAATTTGTCACGCCTCGATGCCTCGTCTATTTTATGGCATGTATGATTACGGATTTCGTCGCATTACCTAGCTCTGCTCGCATACTTCCTGGTTCTGTCGTGTACTGCAGATTGCAAACACATCATTAGACATTCATGGCCTTATTGTGTCAGTCAAAGTGATCGGACCCAGAGGCGAGACGGTCATCTACACACATACATGCATATCTTAGTCTGGCCTCGAAGTACACAGACCTACTTTAGAGTTCGCAACAGGGGCACTTGATATGGGATCAGAAACCTCGCCTGTCACGCAAACGATTCACATTTTGAGTTCACTCCGAAATATTGAAGACTGGGTTTTTTATCTGAGACATTCGTTAGCCTAGTGCCGTGCGTTGTCCGATTGCTCATGTGGGGTCGCTCTGCCACAAACACGATGATCAGACAGCAATTTTCTTCTGAACTTCCACGTCCGTTTTGAGCTTGATTGCCCTTTCGCTACATTCAATTATGCAGCAAGTCTCGGGGTGGATTTTAGTTTCCTGTCTCTCCAAGTTTGGATCGTGGGACCAGTCGCGTGCTTCTCGTTCTCTCAAAATAGCTCTGGAAAATTGAACAGCTCGCTGCGACCTTCGCAGTGAAGTGGCGTGTTTGCGCTGCCGAGCTGAATGCAGGATGTTACCAATCGCTGTTCATATCCGATCGGCCTTCTGACTCCGCCTGGGTGGCCCGTGTGCAGGGTCAGCGTTAACGACTGACTCGGATGACTGCATCCATCAATGAAGGGAATAATAAAGCAAAGTCTCTTCGAGTAATGGATAAGTAAAGAAATTTCAAATTTTGAAGAATAAAAAAATTATAATGAGGGAACCATGAGCATGAGTGTAAGGAGAGCAGTGAACAGATAGGGTGCAACAGTGGTTTATTTCACTTAGACTATTTCAATACAGATTGACAAGTTTAGCAAATCACTTATTATTTTTTATCTATATATAGGGTCCCACTTTACTATATACCCTAAGCATAATAGTTGGGGCTTAACCACGCACTGACTGCCAAGGTCATACGGCGTCGCCGACTCTACTATGTTGGGAGGGTTTTTGAGGATTGTTCTGTGCTTATTCAGAGAACCCGTTGAGGCTTGAAACCGGGACCTCTGGCTCACGAGGCAGGTGTTCCACCTACAGATACCATAATCAAATGATAATACATTGTATGTACCTTAAGGTTATTTTACCTAAAATCAATCTTATTTTGTAGGTAATTGAGCGGCGCATTGTACTAAGGCACTTCCACATATTTCTGATGTATTCCCAATTATTATCCGATCTGGGAAAAGTTTAATTGAAAATATTTAAGGAAAACATTCTAACAGGACTGGCTAGATGGTGCCTGATCCATCACATTTCATCCGTATATATTCTAGCTTCAGACGAATAGAAAAACACTTGAGAGTTTTGCAACTAGTAGTCATGGAAGATAAAAATAACTCAAATCCGATGAGTTTTTTCTTCTATAGTGGAAATTGTCATGCCAGTAGGTGGTTCAAGATTGATAAGCCCAGTTACTTGTTTACAGGTTGATTTAGGTATGGAAGGGACGCCGACCCCTGGCCCCCAGAGTTACGACACCTCAGAAGCACGTGACGTGCTACATATGTGTGTGAGCTGTGAGAGGGAGAGCTAAGGAAGTGGTGGGCTCGGACCATGGATGCCATGGATAACATGTTTCGCTAAAGGAACAGCTGCTCACTCAATACACCTTATTTTCATCGATGAATTCAAAGGTCCAGATCCCTTGATGAAGCGAGAGCTCTCCTCAAGTGGAGGCATTTCCACGTAAAATAATCTCAAGCAGTGCTGCATTTGGGCCATGGATGCTGCCATGGAGACTGGGTGTTTGGATTGTCCTTGTTAGACCGTGCAGGTGGACCGACGCCGACCAGCACCGGCGCCGCTCCCAGCAGACGCCAATCCTGCCAGATGAACAATGCAGGGGATTCGCCACTCTCTCTCTAAAGATCGATAGCTGTTTTGTCCCACAACAACTTACACCTTTTCGGAGAGATCAGCGGCTAGCTCTTCAGATGTTTCTGGAGCACACACTCACACACACAATATCGCAACCCTCCAAGCCGTGTCGATTGCCGCCTTGCTCAAAGGTCAGTTGTGATTGCGCGAGCTATCGTGAACCCATGACCCGGGACGCGTGCTTAACAGGTATGCATGAACTCAGGTGATCGACTTTGGAGCACAAATACATGTGCAATCATTTCTACAAAATCAGCGTAGAGGTCCAAGTTCAAAATTCAAAGTTTACACTGCACTTGCGCATTAGCCCTCGTCTCACCGGGGGCCATAGATGATTTTTCCGAATAAGTTTTTCCTACGGTTTTTTCGAATAACAAAGAAAAAAACGACGCGGCGCAGCACCGCGGTTGAGGGCTGTGCCTCTCACCCCATCATTTTCCCACCATCCCTGATTTTTTTTCACCGGGCCACACTAGGTCAGGTCACCAGGTGACATCAAACAAGGTCACCTCACTTAAATTTTTTAGCTCTAGCATAGCTTCATTTCTAGACCAATCGATTTAATATGTTTGCCTAAATATGCAGACACAAAAGCCGAATCCATATTTTTCAAGTTGGTTCTTACGATATCCATGCTTAGCAGGAGCATCATTTTCCTTACCCTTTTCCTTGCCGATTTGTTACTGGGATGGGGGATACGAACTTCGACCTAGCGACGGGTGGGGTGGGGGGGGGGTGGGAGGCGATGTCCTAGCTGATGGAGGCGATGTAGGATGAACCACTTCATTGGGTTATAAACTGCATTAAAAAGAGCGTAGAAGCTGCTGATCCAAACAAAACATACAACGTGCAAATTCAAAGATGTGAAACACTTCCAGGGACAGATGCAAGGGGTAGGGGTTCGAAGGGGTGGTTGCCCTTCGCCTTAGGTATGTATATACATACATATGACACATACATATGATACATACATATGATACATACATATGATACATACATATGAGGAGTTGCGCCCATGTGAACGCTCAATGTCAAGTTCGGGCTCCAAAGGCACCCTGGATGTCCTTTAAATGTGGCAATTATTTGGTACATGCGCCCTAGAATTTACATTCAGGAGGTGTTTCTGGCCGAGACACCCTGTTTTCCGGTGTTTTTCGTCCTTTTCTGTCCGTCCACTCCCAGCTGAAGACTATCGTTTGACTGTTGGACCAGTCCTCTCCAGACAGCGGTGCCCCTTTCACCAAATCTGCTCCAATACCTCCCGCTTAGAGTTTTTGAATACCCAACCCATCAAAATTCCAGGAAATTTCGTCAGAAGGGCACCCCTTGGAATGTATGTACAAAACGCGCCATCCGGATGGTACAGCGCAATGAGGTTTCGCCCCTCCCCTCCGGTGCCTGATATCCTCGATCCATCGCTGCAGACTGCCGCCTCTGAAGAGAGGCCGAAATTGAAGCTGTTGAAGGTGATCTGAAAAAGGTTGTTTCTGACTCCGGCTCCTGGTTTTTTTCGAAAACAACTCTAAGCAGCCTTCCATGAAACTCTAACGTTTATATATAAAAAACATTCAGGGGGAATTTAGCACTATGCATACCCATAGTCATTTAGGAAGCACCGACGCAGTTTTTTTCGTTGGGAACCATAACCTTGGACATGATGGCACCTTGTTCGTGTTATCACACTGATAAGGCTGGTTAGAGGGACAGCCTTGATTATGAGTGAGTTGGTTCGTAAACAGCTTCACTGAACGCGATGATAGCGGAACTCAAGTGGGCAAGATGGAGTGTTTTCAATACTACTGAACCCATTAGTCATGAAAAGGTTTTTTGGTCAAGCTGTTCAAGTAACACTCAGCGTGATAAGGAGACAAGGGGAGGCAATACTTCAGCAGCGGTAAAGCGGAAACGCACATTCCTGACGACGTTTTTCAACAAATGTTAGAATGACTCTCGTATTTCCCAACACAATTATTACACTACCAGGTCCTTTACCATGTATATTCCACCTAAGCGGTGAAATATATCCAAGCCACTCCAGAGCGTAGATTCTACGGCTGGTAACACCTGTGCAAACCATTAGAAATGTCCCATATAAGTCACAGTGAACCCATCACTCAGGACCAGTAACAATGTAACTGGATTCTCTCCGGAGAAGTCACCGTGAGCCCAGACTCACGCTGAACCGGTTCCCATGTATTTATTCTGAATCCTTGCAGTTAGTCACCGTGAACCTGGGGGTCCCTCCACACAAATAACAGTGAGCCCAGAATCCCTCCAGACCAGTTAGACTGTGCCCAGAATCCGACCAAGGGATGGATCCAGGGGGCGGTCGCGCCCCACTCAACGCTTCGAGTGGTCGCCCCAACCGGAGAAATGAAAAAAGCTAGTGTCCCTGCGCCAAAGGCGCTGAAATGTGTTTTATTTTCAACCTACGACCATGTATTTAGTTTCTAACCCTATGAGAGCATCAGGATTTCCGTAAATTCTGGTGTGGTAACCTCTAATCCCGATTCAAACATCTATTTTTATTTGAACACTCTCAATACAAATGTTCACTACGCTGGCAGTGTAGTGAACATTTGTCACGAATTTTGCTGAAACCGTTTCATTTTTATTAACACGCGCATTGACGGGGGCGGGTACCCGGCCCCCTCGGGTTTTTCGAAGATAGCAGAAAAACGGCGGCGCGAAGCGCCGCCGCACTTGGCATACCATTTCCCTCATCATTTTTACAACTTCTGTGAAAATTTTAAGGTTAGGTCATCTCAGGTCAGGTCACTAGTACAGGTCAAGTGACCCGACCTCAAAAAAAGTTTAAGATAGCATAAGTTGGAGCAGGATGAACTTATCCGATTAAAACTCATATCACATAATGGCCCCACCGAGTACTCTAAAATACGTTCCGGTATTTTTTATATCGATGACCTACGATCAGGTACGAGGCATGACCTCTCCATTGGAAATACATGGTAAAAATGGTTTTTACGGAATAACTCAGTAACGGATGGTGATAGAGCATTTATTTTAGCTGCATTAGACTCGCCTGGGCTTTGCGGTTCTAATGATATGCATTTTATATAATTTAACCCAGACCTGACCTCAGGTCAGGTAAAATCCTTGATTTGACCTAGCAAGGTCAAATTATATATCATTCGATTCGGCTTGCTGAGAGGATTCATATAGTTCAAGTCGTTTTCCTCTATCTTTACTTGTTCAGATGTAATGGCCGAAAAAAACTGAATTTACATGTTATCCCTATGACAGCATGTTTTGACCTCTCGTGACCTTAAATGTGACCTGACAAAAAATGGTTCAAATATTTTCGATGGAGAAGTGGATGGGCAGCCCAACGCCGTTTACCGTTTTTCGCTACCTACCGTGGTTCTCGAGATCTTAGGGGGGCGGGTACCGCCCCCCCCGTCAATGCGAAAGTGGCTCAGTCCCCCGTCAATGCACGTGTTAATGCTGTATCCACGGTACTGCCACAGTCTTATCCATTCTTCCCCGGTCCGTATATCCGCCCCACCACCTGGCTGGTACTTCTACCAAAACACTGATGCAGCCCCTTACCTAGTTGATAACTTATCCATCCAGTACATTGTTTCCGTCCCGGGGCACCAGCGCAGCTTTGATATCTTCAAGTGCTGTGCAGAATTACTGGTGTCGGCTTTAGCTTACCAACACTACCCACAGATCATCTGAGCCGCCCCTGGTTTCTGATGCTGCCCCAGGATAAGCAAGACCGCTGGTGCTGCCACAGACCAACAAAGCTGGTTCCAGTTCAATAATGTCGGTTCCAATTCTGATCAGCATTGCACTCTGGTTCGTTAGTGGTGCCCCTGCTTGTAAAAGCCGCACTCTACGCAAGCAGGAGCTCCCCTGATTGGCAGTGCTGTTTCCAGACCATCGTTGCCGCCCATGGATCATTAACAACGTCCCAGATAAATGCCGCCCTTGGGTTTCTTCAGATACCTTTCCCTATACGCGTCGAAGTATGGAAGGGAGGGGCAGGGTGGCCCGGCCCCTAATTTTCCTCCAAATATTTCCTGATTTCAGCCAAATTTTTAAGGAATCGGAAAATTTACAACTAACCGATGTCGGAGGTAACCACGAGTCAACATACATGGATCTGATAAGATTTTGGTTCTAGAAGGGGAAGTTTCCGTTCAACAGTAGGATGGAGATCGACTGGCCCTTCCCTTTTTACCGGTGGCAACGCTTATGCCTTTTCCCGCGACGCCATTTGTGCAGCCCTAGGATCATCAACATTGCACCTGAAGTATAAATACAGCACGATATAGCTAGTCTCACCCCCAAATCCTTACCACCGTTTCCCAGAGGAGTCGCCCTTGGGATCTGATGCCGTCCTTGATTCAACGTGCTTTTCCAAAACCATCAATATTCGCAAGCGCAATAGAGCTGTCCCTCGACCATAAGTGTCGTCCAAGATCATTGGCCCCGGCTCCAGTCTACAAATCTCGCCCCCTGATAACCAGGGCCACTCGCTCAGTACTCAATTGTACCCAGTTCAGGTAAAACAAGTCTTCTCGTCCACCATGCGGAGGAGCTACTCCTTGGGCGGCGCCTTGAGTCGGTACAGACCCGGTGTGTCCAGAAAGGTGTCGATGGGCCCACGTCTGGACGTCAGGCGTGCCATCGTGACTTCCAACCACCGCACAGCCCAGCGGTGCCGCAGCAGCTCTGATATCTGCGCGACACACCACCCGCAATGTGTCTTACTTTTCCGAAAGCCTAAAGTGCTCAAATCATTCGCCAGAATATATTTAGCTCAGTCGGGGTAAGATGAAACGAGGTAATGAATTGGTATAGTTAGGTAAGGTGTGGGCAGGGGCGTGAATTTTTGAAAATAATTAGTGGCGCCCCAACTTGAAACAGTTTCAAAGACTAGCATAATTTTAAAAGGGATTGCTTAATATAAATTATTAAGGCTTCTCAAAGGAATGTAGAAAAATGTATAAATACTGATGAATGATATGATAAATGATAAATCCCGCTGAAATGTATAAAGCTGATTAAAAATCCTGAAGTAAAAAAACACAAAAATCCAAAGCATATCTTACCACTTATTCCGCGTGCCCAGGAAATCAACACCCCTGGGTATGGATGGAAAAAACCAAAGCAATTGTTTACCGCTGTTCTGTCAATCCTACTTTCAACTCCTTATACGATAAATGCCTCTGAAAAAGCGTAGCTCAACACTCTTGGCACCTCCTTGAGACCATTTTTTACTCTTGGCACCACCTTAAGGTGTACCATTTTACCTCGAAAATTCCCCTTCCCATGGCATTCCCCCTACGTCCGGAAAAATCCTGGATCCGCTTTATATTCATCTGACTCAGTTAGAGCATACACGATGCGATTGGGCTTTTTCATCGTGAAATTCTGAAGATAGTTAAAAGAAAGAAAACTCTGAAAGAAACGAGAAAAAAGAAAACGTAAAAAATCAGAAGCAAAAGCGATTGATTGCGAGAAACCGCCTCTTTTCACTGAGAAAGAAAATCATTTTGAATAGCTGGGGTGCCAAGCTGATTGGCTTGCAATGTCCAGCCTTTTCAGTAGTTCAGCAATAACCTAGATATGCTAGCCGGTGACCCGTTGGCTCTCGACAGCCCCCGATAACACGCAGCTAACTTTCTGCCGACCTGCCGGCGAAACTTACCTCGTCTCTCATCCGTCAGTTCTACACTCGCCCGTCTGCTGACCACGCCAACCCCGCCTCCCGTTAGTATCCCGGTGACACTCACCCCGCCTCCCGCCAGTCTCCTGATGACACCTCTCCCGTCGCTGGTCTGACGGCGACACTCGTCCGATCTCTGGCCAGTTCACCGATGACAATCATTCCATCCTCCGCTGACTTTCCCGTGACGCTCACCTTCTCTCGCAGGCTTTTCCTGACTCTTACAAGGGATGAGTGAGTGAGAATGGGATAAAATTCCTGCCTCCGGGGCCGAAGACTACATCGGGCCGCCTTCGGAATTATAGCAATCGGATAAAAAACTCACAATCCCAACCGGATGGAGTTTGCGACACCGCATAAACTTTGCAGTTAGTCAGGGGTGGTCCCGGAGGGGTTCAATCCGGGCATACCTCTTCAAAATTAAACACTGTGCTTTCACGACTTTTCCCTAGTCCCCTCTCCAAATGTCTGGTTAAAATCCATCCCTGCAGATGGTGCATCATTAAAACCCAGGAGGAAATCCTATCGCTCGCCTTCTCTCCCCTGGGTTTCAAGCAGTGCTGGATTCAGGGCAACATTTGTGGGGAGGGGGCTATCGGGCTCCAGCTTTCCCTGTCATTGCGTCAGAACAGCCTACGGCTATACATTAACTACAGACACTCTGACATGGGGGGTGGGGGGCAGTGGTGGATCCAGGGGGAAAGGTAATTGCCCACCCCCCAAACGGAAAAGCTCGGGGCAAAACTATGTTTTTGCCCCCCCAATGCGATCGACCTCCTTTTTCCCCGACTTCTTTTTAGCTTGTAAGCAAGATTTTGGTGCTTCAACTCTCAACTTCAAACAGAATTAGTGAAGTTCAGTGTAAATATTGGGGCTTGGATAGGAAAAAAGTATCTTGAGCCCTTTTTTTGCTTTTCGCTTCCAGTTCCCAAAATCCTACCGAAAAGGCATATTGGAGCGCAACTTTTCACTGCGTGACGTTTTTTTCGACTTTGGTTTGCCCCTCCCAAACCAACCGGCTAGATCCGCCACTGGTGGGGGCTAAGCCCCCAGGGTCCCCTAGAACCCGCCACTGCTTTCAAGTGACTCTCGCCTCTTACTAATACTTACCTTCCTCTTAATCGCCTCTAACTTATATCCTACCATTATGGATAGAGTCTCACCTCGACTCTCAGTGGCTCTCTGACTCTGACCTCGTCTCTCGCTAGTCTACCGATTACTCTCGCCCCGTACCTCGTTGGCGTGCCAGCGAATCTCACCTCGTCTCTCAGTAACTTTCTGGTGACACTCGGCTCGTCTCTCGCTGGCTTTGAAGTGCCTCTCACCCCGTCTCTCAGCAGGATTGTTAGTGACTCACCTCGTCTCTCGCTGGCCACGGAGCGACGCCGCTCTCCAATGGTGAACCGGGGTCGGGACTCTTCCTCCTCAGGCCGCGGTGCCATTTGAACACCGCCCGAGTGTGACCTGCGGATGAACCGGATCGTAACTGGCGCTGGTGGGAACACTGGAAATGGAACTGGCACATCTGATGGCTTTTTTCGCAAACAAGCTTGGCACAATGTTTGTTTCCCAGCCGTTCCCAATGCTGTCGTCTAACGGAGAAGGACGGATGTCACAGTCAGAATATTTTACGGGAGAGCGCTTTTTCCGTTTTGCTTAACATCAGCGGGCCCCTTGGACAGATGAGAAAAAGTACATATAACCAAAAAAATTCAGTCAATTCTGCAAAATAATTTCATAAGTAGATGCAGCTTGTCTTTCTGCATCCAATGGTACCAAAATAAAATAATAAGACAACGAAAAAAGTGTGATTTGCGTTTTTCTTCCGTGCGACGGCAGAATAGTTCTCACTTCAGCCCTGCAGATTTTCCACCCCTGGAGACTTGTGCCCTTCTTGTCCCTAATAACTGAAGATATGCTCCCGGTAGACAAGGGCTATTATGGCTTTTGCCGAAGACCACGCGCTCCCTCCCTCCCTCTTGGGTAGATTCGTTGTGCAATGGAGGGAACACCAGTGTTCGTTACAGAAAACAGGAGTGCACTTTCGACGATTGTGATGTATGTATCTTTTTCAGCCCTCACATTGGAATTTTCTTTGCTCTTTGGTTCCCAATACGAGTTCTAAAAAGGTCTGGTGTATCTAGTAGCATTTATTGAGACATGTGGGTGCTGCGTAACCAGAGACATTATTTCCCCCTTAAAATGGGGATGGGTAACCAAAAAGAAAAACAACCTTTATTGATGTTGGCGAAAACACCACGTAGGTGGGAAGAACAAAACATTGTGCGGTAACTAAATACATGGAGCTTTGGGCGAAAAAAAACTGGCCAGTAGTGACTTCTTGGCATGTTTCACAGTGTTATATCAGTTTAAAAGCCATGATAAAAGCGGAACATTCCGTTGGAGGAGTCGCGGTGTCCCAGCGGCACGCCTGGCCTCCGGAGGAGCTGTAGGGCCGTGCGGCGTCGCGTCGCCAGGGGGTTCCGG
This sequence comes from Lepas anatifera, assembly GCA_034440635.1. NCBI lineage: Eukaryota > Metazoa > Arthropoda > Thecostraca > Lepadidae > Lepas > Lepas anatifera. The sequence goes on along the minus strand of JAOTON010001028.1, from coordinate 572,733 downwards.
CTGCCCAGCTCGGCCGGTCGCCCCACCTGGTCAATACGGTAATCCCTCGTCCGATTGGCCTATCTGCTCATTTGGCGAGCCTGTCAGTCCCACAAAGCCGATCATCGGATATTTACTTCCATACGGCGTTCCCTGGTAAGAGCATTGCATAGTGCAGTACACTGAGCACTAGAGCTGAAGAGCGCGGGTATGACGCTTTGAAGCCAGCTTGAAGCATAACTTGGATGCCCTTCACGTTCGACGGTTGACTAAGTTGGGTATCCGCTTACTCGACGGATTCCTTCGACGATATCAAGCAGAGCTCCTTTTGCGCTTTTTTAGACCGCCAATATGCACAGGTCTATCAATGTCTTTTCAATACATGAAACGCCCGATCTCCGACTTCTTATGGTTGCGGGTGGCTGAAAATTTGGCCGATCTTCTCCCGCAGTCCCTTCCCGTCTCTTCAGGATCTTGGGAGAGAGAGAGGAGGAGGAGGCCGCGTTAGTCTTGAAAAATAATTGCAGTGATAGGCTACAGACCTATTTTGACACAATAATATGCTGAAAAATACGCATTTTGATGCGGTGCATATAAAAATATGGCCATATTGGGTATTGGACCAATCGAGTGACAGCTTTTCCTCTCCAGCGCAAAAGCACATGCAGTGGGTCTAAGAACGATAATAAGAATGCTCCTCTACTAATTAATAATTGTGTAACATGACACGTGATGGAACGCGCCGGGCTTCGACCTAGACTTCTTATTTGGGAAACGACTCTGGTAAAATGTTTAATTCTTTAGGCTTGTCCAAGTTCATAAGTCTACCCAGGGTATAATACAAAATCAGAGTTTTCCGCTTCAACGCGCACCTTAAGGTCATTACACAGCCTAGTGGCTCAGAAAAAGGAGTATCTCCAAAGCTCCAAAGTACAATGCTGCTGCTGATAATGATGTGGAGGTGGGGCTCAGCCTTTTTGCTGCAGTCGTCTCACTTTCTACTAGTAGAGTCGAAGAGCGATATTTTGTCATTAGTGGACTCGAACGTCAGCCAAATGAGCTAACAAGTATCTCGTTTGCCCAAGGTGATTCGTTTGCCCTCACGCTTAGTAGGTTTTTGGGACTTTGACAGACAGCGTCAGATTCCAATTAACTCTCGCTTTTGTCCGAGCTGTTTAAATTATATTGCGTTCACATTCCCCGGAGTGTTTTCCATTTCCCTCCATATGTACTTTAAAGGAGTCATCTCTTATATTTTATTATCTACATGACTTATTGTATTTCTCTTCATAGCTGAAAGCCAAGATATCTACTCCATACTCCAACGTCACTTCCTGTGCCCTACCGAAAGTTTGCAGGGTTGGCTATTAGCTGAGCCGCCCCTGCCAGTTCCCTCTCTTCCTCTCGGTCGCCAGCAGGCGCATCAGGATGTTTCCTGCGGTGGCTTACCCGACCTCTGCTCTGGGGCACGCACTTAACTCGGGTGTCGTCGTGTCTCACTCGCATGTTACGCCACTTAGGCAATCCATGGTCTCCACAAGTCATGCTTACACGCTTTATAAGTCAACTTTGATGTAATAATGCAACTCTATGCTTTTGATGTAATGAATTCATAACCGGTGATGTGACAAGGCATCAAGTATAAGCTTCGCCATGGGTGCATCTTATACAAACTCTTGAGTGTGGGGAGGGGGCGCTATATGACGGAAACGGCGCTATATGACCACGAATGCTGGCGCTCCCCTAAGCCCAAATAATCGATCAATCGAAACTGAAAATGGTAACGTTTGGTCACTTTGAGCAGGTGGGGGGAGGTATAATGCCTAACTGGACCCCTGGATCTGCCCCTGAGTCTGTCATGCCTCCCCTATATCTAATTTTTCTTTCTCAGATAAGCATAGGGAGCTTTCTTTTCTGGAGCTCCCATTACAGAATTCAAACAGAGAGAAGCTCATCTCCCGAAAACATTGTTCTTTACGGCAATGACCTTACGCTTGTTACCTTCGGTGAAAACCGTTCTTTCTAAACAATACGGGAGTCGAATTTTAGACATATCTAAGTTGCAGTCGCGCATCGTTGCCGCAGAAAAGTTAAGCCTGCTGGTACAACTCCTCGCCACTCTGCATCTGCTGCCATGCCAGAGCCTATAGGCTCAATAGAGTCTGAGCAGCGATAAAGCGTCCAACAAGCTGTTCGACGACCGCATGGCAACAGTGTTCACGGGGTATCTGATCTCAATACACCCAATTCTGCACCCTAATCGATTAAACAGTAAAGCTATTTGGCACAAGTCGATGGAGTCGGCGTGCAAACCATAAATACCTACGTAGCGCCAGTAGGAAGCTAGTAAATGTTTCTCCTCCGAAATTAAGCCTGACTTTGATTGCTTCCGAGGCATCTGACAATTACAAAAGTGGTTCTCGAAAACGTTCTGAGCCTGATTCTGGGTTAGTGCTGAACACTAACGCGCCGTTTTTTTATTCCAATTCGGTTTTCCACACATGACAGCCGAACCACAAGGCTGGTACGTTCCATGAGACTGTCCGTTATACGTATTATTGAGGTAAGACACACTCTGAGATAAAGAGCACATTTTAGTGTTACGGGACCTAACATTTGAAGGTCTCCAAAACACCTCGAAAGAAAGGTGATACCTATTTATGGTAATCCTTAATACATATTCCAGGACAAATCGTCCAGACGGGCCTGAGGACCACCGAGTGAAAAAATGAAAAATTTGAAAATAAGACTTTTAAACAAATTCTTAATGTAAAGACAAGGTCACAAGGTCAAGAGGTTAAAACCTGACCTGAGGTCAAAGTTCTTATGTTTCTTAGAAAGCCAGTTGTATCTTCTATCCATTGGCATCAATTTTAATCAATTTCGATCATTCACTTTAAGATACAAAATTATTTCTGTTTCAGTGTTTGCATTGACCTCGAAACTTTCATGACCTCTATTTGATGACCTCTTCAACCTTAGGGCCTGAAAATGGACCCACATTTTTATTTTGTATAGGGGACCTTGGGTACCAAATTTGGTGGCAATCTGAGTGGTCATGGTTAATTTTGGTGCCTACCTGGATTATTTGTCCTGGAATGACCCAGTTAGGCGAATTCATGCAAAATTTAGCATTCATCCCGTCACATGTCCCAGGACATTTAAATCCCTCACTGGAGTGGGGGGAGGGAGAGGGGGAATGTTTGACACCTCTCTCGAGATTTCGATGAGATTTCGACACCTCTCGGGGATCGATGAGCTCCCCAGAATCACCCCATGGTCACGCTAAACCCCTTGGTTACCTCCCTTAGCGTTCGCCACTGCCTCCTTACTTACTCAAGAACTGACTCCTAATTTGCCTTAAGTTCTGCCAAAAGCGTTACCCAAGTCTGGATGTTTCCAGCGTGTGCCTATCTGATATCCAAATTGTACAATAGGTTTTCGTATGGTTGAGTAGCGATCCATCAGTCGCCGTTCGTCCTGAAGCTGTTAAAATCCGGTCGCAGAGGTCATGGGAGGTATCTAGCTGCGTTCCCACAGGGCCACCTGGCAGGAAGATTTGACCTCAACAAAATACCTCTTCAGGGAACAAAATCGACCGCAGCTGGAGGTCTGAAGAATATACCTTATTGTGTCCCACCACAACATTCGCCGAGACGTTCAGCACATGTTGTGTCCCTGGCTTTTTGTGCAACTCTTTCTTTCTTTGGCGCCTGGGTAAACGGTGGGTCGGGTAGAGTGGGGTAACGCGCCCACCTGGGTAAGACGCCTACTAGCATCTACAGACTGATGTAGGAACTGGAGCCTACATCTATTATTTTTTCTAGTCGCAATCTTTCTGATCGGGCCCTGAGCGTGTTTGGACGCGCCTAGTCTGCTCCGGTAATTTTGAGCAAACATTTGTTGTTTTTTTGCCCCTCCGGATACAAAAACAAGCTATCCTAAAGTTGCGATTGTACTGTATGCGATTTAGATGCACTCACGGCAATTTGTGAGGCTGAAACAGCTAGTTTTTGCGACATTTTGACAGCAGCTATGCGGCATGGAAACGCCGCAGAATTGAGTAATATTTGTTGCGACGCTGTCGTCGCTACGTGGGTAAGATGCCCATGTGCAGTGCGGGGTAAGACGCCCCAGGCGCCTTACCCCAATATTTGTTAGGCGTTTTACCCCAATGGATAAGTATGTCCTTAGGATAAGTAGGACATGGAGGTATGGCTGCTATCGCTATTACCACCATCACGACCACTACTGGTTGTGATGGCTAAGTACGTTGGGTAAGAAAATAAATCACCGTAACAGAAGACATTGAGTTACAAATATTAGTTCCAATAGCACACAGGAAATTTCTCACGTTTGATCTCATTTGGTCATCTTGAGGGGTGGTCTTAAATAACTGACGGATCCAAAGGAGGCTAAAGGAGCCGTGGCCCATACCAAAACCTAAACAAATATATGTTTCCCCTCATGACCAAATTTTGGCCGTTTTTTGTTAAACAATACTGGGTTTTTTAGATTTCTTCTTCATTTACCCCCCCCCCAGTTGGTTTGGCCCCTACAAAAGTTGCTCCTGGATCCGCCGATGTAATAAATACCGACTTTCATCATGGATCTGCTCGAAGCACTGTTTGCATACAGCGATTCCGAACCATTATAGCCGTTAACTACATTTTCCAGATTATACATACTCATCCTCATCCTACCTTGACATCCTGTGCCAAAATATGGGAAGACTTACTGAAGAAGAACCACTTGCAGGCAGAGTGAGCCGGAGGCGCTTTAAGGTGTTTTGCGCCTCCTAAAATATGCTGGGGCTCTATCTTAAATTGCTTTCGCGTTTTCCGTTAATAGGTAAAAAACCTACCTGCTTACTTTTGCTGTGTCGGGCTTTAATGCCTCGAATAACTTGCCTACTTTGTCACAACATTATCGCAAAGCCTAATCACAACAATGTTCCCACTTGTTCATGTAACGAGATACAGTATGCGCTGGGTGTTATATGACGGCGTTTTACCCCGGGGCTAGGGCGTTTTGCCCCGCTATCGGGGTAAAACGCCTTTTTACATGGTCTCAAAAAAACAAATTTCGCACACTTCGCATAGTGTTAGAGTCCCAAATTTCTATCCAAGTGTAGACAAAAGATCACAGAACTTAACGAAGAAAACATGAGGCAATTCTATCCACGCAAGATTGGTACAGACCCATTCTCCCTTAACGTATGCGTCTTACCCCACTCTACCCTAAATGTTGCAGAGGTCTACACATCACAGCTGTCGCAAAAATTGCAGATTTCAGCAAGATAATCTAGATTAAGTAAGGTAATGTGAAAGTTATTATTTAGAGTACATTCAATTCTGGTCCGCCATTGAACAAATGAATGAATCAACAAAAAACGTAGCCAATCATTCTCATCCTCGGATGACTCTTGACTCAGCTTATATCAGCTACCTTGAGCAAAAAAGAAGGCTACCAACTAGAATTCTTCCGATGCATACTTCACCTCCGCGAATGTTCTGAAGTGGCAAGACAGTTTTCGAGGTCACAAGCTTCGGGGCTTTACACCGCGTGCAGTATCTGTTGACCAATTCAGCCGCTGACGGCTGATGAGAAGGGCCGAGAGAGCCAATCACTGGTTGAGCGTGCTTGGTCACCAGGTACTATGTTCACTGGACCATAAGACCACAACACTGCGAGCGTCGGAGGCACCTCCGCTCCTGCACCGGACACTGACACGGCCGCGCTGCCGATGCCTCAGCAGCGGTGCGACGAATGCGGCGCAGACACGCGCACCTCTCCAGCTCAGATACGGAGTGGGAAGCGAGCCTGGTGGTAGCACCGAGGACGTAATCCACTTGATCAGCGATACAGCATCAACGTAAACACTTGACGTCCCGTCGCTCTCTGTCTCGGTCGTAAGGTGCTCAGATTGTAACCAGCCTCGTCCAAACGATGACAAGAGGGTGTCATCAGCTGTCGCTGTCCATCGGACTCAGAAAGCCCACCCCCAACGTCGAGAACACAAGGGTGAGATTTTTATCGTGCATGATGCATCGGGTGGTACCATTTTTTCAGCCCTTTTCATCTCTGTATCGTCGCGGGTGGGATCAGGCCTACAAGTATATCCTTCAGAATAATCTAAAAAAGACCCGTTGTTCCGGCTCCCACAATTTGTCTTCTCTGACAGTTGTTTACTCATTAACATTCGCCCGGGCGGGGGTCTTTCTAGACCCCCTCAGGTTTTTTTAAACGTGACCGGAAAACGGTGGCGCGCAGCGCCATCAAACCTCATATTTCCTAAAAATTTTAGCTCAAGTTCATATCACGTCAGGTCACCAGGCCAGGTGAAGCGACCTCACTTCAAAAATGCTTAGGACTGCATAACAAAAAGAGGGTTAATCGATAAAGCTGAAACTTATACCAGATAGTGGGCCCACCAGGAGCTACAACATATGACCGGGATTTTTTATATCAGTGACCTAGGGTCATACACAGAGCACGACCTTCCCATTGCAAATGCATAGGGGAAATCACGAAATGAACTTTTCTCATTAACCATGGATGGAATGAACTTCAAATATCGGTTAGGACGTGCTCTTAGCCCATTTCTGAATTCGATGCCAAAAATTGGCTTTCGACATTTGAAAGGTCACTCAAGGTCAAATAAGTATTTTTCGGAATTTTGCTGCATAAATTTTGAATAAACACAGTTAGAAATTTTATTTTGTCACTAAAGTCTTTGTATGGTCACTGCAAGTCAAATGATATACATCATGACTATACCAGGTCAAGTTGGGTCAAACCGTTAACCCAGGCCAGGTAAAATTTTGAATTTGACCTGGCATAGCAATATTACACATCATTCGATTCGTATTGTCGAGAGAATTGCAATGGTGCATCAACTATGGCTGTATCTTGCTTGGTTGGAAAGTTATTGGCGAAAAAGGAAACGCCCTTATGCATGGCGGCAATGGATATTCCCAAGAACATTCCCGATGTTCATTGACCTGCAGCTCCCTAGGCTTCGACCTGACCCGAAAATCAATGCCACCAGAATGAAAGACAAACTCAAGAGCTTTCTAATGGTATTCGGAAAAAAATGTTTTAGCTATCGTAGTTTCTGAGATAAATGAGATTTTCTTAGTATACCTCATATTAAAAATGTTTACCTATTTTGACCTCTGGTGACCTTGATATTGAACTGGCGAGAAAAAATGACAGAAATATCTTCTATATTATTTTTGAAGAGCTTTTGATTGCTGTTTTGTGTTTTTTCTAGCTCTCTAAGTTTTTGAGATAGTGGGGGTCTCTTTTGACTCTCCACCATAGCAAAGGTGGCTCGTACCTGCCACTGGGGCAAGGGTTAAACCCCTCGCTCAGTTTCAGATGAAATTTTAAGGTATTCACTTCAATCATGTTCCCATTTTTACATTTTGCAAGCGATTCTTACCAAAAAATCTAGTATTTATCAATTTTTTTCAGGGGACGATGATGTATGCTGGGTGTGTTTTTTTAGCTCCGTTTAATCCTAGAATCATCCCGATTTTATTCCGATGCCATTTATAATTGAACCTGAGCCGCATCACTTCCTAACACGGAAAAATTTAATGAGCGCCTGGATACTATTATAATCATGTATATGCATGGCTGGAGATCTCTTCTCGATCCAGGGGGGGTCCTGTGTGGGTTAACGCTGGCACGGCAATTCAAGCCCTATACAAAGCCTATGGGAGACCCAAAATCCAGGGGGGTCCTGACCTTTCAACCCCCCCGGGATTTCCACCCACGCGTACATGTATCCTGAATAGCCATATTTTGATTAAGTATCATTCTCACTCAGCAGCACTGAATTATTGTCACTTCTGAAAATCCCTATTCCAATATTTTACTCTACATTGCGTAGCCGAAAGACTTACCCGGCTCGATTAAAGTATTCTAAGATAACCATCAGCGCCCTCCGACTGTCTTTAAGATGACTCGTAACCCGCGCCCCGGTGGGCCTCCGAGCCACCTTCGCCCTGGTGGGGAGGGGGGTGTTCGAACACCACCACCTCGAACTCGGCTTTTATGCGGGATGGTGAAAAAACGCTAAATCTAGTGGATAGCTCAAACTCATGAATAAACTATATATGTCACTTTTTGACTCAGGCCAATATTGAGCTGATGACAGGTCAAAGAAGGTGGCATTTTGAGTACAGTTTTTGGGCTCTAGAATCTGACAGATTTGAGTTAGAATAATTGTTTAGGCATCATTCGCTTCCTCTCGTCAGGGCAAATCAAAATATGTATAATATGACCATACCAGGTCAAAAAATGACTTGAACTCAGGTCAGGTCAAGGTCACTTTTTGACCTAGCATAGTCAATATGCATATAAATCGACTCGCAATAGCAATCCAAACGCAATGGTATCAAAATAAAGGCTACGTCGTCATTTCATGCAATGTTATTGACCTAAGTCTGGAAACTGTTAAAGAAGCCCCAGATGACCTCTCGGAAGTCATAGGTAAAAAATTGCAACATGGACCTGGCAAGCGGCCCAGGATCCAATATTTAGGCATTCTCAGCTGTATCTACACAAATAAAATAAAACCCAATGTCTGTTTTTCTCATGTATTTTCTATGGAGAGGTCATGCTCCGTACTTGACCTTAGGCCATCGATGTGAGAAATCCCAGAATATATTTTGTACAACTCGGTGAGCCTATTATGTGGTATAAGTTTCAATCCGATAGATTCACCCGTTTCTTACTTATGCCACCTTAACGGCGGGGGCTGAGGCCCTCACGAATATGGGCGTTAGCCCAATGCAATAGAACCGCGTGAATTAGTAATTACGCATGTTTAGTCAGGTCATGGTTGACCTGAGGTAATAGGTCAAGATCGCTTTTTCCAAATATGCATGATTAACAACGTCATAACTATGCCATTAGACTATTAGGCCGTAATAATTATAGCAATTGCCAGTACTTTTGCTAGGAGTAAAGCCTCCCGCCAGTGGTTTGACCGCAGAGGTCAGTGACCTAAATGACGAGGTAGAAGGTCAAGGACCGTATATAAATGAAAGCCAGTGAAAGACAACAATGGTGTTGTTTCAGCTAGCTCAATTAGGCAAAGTTATTGTCAATACGTTTTGACCTACCATGACCGAAAGTCAAAGGGCAAATATGACCCCTGGGATGTGAAAGGGTGTCAAACGTTGTTCGACAGTCGAGTATTTGCATCATTTTGTGGCTTTATATCAGAAATAGCTTTCATGCTTTAATGGGAGGTCGCCCGACGACCTCAGGGCAGAAATGAAAATCCGATATAACAAGGAGGGTCAGAAGTGTAGGAAGTTTAAATCGATCGACTTGAAATGTAGCTTCAGACAAAGGTGAAGTGAGGTGACCTGTTGACCTCGTCGGACTACCTGGTGACCCGGTAAAAATTTAGGATGATGGGAAATGATGAAGTGAGATAGAGTAACGCGGGTCGCCGTCGTTTCTGTTATCCCGAAACTAGGGGGCCTCGATGGCCCCGGGCAGGGTTAAACATTTCTTTGGGGTGAGGTCACTTGACCTGCATTGGTGACCTGACCTGAGATGAACCAACCTTAAAATTTTAGGAAAAGTTGTGGAATTGATGAAGGATAAGGTGTGCTAAGTACGGCGGCGCTTCGCACCACCGTTTTTTTGTCACCGGAAAAACCCGAGGGGATTTAGAAAAAAACACCCCCACCAGGGCGAGGGTTAATGTCTAACTAAAATAGGGGACACATCACACCATGAAGTAACGAGAAAGTTCCGAGTCCACGACTGTGACCTCCGGCAGTCAGTAGCTGGAACAGCTGACGTCGTCTCTAATTCGGCAGACTCCAAGATCATCGGATCAGGCCAAGGCCAGTCCGTGCGGCATGATCGATAATTTAGGGCTCCGCTGAGTCGCCAGCGGGAGCCAGACCCTGCCATGGGCGCCACTGCTAGTTGCTTTGTGTGCGGTCGATACGTGAGTCCACAGGGCTGATGGCGCCAAACAATGAAGGCGTCTTGGATAATAATGCTGTATCATCCTCCAGTAAACCACAATTCGCCGAGAAGCAGGGTGGGCTTTTTGCATGTAGATTCAAAGTAAATAATTGTGTTCCGTCTAAATCTCGCGGAAACATTTGCTACCTTCAGTGTCTACTACTTTCAACAATCTTAAATCTGAATAACATGATAAGTGGAGTATGCGTACAGCGGAAATGAAGGGGTTTCTTCACTCGGTGAAAAGCTCGTTTCGGAGTGCTTTAGAGGTCACCAGCGGGATTAGCAGCTCACAAGGATGAACGGAGTGACCTACCAGCTGTATCAAACTATTTCAGAAACCCATGGGAGAAGTGGCCCTTTCTACAGACTCATCAAAACAGACATGTACCCGGGACCACCAAACAAAGATGAAGAGAGACAACTCTGGTTTAACAATCTAAAGGTACAACACATTTGCCTCTCTTATCGGTGCCAGTTATGAGCTTAGTCAGCACCTCACAAAATGTCTCTGCACCATTCCCAAACCCTCATGCCCATATCATCATCTCTGCAATTCTTGCCAAAAATAAAGAGGTTGCCAACTGTCGCAGACTTCTCTCGTTAGACGTAGAAGCGATGTTCCCGTCCATATCCACGTCCGAGGCCGCTGGTCTCGTTCATGATCTTCTGGTCACCCACCATGACAAACTCTCAGAAGTTAGCCCCCTCGCTCCTACAGTGGTAGCTGATCTCCTCCAACTTTCTATCCACCATACTCCTGCAGTGGTGCAAGATGGTAATCAACCTAGGTGGTTTCGTCGGACTCAACGACTAGCGATGGGCAAAAGTTATTCCCCATAGCAGCCAATCTCTGTATTGGAAAATGGGAGGAAAACATGGAACATTCGGCACTGATTTGTGGTAGCTCTCTTTCTGCAGTGTGCCGGTATGCTGATGGTTGCCTAGTCCTCTTCCAGGGCAGAGACCATCTCTGGATCTCCCACCTCAACAACAGGGATCCCACATCAAAATTAGTGCGAATTTAAAAATGACTGAGAGCTACCTGACTTTGACATCTTAATCCACCCTAACGAAGACGGCTTCCAAACCAAGGTGTTCTGGAAGTCTTGCAGCACAAACCTGGCCCCAGCATACCACTCCTTTACAGAACAACGTAACCTCACATCTACCATTAAATCAGACGTCTCCTCGTTCATCGCTATTGCTCCACTCAGCATGATAAAGCGGGCTGAGCTCACTTTAATCTACAAAAGGTTTTTGAGTCTTCAATACCCACCTTCATTAGTGCACTCCACCATTTTCAAAATCGCCGCTGGGGACGCAATGAGAAATCCCCGACAGTACGTCGGGAAGTCCCGCCACCCCCCCTCACCCATCAGTATATCCATTCCCTTCAGCAGCTCATTTTCTACCAGCTTAAACGAGCAGCCTCCAAAATCGGCATCTAACTAGTCTCAAAACCTCTCTCTGCTCCCTGCTCCCTGCTCTGTAGCCAAATCAAGCATAGTCTACCATACGATCGCCAGAGCCAAGTAGGTAGTCCACCTTATCAAGTGCTCCTGCTCAGCGGGCAATGAGCGGCGCTTCTACATTGGAGAAACCGACTGTGAGCTCAAAACTCGTATTTGGGAACACTAAGACGCCTGGAGCGGCAAATACAGAACCAAAGCAGAGTACTCGGCTTTCATTCAACATCGCGGCTGCCAGCCAGAATTCGGCAAAGTCAGGATACTGGCATAGGAAGCTCGCTGGATGCATCGTCTGCTACTGGAGCCAGCGTTCATAAAATCCTTCTGCAGCCCGAATGCTGCTATAACATCCCCCAGCGACGCCCGTATTAACCTGAACTCCATTAGCAGATTCTCTGAAAGATGGCTTTATCTAATCCGCACATCCCGCAATCCCTGAACTTTTCCTTTTCTTCACTCTACATTGTATATTGTGTGTACTTAATCCCAGCCCCTGCCTCATCTTCAATTACAGAGCGAGTGCCCTGCTGCCATGTCGTGTTGTGTTTGCGTTCGTCTTGCTGTTTGCTTGCGTACTTGTGTGTACGTATATGCTTGCGTGCTTGTGTGTACTACATTTTGTCTTGCTCTTCTTCTTAACCCCTTACACTATTCATGCTACCTTTATATCCGTATTTTCATGATATATTCATAGTATATGTCTCTCAAATGTGTGTTTTTCTCTTCCATTTTGGTAACATATTTCTCGATATTGCCTAAGGTGTCTTCTTTGTTATTTTCCTCCGATGAATTACGTGTTCTACAAATCAGAATCGTTGTTTGAACACCTCACGATTTGTGCCGTTAAAGTTCAAATGTTTAAGTCCTCTTCTATTTACCATTCCAACAACATTATCGCTGACGAAGGTTTACAAAATAAACCGAAAGTGCTCCAAAACGAAGTTTTCACCGAGTGAAGAAAACCTTTCATTTTCACTGTTCAACACGCTTTGTTGTCGTCCCATGCTTTGCTCTCACACACTGCATCGAACAAGAAAATAATCATCCCAATCATGTGTTGACAAAAAGAGAGGTCGGAAAAAAGTGTCGGAGTGTCACCAATGGAATTTCAAACCAAACTTGTGTAACCAAGAATATCTAGCTTTGGGCACGAAAAGGGATTATCTGCCAGACCCTCTGAGTTCTTTTGATTCTAAACAGTGTAATCGCAGCCTGCACGTCGGCTTCTCACGCTGATGGCGCACAATCTTGCCTATTTTGTCATCGACTTGATCTACTTTTGTCACCAACATTGTTCACGAGTTGGCAGATTTTTCGAACTCTGGACAGAAAGCTGGCAATCTACATATATTCCGATAGCAGAATGAGAAATGCAATAGCTAGGTACTGGGGTTAAGTCCTGCCTCGAGTTATCAGATTGAATGCTGAGCGTATTCAGCATCGGTACATTTCCTAAGGAGACACATGACGATGTGACGACGGCAGGCAGCACATTCTGAAAGTGAACTGGTCTCACGGGGCCACTCATTGGTACGGCGGGATACAACATCTGTTTGACGAGCGGGTAATTACAACTGCTCTTTCAGACTGGAATCACAGGTTTTCCATTCTCCGCCAGCCGGAACTGTTGGCCGGAGTGTTCCTGTTGCCCACGTAGATATCTCTGTGAGATATTGGGTGAAAAGGCACAAGTTTTGATTGTAGTGATCCGCAACGTTATCAACTCTTTTACAACGTAGTTTTGTTTGATAACATGTTTTGTTCGTAATTTTTCACACTTGCATGTTTCTTCGGACACGAACTAATGTTAATTCTACAATATCATTAACCCGCGCCCCGGTGGGCCTCCGAGCCACCTTCGCCCTGGTTGGGGGAGTGGTGGTGTTTGAACACCTCCTCTCGAACTCGGTCCCTATGCGTGATAGCGAAATAACGCTAAATCTGGTGGATAGCTCATACAAATTCATGAAGAAACTACATCAGTCACTTTTTGACTCAGGTCAATATTGAGGTCATGACAGGTCAAAGAAGGTTGCATGTTAGGGTAGTGTTTTTTGGGCTCTAGCATCTGACAGAGTTGAGTTAGGACCATTTTTGAGGCACCATTCGCTTCCTCTTGTCACAGAGAATCAAATGATGTATAATATGACTATACTAGGTCAAAACACAAAAATGGCATGACCTCAGGACAGGTCAATGTAGCTTTCCGATCTAACATGGTTAATATGCATATCAATCGACTGGCAATAGCAATCCAAACGTAATGGTATCAAAATAAAAGTTGTATCATCATTTCCTACAAATTTATTGACCCACGTCTGAAAACTGCTTAAGTAGCCCCAGATGACTTCTCAGAGGTCACAGGTTAAAATTGCAACACGAACCTGGAAACGGGCCAGGATACTACGTTTTGGAGAATACAAAAGTATTCTCAGCTGTATCTACACAACTATAGCCCAATTCCTGTTTTCCCCATGTATTTCCAATAGAGAGGTCATGATCCGTACCTGACCTTAGGTTATCGATATGAAAAATCCCGGAATGTTTTTTGTATCACTCGGTGGGGCCATCATGAAGCATAAGTTTCAATTCGATAGGTTCACCAATTTCTTAATTGTGTCTCCTTAAAAATTGGAGGTGAGGTCACTTGACCTGCACTGATGACCTGGACTGAGATAACCCAACCTTAAAATTTTAGGGAAAGTTGTAGAATTGATCAAGGATAAGGTGTGTCAAATACAACGACGCTTCATGCCGCCGTCGTTTCGTCGGCGGAAAAACCCGAGGGGGAAGTGTTCAAACCCCACCGGTAGGAGGGTTAAACTTGCCAAATTCCGTGCGAGTTTCAGACGGAAATAGTTTTACTCTCCCCCTCTCTCTCTGTCTCTCCCTTTCAGCCGATTCCGGACCTTTGCAATTAACAAATGAAACCAAAAGTTGAATCACATTTGGTCCCAGCAATGGCGAATCCAGGGGGACAAAAAGCCATCCGAACCGCCAGATTTTGGGAAGTTTTTGTCAGCAGCCATTTGAAGATTGGCTGGCTCCCCCAACCGTCCATTTTTGTCCATTCATAGTGGAAACGGATATGCGGCAGTGTATGTAGGTACATGACAAGTTTCAAGAAGGATTGGCAGGTATGTAAGAAAGCCAGCCAGAGAGGATAAGGTACTCACGAGATCGTGCCATTTCAAGGATGGCTTCGGCACTTAATTTTTATGACATCAAATTTCTCGCGGTACGATCGATTCGAACGGGTTTTTTCAGAATTTCATTTACCAGACTTGGTGCTGTGACTCACGTCCTTCATCAGGGTTTCACAATTTAAATATATTGCTAATAATTGACAAAAAACTGTCCCGCGGCAGACGGAAAAGGACAGGGCAGATGAGCTGAGGGGACTGGGAACCAGAACATAACGGCCGGGAGACTGAGAGGAATATCAGGGCAAAGGAGGAAGGATAGAACCCACAAAGGCAAAGACAGGGCATATAAGTGAGATTTTATTGTAGGTGAGGGAGGAAAGGTCATATGAGAGGGATTTCTCGGCCGAAAATATGAGTGCAGGGAAGATCAATAATTCAATACCATGAACGGGCATATATTGACAGGGAAGTCGAGGGAGAAGTAAGACAAACAGGAGAGTAGGGTACTTCAGTGACTCAAGTACACTTCAGTGCCTATTGGAGAACGGGGTACCCCTGTTTAATGATTATTGTAGGGTTTTCCCATGAGTGTAGCAAACCTTACATATGAGCCGAATCTACTGGATACGGATTTTGCTTCATTTTGGCTGAATTTTATTAGACACATCTGCCAAAAGGGCTATTTCTCCCGAGGGCTTGACATGGGGGTATATGGAACTTGATGGAATAGCCAGGGGGCCAGAAGCCCCCACTTTATACGTTACTGGTCAAGTCCATGCTGGTCCCCTGTACGCACGAGAAAGACGGAAGGTTTACAGATTTTGACTTTGCTTCCTCTTGGGGATAAAATGGTGTCTACAAATTTTGCTGAGACAGTTTTACGTCGTGCTTCAGCTACGAGTATGCCAGCTATCAGACAAAGAAGGGCCTTTGTACCTGCTCGCGATGAATCACGCTTTTAACTCGGCCAATAAGGCTAGGAACGGCTCCCCTATCGCGCGCGCGGGCGGCCGCACGGAGAGTGGTCCCTTCCTCACCCCAGAGCCCCGGTGACACCGGGCGGTTACCTGTCGCTGGCGTCTTCGTCCTCCTCCTGAATGGTGGGCATGGTGGGGTTGCGCGGCAGATGAGGCGCCGAGTCCTCGTGCGACATGGTCTCGTTGGCGTTTCCCATGGCTGCAGAGGGCACGCGGTGGCACCGCTGCGCAGAAAACGCCGGCTACAGACACCGGGCCTGCCGCTCTGATGTGCCAGACGCCGTTCCCGGAAGTGGGCAGCCCGCTGACAGACAGCTGTCCTCAGCAGACGGCTGGACGCCCGCACAAACGGAGCAGTCGCACTGGAATGGCCGCTAACTGGCGGCTGATGTCGGCAGGCAGTCTAAATCACGTCCACCGGCCGTGCACAGTCAGTCGCGGCTCGGCACGCGTGTCCTTTGTGACGGCGGCGGGGCGCGCGGCACCGCTCTCCCGCTGGCACGGTCTCAACTGAAACGGCCACCGCGACGAGCCAGTCGGCGCCGCTCGATCGCGGGCGTCGGAGGGTGCTGGCGCCCTGGGAGCCTGCGCGCGCACCGAGTCCAACGCCGTCGACAGCGACACGACAGAGCCCTCAGGGTCGTGTGCTGTAACGACGAGCATAGTCATAGGGATATCCCCGCGACATGTCGCGCGAAAAAACAGCATGTAAGCACCGGTGAAGAGAAATGAGGGAAGGTGCCGGCGGCGAGGCGCTTGGTGGATCGGCTCCGCTGACCCTCACGGAATGCGAGTTGATGTGATGCTGTGTGTGTTTTAATACATGTTTGGATGTAAATGTGGCAAGCCGTGGGGGCGGTGGTGTTTCCGGGACGGTGAGGTGATGGTTTCCATCAGTGTAACCGCGATACTCTAAAGGCGTGCCAGATTGACGGCTGCACAGTGCGCGCGCACGATTCAAAACTTTGTCTCTTACTCAGGGGCGTAGCTAAGGGGGGCGGCAGGGACAGCCGCCCCGCCTGAGGGCCCGAAGGGCCCCCTGAGGACACGAGCCGCGCGAAGCGCTCGCCCGCACTATGCTCTGTGGCCAAATTTGACATTTTACACCAGACAGGGCCCTCTTAAGCCCTCTTCAGCACTCTATTCTGTAACAAGCAGGGCCCTTTTACCCATCAGTGCCCTTTGGGGCTGTCGCAGGGGTCCTTTTCGAGGCGCCGCCCCTCCCTGAGCGAAATCCTGGCTACGTTCCTGCTCTTACTTCATTTGAAGAGATTATCTCGCACGTTGATAACTAATGGGGAAGGAAGCAAAGGAAGGAAACTAAGGAAATTATCGTCTGGCACCCATGTGCGGTATAATGTATGGTCATTGCGAAATGCTAGGCTCCAAGTAGGAAGTTTTCTTACCAGAACACTTATGTGGTGCCCTTGCACAACATCGGTCTATCTTATCGTCGCTTCATTCCTCCCTCCGATTTCACGTCACTGCCTCGACTGTTGCATTTGACAACTGCACGATAAGTGACCGTGACCCCATTCCTACATCATATCCAGGGGTGGGGATTTAGGATTTATATCTCTTTCGGGGTGCCCAGGCACTCCCAATAAAGCATGAAGAAATTTTAAAATAACCTTTAAATTTAAACGTCTTAAATTCTATGGATTTTGCATCGGTCTTTTGCGGTCAGGTATCGGGGAAGGCTAAGAAACACCTAAACCTCACTATGACCATAGGATACGGTGACTATTAGCACTGTCTTAGCACGCGCATTGACGGGGGGACGGGTACCCGCCCCCTCGGGTTTTCGGAGATAGCATACAAACGGCGGCGCGTAGTGCCGCCGTACTTGGCAAAGCTCTTTCTCTTATCATTGTTACAACTTATGTCAAAATGGTTAGGTCATCTCAGGTTAGGTCACCAGTACAGGTCAAGTGACCTGACCTAAAAAAAGTTTAAGAAGCATAAGTCGGAACAGGGTGAACGTATCCAATTGAAACTCATATCACACAATGGCCCCACCGAGTTCTCTAAAATATGTTCCAGTATTTTTTATATCGATGACCTAAGGTCAGGTACGAGGCATGACCTCTCCATTGGAAATATATAGGAAAAATGGTTTAATCTAAATAACTCAGTAATAAATAGAGATAGAACATTTTATTTAACTGCATTATATTCGCCTTGTCATTTGCAGTTCTAATTATATACATTTTATCCAATTTGACCAAGACCTGAGCTCAGGTCAGGTCAAATCCTTGATTTGACCTAGCAAGGTCTTAATATATATCATTCGATTCAGCTTGCTGCGAGTATTCATACAGTTTAAATCGTTTTGCTCTATCTTTACTTGTTCAGATGAAATGACCGAAAAACGTAATTTACATGTTATCCCTATGACGGCATGTTTTGACCTCTAGTGACCTTAAATGTGACCTGAAAAAAATGGTTCACATATTGTCGATGGAGAAGTGGATGGGCTATCCAACGCCGTTTACCGTTTTTCACTACCTAGCGCGGTTCTCGAGATCTTAGGGGGGCAGGTACCCGCCCCTCCCCACGTCAAGGCGAAGGTGGCTCAAACCCTCGTCAATGCGCGTGTTAAGTGTGGCCATCCCCGATGATTTTCCGAACTATAAGCACCTGATCATATCCATTATCGCAAGCATAATGCATACGTGCCCCAACAGCTATGCTAATTATTGCGGGCGGATGGTAGCCATGCGTATCACTTTGAGCTTGACATTTTGTTTTGAAGGGGCCCGGCTGGCCTTTACGAAAGAAAACTTTTCCTCATAAGTGTCATCACCGGCATGAACATCGGTACATCCAGACATTATGGGGAAAGGGGGTGAGGACACGGTGTACTTCTAAGTTATTCCAATCAAGTCAACGCCATAGGGTGAATGGTTTAGAATCTCGATTATGGAGTGGAGGCATGGCTTCCATACGCCTGCTCTTATGCCTATAATCACCGGCAAAAAGTAAGGGGGCTAGTTAATCTCAACCTACTACCGACCAGAAATTTTCCCTCGAGGACCCAGAACTCATCGAATTTCGGATGGGAGCTGGCGTTTTTAGCATACATTGTCTTATCTTAATGGTGAAAAAACATAATGCCTTTGCCTAACTTCCATTCAAAGACGCAATTTCCAGCACTTGGACTGTGTTTTAGCGGTGCCTCTGGATAGTGGCATTTCCTCCAGACAGTGCGGCACAGTCTAGTCATAAGGATGAATGCTCCGGCACAGCGTTTTCCGTCGCGTATCCCGGCACAGTATTCACCCACAAGCCTTGCGGTGCAGTATACAGTATGACTATTGCGAAATTCTGGGCTTCAAGTAGGAAGTTTTATTTTTATAAGGCTGTAACTCATATGGGTGCCAAAAGATGATTTACTTAGTTCTTTTCCTTTGCTTCCTTCCTCTTTAGCTATCAACGAGTGGGATAATCTCCCCAAATGCAAAGGCGCATTTGAGCAAAATATTTGAGGGGCAGCCTGAGCAAAATCGTGAAAAGCATGTTTTTTTTGGAAAGCTGGCTCAATCGGCTAAAACTATGAAAAATTGGATCGCTTTGGAAAACCATGGCTGGATTGCCCTCCCCCTGGATCCACCCCTGTCTGGCCGCATCTCTTTGCAGGCATTCCTGTCGTGATAAGGAATATAGCTCAGCAGCCTGACATTGACCATCATGATGCAACCCTTCAAATGAATCATCAAATCACCCCTGGCTTGTTGCCAGGGACGAAAATACCGTTCTCATTACAGCCGGGGTCGCCTCTCAGGACACGTCACGGTAACATACATCTGCGGTACATCAGGGTACCAATGGTGCAGCCAGGCATACACTTCGGGTGGAGGAGCCGAGAGCTCGATTCGGATCTGGATTTAATGCAGACACATATACCCGTATATAAATTTCTTGAAACAATTTGACAGGTGTACCCTTGCCAATATATCTATAGTAAGGTTTCAATTGGAAGAAACAATTAAGCATGTTATTCATTACCGCGTTTAACCTGTTTGTCAAATATTTGTCCCTGGGGTCACCGTAATATGATATTTCTCATGAAAAGTTTACAAACCATTAGGTTTAAAAAAGTGCTGAGGCACAAAACCCGACAAGCAGCTATCTTGATTAGAATTTGAAACTTCTCTACCGTATACCATTTTGTTTCCAAGACCTTTATCAGGAAAATACACCGAACTGAATTTGATGCGATACGCAACAGTTTCTTTCAAAAAGAGCTTTTAAATGATGGGTGGCTAAGTACGAGACAAATTATTTTTATTGATCGATTCTTGGGCTTTTAGTCATTTCTTTGGCACTACCAAGGTAGTTACCAAAAAAATGACTGGAAATCACTTAGTTTCAGGGGTGTTGCGACCAAGTGAGCCATGGGGCCATGCCCCCATGGAATAGCTAACCCCTTCAGTGGGGACAAACGTACATACAGAAATTGCTGTCCTCTTTAAATTCCACTAAATTTGGTAAATTTTCCTGCCATCTGGTACCGAGGTCTCTCTGCCGTCACTCTCCTGTCACTTTGGCAAACAAGAAGCCCTGTATCTTTGAACCTTTGGCGTTTCAAGTTTTGTGGATGGAATTGTCATGCGTATTTAAGAGCTTTCCAGTGGTCACCATTATTTCTTAATTAAACGTCAGTGTGAACAAATACTGAAGAAAAAAACGTATTTTTTGCTTCCTGACGGAACAGTCTTTAATCGACTTACCACCAGTGGCGGATTCAGGGTGGACTAGGGACGCTCAAGCCCCCCAAAATGTCATATTGCCTATAGCTAATGCATAGGCGGAGGCTGAAGCGAGATAAAGTTGGGGAGGTTCGAGCCACTAGCCCCCACCAAAATGAAGTTCTGGATCCGCCGTTGCATGGTGGTAGCCGTCTCGGGCGCTCATTCGGTATTCGACGAAGTTTTATTTTGTCCAGAGGAAAATTCAGATCTGCATATTTCTTTCCACTTTTCAACAGCATATGTACCTACAGTTTTTCGCGTGAGACCTGACTTGTGACGTCACCTGCTGGTCGAGCGCCAATAAATGAGATATCATTTTATATAGTAGATTATAATACAAGTAATGCAATCTGTCTGGGTTCCAGGTTCTAATTGCTAAGAATCTGTAGCTAAGACGTTTTAGAAAAATAGATAACATTGAAAATGTCTAAATTGTAAACTGTCAATGACAAGAAATTGACACCAGACTCGAAGTCTGCCCCGTGAATTTGGTCAGAAACTCATATCAATGCTTCAGACTCATTTTGACCACTGACCAGTGTTTCCAACGCAGCATGGTGTTGAATGAAAATATTTGAACTAGGCTTTAAATCATTAGACAACCTCGAAAGGAATATTAAGTTTTTTTTGCTTTCTCACAATAATTCGAAACAACATTAAAAAAATTATCGCAATCAAAATTCGAGAATATTTCGTTCGCAGAACGTCTTCGGATCGATATTTGGCATAAAATGATGGTAAACAGCAATATCTCAGCTACAAAATTCACAGTCATGGGTAAACATGATTGGATTCCGACCAAACTCTCAATATCAATTGAGATTCAACAGCATTGGTGTCTAGAAGTTACATGGAAAGGATTTATCAAGATGTGCTATTCTTTATCAAGAGATGGCTTTATTGTCTGGAAATGAATGTATTCTGCTATTTTTCGGTTAGGACGGCCCTTCGCTTTTCTGGGATCTATATGGATAGCGGTTGTTCAGGAGGTGTTGTGCTGCTATGTTCCTGAGGAAAATGGTTGCCAAAAGGTGTTTCTGGTGTTGCTTGCCATCCCATGTTCGTTGCTCGTTGAATCTCCGTCAAACTGGTCGCTTGGATTCTCCCACATATTTTCAGCACTTATTCATTTTGTTGCACAAGTTACAGGAGGCTAGGTACACTGTTCCGGGGATAGTGCACTTCACTCCACACCAGAATTACAGGCATGATGAGTTTTTGTACCTGAAGGACACTGGGGTGCTGAGATTCTATCTGATAGTTCCAGGCTGCTTGTTACGATGTTCTAACATTGTCAAGATATACGAATGTTGAGTTTCGATTGTTTAACAAGGGAGTTTACTTTCGCACAAAGAGGTTCACCTATGCTACTGATACTGCACCCATATTTTCTAACGCGCTTTACAGTTAATTAACTTCTTAACTATTTAATTAGCTAATTAATTGATTTATTCAGATACCGATTGATTAAGCCCTGCACGTAGGTACAGTCACAGCTAATGATGCACATTCTGTTTTCAGGCTGGGACAGACGGTGCAGGTCAATTTGGAAGTAAATAATTGTGTTTCTGTCTGTTTGACCATTGTGTTTTGTATGGCATGGCCCAATCACAGTCAAGAACGTGATCCGCCACCACATACGACTTGGCTGGGCACCCGTTACCAACCATAACGGTTGCAAAGTTTCCAATTTCCAGTCAGGTCCTGAGGCGTTTTCTCCAAGCCAAGCAAGACGCAGAATGCCGGATGAGGCGTCTATGAATACTATTGACGAAGCTGAGCAGTTTTGGAAGATGACGCGCATCAAAATATTGCAGCACTGAGCCCATAAGGTAAAACTGACTAAGCTGTGGGAGACATGGAGGTGCTTGCAGGAAAGCAAGAGCGACGCCAGCTCTGACCGACGCGAGGTGTTTCGGAAGGCTCTGAACGAGCTGTGCGACATCGCGACACCTTATTCGCAGAAGGGATACTGGACGACAGGCTGCTGATGCTCGCTCCAAGCAGGAGGATATAAGCTTCTACCAAAATAAACGCGAAGACCTTGTCAGTACCATGAGAGGTCTGGATAAGCTATACAAAAAGAGAAACAAAAGGACGAAAGAGAAGATATGGAGCTGAGAACCTAAAAGAGCTAGAGGAGAAAGCAAAGCAGACGAAGCCGAGACGATGCAAAGTCTTGGATGACCAGTCGAAAGCAGTTCACTCACAAGAGGAAATGGAGGTCGATGGGGGCGAGATAGACGAAGAGCAGGACATGGCGTGGACACTTGGGTGCGATGCAACCGAGGAAAAAGAACGTCATTCTTATTCTGCACCAAAATATCACGTATCAGCCAAGACGGGGATGGGTGACTTAGTGGATAACGCGTCTATCCACTAAGCCACCGGTCCCAGGTTCGAGTCCCGACGGAGCTTCTGAATAGGTCGATCTTACCCCCAACAGGGTGAGAGGTGGTGACGCCGTATAACATTGGCACCTGGAGCGTCGTTAAACCTAACAATTATTATCACCATCAACCAAGACGCTGTACTACGGAAAGCTTTTTATGTTTACTGACCGGCTGAGCCTGGAGGAGGAGCTGTGAGCCCTGCTGCAATGATCGCATGGTGCGGTTTTTTGCGTTGGTGCACGCACCATGCGACGCAGCAAGGCTCACAGCTTCTCCTCCACGCCCAGCCGGTCAACAAACATGAAAAGCTGTGTGTAATACAGTGTCTTGACTGATGCATGATATTTTGGTGCAGAATGAGGTTGATATCCTTTTTCCTCGGTTGCTTCGTACCCGGGGCCCACGTCATGTCCTGCTCTTCGTCCATCTCGTCCTCATCCACCTCTATTTGCTCTTGTGAGCGAACTGCTTTCGGCTGTTCACTCATGAGTCTTCTGCTTTGCTTTCTCTTCTCACCTTTTCTCGGTTCTCAGCTCCATATCTTCTCTTTCGTCCTTTTGTTTCTCCTTTTGTATAGCTTATCCAGACCTCTGTTGGTGCTGACAAGGTCTTCGCGTTTATTTTGGTAGAAGCATATATCCTCCTGCTTGGAGCGAGCATCAGCAGCCTGTCGTCCAGTATCCCTTCTGCGAATAAGGTGTCGCGATGTCGCACAGCTCGTTCCGAGCCTTCCGAAACACCTCGTGTCGGTCAGAGCTGGCGTCGCTCTTGCTTTCCTGCAAGCACCTCCATGTCTCCCACAGCTTAGTCACTTTTACCTTATGGGCTCTGTGCTGCAATGTTTTGATGCGTGCCATCTTCCAAAACCGCTCGCCTTCGTCAATAGTATTCATAGACGCCTCATCCGGCATTTTTCTTCTTGTGTGGCGTGGAGAAAGCGCCTCAGGAACTGGCTGGAAATTGGAAACTTTGCACCCGTTATGGTTGGTAACGGGTGCCCAACCAAGTCGTATGTGGTGGCGGACCACGTTCTTGACTGTGATTGGGCCATGCCATACAAAACACAAAGGCCAAACAGACAGAAACGCAATGCTTTACTTCCTAATTGGCCGCAGCGTCTGTCCCGGCCTGAAAACAAAATGCGCATCCTTAGCTGTAACTGTACCTACGTGCAGGGCTTAATCAATTGATATCTGAATTAATCAAATAACTAGCTAAATAAATAGTCAAGTATTTAATTAATTGTAAAGTGCGTTCGAAAATATGGGTGCAATACCAGTAGCATTTCGCTAAACAGCAGTCAATCGCAGCGTTTTCACTGCCTTCAGTAGAGCGCCCTGCAGCTGGAATTGAACCCACGCTGGGTTAGTGGCGCTCAGAGACGGGCCATAACGGTATGATTGGACGCCTATAAAAAGTCAACCAAAAGTGATATTAACATAAAACTGGTATCAAACGAAAGCTAATGAGCTATTCTGTTCAATTAACATGCATTTATATTGATACTGTCCATAACGGTCTGGTTATATGCACTTTTGTCCTAATTTTGGCCAAAAATGGCCAAAATTCCCATTTTGAAATCAAATTCGCGACCCTTAAATGTTGTTTAAACCTGATTTATTGTGCATATATGAACTCAGAAGGTTTGAAACCATGGGAAAAACCACGGCTTTCTATGATTTTTCGAAAATACCGAAATCTGGACACCCCTAACGAACATGCTCCTCCCTGTGGACGTTTAATGGCCGCCCAGATTCGCCCACGAAGTTTCCTCACCCGTAAGTAAGTTTTCGTAAGTAACTTCCCCGTAAGTAAGTTTTTGTGTGTGCTTTTTATGTGTCTTACCGGTGTTAAAGGGGTAGCAAACTACTCATAAATATGTGGTCACAATTCTTAGTTTTTAATTTCTAGCCTCAGTGTTGGTCAGAAAAAGTGAAACACTTGAATATGATATGTTGGTATTGGGCCAAAAGCTGACATAACAGGTAGGGTCTCACGTGAAAACATCCTGAAAATTAAAAGCAGAAATATGTGCTTAAGTTTGTGGACAAGTCACAATGTAATCGAATAAACCCTAGACGGATTAAATATTGAACGCCAAATCGCATTTTCATCCATTGGTACCACTTATAATTTCCATATAATTTCCCAATACCACATATAAGCAGAGAGAAATTCCCACTCCCCACCCTCATTTTAATTCATTTTTGCCTTCAACTGGTCTTCATGTCCTCAATCTTATTGAAAGGAAACTAAAACGATAAAAAAGGCTTACATGGAAATGGGTGAATTTCTAAAATTGAGCCAGAATATTTTACAAATAAGTAAGAGACGTAACAAGTCCCGGGTCTTGGTGATCACATGAGCTTAAACTTTTAAATTAGAGAATAATATTCCTCGCAGGCTTGACATATCGGCACGATGGCATCCTGGTGCAGCAATTAGTGGACTTGACTATCGTGCATACTTTCCTGCCTGCTCCATCTGGTTCTGCCATGCAGGCTTTGCAAGTTTACTCCTTTACAGGGCAGAAGGCACGGTAATAACTAGGCACCGGCTGCCAAATACGTCCATCTAGGGAGCTCACATATCACATAAAACTGTATTGCTTCTAGGTCAGCAGGTCATGTAAACCCAGCTAGAAGTCTCCTCAATCTGGGTCAGAATATTGGATTTCGAATCGTGCGGTGCTCATCAACCAGATCAGGTTCCAGTTTCTTTACAAACCCACAGCCCAGCCTTAATTTGCTCTTTCTGATAACATAAGCAATTTCAGCTGTCTGAATCGCTGATAATAATCTTTGAATGCGGACAGTTAGGTTATCAGACATGTCAAACAAGAGGGGAATTCGGATCATTTCCGACTCATTTTCCCAGCATTGCACAACGTTGGACGTCGAGGGCTAGCAGTCTGCCTCAAAATAACGATTGTGCAGAGAAACAGTGTTCACTAGTATCACATCGAGCAACAACTTGGGACTCACTTCTGGTCTGAATCAGACTCGCTGCCTCCTCTTATGTAGGGAAAGTCATGAAGATAGCGCGCCTGGCCGACCGGGTCCCACTCAACGTCAGACGACCGCGCCAGATAAGCGGCAGGAGCAGAGTTCACCACCACCTTCGCCCACCACTGCCGCCCCTGCTGCACCGGCGGGCTCGCCGCTGACACAAAGGCCCGTGCGTCGCGCCGGCGACTGTGACTGCGTCGGCGGACTGACCGTGGTTTCCGGTGTCGACTCCTCCCACCCCGCTCCCACCCACAGGACCGCCGCCCCCAGTAGGTTTAGAAGTTCTCATCGCAGGTGCACCTGAGTGCACGGTGGAGTCGTATGAGTTAAGCCGGGACACTGAATTCTTCCTGTCTGAACGCTGTCATGTTCAATTTTGATTAGTGAATATTACACTGGCCGATCCGAGGGGGGGTCAAAGGGGCCGTGGCGCCCTCTAAAGCCTAAAACAGTATCTTTTGACTTCCCAAAAGAACCAAATTTTAGCCGCTTTCTTTGAAAGTACTACGTTTTTTAGATTTTTTCTCGATTTGGCCCCAAAAAACGTTGGTTTGACCCCCTCCAAAAATTGTTCCCGGATCCGCTAATAGAATATCATAAAAGCAAATGAAAACAAATCTGCCAAAAGGGTCAAGGAAATTCGATGCTAATAGGAGTTTTACGATACATAAACTGCGAAGACGACACAGTGCCCATGTTGGGAAAATTGCTTGATTCCCTCTCTGAACCAGCTCCTGAATGTAACCGGAAATATTTATTCTTTCAAGAAGCAATAGGCCGGCCCCGGTGAATACTATCATGGATAGTTATGCATAGTAAGCTCCATACCTTAGGATTAAATAAAACAAACAAAAACTCAAAGCCAAAGTACAAAAGGCAAACCTTGTGGAACGGCGCGGGAAGGCAGGAAGGTCATTGAGATCGGTTGACCTCGTGTTGTGATACTACTTGTGACGCCCGTACTAGTTACATGTGCACCTTCCTTGTACATGGTCTGCCTGATGCCCTCAAGCTTTTGAAAGAAGGCCACCTGAGATTATAACAATCAAAGTATATACCGAGTACCAAAATTTTCATTATGTGGTGCATCAGCGGTCGTTTTAGCCTGCAGAACACTACGCAATGCTCGTGCCTGCCAAGAAATCAGCGAGCATCAAACCCCAACTGTCACATCCGAACCAGTGCGGTGGGTGAACCGGCAGTGGGCCAAGGCTGCTTCTGGCCACCAACCCTTCATTCAGGAACAAGAAGGGGATGTCACGGAAGGTGGCCAATCA
Source organism: Lepas anatifera (assembly GCA_034440635.1). Classification (NCBI taxonomy): domain Eukaryota; kingdom Metazoa; phylum Arthropoda; class Thecostraca; family Lepadidae; genus Lepas; species Lepas anatifera. Next base: position 545,725 of record JAOTON010001028.1, on the reverse strand, counting down.
GCAGCCTAGCTGAGGCTCTACCCCAGACGCGGGGGACGCTCATTGGCCAGCCGAGGGTGAGGTGACACAGAGTTCAGCCAAGAGAGGGAGGGTCAGCCACCGTTTGATGTCATGCCAGCGCCAAGTTTTCACGAAGCAGGTGTCCATAAAATTTAGCATTTCTCATGCTGATGTCTTAGAATTGTGAACGTAAATGTCCTGAGTAAGTTCAACGAATAAGCTCTTACCTTTTCCTCTTTGTTATTGTTAGCGGTTGTTCAGGCCGAGTTCGAGGGGAGGGGGAGGGGGTGTTTGAACACTCCCCCAGGGCGAAGGTGGCTCGGAGGCCCACCGGGGCGGGTTTTAACAAGCTATCTATTCCGTCAATCTATTCTTACAGCTGGGATTGTGCTGAATCTTGTCCATGAACTAGAAGAGTGTAGGTTCACGTCTCAGGGGCAAACTAGCCGGGAAGATGTGATGTCCTGCCTCTCAAGCATTCTTCTGCGAACGAATTCTATCCAACCCGTGTGCCATACCACACCGTCTGGCCTCAGGGCGATTCACTGCGCAGCCAGCTCCGTCTTGGAAGCGAGCGCAGTGGGCGCAGACAGCGCTTCTCGGACGCACGTTGCGGAAATCATAACGCGACGCCGCCGCAGAGTGCTGGCCGCCACTCTGAGGACTGTTTCTCTGGAAGTCGGAACTTAGCTAAGATGAAAGAAATCGCCAGGTTGTGCCCAGTGAGTCATTTTGGGAGTTCCTTGGGGAACTGAGTACCGGAGGTCTGAAGTGCGCCAACTGCGAGAGCGTTCGGGCAGTGTATTTCCACAAAGGCCTGAACAAAATTACAGGTACCCATGGAACAAGTCATGAATAGGCTGTAAAAATTTGTTACTACTAAAGAAACTCACAGGGCTCTGGTGGCACAGTCGGCTAGCGTGCACGCTCGCTTTGGCCTATGACATTCTGCATGTCGTGGGTTAGAGCCCACCCACAGGCAGGATTTGGCGCGCTGCCCTATATCAAGCCTAGCTCCTTCTCCTTCCCCCTCAGACGCGGCACGACCTCAGCAGTCGGTACGCCGTTGAACCCCAAGAATTATAAAGATACTCACATTGAAGCGTCCACCGGAGTCAGTTGACCCTCAATTGCCTTCAGTTGTTTCGTAGTTATTTTCTAAAACTAAGACATATGAGGTTGGGAAAGTTCTTGATCAATTCAACGCAGAATGATCGTATGAGAAGACTCAAGCAGGGATCACACTTTGTCTAAGGCTCTATCCTTTCAGTCGTTTCGGCACAAAACCCAAATTTCCGTTGTATTCGTATAAGAACATGCTTTGATCTCTACAGCTTCAAAAGTTGCCTCTCCAAAGAAATTGCATGTGCAAATTTTGGATGAGATCAATATGAGCTATCTATTACCGCTTTCCAGTAGGTGCTTAAAGGGAATGTGGCAACTTGGTCGAATTCCGGAAGTTAGTGTAATTAGGGGTATTTTTAGCCGAAAATTATGAAAACTTCCGTGATTTCTCTGAAAAATGTTCAATAACCTCCATATTTTTATTTTTAAAATGTTCCTCTAGGGTAAGAAATAAATCTCTGCCTGTGGATGATGTCATGATCTGACTACTGCTATTCGATACGCTTCAAGGGCTTCAATTGGCTGATCAACTCACCGTGACGTCAGCATGTCATCACGCCAACAGCTGAGAACTGTGGCCGGCTGCTTGGGTACATTTTGGGTGCATTTCAGGTAGGTTTTTGGCTTTTCTCTACGGAAATTTTGAGTTTCAAGACAAATGATATATAGAGCATCGGGTTTGCCGGTATGCTTTACAACTTGGCTATCTCAGCTAAAATCACGTTATGAAGGTGCCACATTTCCTTTAATGTGGTTTCTGATATATTGAAGGGGAGGGGGATGGGGGTATTCATCCCCGTACCCAGGGCATTTTTTAAGGAAAACTCAGTGGGGGGAGGGCATTTTTTTGCTGGCCATTATGGTGTCTTCAGGGGATCAAGACCTTATTTGGAGGGGAAACTCATTAAACTTAGAAAACTAACACTGACCCGTCTAATAAAGCTTAGACGGGTCAGTGTTAAAAATATATCCCAATTTCTGTGTTCTTCCATATTCTAGAGATATGGATGCGGCCCAAGGCTCCCAGGTTTTTTTCGTGGAAAAAGGCCGAAGCGACTTTGAAAAAGGGCCAAAATGGGTCAAATTTTATTTGCACTAAAATGACCAAATAAATACCACAGAAGCCACATTTGAGGCTAAAATGATCCCTAACGGCGGTAATTAACCCACAGAAAAAGGACAGAGCACTCTTGATCACTGTTGAAAACTTATTGTTGACAGTTTGATATTGTCTTGACGCAAATTTTTTTAGCTCACTATCTATGTAATTTATTATCTATTTAATTAATTATCTCACTATCTATTTAATTTATATGAATATATATATATATATATATATATATATATATATATATATATATATATATATATATATATATATATATATATATATATATTCATGTGTTTTTAATTCTACTGACTTTACCTGTTATAGGATTTAAAAGACCTGTTGGTGATTCAATGCAGATACAGCAGATACAATCAGTCAGCAGGGCGCGGACCTCGTATACCGGCCCGTGTCAACTGTATCATTCGGATTGCGGGCTGGATTCGCAATCCTGTCATATAAAGAAGACTTGGAACTGGGTTGTAAACAAATTTAACACGCACCCCGCTGGGGTCCCTGGCATGACGCGCCCCGCTGGGGATGTTTTTCGCCCCCCCTCCCTCCGTATCTCATTCCCCTCGAAAGCTAAAGAAAAATTACGTGCGGTGTTCGAAAGTTCTTGACAAGACGAAGAGATTTTATATAAATAATTTTTATGTTTGGTCATTATTGAGGTCAGCATAGGTCAAAGAAGGTCCCATGGGCTTACAACAGAGCAGTGTACGTTTCTCTCTCTAGATCTGCCCTCAGGAGAGCTAGAGTAAATCGTTATGGGTCATTAGATTCCTCTCATCGTGGCAAGTTGAATTATATATAATATGACCTTGCTAGGTCAAATAGTGAAAATAACCTCACCTCGAGCTAGGTCAGGGTCACAGAGTGACCTGGTATGGTCATGTTGCATATCAATCGACTCCCCGTGACAATATAAGGACAATACAAGCAAAATGGGAGTTTTATCTCAATTCAGTGAGAAGTTATTGGCAAAACAATCACTCTCTGCTCCCGTGACCTGTTATGACCTTTGATAGGTCAGATGCTAAAAAAAACAACTTTATGGTCAAGATCGTGGCAAGAATAGACGGTTTGAGGATTTTCAGCTTTATCTATCCAGCATTTACTGAAAACGAGCCCGTTCTATTTTTCACCATAGACTTATAATGGAGTGACTAAAAAATTGACCCTACCTTACGTCAAGAATATCAAAATTCCGAGATAGCAGATATGTAGACCCTAATGACCTTATTGTATTGCGGAAGTTTCAAACTGATCAGTTCGCTAATGTTCCCTGGGCGCTGCTTCAGACTCGTAATTTTAGGTTTTGAGGTCGGGTCACTTGACCCTGAATAGCTCCTTTACCTGACATGACCTTAACTCAAAAATTTGGTCAGATGTGTAAAATCGATCAGCAGGAATAAGGTACTGTAAGTTTAGTTGTTCTGCACCGCTTCGTTTTTGAACTATCTGGGGAAAATCAGAGGGGGTGAATCCCCCCAGCGGGACGCATGTTAATGAAAGCATGGTGAATTTTGATTTCATTGCTTTTAATGATAACTTGGCCAGTGCTTACTAACGCGGCAGCAAAAAAACAAGTCGTACCTTTGTGCCTATCCGGATGGCGTGAAAAAACTTTCCGGTTTTGTCATTTTCTAGAGTCAAGCTTAGGCATCGAATGCCACCATTTCTGCAGTTTTAGTAACTAACTTGCGTTTTCTGGCCATGTGAAAAGTGTGTACTGAAAATTTCAAATGTCCATGGGAGTGCTACATGCTGAAAAGTACCCGTCAAGGCAACATGCAATGTTAAGTATCCCCAAGCTCAAAGATTCATCATGGGGGTCAATATGAATTACCGTTTCGAAATCCCTTTATTTTGCTGGGACGGAATGAAAAGGTTACGGGTAAAAAATCGGTTCAGCAGAAAACTGAAGCCCACGTGATACGCATCTACCTGTCCGATACATCACTGGGAAGCTACCATAAATTAATCTATGCGGTTTGAAAAGCCTACTCTTTCCGAGATGAGGAGTGTATTGATGAGGTTACTTTGGACTACACTTTCGCTCTACTTCCATTAAAAAATCCATAAACTTTGAAACTAAGTTATTTCGTAGCAAATCAAGTTTGCCTCAGTTAAATCTCCTCTCTGGATTTCAAGCGTCAGGCCAGTAGGTATGGGAGTCACGATCTAAGATGAATGAAAACTCACTGGGATACAGCTAGGGGGCCACGTGTCTCTAGAGCGATTGGTACTCCACTGTATCTCGGCTGCTGAAGAGTCCCTGTCCCCTGTATTCCCTATCGTCGTCTAACTAAAAGAGATTTCAGGGCAGGCCAGGAAGGCCGGGTTAGGTTAGAGGGTGGGGAACTTGACAGAAGCACCTCATTTTCCATCATCTATCATTGTTTCCTGGCCGTCCCGAGCCAGTTATAATTCCGTTCCACTATCTGACCGTCCCTTTTCAGACAGTGACTCCCCTTGGCCACATTCACTTCAGTTCGATTCTAAAACATTCATTCCTTAAAAACGCAAAGAAGTGATGAAGGTGCACCCCTTGGAATGCACAAATTGCGGCGGCTCGGTGGTGCGTACCGCCGACTGACGTCTCTTCTCCTTTAGCCGAGGTCCTGGTCTGTCACTGATTGGGCCCCATTTGACCATTTAAGCTCTTCTGCATCAATCGTTTACTCCCATGGCTTGCCGAAGTAGCTGTGTGTACCTGATAGGACGCCGAAAAGCGGTCGGAACACTTGATCCAAATGGCACTAAGGTGTCCTCAGCGGCAATTATAAGGCATCAGCGGCAAGCTGAGGCAACTTTGGGGAACGATGGCATGGAAGCAGGAGGCAAGTGCCCTTGATCGGTGTCCAAACACCCTCTCAACCTGGACTATTATACGATGCACCTGCATTGCAGGGGTGCAGTCACGGAAGGCACAAAGGTTCGTGCCCTCCACCGGTGCTTGAGTTGTCCTTTGGCCAATAAAGCGCGCTGCCGTCCCCCTCGTCTGCCACTGTCACCCGTGCCATTTTCTACCCGGTAGTTGTTCTCGTCTGGCTTGCCCTCCCCTCGTCTGCTCAGAAATCGCTCACATTTGTCAGGGCTCAACTTCGTGTGCTACTGGGGCCAGGCATGGATCCAGGGGGATGGCGAAGGGGTTGCCATCGCTCATGTTCGTGGATCCACCCCCGCCTCCCGTGGACGCCGAGCGTTCACGTCGGGCGCCGAATGCGCCCTCAAAGTAATTAAGATATGGGAGTTGTGTCATACGGGCGTCTTAAAATTTACTTAAAGGTGATGGCAACCCCTTCGCCATCCCCCTGGATCCGTTCTTGGCCCCAGTAGCATTCATTATGGCAATGTGAAGGGTGAGAAAACTTACGGTTCAGAAAGAGTATCGCGCTTAAAAAATGAGTGTATGCAAGTGTCAAGAGCATTAATAGTTGAGCTCTTCGTTTTAAAATTTCAAGGGAAACGTAAACAGACGTGTATCAGCTCCAGTATCCACCCTTTCCACAGGTGGTCCCAAAGGGTGGGGTGCAGCTCATCACCTTGCCCCTTCTTTTCGCCAAAATCGCCTAAAAGCACAAAATTTACCCAAATTCTCTGCAAGACACTTCCAAAACTTTGGCCGTTTGTCACACCAACCCCAAAGTGCAGCGTCAGGGACCGCATTCAATCCTTTCGCCTAGGATAACCATGTGGCTTTTGGCTTCTAACGAAAACAAAATAGACAAACAGGACAAGGAACCATCTAATATCCACTAGAAAACATTCAGTTGCTACATCTCCTCGGACCTAAACAGAAAAACTGCACGTAAAGCGTATAAATGCGGTCTCACCTCGTTGAAAGGACGCACTCGCTCCGCGCGGATGACCCCGGCCAGCACGCACTTCGGAGAGACCTGCCCGAAAGCCAATGTCGGCCCGACAGCGCCGCATGATAGCAGCGTTGACAGTGCTCGGGAACAAGTGTTGATCCTTGCAACAGAGTTTGATCTTCAAGAGGGGCTCATCTGTTCAAAGATCGTGGAAGGCCGGCTATCATCGGTCTCGATACCAGGTGCTGTGGAGTACAGTTTTACCAAAAAAATACGCATATAATTATGTTCCAAGGTTCTCGCAGCCCGCACACGCACTTGAGGCATGTTTTTTATCGTCACTTGAGTTTCGAACTGGATGCTGTAAACATGGAGGTGCGAATTAGTGTAGAAACGCGGGTAAGCCTGCTTATAGCTGATACGGCTTGGACTGGGGAATTTCATTGAAAAAAGAGAATGAGTAGCTTACTGATCTTTACCGAGTAAGTACACACCGAGTGGCATAAAACATGAGGCAGGTTCATTGGAAAAATAGTTCTGTGTGATCGACGCAACGCCAATTCCGTAACGAAGTTCAGTCCGGTCATGGACCGAGCCAAGGTTTCGTTTTTATTCTGTAGGAATCTGATACCATTGTGCTGGTGTATGGACAAACATATCACCGTTGAATGTCATCAATTTCGTCTTCATGGTTACATGCAGTAGCACACCCAAGGAGAGGGGGTGGGGGTGGTTATATACAATATAACCGGAACTATATCAGCCTTTGGGCGGCAAATGAGGGTTTGACCTTGAAAAAAACTTTGACCTCGACCTGTGACCTTGACCCTGAGTAGCCTTAACTATAAAGTCATAGCATAACGTACGTCATACTGAGTAATGCCACTGAGTAATGCTTGACCAGAATACTGCGGTCAATGACCTTGACATGAGACCTTTGACCTTGACCTTGATTTCCATGTGGGTTAATATTGACATGTAACCTGATTATATGACGTTCTGACGTCACCACTCGGTCTACAATGCAGGCGAACTGGTGCGACTGCCCGAGTGCGACGGTCTCAAAATATGGGTCTGACTGTGAAGGCCTCTAAGTAAAAAAATTATTGACCGATTTTCAAAATTTCTTAATTTTTCGACGCACTCATAAATTCTCTCAAATGTGGCCGAGTAGTGTTTTCCCGCGGCGAACAGTTCTCTCGTTACTTTGTAAAAATAGGTGGGGGCACTTTAGGGCCCCCTCCACTGCGTGTGTTAAGCGAGTGTTAGATAACGTCTTCAATTCTACTTAACCAACCCTTACAAAACCTAATTTTTCAGGTCATCACATCAGCCCGCGTCAGTACACAATGCCCATAATCTGAAAAGAGCTTTCGATTGACACCAAAATTATTGATCTGGGATTCATATTTCCTGAGATATTGAATTATGTCCCCACTTTCGGCTCCGTTAGAACACTGTGCTGGTACAATTGCCCCTTACGTGTAATTGCCCCCTTCAATTGTAACAGCTGAGGCAAATTTTTAGAAATGAAATTTTGACCCCTAATTATTTGTGTTTTGAAATATTTCTACGTCTGTCAGATTGCAAAATTTTCAAAGTTGATGAAAATATAATTATAAGTGCTCTAACTCAAAGCACTATTTCTCCAGAACCAGAAATGTGAAATTTGTTACAATTGACCCTAGTCTCCCCTACCCTTAAAGGGAATGTGACACCCGGGTCGAATCCCGAAATATAATGTAATTAGGAGCATTTTAAGTCGAAATTCCATGATTTCTCTGAAATTTTTCAATAAGCTCAATATTTTGATTTTTGAAATGCTTCTCTAAGATAAGAAATAAACCTCTGCCTGTCGATGACGTGATGATCTGGCAACTACTATCATATTCAATAGGCTTCAAGGGCTTTAATTGGCTGGTTACTTACGTCAGCATGTCGCCACGTCAGCTGTGACGGCAGCATGTCGTCACACCAACAGGAACAGCTGACAACTGTGGCCGGCTACTTGGGTACATTTTGAGTACATTTCAGGTAGGTTTTTAGCTTTTCTCTACGGAAATGTTGAGTTTCAAGACGAATGCTATATTGAGTACCCGGTTTTCCGGCATACTTTGCAACTTGGCTATCTCAGTTAAAATCACGCCTTATGTAAAGTTGTCACATTTCCTCTAAGCACCATTGCGTATGAAGCATAGGCGTAGGAACCGGGGGGGCCAGGGGGCCACTGCCCCCCCCACTTTTCTGGGATGGGCCCCCTGCAACGGAGATAAGAATATCAACAACTGTAATATCAAGCAAGAAACTCAAACTGTCCCGATAGCTTGCCCCGGAACCCCGTTAAACTTACCTGTGCCCCTAAAGTAAGTTGAGGTCCTATGAGTTGATTTTAAGGTCCCCTAAGCTTCTCGGGGCCCCTAAACTGGCCTCTGATGCCATACGAGCTAATCTGGGCCATTTGAGCTGAACTGAGCGCCCCTGAGATGGTTTGGGCAGCATGAACTGTTCTAGGATGCCACCTAAACTGGGCTAGGAGCCGTAACCTTAAACAGGGCCCCGTGAGTTGGCCAGAACCTATATCCACCGACCTGGGGGCCCCTGAGCTGAGCTGGGACCGTAAAGTTAATAGTGCCCCTTGAGCTAATCTGGATCCCCTGTGATGCACAGAAGACCCTAAACTTATCTGAGGCCCCTGCTCTGAAATTTGGTTATAAGCTTTAATTGAAACCCTGAACTGTTCTGAAGCCCCAAATATGCCGACAAGGGGCCCCTGGATGAGCCGGGCCCTTAAGTTTATCTAGTCATCAGAGCTAATATGGGCCTCTGTGTTGAACTGAGGGCCCCTGAGATGGTCTGGGACCCCTATAAGGCTTTACAGCCACTGACCGGGCGGCCGAGAGCTTGAATGGCCCCTTGAGATGTTCTGAGAGTGGTGTAGCCAGGGGAGGGGGTCTCAGGGGTCCGCGGACCCCCTTGTGCTGACCTTATGCACTAAAAACACAAAACTTGATTTTGGGGGCCCTGAACTTGGTCTGGGGGGGCCTCCCGAGCTTGGTCTCAGGAGGCCTCCGATAATCGGTATCGAGGGCTCCAGAGTACCGAATATTGATCTTAGGGGGGACCCCTGTGCTCAGTCTCAGGGGGTCCTGAGCTTGGCCTCAGGGCCCCCGAGGTTGGTCTCAGGGCGCCTTCCCCCGAGCTCGGTCTCACGGACCTTTCGATCTTGGTCTCACGGGCCTTTCGATTTTGGTCGCAGGGGCCCCCGAGCTTGGTCTCAGAGGCCCCGAGCTTGGTGTCTTGGGGCCCTCCGAGCTTGGTCTCAGAGAGCTCCCGAGCTTAGTCTCAGGGGGCCCTTCGAGTTTGGAATCAGGGCCCCCGAGCTTGGTCTCAGGGGCCCCGAGCTTGGTGTCAGGGAACCCTCCGAGCTTGGTCTCAGATAACCCCGAGCTTGGTCTCAGGACCCCCGAGCTTGGTCTCAGGGGACCCCCGAGTTTGGTGTCAGGGAGCCCTCCGAGCTTGGTCTCAGATAACCCCGAGCTTGGTCTCAGGGCCCCCGACTTGGTCTCAGGGGACCCCCGAGCTTGGTCTCAGGGATGCCCCCAAGCTTGGTCTCAGGCCCCCCTCTCCCCGAGCTTAGTGTCAGGAGCCCTGATCTTGGTCTCAGGGGCCACCGAGCTTGGTCTCAGCGCCCCCGAGCTTTGTCTCAGGGGCCCCGAGCTCGATGTCAGGGGCCCTCCGAGCTCGGTGTCAGGGGCCCTCCGAGCTTGGTCTCAGGGAACGCCCGAGCTTGGTCTCAGGGGACCCCCGAGCTTGGTCTCAGGGGCTCCTGATCATCGGTATCGAGGGTTCCAGAGTACCGAACATTGATCTCGGGGGCCCCTGAGTTCGGAATCACGGACCTTTTGATGTTGGTCTCACGGGTCTTTCGATTTTGGTCTCAGGGTGCCCCAGAGCTTGGTCTCAGGGCCCCACGAGCGTGGTCTCAGGCGACCCTTGAACTTGGACTCAGGGGCCCCGAGCTTGGTCTCACGGGCCTTCCGAGCTTGGTCTCAGGGAACCCCGATCATTGGTATCGAGGCTCTGGAATACCGAATATTGATCTCGGGGGCCCGTGAGCCTGGTCTCAGGGGCCCCCGAGCTTGGTCTCAGGGGACAACCGAGCTTGGTCTTAGGAGGGGGGCAAGCTTGGTCTCATGGGCCTTTCGATGTTTGGTCTCATGGGCCTTTCGATCTTGGTCTCACGGGGTCTCGAGCTTGGTCTCAGGGAACCTCCGAGCTTGGTGTCAGGGGGCCCTCGAGCTTGGTCTCAGGGAGCATCCGAGCTTGGTCTCAGGGTCCCCTCGAGCTTGGTCTCAGGGGCCCCGAGCTTGGTCTCAGGGGTTCAGGGCCCCCCTCGGGGTGCCCCTGACTATTGATATCGAGGGACTCATGAGTGAGGCACGAGCATTGACCTCATGAGACCCAGAGTTTGGTCCCAGGGGCCCCCAGGCCTGGGTTCAGGACCCCCGAGCATCGGCATCGAGGGGCTCCAGAGCACCGAGCATTAGTCTTGGGGGGCTTGAAATATTGATCTTGAGGGCCCCGGAACATCGGTGTCGAGTTACTCCTGAGAAAAGCGCGAGCATGGGTCTAAGGGTGCCCCTGAGCCTGATGTAAGTGGGACCCCGAGCTTAGTCTTAGGACCCCCGGGCATCAGCATCAAGGGGCTCCGGAGTACTGGTCTAGGGGAGCAATTATTTTAGGGGCCTCTAAATGGTGATTTCAGAGGGCCCCCGAAAGTTTGGATGCAGTGTGTAGCCAAGGGGGCCCTAGGCGTCCCGCAGACCCCCCACCCCTTGGGCCAATCTGAACCACTGCAAAGGATTCTCTGATCACGGGCCCCCAGAGTCAGTCTCAGGGGCCCCTGAAGATTCGTTCTCAGGGTGTCCCGAGTCGGCCTTACGGCCCCCGCCCTGAGAGTCGGTCTCAAGGCCCCCCGAAAGTAGATTTTAGGGGCCCAGAGGGTTGGTCTCAGGGGCCCCAAAATTTGGTATCAGGGGCCCCAGGAGTCTGTCTCAGGGGAGGGGGCCGAGCTAGTCTTGGGAGTGGTTCTCAGGGCCCTGCAACATAGTCTATTTCAGGGGGCCTCTGAGAGTCAGTCTCAGAGAACCCCAAGAGTCGGTTAAGGGGACCCCAAGAGTCTGTCTTAGGGGACCCCAAGATTCGGTCTCGAGGTCCCCCTGAGAGTCTGTCTCAGAGAACCCTAAGAGTCAGTCTCAGAGCACCCCAAGGGTCGGTCTCAGGGGGTCCTCATAGTCTCACGGGCTTCTCTCTCAGGAGGGGGGCGCGGTGGTGGAGTGGTCAGCATAGCTTGCTTCCACGCAGCCGACCCGGGTTCAAGGCCCGGCGGCTTCCCTGAACAAGGAGCAAGCTGGCTCCCGAGCAACCCTTCCAACAGGGAGAGAGTTGGCGACGCCATATGACCCTGGCAGTTGGTGTGTCGATAAGCCCCAATAATTAATTAATTAGGCTTCTCTCTCAGGAGTCAATATTTAGTTTCAGGTGGCCTCGAGAGTTAATCCGGGGGTCCGAGAGTTAGTCTTATTTGATCCGCAGAGTGCTGGTTTCAGGGGGCCCCAGAGGGGTAATTTTGGGAGCCCTCGAGATTTAGCCTCAGGCTGTGCCCCCCCCGAGTTTTGGTATAAGCGGCCCCGAGAGTCAATCTCAGGGAGCACCCAAAAGTTAGTCTCAGAGGGCTCCCGGTTGTCAGTCTCAGAGACATCCGAGAGTTAATCTCGGGGTTCTGAGAGTAATTTCCAGAGGTGCTCCCAAGTTTTGGTCTCATGGGCCCGGAGTTAGCCTTAGGCCCGCGAGAGCTAATCTGTAGTCTCCGAGTCAGTCTCAGGAACGCCAAAGACTCAGTCTCAGAGGTGATTCTACCCCCCCCGGGTGTTTGTCTCAGGGGCGCCCTAGAGTAAGTCTCAGAGGGCTGTCGGAAGTCATTCCCAGCCCCCCTCCCCCACCCCAAAGACAGCCTCAGGGGACCCCAATAGCTAATCTGGATGACCACGATACTCAGTCTCAGCCCCCCCTCCAGAGCAAATCTGGGAGACCCAATAATTAGTGTCAGAGGTGCTGCCGATAACTAATCTCAGGAGCCCCGAGAGATTCTCAGGGGCCCCCAGTTTTGATCAAGAGGCGCCGTGAATCGGTCTCCGAGACCCACTGAGATCTAATCGGGAGAGCGTCCGAAAATTAGCTTTGTGAGTGTTGGTCTTAGGTGGCCCCAGAGCTCAAAAAAAATTTCAAAATCATATGCCTCGGAAAAATGTACCTACCCCTATTGCGTACTAAAAAAGCACAAATTGAAACATGTTGATCAGGCACCATTATCGAAGGAAAGGCAAAAATTAATCTAATTTTACCATAAGAGCAAATCGAACAGGGAATTGGGCACTTTAGTCAATTTTTAATATATTAGCTTAACACCAATAACTACATTCCTAAATATTCTGAAATAAACAACTTTCCAATATTTTCGTAGGAAACCAGACAAACAAGGGTAATGACAGAAATTGATGAGCATAATCCCAAAAAGAAAAATAGGTATGAAAGGTTGAAACTAACAATAACAGAGTGAGCCAAGGCGATAGATATCTTGGGCGCCTTTTGTCTTGGTAATTTGCTCGTTTACAAGATAGCAAGGGTAAGAAAGTAACTGGATCTCAACAGGATCTGTCGACGGAATAGAGGTTATGTAACGTTCGGGACACACTACCATATCCCTTGTATCTTTATTCGTTTTTTTTGTTTCTTTGAAAATTTCCGGATTAAGAGTCCATGGATTCGACACCGGGATATAATTGCTAATCATTTCCCGTAGAAGATCATTTCTTCGTACTCAAAACGACTGACCTCCAATAACTTCATGTCTGATTACCCGAGTCGATTGAGGTAGACTCAGGTTTAACATCATGCGCGCATCAACATTGAACTTCCCGAAATATGGCTCAAAGCTGTTTTTATAGCCACGCTACCATATAAGGTATGGGTCATCCTTAATATTTGGTGACCTTAGTTCACCAACACTTGGTCGGATCGAAAAAAAAACCAAGCTATAAACAAAATAAGAATGAATGCTTAAAAAGGCACAACAAAATTTCCTTCGTGTGAATGTTATAATGTTAAAATGCTATACAAAAGATATAGGAGATGGGCCCGGTTACTAAGGGGACCCCCGGCCTGGGGCTCCCCGACGGTAGTCGGACCCCTCCTTGGCTGAATCCTGGCTATGCCACTGTGTTCTGAGACTCTATATCAGCCACCCTGGGACCCCCTAAGCCTAGCTGGGGCCCTGAGCTAATCTGGGTACCGCTGTGCTTAACTGGGGCCTCTGATCTGGTATGGGGTCCCTGAACTGTTCTAGCATCATTGAGCTAAGCTGGGCTCCGTGAGCTTGAACAAGTCCCTTGAGCTGTTTTGAGACCCTACATAAGTCGACCTGGGGACCTCCGAGCTGAACCGGGCCCCTAAGCTAATCTGGCACCCTGTGCGAATCTGGAACTCCCCTGTGATGAGCTTCTAGGGATCCTGTGCTTATGTAGGGTCCCTTGATAAGCTGGTCCCGAGGCTAATGCACTGGTCTAGGCCCTTGAGCTGACTGATCTGGGTTCCTGAGCCATGGTCTGGACCTTGGGGCCCTCCGAGATAATTAGCGGTCCTTGGGTGGCATAGGCATAGGAACCGGAGGTCAGGGAGATACTGCCGCCCCCTTTGAGGTGGGCGCCCGCAACGAATATACAACTATCAGCAACTGTAATATAGAACAAGAAACCCAAACGGGCCCGATAGCTTGTCAGGGAACGGTCAAGTTCGGTAGTACGCTGCCTGCAAGCCCCTGGAGGAGGAGCACTTCGTAAAAAAGCCAAGGCACCTACTACCCGAGTGTTGCTAAATGAGTCCCGAGAACTGGGCCCAATCAAACTCCATCCCAATCCCAACACAAAATATGAATCGGACACAGACCCCGCACCAAATGCCGAGCAACAGTCGTCGCTGAGCCATCGAAAGGCGCGACGTCTTTCGATGCCAGGGTTATATGGCGTCGCCAACTCTTTCCCTGTTGGAGGGGTTTCTTGGGAGTCAAATCGCTCCTTGCACAAGGAATCTGCCGTGCCTTAAACCCGAGTTGGTTGCGTGGAAAGCAAGGCTGCTAACCGCTATAACACCATGCCCACACCTCCTCGGCATCACAAAGCTGGCCATCAAGTACCTACATTGCACTTGCAGTCATGCTGGAACTCTGCATTTTAGGCATCGAAATATAGCTAGGCGTATTTATTGTGATCAGGCTTCACCTAAATCAATCTCTAATGATGGCAAGAAGAGATCTGTAATAACATAAATAAATGTTCCCATTTTCGTCATTGAATAAGAAAATACAAGTTGATTAGGCGTAACGAAGTGAGGCTATTTGGTATCAAAGCATTGTCTGTAGTTTTCTAAACAGTTCCTAATTATTTTAAATGTGATGAAAAGTTTTGTAGATGTGATGTGTACTTAGCCGCGTCAATTTGTTTCAGTAACAAAATTGTCCCATTTTGTGCCCAATGGCTAAGTATCCTTGGACACCATGCAAACGTTACAAGCTTGCTTATGGTCTTGCGTGATGTCCAAGGAGATACCTGATTTAATGCTGAAGGTAGGAGGACGTCCTTTGTTCATAAGCGTATTCAAATTAAAAAAAGAAGAAAAAAAGAAAAAAGGGCCTAAACATCTGTAAATATAAAAAACGCGCTCGCGGTAAAAAATGATTGAAATGCTCCAAAAAAGCTTAAAAATGTATTTCGTATTTGAAATGGGTCTTGGTAAAAGAATGTTTTTTTGACGTTTTACTATGATTTGGTATCAAATAGGTACAACTCGAAATCATAGGGCAAAATTTAATTTCTCAATTTTCCATATATTGACATCCTTGTGTGCATGCGTGCCTTATTGACATCAAACGAGCTATTTTTTTATAATTATGGGCCCCCGTGGACTGGGGCCCCCCTTGAGGTGGGCCCCTCTAAGGTTGGCCCCCCCACTTTTCAAACCGTTCCTACGCCCCTGGTATGAAGGATGTCTCAGGGAGAGACCTTGGCTGGGACTGGGAGCGCTGTCGTTCGGCAGCGGCCAGAGAAAGAACTAACAACTGGTAAAGTTGCCGCTAGTTCGCATGCATTTCAGTGGTTGCCGATTTGCAGATCAGTTTACCGGGACACGATAAACATGTTTGTCGTATGTATGTAATGCGTGAAAATATGTATGTAATGTTTGTTATGCATGCAGTATGAAGCGAGATCGAAGTATGGTTTGTGAGAGAGGCTTGAAATCCATTTAAGCCCACAATGGATTTTGGGCCAATCTTGGTATGCTGGACGTGTTCATGGAATGTCCACAGAGGTAAAATATATTTTTGATTGGATTGAATATCTGGTGCTTGGGTCTGGTCAGATTACCTGGCTGACGGACGTTGGAATCAATATCACAAAACATCGACGTGACCATCATGGATGTGACCTTTGGATTTTCTGACTGACCTATAGCCTTTCTGTGGCTGACCTAATTGCATCCTTTACCGTTAAGGAGACCTCTGTTGTCAATCAGGTCTTGTATGTTATGGACCTGAAATAAGCGTAGAGCACCTTTCAAAGGCAATGCGAGTATATCTGTAGTTAATGGAGCCCCTCGCACCATTGGATGGGCCCTTCGTATTCTGGCCAAGAAATACTTTTGTCAGCCAGGAGCCTCTCCATGCCGGCCAGCGGAGCTTCATTTCTAAATAAGTAACCGCATGTATGTACCAGTTAGTGCTTTTGTCGTTCGCCTCGCTCCTGAGGCTGTTAAAGCTTCCAGTACCTATGGAAGGGTCCACTCAATTTTTATGGGGGTCAGGTCCCCATGGATTGGCCGTCATTAGGGTCGTGGCCCTCATAGCCCTGCATGGTGGTAAATCTCCAGCCGACAGTGGCATCTCGGCACGCTTTATCAAAAGCGCAATCTCAGTCAAAACTCATTAGAAAGGTTGGATATTCTATTCAAAAGCAGGTAATTAGTTAAGAAACAAAGTACCACCAAGCCGGAATTGTCTCCATTTGACAGGCTCCGTCTCAAGGTTCCCTTTATGACGATGGTAGGTACGCCGTTCAGAGACCGATGCCTGCCGTCGGACGGCGGGGGTGGCGGCGGGGTCCGGGGGTGTGCGTCAGTAGTCGCTCAGGGGCCGTTGGGTGGATTAGGTTGTGATCAGCAGAAGCGTTGGCCATGAAGGAGGACGGTGGTAGGCGCCACATCACTAACGGTGTGACCGGTGAATCTCGGACCGACTTGGCAGCGGTCAGTGCACCCACTATCCTTTATTTAGCAAGGGTGTATCTCTGTGCTCTTTTGGGGACGCACCTCGACAGAGTATATGTATCACGTTTAAAGGGAATGTGGCACCTTTATAACGTGATTTTAACTGATATAGCCAAGTTGTAAAGCAAGTCAGAAAACCCGGTACTATATATATCATTTGTCTTGGAACCCGATATTTCCGTAGAAAAAAACTAAAATCTACCCGAAATGTACCTCTCATGTACCTCTCGCTAGGCGGCCTTTGTTGTGAGCTGCTGTTGTGACAACATATGCTGACGTCACGATGAGCATCAGCCAATCGAAGCCCTTGAAGCGTTTCGAGTATGGTAGTGGTTGCCAGATCATGACATCATCCACAAGCAGATATCTATTTCTTTTCCTAGAGGAGTATTTTAAAAATCTAAATTTTGAGCTTATTGTACATTTTTCAGAGAAATGATGGGTGGTTTCATTATCTTCGGCTAAATGTACGCCTAATTACACTAAATTCCAGGATTGGACCACGGTGCCACATTCCCTTTAACTGGAAAATTTAAGATTCCAAAATATAATCGCTTATGCTTTCAAGCTTTGCTCAGCATAGGACGAGGGTAAAATGGGACTAAATCCAAAAAGCTGTAAGCTTGAGCGTGCGATAGCGTTCAGGCCAGAGGTAGAAAAAGTAATTTGGTTCCCCAAGCAGACCAGTTGATGCCCCAAGATGAAAGGAACGTTCCCCAGAGGCGGTTATCTGGCAATTATAGCTTGGGAGCAGAGCGAGCACATAGCCTTTATTTGTCAGATTCAGGTCATAAAAGTTTAGTACTTATTAGGGATATTGTTCAAAATTAGCCTAGATGGTCTTCAGGCTATGAAATTTTTCAGGTGTAAAACAATCCAAAATTGTTTAACACTTTTAAATTCTGGTCAAACTATTTCTCTCTATATAAATATTCTCAATAACATGGGACACTGATTCCAATGAACAAAGGAAATTTAAAATTTGTAGGCAATTTCAAAAGTTATGGGCATATAAATGTTTGCCACACTGTAAAGGCTTCCAAGTATAAACCAATATCTCATAGTTTAAGCTCAATTCTTTCAAAATTTGTATTTTCTTGTTTTCTGACATTTTCATTCAAAATCTGTGCAAAAATATAAATTTGATCTGGAATATAAAAATAAAAAACAAATTGGATCACATTTTCAAAATTTAGTTTTGGTCCAAGAATTTCAAAGGCAGTCTAAAACAAATTCAAACACCAAAAATTCAAATCCTCAGCAATTCTAAAATTTATATCTACATAATATGTGGTCCGACAAATAAAGTGAATCATTAATTTCTTAAAACCTATAGTTCAATTGCAAAGTTAAGTTTATTCTTCCAAATCATAGAACTAAACTGCTGGTTTAAAAGTTTGCAAGTTTCAGCTTGATGATAAATGGTGAGCAAAGACCACAGAAAATTAAAATATACAGGCACTTCCTACACATGCATGAATGCTGAAAGTTTCAGCTGTGCCCATTGAAACACTTAGGTAAGCTATCAAAGCAAACTTAGTTTTACTTGCAAGAAGGTTGAGGTAGGCAGGTACCTAAAGTACCTAATGCATCCTACCTGAAATGTTACCAAATGTCTAACAGGTAAATCATTTTACCATGCCCCCGTCACCTATTTTGAGCATTGGCAGTCAATACCCTGCTAGAATTTCATTCTAGGCCCCACTTTTAAAGGTTCTGGAAAAATAACAGGAACTATATGAAACCAGTATGGACCGAGTGCCGCGCGTGGGCGCATCAAGTATGTTCCTCAACCATTCCCAGTTTCCTTACTCTATTACTACCAAGGCCATAATAATAATTCTTCACCGCAGGTTCAAATCCCCAACCAAAGCAAAAGAGTCCTCCACGAATCCAATCCCAAGCAACTATGTAGACGAGTCCGGCCACTTTTGCCTTGTGCTCTATAACAATTGCAACGCGTGCGGCAGCTTGTCAGCCAGCTCAACACCCCAACGCTTCCACCGCGGTGCGAACGGATTGACTTAAACACATCCCCAGCTTCCCAGATGGACCGCCCTGAAAAGTTTCCCGCTCTGATTCGTGTAAAATGGCTGAAAGCAGTTTTTCTAGTGCTAGCGCCAGTGAAAATAATGAAGCAGAAGGACTACAGATATGTGAATTCAAACGATGTTAAATAGTCAACTGCTCAAATAGTCCACATTTTAATTCGACCTCGAGAACAAAGAGTCACGGCTAGAGCGTCCCCAGAATAACTATCTTAACCCTGCCCCACCGGGGGCCATCGATGGCCCCCTAAGGTTTTCGGGATAGCAGAAAAACGACGAGGCGCAGCGCCGCGGTTGAGGGCTCTACCTCTCACTGCATCATTTTCCCATCATCCCTGAAATTTTTTATCCCGGGTCACCCAAGGTCAGGTCAACAGACAAGGTCAACCAAGGTCACCTCACTTCACCTTTAGAGCTCTGTAAGAGCTACATTTCAAAGTCGATCGATTTGAAACTTCCACACTTCATAACCCCTCCAGGGTCTACAAGGTGTATATCCGGGATTTTTCGATTTTGTGCCCTGAGGTCAGGTCACGAGGCGACCTCTCCCATTGGAAAAGCATGGGAAAAGTTGTTTCATGATATAAAAGCCACAAAAATGATTGCAAATACTCAGACTGCTCAGAACAACGTTTTGGACACCCTTTCACGGATCCCAGTGGTCATATTTGCCCTTTGACTTTTCCAAGGTCATCCAAGGTCACCAGGGTCAAAAACAGTATTTTAACAATAACTTTTGACCTATTTGAGCTAGAGCGTGAAACAAACACCATCGTGTTTGTCTTGTCACTGGCTTTCATTTGATATACGGCAAGGTCACTTTTTGACCTTTCGTGACCTCAGGTCATATTAGGTCACGAGGTGACCTCGGCGGTCAAACCATGGCGGGAGGTCTTTACGTTCCACATAGCGGAAAAAGTACTGGCAATTTGCTATCAAATGTACTTACCAGGCCTCAATAGCTCTAATGACATAAGAGTTATGCCCAGTTTGCTAATCATTGCATATTTGAGTGAAAATAGCCGATCTTGACCTAATTTGACCTCTGGAGGTCAAACCATTGACCTGAGGACTAAAACATGCGAAGTAATTTCTTACTGAATTCACGCGAGCTTTCTATTGCACTTTGCAGATTTGCGCTAACGTCCATATTTTCGGAGTTAGAGGGGGCTATCGATGGCCCCCGGTGGGGCGAAGGTGGCGCCGGACCCCCGGTGGGGCGCGGTTAATGTTCAATGGTCAAATTGTCCACAAAGTCATAAAATCCACAGCTCAAAAGCACCACATAAGTAAAAGTAAGACATAATGTTCACATGTCAGAAGACCAGAAATACTGCAGCAGAGGAAGAAGGAAAATGCTTAGACTCCTAGCAGCTGAAGATCTTCCCCAACTTTGTTGGCACGTTCGGACTTTTTCTGACCTCTGGTTCAGGCAGTAGAAGATTTACCGTCTTAGAGTAAATAAATATAGTTTACCAGAAAGTTCCAGGTAGCCTGTAAAATCTAGTTTGAACCGAAAGTTGGAACGATTCGATTATTTAAGATATAGTACAGGGCCTATACATAGTTTTATTGGATGAAATTCAGTAGCGGAGGAGGGTCAGAATATAAATGGACACCATGGACTTTCTAATCCATTTCTCTCCAGTCAACGCCATAGGGTTAGTGTAAAAACATCATTAAAGGGGCGGAGGATGGCCAAAGTGCCATGGTGCCCACCCTCTCTTCCAGATCGCCACCTATGGCGGGATCTTTTTGTCACAACAATCCCAGCTGGCTAAATGGCGCCTGTCTTCTGGAAGTCTTCCCTTTTGCTTTGCCTATGGTTGGCAGCTATCTATGCTTTTTATACTGCTTGCTTAATAATGCTAAACATGCTTAATTGACACGCGCAGTGGAGGGGTGCTTTAAAGTGTTTTTATTCCCCCCACCTATTTTTCCAAGGTGGCCAGAGAACCATTCATCACCAGAACACGCTACTAGGACACATTTGCGAGGCTAATGAGCGCGTCGATTGGTGCCGATATTTTTAAAATCGTTCAATATTGTTTTTACTTATAGGCTTTCAAAGTTAGACCTATGTTTTTAGACCGTCGCAATCGCGCTGTCGCACCAGTTCGCCTGCACTGTGGACCAAGCAGTGACGTCATAACGTCATATAATCAGGCTGTATGTCAAGGTCAATCTACATGGAGGTCAAGACCAAGTTCAAAGGTCACAGGTCAAGGTTATTGACCCCAGTATTCCGGTTAGATAATTCATGACGTAGGGTAGAGTAGGGTAAGACGCATACGTTAAGGGAGAATGTGTCTGTACCAATCCTGCGTGGATGGAATTGCCTTATTTTTTCTTCGTTAAGTTCTGTCATTGTCTGTCAACACTCAGGTAGAAATTTGGGACTCTGACGCTATGCGAAGTGTGCGAAATTTGTTTATTCTTGAGACCATGTAAAGGGCGTTTTACCCCGCTATCGGGGTAAAACGCCCTAGCCCCGGTGTAAAACGCCGTCATATAACACCCAGCGCATATTGTACCTCGTCACATGAACAAGTAGGAACATTGTTGTTATTACGCTTTACGATAGTCTTGTGACAAAGTGGGCAAGTTATTTGAGGCATTAAAGCCCGACACAGCAAAAACAAGCAGGTAGGCTTTTTACCTATTATCAGAAAACGCAAAAGCAATTTAAGGTAAGGCTCCAATATCTTTTAGGGCATGCAAAGCACCTTAAAGCGCCTCCGGTTCATTCTGTTCGCAAGTGGTTCTTCTTCGGTATGTCTTCCCATATTCTGGAACAGGATGTCAAGGTAGGATGAGGATGGGTATCCATAATATGGAAAATTTAGTTAACGACGACATTGGTTTGGGATCGCGATATGCAAATAGTGCTTCGAGCAGATCCATGACAAGATGGTAGGTATTTAATAGATCGGCGGATCCGGGAGCAGCTTTTGGAGGGGCCAAACCAACGTTTGAGGAGGATGGTTAATCAAGAATAAATCTCAAAATCAAAGTATTTTTAAAGAAAAAAGCGGCCAAAATTTGGTATTTGAGGGGGAAATATACATGTTTAGGCTTTGGTGGGGGCCACGGCCCCTTAAGCCTCCTTTGGATCCGTCAGTGATTTAAGACCACCCCTCAAGATTACCAAATGAGAGCAAACTCGAAAAAATTTCATGTGTGCTATAGGAGCTAATATTTGAAACTCAACGTCTTCTCTTACGGTGATTTGTTTCTAACCCAACGTACTTCGCCATCACGACCAGTGGTGGGCGTGATGGTGGTAGTAGCGATAGCAGCCCTACCTTCACCTCCAATCTATCTTAAGGACATACTTACCCATTGGGGTGAAACACCTACCAAATATTGGGGTAAGACGCCCCAGGCGTCTTACCCCGCACTACACATGGGCGTCTTACCCACGTAGCAACGGCAGCGTCGACACAAAGATTTCTAAATTCTGCGGCGTTTCCATGCCGCATAGTGGCTGTCAAAATGTCGCACAAAATCGCTGTTTCAACCACACAAATTGCTATGAGTACATCTAAATCGCATAGAGTACAATCACAACTTTAAGATAGCTTGTTTTTATATCCGGAGGGGTAAAAAACAACAAATGCTTGCTGAAAACTACCGGAGCAGACTAAGCGCGTCCAAACACGCTCAGGACCCGATCAGAAAGACCGCTACCAGAAAAAATGATATATGGAGGGTGCAGTTCCTACATTAGCCTGTAGATGGTAGAAGGCGTCTTACCCAGGTGGGCGCGTTACCCCACTCTACCCTATGTCATGCTATGAATTCATAGGTAATACTATTCAAGGTCAAGGTCAAGGTTCAAGGTCTTCTTCAATGCCAAATACTCTTTTCCTGCCCAAAGGCTGCTATAGTGCCAGGTATATTGTACACTATTGGGAATATGTCATATTGTTGCGTCATAGCTCATTGACCTTGAATGATCTTGACCTAAAAATGTCGTAGAAAATTATGTGGGACCTTTCTTATATGATATTAGTCCACTTTTGGTGTATTCCCGGCTTTTACGTATAATCACAGTTCCCAATAGGTACCCAGCACTGCCCAGATTTGACATTCACGACCCCGTTTTCCCTTGAAGATGTTGATCTAGGTCAGTAAGACTTTGCCATAATGTAGATCCCCATCGCCCCCATATACCTCCCAACGGGCGTTTCTCCAATCCTCTTGGTTTCCGAAATCTCAGGGGTGCACTTCAGGGACTCCCTCTCCACTGCGCGTTGTCGCCAGACCCTTCTCCACTGCGCGTGTTAATGCCGAACTGCTTGGGAAGTTTGAGACAGAGGTATTCGAATGTATAATTTGTGTCATTTATGGGTGCTCTGTTTTAACTAATCCTTTGCTTTTCAATGAAGTGCCCCACCTTTATAATGGGCTTTAAAGTGAGATAGCAGTTTTGTAGAACGTGTAGAGAAACCACTAGTGGCAGGGGCATTGCCACTTTTAGGGAACTGGCCCCATACTAAATTGAGAAAGCTTATATGTATGCTTTCATCATACTTCCTCCGCAGAACGGTGACACCGCGCCTGACTCAGACACTGCGGAGATCCTCTCAAAGGGTGGCGGAGGCGGAGAGCGCGGCAGCTGGGGGTCGCAGATCGAGTTCGTCCTCTCCTGCCTCTCCTTTGCTGTCGGACTCGGCAACATCTGGAGATTTCCCTACCTGTGTTACCAGAATGGTGGAGGTATTTGAAAAGACAGCAGCGAGGCACGGGTGGAGATGGATCACCTGCCACGGAGGGTGCTGGGTGCCTTGATGTTTAGAAGGCAGCGAGTCTTTCGTTTTTGTAAGCTTTCTTTGTGTGACTGAGGTTAGATTGCATGTGCCTTTATTATTTGGAGGATCATCTATTCATTAGTCATTCGTCTACTTGCATTATCTTTTCGTCCTAAATGCTAACGATGTTGTGCGTCAAAAGTCTATTCCTATGAGGGCCTGGTTTCTTGTGGGATGGACCAGGACGCCACACTTCGAACAGAAAGGTCGCCTATTTTTAACTAAAGTGGAGAGTATGACGTATATCAAGAACAATGCTACCGGAAAAAAGTTAGAGGGGACGTTAATGAAACTTAACCGGGGGCAACAAACTACGAAGAAAACGATAAATACTCATGTTTTAGTGCTCAGGTTGGTTGACCTAGAGGTAAATAGGTCAAGATCGCTATTTTCACATACATATTAAAACGGCAAATTATGTCATTAGAGCTTAGGCGTAAGTCATTGAACAATATCTTTGCTATAGGAGTAAACACCAGTGTTGACAGAGGTCACCGACCAAGACTAGGTAGAAGGTAAGCCGTATATAAATGAAAATACAAGACAAACATGGTGTTGTTATTGCTAAATCAGGAAGTATGTAATACTTAAGACATACCGAAAGTCAAGGCAAGCGGGATAAGGTTAACGTTGTTGAGCAGTGGAGTATTGCAATCATTTTGGCTTATATAAAACCATGCTGGAAGGGAGACAGGAGAAATGAATCATATCACTAGACGGGGTTAGAAGTAGAAGTTTAAATGATCACTTAGACAAGCTAAGGTAAGAGGGACGTTGACTGTACACTGACTAAAAATTTAGGTGGAATGATGCGGGGGTAGAGTAACGCGGTTGGCGTCGTTTTTCGCTATGAAACTTGGGATGGGGGGGAGGTTAATACCTAGCTGAGACAAAAATATCCATAATCTAGATCGAAAAGTACTTCGGGCTTTAGCTCCGTATTCCTTCGCCCATGCCCGTAATAATATTTTCAGGCCCCGGCTTAGAAATATTATTTTTCGGACGAAATGTGTGGGGCGGACTCCCCGGTGGCGGCGCGCACGACACATACGAAACTCACAAGTATTTGTAAATTATTTACAAATTCGGGCAGGGCATTATTTTGGCGTGGTGAACATTTTGGGGAAAAAGAAATACATGAGCATAAAAAGGGCACAGTATTTGAGAGAAGTGCGACCTCTAAGGAGACAAATATTAGTAATAGTCCCAGAATGGATCGGTATAGTCTAGTGGTGGGATAATAAACTCACTATACTAAGGTTGCGGGTTCCAACTCCACCTGTTTGCAGCATATTTTCCCGCTTCCAATGGCGTGATAATTGGCCGCGGCGTATAAACATTGCAAATGATGCAACGCAAACTTTCTGGAATCAATATTATTGCAATAGCATTAGCATTGAGTAAATATTTTGGGTCTTCGCCACCAGAAAAACGAAAAAAATATTTTGATATTCTCTTAGAGGCCGGGGAGAGGAAATTATTTTATATATACCTTTAACAGTAGCCCGCATTGTATACTGCCAGAGCTCACCTTGTATGTGGCCAGGATATCAGATACCGGTCACCTTCAGCCTGCCCCAGCGCTATGGCGGGAAATTTATTTTTCGGTTTGCCCTTTTTTCGTGGATGTCTTAGAATTTTATTTAATCGCAAAATATCAGATTTTTGCTTCAAAAAAAAAAACAAAACAGAGCAAACAAACATAACCAAAGGAACAATTCTGTCCGAATGTTGCCAAGGTCGCAATGGATCTTGGTGGGTAAGGTCCTTATCTACGGTTGTGGGTATTTGTGTAGCGTGCCGGGAGGCTACATCATCAACCATAATCATCCGCAACCATTTAGAAATTCAAACCTTGTGTTTTATTTCTAACACAATCCTGCCTCATATCAATGCTGCCTCTCGCCTTACAATGATATGCACATTGCTGCCACGCATTGATAATTTGGAAACTTAAGACTCTCAGTCAGTACACGGTAGAATTGAAAGCAATAGTCAACAGTGTGTATCTCTGAGGCCTGATTGGTAGCACTTGCTAGATCAAATCCTCAGTTATATGTAAGCCACTATTAAATTTGCCTCTGGTGTGATCACAGGTCAACTTCGAGTGTTTAAAATATCCACAGGAGCGAGGGAAATATTTCCATCTTCACGCTTTGTAAGATGTCAATCGTTCGAAGGTTAAAAAACAGAAGCATCCGGTTGAAATCGGTGTTTTGTGACAAAAATGGATTAAGCAAATATTTGACTGCATTTTTCCCATTTCCCCGAGAATCTCAACGAATTCCTAGATTGAACGGGGTCCACAACAATTATTTTTCAAAGATTCTGCGAACAAAATGAATTACTGCTGCCATAGCATGTGCATGATGCTAATTTCTTGTCAACCGGAAATTTGCTGACCTCGTTACGTTTCTATTTGTGTCGCATGTATTCAGGGGCGGATTCAGAGGAAGAGTAAAAAGGCGTTCTCATCTAGACTTCCGAGGCTTGCGGTTGTTTTCTGAACACGATATACACCTTGTCCCACTATTCTGCTTTCCTCTGATTATTTTTAGACATTTTACCATAAATTATGATGAATTAGTAAAATTAGTAAAATTAGGAGCAGTATTAATAATATAAATCTAATTCAAAATCGGTTTTGAGTGAATAGGTCTTGGTCATCTTAGGTCTTGAACAGGTTATCGCAGGTCCACATCTTTCTCACCTTGACGATTTTTTTGCTTTTTGACTTGGGTTTACCGACCAAACCGTTTAGTAACCGCTTATTTTAATCATGGGTCAAATGCTATACTGCGTGAATTTATTGCTTAACGATTTTGGTTTCCCCCAAAACCTATCAGGTGGATTCGCCACTGCACTTTCTTCCTCCCTGACAGAAGCAGGGGTAGCCAGGAGCCTAATAAAAATAGTGTTGCCTTAATTCCTTTGTATCTACGTGTCTCATTTCATATCTCGTAATTCCATGGTAAATATTTTTCAGACGCACACTTTCTTTCGTATCGTTTATTGTGTATTTCCTTGCCTTTTACCAAGCGTGTTCGTGTTTTTCCACGTTTTCTTGTCACACCTATTCTTATATGGTTATTCTAACTTCTAAGCTTCCGTATTGTTTTTTTATAATTCTTGTAAGCGTCCTCTCTCAACATAAATCCTACCCAGTAACAGGAGGCATTGGCGTAAGGGCTGGAGAAATCGTTTCACCGGACCAAACGGGTCACGAAGAACGGTCTCCCGCCCTGGGGATTGAGCCCACCGGACCAGACCAGATACGAAGGGCGGTCTCCCGACCTAGGGATTGAGCCCACCGGACCAGACGAGATAGAAGGGGTCTGACCAGGATTTGAGCCCACCGGACCAGACGAGATACGAAAGACAGTCTCCCGCCCTGGGGATTGAGCCCACCGGACCAGACCAGATACGAAAGACAGTCTCCCGCCCTGGGGATTGAGCCCACCGGACCAGACCAGATACGAAAGACAGTCTCCCGCCCTGGGGATTGAGCCCACCGGACCAGACCAGATACGAAAGACAGTCTCCCGCCCTGGGGATTGAGCCCCTGAGCATGCAATATATTTACAAGAACATGTACAGAACAGCTTCCAAGTTTGCTTGCCCGTGAACCTATGCAGAGCCTCACGCTCCACGTTCACTTAAGTCGATGCTCTACAGGGGCCTTCCTGATCCCCTACCTTCTGATGCTGGCCTTCGCCGGGATTCCGCTCTTCTTCTTCGAGCTCTCGCTCGGGCAGTTCGCAAGCCTCGGACCAGTCGCCATTTGGAATGTCTGCCCGCTTTTCCAAGGTGAGAATGCAACAGACCAATCCCGGACGGGCCCACCACACTGACTGCAGCACTTGAGAACGCAAATCCAGATTGTTTGTCAAAACCTTAACTCGCAAAGCACCAGGTGTATGTATGAGGCGGCTTAGATACATTCAGGGGAATGGACCACTTGGTCGACATTCTAAAAAGAATAATTCAAGGATAAAGTGGTCTGAAAATAAAGAAACAGTTTTTTTCCCACTTCCATACGCTTAAAACAGAACTATCTCTTTTTTTAGCTTGACATTTATTGTACAAATACATTCATGTAGGTTAAAAAGACACGAAAAGAAGACTCACATCAGGCATGGAAGTGTTAAGGATAAAAACGTCCGCGCAGAAGTCCGGTGGCAGTCACCGCATGATACATCAGAGGCCATACAAGAGCACAAGCCCGAGTAAAAAGCAAAAGCCGTGGAATAGTGACTGGGGAAGAGGGACGGTAAGAAGGTATAGAAAGCATCGAGAGAGATATGGTAATGACGAGATTGCGAGTCGGCGAGAGAGACATAGTACTGCACTAGATTATGAGCTCCGAAGCAAACCAAGTCGGGCAGCGAAGCAAATAACGCGGCGACGACGGGTCCGCAGCGGCAGGGGGGCGGGGAGGGGGCGAGCTCGCCGGGAAGCTACGGGCTATGCGCTAATGCACAGCAGGAGATTTAACCCTCACCCCACCGGGGGCCATCGATGGCCCCCCTAAGGTTTTTTCAAGATAGCAGAAAAACGACGAAACGCAGCACCGCGGTTGAGGGCTCTATCTCTTACCTCATCATTTTCCCATCATCCCTGAAAATGTTTATCCCAGGTCACCCAAGGTCAGGTCACCAGGTGAGGTCAACCAAGGTCATCTCACTTCAAATTTGAAGCTCTATAAGAGCTACATTTCTAGCGATCGATTTGAAACTTGCTACACTTCATGACCCTTCTAGGATCTACAGCGTGTATATCCGGGATTTTTTCGATTTCGTGACCTGAGGTCAGGTCACGAGGCGACCTCTCCCATTGGAAAAGCATAAAGAAAAGCTGTCTCATTATCTAAAAGCTACAAAAATGATTGAAAATACTCAGACTGCTCAGAACAGCGTTTTTGGACACCTTTTCACGGATCCCAGGGGTCATATTTGCCATTTGACATTTCCAAGGTCATCCAAGGTCACCGAGGGTCAAAAAACGTATTTTGACAATAACTTTTGACCTAATTAAGCTAAAACGCTGAAACAAAGACCATAGTGTTTGTCTTGTCACTGGCTTTCATTTGATATACGGCAAAGTCACTTTCTGACCATTCGTGACCTCAGGTCATATTAGGTCACGAGGTGACCTCTGGAGGTTAAACCACTGGCGGGAGGTATTTACGTTACACATAGCGGAAAAAGGTCTGGCAATTGCCTATCAAATGTATTTAACCAGATCTAAATAGCTCTAATGGCATAGGAGTTATGCCCAGTTTTCTTAAGCATTGCATATTTGAGTGAAAATAGCCTATCGTGATTTTTCTTGACCTCTGGAGGTCAAACCATTGACCTGAGCGCTTAAACATGTGAAGTAATTTCTTACTGAATTTACGCGAGTTTTCTAATGCACTTTGCAGATTTGCGCTAACCCCCATATTTTCGGAGTTAGAGGGGGATCGATGGCCCCCGGTGGGGCGAAAGTGGCGCCGGACCCCCGGTGGGGCGCGGGTTAACACGTGCATTGACGGGGCTCTGAGCCACCTTTGCTTTGACGGGGGTGGGTACTCGCCCCGGGGTGGGTACCCGCCCCCTAAGATCTCAAGAACCATGCTAGGTAGCAAAAAGCGATAAACGGCGTTGGGTAGCCCATTCACTTCTCCATCGAAAATATTTGAACCATTTTTGTCAGGTCACATTTAAGTTCACTAGAGGTCAAAAATGCCGTCGTAGGAGTAGCATGTCAATTCAGGTTTTTGGTCATTACATCTGAACAAGTAAGATAGAGCAAAAAACTTGAACTATATAAATCCTCGTAGCAAGCCGAATCGAATGATACATAATATTACCTGGCTAGGTCAAATCAAGGATTTGACCTGACCTGAGGTCAGGGCAAGGTCAAATTAGATGATTAGCATATTATTGGACCTGCAAAGACAAGGCAAATCTAAAGCAGTTAAAATAAACGCTCATCACCATCCATTATCAAGTTATTTAGCTGAAAGCACATTTCCCATGGATTTCCAATGAAGAGGTCATGGCTCGTACCTGGCCTTCCATCATCGATATAAAAAATACCAGAACATATCTTAGAGACTCGGTGGAACCATTATGCGGCATGAGTTTCAATCGAATAAGTTTACGCTGTTAGGACTTATGCTACCTTTAACTTTTGTGAGGCCAGATCACTTGACCTGAGATGGCATAACCTTAAAATTTTGACAAAAGCTGTAAAAAAGATGAAAGAAAATGTATGCCCAGTACGGCGGCCGTTTTTATACTATCTCAACAAAAAAACCTAGAGGGCGGGTACCCACCTCCCGCCAATGCCCGTCTTAAGATTGCGACGTGGGCGGGCGGTGCGGAAGCGGGAGCAGGCCGATAACGGCGCGGCGGACGCTGTTCGAGTTCCGGAACGGAAGAATGGGGAGAACCCGAATATTCAGGCTTAAGACATACTGGAACATATCAATAAGCGCAGAAATTACGCAGAACTGCATTGAGATCAATCAGTAAAACAGAGGAAGACATGTCCTATTTTCCCCTATGTAAATAAGCGGCACAAACGGCGAAAAGAGAAGGTGGAGAATAGAACAAATATTTTAATTCCAGGTGAGTGCCATCTCGTATGGACAACGCTATTATCATTTCAGAGTGTTGTATGACCAGCAGAGTGTAGGTGACAAACATGCAGTATCAGACGGCCCGCTGGTTTTGTGCGGTTAAGGGTGCGTTATCAATGTTATCCATATGAGAGCATATTTTGTTAAATATCTTGCAAAGTAACGGAGCTACTGTCGCGATCTTTTTCACCATAAGTATATCTTTTTGAAGTCGCAGTTTGAAGGCTCACGCATTTCTAGTTTTTTTTTACTTCGAAAAATCTTGCTTATACTGCACGTTCTGTAACGGCCGAAACGTCACTTTTGGGCCTTGGAGATGAGGGGCATGGCATTGATTCAATATCGATTGATACCCCTTTCCTCCCCAAACTTTTCTTCGGATAGTCAGTATATTTTGAATAAACTTTTGAGGATGTCAAAATGGTATTTTGCAATTTCACCCTAAATCCCATACCTCAGATTATGAATGTATATTGTATATACATGCATGTTTGGTCGATATTTTTAAAGAATATCGGCAAAATCGGGGGTTTGGGAGGAAAGCCTGGTCCCCCTGGATCGGCCAGTGTGTATATAATAAAAAAATTCATGAATGTATGTAAATAAGGCTTCGGTCTCCTGTCTCCCATGTATGTACCAGCTTATTCATATATTCACGTTTATATCTATGCATGTACTATATTTTCCAGCCCTCAACACACATTTCAATTACTAAAGAAAGGAGATTGGCACAGAGGACAGAATTCTTCCAATCCACCGGGCTTCCCGCCACTTGTGACGCGTCGCAAGTGGCACAAGTGGCGCATCAAACTTGTGACGCATCGCAAACTATTTTCAGAAGTTGGAAACGTTTGATTTATATATGGAAGCTTTGGAATGAGTGAGCAATGATGCCTGTTTGGTTGCTTTTGTCTGTAATGTTTTCAATGCTGGGGATATTTTCGTGTTGTCAAGTTTCTAAAGATGCTTCCTTGTCGTGATCAGGTTTGATAGAGCGCTCTGATGTTCAGTAAAAAGTTGACATTCGAAAATAAAATGGCTCATCTTCCTTTGGATGTCCTCATAAATACGAGGTGCTGTACAATTGGCTGTATTTTTAAAGATTCGCGTTGAGTTGCGTCAGTGCCATTCTAAATTTGTAAATGAAATAGTTTCCAATTTGTTGTTCCTAAAAAGCAATAGCTAAGACATTTGGCAAATTTGACTGTGATAGTGTTCCTTAATTTCCTTGGGTTCCAATTGTTCCTTATGTTGTAGTGCTTAGTTTATACTGTTTCTTTTTAACTAAAACATAATTAAATATATTTAAAGGAAGTGAGTTCTGGACATTAAATTGCCAGTATCGTTGCATTGATTAGCTATTCGTTCCATTATATCTAGACTGGTTGACTCTGTAACACGAGATAGGATAAGCCAACTAGGTAAATGATGACCAAAATAAATATTTCATGAAATACGATGTGCTTGTGAATGTGTCTTCGCTTTTTTAATGTAGTAAAGCCTAATTAAGTCTTTAGGCTTCCGCATGGGGCTCTAAAAAGCTCCACCTATCAGCATTGCAGCCATATTTTACGCCCTTCTCAGACCGAATCGAGTCTGCATAGTAATGTGGTTATCATATACGGTATCAGCATAACTGAACAGAGGTTGGGTGTAACTTTTGTACTAGATAGCTAAAATATGCTTGGGCATGTAACGCACAATAGGAATTAGGGCAAAATGATTTGACGCTTGTTTAAAGCATGTAATTGATCTGGAACCTTAGCTGGCTGGAAGCATCAGCTGACTCCGCGCGCGGCTACGCACCCAGATAATTCTCCCTTTCCACAGAAACCTATTCAGTTGTGGTTATCACAGGCATTGGCTACGCTATGTTCTTCATCGCGCTCTTCATTGGCATCTACTACAACATTATCCTAGCGTGGACCATCTTCTACCTGGTCAGCAGCCTCAGCGGTAGCCTCCCCTGGAGCGACTGCAGCAACTGGTGGAACAGCGAGGGTGAGTGCCCCATCACCTACCGTCTCTGTTATTCCTGACGCAAAATTATGTTCGCCGTCGCCGTGGCCTAAATCCCCCAATGTGATGCTGATGACGTCTAACTGCTTCCACGCGTCCTGAGAAGTACGCATAAGATAAGTACACGAGTGGGTGTGGCCGCTAAGGTGCGGATTTGACTATCGTAATCGAACCCAAACTTATAGAAAGAGGACATTTTATACAGATTTTGTGCGAGAAATGTGCAACTAATACATTTTTTGATGCCTTTGGACCCTTCACAAATATCATGGCTGTTCTTGGCCCACCATCAATGAGTACCACAAGCAGGTTGAGTTTTAAGGAGGTAACACATACGTTATCAGCACTAATGCATGAATCAGCACTGAAATCATGAATAAAAACACACTCGCCTAAGACTGTGATATACTCAGAAAACAAGGTACATTAAATAAAAACGTCCGAAATGTTTCAGCCTGCCAGCAGTATAACACGAAAAATTGTTCGCTGTTGGGTGGTCTGATGGACTCGTCGGGGCTCTGCTATCTTCGCGACCAGGTAGACAACGCTACCTGGCAACATCTCAACGAGACCGCCATGAGTCGTGTCATGCCTGCCGACGAGTTCTTCCAGTGAGTGTTTCATCCAGGCACGGATCCAGCAGGGTTTTGCTACGGGAACTGGAAGGAACATGTTCAAAGAGGTCTTACATTTGGAGGTCGGCTACAGTGCAGGGATCCAAGACTGGTGTTTGGGAGTTCACTGTATGCAGGCGACCTCTATCCATTTCACCACTCAAGGGTCTGTTTATTCCATTTTATCCTCCCTCATTTT
The DNA here is from genome assembly GCA_034440635.1 of Lepas anatifera. NCBI lineage: Eukaryota > Metazoa > Arthropoda > Thecostraca > Lepadidae > Lepas > Lepas anatifera. The sequence goes on along the minus strand of JAOTON010001028.1, from coordinate 512,975 downwards.
TTACAAGTTTCGTCCGAGTCGTTGTGAGTTCATTTTGGGTTCGAAGCATCACTTAAGTTTTGAAGCCAAAATTTCACCCCAAAGCACCGGCACGGCCGTCCCTGTTCAGTTCATCCCTCATCAGTCAGATGCCAGCCAGCCAGCCGGGTAAATATTGGGCGCCGGACCCTATCAGGGGAATGCATATCGAAGAACCAGTGCACTGGCACTACACTGGTTTCTAAAAAGCGGGACAGAGCCCAACACTTTACCAAGTCAGTTGGGGGATTCCAGGACAAATCTTCCAGGGCCTGACACCATCATGTCTAGAAACAAATATGAAATTTTGTCCTCGGGATAGTTTTGGGCCATGGACACGGCTGTGAGAATCTTGGCCCCCTCCAACCAACATCGACCGCGTTATAGCCCGAGGAATTTTCTGGAGGTCACCTTGAAGACTCATATTTGGTGCTTAATAACTAAAAAACGCGTAGCCTGATTAAAAATTTGTGTATACCATTAAATTGGTCATGAACCATAGATTATTTTAAAGAAAAAATAAAAATAAATGAATGTTGTCTTTTTATTGCTTTGACCCTTTCTTTTGTGACCTAGATTGACGTTTGGGACTTGAAATTAACCTTTCAGACACCTCAAACAATTTTGCTTCATAAATTATCTATCGATGAACAAATAAAAAAGTGCGTTTTTGCTATAAATACCGAATGTTTAGCTCCTAAGAGCGGCAAGTAGGCGGCTGTGAGAACCTGAGGCTGACAGCTGGCCGCGCTTGACGATAAACAGGTAACCCGGCTGCCAGAGGCTTTCCGTCCGCATGGTCATACGTAAACAAGAGAGCAACTCGTTAGCTGCCAGATCAGTAACAGCAGCACTCCAGGATTATAACACTCTAAAACTGAAGCATTATACAGCGGCCTGCAGACCACTGTAGTAGTACAACCTTATGTTAAACACCACAAACAAAGTGATTGCTTTTGGAGTCGGTTAAATAACATAACATTCAGAAACAGAATGCAATAATATTGCATTTCCTTCACGCAATTTTCCTCGTGCAACTGTCAGAGTTTAGGAAAATTATCACGCGCTTACACGAGGGGGCACGTAACTGGCCTCCTCAGGTTTCCACAGGTAGAAAAAAACCATCGCGCAGCGCCTCCGTACTTCATCTACCTCTTACCCTACAATTTTTGCAACTTCTGGAAAAATATTAGGTCTGGGTTATATCAGGTTAGATCGCAAGCACAGGTCGGGAGACCTGACCTCGAAAAACATGTTTGGAGGTATGTACATCAGTAAGATCAAACTTAACATATCGGCCTTAGTTTCACATCACAAAGTAAGGTCAACAAGCAAGATAATTGTTCGTAGCAGGCTTCCATATCGATAACCTGGGACAAGGTCAGGGCCATTATCCTTCCATTAGAAATGCATGGGGTAATAGGTAAATTTCGATAACATTAGAGAGTTGAGAATTGCTGGGAATTGCGATTGAGGTTTTACTTTTAGGTTATCGTGACTGGCTGAAACTGCAATATTAATTAATATTAATTAATATTATTGGATTATTAATTAATATTAATTATATTTAATAAAAATATCCAAATATTTTAATTAATATTATTTCTTACCATACTGAGCTTAGCCTCACTAGGTCAAAACAGGCCAATTTTGAAATTTCACTAGAAAAGATTATGAGATATATCATCTGATCGGGCTCGACAATTGCATTCCAATGGTGCTGAAATTTGTTTCTACGGCTCTGCTCTGCCAGATATTATGCCACAAAATGTAAGTTTCGAGCGAACTTAAAAGGAACCTGACCAAACGATTGTATATAACGTTGTCTGTAGAGATTAAGACTGGCTGTTTAACGCCCTCGCTCCCAGTGTACCATCCATTCTGCATGGTTTACTGAACAGCGGAGATGACCCACATTTAGGCCAAGGAACCTGTGTAATATCAGATGGCTATAAACACAGCACTGCGATGGCACGTGTTTTTTCTGGAGTATGAAAGTGAGATAAATTACTCAAGAATGTATGTACATACATACATCTGACGAAGAGCTGTGTTGCAATACAAAAATATATATTTAACTTCATCAAATTTTGCCACCACGGACACGATTTAAAGCCATGGAAAAGTTTTATTTCAGTTCAAAAGTTATATTGAAGCAAAATTAAATCATGTGAATTAAGCGTTTCCGGTACTTCTCATGGTAAGGGCGCCTGCGACGATATCGAGAGCACGGCCATACCGGTAGCATATCATGATGGTTTAAAAAGCCCAGCGAAAGAGCAGATATTTGATACCAAAGGTACGCATGGCTTTTCTTACGCATACATTTTTTGACACGATTAACCCTCGTCCCAGTGCACCGGGGCGAAAACAAACTCCCCCATCGCGGTGGGGGAGTTTGAAACCTCCCCTCGGGTTTTCCCGGCGGCACGAAAAAACGGCGGCGCGAAGCGCCGCCGTACTTCGCACGCATTATCTCTGATCAATTTTACAACTTTTCCCAAAATGTTAAAGTTGGGTCATGTCAGGTCAGGTCACCAGCGCATGTATAGTAACTACACCTCCAAAAATGTTTAAGGTGGCATAAGTAAGAAATGGGTGAATCGATCGGATTGAAACTTATATCACCTAATGGGCCCACCAACTACTACAAAATATTTTCCGGTATTTTTCATATCGATGACCTAGGGTCAGGTACGGATGATGACCATTGACCATCATTAAAAATGCATGTGAAAAACAGGAAATTGGGCTGTATTTGTGTAGATACAGCCAGGGACGCCGCCACGAAATTGTTACAGGAGGAACGGCCCTGGGCTGGTGCTGACCGGGAAGGGGGAATTTTTAGCATATTCTGTGCCTGACAGCAGTAATGACGATGGACCCAAAAATTGGGGGGACGTCCTCCCTGGTTGGCCAACAGGGGGGACACGTCCCCCGTCCTCCACGCTTTCGGCGGCCGTGGATACAGCTGCGAATGTCTTTATATTATCCAAATCCTAGTATCCTGGGCTCCTTTCCAGGTTCATGTTGGAATTTTTTACCTGGGACATTTAAGAGGTCACCTGGGGCTACTTAAGCAGGTTTCAGACTTGGGTCAATGACTTTGCAGAAAATGATGAAGTATCTTTTATTATGATACCATTACGTTTGGATTGTCATTGCGAGTCGATTGATAATATAATTATTGGGGCTTATCGACGCACCAACTGCAAACATGGATTACTTGGGTTGGGTAGCAAAAGGTTGGCGTCGCCAGCCCTTTTCCTGTTGAAAGGGCTTCTCGGGAGCCAGCTTGCTCCTTGTTCAGGGAAGCCGGAGTCGATTTGAATTCATATTACTATCTAGGTTGGATAGTGGCCTTGACCTAATCTTAGGTCGGGCCATTTTTATTCTTTGACGAAGAGTAGTCATATTATACATCATTCCATTCGCCGTAATGAGAGGGAGATAATGGTGTCTAAATATATTTTAATCCCACTCTGTTAGACGCTAGAGCCCGGAAACTCCTCTGTAATATGCCACCTTCTTTGACCTTGCCATGACCTCAATATTGACCTAAGCCAAAAAGTGACTGTTGTAGTTTCTTCCTGAATTTGCATAAGCTATCCAACAGCGTTCGCAAAGGGTCCCTGAGGTGGAATTGCGGAGGAAGCTCTGAGCTAGCCCAGGGCCCCTGAGAGCAATAGGTTGCTTACTTGGTGAAGTGATGAATCAGGGGCGGCAGCGATGCACCAGGGACAAAAGGAATCAGCCAGGGAGTGGCAGTGATCATTCATGGGACGACAATCACCAGCCAGGGGGTGGTAAGAATCAGGGCGGCTGTGAAGAACCACGGACTCCAGTGATCAGCCGGGGGCGGCAGTGGTGAACCAGGGGGGGCATGATCAGCCGAGGGCGGCAGTGGCGAAACAGGGGCGGCATGATCAGCCGGGGGCGAGATTGGTGATTTGGGTGACGGCAGTGACTAACCAGGAGGGGCACGTATATGGTTGGATAAATAAACCGGGGGCAGCATTGATGAGCCAGGGACGGTAATGATCAGTCGAGGGCGGCGGTGACGAACTAAAGGCGGCAGTGATCAGCCGGGGGCGGCAGTGATGATTCGGAGGGCGGCAGTGACTAAACACGAGGGTTACGTATATAGGTGGAGAAACAAACTGGGAACAGTTTTGATTAGCCAAAGGTGGCACTAATCATGGCGACAGTGATAAACCAGGGATATCAGTGATCTGCTGCGGGTGCCAGTGATGAACCAAAGGCGGCAGTGATCATCCGGGAGGCGGTAGTGATCATCCGGGAGGCGGTAATCATGTGGCGTTTCAAATTAGGGAGAAAGTGATAAGCCAGGCGGTATTGATGAGCTAGAGGTGTAACCAATCAGGGTGGAAGTGATGAACCCGGGAGGGCAATAACTTGCTAGGAACCAGGGCGACAATGATGAGATAAGTGTGACACTATTTAGGGCAGCGGTGAAAAGCCAGGGGCGGCACATATATTGGGGTGCTCAACACATGATTGAGGGTGCTGAAATTAGGATTGGGGTGCTTGGGCACCCCAAAGAGATAGAAAATTACACCCCTGTGTATGTAACTGGTCCGTTGTTTTTATTGGTGTGAATTCCCCTCCAAATGGGCGTTTTCTGTTCCTTATTATTCATCAGTGTAAATGGAGGTCCGTTCGTGTATTCGTGTGCACTACATAAGGATAAGGATGACTCCTCAAGCCGCAGTGGACACTCTCGCATCAATGGATGACTAACATCATCCTCCTCTACTACAGCAGGTACATGTTAGACATCTCTAGCGGCATCCATGACGCAGGAGAATTGCAGTGGAAGTTGGTACTGTGCCTGCTGGGCGCCTGGCTCCTCGTCTTCCTGGCCCTGCTCAAGGGCGTGCAGAGCTTTGGAAAGGTGCGATAGCGCATTGCAGACCACATGATTAACATTCACAGTGGAGGGGATGGAGGATGAAGTTAAAAGGTCTTTTCAAGGTCAAACCCTCATCTCCCGCGCAAATGCTGCTGAAGTGCTAGTTATATTATGCCTTCGTAGGAATATGTCTTATTATAACATCTTAAGTCAGTGACCTTGAATAACCTTGACCTCAAACTTTCCGATAGCATTCTTTGGGACCTTTTGTATATGATTTTAGTCCACTTTTGGTGTTTTCCCCACTTTTTCCCGCATAATCATGGTATTCCCGATAGGTTTCCAGCACTCACCAGATTTGATATTTACGACCTCGTTTGACCTTGAAGATATTGACCTAAGTCAATGAAATGTTGATATAATGTAGATCATCATCGCCTCCACTCACCCTCATACGGGAGCTTTTCTAACCGCCTTGGTGTCCGATATCTCCGGGAGGAGGGGCGCTGTAGGACCTCCTCCCCTCCACTGCACGTTGATGCCCGACCTCCCTCCAATGTGTTTGTTAGATGCTCAAAGAAAAAAATGCTGGAAAACTACTCACAAACATGTATCAGTCTGCATGGGCAGATTGAAATGATACCTGCCCCCACCAGGCACCTATTCATGTTTCCAACCAACCCAGAGTCTACATGCTGTAACGCCCTTTCCCATCTCAAGACCAGAAAATCTCCAATACCTGAACCGATGCTCACCTCCTCGCATGCATGACCATAATTTAACACGTGCATTGACGGGGATCTGAGCCACCTTCACTTTGACGGGTGGAGGGGGGCGGGTAGGTACTTGCCCTCCAAAGATCTCGAGAACCACGCTAGATAGCGAAAAAACAGTAAACGGTTTTGGGTAGCCAATACAAATGTATACATAAAAATTGTACCATTTTTTGTCATGTCACATTTAAGGTCACCAGAGGTCAAGGCATATCACCATAGGGATAACATGTAAATGAAGGCTTTCAGTCATTACATCTGAGCTATTCCAGATAGAGCCAAACAATTTAGACCATTGGAATTTTCGGAGCAAGCCAATTCGACTGATATATAATATGACATTGCTAGGTCAAATCAAGTCAAATATAGAATTTTACCTGACCTGAGTTCATATCAAGGTCAGATTAGGTAAAAATTAATATCATTAGAACTGAAAGGATGAGGTAAATCTAATGCCATTAAAATAAACGCTCTATCGCCGTCCATTACTAAGCTTTTTAGTTTACGTCATTTTCCCCTTTTATTTCCAATGGAGAGGTCATAGCTCGTATCGGACCTTGGGCCATCTATATCGAAAATACCGTAATCTTTTTTGTAGAACTCGGTGGGCTTATTATGTGATATTAGTTTAAATTGAACAGGTTCACCCTGTTTTGGCTTATGCTATCTTAAACTTATTTTTAGGTGAGGTCACTTGACCTACACTGGTGATTTCACCGGAGATGACCTAGCCTTAAAATTTTGAAAGAAGTTGTAAACATGATCAGAAACAGAAAAAAGTATCCCAAATACGGTGGCGCTACACGCCGTCATTTTTATTCTCTCTACAAATAACCCGAGGGGGCGGGTACCCGCCCTCGTCAATGCACATGTTAAACGCCCCTGACCCATCTCCCACCGCCGTGGCAGCCATAATCTCCAGAACACCAAAACCAGTGCCACCACCCTCTGAGGAGTGCCGTGCCCGGCAGGCGGTGTACTTCACGGCCACGTTTCCGTACCTGATTCTGGTGTGTCTACTGGTGCGGTCCGTCACGCTGGACGGCTACATGGACGGCATCCGCTTCTACCTGACGCCCCGCTGGGAGAAACTGGCCAGTGCCAAAGTGAGGCCAAGGCCAGTGTTCTTGCTGTGACCATTTCTAGGTACCTATTGCTGTGGAGGAAGTTGAAATTGGTCTCACATTTACTCATTATCTACTCATATAACCATGAGCGGTCCCACATATATTTTATTAGGGGGGGAGGGGGTGGGCATTAGCAGGCTCCGATCGGGCGACGGCCGGGTCGGGAGAGGGGAGTGGAAGATGATGCTAAGCGGGCTGGGTGCTATCAAGCCAGCTCACCGACAAGCGAAGGAAGAATTAAGATAGTCGTCCGCGTGCCGCTATTTTGGGGATGCTTCCCCCGTTCACCACACGTGTCCTTCGCCCCCGTTTTTAAAACCAACGCACACGGCATAATGTTTACTCCCGAACATAACACCAGTTGACGTATCTGCTGCCACCGCAGGTGTGGGCGGATGCGGCCGTGCAGATCTTCTTCTCGTTGGGTCCTTGCTGGGGAGGACTCATCACCCTGGCCTCTTACAACAAGTTCCACAACAACCACCTTCGGTGAGAGCCGGTGTCAGGCAAAACCCAGGTCAAAGGAAAACTGTAGCAAGCGTACCAGCCCCCACCGGTGGAGGTGTGCTGTAGGGGCTCGAAATGGACCACTCCTTGTGACAAATCTTCTTCAGTTTATGTTTTGAGAGGAGCTTAGGATGCTGGAAACTCGATTGCTGTGGGATGAAAATTGTTTTTGTTTCCTTTCCTGGAGCAAAATGGCAAGCTGGAGGTTTAAACAATTCCGAATATATTTTATCTTCACGCTGCTACTTTCCGACCATCTGCCAAACTGCACTTTCACTGTAAGGCCCTCAGTCGCTAAGCTTCTCGCATCATGCCAACTAGTTTTAGGGCCATAAGTCACTGTCTCCGGGTGAAAGGCTCCAACTCGGAACTGCGGGCTTGTGCCAAACCTGGAGGCTTTCATTGGGCGAACATTGGGCCTGCACGAACTCCTAACTCGTCCCTCAACGCACAAAATAGTGTCATACCGCAGTTATTTCCCAACGCCGGCTGACCCAAAATCAGATGACATTCTTTATGCTGGTTGGCCAAAGGCTGGTCTTTATAAGCTCACCGAGATTGGTTCGTACATTATGCTTAACTCGCTGCCAATTCCTATCACTTAGGTATGCCCATTAAAGCTTAGGGAATGTGACACCTTTATAACGTTATTTCAACTGAGATAGCCAAGTTGTAAAGCAAGTCGGAAGACACGGTACTCTATATATCATTTGTCTTGGAACTCGATATTTCCGTAGAGAAAAAGCTAAAACCTACCCAAAATTTAACTCTCATGTACCTCTCGCAAGGCGGCCATTGTTGTTAGCTGCTGGTGTGACGACATATGCTGATGTCACGATGAGTATCAGCCAATCAAAGCCCTTGGAGCGTTTCGTAGTATTGTAGTGGCTACCAGATCATAACATCATTCACAGGCAGATATTTATTTCATTTCCTAGAGGAGTATTTTAAAAATCAAGATATTGAGCTTACTGTACATTTTTCAGAGAAATAATGAGTGGTTTCATTATTTTCGGCTAAAAGTACGCCTAATTACACTAAATTCTAGGATTCGACCAAGGTGCCATATTCCTTTTAAGCGCCTGGATGACAACGATTCGACGTACAGGCAAATATGTGGCGCTAGTAAAACAGTAAAACAGTTATCAATGCCGATGAAATTGAAAAGCTCCCGTAGGAAAAACATTCGTTTACAGAGCATGTGAGTGTTCAGAACTTCTGTATTCATCGCTGCCGTGTCTAGCACATAATTACGGATTTAAATCTGATCGTTACTCCTTAACAGGGACGCTATATTCGTATCCTGCGGAAACTGTTTCACCAGTTTCTTCGCCGGGTTCGTCATCTTCGGTATCCTCGGCTTCATGGCGCACGAGCTCGGTGTCAAAGTTGAGGACGTCGCTGCCCAAGGTCAGTACTGACCAAACACAGCTTGCACTTAGTTACGAAAACAGCAAGCCTTACTCTAGGTTTTTCTTCATTTGGAGGGATTATCCACGAAATGAAGCAAGGACAATCAAAATAACCTGAGTACCTACCAGTGGCGGATCCAGGGGGGCTAAAAGGCATGAGTTTTCATATTCGAGAACTCCTAAATGTTTTACAAACTTTGCCCTACAAATATTTACGCCATTCAAAACTAGCAATAGCTTCGCCCCTGGATAGCAGCATTTCTCGGAGAAAGCTCACCACCGTAATTTGGACCGGTCAGCGTGGGCAGCAGCGCGTGCAGCGTCCCTCCCCTCCCTCAGGTCCGGGCCTGGCGTTTATCGCCTACCCGGAGGCGGTGGTCAGGTTGCCCGTCTCGCCTGTGTGGTCTGTCCTCTTCTTCTTCATGCTGCTGACGCTGGGTCTGGGTACCCAGTTCACCATCCTGGAGACAATCGTCAGCACGGTGACGGATCTGCACCCCCGACTGCTGCGGAAGAACCACACGTTAGTGATGGGGACAGAGCTGGGCCGGCAGAGCACTCTGGTGATCCGAATATATCTAATGAGCGGGATGGATACATTGTGTAGTGGGCCTGTTTACTTTAATTTTGAGTGATAATATTCCGATGCGAGTTCTGAGCTGCGTGCCTGACAGGTGGGTCCTGCTTGGCTGCTGCACGGTCATGTTTCTGTGCGGTCTCCCCATGTGCACCAGAGGCGGCCTCTACGTACTCACGGTGAGCAAAACGCCGCCGAGCTACCCGCGCCAGAGCACCGGTGCCAGCCCTGCAGTCCCACTGGGGTGTGGATGTAAACGGGGGATAACCACCGGGAGAGCCCCAAGGTTCAAAAGCAAAAACCAGCCAGCACCGCGTAGGGGCGCCCCCACCATCATTTCCACCATCCCTAAAATTACCACGAGCCACCTAGGTCAACCAAGTAGGCAAACAAGTCACCTCACCCAAGTTGAGCCACCAAGCACATTTAAGGCCGACAATAGACTTCACACATGGCCCCCCAGGGCAACAGCGTATGTACATCCATGATTTTCAGTTCGGGACCAGGCAGGCACGAACCCCCCAAGAAAGGCAAAAGCGCGAATCAACACACCAACAAGACAAGGACCAGTTTCAAAAAACAGCCACCCTCACGGATTCCAGGGGTGATATTTGACCTGGCGTACCAGGTCATCACAGGTCACCAGGAGAAAAAATTTTGAAACCTCATCTAATCAAACAGAGCACTGAATAAATGTCATGTGTATGTCTCGCACTGGTTTTTATCTTTACACGGCAAGACCACTTTCGACCTTCCGTGACCTCAGGCCATGTTAGGTCAAGAGGTGCCCTCTGGAGGTTTAACCACTGGCGGGAGGTCATTATGTCCCACATAGCTGAGAAAGCACTAGAATTTCCTATCAAATGTACTTTACCGGACCTCGATAGTTCTAATGGCATTAGAGCCATGCCCAGGTTTCTTAGGCATTGCATATTTTAGTGGAAATAGTCTATCGTGACCCATCTTGACCTCTGGAGCTCAAACAATTGACCTGAGCGTTTAAACATGAAACAAATCCATACTGAATTCACACGAGCTTACAACGTACTTCACAGATTACGCTAACCCCCACATTTTCAGAGTTAGAGGGCACCGATTGCCCCCGCCGGGTACCGCAGGTGGGGCGAAGGTGTCGCCGGACCCCGGTGGGCCACGAGTTAAGCTTCAGGCTTTTCTTTTCAATGGTGATAGCCTATTCTCTTAGATTTTCACTTTGAAAAATATGCTGCGATTCAGAGGACTGTGTAAGCACCCCAACCATCGCTACCTGTTTCTACGCGTATGTTGGATTAAATGACACATTTCACTCAGGACATAGGAATTAAGCATAGTTTAGCATAGATAAAATCAGTAACTTTAAGCATTATTGTATGCACGTGCCCGGATATGACTCCCCTTAAATCCCCTTAAAATGTTTACTACTGAAGTAGAACCGTAAGATGTATTCATTCATTCATACGAAGACCAAAATACAATACAAGCTACAAGAAATGGAAAACAACAGATATGCAGATAGAAGAATCCGCGGAGAATGGCGCCGGTGTTCAGGAACGATGAGTGGAGAGTGGGGGGCGGTTCAGAACCCGCCAGGGTCAACGTGGGTTATTCATGCCAGATGGTACGAAGCTACATATATGGGGCTGCGGTGACTTGTTCGGCGCAAGACGCCCGTTGTCAGAGGACTCGCAGCCTATGTGCTTACATACGGACGCGCACGCACGCGGGACTGCGAGTTCGATCTGAAGTCTACCAAGTCGACCGGCGCCGGTGCAGTGGTGGAGCAGGGGTGAAGGATATTAAATACGGGTGGTACGGCGACTTTTAGGGGTCATACGCGCGCACGGCTGGCGAATTCGAGCGCTGACGGGAACGACGAATGACGAGTGCGGCGAGCGAGGAATAGCGACAGGGGTCGGAGTGGGACAGAACGAGCCAGGGATCAGGCGACGCACACGACGCAGCGACGATATGTCCTGATGTGAGGTTTCGGGAAAGGTAAGGATAATTTTTATTGCAAGGCATATTGGTGTGGATGGGCGCACATAGGGTATTTAAACGATGTTTCGCTGTGTTAGGCGAGAAAACCACTGTACTAATGATCGGAGTATCACGAAACGATTACCCTAGTTGTACACAGTTTGGACTCACTGCAAATACAACAGGTTTACAGAGTATACACAGCACAGAAAAGGTAAAAACAAGCTTAGGATGTGCTAACAACAGTAATAACAGAGGCCAACTGCAAAGCTAAAGCCGAGATCAGGATTCAGAAACTAAAGTCAACCTCGCCGTCAGCTGATGGACAGTTACTCCGGTACCTACTCTGCGCTTATCGTGGGCATGACCGAGATCCTGGTGGTGGCTTACGTCTACGGCGTGGATCGCTTCCTGGGTGACATCAAAGTGATGCTAGGCCACTACCCCTTCCCCTACGCCTGGTGGAAGTGGGTCTGGCTGGTCGTCACGCCTTCCCTGGTCATGGTAAGTTGAGTAGCTGTGTGGGACCTCTGGAAGATGTCGGCCTTTCTGCCAACTGCACCATGTTTGTGTTTGAAAAAAATTTTGTTGTTCATTGACCGAGCCTGCGCTTAAACGCATTGTGGATTATCTTCTAAAGAGCAACAAATTCCTCAAATAAAAGCTCAGGGTGAAATAAGAAACTTATAAAAACTACAAAAAGCTAAAATAAAAGCTCACGATAGAACGTTAGGGAAGATATTTGTGAAGCGAGACTTGTGGAGTATGTGTGACCAAAGCCCTGGAGCTGCGTCTGGCAGATGTCGCGCACGACTGGCTACTTCAGTCATGGCAGGAGAGTAAAGCTCTCATTATTTTTCCACATTGTAAAACAGATTTCTGGAAGCAGTCCAGTTTAGTGTGCGCGCCGACAGGAAAAATGGGAATTTTAGTATTTTTGTGATAGGATTATATGGGGACAATCATGGAGCTGCGAAAATAGTTGGGATATGTGCATTAAAGTGCGACAAAAGTTTTATGTTCGTTTCGAAGTGATTCAAAACGCCCAGACTAATTATTCCTAAAGGTCCTCAAGCTAAGTGCCTCAGATGTAGTCTGAATCATTTTTTAGGTTTGCTTATGTTTGATTTCAACATTTGTGTCATTTTGATATTCATCTCCACCAGGCCATTTTTTAACATGTTAACTGGGGGGGTTATTTGCCCCCAGTCGGCCGAAATGGCCCTCCCCCAAACGACTTAAATTTAAACCATTCCCCGACTTAACTAATAAGACTAAATAAGACAGCCACAATGGCTTAAAGTTGAACAAACGGAGACGCACCAAAGGAAAATAAGACGGAACACCACCCGATAATAGCAATGCTGTTCAATTGGTCATCCCAAATTGGAAATCCACAAAAATTGTGTTAAAATTTTTTCACCAGTGTCTGTCAAAAACGAAAGTCGTCTGTCAATGTCTGTCAAAATCGTGCAAAAACGAAACAAAGCGCATAGTTACGGGAAATCCCGGCAACACAACCTCAGCATCAACTAGACACAGCGCCGGAGCTAGCCTATAACCAATCAAACATCATGTTCTATCCGACCGGAAGCCCACGCCCCCCCCAGCCAGTACCGTGGGATTTGATGATGCTTGCATTTAACACGCTGTCAGTTGTCAGCGCTGAGAGCTCGTTCGTGGATTAGGCGGGACACGGTGTAGTCAAAGCGCATGGGACTGCTTGCTGGTTGGCTGTGTGAAGTGCTTAGCTTATTTATGCATTATTGTGATGGTGGCATGCGTGGAATTTATAATGAAATTGTTGCATCAATTTTTCCGTTAAGTTGTTAAGTGGTTTCTTGGCCTTTCTCATCGATTCCTTGACATCGAAAATTGGAAAAGATTATATATTAGGCTTCGTCAGAATCATCGTCAGAATCCACCGTGAGGATTATAACCCTTCGTCAGAATCATCGTACTGGCTCCGAGAAACCCTTCCAACAGGAAAGTAACTGACGCCATATAATCCTGACAGTTGGTAGGTCAATAAGTCCCAAAAAGTTACTGGTTTTTGCACTAAATTCCCTGAATGATTTTCACAGCAACAGCCACCATAGTAGGTATGTATATACAAATTTGTTTCGATTTAGACAATAAACCGCATGTATTCGACTCTTTAGGAATTTGCTTACCTTCCCACACTCATAAAGAACAAAATGAAAATAGTTTATTCATTTGGAATACATTCGGCAGCATCAGGGCTGACAGGTTTGTCATTTTGTGACCAAATATCTCGAATGTGGTCTTTTTGTCGTGTTTGACCCGCAATGTTTCGGTTGACGCTTTGTAGATCTGGCTTTATTTACCCTTTTTCTAGCAGCTGGCACCCAAGCTATTTTTGGTTTGTCGCTCGTATCAGTATGGCTTCTTTTGGCTTTTCCGCTCTTGAATAAAATGTTCTGACGCCAAAAAAACAACGAATAACAGAAACACTTATGACGTTGGGAGGAAAGGACAGAACTTTGTTAAAAAACACGATCCACAAAAATGACGGCCTCCGAAAACCGGCCGCGAAGGATACGATACTATAGGCGCCCTTAGGGACGTTGAAGGCAAAGTGCGCTCCCTGAGACTCCGCCCTTTCCCCACTTACAAAAATCCTAGATCCGCCACTGTTCAAGAGAATGGAATTCACAGTTGAAAAAACACAGGAAAATTATTAAATGTTGGCGGAGAGTGGTTCGGCCGAGATAATTGATAATGGTAACACATTTTCTCGTTATATGGATAAAATCACTTGATGGCCACGGGGTTGGAATGGCACCCCTGGCTTCCTCAAAAACCCGCCCCGGTGGGCCTCTAGCAACCTTCGTCCTGGTGGGGGTTTCAAACACCCTCTCCCTCGAACTCGGTTCTTATGTGGGATAGCGAAAAAAGCGAAGCTGGTGGATAGGCCATACAAATTTATGAAGGAACTACATCGGTCACTTTTTGGCTCAGGTTAATATTGGGGTCATGACAGGTCAAAGAAGATGGCATATTAGAAAAATTTATTGGCTCTAGCGTCTGACAGACTTGAGTTAGAATCATTGTTTAGGCACCATTCGCTTCCTCTCGTTACGGCAATTCGAATGATGTATAAAACTATACCAGGTTCCAACATAAAAAATGAGCTTACCTAAGATCCGGTCAAGGTCGACATCTAACCTAGTGTAATCAATATGCATATCAATCGATTTTCAATAATAATCCAAGCATAATAGTATCACAACAAAACTTTATCACCATTTCCTGCGAAGTTATTGGCCCAAGTCTGAAAACCTGCTTAAACAGCCCCAAATGACCGAGGTCACAAGTCCAAACTTGCAACATGAACATATAAAGGGCCTAGAATCCCATGATTTGAGAATACGAAGGTACTTCAGGTCGTATCTACAGAAATAGAGAAATTTTAGGGCCAATTTCTGTTTCCCCCATGCATTTCAAATGGAGAGGTCATGATCCATAACTGACCTTAGGTCATCGATATGAAAAATCCCGGAATCATTTACGTAGTACGTGGTGGGCCTATTATGTGGTATAAGTTTCAATTCGATAGATTCACCCTTTTCTTACTAATGCCACCTTAAACATTTTTGGCTGTGAGGTCACTTGATCTGCACTGATGACCTGATCTGAGATGACCGAATCTTAAAATTTGGGGAAAGTTTCAGAATTGATCAAGGGCAAGTAAGCGTACGGGCGCTTCGCGCCGCCGTCTTTCGTCCTACCACGAAAATCAAGGAGGGTGTTCCCCACCAGGTTGAGGGTTAAATGGGTAGTGTACTAAAAAATATTGCCCAAGTCAATATCAAACTGCCAAAAATTAGTTTAAACAGTGATATAAGTCGTTTTCTGTGTTTTTACTACCGTTAGGGGTCGTTTTGGCCTCCAATCCGGCTTTTGTGGTATTTATTTGGCCGTTTTAGTGAAAATAGAGTTGTGTCCCTTTTTGCAACTTTTTCTAACTCGGCTTTGCCTTTTTCTGCCGAAAAGACGTGGTGCCCTGGCCAGCATCAATAATCTCTAGAATATGGAATAACACAAAATTTGGAAACACTAACGCGTCTAAGTTTTATTATCCCCCTCTCGCCTCCAAATGGGGTCTTGATCCCCTGAATACACTATAATGGCCAGCACAAGAAATGCCCCCCAACGATTTTCCTTAAAAAATTTCCTGATCTACAAATGCTGTATAACGCAAAACACACACTGGTACTTATTTGTCCATCAGAGTATCAGGTCGGAACATATGTGCCTCTTCTTGATGTATGTGTCATGTCTTTAAACAAAGCAGTTATGTACAGCAAGAAAACTCATCCTTTAGACGTAGTTGATGATAATGCACAAAATGTGAACTTATGTTCCTTCGCGTTTATTTTCCAGAGCAATGCCCAAAACGACTGGCCTGCAAAATTTGTCCCCCAACCAATGGCCCTATAGCCCTCAATATGTGGCAAAATACCTTGTTTGCAGATATTCTTGATGTATTTGCACCTGAAATAAGTAAAAAACATCGACCACTTTAAGGTTGTGATTACCCACCCCCTAAGATCTCAAAAACCACGCTAGGTAGCGAAATACGATAAACGGCGTTGGGTAGCTCATCCACTTCTCCATCGAAAATATTTGAACAATTTTTGTCAGGTCAAATTTAAGGTCACTAGAGGCAGTAGCGGATCCAAGGGGGCAAAAAGGCATTTGCCCCCAAACGGAAAAGCTCGGGCAAAACTATGTTTTTGCCCCACCCCCCAAGCAATTGACCTCCTTTTTCTCCCGACTCCTGTTTAGCTTATTAGCAGGAGTTTGGTGCTTCAACTCTGAACTTCAAACAGAACCAGTGAATTTCAGTGGAAATATTGTATCTCAAGCCCATATTTTTCACCCCGTGACGTTTTTTTTTTTGTTTTTTTCGCCTGAAATACCCAAAGTTCTACCCCGAGAGGTAAAATTGTAGCGTAGCTCTTCATTGCGTGACGTTTTTTCCGCCATTTTTTCCGATCGACCTCCTTTTTTAATAAATTCTGTCCAAGTTGTTCCTCGTTTGGCTGTTGGAGTTGGAGTCTCACTGAAGTAATCACGGGACTTGTCACGGAGACCCCGACCCCACCACCCGAACGAGCAACTCCCACAATGAAGGGTTAATTTAGACGCCAAAGTTTAACGTCCCACAAAGCACAGGGACGGCCGCCCCGCTCAGGTCACCCTCTCACCATTCAGTTGCCAGCCGACCTACGTCGGTAAACTATTGAGCGCCGGAGCGTCTCAGGGTCCCCGACTCCTTTTTAGTTTATAAGCAAGATTTTGGTGCTTCAACTCTCAACTTCAACAGAACCAGCTAAGTTCAGTGGAAATATGTATGGGGGCCTTGGATAGGAAAAAAAAATATTGGGCCCATTTTCAGCCCGTGACGTTTTTTTGTTTTCGCCTTAAATACCCAAAATTCTACCGGAAAATCATATTGTAGGGCGATTTTTCACTATGTGACTTTTTTCTCCTTTTCGAATCTGGCTTGCCCCTCCCAAACCAACCGGCTAGATCCGCCACTGACTAGAGGTCAAAACATGCCGTCATAGGGATAACATGTAAATGAAGGTTTTCGGTCATTACATCTGAACAAGCTAAGATAGAGCAAAATAATTTGAACCGTATGAATCCTCGCAGCAAGCCGAATCGAATGATATAATAATATGGCCTTCTAGGTCAAATCAAGGATTTAACCTGACCTGAGGTCAAGTCAAGGTCAAATTAGGTAAAATGCATATCATTGGAACTGCAAAGACAAGGCAAATCTAATGCGGTTAAAATAAATGCTCTATCACCATCCGTTATCAAGTTATTCAGTTAAAACCATTTTCCCATGTATTTCCAATGGAGAGATCATGGGTCGTACCTGACCTGGGTCATCGATATAAAACAATACCGGAACATATTTGAGAGAACCGGTGGGCCATTATGTGATATGAGTTTCAATAGGATACATCTACACTGTTCCGACTTATGCTATCTTAAACTTTTGAGGTCAGGTCACTTGACCTGTACTGGCGACCTGACCTTAAATGACCTAACCTTAAAAATTTGACAAAAGTTGTAAAATTGATGAGAAAAAGATATGCTAAGTACGCGCACTAGCCCCTTTTTATGCTGTATCCGAAAAACCGGAGGGGGCGGGTACCCATCCCCCGTCAATGCGCATGTTATGGCTCTATCAATCAAAACGGGTTACGTTTGTTTAAACTTCAGACTCGGCGTTTTGGAACATTTTGTTCTACACATTCCTACACAAACTCTCCCCTTCCCCGTCCACTTTTTTGCTTTTTTGCTGGGGACAGTATTCGTGTGTTTGATCGTGATTGTTATCGAGACGGGGTCCAATTGACTGTTGTGACGAAACATTTGTGGTTCCAGTTTTCGGAAATTTAGATGTTTGGGACTCCGCGAGTGTACCATCCCCTCATACCTCCAGCATCCCACATCATGCTTTATTCTATGCCCTTTTCTGACAGGGGATTCTGATTTTCACGTGGATCGACTACAAGCCGCTCACTTACGGAGAGTACCGCTTCCCGTTGTGGGCCGACGGCATCGGCTGGTGCATCTCCTTCACCTCAGTCACCATGATTCCCCTGGTGGCCGTCGTCAAACTGCTCTGGATGGATCGGGGTCTTCCCCTGAACCAGGTCAGATGGAGCTGGAAATAAGATAGGACAGGAATCGGTCTCAAACTCTGTCGGCGGATCTGCTCGTGGCTAGTGCGGTGCTGGTAAATATTTAATGGTGTTCCGAGGGAGTGCGTCTGTTTGTACCGCAGAGGCCGGTTAGAAGGCTGCCGATACTGCAAGTGGAGTTCAGGGGCGGATCCAGAGGGTGGCGCCCCCCTTCCTGGGCTGGACTCAAGCACTGCAAACGGGCCGGAGGGGCCATAGTGATGTATGTTAGGCTTTTTGGAGGTACCCAAAACGGCACCCGAATGTTGGTCTAGGGGTCCCCAAGAGTTGGTCTGAGCCATCAGAAGTTGATCTGGAGACCCTAAGAGTTGGTCGGGGGGGAATTCTTAAGAGTTGGTCTGGGGGTCCCAAGATGTTTGTCTCGGGGGTTCCCAAGAGTTGGATGC
This sequence comes from Lepas anatifera, assembly GCA_034440635.1. Lineage (NCBI taxonomy): Eukaryota > Metazoa > Arthropoda > Thecostraca > Lepadidae > Lepas > Lepas anatifera. Next base: position 494,576 of record JAOTON010001028.1, on the reverse strand, counting down.
TTCCAAATATTGATCTCTGGGCCCCTAAGAAATGATCTCTGTGACTTCCAAGAGTTGGTCTCGGGGGCCGCCCGAAAATATTAAGCTTTATAAGCACGTTAGAAGTAGGTGCGTCACAAACTTAAGTTTGAAAATATTTCACGTTAGATAAATCAAAAAATTGCTGGCCCTCCGAGTGGGGGCCCCAACACTTCATTCCGTTGAGGAAATTCCAAATTCCGGATTCGTGCCTGCATCTAACAAACTTTTCAGTTTGCAAATATTTTACGTTCATTAAATGAAAAAATGGTGGGGACCTAAAAGGTAGGAGGGACCTGAGGCTAACATCTGCCCCCCCTTGAGAAAGTTCTGAATCTGCCCGTGGTAAAGATCAATACGATTCCAACATTCCCCCAGAATCACTGCTGTGGAGAAAATGCAGAATGAGAACTTGCAAAGTCTAGAATGAGAAAATGTAGGGTCTCGGTTGGAGGTTGTATAAAACCACCCGGGGCAGTGGTGCTCCGTTTTCCTCATGAAAATATGTATTTATTGAACACTTCAACAGTGAGTACAAAGATATTCGTCAGTTAAGCTTTGTTTCTTATTCATTTAGGATTGGTCAGCGGCGCGCGTAAATCCCATACGAATGAAATAAAAATACCTACCTTCACAGAGCCTAGTGCACCGAGTCAACGACATTCACCTCTCCAGCAGACTGTCACTCTTCCTCACCGGCTCTCCTCGTTCAATGCAATATGAGCAAGTGTATGACACAAACCCACCAGCCACTGACCGGGTGCCGTGTGTCGGCAGCGGGTGCGGAATCTGCTACAGCCCTCCGCCACCTGGGGCCCAGCGCAGCACTCGCACCGCGGGGAGGCAAGACGGGCGCAGAGACCACGCCTTCCTGCAGGTGGCCAGCTGCCCCTGACCACCAGGGCAACGGCGATGTGCTAGGTATCAGAGGACGGGCAAAAAGTGTACAGATTTGGCAGCTCCGTGGCTCAAACTGGCGTGCCGACCCGCCGCCGGTGGCGGATCTAGCCGGTAGGTTTAGGGGACAAACCAAAGTCGAAAAGCATAAAAACGTCACGCGGTGAAAGATTTGCCCACAATTTAACTAGATGGTAGGTTTGAGCGGTAAACCCAAATCGGAAAAAAATCACGGAGTGAAAGATGTGTGGGCACACCACGCTTGCTTTTGCATTCAAAGGATCATTCACTCAAAAGTGATTTTAAACATCAAGAGAACCAGGTCCAATGTTTACAATGAAGTTGACCGGTTCTATTGGAAGATGACTGGTCCCGTTGAAGCATCAAAACCTCGTTTATAAACTGAAAAGGAACCGTGGAAAGAAGGAGGTCGATACCTTTGGGAGCAGGGCAAAAACACAGTTTTGCCCCGAGCTCTTCTGTTGAGGGGGAATACCTTTTACCCGGTCCCCTCCTCTGGATCCGCCACTGCCTGCTGCTTTGGCACCCTGAGTATATCACAGTAAATGCGTGGGCGTAGAAAAGGTTGAAGTCAAGGAATATTGTATTTTTCTGTCCGATTATATTATTATAACAACGACTTTGTGGTTCGCATTATATAAAAAAGTATGTTAGAATCGTGTTTGCCCGTGCACTTGAATTTGGATGTAGCATTCTGCTGCACAATTGAGGCATACTTGAGGGGCTGTCTGTTTAAATTATCCTAATTTTTAGTTCGTTCATCATGCACAGAAAGCGCGGTCTTCGAGACGTGTCGAGAAGTAACCGAGCTGGATGATAAGCTGGATGAGTAACAATTCTGATGATAAGTTTCAGGTAAGCAACTAGGCAGCTAGGTAGGCATATTGCCAAGCTCCCCAAATTCACTTGCTTTGATGTTTACTTGAAATCAGGAAGCGCTAAGTCCGGGGAGCTATCGCTTGGTTAATTGAAATCTGTATGATGTTCAGTGTAATTCCAGTCGGTGAGATAAGAAAATAGGCGCAGGAACTTTTTCCAAGTTGGGGGGAGTGGGGCAAAAGTTGTCACCATTGGGGGGGTCAAATATGGTTCGGTCTATCACTCGCATTGTTAACGGAAAAGATCCGGAATCGGCTCAAAGTTGAGGGCTCAGCGGCCCCCCAAGTCCTAAAATATGGTGGCAGCCGCTCCCCTCCCCCCGGCTCCTGCGCCTATGGATATTAATTTTGCCGTCAGTTAAGCCATGTTTTCGATCTGCAGGCGGAACGGGTAGCAGTCCTGAGAGGTACGATTGGCTCGAGCTCTCTACACATGTCGAAAAAGAGTAGCTTCAGGGGGCCGCATAGGTAAGATGGTGTCATCTTTTGAGGCACAGGTTAGACCCGTTCAGATATTGCAAAGTTTCCGGAAGCCCAGTGCCCTGCTTCCTGCCCATTGCTTGATACCTCAGTAGGAAGCGTTCAAATTGTCAGCCCTCTCCAACTTGACCGTACCGGTTGGCGCTAGAGTCATTTTCCTTGCAGTGCGGTGGAGACTTCAACACTGGTATCATCATGAGTAATGTTGAATACCCGTAGCGTCGTTTCTCGTCCCTGGACTATTACCATTTTTAATGCAGTTTTGACATCCCAAGAGGTTTTGTTCGTGCATCCTTGTGATGTTTATGTGTCTTGTGTGTCCAGCCTTCTGTCTGGTTGGATTCTGAAGAGGTCAGAATTCGACAAGCTTGGGTTTCGAGTGCAATACTTTTTTCACCTCTATTTTCAGCTCACTCGGAGCATATTTCCATTTTCACACTGCTCCGGAATGCCTATCCATCCCGTAATCAATAGCCAGGATTTTCGTAAGAGGGGGGGAGAGGACTGGTGAAGGGGGATGACAGGCCGATGGAGGGGTTGAATGTTTTAAATGAGGGCGGCAGAACACTGGGAGGGGAGGGGGCGAAAAACCATTTGCCGGAGGTGAACCTTACTGGCCGCAAATGCACGCGAAGGGACTCAACGCTTTTACACACATAACTTTTGCTCCTGCTAAAAATAATTGGAACTAGGGAAGCTATGTTAAAGTTTTTCATTCTGGCTTGGGAGGGAAGCTTTCCATACATAAATAGTTTGTCTTATAAGAAAAGAAGAAAGCGTGCACAGCCGGCACATGGGGCTGAATGTCATGCATGGAAACCGTTCGCATGAGGGGGCGACACATCGGGTACAGTGGCAGTAAGGTTGGAGCATTACTGGCACTTGAAACCGGGTCAAGCCTCGTCCCCGCCATCGACGGGCGATGTCAGAGCCCAATATGCCGCCCAAGCCTATGTCGGGCGCATTCGAGGCCCGACATGGGCAGTGGGCGGCACTTAGGTCTAAAGCTCTTGATGAGGGGGAGGGCTAGGCCCGAACCCCCTCCCCCTCCCTCTGGATGCGTTACTGCCCTCTGAACTTGATAACGGGGGCATTCCAGGACAAAACGACCAAAAATATTTCAATTTGACACCACCATGTCTAGAAAAAATCTGAAACTTTGTCTCCGGGGTAGTTTTGGGCCAGAAACACGCCTGTGAGAATCTTAGCCCCCTCCGATCAACGGTAACCGAGTTATAGCCCGAGGCATTTTCGGGAGGTCACCTTATAGACTCATTTTTGATGCTTCATAACTCAAAAAGGCATAGCCTGATTAACAAGTTTTGTATATCATTGAACTTGTCTTGAACTATACTTTATTTTGAGAAAAGAAAATTTCAAAATTTGAAAATTTTTACTTTTAATTTGTTTGACCTTTTATTTTTTGACCTAGCTTGACCTTTTCCCAGTTGAAATTGCCATTTTAGACACCTCAAAAATTTTGATTAATAAAATATCTTTCGATAGGAAAAATAAAAAAAATGCGTTCTTGCTATAAGTTCCAAATATTTAGCACCTAAGGTAGGTATGTATACGGTTTTTGACCACTGCAGTAGTACAGCCTTATGTTTAACGCCGCAAACATAGTGATTGTTTTTGTAATCGGTTGCTGGCAATCATATTGCTTTGTCTTTACGAAATTTTCATCGTGCAAGTGTCAGAATTTATGACAATTAACACGCGCCCACCCGAGGGGGTGGGCAACCGGCCTCCTCAGGTCTCTACAGGTAGTAAAAAAACACCTTAGCGCAGCACCACCGTACGCCATCTATCTCTAACACAACATATTACAACTTCTGGAAAAATAATTTAGGTCAACTGGGAGGTGGTAGGTACCGTAAATACTGAAGGCCAGCTGGCAACTGACTGGTGAGGGTGTGACCTGAGGTAGACGGTCGTCGTTATGCCTTGTGGGACTTTCAAATTTGGTTCATTGATTAACACTGCATCGTGGGAGTTGCTCGTTTGGGTGGTGGGGTCGGGGTCTCCGTAAAAAGTCCCGTGATGACTCTAGTGAGACACCTACTCCTAAAACTGAACTGGAAACAACTTGGACAATATTTATAAAAAAATTGCAGCCATTAAAAGTGATAGAAAGGGATCCATTGTTTCGAGGGAGACGAGGGCAAATCAACTTATTAATAAATGACCTTTCAGCCTTAAACGAAAGTTTACAAAGATGTTGCGAGTTTATCCATAATTGAAACAAATATAAGTTATCCTATGAGCACCACTAACTCACACAATTACATCGTCCCCCGATATGGAAAAGTAGTATCGATACAAGGTGACCCAGTGCAGCACAGCATACGTTTGAGAGGATTCATGCAATGTAAACAAACGTGTCTGAAAGAATTTCATTCCCAAAAAGTAATTTGAATCTGCTCATATATGCGAAAAAAGTGTCCTGAAATTGTAACGCATTCGACTTGGTCACTTGAACAGATTGCCTCATGATATTTTTACAAGGTGATCATTTCATAGCTGACACGGATCCCAGAATCCCAGATGAATAATTACACTGTGCACTGGGAGTAATGCCGCTAAACAGCCAGTTTTAATCACTACCGAATATGTTACACACAATCGTTTGGTCGTGTCATCTTTGAGGTTGCTCGAGGTCACAGTATTTCTTACAGGAACAAAGTGGAAACCTAAATTTTGTGGCATAATAGGTGACAGAGGAGAGCCGTTGAAAGAAATGTTCAGCGCCATTGGAACACTCTTGTTGAGCCCAAACGGATTATGTATCTTATAATATTGCCTAGTCAAATGCCAAAATTAACCTGCTTTGACCTAGAGCCTGGCTTAGGTCTGTATGGTAAAAAGAATATTAATTAAACTGCAGTGGCAAGCCAGACACGACAACGTAAAAACAAAACCTCCATCACAATTCTCGACAATTCTCAATTTTCTCAAGTTATCAAAATTTACCAATTGCCCCATGCATTTCTAATGGAAAGACCATGACCTTGACCCTGCTCCCGGTTATCGACATAGAAATCCTGCTACGAAAAATTATCTTGCTGGGCGACCTTACTATGTAATGTGAATCAAACCACGATAGGCTAAATTTGATATTATTGATGCACTTCCCAAAGTTTTTTCTGAGGTTAGGTCTCTTGACCTGGTTTGGCAGTTTGACCTGGTATGACCCAGTTCTAAAATTTTTCCAGAAGTTGTAATATGTTGTGTTAGAGATAGATGGCGTACGGTGGCGCTGCGCTAAGGTGTTTTTTTTTTACTACCTGTAGAGACCTGAGGAGGCCGGTTGCCCACCCCCTCGGGTGGGCGCGTGTTAATTGTCATAAATTCTGACACTTGCACGATGAAAATTTCGTAAAGACAAAGCAATATGATTGCCAGCAACCGATTACAAAAACAATCACTATGTTTGCGGCGTTAAACATAAGGCTGTACTACTGCAGTGGTCAAAAACCGTATACATACCTACCTTAGGTGCTAAATATTTGGAACTTATAGCAAGAACGCATTTTTTTATTTTTCCTATCGAAAGATATTTTATTAATCAAAATTTTTGAGGTGTCTAAAATGGCAATTTCAACTGGGAAAAGGTCAAGCTAGGTCAAAAAAGAAAAGGTCAAACAAATTAAAAGTAAAAAATTTTCAAATTTTGAAATTTTCTTTTCTCAAAATAAGGTATAGTTCAAGACGAGTTCAATGATATACAAAAATTGTTAATCAGGCTATGCGTTTTTGAGTTATGAAGCATTAAAGATGAGTCTATAAGGTGACCTCCCGAAAATGCCTCGGGCTATAACTCGGTCACCGTTGATCGGAGGGGGCTAAGATTCTCACAGGCGTGTTTCTGGCCCAAAACTACCCCGGAGACAAAGTTTCAGATTTTTTCTAGATATGGTGGTGTCAAGCCTTGGTCGATCTGTCCTGGAATGCCCCATCGTTCAATTTTGACAGTGTTTTTTTACTGTGCTTTGTGTATCGGCTTATTCTTTACGACAATTTGATTGTGAATTTATAGGAATTTTACCCAGCCCTTTTTACCTCACACAAGAGTTCCACGTATTTATGGACTTACCTACCTACACGCATGTTTGTGAAACGTAATTGTTGGTAAACACGGAGGATATGCTTCTAGCGAGATGCGCATTATTTTCGCCATAAGACATTAACAGGTGAACAAAGAACAGGCAGCAAATCCAGGTCAAAAGTGAAGGTCATAAACGCTCAATTGGTGCGTATCATTATCGGCAGCGACTTGTGGACATCAAGGATCAGTTATTAATATCGATATTGACTGGCCTTAGCATTCTGAGGGCCGGCCATAGGCGTCATCACCTGCAGTCTTCAATCTGCTGCTCATACTAAATGTTCCCCTTTAGAATCAAAACTTATCATATTTTGGCTCCTCGAGGCCTGTGCACTGGCTGGTCGCAAGGTTTTACGATTTCTTCTAAAAAAGGCTGAAATTGGGAGATTTTTTGGTGAATAGTGTGGGGCTGGTCCCCTATTCCTTTGCGTATGCGGAGGGATGTAAAGAGGACAGGAAAATTGTTTAAGGGGAGCAGAAAAAAACATGAAAAGCCTTGCAGTCTGGACCAAAATTTGCCAAATTCCGATATTTTCACCGTCCAACCCGACATGCTGTCTTTAGCTGCATTCCGAGGCCTATGTCGGTATGCAGCTTGGACATGGAGATGCAGTATGACCTTGGAATGCAGCTAAAGACAGCATAACTACATAAAGTTAGACGAATGTAAAAAACGAATCAAAATGGTAGTATTCCATGGGGAAGAAACGATGCAATGGGAATTTAACATGCGGGCGCATACAGCCTTAGCAGCGGACGTGCCCTAAAACTGCAATCATCATCAGGGGATTCAACATGGCCTGTAATAGTTCCAACGTCGAGGTCTCCTTTGCACACGACTGGAGAAACTTCAGAGCTCTTGCGCTCCAAAAGATATTGTCAAGTTGGGGAGGGGGGACTGAACATTGGCCTGCTTTCTGCTGAGGGTAGGTACCCATTAATACCCCAATGAGGATGTGCAATTACATTTCCAGAGGGCATCAGTTACTACATTCATTTATCTTAAAAATGTGATAGACCTTCTAATGTCGGAGTTTCATAAAATCCCTATTGAACCAAAGAATTGTGCCCGCTCTCAGCAGTTTTATGCACTGTAGAAGGGATGGAAATCGATCGAGTGTAGCCTCGATTCCCTGTGTGGCTTAAACAGACTGGAAATACCAGCCATGCTGCCGTATGCTGTGACGCATTTAGTTATATACATGTAGATCAATTCATGTCTTGTCTAAATAGGTTTGCGTACGCTTGAACATTCACTGAAAGACATATCTATCTACACCTAACTATCTTTCTATTGCAGAGTTGCAGCAGCAGTTTCGCTTTGGATGGGAGACGAAGGTACGGGGTTTTTAGCCAATAATTAAGTACACTTTTGCTGATGACCTGAGCTCAGAGCGCAGATCCGAAACTAAATAAGAATATTTCCTTACTAAGATTTGGTGATTGCTTGTCTTCATGAGTGTGATTTATTGTGTGCATGGCGGAAGCCAATTGGAGATGTTAGCACCAAAGATGGATTCAAATTCAATTACTCGTATGTCGCCGGATCAAACCGGGGAAAATAAGAAAAGACATTGATTCGATGGCGTAGCAAGGCAAGCCGTGAATTGTGTGTACAACTCGGTCCCGGTTAGTCTTCCCAAGGGGAGAGTGGACAATTTTCCTTTTTAGGCTTGTTCCTCGAAGTGCTTCATATTCAATAAATATTTTCCGGTTGATGCCTCGTTATTGTGTTGAGGCCTATTTGTTTGAGCTGAAAGGATTAACTGGATATTTTCCGCAAATGGCACGCTAAATCTCTTTTTCTTCAACTTTAAACATTAAAGTGCTAAAACCTTGATGTTCAACGACAATTGAATCATGTGAATGGTTTTCCGGAACATCTACCCTTTAACCCGGTCCTGCCCTGCCCGCCAGACTGAGACCCTGTTCATCACCTCCCCGGGTGCCGCCCACCCACCATCCCCGCTCCTCCCTCGATTCCCAGCACCATCATTTATCGCCGTGTTTTGGCCTGTGATCACCTGTTGAGAGGGTGTTGACCGGCCGCCTGGGTACTTCTCCCCAGTCCCAACACCCGCCCCGCCGCGCTACCCGCGCCTTATTATTCATGGTCTCGCCGCCGGGCTGGTGCCTGCGTGTACTGCAGCGTGTGGTCCGGCTTGCTCTGGTCAGCATGAGGCGGCCTCTCGCCAGCGCCGCGGTCGAAGGTCGTAGTGCCGGAGCGGTCAGTGCGTAAAGAACCACGCTGGAGGAGGGGAGGTGTGGCTGATGTCCGTAAGAGTACGATGCTCCGTGGTAGTTCTTGCGTGAGGTGCGAAATCGCGTCCCTGGCTGTGTGAGTTGATGGAGATCATCACGTACGTTTTGCCGACTGAGTACTGGCCGTGCCGGCTGAATGGACCTCAATTGTCGCCGCCGTGACTGACTGGGCAAAGTGCAACTTCAGACGAGTGATAGCAATATGAAGTAGAGCGTCTACGCGTCAGAAGATGTGCGGACTAAACCAGCTGTAGATTCGACATCTACCACCCGTTCCCGGCCGAAGTGACCGCGATGTGGGGTCCCGACCCGCCGGCACCGGCCCCCTCCGTGGTGACCTACGCCGCCCTCGGGGATGACCCGGCGACCTTCGCCGCGCCTGCTGGCGATACATCAGCTCTGGTGCGACGGCGCCCGCGCTTCAGTCTCAGAAAGCGCAAACAAGTGGTGCGCGACTCTGTGCTGACGATGTCTGCGGATAGTTGTCAGCACTGGAGCTGCTTCGGACCGGTGCGCCCTCTCAGCTCTTGGTGTGAGTACTAAAATGGCATATCGACTAGTAGCGTACCCTGGAGGCATTGGGGCGTATCCCCGAGCCGTGGGCCAAAATCTTCCCTGAGTAGGCATGTGGTGCTTAGAATGTGACCTCCGTCGCCGTGTTGTCCCCCTCATTGACAATTGAAGGGGGCTACGCTACTCCCCTGAAACAGTGCTGGTCATACCTTCGCCGTTGTTGTTGTCTCAGCATCTTACGGCAGTCCCAACTGGTACACGACATGATAGCAAAGTTCGAAACTATGTATCCTGAGCTGTCACATCGAGCACGTGGATGCTATGAGGCAGGCCATGCTGTAAGTTCGAGAGCCATTTATACTTGCTGCCTCGCGCACGCAAACTCGCGAGCTTTCGAACGCGGTGCGACATTAGGTTATGACCAGAACCCTGCCCGGTGCGACAAGATATGATTCCATGATTATTATTTGAACCTCCGAAAAGTTCTAGCTCAGCTTGACCGCGAGGGAGAGACTCGCAGTTGGTTAAGAGCATGAAGAGCCGGTGCCAGCGCACGGATGCATCCGTCCTGTACTGTCAGCACCAAACGTTATTTTGATTTTCCTAACCTAAAGTAGAATAGATCTGCAAGCTATAAATGCAACACATAGTGGGAAAATATCATTACCGAGCGGGTGCGCAGTGCCCGCGAGGATATGGGTACAGCTTCACATCTGAGCGACACGGTCCGGCCTGGCCCGACCGTCATGCTAATGAAAAGCTTATATCTCCGACATGGTGTCACATACCTTGCGGGGCTTTACATCATGTTTTAGCCGGGTTAATTCAATTACTGACTGAATACATCACAGGTGGGTGGGGAACTGGGGAAGCTCGTGATACGTGCAAAAGCAGGGACATATCAAATCATAAAAATTCCGTCACTTATTACGTCAAAACTTGGTTTTTGCTGGTCTGAAAAGGCCCACATTTGGTGTAAAGGGAGAAAAAATGCTGTGATTTACGAGGAAAGGGTCGATTTCATCCTAAGACAGAACCTTCGCGCACAGGTATATGAGAAAGAAGTGAACAGATTTGGCACCCACGATATAGTTCGTAGCAATCCCATCGGGCGGCCTTTTTAGGAATGGAAAGGCCGCAATGGCAGTGTATGTGCCCATGCCTTGTTTCCTGTAGACCGGCCTAAGGAGTTAAAGCCGGTGGTGTTATATTTTGCAATGAGTAAAATTTCCCTTAATATTTCGAAGAAAAAAACGGAAAAACGTATGAATTTTAACACCCGCCGAGCCACCTTCGCCCTGGTGGAGGGGGTTTTCAAAAACCCCTCCCTCGAAATTGGCTCCTATGCGGGATAGCGAAAAAACGCGAACGCTCATACAAATTTATGACGAAACTACATAGGTCTCATTTCGGCTTAGGTCGATATTGAGGTCATGATAGGTCAAAGAAGGTGACATGCTAGAGAAGAGTTTTTGGGTCTAGCGTCTGCCAGAATTGAGTTAGAGTTATTTTGTAGGTACCATTCGCTTCCTCTCGTTACGGCGAATCTAATGATGCATAATAACACCATACTGGGACAAAATATAAGAATGGCTTGACCTAAGGTCAGGTCAAGGTCACAATCTGACCTAGTATGGTCAATATGCATAACAATCGGCTCGCAATAACAATTATTACTTCAATCATCTTCATTACATCAATACATATCAATCAATCATCTTCATCGCATTTGTAGGCTTCTTTGTTTTTTTAACATCCAGGGAATTTTAACTTGTTCTCAAATCTAAAAGCGGATATGACCCTCATATAGGTACCAACTAAAAATATTAGGAAACCAATATTTTTCTCTGAGCATTAAATCAATGTCCAAACGGGAATAAGCTTTGGCCTCAGTGAAAACAAAATCAATGTCTATGATTCATCAAGCTGCATCATTAGCAGATAAACTAACATTCCACCGTGCCAGTCATCAGACAGGGCAAGTTTGATTCGCTAGCGGAAGTGATCCCGTGGCGAACGGCACTAATTCGGACGCTGAATCTGGGCGGTCGGCAGATGCCCGGTATACAGTCGGCTCTATCGCGAATCCACACAACGCACCGCCACTGGCTCCCAGTCCTGCTTCTTCACGTCTGCAAAATGAGCCGAGGCTGAACCAGGTCAATGCTAAAGGGGCCCGAGCTTTGCTACCGCTATCCCGCCGGCGCACCGGCCCAACTTCTCTCACCACCACTCATCTCCCACCAGAACTGCTAATGAGACCTCCAGGGAGTTTAACTCAGCGACCAACTTAGAGAGGAAATAAAGCGGTCCCGAACTCCACCCGCCGCGGTGGTGTCATCAGGAGAGTATTGACATCAATAACAGGGCTTGAAAGGCCTGCAGTCCTATCGCAGTGGTCCGCCTCCCTGAACGTGGACTGGCGGAGGCAGAGGGCGTCTCGGTGCCGCCCGCTGCCTCCCGTCACAGCTGTGATTCTTCGAACAGATCGCACGGCTGGCGAAATGGGCGCATCTGTAGACGGATCGCGTCGGTGCAGCATTTCGCATCTGACAGCATCTCCCGGCTAACGAGCCCGGCCCAACTGGCTGCAACTGGCGGAACCCCCACCCAGGGCAGTAGAGGACGTCCCACCCGGTCCGCGCCGGGGCAGTTTCCAGTCTGAAGGCGACCTCAACATTGCCGTGAATGTATGCACTAGCGCGTCTTCCGCCTTCAGATGACGGATAAAGGGATCGCAATTAGCATGCTTTTGAGGATGTTAGTGGCAGACTAGGGGAAACTATATTTTCTTGTCTGATAAATTTTAATTTCGGATAATTGGTAACACACCGTAGGTAGACAAGACTTATCGGGAGTGCATTAGACATATATAAACACGCATTTCAATAAAGTACAGTTTTGAAGGCCAGATGAGTCACCACGGAGTACGGGGTCAGAGAAGTGAGGAGCCGTACCCCTTTTCTTTATTTTTAATCTTGTTAGATTCGAAGCAAATGGAGAAAAATGTCGACAGTGTCCAGAGACAGCGTGGGTTCAAAGCCGAATACTACTATCGGCTGTAGATAGTTAATGTTTTCTCGAAGCGGCGGGCTGAATGTTAAAAAGGCCCCCAATCTTGTCCGGTGGCAGGGCACCTGTTAAAGCGGTTAGCTTCCGGTCAGTGAAGAGTATAAAATAATTGCCATCGACCCCTCCCGTCTGCTCTTTTCTTTAAAGGATCATGCTAGCCAGAATCTTATGTTTGAATTTAGCCTCCCGAACCTCTTCTTACAAAGTGCGAACACAAACTTTCCTAGCGTGTGCTGTCCCGGTGGATCTAGGATATCCGATGGGAGTACCTGTACTTAGGTCAGGGTATTGGGTCCTGAGGAGGTCGTTATTTGGGCCACTGCTACCAATTTTTAACCCGGCACAGCCTGGGCTCTTTCTGTAGACACCACCGCCTGGGGAGGGGGGAGGTGCAATCGGACCCCTTACGATCTCGGGAATCTTAAGCTATACGGAACAATTTGAACGGTGCTGGAAGCGCATAAAGTGTCTCTTACTCTGCAGCCAAGTTTGAACCAGATCCGTTGACCAGTAACGTCGCATTGGGCCAAAAAGGGTCAACTTTAGACAGTGGCAGATCTAGGGGATGGGATTTGCCCCCCCCCCAAACGAAAAAATATGTTTTTGCCCCCCCAAAAGCTGTCGACCTCGTTTTTTCCCAGACTCCTTTTTAGTTTATAAGCAAGGTTTTGTTGCTTCAACTTTCAACTGCAAACTTAACCAGTCAACTCCAGTGTAAATATTGGCCTTGAACAGCAAAAACAAGCATGATATGGCCACATTTTTCACCGTGCGACACTTCTTTTTGTTTGTCGACTCTTGGGCTTACCACCAAAACCTACCGTCTAGTTAGATTGTGGCATACTCTCACCGCGTAGCTTTTATTTGCTTATCGAATTTGGCTTTCCCCCAAAACTTTCGGGTAGATGCGGCACTGACTTAAGACCCATTAAGAAAATCCTATATAACTCGGTAATCACGGGACCTGAAAAAAACAAAATACATCAATTTGTTCGTCTTGACACAATAATTCAAATGATATGTAGCATGGCCTTATGAAGTCAAGTTATGACCTTGACCTTAGCTCAAGGTAAAAAAAAATAAAACATTTCAAGGTCATGTTGCATATCATTTGATCCCTTGGATCATGCTTATGAAAATAATACCAAATTTAACACGCGCATTGACGGGGGTCTGAGCCACCTTTGCTTTGACGGGGGGGGGGGGTGGGTCCTCCCGTCAAACGAGATCTTAGATCGGGACGAGATCTTAGGCGCCCCCCTAAGATCTCGAGAACCATGCTAGGTAGCGAACAACGGTAAACGGATTTGGATAGCCCATTCACTTTTCCATCGAAAATATTTGAACCATTTTCTTGTCAGGTCACATTTAAGGTCACTAGAGGTCAAACCATACTGTCATAGGGATATCAAGTAAATGAAGGTTCCGGTCATTACATGTGAACAAGTAAAGATAGAGCAAAACGGTTTAAACGATATGAATCCTCGCAGCAAGCCAGATCGAATGATATATAATTTGACCATGCTAGGTTAAATCAAGGATTTGACCCGACCTGGGGTCAGGTCAACGTCAAATTAGGTAAAATGCATATCATTCGAACCACAAGGACAAGGCGAAACCTATGCAATTAAAATAAACGCTCTATCACCATCCGTTACTAAGTTATTCAGTTAACACCATTTTTCTCATGCATTTCCAATGGAGACGTCATGGTTCGTACCTTACCTTAGATCATCGATATCAAAAATACTAGAACAATTGTTAGAGAACTCGGTAGGCCCATTATGTGATGAGTTTCAATCGGATAAGTTCCCTCTGTTCCGACTTATGGTATCTTAAACTTTTTTAGGCCAGGTCACTTGACCTGCACTGATGACCTGACCTGAGATGACCTAACCTTAAAATGTTGACAAAAGTTGTAAAAATAATGAGAGAAAAGGTATGTCAAGTACGGAGCACTACGCGCCGCCGTTTTTATGCTATCTCCGAAAATCCGAGGGGGCGGGTACCTACCCGCCCCCCGTCAATGCGCGTGTTAAGGTCTGAACTGACCCTGGTTTTGTCAGAAAAGGAACAGAGGCTTAGAATCTTAGAAGAACATAATCGTGTTAAATGGGTTTAGAAATGACATTATAACTCCCTGACTTGACCTGATGTCAACTTGCGGTCATTAAGTTGTGAAATTGATCAGCCTAGAGCGACGCGTGTCTTATTTGAATTAACTCCGAATCATTCACGAAAAAACCGGGCGGGGATCTGATCGGACCCCCAGGCGGTCGTGGATTAGAACTTGCTTATCGGAGCGGAGCGATATTCCATGAAGGGGCGCCAGTGTTTGCGTCCTGGGGAAGGGGGCGTTTCAGTGGAGCACCGGGACACGGTGTGGGGTGCGGAATGGGTCGATCACGTGATGTGGGGGAGGGGGCACGTGGCCCTTGTATCCGCCTATAAGGGCATGCATAAATCGATGTGAGAAGGACAACAGATTAGTGTTGCGGACCGCCCGGCAGCGCGTCTCTCCTCGCCGCCTGCGGCACTGGTCGTGAGGCCGGCATTCCCGGCGCGGCTGCGGCCGCGGTTCCGGCGCGGCTGCGTTAATTAGGGAGGTGCCGAACCGACCGGCTTTGCCTCTGCAGCCTGTTCTGTCCGATTACGACCTGCCTCTGCTACCCCATGTGGGAATGTGGGTGAATGGAAGACCCTCTTGGATCCTCGTACTTTACCAGAGCCGATTCCCTGCTTTTGCAAAACATGATAACATCTCAAATCAGACCAGGGCACAAAATCGGGTATACCTATGTATTTTAATACCGTATATACCCTGCTTCAGTTTGATACTTCATACACAGAGAAACATAAAATTGAAATAACAGCTGCTTAGGTTTTTGTCATTCCCAAGTTTAGGCAATACAGCGGCAAGAGGAAACCTGAATGCCTGGCAGGGGCGGGTTCAAGGGCATAAAATGCGAAAATCGCCTTGGAGATAATGAATTTGAAAGTATAATTCTTCTGTTTAAAGCTTTTACCCCCCCCTCCTCTCAGACCACCCTGGATGCGCCATTGACACCATGAGCGGCGGTGTTCACATTTCTGTCCCATTAATTAGGCGGACATTTCACGCCGCGGCATGCCGGGGAGTTCGGCAGACAGCGGCAGTGCGTACGAACACATCGTCGTCGGCGCCGCGTCGGCAGCGACGGCCGGCAGCCGCGCACGTGCAGCGGCGGCAGAGTTGGCAGCATCCCGACAGAGAGTAGCCACGTCTGATTAGTCTGATGGGAGGCCTGCAGGTGCGCGGGTGTGACCCACTGGGGAGCAGCGAGCCACGCAGCGGAGCCGCGACCGGGAGCGACGGTGGTGCCGCCGACGCAGGGTTGTGATCAGGGGCGTGGTGGCGCGGTTGTAGCGAGGTGCGCGAGAAGGCTGGCTTAGTGATGACAATAGGTCGGCTTACGGTGCGGACCAGTTGTTGAAACAGTGGAGTGATGAAATCAAGTTAAGTGAGATTTAACATAGCCCGAACTCCATTATTATTCAAATGCTCGGAAGAAGAGATAGGTAGGCACTGGGTCACTCCGGTAAGCTGCCAAACTCCGTCGTGATAACTGAAAGCGTATCACATGCCAGTGTTATTTGTGTCATTACTGGACCTCCACCGAAGCGTTTGAGCGGGGAAGTCAGTGGCAAACGCGCATCCGTCCAACACAGTGTGTTGGAGGAATTTCACTGAGCAGTGGACAGCTGCATCGTCTGGCTATTAGCCTGCTGGTGCGCAGAATTGTGTTTGGATCTGAGAGGAGGTGTGAGCAACGTCAGTGACACCCGGAAGAGGTGTAACGGGACACGAGAAACGCTGTTCTGCTCTCGTGAACACTAGTGCTGCCATTTCGACAACAGACTGTGAAGGTTCAATCGCGGCGAATTGGTATAGCTCATTACCCCAGGGCGATGACCCAAATATCGTCAGGGTCTGGGTCATCCATCCAGCAGCCTAGCAGCACTTTTCCAAGTGCATTTGCTGTTGTTTCACGAAAGGCAGCTGCTCTGGGCACCTCCCTCATTAAGATTGCAGTGTCAGGTAACTATCTTTCGGACGTGCTCAGGTGGACAGCTTTGACATACGCGTGACAGCTCGGGGACGAAGAACAGGCCTCACTATCATGGTGGTGCCGAGCGTGCGATGTGAAGAATCGTTACTTTCTATCCCAGAACAGAATTAAATGACAAGACGGTTTTGGGATATCTAACAAACAGACAAAAACAGCATTAACCCACCAGCACGACATGAAAATACAAACACAGAACCACTCAAATCATACTTTTGAACAATCGTGAGCAAGGTTGCGTACCTTGTGCCAAGAAGAGCTCGAACACTCATTCTGGGTTTCGTCGGCGCGAAGCTGTCTCCGGCTGCTCCGGCGTGGAACGGGTCGGCGTCAGCAGGTGTCCCTCGTCACCGACACTAGCGCCACCAGGGGGCGGCACCGGCGACAGGTGGCGGCGACTGGGCCCGCAGGATTTACCGCGCCATAGCTGTCGCATCGGCAATGAAGTGCGGCTTCTGCCAGGCCAAACACTGGCCGCGACCGGCGATGTCGCAGCGCCACGTGCCACGTGAGTAACCTGGTCGGAGGCGAGGCGTCACGTGTCACGTGATTAACGTGGCCGAAGGGGAGGCGCTGCGTGAATCGTCTTCCCCGCCGGCGGGTGTGAATCTCTATAGTGCTTTTGGCTGGTTGACGGCACGGAAGGATTTTCTTCTTATTCACTTAAAATGGGCTTTCACGGAGCAGAGGGTTTCTAGTTTGAAAGAAATATCTGCTGGCTTCCTGCTCCAGTAGTGTAACACATCGCAGTCTGATCCGAGGGAGAAATGTGGGAAACAGTGCGAGAAATGTCCAGTATTTCATCCGACAAGTAAGATGCGTGTCCATGTTGCACGTGATAGAAATCGTTACAAGTACCACATTCTGTGCCTTGCTGGTCCTAACCGAAATTACCCCTTAGTTTCCCGAAAACTGATGAGGTTTGTCCAGCAAGCATCAAGATTGTAGACTGTTACAAGTACATAGAGAGCGTGTACTACGCCCGGGTCTTATGTACGTGGCAGAGGCGGATCTAGCCGGTCGGTTTGGGAAGGGCAAACCAAAGTCGAAAGGCAACAACAAAAAAACGTCACACGGAAAAAAATATGCAATACAATATTACTTGCCGGTAGAATTTTGGGTATTTGAGGCAAAAAGCAAAAAAAACACGTCCAGTGGCGTAGCCAGGATTCGACAAAGGGGGGGGTCCGACTACCATCGGGGGCCCCCAGGCCGGGGGCCCCTTAGTAGTCGGGGCCCATCTATATGTGTCGTTTAATATTTTGGCATTTTAACAATTACAGGACGGAAATTTTTCTATTCTTTTTAAGTGTTTGTTATAATTTTGTTTATAGTTTGATTTTTCTCGATCTGACCAATTGTTGGTAAATTTAGGTCACCAAATATTAAGGCTGGCCCATACCTATATGACAGCGTGGCTATAATAACAGCTTTGTGGCACATTTCGGGAAATGTTGCTGTTGCTGCTGTTGCAAAAATGTTGCTGCGTGCATGATGTTAAACCTGACTCTACCTCAATTCACTCTGGTAATCAGGCATGAAGTTATTGAAGCTCAGTCGTTTTGAGTACGAAGAAATGGTCTTCTACGGGAAATGATTACCAATTCTTTCCGGGTGTCGAATTCATGGACTCTTTAATCAGAAAATTTCCAAAGAAATAGAAAAATGAATACAAATACAAGGGATATGGTGGATGGTGGTGTGTTCCGGACGTCATATAAAGTCTATCCCACGGAAAGATCCTGATGAATTCACCACAGTTACTTTCTTACCATTGCTATGTTGTAAATGAGCAAATTATCAAAACAATAGGCGCCTGAGATAACTATCGCCTTGGATTACACTGTAATTGTTATTTTAAACCTGTGACACACTAAATAACATCATCAAAGTTACACTTTTAAAAAAACGTAATCCTCTTCCTCATCCTTTACCATATTTTTACTCCATATAGGTTTCCAGAGCTTTTTCACGGATACTCGCGGCCTGAGGTACCTTGCCAGCTCAGGGTCTGACATAGGGTCCCGTGAGCACTCGGAAGTCAACTCTGATGCCGGCTCACTCTCCTTCCTCGGGGCCTACCGGCCATGTCCCTGAACATGGCGCGGTATCTAGCCAGGCGGTTTGCAGGGGCCGAAGGTACAGTGATGTTTTTTAGTTTGGAAGGCGGATCTGCACCTTCCTTTCCAGCTAGGGTTATGGAGGTGGAGTTGCCTCGTATGACAGCTACGGAGATTCGCTGCATCAGTCATTCCGACTCGCGCTTGTCGCCCGTTTCACGGACCAGACGGTGCCCTAGTTCTCAAAGGAGAGCTGCTCCTGCCTTACCGATCGTACCACCCGTTTCAACGGCAAGGGGCACGAAGTGATATCGGTAGCTAATGCTGGCATACCGTCGAATTTTGCGGCTCTCGGCAGCGGCTGCGGCAGCCCCAGCCTCAGAGGCTGAAGTGCTCACTATGGAGGGGACGTATATATCAACACACGTGGCGTCCCATATTAAACATTTCCCCTCCGAGAAAGGGAAGGTGGTCAGCCCGTCTGGTCTTCTGCCGTCACCACGGTCAAGCCCTGGCGGTTCCAGCACAGATGGAGTCCCTGCACTCGTCAGCGATCGCTTGATGACGTCATTGATGGCTGCATGTCTCGGATGACGTCCAGCGCTGCGCATGCATGACAGGGCATGGTGTCCGTTTTCTTCTATGTGTGCACCACAGCGGCAGCGGTGAGGCGCACAGACTGGAGCACCAACTCTGAGGGCGACGGCCGTCCGAAGTGTGTCCGGCTGGATGAGAGTGCCAACACTGGCCACTGGAAAAGCGTTCAGCCATGCCCCCGAGTGTGGTTGCGCAGCCGCTCGGAGTCGAGCCCTGTCTGCATCGGATGTGCTGTCTTGGAGCAGCTTGTCTGCGATGGCCATAGCTCCTGCTCGGTCCCACTCTCGCTGAATGTCCCGGCGAGCTTCTAGTGGTGGTGTTAGGCCTGTGAGCTGCTGCCATTCCGTGCATAGATTCCGTGCAATCTCGAGGATACACGCTGCAGCGGGACTATGAATGAACTCAGCCACAGGTGCAGATGCTGCGAGAGATGCCATGTAGGCAAGAAGAGCTAGGTCGACGGTCATTCTAATACCGAGCCCACCAAGACTTACTGGCAGCGTTGCCTGTCGCCGCGCGTCACCTTCCAGCTGTACATTTGTGATTCTCTCTGTTCCTCGTCGAACTGCTTCGTCGATTTCAGCGAGAAAAGCCGGGTGGTTGTGAGCAGGAGCACTGCGTAGTAGGTATAAGAGACGAGGCGCTGACACGTAATTTTTCAGAAGGAAGAATGCTTGGTGCGCTTCACCAAGTGCCTCGAGACGTGTGATCAGTTTTTCCACCAGTTGACAGCCACGAGTGAGGTGGTTTTTGAGCTGGAATGTCCGGATAGGTGCGCCGAGCAGCTCGAGTTCCTCTGCGGAGATCTCACGAATGTTCGGTAACACTGTACGAAGTGAATTTGTAGCCTCATCCCTCCATGCGTGCGCATCCGTTCCTAGAGACACTACTTCGCATTTGGAAGAGTTAATGGTAAGGTTCAGTTTTTCAAGTTCATTCTTCACTCGTCGCACACTGTTACTACTTCCAAGTAGGGGCCTGCCAGGGTACCATCATCCAGGTACCAGATGTTTATGTCTGTATCTACACTGCGAGTAGCTTTGTCGATGACAAGGGAGAACAGCAAGGAGCTCAGGGGATCCCCCTGCTGAATACCTGTCTGCGACAGGATCACGTTGTCTCCCATGAACAGTGGAGCAGCCTCACTGTACCCTTGCCAGACGAAGGGGTAGATCTTGGGCGCTCGTTCCCGGATCACTTCCAGCATGGAGTCCCTTCTGACCGTGTTGAAGGCATTGGCCATATCCAATTTGACCAGGATGCGTTTTTCTTCGGAGCCTTCCGATGTATCAACGTACTGTCTCACTGTGTGGACAGCCGCCTCACAGCCGTTCCGGGTGGCGACACCCAGTTGCACTGGCCGCAGCTCGGTACCAAGCCCCACGGAAGCGCTGGTCGCTGCGATTTTCGCAGCGATGCGTCGATAGACGTTGCCGACAGCGATGGGTCGGAGTCCACCATTCTTCTTGCGCAACGCGATGAGGCGTGCACCAAAAAAGCTCCGTATTGCAAAGCTTGGTAGCCGTCCGCTCAGAGTTAGGTTTATCAGCGCCGTCAGTGCAGTGAGAAGGCGTTGTCCCGCCTCAGCTGTCTTGTCAGACAGGAGTTCGCGCAAATGGGCCGGTCTGATGCCGTCCAAACCAGAGCTTGAAGCAGGTGGGAACGATTGAATGACGCGACGCACCTCTTCCCTGGTTGCCGAGATGTATGGGCTGTTTTCTCCGGGAGGTGATAGTTCGCGCAGATCGGGAGGCGCATCTGGATGCTTTTCCTTCATGCTGACTACCACTTCGTTAGTTGGTGACATGAATGTGTCGTCAGATGTGAGGACGCGCAGTGCGCCCCGAACGTCGCCGTCATTCAGTTTGTAAGAGACTCGACGTGCCATAGCCGTGTTCTCATTGACTTTACCACACTGACTACGCTTGTTAGGCCCCACCATACAGGTTGGCCTGTGGTTGTCTTTATTATCAAGGTTTTCGCGGATTTGAGTTGTCAATGACACTCTCTTCCCATCCTTAGGCGGGTCACTGACTCTGAGGGCAACATAGGAAAAGCGCATCAGTTCTAGCCAAGCCACTTCTGTTCTCTCTGTCACAGCCTTAGTTATGGTCGTGGCGAGCTGATCAGCAACAGCAATCCGTGCTCCCTTAGGAATACGGGGAAGCACTCGGCTTGTATGTCTAAGTGATGCTATTTTATCTACTACATTGCCATCATGGTGACCTTGGGAGGCATCGCTGCTCTCGGCAAAGTTGCTGCATGTTGGACACTGCCAATGGTTGAGTGAGTCGGCCTGTGATTTGGTAATGCCGACACAAGATCTGTGCCACTCGAGACCACAGCGGTGACATAATATTACTTTTTTGCGTTTGTTCCGCGTGTTGCATCCAGGGCAACAAGAAACCACTTCTTGGCTACCATGTACAGAAGGTTCATTTTGCGATTGGCTCAGAGACGGCGGATTCCATTTTCGAGAAGTGGTGCAAGACTTTCTGGAGGGGGCGCCTTCCTCCCCAGGGGGCGACATCATCCCTTGGGGGCGCCTTTGCTATCCAATGGCGTTCTGCAGAAACTATTTGGACTCGGCATGCGAGGCCACTTGGGGTGGTTTATTTCTAATATTCCGAAAAATAGGTATTTTAGAATTCGCGAAAACTCGGTCGTATCGGATTTGTATCAGCAACAGAGTGGCATAGCCCAGGATTCTGTGATTTTCATAGCCTTTTTGCAGTTATGACCAATGATATTGCAGACACTTCCCGCAAACATACGGCATGTGCTTTTCGTTGAAGAGTTCACAATATGGGTGACAGCGTCCACTACAGCAGCTGCGCAGAGGCGGCTGCAGCTTGACCTTGACACATTGCAGCAATGGATCATATGCAATGGACTGAAATTTTCAAGTTCAAAGACAAAGTTCTATAATAGACATTGAGACTGAATACTCGATGTTGTAAATTCGCGGAAATCCGATCGACGTTTGAGCAGAAACCAGATTTATCGGGCTCACACTCGATAAACTTTCGTATGTGCCACACCTGAATGATTTCCGCAAAAAAATGTTTCGATACGCTGAAAATACTGAAGGTGTTGACGAGGATGAGATACGGTGCGGATAGAGAAATGTTTCTCATGCTATACACGTTATACGCTTATCGCCTATATACACGTTATACGCACGTTATACGCTCATCATTATACGCTACGTTATAAGCTTCTTATGCTATATAGATCACTTATTTGTTCGAAGTCCGAGTACGGCTTTATTGTGTATGAGGCCGCTCCTTGGTCCGCGAAAAAGATTAGCGATATGTCCATCATCATGCGATCAGAATAGTAACAGGGGCGTTCCAAGCTTCACCCATAATGAGCATGATAGTGGAAATTAATGAAATACCGCTACAAATACGCAGTGAGATACTCGCTTTGCATTAAGCCATTTAGGGCAATGTAGCACCTTTAGAACCCGATTTTAACTGAGATAGCCAAGTTGTAAAGCAAGTCGGAAAACCAGGTGCTCTATATATCATTTGTCTTGGAACTCGATATTTCCGTAGAAAAAAGCTAAAACCTACCCGAAATGTACTTCTCATGTAGCTCTCGCCAGGCGGCCATTGTTGTGAGCTGCTGGTGTGACGACATATGCTGACATCACGATGAGCATCAGCCAATCGAAGCTCTTGAAGTGTTTCGGAGTATGGTAGTGGTTGCCAGATCATGACATCATCCACAAGCAGATATTCATTTCTTTTCCTAGAGGAGTATTAAAAAATCAAAATATTGAGCTTGTTGTACATTTTTCACAGAAATCATGAGTGGTTTCATTATTTTTGACTAAAAGTACGCCTAGTTACACTAAATTCCAGGATTCGACCAAGGTGCCACATTCCCTTTAAAACAAAGTAAGGCTCGGTTTGAACCCGGATTTGCTCTGGCCGGTATATGCCTGTCTCCTCGATAAGTCGGAACACAGCTTTACCCATGCCAGTCGGCACGGGTAGCCGACGAGATGAGCAGCGCTCTCCGCACCACGGCCTTACCACGCTGCTCCAGCGAACCTATAGATACACATCCCGCGTCTCCCAGGCCAGCGCCACCCGCCCAACCTCCAGCAAACCTACAGCTACACATCCCAGCGTCTCCCAGGCCAACGCCACCCCGCCCATTTTTCAAAGAAATCATGAGTAGTTTCATTATTTTCGGCTAAAAGTACGCCCAATTACACAAAAATCCAGGATTTTACCAAGGTGCCACGTTCCCTTTAAAATCAGTCACCAACATGCCCCACATGCCAAACATTTTTGGCGACGCCTACCTCTGTCAGATAGACAGTGGCTCGCGTGTTGCAACCCGTCATCCGGGAGTGAGAGTCTGTGCCTGGCTGGCACAGGTTGGTATCGACAGCAGCCTCGTAGAACCACATGAAGCAGCGGTTATTGAACCATAGCATGGGTTGAGCGCGGCGCCTGTGGCGACCCTCCCCGTGGATAATCCTTGTCCTTCCCCATCAACCATCCTATCCTTATCCTTATCCTACAGTGTGTTTTTGCTTAAGTTTGTCATTTACATGTCCCTCATCTTCATTACGACCGGCGTCAGAATAGCCACATGGATAGTGGAGATGCTGTGTATGTCAAATAAAATAAAAATAAATAGCTCATCTCGACAGTTGACACGAACACAGACCTACTCCAACAAAGCAGATATTTGCCTCCTGAACCGACGCGCCAGTAATTTATGAACTTGCGTGCGGAGCCGTTCGAAAACCACGTCTGTTTCTATACAGATGGTTGCAAAAGAAAGTGACAATGGTACAGGGCGTGCATTTGTTGGTGACGATGTTGAGAAGTTTTCTAGTTTGCCTTACGAAGGATCCATTTTTACTTCAGAGCTGTATGGCATTTTTTCTGTTTGGACCAGGTGTCTAAGCTGATGGCGAGGAAGTTTTTTTGTTCTTTACATATTTATTTGCTTCACATAATAATGCTCAACACCAGACTAACACCTCCATCACAAACTCCATCATCACGTCCGCAACACCTCCATCACGACCTCGACTCGACCTCGACCACGACCTCCATCATCACCTCCATTACCACATCCTTCACCACCTCCATAGTCATTTCAATAATCACCTTCATCATCACGTCCATCATAACGCCCATCATCACATCCATCATCACCTCCATCATCACTTCATTCACTGCGCCACCTTTGAATTAATCCTTGGATGGCGAGGAAGTTAGCGATTTTTACCGATTCGCTGTCTTATCTACCGACATTGAAGCCATTTTATTTATATAATGCGTCATCACCTTGGCGGGCCATGCTGAAGATGACCGGATCTTCTGTGTGCACGAGTGGTCCAGTAGGAAGACACAGGCACTTTGGAGGGCTACCATCTCAGCCTGAAAACTCAAGGAGAACGAGCCTGCTGGTTGCCTGAGCTCATGCTGGGCTCCGTCTGGTGACTCGATGAAGACCCAGCTCCCCGCTCATGATCCCTCCGTGGACTGACCCGTCGGTCCACATCCATGTGGCACATCGAGTCAGGGAAGCAAGGTTGAGGAGAGCTACTCGCTTCTTCCGGACAGGTGGCGCTCCCGATGTCAGTGGGCCTACGTCTAGTTGAAATGTGACTCACTCTCCTGATACCCACGGTGGAAGACGTCGAGGAAGGAGAGACTCGATGGGGAAGGAGATGCGTACTTGATCTCATTCTCTGTCCACCTGCCGCCAACTGGTCACCGAGGAGAGTCGAGAGGGCGCTGTCGCCTCCGCACGTCTTCACAAAGGGTCTTCAGGCGGCAGCGCATGGACTTTCACCAGCATTCGGGTCGCGAGTAAGCTCCTTCTGGCCGCTACGGGGGAGTCTTACCTCGGCTGGGGATGGGGCGGGTGCATCTTGTGATGATACGCGCTGACGCTTTCATTTTGTGTTCCAGCAGCTTGACATGAAATGGCGGTGTGGCGTGGAGCCACGCTGCGGCCGCTTGCTCCATCGCTCCTCTCACGTAGCCAGTAGCGATGGTTCGGAGGTGCTGTTCGTGCAGCCCCCAGTTGCAGCCGGACAGTTGACGTAGGTAGGAGATGCGGGGGTGGACCTTCTCCCACAGTCTCTTACAGCGTGGACCGAAGTTGAGGAGCCGATCGATGGTGACGCCAAGTAGCTGTAGGGTGTCTCCAGCAGTGACAGACTTCCCGTCGACCTGAAAACTGAAAGGATCGGCGTCTCTGGCCCACTGGGACATCACCAGTAATTGGATCTTGGCTCCTGATACTACAATTTTGTTCTGTCGGGCCCACTTCACGAGGGTGCCAGCAGCAGCTTGCGCCCGGTCCTTGGCGACTTGGATGTTGTTGCCCGTGCAGAGAGCCGCCGTATCATCGGCGTACATGTAGGGGGAGCATCCGGGAACCGCGCGGAGTGCGTCTACCAGCCGAGCCGCCCATAACAAAAATAAAATTGGCGATAAGACACTTCCTTACGGCAGGCCAGTTCGGAAAATGCGCTCACTGGAAAGCACGCCATTTAGTTCCACCTTGACTCTTCGGTCCCGGAGCCACTGCCAAATCCAGGCCATCGTGCTATTTGGCAGCCCCATCTCCAGTAGGCGAACGCGTAGCAGGTGGTGGTCCACTACGTCGTACGCGTGCGCGATATCAAACGCGACGAGGACGTATTTCCACGCGGTCTGTCCATCGGGAGGGCGGCTGTGTCTCGATTTAGGCATGCACAGTGCACGCTCACCTCTTCTCTTAAATGATGCGTCCTGAACTTGACCTGAAGACGATGGTTGAATGTACAAGGGGATGGTCAGTGACAAAATATACTTGTTTTATCAATCTAAATGGTCTTTTGACTTCGATCTGAACACTGCACATCATCATTAAACCGCGCAAATCACAGCCAATAAACGAAAACAAGTTATCAATTTATCAAGATAGTACTTGGACACGTTGAAACTGTTTTATTTTTATTTTAGTGGGTCCCATTTATCACAAATCACACATGCCTATTCCTGCCATGATCTATTTCAGCATTCAATCACATGGATACCAAAATTCTCTTAACACCTCTCGAAATTTCACGGACAAGAGCAATTCTCCTGCGATTATTTTCAATGTCCTCTCACCATTATCTTACGAATCGTGGCCGCGTGGAAAGGCAAAAGGATGCTTATCATATTTGATATTAAAATAAACTTAACCCCTCTTCACAAATAAAAAATCCTCAGATATGTACCTTTATGTTCAGCTGTTGTATGTTCCCAAGTGTCTTGCATTTCTCCATGACCTAGTGGCAGTTACAGTTTTTTTTAAGAGGTGCCGAAAAAGTATGGACTGAACTGTTTATCAATTCATCGTTTCAAATATCACGCCAAATAGGCATCTTGCTTGCCTGGTACAAACTGTTATGGCTGGGGGAGGGAGGGACAGAACGTTGTTAAAAATACGATCCACAAAGATGACGGCAACCGAAAACCGAATACCATAGGCGCCCTTTGGGTGAAACGTTGATGTTAAAGTGCTCGCTCTGAGACTCTGCTTTCCCCCACTTACCAAAATTCTAGATCCGCCCATACGCGAATCCAGGGGGCATAGGGGAGGGGCAGATGCAGTCTCCCCGATCGATCCTCGGCGCCCCCTGAAATGGTCACGGCGCACCTTGAAAGGTCGATGGCACTCGCCTGAAATGGCGCTTCCCACCCTCCCCCAGGATGCGAAAATCGGTGCTCACCGATATGATTTTACGCCCAGCTGATAGGTTTTTTCCGGTCAAAAGTGGCGCCCCCTGCTCCGGATGGCGCCCCAGGGGAAGGTGCACCCCCCTCCGATTGGCAATCCTGGATCTGCCTATGGATCCGTCACTGTTCAAGAGCAAACAATTCACAGGAAAAGCAGGAAAATGTCTTAGCGGGGATTGGTGCGGCCAAGGTAATTGATGATGCTAACAATTTTTTTTTGTTATGTGGATAAAATTATTTGGTGGCCACGCGAGATTGGAAAGGCACTCCTGGCTTCCTATGAAATGGGCAGTGTGCTAAAAGATTATTTCGTCAAGTCAATATCAAATTATCAACATTTAGTTTTAAACAGGGCACTGTTCACTGCAGTGATACAAGAGTGCTGGCCTTTTTCTGTGGGTTTATGACAACCGGTAGGGATCGTTTTAGCCTCAAATATGACTTTTGTGGTATTTATTTGGCCATTTGGCGCCCCGGTAGCTCAGTTGGTAGAGCGTCGGGTTCCGGCCCGCTGCTGAGAAGCATGCAATGGCAGTGCATGTCCAGGCTTGGGATCGGTTCCCCTGAGACGCTCCGGCGTTCAATCGTTTGCCCGACGTAGGTCGGCTGGCAACTGACTGATGAGAGGGTGACCTGAGCGAGGCGGCCATCCCTGTGCTTTGTGGGAGGTTAAACTTTGGCTTCTAAATCAACCCTTCATTGTGGGCGTTGCTCGTCCGGGTGGTAGGGTCGGGGTCTCCGTGACAAGTCTCCTGAGGAATTTAGTGACTCCAACAGCCGTACTGGGAAGAACTTGGACGAAATTAAAAAATAGCGCAAATAAAATTTGACCCCTTTGGCCTTTTCCAAACCCGGTTTGGCCTTTTCCTGTCGAAAAAAACGCGTAGTCCTGGGCAGCATCTCTAATCTTTAGAACATGGAATAACAAAAATTGGGAGACATTTTTTAACACTAGCACATCTAAATTGTATTAACGCCACCTCCAAATGGGGGTTTGACCCCCGAAGACACTATAATGGCCAGCACAATAAAATTCCCCCCCCCCACTGAGTGTTCCATAAAAAATGCTATGCTTTGTTCTCCAGGGGGTGCCATTCCTATCCATGGGTGATTATTCTTTCCAGAGGGGCGCCTTTTCTCTCCGGCGGGGAGGGAGGGGGGGCGCCTTTTGCTATCTAGGAGTGTCTGTGCTAACCGGGGGGCGCATATGATATCCAGGGACGCCGTTCTTCTGTCTTCTTCGGAGGCGCCTCTGCTGTCCAGGAGGCGCGTGCGCTATCCAGGGGCGCCTATACTATCCAGAGGCCCAGATCCTTTACTCAGGGGGTGGGGGCGCCTTTTACTGTCCAGGGGTGCCTGTGCTAACCAGGGGCGCATATGCTATCCCGGGGTGCCGTTGCTCTTATTTAGGGGCGCCTCTGCCGTCCAGGGGCGCCTATGCTATCCAGAGGGTGTCTTCTGTCCATAGGGCGCTTCTGCTATCTGGGGCGCCTTTAGTATCAAAGGGCGTATTTGCTGTTTTGGGGGCGCCTATGCTATCCAGAGGGCGCCCGTGTTGTTCAGGGAGCGCGATTGCTATTCAAGGAAGCTTATGATATCCAGGGGGTGCCTTTGCTCTATGGGGGAGGGCGCCTCTTGTTGTACAAGAGTGCCTGTGCTAACCAGAGGGCGCCTATGCTATCCAGGGGCGTTGTTACTCCTCAATTGGGGGTGCCTTTTTCTGACCAGGGGCACCTCTGCTGTCTAGAGGTCGCCTTTGTTATCCAGAGAGAGGCCTTTACTCAAGGGGGTGGGCGCTTTTTTGCTGTCCAGGGCGCAGCTTTGATGTCAGGGGGCGCCATTCATATTTTAAAGTGTATTTTATTTTACACAGAGGGTACTACCTCTCCAGATAGGCGACGTGTCTGATTTTCTCTTGACCGGCCGGGGGCGCCGGCCAAATCCGGGGGTGCCACCCAAATCCGTGGGGGCCTCCCCGGACGAGGTCAAAACCAGGTGTGCGAAAAGATACTTTTGCACACCATCATTTTTCAAGGTGTGCAACTGAACACCCTGTCCCGCGTAATCCGCCGTCCCTGCCGCAGTTGCTCTCCGGGGGGCGTCTTTTTCTCTCCAGGGGGCGCCTTTTCTATCCAAGGGCGCCTATGCTATCCAGGAGAGCGCCTTTTCTCTGCGGTGGGCGCCTTTTGCTGTCCAGGGGTGCCTGTGCTAACCACGGGGCGCATGTGATATCCAGATGCGCCGTTTCTCTTCTTCGGAGGTGCCTCGGCTATCCAGGAGGCGCCTACGCTATCCAAGAGCGCCTATGCTATCCAGATGGGTACCTTTGCTCCATGGCTGCGCCTTTTGCTTTCCAGGGTGCAGCTTAAGGGGTGCC
Organism: Lepas anatifera; assembly: GCA_034440635.1. Lineage (NCBI taxonomy): Eukaryota > Metazoa > Arthropoda > Thecostraca > Lepadidae > Lepas > Lepas anatifera. Next base: position 465,436 of record JAOTON010001028.1, on the reverse strand, counting down.
ATTCATATCTGAAAATGTCTTCCTCACAGAGGATCTACCTCTTCAGGTAGGCGGTGATCAGGCTTGATTTTCTCTGACCGGCCGGGTGCGCCGGCCAAATCGAGTGCCACCCAAATCCGTATCGGGGGGGGCGCCTCTCCGGACATGGTCAAAACCAGGTGTGCAAAAATATACTTTTGCACACCATCACTTTTTCATGATGTGCAACTGCAGACCCTGTCCCGCGGAATCCGCCGTCCCTTCCGCCCCTGCTCTCAAGGGAGCGCCGTTGCTATTCAAGGGAGCTTATGCTATTCAGAGGGGGTGCTTTGCTCAATGGGGGGGGCGCCTTTTGGTGTACGGGAGTGCCTGTGCTAACCAGAGAACGCCTATGCTATCCAGGGGCGTCGTTATTCCTCTACTGGGGGGGCGCCTTTTTCTATCCAGGGGTGCCTCTTGCTGTCTAGGGGCGCCTTTGCTTTCCAAGGACGCCTATGCTATCCAGAGGGGCGCCTTTTCTCTGCGGGGGGCGCCTTTTGCTGTCCAGGGGTGCCTGTGCTAACCAGGGGGCGCATGGGATATCTAGGGGCGCCGTTTCTCTTCTTCCGAGGCGCCTCAGCTGTCCAGGAGGCGCCCACGCTTTTCAAGGGCGCCTATGCTATCCAGAAGGGCGCCTTTACTCAAGGGGGGGCGCCTTTTGATTTCCAGGGCGCAGCTTTGATGTCAAGGTAGGCCATTCATGTATGAAAATGTCTTTCCCAGAGGATCCTACCTCTTTGGGTAGGTGGTGATTAGGCCTGATTTTCTGACCGGCCGGGGGTGCCGTCCAAATCCGGGGGCGCCACCCAAATCCGTGGGGGAGGGGGACGCCTCTCCGGACTAGGTCAAAACCAGGTTTGCGAGAAGATACTTTTGCACACAAACATTTTTTCATGGTGTGCAACTGCAGACCCTGTCCTGCGGAATCCGCCGTCCCTGCCGCCGTTGTTCTCCGGGGGGTGTCTTTTTCTCTCCAGGAGGCACCTCTGCTCTCCAGGGGGCACCTTACATACCCAAGGGCGCCTATGTTATCCGGGGGCGCCAATTCTCTGCGGGGGCGCCTTTTGCTGTCCAGGGGGCGCATGTGATGTCCAGGGGCGCCGTTTCTCCTCTCCGGAGGCACCTCGGCTTCCAGGAGGTGCCTACGCTATCCAAGGGCGCCTATGCTACCCAGAGGGGCGCCTTTACTCAAGGGGGGCGCATTTTGCTGCCCAGGGCGCGACTATGATGTAAGGGGGCGCCATTCATATATGAAAATGTATATCTTTCACAGAGGATCCTACCTCTTCAGGTAGGCGGTAACTAGGCTTGATTTTCTCTGACCGGCCGGGGGCGCCGGCTGAGGCTGGGGGAGGGGGCGCCTCCCTGGACAAAGACAAAACAAGGGGTGCAAAAAGATACTTTTGCACCACTTGAAAAAAATCGAGTGGTGCAACTGCACCACTTGCACCCTGGAATCCGCCGTCCCTGGATTGGCTCATCCTGGACTGGATTAAGTAGATTCTTGCTTCTAAAATCTTGCGCACGAGGTAAACATGAATTCTGAACTTGATTCCAAGTCTTCTGATCCTTCTCGCTCGTCACCCACTTCACTGGAAGACTCCTCATTTGCAGGATGGGGACCATGCACCTTGAGGTATGTTTTGAGCACACACACACTGGTTAACGCGATAGATATACAATTTAAAAGAAGCAAAAACACGGAGCCTCCATTTTTGCGACCGACCATCGGCAGCACCTCTGGCATCTCTCATTGTATACAGAGATGCCTCAGTATCTGAGGCAGTCTCTGAGACAGCCCTCTTTTAAACCTTTCATACCTATTTTTCTTTTTGGGATTATGCTCATCAATTTCTGTCATTACCTTTGTTTGTCTGCTTTCCTACGAAAATATTTGAAAGTTGTTTATTTCAGAATATTTAGGACGGTAGTTATTGGGACGAAACTAACATATTGAAAATCAGCTGAAGTTCCAAATTCCCTGTTCGATTTGATATTATGGATGCTGAAATTAGATTAATTTTTGCCTTTCCTTCAGTAATGGTGCCTGATCGACATGTTTCAATTTGTCTTTTTTGGTACGCAATGGGAATGGATAAATTTTTCCGAGGCATATGATTTTCGAAAAAATCTTCTTTGAGCGTAGTATCTCAAGCAATATCTCTCTGGATTATATTTTAAAATCTAAAAGAAATGGAAAGGAAAAAGCACGCTCAATAAAAAGGATATATGAATGTGCCCCAAATGCTATATAAAACCCATCCCATGGACGGTCCTTCTGATGAAACTTACTTACTCCTCCCTAGCCATTGGTTGGAATCCCGGGGGCTTCGGGAGGATAGTACTTCCTTGGACTTTAAGTCTCTGATAGGCTTTGTACAGGGCTTGTATATTGTTATGCCAGTGTTAAGCCATCCAGGACCATCACCCACCGCCCTCGCCCCTGACCCCTGGGTCGAGCAGAGATCTCCAGGGGCCTAGCACTTGACACGGTGCCGAAACCAGTATCTAGGGACCCCCGAAAACAACACTTTTCCCGCAAAGCAGTGCTTACGTCCCCCAAAACCAGCATTTGAAGGTACCATGAGACTACCTACTGGGACCCCCTGAAACATACTCTCGTGGGGCCCTGAGGATAACTTTGAGGGGAGGGGGGAGGAAGGAGAGGAATGCCCGCTGAGACTAGCTTTTGGGGACACCTGAGGGCAGCTTCAGGGGACCCCTGAGACTAACTCCTGGAGACCTCGTGAGACTAATTGTCGGATCTCTGAGATTAGCTCTCCGGCCCTGCTTACACTAGAACTGAAAGGTCCCCTGAAAATAACTCGGGCTTCCAAGATCAGTTCTTGGGGGACCTGAGACTAGCTCTGGAGTCGCCTAAGACCAGCAATTGGTGCCACTCACAAGGTTAATTTCCGGCCCCTCTCCCGATTAGATCTCAGGGAGTCTCTGATACTGTTTCACGGCGCCTCTTGACAAAAATTGGGGACTCCTGAGAATCTCTCGGGGCTCCTTAGATTAGTTATCGGCAGCACCTCTGGGCCTATTTATCGGGCCCCCCAGATTTGCTCTGGGGGGGGGGGCTGAGACTGGCTCTCGGGGCCATCCAGATTAGCTCTTGGGGGTCCCCTGAGGCAGTCTCTTGGGTGGGGCGGGGGGCTGGGAATGACTTCCGACAGCCCTCTGAGACTAACCCTGGGGCGCCCCCTGAGACTAACACTCGAGGAGGGAAGCGTGAAAGCACCCCTGAGACTAAGTATTTGGAACGGCACTCCTGAGACTGCCTCTCGGAAGCCAGATTAGCTCTCAGAGGCCTAAGGCTAACTCGGGGCCCGTGAGACCAAAATTCGGGAGCACCTCTGGGAATTACTCTCAAAGCCCCAAAATTAGCTCTTGGACGAACGGGAGACTAGCTCCGGGAACACTCTGAGACTAACTTTTAGGTGCTCCCTGAGTCTGACTCTCGGGGCCCCTTATGCAACAACTAGGGGGGGCACAGCCTCAGGCTAAATCTCGAAGGTTCCCAAGATTACCCCTCAGGGGCCTCCTGAGACCAGCACTCTGCGGATCAAATGAGACTAACTCTCGGACCCCCAGTTTAAGTCTCGGGGCCACTTAAAAGTAAATATTGACTCCTGATAGAGACGCCCGTAAGACTATGGGACCGAATATCGGGAGCCCTCTAAGACTGACTCTCGGGGTCCCCTTGACCGACTCTTGGGATTCTCTGAGACTGACTCGCATGGAGTCCCCTGAAATAAATTGTCGCGGGGCCCTGAAAACCACTCTCTGGGAGCCCCTGGGACGAGCTCGGCCCATCTGAGACCGACTCTCGGGGCCCCTGAGACCGACTTTCGGGATCCCCTGAGACTAACTCTCAGGGAACCCCTGAAATCTACTTTCGGGGGGTCTTGAGACTGACCCTCAGGACGGAGCCCTGAGACCGACTCGGGACGCCCTGAGAACGAATCTTCAGAGGCTTCTGAGACTGATTCTGGGGGCCCCGTGATCAGAGAATGTTTTGCAGTGGCTCAGATTGACCCATGGGGGGTCCTCGGACTCCTAGAACCCCTTGACTACGCCACTGCATCCACACATTCGGGGGCCCGTCGAGATCAGCATTTGGAGGCCCCTGAAATCATTGCTTCCCCCTCCCGATACCAATACTCCGGAGCACCTGGATACTAATGCGCGGGGCTCCTAAGGCCAAGCTCGGGGTTCCACTTAGATCAGGTTCAGGGGGCACCCTTAGGCCCATGCTTGCGCTTTTCTCAGGAGTAACTCGACACTGATGTTCGGGGGCCTCTAGATCAACATTCGGAGCCCCCCCCCGAGACTAATGCTCGGTACTCTCGAGCCCCTCGATACCAATGCTCGGGGGCCCTGAGTCCAAGCCTGGACCCCTGAGACCAAACTCAGAAGGTCCGTGAGACCAAGCTCGGGGCCCCTGAGACCAAGTTCGGGGTCCCCTGAGACCGAGCTCGGAGCCCCCCTGAGACCAAACTCGGAGGGCCTCCTGAGACCAAGATAGAAAGGCCCCTGAGACCAAGCTAGGGGGACCCTGAGACCAAGATCAAAAGGCCCGTGAGACTAAAGCTCAGGGGGCCCCTGAGACCAAGCTCGGGGGTCCCCTGAGACCAGCCTGGGGGGCCCTGAGACTGAGCTCGGGGCCCCCTGAAACCGAGCTCGGGGGACCCCTGAGACCAAGCTTGGAGAGCCTCTGAAACCAAGATCGAAAGGCCCGTGAGATTAAGCTCGGGGGCCCTGCGACCGAGCTCCGGGGCCCCCCGAGATCCATGTTCGGTACTCTAGAGCCCTCGATACCGATGATCGGGGGCCCCCTGAGACCAGGCTCGGAAAGCCCGTGAGACCAAGCTCGGGGCCCCTTGAGACCAAGTTCAGGGGCCTCTGAGACCAAGCTTGGAGGGGCCCCTGAGACCAAGTTCGGAGGTCCCTTGAGACCAAGCTCGGGGGCCCCTGACCTCAAGCTCAGGGCCCCTGAGACCAAGCTCAGGAGGCCCGTGAGACCAATCTTGGGGGGGGCTCCTGAGACCAAACTCGGGGGCCCCTGAGACCGAGCTCGGGGGCCCCTGAGACCAAGCTCAGGGGGTCCCGTAAGACCAAGCTTAGGGGCCCCTGAGACCAGGCTTGGAGGTCCCTTGAGACCAACCTCAAGGGGGGGCTGAGATCGAGCTCAGGGGGCCCCCTGAGACCAAGCTCAGGGGCCCCCCGAGACCAATGCTCGTGTTTTCCTGTGCGTAAGGTCAGCCCAAGGGGGGTCCGCGGACCCCAAGGACCCCCTTGGCTACGCCACTGAACACGTCACACTGTGAAAAATATGGGCTCGAGATACTTTTTTCCTATCCAAGCCCAATATTTACACTGAACTTTACTGGTTCTGTTTGAAGTTGAGAGTTGAAGCACCAAAATCTTGCTTATGAACTAAAAAAGAGTCTGGGAAAAAAGGAGGTCGATCGCTTTAGGGGGAAATATAGTTTGGCTCCAAGCTTTTCCGTTGGGGGGCAAATGCCTTTTATGCCCCCCTGGATCCGGGAGGACGACAGCCGAGGGCGCGTTTAACACCCGCCCCAGTGGGCCTCCGAGCACCCCCCTTTAAACACCCCGTCGAGCTCGGTTCCTTTGCAGGATAGCGAAAAATACGAATCATAAAAAATAATGGAGAAACTACATTGGTCGTTAGTTGGCTCAGGTCAATATAGAGGTCATAACAGGTAGGCTAGAGAAGGGCTTCTGGACTCTGGTGTCTGACTGAGTTGAGTGAGAGTAAATGTTTAGGAGCCATTCGCTTTCTCTCCTTACGGAAAATCGAATGAGGTATGATATAACCAATACTAGGTCAAAGCATGCAACGGCTTGACCTAAACTCAGATTAAGGCAAGGTCACCATCTGACCTCCCATGGCCAATATGCATATCAGTCGACTCGCAAGAATAACTCAAATATAGTGGCATCAAAATGAAAGTTCTATTAATATTTCCTACGGAGTTATCAACCCAAGTCGGAAAACTTACTTAAGTAATCTCAGGTACCCTCTCAGAGGTCACAGAACCAAGCTTGCAACATGGCTCTGGAAAGGGGCCTAAGAAATTACGATTTGAAGCAGGGGCGTAGGAACCGGTTGAAAAGTGGGAGCGGGGCAACCCTAGATGGGACCCACCTCAAGGGGTCCATAATCATGAGCAGTTTAAACATGTATCGTTTGGTGTCAATAAGGCACGTATACACACCGGCCTACACTGGGTATTTCCACATAAGTGTCGCCACCGGCAAAAAAGTGGGGGGGCAGCCAAACTTTAACCCGATGCTGGCAGAAAACTTTCAACGTCAGGACCAAAAACTGTTGGAATTTGGGCTCTTCGTCGCCTCCCGCAGCGGCTGGATATAAGAATGTCCGGTTTTCTCTCATTTTGACTGAGATCAGGAAATTTTTTACCAAAAAGTGGGGGACAGGCCCCCCTGGCCCCCCTTTTCCGACGCGTATGTATTTCCATACAGGGCTTATTAGGTCTTTTTCAGCCGTTTCCTCACATTGAATAGCTCTGTGGTATTTTCCACTTTGTAGTGGAAGACGGCCTGTCAACGGCTCGTCACGCCTGTCGATGCTAGAGGGCCGGATGCTGCTCGGCGTTTGGTGCGGGATGCGTGGCTGAATTAGCGCTCTGTGTTGGGAGCGGTCTGGGCTGGAGTTTGATTCGGTCCAGTTTTTGGGGCCCATCTGGAAGCACTGGGGTAGTTGGTGCCTTCCTTTTTTCAAAAAGTGTTTCTGGTCCATGGACTTGCAGAGGGTGTACGTCGGAACTGGGACTTCCCCAAACTATCGCACCCGTTGGGTCTCTTGGTTTATATATATATTGCAGTTGCGGATATTCGTATATGTGTTGCGGGGGCCAACACAGAAAAGTAAGGGGTCAGTGGCTCCCCTGGCCCGCTCCCTCCCAGTTCCTATGCCTATGCCGCTCAGGAACCGTCAAGTCATTGTAGAGGCCCCCGAGCTCAAACCATGGCTCAGTAACCAATCAGTCAACTCTGTGGGCCCCAGACCAGCTCATGGGCTAAAAGACCAGCTTAAAAGACTGGAGGGGGAGACACGTGCACTGGAGGGTGGGTTCTCGGTGGCCCCCACCTGTTTTTCCAAGGAAACCGGAAAACCGCTCGTAGCTGAAAAACGATACTCTGCCACATTGAACATAATTCAATAGTGCGTCGATTGGTGAAAGACTTTTGAAAATTGGCTAAAACTTTTTTAATTATAGGCTTTCAAAGTCAGACCTGCATTTTGAGATCCCTGTAATCGCGCGGTCAGACCAGTTCACTTGCATTGGAGACCGAGTGGTGATGTCATAACGCCATATAACCGGGATGATATGTCAAGATCACCTCACATAAAGGTCAAGGTCAAAGGTCACAGGTCATAACAGCACTTTCAAGGTCACTTACATCAGTGCTTCTGGTCAAATGGCGTGACTCGGTCTGAAATAGATTATGCTGTGACGTCAGGGGCGTAGCCAGGATTTCGCTCAGGGGGGTGGGCGGCGCCCCAAAAAGGGCCCCTGCGACAGCGCCAAAAGGGCCATGTTGAGTAAACAGGGCCCTGCTCGTTACAGAATAGAGTGCTGAAGAGTGCTTAAGAGGGCCCTGTCTGGTATGGAATTTAAAATTTGGCCAGAGCATAGTGCGGGCGAGCCGCGCTTCGCGCGGCCCGTGTCCTCAGGAGGGCCCTTCAGGCCCTCAGAGGGGAGGCGGCTGTCCCTGCCGCCCCCTTGGCTACGCCCCTGTATGACGTTATAGTTAAGGTAACTCAATGCAAAGGTCAAACGTCATTGGGAAAGGTCAAACATCGTTTTCCGCCAAACAGTTGCTATAGTGCTAGTCATATTGTACATTATAAGTAATATACCATATTATGACCTTATAGGTCAATGACCTTGAATGGCCTTGACGCGAAAACGGTAGGGAAGGTTCTTTGCGACCTTCCCTCTATGACCCTGGTCTGCCTTTATATTATTCCCGTCTTTTTCCGGCATAACCACGGCATTTTCAACTCGGTCCCTAGCATGGCCAATATTTGACCTTTATGACCTGACCTTGAAGATAGCGTCCTAGGTCAATAAAAATTCGTCATTATGTAGTTCACCATAGTCCCCACCCAACGCAGCCCCCAAACAGCGTTTTTCTACGCCTCTTTGTTTCCGAGATCTTAGGGGGTGGGCCATCCAGGCCCCTCACCTCCAATGCGCGTTAGTGCCAGACCCCTCTCCATTGCGGGTGTTAAATGACCCTATATAAGTAAGGGCCCCTAGAAGCTCAGAACGGGGGACCCCAGATTAGAACAGGGAGCCCGGTTAGCTTAGGGGTCCGGCTCAACTCAGGGCCCCCAAGTTAGCTTATATTTTATAGGGTCTCAGAACAGCTCTAGGAGCCCGTTCAAGCTAACACATCCCAGCTCAGCTCAGTGACACTAGAAGAGTTCGGGAGAGCCAGATCAGCTCGGGACCCCAGCTTTGCTCAAGGTGACCACAGATTAGCCTTGGGGGTCAAGCTCACCTCAGGGGCCCCAGTTCGGCTGATATAAGGTTTCAAACCAGCTCAAGTGGTCATCCAAACTGACGGCCCCCAGCTTAACCCAGGGACTCTAGAAAAGGCCAGGGACTCCAGAACAGCCCAGACCTCAGATAAGCACAGGGGGCTTAGTTTAGCTTAGGGCCTTAGGTTAACTTAGCGCCCAAATGAACTTTTGGAGGCCCAGCTTAGCTCAGGGGCCCCAAGTCGGCAGATTTAGGGTCTCAGAATGGCTCAAGGGTTCCAGCTCAGTGACTCTAAAGCATTTCAGGGAGTTCCATACCATCTCGAGGGCCCCCAGCTCAGCACAGCGGGTCCCAGATTAGATCAGATGACCAGATCAGCTCAGGAGCCCGGCTCAACTCAGGGGTCCCAGGTCGGCTTATATAGCGTCTCAGAACAGCTCAAGGAGGCCACTTTAAGCCCATGACCCCCAACTCAGTTCAGGGGCCCTATAACTACGCAGGAACCCCAGACTAGCACAATGTCCTTAGTTTAGCACATAAGGCGCTGGCTTAGCTTTGGGTACCAAGCTCAGCTCAGGCGTCTCCAGGTCGGCTGGTGGTACAAAGTATCAAACCAGCTCAAGGGGTCATTCAAGCTCACGGTATCCAGCTTCGCTCAGTGACCCTATAACAGTTCAGAGGCCCCAGACCAGCTCAAAAGCCTCAGATAAGCACAGGGGTCGTCAAATTATCTTTGGGCCCAAATTAGCTTTGGAGGCCCAGCTTAGTTCAGGGGCCCAAGTCGACTGATATAGAGTCTCAGAACAGCTCAAGGGGCCCAGTCAAGCTCATGGCTCCCAGCTCAGCTCAGGGGGTCCTAAAACCGCGCAGGAAGCCCCAGTACAGCTCAGGGTCTGCTCCGGTCACCACAGGGCCTCAGATTTCTTAAGGACCCAAATTAGGTTTTGGGGCCTAAGTTAGGTCAGGGGCCCCCGAGTCGGTTGAGGTGGGGTCTCAGAACAGCTCAAGACAGCTCAAGGGTACCATTCAAGCTCATCGCCCCTAGCTCAGCTCAGAGGTCCATTTAACTGTGCAGGGGGAACCAGACCAGCTCGGGGGCTGTTAAGTTCAGGATGGGCCGCGTCAAATTAGCTTAGTGCCCAAATTGGCCTTTGGGGGCCTAGCTCAACTCAGGGGTCCCCAAGTCGGCTGGTGTAAGGTCTCAGAATAGCTCGAGGGTTCCAGCTCTGTGACTCCAAAGCATTTCAGGGGTCCCAAACCACCTCGGGGTCCCCAGTTCAGCACAGCGGGTCCCAGATTAGATCAGATGACCAGATCAGCTCAGGAGCCCGGCTCAGCTCAGGGGTCCGGTCGGCTTACATAGCGTCTCAGAACAGCTTATGGAGGCCACTTCTAAGATCTTGGCCCTCAACTCAACTCAGGGGCCCTACAACTCTGCAGGAGCCTCAGACTAGTTCAGGGCTCCTAATTTAGCACAGGGGCACCATCTTAGCTTTGGGGGCCAGCCAGCTCAGGGGCCTCCAGGCTGGTTTATTAGGACGTTTCTTTGACTAGCTCAAGAGGCCTCATTCATGCTCACGGCTCCCAGTTTAGCTTAAAGACCGTACAACAGCTCAGGGGGCCCAAACCAGCTCAAGGAACCCCAGATTGGCTCATATAGCATCAGAGGCCAATTCAGGGGCCCCTGAACAGCTCAGGGAGCCCCAGGTCGACTCATAGGACCTCAGATCAGCTCAGGGGTCCAGGTCAGCTTCATAAGTTTTCCCAGGCTATAGGGCCAGTTTGGGTTTCTTGTTTTATATTACAGTTGCTGACATTTTCATATTCATTGCAGGAGCCCCACAGAAAAGTGGGGGGGGGGGCAGGTGCCCCTCTGTTCCTACGCCCCATGTTTCCACGGTTCCTACGCCTATGATTTGAAGAATACGAAGTTATTCCAGGTCGATGTACAGAAAGGGAGCTATTTTTTCGGCCGATTCCTGTTTTCTTCCTGCATTTCCAATAGAGAGGTAATGGTCCGTATCTTACCCTAGGTCATCGATAAAAAACCCGTTACCACAACTTTTGGAACTTGGTCGACCCATGATGCAACATGAATATCAGATCAATATATTTAACCTGCATTCACTGGTGCCACTTGCAACGTTTTTGGAGGTGAAACCACTTAATATCGCCTGGTGACCTGACCTGAGATGACTCAATCATGAAAGTTTCGGAAAAGCTGCAAATCAATCACGGACAAGGTGTGCCAAGCACGATGAAGCTTCGAGCTGCCGTTTTTCGGTACCACCGGGAAAACCCGAGGGGTGTTCAACCATCTCCCGCCTCCACTGGGGCGAGGGTTTTGGAAAATATGCCTTCAATACTCATAAAGGGAATGTGGCACCGTAGTCGAATCCGAGGAATTTAGTGTAAGTAGGGGTATTCTTAGCCGAAAATGATGAGAACGTCTAGGATTTATCTAAAAAATGTATAATGAGCTCAATATTTTTATTTTTACAATGCTCCTCCAGGGTGAAAAATAAACTTCTGCCTGTGGATGACGTTATAATCTGGCAACTACTGTCATATTCTAAAGGATTCAAGGGCTTCAATTGGCTGATTAGTCACCGTGACGTCAGCGCTATCGTGACACCAACTGCTGACAACTGTGGACGCCTGGTTGGGGTACAAGTGGGGTAGATTGCAGGTAGGTTTTTCGTTTTTCTCTACGGAAATTTGGAGTTTCAAGACAAATGATATCTTGAGTACCGGGTTTTCCGACATGCTTTACCACTCAGCTATCTCAGTTAAAATCACGTTATAAAGGTGCCACATTCCCTTTAACATGATAGATGAGAGCATCGTTTTAGCGGTTCAACTCGTTAGAAGCATACCATTTTAGCACGAATCGCTAAGCATAAGCCAAGGTCGCTGAAATTCAAATTATGACAAAATTACACATGTTCGAGAGAGATAGCTTAAAATTAGGCCTTCCAGTGTTCGACCCTATCCCCCTACTTCGTTTGGTCCGAACCATCCCCATACCAAAGTTTTGGGAGTGGGATGCATAAAAAAATCACAAACATGATAATCATCCGAATATGTTCGCGACGTTTCATGTAAATCTAGGGCGTAATAGATCGGTCCTAAGTTTTTGAGATACCTAAGTTTGAGGTGAAAAACATCATGCCAAGTCGTAACAACCGCAAACGTTTGATCTCTCATGCACTTCAAATAAAATCTGATGGTTATTTGGTGATAACCGAACGTTATCATGGAAAGCATTTCCATTTATCTACTGCTTAGAATATATCCCATGAGTTTGGAGAAAATTGAGTTGCCCGAACCATCTGCCGTCCGAACCAGCCCCACCCTCCACTATATATGCAGTGGAAAACATGATTGGAACCTTATAACAATCGCAGGACCCAGCCTAAAAATGTCATTAGTAATTCTGCATAAGCCTGTGTTTAGAATACAAACCCGTACAATTCGAAATCACCTTTCCCTTTAGGGACTTTTGAACTCAGACCTTACACTAGGCAGTGTCACCCATAAGCTGATCCAGGGGGCAGAATGGGCGCTTCCCCCCTCCCGACCGTTCCTTGGCGCGGCTGAAATGTCGCTTCCCATCACCCCGCCCAAGATGCCAGTGTGTGCGCCTCCACTATAAAATTTAGCGCCCACCTGATAGGTTTTGCCATTCAAAAGTGACGCTCCTGGTTTGGATGGCGTCCCCGGCCATGTGAAGGACCGGATATATTATAAAAAACGTTGTCAATATGATCATCGTTGGGGCATAAAGTGAAAAAATTAAGCGCCATGAATGCAAAAAATGAGAGAGCGATCTGCGATAAAAATCCAGCGGCCTCTTCATTTCAGAATTTCACCGTCAAAAAACACCAGTTGAAATGAACTGTACAATGAAATAAATTGTGTTAACACCACGACTCTATAGGACCAAATTTGCAGCACGCCTGCTGCAATTGTAAATCTTCAGCTGAAAAAACAATCCATGTGTATCGAAACACTTCATACCATTTCCACTGTGTATATTGTTCATTATACACCCTCACTCACGAAACGAAAGCGTATCGAGGCATTGTGATTTCATCTCGTCTATTGGCCGGATCAGTCTTAAAAAATGTGTTCCCCAATACCCTCAACCACGAATCTCACACAAAAAAATGTTTTGTGAAGTACTAAGCCTCTTAAAACAATGTATGGGCTTGAAAGATCCATCAAGCCATTACGAGGTGTTCGTTTGGCTTCGCCGAAGACAACGCATATTAATACTACCTATGGTAAAGACGAATAACACGCTCAAAGCGTAAGAGCTAAACTTGGCTTTATCAAGCCTCAGCAAAAACGCTGAAAATACGGAATTTGTCATAGACATGAGATGAATCAGCAGTACGCATCATCAGCGCAAAATCTAAGCGCACCGTGCGATACTCAGTAAATAGTCTGTCGGATAGAGTCCACGGGGCTAGCGCTAAGTGTACAGGTGGTCAGGTGAAGACAGAATAAAGGATTTGACTCAATAATAAAATATTTTGATCCTGTTTACTTCCTTTCTCTCCACATATTTATCGCCTATAAGCTTCACAATCGTGAGGCGATCTTGAAATGTTCGGCAGTGTAAGTGAGCGTAACATTGATTCTTCTCTCACTTTTCTATACGGTGTCCCCCACGACATGACAAAGGAAGGCGCAACAGCCCAGAACGACTGGAAACCAGGGAAGTGTTGGATGAACACCAAAGCAGTTGCCACGGCAACTAATAGCGACCGTGTCACGGATTAAATATCCTAATGAATCAGAAACCTCTGGCGGGTCAAACTGGCCAGATAATACGGACAGTTTCAGATGCGGATAGGAATCTGGATTTCCATTTTGGTCGGTTTAGTTCCATCTCCCCGTTGCGGGCTGAGTTCAGATTGATAATTACAACTTACTAACATATTTGTTCAGACTGGTAGGGGGAGTTTTAGACATCGACTAGACTGGAACTATGTATGCATAAACGAATCAAATAAACAAAGGTCGCTATGGATGTACCAAGGAGCATTGAGGTAATACAACTTTTTATGGGGATAGCCCATAAACAGCATTATCCTGAAGCCCTACAATTCAAACCTATTTTTAGAGAAATGGAAACTTTTTTCCATGACAGAGCTCCATTAATGAATCCCGATTCATCTCACGCTCAATACAGATTTCAAGTGCGGTTTCCATGGCTTGTGGTATAATTCTAGATTGAGTTGAATTTAGATTGAAAGTATTCAATCTCGACCTGCTCTACATTCCTGGCTTAGCTGTGACATTGCCCTTCATCGTTGAAGCTCCATGAATCAGCACATGACTGATAGCCCTATGCAATGCAAAATATGTTCCATGTAAGCCTTACCAGCTAAATAAGGTAAAGGCAGACAGCTAGCCCAATTCAACTCCGTCCCCCGAATTCGAGAGCGGGCTTGGTACCGACGCTCTGACTAAACAACAAAAACAGGAATGTACATTATGTGCAAACAGTGCACGGGATCACAGTTATTAATGGCCCACATCACAAAAATATCGCCGATACGTGGTAGGTCATCAAACGACTACCTGCAAAAGGCGCAGACCGGCTGCTTAAGGTAATCAGGTAATGTCAGAAACCAACAGTTTTATCACCACGCGAAAGATCAATGCTGTATAATCAAATGCACTCTTCTTCACTTCCTCAGGTTACATTTCGCGTTGCTGAGTGGTGACATCGCAGCCCAGCCCATTACAACACGAGAGAAGCCCAAACAGTCGATACCGCCTCCCCGTGACTACATGTCGAAGCTTGTTTTTCGGCTCACCTCCGACCTTGAAAATTCTCATCAGATTCTCGACGTCACTCTTACTCTTCCGTCACATCACAGTTTTTATATCGTCTCGCCTAGACTTTGACGTTTCCGACTTTTTCACATCGTGCTCCTGAAAAAGTCATAATGCAATGGCCCTCGTAACATGCAACCAATTCTTCATGTTCGGACACCACACCGTTGTTTAGCTGCTATTTTATCACGGGCTGTTTCCGCAGCACACTTTTCGCATCCGACGGTGCGCATTTCAACTAGCCGGGCTTTATCATTAACGCCAAATAACCCAATAACGTTTCATTCTCGACCTAGCGTTAATACCGCGATGGTTGCCTGGTCTAGCCTCACGCCGAGAGAGGTCGCCCCATCTCCCAGCGAACCATCTCCCAATTGTCCCCGCCGCGCCTCCGCTGCCGTAGTTCTACCAGCGGCTCGCTGGGCGAGCCCGTCACCCGCTTCCAATACTGCATCAGCTCGCGCAGCTCTCCGATCTGTTCGGCGCAGAAGCCGGAGAGGGTCAGCAGGCGCAGGCGCGGCAGCGACGCCACGCCGGCGATCAGACGCACCAGCTCGTCTGGGTGGTCCGGGTCCGGACAGCCGGCGAACGACAGACGCTCCAGCGTCTCGCGGGTCCGGATCGTACGGATCACCTGTGGCAGTTGGTCTACGTCCATCCGGCAGTCGTCCAGGATGAGGGCTCTCAAGCTGTCGCACAGCGCGATCACGATACAGAGGTACTGGACGGAAGCCTCCTGGAAGTTCTCGTCGCTGGGGTCGATGCAGTCAGAAAGGTCTAGGTCCTCCAGCTGCACCAGGTGTGGCCACAGCGTCAGATGCTCCAGGTCTTTATGCGTCAGACCGCAGCCGGGCAGCGCCAGAGAGACCAGCGATGCCGGCAGCTGGTCCAGCAGCGCCTGCAGCCTCTGTCGCAGCTGGCAGCGCACCTCCAGCCGCCGCAGCTGCCGCAGCTCCGACACCAGCTCAGGCAGCTCTGCGGCGTCCAGCGGCGGCGGCGCGTCAGTCGGCAGCAGCAGCTTCAGCTCCGTCAGGTGCGCCGACACCCGGCGAACGGGCATCGCCAGCCAGGCCAGCGGCACGCAGCCGTCCGCCTGGACGCTGAGACTGCGCAGCTCGCCAGCTCCGGCGTCCACGGCTGACAGTAGCTGGCCGGCCAACAGCAGGTTACGCCGATGTTCGGCCGGCTCACTGCCGCTGGAGACGACACTGACGCGGCTGAGACGCACCCGCGCCGCCGACCGGCCTCCGCCGCTCGCCGGCTGGCCGTTCAGCCCCGCCTTCAGCAGGCGACGCGCATACATCCTCCGGCCCTCCGAAAGGTCCATGCGGAGTCCGAGGCTAACCGAGACGCCAACGTCGGCCTCAGCCGGCACGGCGTCGTGCACAATGCCCGCAACGGCGAACAGCTCCACCCAACTGAGCAGGCGGGCGCTGATGTCTAGGTGGCGCAGTCGGCGCAGGCCGCCAGCTGCGTCCTCCAGCAGGCCCAGCAGCGTACGCAGTAGACTGCAGGCAGCGCTCAGCATCTGCTTCTTGTTCTCCAGCACCTTCTTGCCGGCGTAACGGTGTACGAAGAGGTCACAGCGCTCCATCTCCATCAGCGTCCAGGAGTCCCGCTCCGGGTGTCCTTCCTGCAGGAACTGCAGCCGGTCCAGACCCTGCAGTCGCTCCAGCCGCAGCGTATCCTCCGGCCAGTGACGCAGAAACTGTGCCAGAATCGCCTCGTTCTCCCGCGCCTTCCTCTGCGCCGACCGGCGGATGGCGGCCGACAGGTGGCCCACCGTCTGGCAGCTGTAGAAGACGCTGTTCTTGGCGCGAACGGCGTCCAGCACGGTGCGGCACAGCGGCACCAGCAGCCGCGCCGGCAGCTGGTAGCAGGCGGCGCCGCAGACGTACGGCTCCAGCGGCGCCCGGTCCAGCAGCAGTGACCAGCAGAGCTGGTGCAGGGGCGGCGGCTGGTGCAGAGCCGCCGCCCCCAGGTCACCACACTCACTCATGCTGTCCGCTCTGCGCCCGATCACGAGTGGAGGTCAGACCTTGCGAGCATTCCTCCTGAAGATCAGGCAAACTGGTGTAAATAGGGTATAGTCTGCAGTGCACTTCCTTAGTGTTTAAATCGAGGAACATACCCAATCGCGCTTGTATGCGCTTATGAAGACCCATCACAGCGGTCTAGCACAGGGGCGTAGCCAAGGGGGGCGGCAGGTACAGCCGCCCCCCCCCTGAGGGTCCAAAGGGCGCCCTGAGGACACGATTCTGTAACAAGCAGGGCCTTGTTTACCCATCAGGGCCCATTTGGCGCTGTCGCAGGGGCCCTTTTCGGGGCGCCGCCCCCCCCTTGAGCGAAATCCTGGCTACGCCCCTGGTGCTGCACATGCATAATATCGCACGGTAGGGCTACCCAAATACATAGTGAAACAAACACTTGACCCGTGAGGACCCTGCGCTCGGAATTTTGACACCATGCATTTCAGTGGCCCCGCGTGCAATTCGCGGCCGAGCTGTAGATGAGTCTTTATTGCATAGTTTTAGGCTGTGATACCTATCTATAACAGCAGGTGTATCAATGATTGGGTGATATCACATATTTTAAATTAAAACCGCAGTACTTTGATCAAGCAAACGACGCTTATATTTGTTGGTAAGTCAGGTGACACAGCATTGGGAAACTAGGAGGCATGCATATGGAAGTCTGAAATAGTTACTATTTATGTGCAAACATTCGTCACATTTCAAATTACATCACTGATGACACAAAGGTGGTTGCTAGAGCGTCAATTTTTCAGGAATGTGTTGCATGTTACCCTGCATGAAATTATGCTGGCCCATGCAATTTTTTGCCAGCAAAATGATGATCCAAGACCAAATAAAATAGTTTTGATACTCTATGGTGTCAATAAGCAATCTGAACCACCAATTTCTGTTTGCAAAGCTTGGATACCCATACAAAGCATACTTGTATGAGAATGCACGTCTGTATGGGCATACAATTCTGGGAAAGCCCCAATACTTCACACAAAAACTTGGTGACAACATGTATGTGCCTCACACAAAACATGTTTCAATACTACTTGTGCATATTCAACAAGTGATGAACCAGGAGAATTGTTTTTACAACATTTTCAAATGCTTATTATGAAGGAGCATAAGTTAAACAATTCGATTTTGGTTTAACCTCAACCTACCCCAAAAAAGTTGGTCAAACCTCTCAGACCAACTGATGCCTACATGCCAATAATGAATAGGAAGTAGGTAGTGTGCATAAGCAGCAACAAGTCAATGAAAGGCTATTAGCTTTAATTTAACAAACAGTAAATGATGCTCGAAAGACACAGGCCTAAGTGATATGTTTGGGGGACCAGCCCAGGTAATGTCATACATTTGTTTCTGGGAAAATGGCCAAGAGTAAGTGCATGGGTTGGCCTATAAAAATATATGAGTGGTCCACTTCCTTATCAGCTCATTGGTGCTTCTTCTCTGTCAACTGCTCCTCAAAGCACATTTTGCTGCCCTCCCACTGCCGGCTCTGCATGCATCGCATATTTTGCTTGCACTCAACAGATTATTCACAAAGTCTGTGTGTTAATATATTTGTGTTGTTTTACTTAAGTGTAATAGTGTCTAATAAACATGCATGGTTTCAAATTCTATTAATAGTTCAGACCCCTCACAGCCACCCCTGATTTTATACTTTGTTTTACCTAAGGCAGGTCTCAACAAGGTCTTGTCAGGGTGGCCGTGTTATATTCCCTGGTTGTGGACAGCTTGTTCAGCATTAAGAAAAGGGGGAGATCAGGTAAAAGACAGAAACTTGATGCAAACTTTGATGTAAGATTTGATAAATTCTGCCTTTATCAATCCTACAGTGATTCTTTCTGTGTGGTAAAATAGGTATCAAAAATTATGTAACATGTTTTTAGAGTAAAACATTACCTTTACCAGTCTCAGCCTAGAAGAATAATTAGACTCAAGTACTGTACTAAACTTTGTCCAGGCGCATCAGGGACACACTTATTCACACAATCCTGCTAGAAAAGGTCTACCACTCAATTAAACAGGTAGCCAGGCAACATTACAGATCACAAAAAGTAGTCCTCACAAATAGGTGTAGAAATAGTCCAAAGAAAAAAGCAAATATTCCACACAGTTTGGTGAACCTTAACAAAAATGGCTGTCCACCTGGGCATATCTTGAGGAATTGGCAGTGGTGAGCATCCAGCCCAGTCTGCAAAGTATGGCAGCAGGCCAGACAAGTCGCACCAGCCATCTAAAATTCTTGCACCACTAGCCTCCAAAAATTCACACCAATCTACCACATACCAAGGGAGAAAAATGCACCCATTCCTACCCACACTATGCAATGCTACCTCTACCATTAATCATTTGAGGACTTTTTATAAGGCCCCTCCTGTGTCTTAATAACCATTCAGCCATTGTTTGTTTAGTTTAAGTGTCACCTTGCTCACGCCAGTCTCGCAAATTCTCACCAGGTTGATAAAATTTGCACTACTCAGTCCTGTCTCCAAGGGCACTCGCACCGATGAGATCTTGTCGAAAATGCCATGCTTTGCACACTGGCATCCAGCTAAAAAAGGGCACAAATTCCCACCAAAAGGGCACTCCTAGAGCATCAAATGACTGGTGGCCATTGTCCCATTCCTGGCACTTTACATAGCATGCGTAGCATACATAGCATGTATAGCATAGCGTAGACAGCATGGGTACTGGTAGGCAAAATTCCCACTAATTTTAAGCCTAAAATATGCCCTGCTCTCCACAGCTTAAAGGTTGTACTCTATCATACAAACATTCCAGTGTCCCTATTGCTTTGGGTGCCCGTGCGGAACGTATGGGGGATGGACCAAGGACTTGTGAGGACTTGAATGTATTAACTTTGTTTATCCTCATGGGTTTTAATGCATATAAGTGGAACTTGACGTGTGTTGACCTCGCACTGGAATTTGCGCGAGCACCTATCCATCAGAAATAATATCCGTGGAAAGATAGCGCCATGTCACAGTCGTTCAAAGCTTCTGAACCGCATGGGCAAAAAGTGACAAGTACCTTTCAATCTGATCGGTGGCAGCAGAATGCCATTCCTAACCTATAATAAAACCATAAGAGCTAACAGACAGAACTAAGATCTCTTTATTGCTTTGAGAACTAGGAGTAAGTAAACATCATCCAAGGTCAGAGTAGCAAAACACAAAATTTGACACTCTGTTTTTGTCTGGCAAGCGCCAGGCTCACCATCAATTACAATCAGCTGATAGAATCCCGTGACTTGATTATACTGCCATCTAGCGTATGCGAATCAAAATGATCCAGAAGTACTGCATCATAAGTGATGCAAAACTAGCGGAAAGGTTCCGCACCACGCGGAATCTTTTTATCTATCTTTTAGGGCATTGACGCGGAAGGTCGCTCGCAGCATAGGCGCAAGGCCATGCATACCCAAAGGCGGGTCCAGGGGAAGAATACCTCACCCCCAAATCGACCCTCCAATGTATTCTGAAGATGGTTACGGTGTCCCCTAACCCTCGCCCCGGTGGGGGTGTTTAAACACCCCGCTCAGGTTTTTCCAGCGTTACGAAAGAACGGCGAGGAACGGTGCAAAGCGGCGCCGTCGGCATCTACTTGGCACACATTACCATTGATCAATTCCGGAACATTCTACAAAATTGTATGGTTCGGTCATTTCAGGTCAGGTCACTATAGTGCAAGTCAAGTGACCTCACTTCCAAAAATGTTTAAGGTACCATAAGTAAGAAATGGGCGAATCTGTCGAATTGAAAGTTATACGCAATGGGCCGACCGAGTAGGTACCTAACTATATTCCGGCATTTTTCATATCGACGACCTAAAGTCAAGTATGGATCATGGCCTCTCAATTGGAAATTTCCAAGGCATGGGAAAACAGAAATTGGGCTATATTTCTGCATATACAGCTGAGAAAACCTTCATATTCCTTAAATCGTAGTATCCTGGGCCCCTTTCTAGGGGTTCATGTTGCAATTTTTTACCTGTGCCCTCTCAAAGTTCATTAGGGCTACTGAGCAGATTTTCAGGCTTGGGTCAATAGCTTTGCAAGAAATGACGATTAAGTTGTTTATATTCATACCATTAGGTTAAGATTGTCATTACGAGTCCACTGATGTACATATTCATTATGCTTGAGCAAATAGGGGACATTGGCCTGACCTCAGGTCAGGTCATTTTTGTGTTTTGTCGTAGTATGGTCATATACCTACATCAATTGATTTGCCGTAGCGAGAGGAAGCGAATGGTACCCAAGAAATGATTCTAACTCAACTCTGTCACACGCTAGAACTCCGAAACTCTTTCTAACATGCCATCTTCCTTGACCTGTCGTGACTTCAATATTGACCTGACCAAAAAAAAACACCCAATTTAGCTTCTGCATGGATTTGTATGAGCTATCCATCAGCGATTGCGTTTTTTCGCTTTCCGGCATAAGAACTGAGTTCGAAGGGGGTGTTTCAACACCCCCACCATGGCGAAGGTGACTCGGAGGCTCACCGGGCCGGGTGTTAAAGGTCGATGGAGCTCCCTGAAATGTCGCTTCCCCCAACCCCTCCCAGAATTCGAGTAGGTACATCGGCGCCCCGATGCGCCGAGGCGATAGGATTTCATACCCACTTGATAGGTTTGGCGCCCTCCACTGATTCGAATGGTGGAATGGGAAATCCTAGCTCCGCCTGTTGCGAATACATTTGTTGTAAGTAATGAGATAGGTACGTAAAGTCAGTGACGGCGGAACGTTCGAATTTAAGGGGGCAGGGGTACTATGCGCTTTTAAACCCATTTCTTTATAGTCAATGCCATAGTGTAAGTGTTCAAATTTCTTATTCAATGGGGCAGGGTCCCCCCAATTTTGCCAACAGTGAGTAAAGACTGGGTTACACCATGCCTGTCAAGAGCTGGGTCACTCGTCGCCTTCAGCTAAGAATTGATCGTGTTGTAACACTTACCCAATGGTGATTTAACATCTCTTCGTGTTTTTTTTCGGCGGCACCAAGAAACGGCGGCACGAAGCGCCTCCATAGGTACTTGGCACACCTCGTCTTTTTTATTTCTGCACTTTTTCCGAAAATTTAGGTTTGGGTCATCTCAGGTCAGGGCATCAGGCGGGATCCAATGACCCCACCTGCAAAATTTTCTAGCGGCACCGTTAGAATAAGTTCAAATGCATTGCTCTGATATTCATATCGCGTAATAATGGGTCAATCCAGTACCAAAAGTTATGGTAACCTGATTTGCTATATCAATGAACTAGGGTCAGATACGGGTCATGACCTCTCTGCTGGAATTGCACGTAGAAAACGGGGATTGACCGAAAAATAACTTTATTCCTGTAGATACGACTTAGATGACCTTCCTGTTCTCCAAATCGTCCATATTCCATCGGTTTCCAGCCCTCACGACATAATTCTCCGTTCTCAACAGTCAGAGGACTGCCTGACCTTGCCCTCAAAAATGAATATGTTTATCCCCACTTTTGAACGCAGGATTATTTACTTAGAAATTGCTTGCTTGCACCTACCCACACTGTGTGGAGGGCTCCTTTTCCCAGTATAAACGAAGATAGGGCTTACACAATTATTCTTTTTTCACAATTTCTCAATAGTTAGATTTATTGTCAGTTAGGCATACCGAAACAATTTTTAGGCTCCCAATCCCATAGTTTCTCCGTGCTCTTTTTAGTGACGTCTTCAACAAGTTAGCTTACAGAAGATATCTCTGTTTTGTCGGCATTGCACCAGCTTTTTTCATGGCACGGCTCAACATAGGCGGATCCAGGGGTCAAAGGGGGGCAGGTGCCCCCGATCGACCCTCGGCACCCCCTGAAATGGTCACGGCGCCCCCTTGAAAGTTCGATGGCGCCCCCTGAAATGTCGCTTCCCACCCCCCCCTAGGATTCGAAAATCGGCGCCCTCGGATAGGATTTCGCGCCCACCTGATAGCTTTTTCCTGTCAAAAGTGGCGCCCCCTGGTCCGGTTGGCGCCCCTCCCCCCGGAAGGCGCCCCTCCCCCGCTCAGCAATCATGGATCCGCCTATGCGTCTCAAGAAGACTGGTAGTCAATTGAAGTTTTCTGACATTTCAGTCCTGAGAGTTGTGTGCTGGAGCTAGGAAGACTTTTGTTCTTCTGGCAAGATCTTCATCTTTCAAAATGTATCGTGGTCTCGGAAAGTGTATTTAATGTAGTGTTCCATGAGCCTGTCAGTCTCCATTCAATGGGAGCTGTTTAACAGCTGTCTTAGCTTAACATTTATACCTTCTTCAAATTCACAGAACCTTGCAATACCCGCAAAATTACTCCGGGACCCGAAATACCCCCAATGAATCATACCTCATGAATCATAGTTTGGGAATCATTGCCTAAATTGCATGAAAACTTTCATTCTTTTTCGTTGTTTTCTTTGCTCTCGTCTCCCTACGTAGTCCAGACGGTTTGTGCTCGAATTAGTTCCATACATGCGGATCCATAGGTGGCAAGTGGTAGCACTTTCCCCCTGATTGATCCTTGGCGCTACCCGAAAATGGACATGGTGCCTCCCTTTAGGTCGATGGCTTCCCCTGAAATTGAAATGCCACTTCCCATCCCCCTCCCCAGGATGCGAGTATCGGCGCCTCGCGATAGGATTTGATGCCCACTTGACAGGTTTTGGCACCCCCTCTTCCGTGGTCCGGACGACGCACCTTTTGGACCATGTGCCCCCTCCCCCGGTCAGAAATCCTGAATCTGCCAATGTAGTTCGACACACTGCATGGAAACAGAACAAGTGCTTGAGTTCCACGCTATTGTTAGCTCCCAAACCCGGGATCCGCTGGGCCATCTCGTCAGCAGTCCAAAGTTCTATGGAACACAATTATCCCAGCGCAATGGGCTGTTTGAGGCTGAAGGGCTCTGTATCTAGCTGCATTGAATTTAGGGTGCTGCTATTTTTGTGGCCAGGCGACTGGAGAGGCTCGGTGCACGGGTCTGAATGTAAGTCGAGCTGAGCCGCTCCACCCAGTATCGGATGTCGCGATCCTGTCGAACAGGCGCACTCGCTCCAAGGAAGCATTCGTTGCGACAGCGTACAGTTGTGCTTTACAGCCATTCGGTTCTTGCTTAAGGAATATAGGCTTATAAAACGTACATACTGTGTTTCTTTTGCTTGCTGGTTCAACATTCAAGTTTTGGATTGCGTGGTAAGAAAAGGAACATGGAAAAGACGTGGGAAGAAAAAGAAGGCGCATGTGAGAACGACGATAAATTTGGCGATGCACCACTGGATGTTCCACTTTTCGTCAAGCCTGGTCGGTTATTTTCGTTTCGGTTCAAGAAAAGGCTGGCCAGAGCAGCAAGCATGGCAACGCTTCCAAGGTTCAGAGGCAGGGCTAAACGTAAGTATATTTATTT
Organism: Lepas anatifera; assembly: GCA_034440635.1. Classification (NCBI taxonomy): domain Eukaryota; kingdom Metazoa; phylum Arthropoda; class Thecostraca; family Lepadidae; genus Lepas; species Lepas anatifera. The sequence goes on along the minus strand of JAOTON010001028.1, from coordinate 441,591 downwards.
CCTCAGGACACTTCCATTCATGGTATTGATTTAATAAGCTGAGCCATCGGCGTAAAATAGGGTGCAGTGAAAACTGATGTCCAGTTAGGACATAATTCTTTCCTCAACACGCCAATCGAGCCTGTGAATACGGAGGTCATTTTGCCATTGAAGCCAACTTCCATTGACCTAAGTAAATATCTCCAAGTTCGAATAAGGTCATGAAGGTCAAATCCGAGCCATGCTATTAACCTTTTGGGAAATGACGTGATTATGCGGAAAAAGTCGGTGAATGCCGAAAGCGAACTAAGGTCATGGAAGGAATGTCCGCTTTAATAATCTCTGAAATTCTGGGGCCATGGTCATTCAAGGTAGGGGAGACCAGGGCAAAACGGACGTTGGGGCAAAACAGACTTTAGCTATTTTGGTATATTGCTGGTGTTTCTATCTAGATTTTAGAAGAGGAACTTCTGCTTTAGACAAAGGACGTCAAGAGTATAGCGTGTACCTATATCGTCAGTTAGCGGCATCAGTTCGACGCGGGCTGGCTGTAGAGGATTTTCCTGTAAGTATTACTAGATTTACCAATTTTGAATCTTCGTTTTTTTCCAGTGCCCAACTGAGGTCAGTTCTGATGGTGATATGTCTGAGTAAGTGGCTGTGTAGGCTTAGGGTAAGGGTAATTTCAAATCTCAAAGCTTGCTATTTTTTCCGACACGTAAAAACTTGAATCGGAGTAGCTGTGGGGCAAAACGGAAGGGGCAAAATGGATCAATGGTGTAAAATGGTCTGATGGTCCCGTTTACCCCAATCACCTAGGATAATTTGCTATGTAGTTTGTTATAGTTGTAAGGTCAAAGAAACAGCGAGAAAAGAAGGCAGGGGCGGGTCTAGGGTTGGGGCAGTCTTGTGCCAAAATGAAAGCAAGTTAAAATTTTAACTGAGTTATAAGATGTTGACGCTTTAACGAAAACATGATGTTTTTCGCCATATTACCCAGGCTGCCAGGGATGTGGATTTATATATTTTTGGGGGTGCTCGGGCAGAGTCCAGTGACAGCAGGTCATACTGTCCGTTTTGCCCCTTCCTGAAAACCATTATGGCCCAGGGTTGGGGCAAAACGGACAAAAAATCATTAGCAGATATATGTTACTGCCATGTTTTTCCGAATTAATTTTTCAAGTTGATACCCTTACATTAGAGACACAATTCATTAGGCTACGTCAGGGTGTAGGTATAGCTCAGAATTTTTGGCCCACTATTGAGGTTGCTATGTTAGAAAAACACTTAGGGTGTCCGTTTTGCCCCGGTCTCCCTAATTGATCTCTCAGGTCACAATATGGTATATTCCGTATAACTGGCGGTTTAGAAATTTTTGGGCAAAACATGAGGATTTAGCTATAATCTTTGACCTTGGCCTGTGACCTTGAAATCATCATTGGGTATCCTTGAATATCACGTCACAACATAATATACGTCATACTGGGTTACGCCATCTGGCCAGAAGCACTGGGGTTGAAAAGCACTGAAAATGTTCATATACCTCTCCGTGATCTTTGAACTTGTCCCTGCGACTTTTGACTTTGACCGTAATGTGTGGTAGCCTTGTCATATAATGCTAATTAGGAACATGACGTTATTACCCCACCACCCGGTCTGCAATGCAGGTAACTGGCGCAACCGTGCGATTGTTGCAGGGCATATTTTAAGCTACAAAGTCGTGGGCATTTTGCCCACAGTCCCCATGCTAGCCCACCAGTGAACGGCCCTGACGGCCCAGTGCCCACCGGTCACCAGTCATTTGATGCTGTAGGAGTGCCCTTTAGTGGGAATTTGTGCCCTTTAGCCGAATGCCCACCAGTCCCAATTCCTTAAAATATGCCCTGGATTGTAGCGATCTCAAATTATTTATCCGATTTTGAAAATAAACATTTCAAACAATATTAACCGATTCTGAAAACTCATTCACCAGTCGATGTGCCATAAAATTCTCTCAAATGTAGCCAAGCACCATTTTTTGGCTGCGAACCTTTCTCCGGCCACCTCGAAAAAATATAGGTGAGGGGAAGGGGTTCAATGCCTCCTCTCCAGTGCGCGTGCTGACCGCAACATAATAATTTGCAAATTTTTGCAATATTTTGCATCATCCGAACTTCAAAAGCTCTCAAAATTATCCATGGCAAGTATTTCCGTCCGATATGATAGCCATTATGATGGAAATGTGTAAATACCTTTCTATATGACTTATTGTACGTACTGATAAATGTCAAGGAAAAAAACTGGATATGTTTACCTCTCGACTCTGGCTCCGCTTCCTTTCGTCGGAACGCACGCCCCTTTCCTCCAAGTTTAGATACATACTGCATTAATACCCGCACTGGAGGGGGTCTGGCACTAACGCGCACTGGAGGGGGCCTGGTAGGCCCCCTAAGATCTCGGAAACTAAGAGGGTTAGAAAAACGCCACTAGTAGGTGGGTGGGGGCTATGGTGATCTACTTGATGACCAATTTTCATTGACCTAGGTCAATATCTTCAAGGTCAAACAAGGTCGTAAATGTCAAATATTGGTCATGCTGGGATCGATTGGTAAATGCTGTGATTATGCAGGAAAATGGCGGGAATAAGCTAAAGACGGACAAGGTTCATAGAGAAGAGGTCTCAAAGAGGTTTTCCCACAACTTTTGGGTCAAGGTCATTCAAGGTCATTGACCTTTAAGGTCACCATATGGTATACTACTTATTATTTACACTTTGACTAACACTGTAGCCACTGTTTGGCGGGAAATGAGGATTGACCTTTCCCAGTGACCTTGACCTTGACCTTGACCTTTACCTTTGTATTGGGGTGCCCTACCGATGACGTCATAGCATAATATATGTCAGACGGGGTAACGTCATTTGGCCGGACGCACAGTGGTCAGTGACCTTGAAAGTGCAGATATGACCTGACCTGTGACCTTGACCTTGACCTTGACTTTCATGTGAAGTGACCTTGACATATAGTCTCGCTTATATGACGTTATGACGTCACCACTCGGTCTTCAATGCAAGCTAACTGGTCCGACCGCACGTTTACGGCGATCTCAAAATGCAGGTCTGACTTGAAAGCCTTTAAGTCAAAAAATTTTCGGCCAATTTTCAAAAGTCTTCACCAATCGACGTCCTATTAAATTCTGTTAAATGTGGCCACGTTTCGTTTTTCGGCTACAAGCGGTTCTCCGGCCACCTCGAAAAACAGGTGGGGGCTCAGGCCTCCCCTTCCAGTGCGCCTGTTAATATGGATTTCGGATGGGGGCAAGTGAGAGCGGTGGGATCGGCGCCATTTGGATCAGAAAGGTGCCACTTTTGGGCGGTGCAGCCTATCAAGGGGTGATAAATCTTTTGGGGTGCCGATATTCGCATTTGGGGAAGGGGATGGAGGCAAGTGACGTTTCAGGGTGACACCAAGGCCATTTCAGGGGGTGCCGATGCTCGATTGGGGGAATGGGGTACGTGCCCACCATGCCCCCTGGATGCACTCATGTCCTCTTTGGGTTTGGAGGAACACCTGGAACAGAGGCAGACCCAGACCCGAGTTGGGGGGAGGGGGGCGGGGGCAAACCAATGTCTGCCTCTCCTCCTGGGGAGAGGGGGGGGGTGGGACGTGCAATTTGGGTGCTCGACAGACCTAGTATAAGCTACCTCTCCAAGTACATTATCGCTCTCCTGGGGGGAGGGAAGGAAGGGGGAGCATTTTTTCTCTACAGACCTTGTGTAAACACCTTTTTCCAAAAAATTTCCAGCGTTTGGGGGGCTAGAGATGGTTTGGCCCCCTCCAGCGCTTTAAAGGGGGCATGGCCGTGATGCCCCCATTGCGTCCGCCAATGACCTGAAAGGTGTAAAACTACTTACACTTTAAAGAGAGATGTGTCACTCCTCTACCTTTAGAGTGCATGCAGTTTTTAGAAACACCCTGTTTTCCGGTGCTATCTATTGACGTCTTCACTGTGAATAATAATGTTTCTGCTGTGTTATTTTGGCACCTTCATTGATGACCTCCTTGTAAGCCGGAGTCCTGTTTGGCTATTTGGCTGCTCTTTCCCACAAAACGACGCTCATCCAGTCAAATCCTCATCCAGTCAAATCTCTTCCTGACAAGGCTCGTCAAATACCCACTCGCCGAAAACACAAACAAAAAGCAGCGCAATGCGGGAAAAGGCACCTTGGGTGGTAGTGTCCTGGAACCCTAATGATCCGCCGCTGAATTATAATTGTCATCTCTGACACGTAGTTCGACGCGTAGTTATGCCTGTTAACTAGACGGTATTACATACCACTTTTGGTCCTGGCGTCCCGTGCCGGAACGAACTAGTTCTCCGGGACAGGGAAATAACATTGATTTATGATAGTTGACGCATTGAACATGCGCACCTCATATTTAATTCGAAATTCGCGGAATTTTACGTGACTCGTAGCAGGGGCAGACGCGGACCCCAGTTTTGGAAGGGAGAGGGCAAACCCATTTCTGCCTCTCCTTCCTGGAGGGGGTGGGACGTGCAATTTGGGCGCTCGACAGACCTAGTATAAGCTACCTCTCCAAGTACATGATTACTCACTCTCCTGGGGAGGGGGGGTGCGAATATTTTTTGCTCTACAGACCTAGTGTAAACACATTTTTTCAAAAAATCCGGCGTATGGGGGCCAAAAGATAATTTGGCCCCCCTCCAGCGCTTTAGGGGCCATGGCTGGAGTGCCCCCCGCCGTCCGCCAATGACTCGTAGTTTCATGCACCAATTACATCTCAAATGCTTCCCAGCCTGAGGAAACTTTATCTTTTTTCCGGTGCCAGACCCAAATTTTTACATCTTGTAGAAGGTCGGTCATCGACATTCTCTACCCCTTATATTCAATAATAAAATTATTTTGGTTTTCAGGCCTATAAAAGCCTACTTTTGAGCGGGAGCGTACTTCTCGACCTTGCTAGGACCCAGCCGGCATGGCCAGTCTCAGAACTGGCATCTCTAATTCGCGTATGAATTTCTCCTGCTGGCGGATCCCGAAGAACCAATAAATTTCATATTTTTCCGTTTGGCCGTCAGCTGTCCTCTGCGCCACTCTGCGCTATCACCGTCAAATATGGCGCAGGGATCCTGTCAGGGCAGGCATTGTAAGGAAAAATCGCGAAAATTTCCAAGATTTCGGATACCAAGCTGTTTTTCAAGTCAAAGGAAACATCACAGGGATTTCGGTGAGTGTTTCAGTCTTCTGCAGAACAGATCGTTCGTTGGCAGGTCTGAATTGTATAGTTTGGAGCGAATGTAACACATTGTTATGTTCTGACGCGCAATGCTAAATTTCTAACATTGTTTTCGAAATGGGATTTATTTTTCCTATATCGGCTATGTGTTCCACAGTTAACTGATATTTTGATGTCTTTTAAGGAGAGGTGTCGAGTTATCGGCACGGTCACAAATTTCTCGAGAGGCATGAGCTGCGAATGCTTAGGTAAGCCAAAAAAATGTGGTTTGATGTGGTTGGATGATTTGAAAGCAGTCAAAAGTTGGTAAGCATTATATTTTTATGCAGAAAATTGGGCAGGCGGCGGAGAATAGTCCAGTCCTCCCCCAGACCCTCCATTGGATTTCCCACCGTAGGACTTAGCATAGTAGGTGCCTAGGTACCATAGGCGGATCCAGGAACAGGGTGGGCCAGGGGGCCATGGCCCCCCAATATTCATGATTGGCTTAACCATTAACCCTATGACGTTGACTGGAAAGGAAATGACATTTCAAAATGCCCGCTGGCCCCCCAATATTCTGGACATTCCTACGCCTATGGTAGGTGCCTAGGTACCTAGGTGATTGACCGATAGAGTTATGCGTAGTTCAAAATATATTAGTGTATTTTCTTTCCAATTATCAAGTGGTATTCTTCGGGATCAATTTATGTGGCTGCCAAGGCTTAATGTCCCATGGCTGTGCCGTCCAGGCAGGCAAGTAAACGCTGATTACCTGTACCTACAATTTTCTAGTATACCAGATAGGCTCAAAAATGCTGCTCCTTATTATTTGTTACTGCATTGCATGTACAGCTGCCAAGCTTGAACAGATTCTCGTGTTGGCTGTTTAATCAAAGCACAAGCATTGTGCGTCAAAAAGCTGTCGACCAAGTCGCTCTCGGAATCTTTCATACATGCTCGTCTCGAAGATGGCACCACTGCACGACTCGAAGTTGGCGCCCTCGCACAGCGCATTTATTCAAAGGTGGCGCTCGCCTCTCTTACAAGACAGTGAAGCGCCTGATGGTTTTCCGATCGTTAGCGTAATATCACTTCGCTAGCTTTCGCTCAGTGTTCCCATTTTTTTCAATTGACTTAAAAATGTGATATTTCTTTCCAATTGGGTTCAGTATCTAACTCGATTAGGGGAAGGGGTACGTGCCCACCAACTCGATTCTAACTCGGTTTCCCTCCGAGAGGATTAACCCCCACGGGTCGGCGCCACCTTCGCCCCACCGGGGGCCATCGATGGCCCCCCTAACTCCAAAATATGGGGTTAGCACAAATCTGCGAAGTGTATTAGAAAGCTCGCGGAATTCAGTAAGAAATTACTCACATGTTTAAGCGCTCAGGTCAATGGTTGACCTCCAGAGGTCAAGAAAGGTCACTATAGGTTATTTTCACTCAAATGTGCAATGCTTAACAAACTGGGCATAACTCCTATGCCATTAGAGCTATTGAGATATGGTTAAGTATATTTGATAGGAAATTGTCAGACTTTTCCCCTATGCTGAACATAAAGACGTCCCGCCAGTGGTTTGACCTCCAGAGGTCACCTCGTGACCTAATATGACCTGAGGTCACGGAAGGTCGGAAGTGACCTGCCGTATATCAAATGAAAGCCAGTGACAAGAAAAACACGATGGTGTTTGTTTCAGCGCTCACTTAATTAGGTCAAAAGTTATGCCAAAATACTGTTTTTGACCTCTGGTGACCTTGGGTGACCTTGGAAAAGTCAAAGGCAAATATGACCCCTGGGATCCGTGAAAAGGTGTCCAAAAACGCTGTTCTGAGCAGTCTGAGTATTTGCGATCATTTTTGTGGCTTTTATATCATGAGACAGCTTTTCCCCATGCTTTTCCAATGGGAGAGGTCGTCTCGTGACCTGACCTCAGGTCACGAAATCGAAAATCCCGGATATACGTTGAGACCCTGGAAGGGTCATGAAGTGTAGCAAGTTTCAAATTGATCGACAAAGAAAAGCTCTTATGGAGCTTCAAAGTTGAATTGAGGTGACCTTGTTGACCTCGTCGGGTGACCTGACCTTGGGTGACCCGGTGTAAAAATTTTCAGGGATGGTGGGAAAATGATGAGGTGAGAGATAGAGCCCTCAACCGCGGTGCTGCGTTTCTTCGTTTTCTGCTATTCTGAAAAAAACCTTAGGGGCCCATCGATGGCCCCCGTGGGGCGAGGGTTAAGCAACAGTGGGAGAAGGTAATGGGATGTCAATAAAATCTAATCGATCACATCATTGAGAGAAAATTCAATCTCAAACCCATAAAAAATGGTGAAAAATCGAGGTTTTCTAGATGTAATAAAGATTGCTCTCACCCTGCCGGTAGGTGCAGCGGATGATTGGATATATCCTGATGCAACATATTTACCGGATGGATATTGGACCATGCGCGTGCCAGACTGGCTGTTTCCTTCAAATCTCAGAGAAACAGAGCGTGCCAATCATTTCAAGCGTTGCTGATTCATCATTCTATACCGGTGCAGGACATGCCCCGATTACATTCCTGGGTCGCTAATTTTCGACACCGATAGTGCTCCGTCCTCGCCTTGCACAAGGATCACGCGCTGTTTGCTCATTTTTGAATCGTGTTTCTAGTTTTTTTTGCCCATAATTTTTACTTGCCTAATTGAACTGAGCTTGCATGTCTGCCCAGAGCAAAGTCAAGCGTGTGGATGGCCTCCTTACAGTCATAACTCTAAGGAGCATAGGCCAATGCTCCAACATGTAAACGATAGTGTGCGTAACCACTGATCTTAGGATTGCTTACTATGTTTGAATGCGCAGATGGTCGTATAGCAGATATTCGTAAAGGCCTGTGTTCCTAGCGCTAATGTTCGTATATGGAAATGTTCCTAACCACTAATGTTCGCGAATAATAATGTTCGTAGCCGCTAGTGACCGTGATCGCTAATGCTACTGATTTTTAATGTCTAACAGCTAATGTTCGTAAGGGACTGATACTTGTGCCCCCTTAACCCGAGGCAATTGAATACATTTCTGGGAGCCCTCTGGGAAGAGCTGTCGAAGGAAAAACTTTATCATGTGTCCATCACAGGGGCGGATCTAAGGGGAGACTCTGGGGCGACCAGGTGGGGCGACCATTCCCTGGGCCAACCTTATAAGCACTGTAGAAAGTCTCTCGACCATACAGGCCGCAGGCCAGTCTGAGCGATTTCCTTCATAGGAGAGAAAATAATGAATATCGGGGCAAAAATGAGGAGCCGTCCAGGAAATGATCTGATGGGCCTCCCGAGAAGTGATGTGAGGGAGGCCAAATACTTGTGCAGGGAGCCTCCTAGTGCTGGTCTTAGGACACCCCTCCCTCGTGCCCCCTAGTGTTTGTCTCAGAGCCTCCCCCGAGTGTGCTGGCTTCTTTTCCCCTGAGCATTGGTCTCAAGGGGTCCCCCAGCGTCGGTCTTTCTCCCTCTCCCTCTGAGTGTTGGCCTCAGGGGCCCCCGAATGTTGGTCGAGGTTTCAGTGCGCTCCGATTCATAGACTACTGGCTCCAGAAAGTTAGCCTCAGGGGTCCCGAATCATGGTCAGTCCCCATCCCTGTTCATGGTCAAAGAGGACCCCAGTGTTGACTACATGCTGGTCTGGGCAGTGGAGGGACCTCGAGTATTAGTCTTAACACGCGCCCCGCTGGAAAGGGGGTTCAAATTCGCCCTGCTCCTGGTTTTCCCTATGTAACGCAGAACAACGCGTTTAGATTGCCTTATCCCTAATCAATTTTACGCTCCTGACCAATTTTTTTAGGTCAGGTCAAGGAGCTTTTCAAGGTCAAGCGACCCAACCTCAAAATCCAGAATCACGAGTTTGAAGCGGCGCGAAAGGAACATCTTTTAATCGATCAGTTTCAAACTTTCACAATAAGGTCATAAGGGCCTACATATCTGCTATCTCGGAATTTCCATGTTGTAGACCTAAGGTGGGGTTAAATTTTTATCACAGGGATAACAATTTAAAAAGATTAATGGGGTCCTATTGGTGATGCTGATATGTTTATGGTGAAAAATACAAAGGGCTCTTTTTCAATAAATACCGAATAGATCATCTTGAAAGTCCTCATACCATGTATTCTTACCGTGATCTTGGCCCTAGAGTTGAGTTTTTTTTACCACCTGACCTCTCAAAGATCATTTGGGGTCACATGAGCATACAGTGATTATTTTGCCAATAACTCCGCATGAATTGGGCGACACCTTCCAATTTGCTCCCATTGTGCTTATCTTGTCACGGGGAGTCGATTTGTATGCAGCATTACCATACCAGGTCACCATGTGACCCTGACCGGGCTCGATGTCTGGCCATTTTCACCATTTGGCCTAGCAAGGTCACATTATACATTATTCGATTAGCCACGATGAGGGGACTCCAATGATACCTAAAGATTTGCTCAAGCTTCGCTGAGTAAAAATCGATAGGGGAAAATGTACAGTGCCCTGTTGTAAGCCTATGGAACATTCCTTGACCTTTGGTGACCTCAATAATATTGCCCTGGCATAAAAGTACTTACAATTTATATTCTTCTAGTCAAGAGAACTCGAACACCGTCCGTAATTTTTCTTAAGCTATTCGGGGAAATAAGATACGGAGAGGGGCGGCATACGCACTCGTGGCGCGTCATGCCAGGGAATCCCAGCGCGGTGCGTGTTAAATGGAATGTGGCACCTTTATAACGTGATTTTAACTGAGATAGCGAAGTTGTAAAGCAAGTCGGAAAACCCGGTACTCTATATATCGTTTGTCTTGTAACTCGATATTTCCGTAGAAAAAGCTAAAGCCTACCCGAAATGTACCTCTCATGTACCTCTCGCCAGGCGGCCATTGTTGTGAGCTGCTGGTTTGACGTTGACGACATATGCTGACGTCACGATGAGCATCAGCCAATCGAAGCCAATGAAGCATTCTGAGTATGGTAGTGGTTGCCATATCATGACATCATCCACAGGCAGATATTTATTTCTTTTCCTAGAGGAGTATTTTAACAAATATTGAGCTTATTGTACATTTTTCAGATGAATTATGGGTGGTTTCATTATTTTCGGCTAAAAGTACGTCTAATTACACTAAATTCCAGGATTCGACCAAGGTGCCATATTCCCTTTAAAGACCCTGAATCGTGGTCAAGAGATCCTGTGAACGTTGACAACAGGCCAATCTGAGTGGCCTAGCCCCCTCCCCCTCTTCGAATCGTGGTCAAGGATTATCCTCGAGCACTGGTGTTCGGGCTCTGTCATTTTTAATCTAGGGCCACCGTCTAGTATTGGTCTCAGCAGCCCCTAATTCCTGATTCTTGGGTTGAGGGTTGAGAAGGCTAAGCAGAAATCAAAGCTTCCTGGTTGTACAAGGAAAACAAGATTGAGAGAGTGTCCTTGCATTTAGATTTGGAATGTAAGCTTAGTTTCGAGGCAATTGTCGAAACAAGGAAAATAATGGTTCAGTCTAGAGAAATTCTGGTGCACGTCCCCCAGTGTCCTGAAATTACTTTTCTGCAGAGTGTGGGATGTCAAAATTCAAGGAAAAAGAGGTCAGAGTTCATCAACAAAGGGCAAAACAGCATATACGGGATCTGAAGAACTTCCTTGAAAGCAATTACACGTTCTTCTAGATAATATGCACAAGAAATACAAAAACAAAGAAAGACGTGACAGATGTTAAAATTCCCTGTATTAACAGAAGTTAAACCATCTTAAGGAACCCACAAAATCAACTCATGCCGAGTCCAGTGGTTTTTAAATCAAAACATCAGGTGTACCAGGCAAAACATTGATAAACCACAAACCGGCAAGATAAGTTTATAAGTAAAACAAAATCTGTAATACCAAAACAATGCCTTGGGTGGGGAAGGTCTTGCTTTAATACGTTTAAAAGCGGAAGTATGTGCAAGGCAGGACAATTTCAAAAGCTTGTCCATTTGAACAAAATATTTTCAAACAAAAGTATTTATGAAATTATACACACATCAGCAGGATTCACTCCCTCTGTTTTAATTTGAATTCATAGAGAAATTGCAGTGTACAATCACTAAATAAAACATCAAAATAATGAAATGGCCACCATGAAAATAGCAATTCACCTAAAACCCTTTCCCCAAGTGCCCGGCTTTCTCAAAATTGAAATATATTACCCTGATTAAAATAAAGAATAAACTACAGGTTCAGAACCTATCCTGTTCAAGCAGTAAAACATACTGGCTGCATAAAGCTTACCAACTCTCCAACGCACGTATGACCTGACCTTCAACACCGCCCTGGGCCGGGTTATGACAACCGGCAATCTCCAAAATCCACCATGCAATCCGGGAACGTACACAAACATTAATCTCACTGAGGCAAATTCCTTTTCACAACGCTGAGAGAATCATCCCGCAACAAATTCCGACAAGCCTGCCGGCAGGTGGTTGCCAAGTGCGGTTTTTATAGTGCGAGTAAACTGACCAGGCAGGCCCCTAAGCGTGAAAAGGATGTGAAAATTCTCCACCTTAAAATCACGCAGAGGTTTAAAAATACCAATATTAGTTATTTTCTAAACATCGAAACCCATCCAAATATTCCGGCTGTTTTCGGAGATATTGTGGGAAAATGAATAGAGGTGCAATTTTCATAACCCGTGAGGGTTCCCTATTTAGATATTATTCATTTAAACACTGTTGCACAAATACACAATATTGGGATTGTTTTATCAAACTCAGGCAGCACGTTTTTTATTTTATCTTTGTTAAACCACAAGAACATCGTGTGATTGTAATATTTATTTTTAAAGCCAAAGATGTCGACATTATTTAGCAACGCTTGCATTGCTCCACCCAAAATTCCGAGCGACATGGCCCAGAATATAGCTTAACAATATTTTTCCCATAAAAAATAGATCCTGGTTTCGTATTCTTGGTACTTTCCAGTGACCCAAAAAGGTTTTGTAGGGTGTCGAGTGGAAAATTCAGCTCGGAATGATAGCGAGTGAGTGAAAATTCCCTCAAAATGTATGGCGGAGTAAAAATTTCCCAATTTGGGTACTCAGGTGGAAACTCTCAAAGCCCTTGTTTGAACGAGGGATGGATATTTCCTTTAATTTTCTCAAAGTAAATATTTTTCATCATCCCCAAGCAGAATTTTTTACCATTACCATGTGAAAAATTTGGGTTAAGCAGGTAAATCTACCAACGAAACCCGATGCAGTTTCCAATTATTTTTAAGGAATTGGTGATTGCCACAAATAAAAAACTTTGGGGGCCTCGAGACCAACCTTGGGAAAGAACCTGGAGCCACCAAGACTATCATTTGTGGGATGAAGATCAACTCTGGTGGGGGGCTTCCAGACCAACTCTTGTGCCTCTCCTCTCCTCTCCCACGACAGCTCTCAAGGGCCCGAGACGAAATATCGGGGCCCCCTTAGAACAACTCTGCAGAGAGGGCCTCTGAGACCGGCAGGTAATGAAAAATGAAAGGGTTTTTGTGCAATACCTAGTGCCAAAATTAATTATCTAACATAGCTTATAGTTTTTGTCCGGGACAACGCCCCTCTTATACCTATACATATAGTTTTCGAATTGAGGCTCGACCTCAATCACTGCACCTCGCATACACCTATGCTAGGGCCCAGTAGAGCCTTGGTTTACACTAACTAACCAGACGAAACTACGAACTTCTATCATGGCAATAAACTCTTCAGACTCTTGCTAAAAGGTTCTTTTCTTTACTGCAAATTCCTCTGCTCCTCTTCACATATATACTCACCTTCATATGAATATGCTGCTTCATGAATCTAATCAAAGCTACAGCCTTTTTCTTTCTGCTGCTGTTGTTGTTTCTTCCTTTCGTCTACAATCAGCCAGGCGCGGCGTGTTGCGACAGCGTCAGAGCGACTACTACTTTAAATTTCTATCGGTTGCCGCTTGCCGTGCTGAGCTACATAATTTGCATTTCAAAAATTGCTCTAAATTAATTTTCTAAATCCTGATAGACTAGAAATTATACAACTAAAACACACAAGAAATACTAACAATGTTTGTCAATAACGAATATGAAACCTACCTTCAAAACCTAAAGATGGCGCTTTTATTTAGCAGATGTAAAGACGGCGTTTTGGCAAGTCCACGCCGTTGACCAGCCATACAAAGAAGTGCCTATGTTTGAAGGGTAACTGGATGCATTCGTTGCCCAAAAAATCATTTAATGAAAATGTAGAGTTTCAATGTATTCAACTGCCGGACACTTTCAGTTCAACTGAAATATCAGAGTATTTATGTCTAGGGTGTCGTAGGAGACGTGAGTGAATTTGGGTGTCACACGGCGTGGACGCAGCAATAAAGGGCTGATATAGATAAAAATATTTTCTTCCCAATAAATGGTCAATCTCATGATACAATGTTAAAAAATATCTCTTAAAATACAAATTCAAGATAATTGCTTTCAACAACAAGATGACCAAATGGTTTTCACTATTCTCGGTACAGAAATACAAAAACAACGTTTCAAGGACGTAGCCTAGAAATCATGTCACAGATAAACTCTTCCAAAATGTATCTTCAAAGCGGTTAGCTCATTTTGCTAACAAGCTCGGTAATTTTCCACACCAATTTAGAAAAAATATAAAAGGAGTGGAAAATTTCTGACTGGTGTCGTTTCAACACCCCAGGTTTGCACGGTACTTTCAGACGCTTTTTTGCATTGGAGCTTCAAAATTACATATTATGATTCACCCTGCCCGTTGCGTTTTTTTAGAATGTCGAAATTCTGTCGTTAGAAGCTGAGTTTATCAAAGCATGTATTACGTCAGTAGTGTCCGCCAAAAATGATGGTGACTATTTTTCAGGTTTCCAGCAATGTAACGATGTATTGTACTGCTCTATGGTACCAATCCTAACGAAGTCTTAGCCTGGGGCTATTATCAGTAAAGGCTAGCAAAGCTAAGAACAATGTTTCAGGTTTTTTTATTTGTTCCTCAATTTCATTTGTCCAATGGTACTGCGAATCTGTGCTGCCGCTAGTCTCCGTGTTTATTTTGAGTCCAGCTATACGTTCCAGCGAAGGCGTAGATCCCAAGCCTGTGAGGTGTGGGGCCTTTGTTGTTGAAAGAGGAGTGTGTTGTTGAGGAGTTTGGACATGCTATTTCTATTCTTACTTATATTAGTACTAAGAGATGCGTATACATCTTATAATTCGCTTACTTATACAACGCTGAGAGATGCGAGGGGTCAATGGCTGATTTTGTTTTTGTTATATGGTTGAATAATTGTACTGTGTCCGCGGTTTAAACTTGCTGTCTGTCAGGTATTATCGTTTCACATCCTTTGAGATCTTTCAGTGTGCTTCCGAAGAAGCGATTATTAGGAATGCTCCTTTTACAGGTTTTCGTCCTTTTGAGCATTTATTGTCAAGTTTTTGTACTAGAATCTTTCAGTATCCAAGTTCTACCTCTCTCTCTCTCTCTCTCTCTCCCTCTCTCTCTCTCTCCTCCCTCTCTCTCTCCCTCTCTCTCTCTCTCTCTCTCTCCCTCTCCCTCTCCCCCTCTCTCTCTCTCTCTCCCTCTCTCCCTCTCTCTGTCTCTCTCTCTCCCTCTCTCTCTCTCTCTCTCTCTCTCTCTCTCTCTCTCTCTCTCTCTCTCTCTCTCCCCAAAGATGGCATGCTTTGTTTATTTTCACTATGAATAAACCCTGACAGGCTATTTGAATAATGCTGCATAACATGTGAAGGCAACAGGTTCACAAAAATAGTGCTGCAGGATCTTTATCCGGTGCTATGTTGGATTCAATTGTTATTCTGGCCCTTCTTCCAATTGTCATCTTTTGAAACAAAGAAACTCATAATCCTTCTTATTTATTGATTTTGTTTATGATGTCAAAATCTTAGATTTATGATGTCAAAGTTCATCAAGTCTGGGTATGGTTTTCTACGTAAATTCCCAATTTCAGGATACAGGCGTCGTCCCTTGGAGATACAAATGGCAGCGTAACAAACACTCGTGCTTGAAAACATTTTGTCTACGGATATTAGCTCGTACGAACATTTGCACTAAGAAATATTATGTAGGTATATCAACTTAATCACGTATGAACATTTACCGTACGATCATCCGCCATGTGAACAGAGCATTAGCTTTACGTACGAGCATCTGTATTTACGATCATTTTTGTTGCTGCCCTTGAACCCGACCTGTGGCCTGTGCCTCTGTATGTGGCTGCATATGGCCTGTTCCCCGCGTGGGTACCGATGACTGGTGACCTGAGTGCGTGCTCACAGACAACCCGTGACCTGTGTTCGTGTGGCTGCAGACAAACCGTGAACTGTGTCTCTGTGTGGCCGCAGATGACCTGCCGTACAGTCCGCCATCGCCGCCGCCACCGGCGGCGAGCCTCGGAGGACGGGAGGAGCGTGTCACCGTCCTCGCCAACACCGCCTCCAGCCCCAGCTCCGATAACACCTCCGAGACTCAGATGAAACGTGAGTCAGCGCCACTGAGTGTGGTCTTCAAATTTGGATACGTCTCTGACGCTGTATGAAATGCGATGAGTTCGTGAGAGGTGATGTGACGAAGTCGTTAAACGATTTTAAGTGGCCCATCCAGATGTAGTCTAACATTTTAAGTGTATTTCTGATGAATTCCATGCTCAGTGGGCACAGCGAAGAAATCTCAACGTTGCACAGTGGACCGCCGGACCCTCAGAAGTGCTTAAAATTAATCACTGTTAAACCATTGATGTGACATCGACAAAACTTGAAGGCCTGGATTTTCAGGTGAGCCAAAATGATTTGCGGGATTTGTTTTGCGGTATCTGTAATCTATGTCCCGCTAATGGCGTTCTCCACTAGGAGGCGGGTGTTTAAGAGCCCCTTCGATATTCGAATATCGGATAACTAAAATAAAAAGCGATTCTGTTGTTTGGTAGTTCATGGTAAGAAAAACGGTATTGCCAGAAATAAATAACGTATAATAAATGTGTAGTCTCTGGAGGTCAAAGAAACCCCCGTGGAAATGCCATGGAAGTAGGCGTTTTTACCATAGCTGATGATGAATACGCGTATATAGACAATTAAGGCGTCACCTTAATCATTTCGTCACATACATTTTAATGTGCAATACACCAGTTTCCGCATGGGTGAGATCCCGAGGCGTTATGGGAGTCAGGACCCCCTGGGGTTTTGGGTTTCTTAAAGGGTTTGTCTGGTGTTTTCATTACCGTCACACTGTCACTGAATAACAAGTGACACTGGAATAGCACTGTCATCTCGTAACAGTATTAATACAGCCAGGACCCCCTGCACCGAGCAGCGATCTCAAGTCTTGCATTTCCGGCTTAGATCTCTGCTCGTGTTCAATTCGGATGCGTTGCAACACTGTCACCTTATGATTACCTATTGATTGTTAAGTGAGTGGGGAACCCAGGGCAAGCTACCCGATCTCATTTGCCAACGATTGACGGTCAGAAATTACATGATTTTACCGTAGGTACTCGACCTATTCTAGCCGCGAAATTCAAAGAGCTATTGATATCATCTTTAAAGTTTCATATTTTACTAGGAATCAATATATTCTGTCACCAGAAATAAACAGGAGTGTGGGAGTTTCAGCTACACAATCATTCGAACCCCCCCACAGTATTTTTTATCTAAGTCAAGGGGTGTCCGGAGATTGTGTGCGCGCGCTCCGACCCGCGCCTGAGAAAACTTGCTCGCCGTCTCGCGCCATCTTCAGTGTACCCGCCATTGCACGCAGGGCCGGTCATGGAGCTCCGGCGTCGTGATCCGAGAGAGATTCGAGAGGAATTGCAGACATTTTTCACATTACGTCGGCGTCTGCTCCTGCATCGATCCAATTCAGGTTTTGGCCTGAGGGGCCTGAAGAAGCTACGCAGCCTTTGGCACGGTGCACGGGAGAAGCCACATCGACAGATCTAGCGGCGAAAACGGATCAAGAGGAGCAGCCTACGATGAGTCTGATGACCGATAGACTCCGCTGAGAGCTTGCGAAAGTGAAAAAGCATACTGGGGCTGCGACGGCTCAGGCCTTCATTATAATGGTGGGCTGAACCAGGAGTCCATATGTGTCATCTAGAGGACGACAACACGCACTGAAGTCCCAAGTCTGGCCGCGCAGAACAGCCCTTGCTGTGCAAAGCTGATAAAAGTAGTGAGAAGCTATTAGATACAGCGACACTGTGTACAGAATGATATTTGCTTAGCCATGAGGGAATGCTTTAAAACGTACATGTCTACAATTATCTCTATATCTCCAAAGCAAACGAGGGCTGCTATCTCAGGCGACAGCGGCATGTCTTTGAATTGTAAGCCTGGACCGCTCCTGGACGAGATCAGTGATGGTTGTTCATGACAGGCATTTCATACATGGATAGGTTTTGGAGTACTTAAGCGAGGAGCAGAATTATAAGTTGACAAGGTACACACTGGCATATCTCCTCGAATCCTGAATATAAAATGCACTTAGATTGCAATCCTGGATATAAAATGCACTTATATTGTATTTTATATCCAGGATTCGAGGAGCCAGACCGGTGTGTACCTTGTCAACTTACAAGGCTCAACTTACATGTATGTCCAAGAAATGGTAAACGTGATTGTTCTTTAAAGTTTGTGTACTGATACATCATCATCATAATTGGTGGTTTAGGGGCGCGCCGACTACAAAGGTCATGTGGCTTGTGTACTGATACAAAGTCATGATTATTTTTTCTTTTCTAGAGGCTAAAGAAGATTGCGCTAAACAGAGTAGATCACCCTCATTAACATTAAACAAAGTTAATGTATTGACAATGCCACACAGCAATGTAAGTAACATCCTTAACAGAAAGTTTTAATTGAAGACAAAAACACTAAGATGAACGAGAAACATTCAGTGACCGAGTGAATCTTCAGGCACGACTAAAAGTATGCCACATAGACTAAAAATAAACCAGCATCGGTTTTGTCATTATACTTTTTTATGCCAAATGCAGACTCAAAAGAGGCGGTTTCGTTTGAGGCTTGCATTGAATTCAGTTGCCCTGTTAAGTGGAGAGGCATATTTTTCTAATCCATGCTTCGTGGGGAGTTGGAATATAATGATTCCATGACTATTTCGCTGGTTGTGCACTGATGCCGTGGAGTTTTGCTAAACCAAGCGAAGAATCATTTGAAACCAGTCATGAGAAATTGTATTCCCGAGCTTATGGTGATCATTCTATGAGCTTCAAAAAATACTAAGCGCTAGATTCAATCTAGTGGAAGAGACTGCATTGAGTCTGCGACGGGAATACAATGAGTATGATTCTGCCTGATTCCAACCGAGTTTGACACCAGGATCCGGTCTCGCTTTCAGCACCGACTCAGTGTATCCAAAAGGAATCAATTTTCACCTCAGTGTACCACGGCAATAGAGACACTGCGCCGTACCTCATACTTTAGTACAGAATACACGTTCATTGGCAATATAGACATGGTGAGACTATGCACGGTGAGTAGCGACACCGCCGCCGGATAATGTTTTTGTGTGTGTAAATAAAACATTATAACTAGCTGAGTCAATAATTAACATTTTAAGAAGCATCTCCTGCATCAGCTTCAAGGTGTCCTATAGTTGCGATGTATTTTTTATGACTCTTGAAACGTTTCAAAATTTGGAGGGAAATCTGGAGGTTTTGCTGTTGATTTAGCGGAAAACTGGAGGGTTTAAATGGAAATTTTGAGTTTTTTTGGTATTGGGCATCTGCCAGCACTGCGTCAGCACGCCTGCACATTTCATGACTGCGATTTGTCTGCGGCCCAATTATAAATTAAACTGCATCTGCATGCTTGAGGAATTATTTTGGTACCGTTAAAGAAGACCAGCACATGCAATCAATGGCATATGGGCATGCAAACCTAACTGACGGATCTCTTCCTAGTGGTCGAGATCTCGACCACCTCAAAATTTTTAATTTTGGGAGGAAAGGGAGTCAGAGGTAAACATTTGGAACGGCACTGTTCATAACTGACCCATGCAAATATTTTTGCAAAAGGAATCTGAAATCCTAGCTTGAAAATTAATTCAGGAACGAAAGGGTCAAAAATACTATGTTTTTATTTAACGATTTTTTCCCGGGCTGCCTCCCCCAAACGGCGCTCCTGCGTCCGCCAGTGTTTGGAAGATTGTTTGGCGTCATTAAAATCACGTATCAGCAAAGGCGGTAATTTAAGCGATGACTGCGCCCCAAAACGCTGTCGGGAGAAGCCATTTCCTAAGGCTGTTTTTTCGAGTTTTTCTGTATATGTGGCAAACATAAGATTGTCATCGTGTTCTACGTTCAATTTTACAATGATGACACCTGAAAAATTGAACTTACGAAATCTGGATTAAAACCGCTGTTGAGAGTTCATAGTCCTACAGTGCGTTGGATTTTGGTGGATTGCTTGGTGGATTGCTCTTTTAGATTGCTTGGATTTTTGGTGGAAAGCAAACGATCCCGCTTTCATATTTAAATGTGCGGGGTGAAAACGGCACAACCACCCTCGTATTTCAGTCAAGTTTGGTGGTTTTTTGGCTAGCAATTTTGGGACCCAATATTTTGAATTTGCTTCCTTTTTTCGTGCTTTGTTTGTAGTTTTTGCTAGCCCATTTTCTGAATAAGGGTATGCTTTTTCCGGGGGTCGGCTTGGAGCAGTTTTTGGTTGGCCCTTTATATAGATCTGACTTGTTTGACCCTTTTATCATTGAGTACAGGATTGGCTGCGTGTAGCTACAGGCTGAATATTTTCTCCGGTTTGCTATCATGAAAATGGCTGTTCTTGAAATGATCTACCGTTTTGGCGCAATCAGCTACCATAGTTATTGACCGGTAAGATGCTTCAAACATCGGAGCAGCCGTTCGCTCGCGAATGACCGCGCACGCTCTCCTCCCGCAGATCTGAACCTGACCGTGGGTGGGGCCTCACGAGGGGTCAGCACCATCGAACTGGTCAAGAATGACGAGTGCAAAGTCGGCATTGTCATCACGGGTGAGTCCGGCCGAATTGTCTTCCGTGGCCTTGCATTTATTTATTTTACTGCATTAGTACACTCCACAATAGACTTATAATAGAATATTGTACAATACAATACAATACAGCATTGATACAATACAATACACAACAGACTATTCTTATCCTGGCATCAATTTTTTTCGAAAAGACAATCCATGTACAAATGGCAAGACACTCTGGTTGAATAATACGCACAAAAAACTTCGATAACACACATCTCGCAGTCACATCCGGCGAAACTACCTCTTTAACCAGCGTGTGAGCGGGTTTTTTGAAGCCAGCCATCCGCATTTCAGTGAGATTCGGAGACAGCATTACAGAACATGGGGGCTCTGTACATGTATGTATTAATTTTATTTCTTATTCATACACGAAGACACAACAATGTAAGCAGGATTGCGAAAGCAAAAGCAAGTCGTGGCGCGCATGGGTTACAATACAACAATATAGTACCAATATACACAAATACACAAATACCACAAATACCGCCCCGGGTCTTTAAAGTCCGCTCACGCGCTCAACGTCACAACGCCGCAGCGAGCTGCCGCCGGCCAGCCTCTTTCCGTATCCCGGGCAAACGGTCTCTGGGCGTGAAATGGGCGGTCATACCTCTGATGCGAACTGGTGGGGATGCGAGGTGACACTGATAAGTATGTGCTTAGGACCAGGTCTGTGTTAGGCCCTCCTACTCCCCGGCTGCTACCGGCCAGAACAGCAGGGCCGGAGCGTTTGCATCGAAGGCCGAGTTTTTATGAGCTTGTTTTAAGTTGTTTTCCAACTAGATTGACTTTTGTCATGCAACTTTTTAGACTTGTCTACTGTTCTATTCGCCTCTGAATCCTGGTAGAACCTGGTTGCAATACGTTTCTAGCCCTACCCGTCTATTCGCGTTTAATGCGTTGAACCATCGGTGCGTCATGTGCAGGGCAGGAGTCAAACATATCACGCTGGAGGCTTGCGCTGCTCCGACGTAAGTGGGCTGAGTGTTTCCGGGCATTAGTGACGGTGAGCTCACGCAGAAGAGGAGCCTCCTCTGTCCTGATCGTGCTTGACTAGCCGATCTTTGATGCTTTTGATGTCTGATGCTTGATGCTGCCTAACGTTTTTAGGACAACTGCTTGATCAGAATCTATATCATACCGGTGCTGCCATGACCTCCCTGGAATGGCAGGTGTCTAAGCGTGTCTTTCTCAATATAGGTTCGAAGCCAGCTTTATTTTCCGGAAGGAACGGTGCTATATTTCCCTGTTTTCGGGTTTGGCTAACGGAACAATAATGCGGTTGCGCCCCCCTCCCCTTACCCCCAGCTCACCAAGCTTCTGTTGTCCCAATTTGTCCGGGCTCAGGACGTACCGACCGCTCAGACCACACTGATATTCTTGACGGACCAAACCTGTCTCTTCTTCCACTGATCGTTAGCCGCCATCTCCCGACACCGACGATGGACGACCGACGGACTGGCGGTGGCTGTGTTGGTGCAGCCGTGATGGCAGCCCGGGCGGCGGCTAGGTGCCCACACTGTTCGCTGCCCTTGTGCCGACTGTAGAGAAGGCTGGACCGCGTGCCGTGCTGCCCGGCCAGCTGGCAGCGGGTCACCTGGGCTGGTGCCGACAGAACGTGGAGGTCGCCGCTCACAGATCGGTTACCTCTCAGTGAATGATTAAATTACACACACGTGACAGCTAATTTGTCCCCAAGATATTGTCGTCCACGCATACCCTAACAAACACAGCGTCCTTTAAATCCGATCAGCACTTGCAGTAATCACCCGAGGTCGCTGGTGCCGTTGTGTTTGGCTGCACTAGGTGCGCGTGCACGGGTCGTCTGCATCTCTCCCTGCCGACCTCTCAGTTGGCGTGCAATGTCGTGCTGTGCTGGGTGTCGGCAGCGACGATGTGCCCGCAGGCGTCACGTTCGACGCGACGGCTGCGGTCTCTGCAGCCACCACGCGTTATATGGTGAGTTTGTGCTTTAGTGCTCGGGTGTGCGGCTTCCGGAACCCAACAAATGTGTTGGAAGTCTCGCACAAGCTGCCTATATGTGCCGGAGGGGTTATAACGCATCGCATCGTTCCTAATTAGAAACCAGACATGCTAGAACGGGTCATACAGATTGGAGCTACTTATAAGCGAAACTCAATGCCTATCTGCGATCTTGTTGTGCTAACATTTAGGATTGGGAGGGGAGGCGTGTACGTTGCGCCGTCGGTCGGATGCGCGTTATACCTTCTGGCTTTGTGTGGAACGGATGCGCGCCCTGCACAGGGCGTGCTCGGCCGTTGATTACGAAATTCTTTCCCGACCATCAGTGAGCGTGGGGCTGATGGGCTGATTTTGCCACGCTGTGTGATGTACGATCAGTTGCTCCGGTCCTTCTGAACTGAGGCATGGACCGCCGACAGATTCCGCGATGGAATTGCACGCCTTTGCAGACGGGGCGGACAAGATGGATGGATGCATTCTCACCCATTTATCTTGCAGTAGTTACAAGGGCGGCGACTGGAGGGTATATTTTATCTTACGGGGTCAACTTTTAATGGCATTCAGAGCTCAGGTGCCTGATGCTAGGCACATCAAATGTGTGTCTATAGATCGCAACGTACGCGATAGGGGCTTGAGAGAGGCTTCCTTGACTCAGAGCATGTCTTCGTGCATATTTTCAGCTGCTTATTTTCCCAGAGATTTGGATAGTCGGGGGCGCGTGTGGTACCAGGGATTTACAAGTCAGACGAGATCGAGAAAGAGGCAGGTTTGCTACGTTTTGCTCAAACGTATGCTGTCTAAACGTTTGCTGTCATATGTCACCTCCTCTTATAGATTTCGTCGCAGAGTGTTTTCCCATTTCGGTGATCAAATCTACATTGCTAGCGTAAAATTAATTATGATTAATTATACACGGAAGCGCATATCCTGCGTAAGCATTGGATTATGGGGGAGCAGGGGTCTGCCCCCCCCCCTGTTCAAAGATTGCCCGATTTGTGCCTGACTGAGAAAAAAGCGGAAAATGTTTCAGCCAACATGAGCGAGAGGCAGCCCAATTCAGTCCAAATTTGAGAAGTCTTGTTTTAGAGGGGACAGTTCCTGTCAGTAGCATGTTGAAGATTGATTGGCCATCCTTTTTTGCCGATGGTGGCGCTCAGTCAGAGGGACACTCGAGAAAGAGTCAGTACGCCTGGGCATGTTGATAAAACCACGCTCTGGGTAGTGTGGGGATCATTCCCACCACTTTCAGTCCCACCAGCCGCAGAAGCTGTATCGATGCGATTTTATGTAGCAGTCGATGTCCGCGGCTCCTGCATCGTCTGTACGGCCTGAAGGACCGGCCTCATATTACCCCCCCCATGACGTGGGGACTTTCAGCTCTACTGAAACTGGAATGATGGTTGGAATGATGATGGAATAGTCCTTTCCGCTCGGAATGGCCAAAAATGGCAGCACCCGTCGGCCTCGGTTTTAACACTTTTCAGCACATTACCAGACATGTTTTCGTGAAAATAAAAAAGTATCATAGAATAAAAGACAGCCACTTCGGTTGATAGAGCGTTGGGCACCGGCCCGCTCCGAGAGCCGTGCAGTGGCATTACACCGGTGAGAAAGCACGGGATTGGTTCCCGCGAGACGCTCCAGCGATCAATATTTACCTCATGTAGGTCGACTGGCAACTCACTGGTGAGAGGGTAACCTGCGCGGGTCGGTCATCCCCGTGCTTTGTGGGGCGTTCTGAATTACCCCCTCATTGCGGGAATCGCGCGTTCGGATGGTGGGGTCGGAGTTTCCGTGACAAGTCCCTTGATGACTTTACTGCAGCACTGTTCATCGCGGAATTTTAGTCCGCGATTCCATGATTTAGATTTAATGCCATGAAATTTCGCGATCGTGAACTATGTTTTACCTTACATTTCGCGATTTTTAGTCCGCGATCGAACGTTTTAACTCGACAAGTGACATAGAAATTTGATGAATACCACAACCACCAAAGGCTTAAGGGGCTGCTCACATATGGGGCGTTCCAGGACAAATCGACCAGGTACCACCTATATTGTACATAGCATAGTCTCAGATTTGGTTCCAACTTCGTCTACCATGTTATCAGTGGCGTAGAATTCAGATTTGAGATTTTTTTCTCAAAATACGGGTTTTGGAGTCACAGTTTTCTGAAAATCGTGAAAATCCGTGTTTTCGGCAAAACATGGTGGCATACAATCATTATTTTCTGTGTAGTCCTTCGTTATGGATTGTATTTAGAATTCTGTTATCCAACTTTGAGAATTTAGCTTTCTAAAAATAATTATTTCGAAGTTTTTGAAAATGTGTATTTAAGTTTTGAAATAACCAGTATGCTATCAATGTGGTAAGCCGGGCCACTTTGCCCGTAGTTGTGGCGGTCAGCCGAGCAGGGTAGCTGAGGGCGTTCGTTGTCAGCTGTGCCAAAAGTTGGGGCACGCTGCACCTCAGTGCTCGGCAAACGGGCGCCGAGAAGAGTGAGCGTCGGCCTCCTCTCAAACCCAGCCAATGGCGCAATTCCCATGGTGAATATGAAGGTAAATGATTATGTGAGAGAAGTATTGGTGGATTCTGGTTGCTCCAAATGCCTGGTTCACAAGGCTGTGTGCGGAAACTGGACATCAGACGAAGTCAGCATCATTACAATGGACGGCGCTACTCACAAATGTATGGGAGTTAGTACTGTTTGTATAAAGACAGAATATGGACCGCCCAAGTTTGTAGAATCAATATTGATTGACCTTCGACCCTTAAATTGTGACTCTGTACTGGGGATGAATGGAAAACAGGCCTTTGGTGGCGTGTCAATTGGACCAAAAGGAGAGGTCGACTTTGGTTGTCCAGGAGTGAATGCAGTGGAGGATAGCGAGATAAGTGGTGGCGCTGTTCAAAAGGCTTGTGACCCGCGGATGGGGAAAGCAGCTGCAGCGGCAAACAACGTGGTAGGCAGGGAAGAACGTGACCGAAAAGTGGAGGAAAATTATTTTATTTTGAAGTTTGATGCGAGCTCGAAGCAGTGGACGGCAACGTGGAGGTAGGCAGAAGAGCGGCAGCCCGTGACACTCAAGAACACACTAGCGGAATATAATATGAAGACAGACGTCCGAGCAGAGTACGAGCAAGAGATTGAATTATGGCTGGAGCGTGGCTGGCTGGTACCCTACAGTGAGTGTGAACTTGGTCCACCAAAAGGTCTTATCCCTTTGATGGCTGTCGTTAAAAGAACAAGGATTAAGTTCGGCCCGTTCTTGACTTTCTCCAACTAAATGAGCACATCTCACCATTCACAGCAACTGCTGATGTCTGTGCTGACAAGATGCGAGAATGGAGGAAGAGGGGAAGAACCGTGGCAATGGTCGATCTCAGCAAAGCTTACCTACAAATCGCCGTCGAGAAGGAGCTTTGGCCATATCAAACAGTAATGTACAAGGGCCAGAGACTGCCTCACGCGACTTGGTTTCGGACTAAATGTGGCGCCAATAATAATGCAGAAGGTTTTGGACACTGCCTTTCGTCAGAATCAGACAGTGTATGCCGGCACCTCGTCGTACATTGATGATGTATACGTTGATGAGGATGTTGTAAGCGCAGAAACAGTCCTGGAACACTTTATGCAGTTTGGGCTGATCAGCAAAGTACCAGAGAGACTTGCTGATGGTGCGCGCGTTCTGGGCATTCGGGTGGAGCGACGCGGCGGAAAGCTGCAATGGCGACGAGACAATGATTTCGGCGGGATGCCTGAGGTGATGACACGTCGGTCAGTGTTTTCACTGTGTGGAAAACTGATAGGCCACCTCCCTGTTTGTGGTTGGATGCGTGTAGCGGCTGCTTACATTAAGCGACGGGTGAACGCAACGTCGAGTGGCTGGGACGACCCACTTAAGGACGGTGGAGCTGTTCGAAGGATGCTGAAGGAGGTGTTGCACAGGGTGCACGAGTCTGACCCAGCCACTGGAAAATGAGACGTCGGAGATGGCGACATGACTGTTTGGACCGATGCAAGTTCACTAGCTTTCGGAGTAGCGCTCCAGATCGACGGAGAAATCGTGGAAGATGCTAGCTGGCTACGAACAGACGAGACCATATACATCAACCTGACTGAATTAGACGCTGCTCAGAAGGGGATAAACATGGCTCTCACTTGGAAAGCAAAGACGATCAAACTGCTCACTGACTCAAGAACAGTGTATTACTGGATATCGGATGCGCTGAGCGGAAAAGCAAGACTCAAAACAAAGGTTTCAGTGAAATGCTCATTCGTCGCAAACTGACACTTCTGACGGCTCTTGTCTCCGAATATCAGCTGAGGGTTGGAGTTGGTTACGTTGCCTCATCCTGCAACATTGCGGACTGTCTCACACGCGTACCGCGGCAGTGGCTGCAGCCGGACTCAGCTCGTAACGAAACAGCCTGTGCTGTTATGCCAGGCGCGACAGACGAGGATATAATCACAGTACATGAGGCGTGTGGATACCCGGGGATTCGCCGTACACTGTATTTCGCGCGACGCAAGTATGGTACAGTCAGGCGCAAGTCAGTCCAAGACGTGGTGCGTGCATGCAACAAATGCAAATCTATTGACCCAGCTCCCGTGAAATGGAAGCATGGAAAAGTAGTGTGGAGGAGAGATGGTCTCGCGTGGCAGCTTGTGCATGTCGGCTCACAGCTGTATCTCTCGATGATTGATTGTGGACCCCCCGATTCTGCATCTGGAGGAGGCTGCAGCGACAGGACAGCACATTCGCGTGCCAAGAGCTCGACGCCGTGTTCTCCGAGATAGGTGCACCGAGTGAACTGCTACTGGATAACGCAACAGTGTTTCGAGGACATCAGCTACGCCAACTGCTACAGAAATGGGATGTCAATGTGCGCTACCGCTGTGCCAACGAACCTGCCGGAAACGACATAATCTAGAGAAACCATCGTACCATTAAGACAGCCGTAGCTAGATCCCAATGCTCCGTAGCTGACGCGGTGTTTCAGTACAACATCACGGCCAAAGACAGTACTAGTGAAGCTACAACACCGGCGAACCAAATGTACAGGTACAATGTTCGAGAAAAAACAATGGGGGATGAGGTGGCTTAGTGGATAGCACCCTTGTCCGCTAAGCCACCGGTCCCGGGTTCAAGTCCCGACGGAGCCTCTGAATAAGTCGATCTGATCCCCAAAATCCCTTCTAACAGGGTGAGAGTTGGCGACGCCGTATGACTCTGGCAGTTATTGCGTCGTTAAACCCCTATAATTATTGAGAAAAACCAATGCGCGATTCAACAGTAGTCACTGGACAAGCAAGGACGTCCCAGCGCAGCAACGGAAGCTATGAAGTCGGAGACGCTGTGTGGATCAGGCGCCGGGGTTCAAGATGTTTCGAGAGATCCCGCCATGGAAAGGTGACGGCAATTGTATCGGACCTCTGCATAGAAGTTGACGGCATTCCTTATCATGCGAGAAACCTGAGGCCGTGCAACTCCCTGCCATCACAAACGACAGAGAACAGAGTTCCACAGCAGGCCAAACCGGATGTGCCGATACTGGCCACTTTCCTGAATCCTACTAGGACGCGACTGGACAATCCCAGATCGGCATTCACGCTGCCTAGCAGGTCGACGATCAGGTGTTTGAGGGCCGAGCCGGCCCAGAGGAGGTTCACGTAAATGATGGCTTTGAAGCCAGGAGGAGGTGTAATAGAAGTGCTTATTATTCCATGCCTCGAGCGGCTTCACGCGGGTTGAGTTTTGTATCATGACTTATTTTCCTGAATACAACAGTGTGCTTTTCGGATCCCTATGTTTTCATTCTGAAATGTTTTTTTTTTGGAAATTAACACGCGCATTGACGGGGGGCGGGTACCCGCCCCCTCGGGTTTTTCGGAGATAGCAGAAAAACGGCGGCGCGTAGCGCCGCCGTACTTGGCATACATTTTCCCTCATCATTTTTACAACTTTTGTGAAAATTTTGAGGCTAGGTCATCTCAGGTCAGGTCACCAATACAGGTCAAGTGACCTGACCTCAAAAAAAAGTTTAGGATGACACATTTGGAGCAGGAGGAACTTATCCGGTTGAAACTCATATCACATAATGGGCCCACCGAGTTCTCTAAAATATGCTCCGGTATTTTTATATCGATGACCTAAGGTCAGATACGAGGCATGACCTCTTCATTGGAAATACATGGGAAAAATGGTTTTACTGAATAACTCAGTAACGGATGGTGATAGAGCGCTTATTTTAGCTGCATTAGACTTGCCTTGGCTTTGCAGTTCTAATGATATGCATTTTATATAATTTGACCTTGACCTGACCTCAGGTCAGGGCAAATTCTTGATTTGACCTAGCAAGGTCAAATTATATATCATTCGATTCGGCTTGCGGCGAGGATTCATTTAGTTCAAGTCGTTTTGCTCAATCTTTACTTGTTCAGATGCAATGGCCGAAAAACTTAATTTACATGTTATCCCTATGACGGCATGTTTTGACCTCTCGTGACCTCAAATGTGACCTGACAAAAAAATGGTTCAAATATTTTCGATGGAGAAGTGGATGGGCTACCCAACGCCGTTTACCGTTTTTCGCTACCTACCGTGGTTCTCAAAATCTTAGGGGGGCGGGTACCCCCCCCTCGTCAAAGCGAAGGTGGCTCAGACCCCCGTCAATGCGCGTGTTAAGTATTAGATAATTTAATTCACTACAGAAAGTTAAGTAGGCAGCTAGTGTAATTCTCTACACTTATGTTGTATTAGAACGTAAATTAAGTAGACATATTTCCATCGCTTCTTCCACCTACCCCTACGTCACAACATATATTTTACGGAACAACAGCATAATGAGCATACTCCTTGAAGCGCTCAGATCCTCGGCCTCCCCCACGAACCTAGCGGCTGCTGGCGGCCTTCCGGCGATGGTGTGGACGTGGGCCAGGTTCCTCTTACAACACACGCCATTTCCATCATGTAGTTAAACATTGGCAAGGTCTGGGACAAAGGAAATATCGATCTGAGTGTTCGGTATGCACGATCACCCGGCTGTTTCAGTTCAAACTCCATAGGAAATCCCCCAAAACAACACATCTGCTCTGAACTCAGGCTTATTGCTCTGAAAACATTCGATTTCTGGTCAGAAGAAATGTGAAACAAGAGGTCATGTGATTTGCTCGAGAAGACGTGTGCGCCATGTGACCCTAGCTGTCAGTGCGCCCGAAAACCACAAATATAGTTATGCCTCCACAAAACTGCAAGCTCAGTTCAACAGCTGGCTCATAGAGTTACTTAATGACACGTTGTGTATAATGTGAAATAAGGTATATTTATTCCACCTTTTTGGAAAAGTGGTCCCTTTTTAATCTTGTTTCAACCACCTGCTGGTTTACAGAATATCAGCATCTTATACCCAATGGCTACACCCAGAGACAATTTAAACCAGAAGAGCACCTTATACCCAATGACTTTACCCAATAGTCTGATGGAGCCAATGGATTTAAAATACGTGAAGCTTGCCATTTGCGCCGCGGGTTAACCGGTCCGTCTGATGCAAGCCTGCACCGTGCACCGGTTGAGCTCAATCCCTCGATCACGTGCCGATCATCCTGGCGATGCTATCGATAAATGGACGACCGAATCGGTCCGACTGGTATTACAAGATACAGTGCCTTGTATAATAAACCAATGGCGCTTCTTCTGCACGCCGTCGCCCGTACTCTCTGCCATAAGATCTTTGAATTCCGAGCCCCACCCATGGGCGCCAAAAGCATGGGGATGCGTCCCCCAACCCGCGATTCAGGGGACGTCTCCACAAAATTATGGGACTCTGCGTGCTTTTTCTCTATTAATCGCGTGAACCTTTGTAAATGTTCCACATTGTTTGTGGAGTGTATCGGCAGTGTTTTCAAATACAACCAATATGCTAAATATTTGCCTCCCATCCCCTGGTAATCGCCAGTCCAGGGTTAGTCCTCCAGAAAATATTTCCTGGCGATGCCACAGGACGTCTCCCGAAACATTGCGGCACTCAACTGACTGCTGCTACCTTTTCTGATGTTTATTTACCCGGACTTATTATGCAAGTTGTTTTAGCTGAACGCTCTCAGCAGTGCCCTGTTACACTATTATTTTGAGTGCTGACTACGCTTCCTCTTTCCCCGATTGCCGCCAGGCCGGAGTCCGTTCACCCCCCCCAGCAAAAAAATTAGTGGCGACGTCCTTACCCACCGGCACTTCTTAGCTGATCCAATTGAGAATGCCCTGAAACAAACAACATTCTGCTAATGACTTTGGGTTTTACCATTTAGTTTTGGTTTTTACGGTATACGTTTCAGAAAGGTGAAGCGAGACAAAACATCGGCGATGTTTTTTGTTTGTTTTTTTTGGTCCCAAAGGAAGTTTCGTGCCTTTTATTCATCCCAAACAGAGCAACGTAGCACGCGCTTCCTTCTTCTGGACAGACACTCCGGTAGTACTTCGGTAACGCTCTCCAGGACGGTGATTAGTTCTGTGTTCCAAGCTCCTTCCTCCCTTGGTTACTCTCTGGTGGGGTCTTGCTCCTCTCAAATCAGCAGAAACGCCTCTCGACGCTCCTCACTTCAACGATCTTGAGCGCCGTCTCGCCTCTACCGACTCCGGCACCGTTTCGCCTGTACCGACTCCGCCAACGTCCGCCTGTGCCGTCTCTGCCACTGTCTCACTTGTGCCGACCCCGCCACTGTCTCGCTTGTACCGACTCCGCCACCGTCTCGCCTGTGTCGACTCTGCCACTGTCTCGCACGTGCCGACTCCGCCACTGTCTCGCCTGTGTCGACTCTGCCACTGTCTCGCACGTGCCGACTCCGCCACCGTCTCACCTGTGCCGACTCTGCCACCGTCTCGTCTGTTCTGAGTCCGCCGCCGTTTATCTGTGCCGACTCCGCCACCGTCTCGCCTGTGCTGACTCCGCCACTGTCTTGTCTGTTCCGAATCCGCCAACGTCTCATCCATGCCGACTCCGCCACCGTCTCTTCTTCTGGCGACTCTGCCACTGCCTCATCCTCTGGTGATTCCGCCACCGTCTCGCCTGTGCCGACTCCGCCACCGTCTCGTCTGTTCTGAGTCCGCCAACGTTTATCTGTGCTGACTCCGCCACCGTCTCGCCTGTGCTGACTCCGCCACTGTATTGTCTGTTCCGAATCCGCCAACGTCTCATCTGTGCCGACTCCGCCACCTTCCCATCCTCTGGCGACTCCGCCACCGTTTTGCCTCTACCGAAAGTCAGCCTCGAGAAGTGGAACAGATCATCAAGCGGTTAGAGAACAAAGTATGGCTAAACATTTTGTTGTGGCTATAAAACCTACTGGTAGTGAGTAAGGCGGTAGTATTATAAATTCCTGTTGTTGGACTGAGGGAGGACAGGTGTACAAGACCTGTGTATGCGGGTGGTGTCCGTGTGTGGTGTGTTGATAGCACTGGAAATGCATGCATTCATTAAACGATCAGATCCTAGAACTAGTGGTTACTGTAAACATTGTCATGGTGATGGGCACAAACAGAATTCGGAGCCCTCCCCGCTCCGCGAAATTTTCATTGCGTAGTCTGGTACCGCTTAACTTATTCCGGTACCTGTAAACTTAATCCGGTTCTGCTAAGCTTAGTCCGGTACCTCTAAACTTAGTTCGGTTTCGCCGAACTTAGTCCGGTGCCTCTAAACCTAGTTCGGTACCGTTTTTCTCACATTCTTCACCTCCGAATGCAGCATCACAGTCGCAATTCATTTGACCTCTTCACGACACACCGATTGCTGAGGTCATGCGGTGTCGCCAACTCTCACCCTCCTGGGAGGGTGTTATTGGGATCGGAACGACTTATGCAGACCACCCGCCCGGGACTTTGAACCCGGGTCTGCGGCGTGAAGTCGAGTGCTCACGCTGAAGCATCCCCCAATCATTTGACCCATAATGGATGCATGATACGGTTACCCCGTCAGCTTTTAATGATGATTCAAGTAACCGAAGTTTTCCGCGCCGAAAGTGAGAATGTTTATAATATCTGAAAGTGCATAGAGCTGAAGTACTTTTAGTGGGGATGGTTTTACGTTGTAAGCTTTTCTGCTCAGCATCCACTGTTTTCCTATTCGCGCTGCACTGTCCAGTTTTTATCTTCAAAAGTGAGCAAAATATTTCCATATGGAATAACCAGATACGTTCAAAACAAATGTTGAAATATATTCCCGCGTCGCCTGTTCATTCCTCGGTACCCTCTTCGGCACCCGCAGGCTCTTCCTTTGACCGTTCGCTGCACCTTCTCCCGGGCCCCACCCACGACCATATCAGCTGTGGACAGTCGTGCCTCTCGCCGTGCGCTCCACCGCCCCTGCCGCAGAGGCGGATATGGGACACTGCGAACTGGGAGGCGACTGTGGTTCCTGGGAACTGAAGTATCGGGGTTTTGTCATATCGATCAGTTCTCGACGATGCGATAGTCTGTGCGATTTTGTTCTGCTTCCCGGACCTTTGGGGCCTAAACCGTCTATGTGCCGGTAGTGCACGGCGGAGAAATCCGGGGCGGCGAGGTGGCAAACTGAATAAAGACGGACATTCATTGCACATGGTCCCGCCTACGCGCTCAGACGTGCCGCAGTCTTGTCAAATAATGGCTGCATAACTAATCGTGCATAACAAAACCAGGGCCTACGTCTAAAAGCTATTATACGAATGTTGAAAGGGTTTCTTGCAGACAGGATGCATCAATAGCGATGCATTTGCAGCCTTCCAATTTTTTTCTCTTTGAAATCTCCTTTTCCTGGAATACAACATTACCTAGGAATGGGAGTGCCCAAGCGACTCTAATATTGTCCAAATGAGCACATTTTAAAGGACAGATACAAATTCTACTAATCAGAAAATAATATTATACCAGATTGTGCAGTATAAGACTACGACCTCCAAGGTCTAACAGTGCGTTGAACGCACTAGCGTGGTAACGCCCACATAGCCGCTGCGAAGAATGCGCGGTATGTATGAGGCGGTGGGTCGCGGTCCCTGATGTGTGGTATCAGACGGATCTGGTCGCAGCTCCATTCATCTTCACCCACCATTTGTCGGGGATTCCATCGTTACCCGCTGCCATGTGAGGCCGGTGGCAGCCGAAGCGAATACTACGCTTTTTCTAGTGGGGTTCTACCGCATCCATCTCGGCGCCATAACTCTCACAGTCGCTGAAAGACGCCGTATTTGCACGCACCTCAATTATATGTAGAGACATCCAGATATGACGTTGCGAAGTCGGTACAACCGCAAACGCTTAAGTATGCTTATGTCCATGCAATGTTCTTGACGTGATCCAGTGTGAAAACCTGTTTGGGGAAGGGGGTAAACGAGACGCCAATTGTTGAGTTCATATGGCGTGTGGGGAGTAAGTTCAGCTTGAGTTAAAGTACGGCGTCGAATCCTGCCTTTGGGTGGGCTCGAACCCGTGACACTTGTACATACAGAATGAGCCGGACCGAGCCGGTAATAATAATTGTTGGGGTTTAACGACGCACCAACTGCCAGGGTCATACGGCGTCGCCAACTCTCACCCTGTTGGAAGGGATTTTGGGGATCAGATCGACTTATTCAGAGGCTCCGCTGGGACTTGAACCCGGGACCGGTGGGACCGAGCCGGTCGTGCGCGGTAGCCGACTACGCCACCCAGACCTTCGCGTCGTATCCTGCTTCGCCTGCGTCTGGGTCGGCGCCGGCGCCTCTGCCGCCGTGCGACGGTTGCGGCGCGGCTGTGACGGAGTGACGCGGCTGTCGATGCCGACGCGGGCACCAGGTGCGCCCGGCCGTGTGGGAGCCGGGAGCGGCGCGTCGGTCAGCCGCAGGACAATGAACGCGGAAACGGACCAACTATATCCAGTCCGCCGGGGCTGTTGCAAAAACAGCAGCCACTGAAGCGTTAATGGATCGTAACTTTTCGTTTTAGCTTTGCAAGGCTCCAGCGGAGAAGGGCTGAACGAGATGTATTGACGGTGAGTTTCTGCGCGAAGGACAACCGACAGTGACGTGAAGCAATGGCCGGGAAGCCGCCATGATGTATTCGTTTGCATGCCGTCGACTCGTGCAATGCCTTTGAAGTGAACTATTATCCATGCGTGGATGATTTCGAGCTTTGTTTCACCGATCCGTCAGCAGTTTTATGTAATGCGATTGTACAGCGCAGCTAACCATCCGAGTGGTGAGTTCCTCATCCCTCGCTTCGTCCGCCTGGCTGCTTCAGACGATGCGTTGTTGGCTCTAGTATCTCACCTTTCTATCAACATGTACATAATGCTTGCGAACTTGCTTCAGGTTTTTCTATTCTGAGTCTCATAAGGTGATCGTTTCACCACCAATTTGAGCATATTCTCTGTGCCTCGTTGGGCTCCTCCACGATACGATGGGGGGGGGCGGCGCTGGCGTCAAGGACAGATCCAGGAGTGCCACTCGGGAGGAGAGAGGGGGCATCCGGATCAGGGGGTCTCATTCCAATCAGGTGGGGGCCAAAACCTATTCGCGGGGTGCCGATGGTAAACAAACCCTGATCGGTGTTGGTTGCATCAGTGTCAGAAGGTCGGTGCTTGGCGTCGGAGCTCTTGGCTTTAGTGTCTTCAATTTGTTTTTGCACAAAGTGATGTCGAAATTCAACGACAAAGGGGGGGCTAAATTCAGGAGCAAAAGTAGGAGGATACGCATATCGAGCAGGCAGGTATCACAAAGCTTGTGTTCTAAAACATGGAGGTTCATGCCACTGTTTTCATGTGTGCTCATAACAGTGTAATGTCAGGTCGAATTTTGAAATGTAGAAAATGTTCTGCTGAAAGGCTAAAATCTTGATTGTCAATTTAGTTCTTGAGTTAATCAGATCTTGATTGTTCACAATTTCATCATAAGTTTGAGAAATGCCCCCGTGTCAGTAACTGATATCAGTCAGAGATATGCAAGTAGTATAACAGCATTGCACCCCCTCCCCTCCCCAAAAATCGTTATCGTGGGGTAATCATCATCAGGGATGTCAACCTCCAAGTTTTAGGGTGTCAAATTCTCCAGGTGTAGAGTTCCACGTAATATTAAGATTTCAGGACAGTGTTTGGCATTGACGCTCAAACGGTCGGGCTTTGGAATAGCATGGTCGCCATTCCTTGTCTACGACTCGCCAAAGGCACACGACTTGAGTGTTGACAGGTCCCATCGTTATGAATTGCGAATGGGATAGTTGAAGAGATAGCATGATCGTAAAGCTCTACCACCACCAGCTGATTATCTCGCTGTGACAATGCACAGTATTTAGCCTGATTGCTCGGCGAGGAGATGCGACTCGTGTGCAATTGATGGCTGTATCATCAGCTGCTGGGGCGTTGGTGGAGGCAGCGGCGGCGGCCGACGGATGTTGCTCTGCGGCTAATGTATCGCGGCCCGGCCCTGCAGCGCGCGTGTTTGTGTTGGAGCCATCTTTCCGGCACAGCCATGCCCCAGTGACGGGACACCGTTCCGACCCGCCGGTGGGTGACGCGCCCCGCCCCTTTTTACACTATTGTTACTGCGTTTTTCCCGAGCTAAACGTGCCTGAGAGACCCATCTTCATGGGTCGTTCATTCTCGATGTGAGCTGTCTATTCGCCTCAGGGGAAGGGGAGCGCGTCACAACAGTGTGGAACGCGGCTCGTCGCGCCGCCTCCGTGACGCGCCCTCTGCCGGCGGCGCTGCCGCGGTCGCCTGTTTGTTTTGCCGCGGGCAGGCCAGGAAGTTGACCCACGCTGGCCTGCGGTAAATGACTCACCAGACGCTCTGTTGGATACTCTGCAGACGGACAGGAGAGATGAGCCCTGCCTCCCTCAGGCTGTGGATCTTTGGCCGCGCATTGAAGCGTTGTTCGCAGGACTACCGTCGTGTCGGATGAACTACGTACACAATTTTTACTCTTATCAACCCCAAAGGCTGTGAAATGTTTAATCCAAGGCGGAGGGCGGCCTCAATTGGATTCATCACGGCTGTGGAAGGAATGCTGATAGGCCGCTTTATATCGTATGACTCAAAAAATCCTCACCTTGAGGTCACCCATAATTTGTATGAAATGAGTGGAAATTCAGCAGCAATGACAGCTGTTTGTATTTTCAGCAATTTACAGCTGAAATTTAACTCGTGAATTCATAGCGACAAAGCCTCGGAAAATTTTCTTATTGGGTGGATATTCTTACAGATATTCATCTGTTTGGCTTCGTTTATTTTTAATTATCTTGGGAAAATATGTTTTAACTAGGTATTGTTGTTTTACGCGTGTTCAAAGAGACGTGTGGAACGGACGTCACTGACAAACTTATGTGGATCAAGGAAATAATGAACAGTTAAAGGATGCATCGGTCTCTGTAGTTCGTGATATTTTATTGTGCAGCTACCGGAGGTTCTACGTACCCGAAAGTTTTGTTCCCGGTGCCGCTCGCGACGCCGGCGAGCTGGATTTGATCCTGGGAAAGGTTAAAAGTTGAGCAAGTTACACAAATAATTGTAAGGCATGCGCACAACTACGGTTTAAATCAGGGTTCCACGGCTTTTACAGGCCAAACACCCAATCGCATCCCATGGCGATGACGTCAGCGATCGCCAAAACACAACACATGCCGCATGTATTGTAAAGACGGCTCAGCAGAAGGTCCGTTAGGGCAAACTACTGTTTTTAGGACGGGCGTAATGAAACCGGGTCACCCCGCCAGATGCATCTAAACCGTACAACGCCCCACGATCCGTAGCCGATTTACATGAATAATGGGCGGCTCCACCCGAGAGCAATCGCGACGCACAAACGTTAAATCCTAGAAACAGAGGTTGCCATTTTTTAAAGCGGAGGGTTCACCTCACATTAATGGCCTTGGGTTTAAATATTGAATCTGGATGGCTCATGATGTCGCTGAGGGATTTTGGATGGAAATTGTGAAGGTATATAGGCACAATGCCAAGTGCAAAAACAAGGCCTTCTCGTGCTTTTTATTTGGTTGCTCTCGGTATTTTTTTTTTTTTTTATGAGGAAAGCGAATGATTAGGAGGGATCTCCACGTAAGCCACTCTTTTTCTTTCGGCTGCGAACTCGCTGTGGAATATCTCTAACTATGGGTACAGTGCGGAGTACATGCAGCTGATCGTGAAAATTTTATAAACACGGACGAATCACGTTTTCCAAGTATTGCAATTGAGTAGTTACTGACTGATTGCTTTATGCGTGCATGTTCCACTTTCGCAGAGGGTGTGATGTTGGTGTGAATATTTTACGCATTGTTGACTGTGAGGTAGTTGTGTTCTGTTCTGAAGCACTGACTCACTACATCGTGTAAACCTTTTTTGTCTACGCCACACACTAGCACTCATATCCCATCACGAATAATGTAGAGGAGTGACCAACGAAGGAGTCCTCCCGGTGAGCATGTTCAGCTTCAGGATCGGACCAGGCCGGACTCGGAAGTCGTTTGTCTGTGGTAGAATTGGGATCGGTGATATCTCCGCACGAATCTGGACAACCACCATGCCAAGCTGCTCGCCATACATCCTCTGCACCGGGGCTCCGCGCATACTGTGTCTCCGTCTTCTCTGGAGATAATGAACGCTAGTGTTTTGTATCACAACAGAGATTAGCAAATTGCTGACGACTCGCGTGTGTTAACGGACTTAACCAGCTGAATACAGGCAACAGGTGTGGGCTGGTATTAGTTCACTTACATACTCATGTCCCCGGCACATCTGCGCAGAGGCGAAAACTTCCCCGTCTTGGACTAAACCAGCACCAGCCGCGAGCTATTCTAACCTTGGTTGAAATAACCAGCCCCGATTGTTTTGATCTCTGCAGATATTAGAGTGCACGACGCTTGCCTGCGCCAGTGTGGACGGTCAGTGTGACGTTGATGCCTCCGCTGGCGGGCGGTGGCGTGTCGGCTCGCGCCGGGCCGACGTTCGACTCGGTTGTCGGCGCCGCGGGGCATTAGGCGATGTCGCTGCCGAGCGTCGGCGCCGGCCAGCACTCTGCCAAGCGACACACAGAAATAAAGTGGCGCACTGTGCGGCTGTGGCTGTGACGAGCCCCGACAGCCGGCGTGGGCCCCGCGCCGCTGCTGGTGCCGAGAGTACCGGGCAGCCAAACACCGAGCGCGCTGAACGTGCTGTATCTGCACCAGTGCGATATCAGTGGAGTATCTAGCGGGATACTGATACTTGGTGCTTGCGGCTTTGCGAAGGACCCGTGACGCAGCTAGAGATCGGAATAACACGTACCAGACGAGGAGTTGCTGAAAATAAGAGGTACCAGTTGGAGCGAAATAATCACAAAAGTTAGTGCTGAAGTTAGACCGACGCAAGGCATCAAACTCAACTACCTGTTGGGTCTTGGCTTGTGGTCAAGTTTAAGAAATAAGGCGCTGTAGAGGAGCCGGAAAAAGCAGGGATGTCGAGTCGTTGTTGGTTATGATACTCCTAGCTATATATTTTGTCCAAGCCACTTTCTTGACTAAGCTGTTTCAACTCGACCGCTCCCGGCTCGGTGAGTAGCCCGGTACTGCGACGGGCCACCGGCGTGGTGTGGGCCCGAGCCCCTGCGTCGCAGACGACGGTCGACGCCGCGGCAGTGCGGGCGCGTGTGCGCGTGCGGGACAGACGCGCCGTGGAGCTCAGCGTCTCGCGCCGGTCTCAGTGAAAACGTGTGAAACATAGCAGCAAGGCAGTGAGGTGTGATCTGGGATACAGTTTGAGTGGACACTGAAACTGAGTTTCCATAACGTATCATTGGTTATTTACGTTTCGAATGTCATGTAAACAGAGCATTCGACAGTGCTTGACACTCGTGCTCGAAACTTGAATCAAGATGTGAGCGTGATGATGGATTACAGGCCGACGGGCGTTATCGATCGCGGGCCGGGTACGATGTTTACTATTCTAAATATTGAAGACGTTTCAGTGCGGTAGCTTGAAGGCTTTCAACATGTTCACTCTTCGCAAGTTTGCCGATTTCATCCACTCTCCCAGGTCGAAGAGACGTAAGTGCGTTAAACTACCGTGACTCAAAACTCTCGGCTATTTAATCGCTGTGACACCACCTGAGTGTATGGTTTCATACACAAAAATAATGTACTTTAAGTCCAAATGTCTTAAATTCTGGTTTTTGCTCCTTGAATTTTACTGTCCCCGCATTGCCATATTCAGAGGAATCGAAGCCACGAAAAACGGACAATTTTGCCACGAAAAGCCTATCAGTTTTCTCCATAGCTGAATTTAACCAATGATGTCCGCTTTGTTCACACCACTTCAAGCATATAGCGGACTCTCAATTACCCAGTTAAGAGGAGCTCGTGCCATCATTTCACACTTGCACTATACCAGTGACGCAATATGTAATGAGTTCTGTATTGACGTGGGGAGGAAATTGTAGTTAGCGGCGGTCTGGGTTTAGACTGGCTTGGCTCATCCAAGGTTGGGAAGGTGAGGCGAGTTGGCACTTGCTACTTTTATTGTTCGTCAGTAAAACTTTGTTTCATGCATATAATGTGGGATTTCAATACATCAAATCAGATACTACTATTGAGATGGTATTGTCACCAGCACCCTTCCGAAGCGGATCTAGGTCGGTTGTTTGCGGGTTAGTGGGGTCGAAAATAGTGAAGAACAGTACTTTTTGTAAAGAAAATATAGGGCTTGGGATGGGTAATTGCGTTGATTCCCCACCTCTCCCCGTGGATTTGCTAGTGGCATCATTTCGATTTCCCGGCGTTATATTTCAATGAACTGGATTGCACTTCTTCGGGACGCTAAGCACGCAAAAAACTCGTCGTGATCACGGCTACCATATTCACGTTTCCGTACGATTAGATGTTCGTATTTCACATTATTACGGTTAGAGGCTTTAACTCAATAGATCCCTTGATTATAGAACCGTTTGATGTTGCTCATCAGTCGACCCGTTGTTCAGTTTCACCTCTATTCTTTACCGAAGTGTTGCGTGCAAGTTTTACGCCTGCATTCAGCGTGATGAAGCTCTTTTCATGACCAGCCGTTTCCCGTGAGGTTTCATGAGGTCGACTGTCGATAGCGTGACGTCAACTGTGGTGTTTGAAGAGAGCAGCATGTTCAGGACAGGAACAGTTGGTGCGGGATTCAGCTGTTGTGAGGAGTTGGCGTGGGGTCCAGCTGTTGTGAGGAGTTGGTGTGGGGTCCAGCTGTTGTGAGGAGTTGGTGCGGGATCCAGCTGTTGTGAGGAGTTGGTGCGGGGTCCAGCTGTTGTGAGGAGTTGGTGCGGTGTCCAGCTGTTGTGAGGAGTTGGTGCGGTGTTCAGCTGTTGTTGGGAGTTGGTGCGGGATCTAGCTGTTGTGAGGAGCTGGTGCGGGATCTAGCTGTTGTGAGGAGTTGGCGTGGGGTCCAGCTGTTGTGAGGAGTTGGTGCGGGTTCAGCTGTTGTGAGGAGCGGTGCGGATCAGCTTTGTGAGGAGTTGGTGTGGGGTCCAGCTGTTGTCAGGAGTTGGTGCGGGGTCCAGCTGTTGTGAGGAGTTGGTGCGGGGTCCAGCTGTTGTGAGGAGTTGGCGTGGTCAGCTGTTGTGGGAGTTGGTGCAGGGTTCAGCTGTTGTGAGGAGTTGGTGCGGGGTCCAGCTGTTTTGGGAGTTGGTGCGGGGTTCAGCTGTTTGGAGGAGTTAATGCGCTTCCCAGTGTAGCTGCTTCCCTTGTAGCTTCCCAGTGTAGTGCACCACTGCACTGGTGAGATATCGCCACAAATGATGGATTGGGCCGCCGTCCGGAAAAATTCATTGTTTTTATGCTGATCGTTTTCTATCGCTTTGGAGAGGGATGGAGAGAGGCAGAACATAGATTCTGCATTTGCGGGTAGACAGCTAATTCCTTCAGGCACTGCTGGAGGGTTGGTAGTGGCTGGATGGTGCTGCAGACAACAAGGTGAGATCTTCAGTTCAAGGGAAATTAATACTTGGGTAGGGCACGAATTCTTGCACTGAGTTTCCAGACAACTATGAATTTTCCGCCGTGCGTCATACTATAAAAATTACGCAGCGTAAGAAATCCGTGGAATTTTTACGCATGTTCGTAGATATCAAGTAAATACACTCTGCTTATACATGCTTTATTTTTCCTTGACAATTCTGTAACAATTTCCACAGAACCATTCCCGAATCAAATAACATGTTCATCAATCTTTAACACTGTTGGAAGTTGCCCACGATTTCAAATTAGCCCCATCTTACGTGACGGATTTTTTACACTTTATACCCAAAAGTCCAGGGGAAACGTAGAGGACTTCGATTGGTTCGGCCTGAATGTTTTGATAACGATGCTGCCG
This sequence comes from Lepas anatifera, assembly GCA_034440635.1. Taxonomy (NCBI): domain Eukaryota; kingdom Metazoa; phylum Arthropoda; class Thecostraca; family Lepadidae; genus Lepas; species Lepas anatifera. The sequence goes on along the minus strand of JAOTON010001028.1, from coordinate 400,040 downwards.
CTCTGCTCTGTCTGTATATTTACGTTATGAACTCTGGGATGGAAAACTTGCGCATTTGGCCGGAACTTCCAAATTTTACGCCGTGGTTTCTCGGTGCAAATAAACTTTTATTTCCCCCTGCTTCAGTTCGGAACCGGAAGCCATACGCAGGTGTCATAAGAACAGTGCCTGGTCTGATCCGTGCCTGCCTTTTAAAAACGATGTTTATGCTTAAATGCTGAAGCTGATTTCGCGTAGAAACTAGATTCCAAGCCGAAAATAAAGATGAGGCTATCACTTATCATTTAAAATCATCGGGCATCTTGTGCTTTGCCTTGTACACTCCTTATTGACACGATCAAAACTACTTATCTCTCCCCCTCAACTTGTCATTTTATCATTTTAAATATCTAGTGTTGCATACGCATGAAATGTCAGATAGGCGCGTATGTCACATACACCGTGTTTGTTGTATTAATAATAAATGTGTGAGTTGCAAAAAGTCTTGAAAAGCTGCATCATCTACCCTGATACCGAAAAAACATGTTATGGACTTGGAATTGGTGCCTGGAATTTTGTCCGCCAAGCATACTCATACACCGAACTCATTTTAATGAACTCGCACTCATGTTTTCCCAGTGTTGTCGGCACTGCACATTGCACAAACACCTAACCCATATATCCACCCACGTGCACAGAATGTCCCCTACACCAGTTCCCGTCCCTCAGTCTGACACCAGGCACAACGACCACCATTTTCAACACCACACATGTAGGTATTACAATCCGCCCACGGCCCCTCCCCACCGAGGCTTGAACCTGGCGTCAGGGCCCACCCAGGGCCCTCCAAAATTAGTTGGTAGCAATCTACTGCCATGGCGCACAAATGCGACTGCCCATAGAGCTTACGTGTTAAATTGGTCATTTTCCGAAAGCTGCTGTCATCAGCCTATGGCCGTTGAAAAAGATCTAATAACGCTGTTAGAAAGCCTGTTCTCTGCTCTTTCCATGTTCTATTTGGCGTTTTTACGTCAGACGCACAGAACTACCTCCAAACATCAATTTTCGATAACTCTGCAAATGTGCGCCACAGATTTCTTGGCGCACACGCCGTACGCCAGCGTCGGCGTAGCGCAGTGGATAGGGCAATGGTCTAGAGATCAGAAGAGTGTGTGTTCGAGACCTAATCGCGGCACACGTTTTTAACCGCTAACATTAAGTTTTGCGAATCAATTTCGTCGTTCAGAACTCGTGCAGATTCTTACAACTATAGTTAGACAGCAAAGATAAAGTTGTCGCTTTACCCAGTGGCGGATCCAGGGGAGGGACTTAGGCCCCAAAATTTACGAGCCTCCAAAGTTAATAGATAGACGAGCGACTAACCGAGATACTAGCGGGTGAGGCTCGAGCTGCGAGCCGGTGAGGCTCGAGGTGAGCCCCCTCCCCCAAATGAATTCCTAGATCCGCCACTGAATTTACCCCTATTCCTGTCAATGAGAGATTCTGCCCACCCATTACGTTTTTCCAGGATATCTCCTGAACAGTTTGCGATAAGCATTTGAAACTTTCTGGCTTGTAAAACTGGGGCAGATTCCATGGAAGTTTTGAGACTAAATCTTGACCAGGGGCGGAGCTATGACCCAATATTTGGGGAGGTTCTTTCCCAAAATGAGTATTATTGTATACGGTTCGTTCTTCCCACAACGAAGCCGTCCGTTACAACATTGAGATATGTCATAATGATACAATATTATGAATATGATACCAGGAAATAGCTCATTTACATTTTCAGCTTGGTTAACAGAAGCAGTTACAGCAACAAAAAATCGGGATTTTTAGTATATTAAAATTGTACTTTCCAGAGTACAAGATTGCTTACAGGGCAGCCTCGAGGAATAAAGAAAACTATACGATGTTCCCAGCCAGTGGCGGATATAAGGGACTAGGGTGGCTCAAGCCCCCCGAAATTTCCGAGTGCATATAGTAAATACATAAGCGGAACCTGATCTGAGGCAAAGGCCCTATCCCCCTCCGAAATGAAGCCCTGGATCCGCCGCTGCTCTCAGCCCTATATTTTATAGCCGTGCAATGGCATAAGCGTGCTTCGGTATTGTAATTAAGGGTGTCACGCAGGTGCAGTTTTTCACAGTCCAATGAATGCTACAAGCATCTTCGGTATGCATTCGGTTGCAAGACGGAAAAGACAACAATTCACCCACAGACGGATTAGAGAGACAAGATTATTACGCTCACCCGGGTTTTGCACAGGCGGAAACAGGTCAAGCAAGATAAAAAGTATCAAAAGTTGAAAACATATATTGGTGCCCATGCATGGTTCCCCAACATTGCCAATATGAATCTTGCCCCCACTATTTTGCTTTCTTCTTCCATCTCTGATGACTTTTTGCATTATACCATATATCTCACGAAGGGGCGACATTTTCCGCCCCTAGCCCTGACATTAAAACGGGCTTTCAGGAGTCTGACAGAAGCAGGGGTCATACCCGTTGCCTAAACTGGGAGCGGCAGAAAATAGAAAATGCCAATCTCGCAAGGAATAGGTGATCCAGGGGAGAAGCACATGCCCCCATTCAATTGATGATCGACGCCCCTTTGAAATTTCCGATGACTCTCCCTAAAAGGTTGTTCCCCGGGATGCGAGTATCAGCGCCCTGCGGTAGAATTGGGGCCAACTTGATAGGTTTTGCCGACCAAAATTGGCGCCCGCTGATCCGGATGCCCCCACCACCCCAATCTGACACCCTAGATCCTACCATAAGAAGATGAATGGGATCAATAGTCACAACCGTTCCCACAAATGCACTGCTCGGCATCTCCAATCCATTGTTTACCCCCGTCCCTTCCTCACGTAGACATACAATGAGTCTTCCAGGTCAGATAAAGGCCGCAAACCTCCTCCTCCAGTATGCATACGCCCCATACATCGCCAACTAAGTGAAGAAGTGGAAACACAAATTGACCCACTAACTAACCACAAACCCTCACATGAATGAATTTCTCCCCAGCGTCCCTAATACACTGTGTACCTTTTTATATAATGTAATTTATTATTTTTCTATTCTTCATCTGATAATACACACATATTCAGAAATGATTGAAGGCAACAATATGTTAATTTCCATAGTGAAATTCGAGACATTGAATTAAGACCAGCTTGCTGTATTGACATATTTTCTTAACTTCCAAATAGGTGTACTTAATAAATATTTATCAAATGCGTTTATCTCTATATTCAAACCATGTGTTTTTGCATGTAAAGCCTTTTCATCACCACCTTGCTTTGCTCTACCTGAGTAATTAGCTGACTTGGTATTATTTGTGACTTATTAGGACTTTATCTACACCCATCAACTCAACAAAACAAAAATCATAGCTGGGAAGGCACTAAAGCTCAATTGCAAAAGCCTCCTTCATAACCACTTATGCTTTTCAGAAAGTCAATTTTTTGCAACAGTTGGGGGATGGTGACCTCATCAACCAGTTGAGAGTGTTTCTTCTATTCCCTTGGTTGCAAACAAATCTATAAAAAACACTGTTAAGTGCCCAGCACATGAGTTCTGATTATCTTCCATATTGGGCTGTACCAAGTGAGTGTTTTGAAAATATTTGAATCAGCTGGTGCTTGATGTAGTAGGGCACCATATCCTGATGTATGTGCCACTGCAGTAATGTATGTGTAAGGCTTCAATGATAAAGCATACTTAATGGATGATGATATTCTTACTGTCAATATATGTGTATGAATGAATGGGTCACACCCCCCTGCCCCAATCACACTGCCATGTATCCTGACTGACTCCCATGCTTATTTTTCATGTGTCATCAATGTGTATAATGGATACCTGATTATTTTAAATGTGTTCTCCATTATTGTCAAATTATGCACTGTTTGTTTCTGGCCATGGCAAAACATAGACCCAGTTTCCATGTACAATGAGACAATCTGGATAGAGCTGAGAATCAGGATACAGGGATCACAGTTTCTGTGACACTTCGGCGTGGATATAGGTGGAACTGTAACATATAGAAGAGTTTTTCATCACAATTTTGTCTATATCTCTAGCAAAACATTCACATCTCCTTTCACTCCCTTCACTTTCCCTTAACCCAACTATACAATTTTATTCGAAGAATAATAGTTTTGTTTAATGAATGTTGTTTAACAGTTTTATTTGAAGTTTAATACAATTTTCTTCCATTTGATATTGCTTAATGACCAAGAAAGCTTCACCCTCTGCAGACTACTCACCTTACCTCGCAAAATAAGGAAAATATTTACAATCATTCTGTCATGGCTGTCAAACCTGGCTAGATACAGATAGACGTGAAGCGGATTCAAGCTGTTTCAATTGCCCAAAGCTCTATCAGTATTTCAAATGTATCCTGCATCTTGATACAATGCACAATCCTGATTGGCCAGTCTGAAAAGTATGGGAGCAAGCCAGACGAGTAGCACCAGCCATCCAAAATTATCACACCACCAGCCTAAAAAATTCACATGAATCTGCCATTTACCAGGGAAAAAAACACACATTCCTCCCTACATGATGCAATGCTACCTCTCTTATTAGTTAATTAGTTAAGGACTTTTTATAAGGCCCCTTCCTGTGTCTTTATAACTATTCAGCCATTATTTTACTGGTTTTCAGTGTCACCTTCCTCGCACCCGTCTTGCAAATTCACACCAGGTTGATAAAATTTGCACCACTCACTCCTGTCTCCAAGGGCACTCACATCGACAAGATCTCATCGAAAATGCCATACTTTGCACACTGGCTGATTGGCAATGGGAATTGACACTTGGTCATACTTTGATCTTGAGAAACAACAGTTGATAAGAACATAAGGCAGGAAAATTAAGGCCACCATAATATTGAGCTCCCAGAACCCCTCATTACCTACCCTGGAGTGTGATCACATCCTGATGTCCACCTCACATAGGCATCTTGCTTTGACCCTTTCCTCATACATATTCAATAAATTCCCTTGTGATGCAGGATCAAAATGCACAAACCGGGGTATCCTCCGTCCGATGATTATACATGGCTTCCATTTGAATATTTGACAAACTATCACCACCATTTCAATGACTTAGACGTTGCTTAGATCCCACACAAGACAAAAAATACCCAAAAACAAAAGTAAATAGTCCACCTTCAGGACATGTAAGTGCAGTAAGAGGTGAATAAAAAGACCAACTGTGTGAAAGCATGCATCTCCCGCGCCGAGTGTAGTGTCTCGTGCAGCAATAAATAAATCAAACCAAAAGCGCAGTGTTCGCCGCTATCGAGCAGAGCCCATATCCAAACTAAATTTGGAAGAATCTACTATTTCCTCCTAAAATTAGACTAGAGGACAATACTCAAATATTTGTATTTAAATTTAAGAGTATATTTCTGAAATTGTTGCTCATTTATTTCTTTAAAATAAGAAATTGAAAACAAAAATTGTTTTTGTGGTAATCTAATCACAAATCATCGAAATAGACTCATGGCGCACATACTAAACTTTGGTGTACCTGTCCTCTATTACCCTGGGCCCACCGTGACCTCTGTAACCTCTGCCCACAGGCAATCGCGGCTGCCGGCGGATGGCGGCCGCTGATTGGTGGAGGCGCGTTCACTTGTATTGCGAGAAATTCAGCGGAAATTTTTCCATGTAAATGATAGAGCTTTAAACTATGAACCAAGAGATGTATAAACAGTATGTTTTTTCAAACATTCTAGCAATACCTTGCTCTCTATTGGGTTGGTTATTTGCCACACCATCCGCGGCTGTTCTTCAGTACAGGTGAGACGGCGGCAGTCAGCACAGACTAGCTGGCGGCCGAGTTCGCTGAAGTCGGGAGTGTCGCGATAGGTCTCTGCTGAGTGGAGAAGATTGGGGCCCGGTCCCACGGTAACCGAGGGAAGGAGGAGAGAGACGTTCATAAATCTAAAACTTAACCGTCGGACGAGTGGTAGAGAGTGATGATGACTTATAGTGAGCGCTGCAGAAGTACAACCAGATAATATAGCAGAAAAGCGAAATACGTGCTGTTTTGCTCCGTGTTGGATGGTGAAAAGGCACGAAATCTAATTCGGGACTCGAAACATCATCGATGTTTATTGTCCATTATGTCTGAGGATAAAGTATTAAGTTGTAGGTCAGATGCAGAATGCCACTATAACGCTATCGAGCAGGTATTTGTTGATAATTGCCTTTATTTACGCACTTTATAAGGACTTTGCTTCACCTTTTGGTGGGGGTGCCCAAGTCCCCATTGGGGGTGCCCAGCAAATCATTAGGGTGTCGAGGCACCCCCAAATAAACATAAATCCACACCCCTGCACTCCAGGGTTCAAAGGGTGGCCTTAGTAAATCAACATCATATCTGAGAAATAGAAATGCAAGACACACAACCCTCGTCACTGTCAAAAAGTGGGCATCCATAAATCTTCAATCTGCTCCTGACAATAGAAGTTCCCCTGTATAATCAACTTATCGGGATTTGGTATCATTGCTGCCTCCTGCACTGGGCAATTACAGTACATTCCCATTATTTCTAATTTGACGGATTTTTTTGTTGGAACGAGGGAAGGCCCCTCTGACCCCCTATTCGGACGCTTGTAGGAAGATCTGCATGCTTCTCGACGTGTCCAGGTGTGACATTAAAACAGGTGGTCATATTTCGTTCCAGAGAGTCAGGGAATTTGTCATGTTGGCACACGAGTTCAGCGGACTGGTTCTGTCCTGGTTCCTGCTCGTGGTTTTCAGTAGACGACTTACGGGCGGAACGTCACAGTAATTAGTGGTTAAACGCAGAACGGCCATACAAACTATCGCGCGGGGCGAAAGCTTTATGCCAGGTAACCGGCAAAGCTATGTTTCAAAATTGTTTAATCAGTGTTTGTTTCAGACACCAAAGGTAAGGCCAGAAATGTAAAAAATCGCAGTAGATAGTTCGCTAGTAGGATGCTTCAAATTTTACACACGCTTGAAAATATCAATTAGATCCATAGGGCATGAATATTGATTCGGTTCCGAAGATTCACCATTGATCCATCTCCATGGATATGACAATATAGCACAGGCAAATGCGAAGGCTGGAGCATAAAGACAAAGCGATAATTAATAACGAAACTAAATCGTTTACTTTTGAACTCATGCCAAAATCCGGACACTAGCTGGTCAAAAAAGGTGACACGCTAGGGCCAGATTTATATCTTTTAGATGTTAATACACGTTTTATTTTTTCTACATACGCTTGGTCCTTTGACACGTTCGGACGTGATGCAATTAGAGCTTTACGATGAACAATTGTTAAGCATCCTTAGATTTCTCGCGTCACAACACATTGAATTATGTATGATAAGACAGTGCTAGATCCACATGCAAAATAACCTGACCAAACGTCAGGTGGAGGTCTTTTTATGCTCTATTGTGGTTCTTATGCATATCAATTGACTGTAAGTGACAACACGAATACAGAAACAAAATAAATGTTTTATCATCCTTATTTTTAATTTCATTAACCCGAGTCATAAAGGCTGCTTAATTAATGGCCCCAAATTACCTCACAGGTCACAGAATGAAATTTACATGGCCCTCGAGAGTGACGCTAGATATCATGACCTTGAGAAGAACAGGTCATTTTCAAGTGGTATTCCTAAAAAGAGTCATATTTCGGCCATCTCGATGGCCGGATCCTAGGTCATCGATAAAACAAATTCCGTCATAGGTGTAGGAATGGGGGGGGCAGGGCTCTATGTCCATATTCTCCCCTAATGTTCAATATCTTACGTTGACCCTAGGGCGTTCACTGGAAAGAAACGACTTCAAAATACGCCTTGGCCCCCCAAGTTCATTCCCACATTAAATCAAAACGTTTGTTCTTTAAGGGCATATGGTGATTAGATGAATGGATTACACATTTTCTCACTAGCACCACTTACAATTTTGGAAATGAGTTGGCTTGAACTGGTCTGGTGACCTAACCTGTGGTAACCCACGCCTGGAATTTTGGAGAAAAAAAAATACAAACCACAGCGTCCAGCGCCCTTTCCCTAAACCCACGGGTCCAACACCCCAAAGGGTGGGGCAACAACGCCGAACAAATCTGGTACCAAACCACCAACGCTACGGTTATATGGCACACCAACACATGCCGGAAGCGATACCAATCTCACCTTATTCATGCAACCCGATAGGATTATAATGCGGAAACTTCCCGCTGCAAGGGGCACCTAGGGCCACTGAGCTAACCGCCCCTTGAAACTCTATTGACACGGGTACCTGCCATCAACCAATTAATGATTGCAAGCAAAAATAATTATTCTTAATTAAATACCAGCTTTGGTTGCAACGTGTAAAAACGAAAGTGCCCCTTTATGTGTGAAAATGTGCCCTTTAAGTGCCCTTTTCTTCCTTGATCCCCAGTGAAAAGTTTAACAAATGTACTGGGAGTAAAGGGACGTCAAAGTCTGATTTACGGAATTCAATATCAGCCAGCGTCCCTCCCAAATATGCCCCTGGCCTTCTATGACCGTCAGCTTCTGCTCAACCTGTTCGAAGCATAGTGTGTAAATTGCTGCGGCTCGTTGTCGTGGCTATGATGTCATCATAATGGTTCTCAGGTCACAGAACCCTGCTGGAGCCGCTCTCAGTGGGTTTTGGAGGTTTAGTGGTGCCAGCTGTATCCCAGGATTTTTATAATTGATTATCCATTCCTTTACAGACGGGTATGGTTGTTATGCGTAGAACGCAGGGTAAGCAGGCATGTATTATCTCAGGTTGTTAGATATATATATAATATATAATAATATAATAATAATATATAAAAAAAATATAATATATATATATAAGCTTAAAGTTGATATCCGTCACTGCTCCGGTTATTGCGCTTGGGCGTGGCTCGTGAAAACATCCTTCTGAGATCACCCGAAATATGCACTGGCCAGAATATGTGCAAAAAGTCCTCCCGCAGGTACATACTTCAGGTGGTGGGCTCAGAGCCGAGATCATAGCGCAAATCCGGCTTTGGAATTCTGCAAGTTATGTTTTAGTCATGCTACAAAAGCATAGGCATTCGGGTAGGGGTAAGAGGGGGACGGGATCCCACTTTCCTCCGGAAATATTCATATTACAGCCAAATAATAAAAAACGGAATATTTTGTTACCATCATGTGCGAAAAGGAATACAAGGTCCGAATCTATTTTTGTTCTCGAGGAAAAGTTTCTCCTCACCCAGAGGCTGAAGATTTACTGGCCCCATCACGTTTTTGCCAGTGGCGATGCTTGTACTATAAACATTCCTCTTGTGTGAAAGCTGTGCATCTGGCGAATAGGGCTGGCTCCATGATTTATTGAGTCTTTTTTATCGCGCCACAGTGTCATCCAATCTCGCTGCATCAGGCTAATGGAACTTTCCGAACCCTCTCGATAAAGCCTGCTGGGGTTATACCGTAATACGGCGGGGACAGGAGACCGCTGCAGCGAAACGGGACTTCTGGAGGAGTGATACCGTATTCCAGTTTGGATTGTCGTAAATCAAGACCGAAATCCCCAGAATCCGTTCGCTGAGAGTTCAGTTACTGGGCTCCGTTTTCATCAAAATCTGACGTATCCGTGAAGGTGCCGTCTTTTTCTTCCTTCTCAATACTGAAGCAAAACTATAAGCACGCACCCGCTAACATGAGTAAAACCAGAACCAGCTCGTCACGAGCGGTGTGAATGGCCATCTTGTTCTGGTGGACAGATTCCTGACGATAGAGGAAGCTCAGCGCTACCTTCCCATCCCGGCAGCATTCTTTTGGCAAGCTGTAGGGACGCAATGATAACGAAGTTTTTTACTTGCATTTCTTTGCGTCAGTGGATACATGTGTATTACTATTTGGAACTGACTTAGAGGAACAAATACCTCCGATGGTCTTTGAAGTGTGTGTTTGTTCAGTCGACACTAGCAGACAGGCCCATCGATATGTGCCGGTCCCGGTGCACCGGGGCAGTTTATATGCATGACACTTTGAAAACAGCACAGGGAACCGATCCCCGCCGCAGTCTATTTCGGAGTCATTGACCGACGGCGGCTCTGGCTGCTGGCTGTGTAACAGACAGAAAGGTATTGGACGGCTTACAGCTCCTTGATCTCCGCGGAGATCGCCTTCTGTAAGGTTGATCAGGTTCGGATCAGGATATTTGAGACATCACTTCTGATGACAGAATATGTGCGTGGTTGTTTTATTCCCCGGCCTTGTGCGCAGGGCTTTAAAATTAGAAATAACGGATAACAACCAGTTTCACCTCGGCTATGTTCCTCTTGGAAAGCTAAGGCGACGCTTACATTAGTTATGAATGTAGATATGAGTATTTGGGCTTATAATACGGCTATGAAAATAAGGTGACTTGCTTTTATTGCTAAGCCAGCCACCATTGGTGGCGCGAACAATCCCTATCTCGAGCGATGATTACGTACCGTCAAACTTCCGTCACTACTTAAGCCCCTCATCGGCGTGGCACCCTCTGCATCCGTTTTTGGCCAGTTCGGGGGAGGGGGCGTTCCAGGGTGGAACCGCCCCACCTCCTGCGGCGCGCCGCGGCTCGACGGTCCATGTCACCGAGGCGTGCAGCGGCGCACCAGCCGCCGCGCCGGAAACGTCGCGATGCGGCCCATCTGCGGCAAAAGCGGCGCAGACGACCCGAGCCGCGTGTAAGCAGCTATTTCCGCGTTCGCGTCAGCTGCCACGCCTTCGACGACGCAGGAACGTCGGCAACGTCGCCGGAGAGGTGTTTGGCGTCAACAGGGCGGATAAGCGGGCCGGTGCCGATACAGAGGGCGTGCCCCGCGCTAAACAAACACGGATGTGGCTCCCCTTGGTTCTGGAGAGAGGGTAACGGTACCTGTCTGTAGCCTCTTCGCGTCGAGGCGTCGGGAGTTATTGGTTCTGCCGTGAGTGATGCCCATCAACGCCGAACGCAAATATGAGGCCGTAAAATGGATAGGCTGTTGGTTTAATGGCTCATCTATGCGTCATCTGGACATTGGGATAGTGTGTGGCAGAGATCTACTGGCGGGTGAGACAGGAAGTGTCATGTTCATTCCGTGCGCAACGGGTCTCCCCAGGAATATTAGATCACGCTGGCGCACCTCCGTCAATTCGCGGAAAGTATCGTGAGCTGAAACCACGCTGAATGATGCAGGCCAACTACCTCGATGATGAATCGTCCTGCTATTCCTTAACTGTCTCTGCTGAGAAGTATTGTCGCGCGGTATTGTACATCGTGTTGCACATAACGAGGGTCTCGTGAGCTGAATGAAGATGCGTTCTTGACCTGAAATAACGGCCCAGGCACACCGGCACTAACAATTTATCACGACTGGGCTTTCATTGAGGCAATCACGATTCAGCACCCGTCGACCCTTTTCCCGGCGATCGCAGTTTCAATGGGAGGTTGGCAATTGGCGGTTTGCCAGGACCAGAGGCGGATTCAGGGAGGACGGCATTGGCCCCCAAACATCCTAATTTTCGCTAATTTTCTTAAAAATCTGTATTTTTACGATTTTAAGCCCCGTTCCCCTCCCCTCAAACCACCGGCCTAGATCCGACGATGGTCGGGACCGACCTGATCCCATCGGTCTCGATTGACTGGGAGGGGTCCCGAAATCTCAACCGGGACTAGTTGAATACGGTTGTGACAGCCTTAACCTATTGTGGAGAACCACCATTGCCAACACCTATTTCTTCCCAGTTGTTAATCTCAACCGCTTCATTACCGAACCGTTCGATAGGCTTGCTACTGATTTCGCGCGGGTTTTAATATATTTCATCGTTTTTACTCAGATAAATAGGAAAGGACCGCATTAACATCTTCAAGTCTGGATTAAAGCTCTTTGTTTCCTTATTGAGCGTATGAGTGCACCTGTTTGTTTTTTTAGCGATAGTAGGAATGACGATCGCTTACGCTCTATTTGCCAATAAAAGCTTTCAACGATGCTTAGCTAAACGCAATCCTCGCCAGTATCCATCTTATTTGAGAGAAGGCATTCTCGGAACACGTGCTCACGAAAGCATTCATAGAGCTACCCCAGTAGTTCAGTTGCTAAGCTGTTGGGCTTCAGCGCGCCCAGAAAGCCCTGCAGTTACAGTGTACCGGTGAAAGCTTGAGATTTATTCTCCAGAGATTCTTCGGCACAAACATTTACCCGACGTAGATCGGCGGGCACCTGACAGGTGAGAGGGTGACCTGAGCAGGGTGATCGTCCCTGCATTTTGTGGGTTGTTAATCTTTGACTGCTAAATTAACCGTCATTGCGAGTGGTGGTGTCGAAGTTTCTGTGACAAGTCCCTTGATGACTTCAGTGGGGCTTCGATCCCAACAGCCGAATCTGCAATAGCTTGGACAAAATAAACATCTGCGTACCCTGCCGCTGTCCTGCTATTCTGCCGCTCCTGCTGCCCTTCTCCCATCGTCATGTCCTCCGTTCTCCCATCCTTCTGTCCTCCCATTCCGCTTCTCCTGCCGCTGTTCTCCCATCCTTCTGACTTCTGTCCACCATTCTCCCATTCTGCCGCTCTTGCCGCCGCCCTCCCCATTCCGCTTCTCCTACCGCCGTAATCCCATCCTTCCGTCCTCCTATTTCGCCGCCCTGGCCGCCGGCCTCCCCATTCTTCTGTTCTTTGTCCTCCCATTCCGCCGCTCCTGCCGCCGTCCGGTCGGAATTGCCGTCGCTGCTGCCGCCCCGCTGCAGGGCCGCCTCCGTCGTCGCCCTGGTCTGCAGACGTGACCTCTCCTCTCGCTGAACACTCCGCGCCTCGCCTTTGTGGTGGCTCCCCGTCGTCGCTGCGGCTCCTGCACCAGCGACTAGCTAACTGGCCGCCTGTTCTGCGTGCGCTGGACAGAGGCGAAAATTGTTATAAACCCATCACGCTGCAGAGACGCAATACGTTAGCGATGGAAAACGACGGGAGGCAAGGCGCTGTTTATATGCGGCAGCGGCTGTGGGGAAATGTCCACATCGCGACACCTCGCGTTATCTGCCGCGCCGGCGCGGCGCTGTGTGGCGGCATTGTGTGGTTCGGAGCCGGTCGCGACTGTCGCGGCGTGTTTGCGGTCAGCCGTCGCGTCACTGTCTCCGCTGGCGTCGCCAACGACGCGACGACCCGGGCCACGTGCTGGCGTGAGTCACCCGCCCCAACGTGGCCCCGGCCACAGCGTGCACGGCTATGACACCGCTGCACGTGTGCGAACCATCGCTGCAAGTGAGGCACCCTTCTGAGCCTAATTGTGGTTGATTTTGTTTTCTGCTAAGCTGAAGAGCTTCCCACTCTGCCTGACAGAGGAGTTATTCTCCTCACGTTTCTTGCGTAAGTGCAGGGACGTCCTGTTACGGCCAAAAGTGAGCACGTGCATGCGACAGGACGAGTTTCTCCATTTCCTGCAGCAGTCCATTGTAGTGGTTTATCTGCAAACGCCGAGGATTGAACTGAAATGTACAGCTTAATAACGTGTGAAATTGCAGACGAACGTTCCACTCGTCCTCAGTGAGAACGACAATATGCTTATGTGTTTTTAACAACCAACAAATATTTCATGAAATGCATATATAAATGCATATCTGTGGTTATCTACGGTATACAAATATTCGCGCACACATCGTAGTCCATTCCGTGAAGAGACGTGCTTAAGTTCAGCCGTCGCTCAGTGTACAATGGTAGCCGCTGTTTCCGATCTGGAAGGCTGAACTTGATTCCTTCCGCCCACTGGGAAACGTTGACATTAAAGCGAAATTGTAAAACATCGATTCGTAATATAGAGTATATAGACAGCCGGCTGAATTAGATAGAACCGCGAAGTCATCTCTCATCTACCTATGCGAGATCAACACGTGGAACGGGTATTTTGGTGTATCTCGTCTTCTCATATGCTCCCACATATTCATACGTCTTAAGCGGAGTACGCAACAGGGAGCTATCAGTGGCGGCGGCGTGGCCCCGGGCGGCGGTGCCGCTGACGGTTTTACCTGGCCGTCCCAGCCCGGTCGATCGCCACCGGCCCCGCCCCAGGCTGCCGGCATCCCGCCGCGCCACAAAACACCACCGTTTTTGTCAGTGCCGTCGGACGGCGCTGAGACATTGCCGGCGCGTGCCAGCCGGTCGGGGCGCTGCGTGGGGAACCAGCCCGCGGCGGGGGGGGGGCAACCCGCCCACCCGCTCACTACTCACCGCTCATGAAGAGTGGGCTTTGTGATATTGAAAGGAAGAGACCCTGACGAGAAGTAGAACAGCTGATTGCATAGGGCTGATGATGTCGAACGTTTTTTTCTTCTTTTACTTGACAGGGGTATTTTGCAAGATGTGCGCACGTATAAAAACATCTGGAGCTCAACGTCAGCGTTTTCGTAAGCAACTGTAGCCGTTGTTTAGTTACTTCTCTCAATTGGCAACCGCTTTCACTTTGGGGGGGGCTAGGGGACCTCAACCCTAACCAACCTTTACCCTGAATAACACTGCTATGGGATCACTGTGGGTACTCAGAAATGTTAGGGGAGGGGGTTGCGCCTTCTAACCCTCGCCCCCTTCTCCGCCACTGGTGGTGAGCCGATGAAGTTTCGCCCTTGGTGCTCGCCTGATTTTTTTATTATTGAAACCAATGTTCAGCAGCCCTGAATAAGACAGTAATGGGAATTTTATAAAAAGAAAGTGTAGGGCTTAGAATGTATAATAATACCTAACGGATGCGTATTGCTTATAAAAGCATGGCGAATATTATTTTGAACACTTTGATTCCCCTCGTATTTTCTGTTTTGTGTATAATGCCGGCATACAAGCAAAGCAGCCTACAGAGATTCGTATCGTGAAAGTTCTCGACAGGCGTTAGAACAATATTGATAGCCGAATCTCGCCGTCATTTGCTACCAGGCAGCCTTGAAGCGCTGCGTTGGTGGAGGGCCAGTTTGCAAGCGACTGCACGTCCCCGTATCGCCAGCTTCAAATGGAGGCGTCATCACTCCTCACTGCCTGCGTATAAGCTCTTCAAACGGAGGCTCTGGTTGCTGATGGCGTCATCAGAACCACACGGCCATGCTGTGGTGACTGAGTTTAGGAGCGGGCTTTGCCGGGTAATGAGGTGTGCAGTCGTTTGAAGATATTGCGCATCCGGATAGCCGTAAACCGGCTCTGACGTCCGCGTGGGACTTGAGGCAGAACCGTGGCGCCTTGGCCTCGTCAGCTCGCCTCATCTCGCCAACGCCGCTCCATAAGACATCACCGGCTGACATAACCTGTCAACACACACCGTCTCCCCAGGCTCTGTATCAGCCGCTCACAAACAGCTGGCCGGAGCCAGTGACGTAACGCGGCTGCAGTCACTGCTGCAGTGACGTCACTGGCGGCCGTAACCTGCCGTCTGAGCTGCTGATTGAATCGGACTGGAATCCCGCGCCATTGTTGGCTGCCAGGAGGTTGGCGCCGTTGCGTTTCATGGCAGCGTCGATGACGGTGTCAGAGTTGCTGCAGCGGCTGCCGCGTCGCCTGCTGTCCGCAGGAGGTGTGCCAGTGTGCGCGAGGACAGAGCAGAGTGCGTCTGGAATTGGGTTGCCGAGTTCAGATTAGTGACTTTGTATGTCTGTCGCACGGAAGAGCAAGCCCCACAGTGACTGAGTGAAGCAGGTTGGCTTGCAGCTCAGCCCGGCGCTTCATGGGTGGAGAAGTGGTTTAAATTGCGACGCGCCGCGACCTCGGCGGCTGGAGAAGTCGCGAGTTCTTATTTATGACTCCGTCCTCGTGGAAGCCCGCGGTCGCCACCTCTGCTGCCTCCGCCCGTGACTGTGCGGAATCGTCGCCGTCGACGCCATGGACTGCGCGACGTCTCGGTTCCGCTGCGGCTCCTCCGACACCGTCCTTGGAGGTGAAGCGTCCTCTGCGCCGATTCCTCTTGTTTGTGTGTTGGCTGGTTTCACGCACGGATATCATTTTAGACGGGTGTATGTTCTGCACGCGCTTGCTCTGTGTTGATTTCTGATGGGTTTCGCGAGTCTGCTCACCAGCCTCTGTAACTAGTTTGGTAATCAGCCTCTCGAGTCGTGGCATCTCTCTCGCTGCCGCACCCAGCATTCGTTCCGGCGCGTGCGCTGGTCTCGTTCGCTTCTGTACCCAGCAAACACACACGCGCAGGCATGCACGCCGGCAGCGCTTGACGAGCAAAGGCGCGCCTGTGCTTCCCTTCACTGGCAGTCAACGGCGAACAACGCATGCCTCAGAGGCCTGAGGCAGGCGCGCCCGCCTCTCCTGGTGAAGAGCCCTCGCTCGGGCCCCGTGACGGCTGAGGCGCCCTCTGTGCGGGGAGACGGGCGTGACGTGACGCGCGACGTCACAGGGTGGCCGCTGTGACGGCGGTGACGGGGCGTGTGGCCGTGCCAAGTGTCTAAGACCGTTACACGGCCCACCCCGAGCAGGAGCGGGTGGAACGATGACGTGACCACCACTGCTGAGGTGTCTAGCTGCAGAAATAGCTCCTCCTTTGTTCGGGGTCTGACGAATCTGGTGCAAGCAAGCGCCTGACAAATTATCATGAGCGGCATATGAAAAGCTTCCGAACGAATGATGGAATGTGAAATTGCTGGAACTTTCGAAAGCCCAGTATGGTCGAGAGCTGAACTAAGGAAGGTGGTAGTGCGCTGAAAGGAGCCAACCAGCTCGATCTCACTCTTTAATGACACCTTCGTTACAGCAGCGTTTCAGCCCCATTTCAAGCACATCACAACGACTTTGCTATTCTCTGGGTCAAGCCTGATATGCTGTTGCTATTATGGCATACTGCTCCACTGCTGTAAAGGCGCGACCAGTGTGCTATCCTTGTATAGAGTATATGGAGTCCTGCAGCAAATTCGTCCACCGGTGTTTTCCGCCAGAACAACGCAAACATTTGCTCTGGGAACGTCATTAGGATAACCTCCTATTCCCGAGAACGCATTTGTACCTGTAGCAGGGTCTGTGGGAGTATCCCTCGACTGCAGCATGCCCATCAGCGGCATGTTGGCTGTCTTGTTAGTGCGTGTTTCCGCGCGTGCGGTGTTTGTGCTGCCCTCGTGCGGGCCGATAACTCCCCGCCAAGGTTATCGCCGAGATCACCGCCGCTCCCGCCAGGTACAGTACCCCGCTCCGCCCGCTTCAGAGTTGGCCAAAATAGCCCCGCCCCCTCACGGGGTGGACAGGAGCAGAGGGAAGAGTTCCGAGAGGAACAGTGTGGTGTACTTTCTTGGTCTGACTTAGTTATATTGTATTTTCTTCTAGCGAAAATTACTAAGTTTGTACGGGGAATGTTTCTTCCGGATGTGCGTGAGATACAAGAAAGGTGCAGAAAGATGCAAATGGTCGTTCGTCCAGTTGCTGGCAAAGCTTCATAATTGGATTTCAGACACGTGGGTGTGGCGGTGCATTCGCACTTTGAAGTAATGGAATTCGGTGAACAGATTCACCTCAGATGATTGCAGATTCTGTCAAACCGGTCCAATTTCCCTAGCAACGTTTGAGGATTGATGCTCTGATCGGCTTGGCTGGAGCTCAAACACGGGACCGCCGGCGGCTGATGGGATGACGAAACGCCACAAGGAACATGGCATCCACAACAAATCAACCTCTCCTGACGCCCAACAGATGACCGCTGGCTTTTTTAATTTGACGGCCGGAGTGCCTGCGGAGTTTTCTCCGCGGCTCAGACTGAAGTCGAGCGCGCCATGACGAACGCGGTGTCGACGGTGGCTCATCGATATCGCCGCGGGCAGATTAGCCAATTAGCGGCGGTGCTCTTGGCTGACCCATCCAGGGAAGCCCAGCTCCGGAAGCCATCGCTCACCGGCGGAGCTGGGTCTATCCGCCGCCAGATCCGCCCCAATCCGCCGCCAGATCCGCCGCTGGCCGACTTTCAGCCCTAATGAATCACTTGGTCCGGTCTCACTGAAATGTCCGTGGTAGTCAACTGGTTCAGTGAGGTGACTGGTTAACATTGATATGTCCCTGGGCACAATCAAATCATCGTTGAGACTTGTGTTATGCTAGAGATCGTGTTTTATGGTATGCGTTATAAATTTTTATGGTATGCGCTATAAATGATGGGCTACCCCACAAAATGTTGTACGATATAAATATATTGTTTCGAGAAATATTTTCACGCATGCTTTGTTAGCTCCTTAAGCATCCGAAATGTACATACTCACGATGGTTTAGAGTATAGCACAAACATCCAAGCTTGTTCTCTAACTCCACCTGTCTGACGCTGCAGATGGAAAGTACCGCGCCTGTAGCCGCAGGTGTAACTAGACGCAATCCCTCTATAACTGGACTTAATGGAAGTTTACCTAATTGGCATTGACCTTTCCCATCCGCCATCCCGTGGGGCGGACCGTGGCTTCAAGCGCTGGACTTACTGGACTTCTGTGGGACCCGGCGGCAGAGATGGCCTACGTTACGTTACGGAATTTTTTCGTAACCGTAGCTCTGGAAATGAAACGTAGCGTAGCTGGGCGAATTCCGTAGCGTACTACGCCAAAATTTAGCGTATCGTAGCGTACTACGACAAAATCACGTCATATATGTATGTATATAACTTCTCGTGATCTCGATCGCGGATCTAAGGATTCTGGGTAACGATTGACTTTAATTTGGAATTTGAAATAGAAGTGATGATATTGGATAGATTAACGAACAAACTATTTTTGTAATTACAAACTTTAAACAATTTCACGAGAAATGCATCAAATCGCTATCAATTAAGATCGAGACTTGTGGGTGGGCAAGGTAAATCACGGACACATTATTGGGCCTATACAAACTAACAGTCGGTTGATTTTGATTTATACTGGTCACAAGAATTCCCGACCATTGATCACACACATCAGTCACTTCAAAAGACCTTTATTTACCAAAATGCAACTGATGACAAAGCGTGTGAAACCGGCGACCGGAAAATGCCCCCTCGCTATGTCCATCTGAACGTGGGACAATTTTGGTTCAGGATATTCGGTTTGCAAGAAAATAATCATTTTATTTTATGTTATAGTACAGCTTCTATTTGTTTTAAACGGGTGAACAAAATTTTAATATCGTATGCAATATACTTTTACCGTAATCGTAGCTAAAATACCGTAATTTCGTAGTCAATGAAATATAGCGTAGCGTAATTCGGTAGCGGAGTTTTGACCCAAATCAAATCGTAACGTGCCGTAATTTGGTAACGTAAAGTAGCGTAGGCCATCTCTGCCCGGCGGTTTCCCTGAACCATGAGCAAGCTGGCTCCCGAGAAACCCTTCCAATAGGGAAATAGTTGGCGACGACGCCATATAACCCTGGCAGTTGGTGTGCCCATAAGGCTTACGGCATAAGCCCCAAGCCAGACTTCCGTGTGACTTGGCCTGACCTAGCCATCAGAGGAATGGGTCGGCACTCACTGCCGAAGGTGACCCGACCTGACTGCACTTGCCTGCGACCTGAGCTCCCCGACCTCAGACGGGGCGGATGGCGGCTCTCGGCCACGTGTGACCTGACCTTGCTGAACTCAGCTGGTGCCGACCGCGGCTGTCGGTCGCAGGTAACCTGATCTGGCCTCTCTCCCCAGACTGTGCGGACCGCAGCTCTCTGCCGCAGGTGACCTGACCTGATCTAACCCCTGTGTCCGTCAGGCGGTGCGGACCGCGGCTCTCGGCCGCAGGTGACCTGACCTGACCTCTGTGTTGTCAAGGGGTGCGGACCGCGGCTCTCGGCCGCAGGTGACCTGACCGGACCTCTCCGTCAGGAGGGTGCGGACCGCGGCTCTCGGCCGTAGGTGACCTGACATGACCTCTGTGCTCGTCAGGCGGTGCGGACCGCGGCTCTCGGCCGCAGGTGACCTGACCCTCTGTGTCGTCAGGGGGTGCGGACCGCGGCTCTCGGCCGCAGGTGACCTGACCTGACCTCTGTGCCCTCAGGCGGTGCGGACCGCGGCTCTCGGCCGCAGGTGACCTGACCTGACCTCTGTGTCGTCAGGGGGTGCGGACCGCGGCTCTCGGCCGCAGGTGACCTGACCTGACCTCTGTGCCCTCAGGCGGTGCGGACCGCGGCTCTCAGCCGCAGGTGACCTGACCTGACCTCTGTGTCGTCAGGGGTGCGGACCGCGGCTCTCGGCCGCAGGTGACCTGACCTGACCTCTGTGTCGTCAGGCGGTGCGAACCGCGGCTCTCGGCCGCAGGTGACCTGACCTGACATCTGTGTCGTCAGGGGTGCGGACCGCGGCTCTCGGCCGCAGGTGCTGGCGCTGACGCCGGGAGGAGCGGCGCAGCGTTCAGATGCCGTCTGCGTGGGTGACCGTCTGCGCGCGGTGAACGGCACGCCGACCGACGGCCTGCCGCACCACGAGGTGCTGGAGCTGCTGCGGGGCCCGAGCCCAGGGTGCAGCTGGAGCTGGAGTACGACATGCCGGAGTCAGGTGAGCTGGCCCTGCTGGAAGTGGGAGCGCGCCATGTCTGACGGATGGTCTTCAACGGATGGATGTGCCGGTCTGAATGTCTGTTAGGTAGAGACGTGATCAAGGTTACTATTTTTGTCGGATATGTTAATTTCTGGCTGTTTTTATCGATTATTTCTGTAAGATCTTGATGTTTTTTTCAACCAAACCCATGCATTTTACTGTATCTTCAGTTGAGCACAGAGCCTAGACTCGTAAGCTTTTGCCTGTGTTCGGACTGAATAGGGACTATTGTGGCAGGGCAGGTAGATACCAAACAAACGAATTATCAGAATTTCAACACACCCGCGAGTCTTTTTGCTGTATTCACCAACCCAGCCAATCGAGCAATCTCCAGCAAGTTGAAGTCACAACAAACTATGCGAAAATAAGGTATCGCCTGAGGTATACTCTTAAAAGTTATGTATATACATATCAGCGGTCTATGAGCATAGAGGCGATTATCGCCTGCTCGGTGTTGATCGGTTTGCGCTGACCCCAGCGTTACTCACTGCCGCCAAATCGGCCGCTCGCCGGCCCACCCTTCAACGCCGACCTCTCTCAGCACGCTGTGTAGGTTTGTGCGCCGCCGTGTTCAAACAGAGCCGCCAAACGTCCCGCGGTGCAGACAGATGGTCCAAACAAACCCGCCAGGACACCCGCCGGCTCTCAGCAGCCGGCTTTAAACGCCTGATTACCGATGAAAGCCGCCGTTATGGCGGAAGTGGACGAACCACCACCCGGTCAGCAGGTGGAACTGTGCTGGATGTTTTGCTGTTTAAAACCCACGGATATGCTTATCTTGCGATCAGCTTACAATATTATGATTTTGTTCTACGTTTATCCGGATGACTTTATTTGCCTATTCCGGATGTTGAAATGAGAGCTGAGCTTCAGACGGGTGAGAGCAGATCAGTGCGTGCAGGCCTACCTCGCAGTGCACGGCTTCAGTGCGATGTTTCGTGTGACCCAGATTCGCCGAATGTCTCAGCTCCCTCGTCAGAGCCAACTCTTCCGTCCGCTCTGTTGGCTGCCTCCCCTCACCTGGCGGTCCTGTCATTCCCCCTCCCCCCACCCAACGGTCCACCTCATCCCCCCTGAATGTGACGTCATCAGTGGCAGATGTGACGTGTCTCTCGTAGCGTGACGTCTCTCGTGCGGGAATTCGTGTGACTTGTCAACAGTGTCGGCCAAGACGCGGAGCGGGGAAGCCAAATTGGACCGGAGAGGAGGAGAGGGCCCAGGTCCATCGTACTACGTCAGCGCTCATAGTCGAAAGCGGGGGAGATGGAGGGGGTGCCTCCCCCCCCAGCCAGCTCGAGAATCAGGGGGACGTCCTCCCGGAAAATTTTGGGATTCAACCTAGGTTTCTTGCATTGTCTCCCTATTGCCTGCGTGAAACTACGTAAACGTGTCAGTAAATTATACCTTGGATAGCATTTTCTGAGACAACCAAAACGCTCGAAATTCGGCCCCCGTCATTCCCTGCTCGGGGCCCATCCCTTCAGTCTAAATTCTGTGGCGGCGCCCCTGTCAGCGCCAAATGCGAGATGTCAATATGGGTCTCTTGGGGAGGGGTGGAAAGCTCTAACAATATGGGATCGCGCGATGAGGTTCGAACATAAATCGCGAAAATTGCGTTCGAAACTGCGTTGTCCAGGGTTATTTAATAAACTAACATTTCTGGGGCACGTCTGAAGCAGAATTGGGAGTCTTCCTGTACCTGTGTGAGAGCAGCGGACAGAGCACCCTTGCCGCGGCTGTGGCTGGGCCTCCGCCAAGTTCCCTGGCGACCCGCTGAACCGTCGCCGCCGGCGTCGGTAGGGCGACACGTACCACCCGCGCTTGTCGCTGGTGCCGCCGCTGTACGTGACCTGTGACGACTCCTCCGTGACGCGGAGAAGCCGAGGAAGCTCTGGGTGTCAGGTGGAAACTCACTGCCACCCGCAGACTAGGTGTCAGGAAATACCGATCTTGCCAGCGCTGTTTGGAAAATATCGGGAGTAAGATAGCTGCAGATTTTTCAACTAAGACTGGTACCTATTGAGATACTAGCAAGCCCTTCAATACGGCGTGGTATCCCAGTATCGTACCTCACGTACTCATCCTATGCTTTTGGACTCTACTTTTTATTCTCTCTTTTGGAAGACTCCATAACCACAGGCTTTTGAGGAAACTTGACTACCCCGGGGTAAACATGATTCTCCGTAGGGGGAAATAATTTATCCCCTGCTGCATCCACTGCTTGAACTTCCCCATCAGGCCGGATATTTGCGCTAGATTTCAAATATCGTCCCCTCTGTCATGACATACATATATATATATATGCTTATTCTTACAAGCTTCTGATTGAGCTAAACCATTCTATGCAGACACTTTTCTAGACACTCGGTGTAAAACTGCATTCTTGGTGTTGTTAGCAAACACAAACATGCTGCGTCCAACTGCCAGCGGAGAACCGTACTCTGTCTCGGTTTAACGGCAGCGATGCTGCTGAGCCAACACGGTACAGCGCGGCTTTGTCGTGAGCTGAAGACGGTGGTGGCAGGGAGACACCACCTGCTTGAATGTGCTGCCAAATGTCTGCGGCTCGTGGCGGCGTTTGCGGCGATCAGGCTAGCGTGAAATAGTTTAACGGCCATGTTTGCGTAAGAGAAAGCTGCTGGCGTTTCGCATTCGCAAATGTTTGTTTTAGTGGTAATGTTTTGTTCTGAGGATTCAAAATATTTGATTAAGGGCCCGCGAAGATTGTGGTATGATTAATTATTGGATAGTCAATTGTGTGCTCGTGTTAGTGAGTTCGTGGTTGTGAGTTGTAAGTGATTGACGCGAGCGACTCGTGGTTGTGAGTTCAAATCTCACCAAAACCCTTCCCGAACCCCCCTTACGATGGTTGAGGATGACTTCTGAGGGCTCAGTCAGTGAGCGGTACATCATGCACCCAAGTGTGGTTCCTGCCCGGGCCTGGTGGCGCACCGCAGCGACTGCCCTGTGCCGCGCGACACCGGAGCCCTGCGGCGCAGCAGCACGCTGCGCCGTCACAAACCGCGTGTACACGCGCTACGGTATTGACCAGCATGCACGGGGGAGGGCTACAGAACGATAAGCTAAGATAGGGCTATTGTACGAACTACGAATAGGCGTCTGTTTTCTCCTGGACTCTACTTCCATCTTCTTACAAAACTAAAACGAGTATTATCATGAAGCCCCACTCAACACGGTGTTGAACCGCGCTTGCTTTGTTTGTCGAGCGCTCTTCAAACAACAGTGCAAGTGGAATTTAAAGGCAACACTGACTTCTGATAGCATGTTCTAAAAGATACAAGTTGAGTCCAAAAGAACACAGCTATTTGTGCCGTAGCCCAATCTTCAGCTTGCCCCCACCCCAAAGTTTACCCATTTCTCAGGCCCCGGCACCCCTATTTCCGGCAGGCAAATCGGCCCCTAAGATCCGAATCTATCTGGCCGATTTGAAAATTCAAAGTGCTATAGATTCCCTGACGCTAAACTTTATTTTAAAAACAAAATGATTTTAAGGGAAGGTCTGCAAAATAACAATTTGTCTTTTTAGATGCCAAACCCTGTCTCTGTTGTACGATTTCACAAAACTAGTTCAGATTTACAAATAATGACTCAAAATTTTCATTTACTCGAGTTACGCAAACATTCGAAATCAATGGCAGTTCCAGGACCAGGGCTAGAGAGAAATAAACAACCTAAAAGTTTTGTTACGCGGATTAGAAGCCGTCATATACTGTTTGGCATCTTTACACATAAATAGATGAAAAACGAAAAACCATCAGGGGATGCAGTAAGGAAAATAGTGGGGAAAAACATACCAACAATATGCGATTGGTATGCATGAGTATGTTAGTCCCTCGACTTGTGAAATTTATTTCTGATAGTTTTTACCCTCCCATGGCAGCCTGGGAAAGGGGGGACATTGGCGGATCAAGGACTCGTCGGGGGGTAGGGGTGATTGGAAACACATTTCAATATACGACGATATTGAGTCGCGGCGGTGATACTGGCTGGGAATATATATTTGAAAATGTAATGTTACCCCTCAAAACTGACACTTTCCGCCATTGGTAACACGTCCGTATGCTGTTGTCTCCGTGATCTGCCCATGGACGAAATATTTCCTTAGTCGTTCCTGAAACTGAATACAACAGAGCATGCTAGTCTCGCACAAAGCTCCAAGTGAACAAACATATGTTTTTATATTTGTGATTTACTCTACATTATAGTGACTGGACACGCCTCTGGAAATCTAAAATTGCGTTATAACTATTTTGCATTTTCACATACCCAATTGTATTCGCCCTGGCACGGCTGTAAGCAGTCTTCTCACTTACTAACGTTTAGTCCTTCTTGATAACATTCCCCCATTTTGAACTGCTGTAACCGCCCCTGATGAATACAAATAGTACAATTGTGAGTGCACTATCATCTCACATAACAAATGATATAATAAAACCATATAACTGATGTCAGGATCAGCAGAGACGGCTTCATTTTACAAAGAACCCCCGCATACGATAATACTTGGTTTGTGGATAGAACCTCCCAAAACCCAGCCATAGCTCTGCCCCTGGTAAATATATAATCTTGAAAATTTCAGAAAACCTGTCTGTGCTAGTTTTAGGAAAAGTCATGAAGTTTCAAAGATCTATCGCAAGCTGTTTCGGAGATATTCTCGAAAAACCTGAAGGGGGCAATATTAGCCCCCCCTGCCGGAAATAGGGTTAAGCCCTGTAACGTACATGTTGGCCGGCTTCTGCCCAGCGCGGGAAATAGCCGATGCCATTGTGAGAAAACGGGACCAGGAACGGCTCTTTCAGCCAACGAGTATAGACTACCGCGTCCGTTAGCATCAGCCTTACACAGTGGACCGGCATCCTTGTACTCATTCTGATTTCAACGTGCTTGGTGTTACCCCTGCCCGCCCCCCGTTTCAGCTGAAAGCGTCGGGGCTCACTCCCCCAGTTAGGTACACGGGGACACAGGTGTCAGGCGGTAGCGGGTCTGCTGTCGCGAGTGAAACGAACGCTGCTGCTACTGCTGGTGGAAAACCAACACTTCCTGCTGTAGCGGCTTAAGCCCCCGATGCCTCTGAATACGGGATGTGTGGATCACATGTAAACGCAGTGTTATGGGAGTGACCTTGGAGCCTAACAAGATGATAAAACAGAAGACGACTCCCTCGCCTGACGACGGTCAAGGACCGAAACGTTGCGTTTACCTAATACCATGCTCTTTACCCTCTCACCGTGTCTTAGTCTTTTTGTTTTGTTTTGTTTTTTTTAGTTGTTTTAGGAGTTTTAGTTTGTGGACTTTTGGCATATTTTGCCTTTTTGGGCTATCTTCGTCTTATATGTTAGTTTCTTGCTGCTTTTTTTGGCCCTTGGGTGGGTTTTTAGTCTTGTAGAGTTTTTGCTGTCTTCTGTTTTATCATATTTTTAGGGTCCAAGGTCATTCCCACGACACTCGCGATTTATGGCACCCTACCTTCAGAGGGCTTTCTGAGAACTTATCAAATGTAAACCCGACGTTAGAACCGCCCAAGCCTCAGATGCGCCGTCGCGTCGGTGGCGACGGAAGCGGGCGTCGGCGGCGCGTAACAGGCAACCCGGGCGGCGCCTCAAGTATCCGCGGGCGGCGGGCACGGCGCCAGCGCGGCGGCAGAAGCGGCGCCAACAGGTGTAGGGGCCGCCGCCGACACTAACGCGCGTGTTTCCTCCCGCCGCCGCGGGGCTTATGTGCCGGGCGCTGGGTTAATGCGAGGCGCCTCTGGGAGGTCCTGTTAAATACCGGAGAGACTCGGAGAAACATGGGGGTGGTGGTTGAACTATGGGATGAGAGGGCCTGGAAAAGAGCTGCCGTGCATTAGGAGCCGTCCGTCGTAAATCTCAGACTCTGGTGCTTAAAACTGCTCAATGCGAGGTATAACAACGTGTTTGTTTGACCAACGCAATCAACAATGCGTTCATTTGATATTCCGGGAATGGTCGTGTGCACTGCCGAAATAAGATATTTGTTGCTCCCCTTTCGTTTGTTATAGTTGTATGGGTGCTATTTAGCTGTATTTTTAGGTAATGTAGCGTACTGTTCAGTTATCTTCCACTTCAGTATTCACCGTGCATGATAGCTTGACAGTCCCAGCTTGACATTTCCTGAAGCATCAACGCTGAGTGCGGGGTAGCTTCCATTTCTTTATTGCTTTTTTGTCGGCGTCGATGGAAGCCTAATCAATAGCAATTAGGTAGCCGGTGATACCAAAAGGCATATGCAATGCGCCCAACGCCTCAACTGCGAGACCATCAAGAGGACAGTGGATTGCACGGAGTCCGTTTAGGCCACACTGATCGGATTCGGAGATCCGGCAGATGAGCTCTCCAGATATCGACCCTGGTGAGCTCACCCCGGCTGTTGGGAACGGAATGGTGTATCCGCCGGCCCTGGAGGCATAGCTGGATGCCGAGCTTCAAGTTTCCTACATGGGCGCGTGTCATGGCTATAGTTTGAATGGAAAGCTGGGCTTGATTGCCCTGGATGAAGCCAGCAAATATCGATCGTGACGTGTGTGTCACTGAAAGCAGACTAGCCGTGTTGTGGCCTCGCCCTCAATTGCTTTTCCAGGTAGAAGGTAAGTATGTATTGATGTATGTTGGTCAGACTTGCCTGTGTCTCAGTAGAGGCATCCTCAATCCGTAATGACCATCGCTGCGAACGCGTTCTAAACCCCCCAATAGTTACGATGCCCGATCCGTAAGATTCGTCTTCGTAATTTTTCCTTCTGAAAACCCGACTCGTTGTCCCGCAAGATACCTGCTGGATGTGTCGAAGTTAATTTCGGATCCTGCAGTCCTCAATGATAGAAAAATGCGAAAATACCCGGAATTTTGCAGGGTTCAATGATGAATTAAAATAATGGGTGCTGCATTTGAAACACAATCTCTCGAGTACCACAGGATTTCAGCAAAAGTTTGCACCTGCATTCTACTGACCGTTGACTCTTGAAACCGGTCGTTCAAGAATAATTTTAATTCCATTTTTTAATCACGCTCTCATTTTGTACCATGCCACATAAATCCCCAAATACACACTAAAAATATAATATTCCGGATATCATCAATCTGCACTACGGATTTACCTTTCACCACCGTGCTAACTGCGATCTCGGTGACGAAATGGCTGCGTTTGAAGTGGGTTATCAAAACGACATCAGATACCCTTCATGTGTGTCTCGCAAAGCTCCTCTTCATCATATGTGACATCAAACGATGCTTCTTTCCTATCCTCTCTGCCAAGTGTCGTTCTCCTTTACCACCTGACGCCGGCGTCTCGCTACGGAGCATGTGTAGCCCTCTGGAACGGATGGAACAGAAAAGTAAACATCGCCAACTGACGGCCCGGTGACGGATGACGGATGACGGTGGAGCCATCAGCGAATAGCCGTCATGGCTCCGTGCTGGGGAGAGTGTGGTGGTTGTACCGGCAGGGGTGTGTGAGAATCGGTAGAGTTGCCAATATCAGCTCACAGTCAGCGGCCGGTATTTTTACAGTTGGCTGAACTGTTTTATACGGCTCTTTTGGATATTCTGGTGATATATTTATCATAATTGAGCCTTGGGCTGCTTCTTAGATTCTCCATTTTACTTGTAATGCTCATCACAGCTTGCTACATCGCCCATAACTCCGAACACATAGGGTAATGAGTTTGTAGAAAGGTTTGTACTTTTTCCCCGCAGTCCAAGCACATAGGAAAAGTGTTAGTAAGCCTCTGTTTTATTTGAGGGAAAAGCTATTGCCACCACTAAACTGGACGATTTTCTCGTAATATATTTTGTCTGCTATTTGGCGATCCCACAAATCGACATGCTGTGCCCCGTCTCTATGATATTGGATGATCCCCCAAATCGAAATGTCTTGCCCCCCTCTGTGATATTGGGTGATCCGCTAAATCGATGTGCCTTGCCGCGCCTGTGTGATTGGGTGCTCCCACAAATTGTCATGCCTTACCCTGCCTCTGTGGTATTGGGCGATCCCCCAAATCGCCATGCCTTGCCCCGCCTCTGTAAGCTTGGATTTGCTTCCGAGCCGGCGCCGCCTGAGTTGAGTGATGTTGAACAGCAGAGACAAATCTCCCGTTCCTGTTCGCACTGCAGCGGGGGATATTAGGCCGGGCCCCCGCGCGTGACTTTGGCGGCGCGGCCGTGCGATCCGACCCGCGCGGCCGCCCGATGATGAGCGGAGCTGTGCGGCTGGCCCGTCGGTGCTCCATTAGTCTCCGCTTCTGGCGCCGCGCCGGCACGATCTCTCTCAGTTGCGCGTGTCCGCTTATTTCTTTCGAAAGAGAAGCACGGAAGTAAGCTGCGCGGGCCGAGTTGTCTTAACCTGGTAGGCGTTCTCAAGCTTGCCTAGTTGCGTGAATCGTTCTGATCCGGGACACCGGCGTTTCCGGTTTCGTTAGAATAATACTAGCCGCCCGACAACGTCCAAGTGTAAGTACCTTTCTCTTCCGAGAAGGGCCAACATTCTCGTTCATCTCTGGCAGATTGTGCGGGTGTCGGCGTCGATGGGGTGAGATTGTGCGCAGGTAACTGGGCCTGGTGTGTGCGCCCTCTGTGATGGATGCGCGACTCCTGCGCGGCGGTTCCAGCGGCGCTGGAGATGGCGCGCTGATGTATCGCGGCAGACGCGCCGCACCATGCGTCACCCAACGTCTCATTATCCGGTGTGCCATTTCGCGCGTGCACCATGCCAATGTCGCCTCCGAGAGCGGGGCTGGTGGTGTAAATAACTCCTCTCCTCAGCTGATACATCTACCGTCAGTTATTCTACTTCACCGTGTAGTCGAATTCCAGCCTCACACGTCATGGTTTAGCGTGGGAGTATTTGACCTAACACTGGCCCGCTCCTTACCATGAGCCGGGCAAACGCTACCGTGGTGTCCACAGTGCCAGCAGTCCATGTAACACCACTAAACACTGTGGCCGCGAGTTTGTGGATCGCTATCAACGATCCGCAGTCGTGGAATGTTTGCACCCTAGAGGAGATGCGACGCGTCTCAGCTAATGGCTCTGTTTTTGGAGGCATTTCCTGGTGCATACCTCCAGCCGAGCCGTGAACGGGTCATCTGACACGGACCGTTAAATCGATGCTCTCTCAACAGCCCCACCCATAAACCAAAGCAGCATGCTTTCGTTCTGAGCGGATGTTAAACGTGCAGCGTTCGGGGCGCACCATAAATCGGGGGACGGCGGGTTGCGACGTTGGCAGCGGCCGGCCCCGTCCGCCGCCGTTGTGCCTTGTTGTTACAGGCCGCCGCCGACCGCAGCGCCGCGGCCGGCCAGCACGTGTGGCGACTGGTCGCACGCGCCGCCCGCAGCTGAGCTGGCCAGCTGGTGAAACTCATCCACTGATCTCGGACGGGTAGAATCGATTGCTTCTGGGGTGTGGGAATACCTTTGGCATTCAGAAAGCAGCCCTAGATGTGAAAAAGCACGCTTTAAGTTTTTAAGCCTCCTCTGAGTCGCGCTCACTAGTATGAATCACAGTGAAAGACGATGTGTTTACTCACCATGGGCGTCGAAAGCGGCGGACGCACCCGATAAACGGCCCATTAGAACGGAAGTCTGCCCAAATAATTGCGGCACTCAATTGACTGTTTTTTAACGTGGACATACGCAAATGTCCATGAGTTCGGTTTAGGTAAAGGGCCTCTTTTTGCGTTCCCTTCACTCGGGAACATGTTTTGTTAATAGCACACATGATAGGCATACATCGCGCACACGCTATGAACATACATACAAGGCGGAAGGCTTACATTAGCCGGCACCCTTACGGAAGAGCGTCACTGCATTCTGCGCTGTATAGGCTTCTCCGTCTCCCCAAGCCGCAGCGCTCCTCAGAAGCCAAGCCCTCACACGAGGACCGCGGGCGGCAGACCGGACCGGTGGATCACTTTAAAGGCCGATCAGGCTCGTGCACCCTCAAACAGGGACGCCGTCTGGCACGGCGTTGATTCCACAAGGTAAACAGCCCGGGCCGCTGTTGAGTCTTGGCTTCTCCACCCTCTCTCCTCCTCGATTGTCGCCAGGCTGGAACCGTCCCCCTCCCCCGAGGGAAAAATACGTGGTGACGCCCCGCCCATCAGCACATTCAACCCACATGATGAATCCATTGAGGGTGCCCTCCGTAGACAAAAAAGAACATTCAGGTGCTTATGCCATTAGATCTCTCCATATAGTTTTCGGTTTTCGTGGGAAAAACGTCACAAAGGGGAAGTGAGCTAAACAACCGACAATATCTTTGTCCCCACTAAAGTTGTGTGCGTTTTCTCCCATTCAGCACGGAACAATGCAGCACGCACACCCTCGATGGGATATATCTTCTGGTAGCACTTCGGTAGCGCTGTCCTGGGTGGTAATTGGGGTTATGTCTCAAACGCGCTCCCCTTCGCTTGGCTACCTTCGTGCCGGAGCCCGTACTTCTCCATTCAGCAGAAATCCACCTCCACTTCAGCTAGATTGGCCGAGTATGAACACTGTACAGAGTCCGTCGGCGTCTTGCCTGTGTCGAAAAGCAGTCTCGGATAGTGGAGTAGATCGCCAAGCCGATAGAGAACAAAGTATGACTAGTAATTTCCTGAAAACGACACTAAGTACATTTTCTGGTGCATGTTTTAAGGCACTATCGCTATCATTGGAAAATTTCCGTTGAATTTCTCGCAAAGTAAGCGGACGTGCCTCCACCAATCAGCGGACGGTATTCCCCTTCAGTCGTGTGCCTGCGGGGCACAGAGATGACTAGGGTCACGCTGGGCACCGCTGATGCCGAGTTGAAGCCTTGGCAGAGAGGGATCGCGAGGCGAGTTAAAAAAGCCCTACATTGTGGTGGTGAGGAAGTTGGTAGCTGTTTTTAAGTGACTGTAGTTGGACGGAGGGGAGACAGGTGCACGAGACCTTCTGTGTACCTACATGAGTGGGTGCTGGGTATATGGGTGATGTTTTGTTACCTTGTGTGACTGTGATAGCCGATAACACAGGAATGGTATGGGCTCATCAAATGCGTTTGGTAGGTGCATATGCTTGGTCGGCAAAGCCACTGGCGCTGATTTCAAATCCAAAGTGTTCTTCGGCTCGAGGGTCTGAAATATTTTCATTTTTCTACTAGATAGGTGGCTTATTTGCTACAGTTTTTTGCTGTCAATCTCGTGGACGCATGTGACACCGTGCTCCTAAACAGGATTGCGGTATTATTAGCCGTGTTTCCGCTATTACCTCAAAACTTTCAACATTCAATTTTCGATTAATACCTAATTTAGTGGAAGTGGGGTAGTAAGTGACATCATAGGTCATGTCACGCGTTGAAAGGGCTGGATCCTAGCCACATAAACATGTTTGGCGGATTTTGGTCTTTAGGTTTTCATTTGCGCCTCAAGTAGCGACGGATTGTTGTTTGGACTTTAATGAATAGGTGGATCCACAGGGGGTGGTCAGGGTCAGGTGGGGCACTTCTCCCTCCGATCAACCCTCGCTGCCGCCTAAAATGGTCACGGCGCCGCCCTGAGAGGTCAATGGCGCCCACACGATAGGATTTGGCGCCTACCTGGTAGGTTTTGCCGCCCAAAACTGCCGCCCCTCCTAGTCTGGGTACCCCCCTACCATGCTCCCCTGATTGGAGATCCTGAATCCGCCTATGCTATAATGAGCAGTGTTTTGAGGGAATTAACGGCTATACATGCTATTAAAGTGCAATCAAAACTTAATGCAAACCCAAAATGTTCGGTTCTAAACTTTGTTAGAACCTCGCACTATTGTACATACGGTTAGCAGAGCACTATTGGAGCATTATAAAAGAACGTTTCAGAACGGAACTGGGGGCAGATGTATGGAATGGGGGTATAAGAGTGCCCCACCCTGGGACGATAACGTTCCGCTACCTATTTAGTCGGGCAGTGGGCAAAACGTTGCAGACTGTTGCAGTTTGTAAACCTTGCCAGTCGTATGTGAATATTTGTGCTATTCCGGCACCCCCCCGCCTATCATCCCCGCTCAGTGGTCGGCTAAAGCATTCCTAAACTTATTCACACTTATACACCCCGACTGAGGTTTAGCGGCTTCCGTCATATGTACAGACACTACACGATGTAAATCGCACGGTGTGAATTGAATCGAAAACGCTCGCTTCATTTGAGTTCAGGGCCATGATTTGACCTATTTGCAGAAGACTAGGTTCTGTTTAGTATTTTCTGTCGTGGTATCCACATCAAACTAGAAAAAAGAAGCAAATAAAACATACGTTGTCTTCAAACAGAAGTTTTGGACACCTCTGTTAAATAGCCAGTCTCAAGGAAGCCGGCAGAAGCTCGAAGTGAGTGCCAGAGATGTGGACGTGGAAGCGTATCCCAGGCCGACTTTACATTTCTCACAGCCCGCGCAAGGAGCACACCCTTTCCTGATTGGTGTCTGAAGGGTCGCGCGGAGGCCGTTCGGGGTGCGCTCTCGCAGCAGTCCTGCACTGTTGACTTTTCATTTGGCGCAGCAGCGGCGGCTGCGAGAGCGCGTTACGTGTGAGAAGGGAGTCACTCCTGCAGGCGATGCGGTCTTCGGGGTGTGGCAGCCTGGCACTGAGAAAAGTGGTGTATTCGGGGTGTGCTATCACGATTTACGGCGTTCATGAGAAATCCTGTTCTATGCTAATCCTCATTATTGAACCCATCATCATGTTTTTGTTCGATCCGCGAAAGCTGGCAAAGGTTCCTTGCGTAATTTCATACGAGCTTTTTAGCTTACGGGCGGACACCAATTGCTGTACTCGTCTGTCGTCAAAGTATCAGACTGCTTCGATAACAATCATTCGGCGCTTAGTTGCGCTAAAAAGCCGCCGAAAACAAGCTTGCGAGCGGCATGTGTCGATCTGGTGACCTCGAACTGGCAGATTGCGCGGGTGCCGAACAACATACGGTTTGGCTGGCAGGCAAGCCTGACTGTGATGATGTGGCAAGGACATGCAAAAACCGGCTCCGAATAGCACGGCAAACACAGATCCTTGCTTTTCAGGGAAGCACTCAGCATGTAGATTAACTAACAAGATACCTGGGCTGGCTTTTATCCCATCGCTGCTAGCTGCGGCGTGCCCAGAAATAGTCATTGAGAGGTGTGACATCTGGCCAAATCCTTCAAAATGTAGGAGCGGGATATGTTTTGCACTATTTATCGCATCATTGATCGTATTTTCGGCTGCTCAATACTTACAACCCGTGGCGAATGAAGCGATGTTTTCCATTTTCGCGTCCCACACGTTGCCACGCGTTCCGCCAGAAGCCAGGTGTGATGTGACGGCGTGGAGACCTATCGGTCGCCTGAGACCCGCTCTGATTAATGGTGAAGGACAGTGGTCGCCGACGCGGGCTGCGTGAATGGTGGCCGGGCGTTTCTCGAGCGCGGTGATTGGTGGCTGTCCGTGTCTGCGGGCGGCGTCCCGTCCAGTCTGCATTGCCGCCGAGCTGGAGTCCGGCCAGGGGAAGGTGGAGCCGCTAACCTTGGCTGGTCGGCTCCAGACCGGGGCAGAATGCACTGGGCGCGGACGGAATGTGTGTTTCATGGTGTGGAGCATGCCAGATGGGAGGCCTCGGCGGCATGCTTGCTAACGAAGCGGCGCCAGGGCGGTGTTACCGAGGCAAATTTTGCGTTTTTATTTATGCTAGACATATGAGTTTGTGAGAGATTCGATGCGTAGCCATATTTGTCAGTGAATCATTTCAAATGCAGCATACGATACGAGTAGTGACATAAGTGGACACACAAATTTTCGGTTTAGTATTTACTGCCTACACTGCACAATTTTGCAGAAAAATGTAACTAGTTACATTTCTGTATCCCTCCCCCACTTTCTGAACTATTCAGTGAAGGCATTTTCAACTGAATCAAGATTTAATTGCGCTGGAGGTCCGAGGCTGACTGCCACGGGGCTCGTATTGATATAATTTGTACTGGCGGATCCAAGGGGGGGCAATGGGAACGTGGCTCCCACTAAAATAGTATCTTTTGGCGCACCCAAAAGGAAATGTTGGCCGTTTTTTATCTAAATATACTAGGTTTTTGCGATTTGTTATCGATTTAGCCCCCCCTCAAATGCTGGTTTGGCCCTCTCTAAAAGCTGCTTCTGGATCCGCCAATGATAATTTGGAAAGCACTGGTCCAGGGGAATCCATGTCCCTTGTTCCTTAGCCATACTGCTGATGCAAACTATTACTGTCAAAATCCCCCTTTGGTCGTGCAGTAAGGCTAAATCGTCAATTCATCGCTCACGGGCAAATGATCAACATGCTATAATAGTTTATTATTTGTCGGTCCCACATGAGTTATCTGGTTATAACCAGCCAAAGGATGCTTTGTCGCGCGGCTTCAGTGAGAGGAGTCTTTATAAAATGATGTCGATTCCTTCAGTTATCCTCCAATCATTTCTCGGCTGCTTGCGAACGAAGTGCGACCCTATGTATCCGTGCTAAGGACTGTGGCCTCTTCCGTGTTTGTGCCACGCCACCGTAAGCCTCTTCACAGCTACGTGCTCCCTCGCTGGTAGTGGTCTCGGGAGCTCCCCTGAGCACCATTTCCACTGTGTCTGTTGTTTTCGGCGCCGCAGTTCTGCCTTCTGAAGTACAGGCGGGAGCCGGACGCTGATCAGCTGACTTGTGGGAGGATGTTGAAGTCTGTATTTTACTCCAGACTTAGGTAGAGAGGCTGTATCCCTACATCGTACATATGTTCGTGTGTGTGGCAGAATCCCCGATCACGTTTCGGCAGAGAGCGCCTGACGCTTCGCTTCTGTTCCAGTGGTCAGCAACGAATCGGTGTGCGCCTGCCCGCGTGTCATCCAGGTGGTTCTGGAGAAGGAGCAGGGCAGCTTTGGCTTCACCGTGCGCGGCGGCGCCTGTCCAGAGGACGCGGCGCGCTCCCGACCCCTCACCATCACCCACGTCCGACCCGGAGGACCCACGCACAGGTACGGATATCGTGTTCATCCCCCGGAGGACCCACGCACAGGTACGGATATCATGCTCTTCCCCCGGAGCACCCATGCACGGGTTTGGAAATTGTGCACTTCATCCGTGGAGAACTCACGTATTGGAGCGGAAATGAAAAATCCGTAAGTGCAAGTGAGAAAGTCCCCCACTCTTGCCTCGGTGGGTGTCATGAAGGCCGAGAGAGAGCTTTCGAAGGAAGAAAAATCCTTATACTTTCGATGGCGTCACAGCTGGCCGCACGCTTTGGTCTCCTCTTCCTTGGAGCGAGTCATTTGGTCTAACCTAGCTCTTGTTGCTATGGGGGCCTTGGCCATCTTTTTTCTTGCGGACAGTTTGCGAGGATAGGCTCCGTTAAAATATTCTTAGTAGTTTATTCTTGGTATGGAAAATAACCGAATTCTACAAAAACAATGTTGGATGTTTGGGTTTGTGCCCTTGGTGTTTGATGATAAGCAAAACTATGATAAACTACCTTATGATCGTGGTAGGAAGTATACTATCCATTCGCTGATCATTTAAGACAGCACGTATAGGATGCCCAGGCATCAGTCGTCCTAGTTCACCTGTTTAGAAGTCGCAGTACTCGTATATCACAGCCATAATGCTTAAGCGGTAAGAATGACATAATAGATAAAGTGAAAATCCGGCTACATATACATTATTCTTTGTAGGCCCTGCACTGAACCCTTCCCTCACAGTTCAGTGTGCACGCGTTTCTTAGCTCCGCTGTTAGGAGCGCGCTGACGCTCAGTGCCGTGACCCACAGGGAGGGTACAGTGAAGCCGGGTGACCGGCTGACCCACGCCACCCTGTCGGAGGCGCACCGCGCGCTGACCCTCAGTGCCGTGACCCACAGGGAGGGTACAGTGAAGCCGGGTGACCGGCTGCTGGCGGTGGACGGAGTCCGGCTGACACACGCCACCCTGTCGGAGGCGCACCGCGCGCTGACGGCAGTGGCGCGGCAGGCGGTCATCACTGTGGAGTACGACGTCAGTGTGATGGAGGCGGTGCGCGCCGGGCCCGGCCCGCTGCTGGTGGAGGTGGAGCGGCCCGAGGGCGCTGCGCTGGGGCTCACGCTCAGCGCCGCCGCGCCCGGGGCGCCCGTCGTCATCGACAGTATCCGACAGGCCAGCATTGCCGAGAGGTGAGGCCGACGTCAGCGGACTGGGGCGGTGGTAATTACAGAGACGGGAGAGGTGAGGCCGACGTCAGCGGACTGGGGCGGTGGTAATTACAGAGACGGGAGAGGTGAGACCGACGTTAGCGGACTGGGGTGGTGGTAATTACAGAGACGGGAGAGGTGAGACCGACGTCAGCGGACTGGGGCGGTGGTAATTACAGAGACGGGAGAGGTGAGGCCGACGTTAGCGGACTGGGGTGGTGGTAATTACAGAGACGGGAGAGGTGAGACCGACGTCAGCGGGCTGGGGCGGTGGTAATTACAGAGACGGGACCGCGTGGGTATTGCTTTGCTGCTTAATTGCGGCAAAATATAAAACAGTCAGTCATCATCTAGATATTGGCTATAAATCGCGTTTTAATAGGACCTATCTTTTCTTGCAGCCTAAACGATTTATGATATCCGCCAAGTAGTACCACATGTTGACCTACCGTACAGTAGCCGTAAACCCGGCGCTGTGACGCTCCGCCGTCTGTGTCGGCGCAGGGTGGGGGCGCTGCACGTGGGGGACCAGGTGCTGGCCATTGACGACGTCAGTGTGGAGCACATGTCGACGGGCGAGGTGTCGCGGCTGCTGCAGGCCTGCCCGGGCCCGCTGGTCAGGCTGGAGATCGTGCCGGTCACCGCCCGTCGCGCCGCCGACGCCAAACGCTGCAAAGGTCAGCTGACACCGTGACGAAGAGGAGCAATCGACGGCCGCGCAGCGATGATTAGTTAATAAGAACGCGAGCAGCTGCGTTTTCTCAGTGCTCGCCGCTGGTTTTTCCGACATTAGAATGATATTTACGATGTCCTGCTACTCGAAGACCTAATGGGAACCCTAGAACCTCTTTTCTTTTGTCTTGGTGTTTTTCAATGCATCTCTTATCGCGTTTAAATACTTGTCTTCGATCAGCTTCGCCTACCATGTGTCTCCTCCCATTTTCTATCCCCTGACAATGTGGCCTACCCCGGCAGCGACGCTCCCGCCGTCGAGCAGCGCGCTCTCCACCAGCAGCTGCGGCTCCGGCAGCTACAACACGCTGGGCTCGCTGTGCCGGCGCCGCCAGGGCAGCGGCCGGCCGCAGCGCAAGCACAGAGGGCACGGCGACGGCAGCAGCGGCAGCGGCACCCGACAGGATACAGGTCGGTGGAGACGACCGGCGGAGGCGGCGTCATATCTGATGGGATGTTAACATAAGTTATGAACTTGTCGTTTTGTTTCATCTTATGATGTTAGTCTCTTCATATTGTTAT
The DNA here is from genome assembly GCA_034440635.1 of Lepas anatifera. Classification (NCBI taxonomy): domain Eukaryota; kingdom Metazoa; phylum Arthropoda; class Thecostraca; family Lepadidae; genus Lepas; species Lepas anatifera. Next base: position 362,133 of record JAOTON010001028.1, on the reverse strand, counting down.
CGATAGAATGAGTAATGCAAATAAATATGGAGAGACTTTCCTGGTGATGAGTTTCCTCCTATACTTCTTTTTCTTTATGAGAATTAAAGGGAATGTGGCAACTTGATCGAATCCTGGAATTAAGTGTAATTAGGCGTACTTTCAGCCGAAAATAATGAAACCACTCATGCTTTCTCTGAAAAATATACAATAAGCTCAATATTTTGATTTTTAGAATGCTCCTCTAGGAAAAGAAATAAATATCTACCTGTGGATGATGTCATGATCTGGCAACCACTACCATACTCGAAACGCTTCAAGGGCTTCGATCGGCTGATGCTCATCATGACGTCAGCATATGTCGTCACACTAGCAGCTCACAACAATGGCCGCCTGGTGAGAGGTACATGAGAGGTACATTTCGGGTAGATTTTAGCCTTTTCTACGGAAATATCGAGTTCCAAGACAAATGATATATAGAGTACCGGGTTTTCCGACTTGCTTTACAACTTGGCTATCTCAGTTAAAATCACGCTATAAAGATGCCACATTCCCTTTAAGTGCTTACCCTTTTCACCTCGTGCACCATTTCTGGTGATAGTGGTTGTACGGAAACTCGTCTTCTAACACTGCCGTTGATAAAGGTCGGGTGTTCGAGACTGCTGCCGTATGGTTCTGTCATCTGTCTTTGCGGGCTTTTCGCCGCCGTGCGGTGGCCGCGGTTGGTCTGGTGGCGCCGTTTTTACGCGCGGTCGGTGCCCTTTGATCCCAGCTTGGCAGCGGTAGTCTCCTTGGTGTTTTTATCGTGGTGAAACGGTGACAAACTGGTAGAGATACCAGGGGAATCTTCCGCGCTTTAGAGAGGCGTGCGAGTCTGCTAACCCGGTGTCGTCGTTAGGAGGCTAATTTGGTTGGGATGATAAGGCTTATGACCTGGTTGATTTCTTATCCTTTTCAATTTAAGACTTGACCTATAACTTACTTTAGACAGTGTGGGACGATATAAATGTATGTGAATTACTGCCTGATAGCCAGGTAAATTATAGCAACGTGTTCACTTTCTACGCAGCCGACCTTGGCTCAAGGCCCGGCGGATTCCCTGGGCAAGGAGCAATTTGACCCCCTGAAATCCTTCCAACTGGGAAAGAGTTGGCGACGCCGTATGTTCATGGCAGTTGGTGCGTCTGCTATACCGAAAAGCATTGCTGCGAAGTCGGTTGTCTAATCCGGAGGATATCTCCAGTGGAATATGACTTGAACGACTTTGCAGCCCTGGCCAGAAATGGCGAAGCACTCTTCTACCCGTGGGTGATGTGGAATCCTTTTCTGGCGCACAGAGAAAGAAACGCCAGCCGCGAGTCTCGTTAAAAGCCGTTGCGTGGAGCTGTTGGTCAAATCATATGTGACCAGCTCGGGAGGAAGCCTATGCAAGGAACGGTAGAATTATCACCTGGAGCAATAGTTGTAGCGTGTACTGCTGGCCACTCCTTCAGAATCTGTTATACCATAGCCTTAAGTGAATTCAGTCGTGGCTGTCTCTAGCCTATCTCTCTAGCCAGTCGTGTGTAGTTTTCTGCGTATTTGGCAATCCCTGCGTGTCGCGATTGCCATGCGGGCGTTACGCGCCCTTTTTGCGTGAAAGTGGCGGGTGACGGCCGGTATTTTGGCGCGGCAGCGGCGCGCGGTTTTTGCGTGGCGGGAGTTTCGCGCTCGCGCGGGCGGCAGAGCACGTGCTAACGACCGTCGTCGCTCAGTCGTCCAACGCGATGAGAACGGATGCAAATAGCGATTGGGCGCAACTTTGTATTTGTACAATGTCAAGCGTCTGAATACTGCAAGAACGCAACCAGTCCTATTCTAAATTGTTAGTTTTTTGTCTCGCCGAATATTTGGTATTGTTCTAATCATTTACTGAAACTTTTTGTCGGAAATATTGTATGTAAATAGGTGATGTAACTACAGGCTTTCTCGCATGCTCTGGGCAATCACGCTCCAATATTTGTGTGAGTGTATCTCTTTGTCGTGTGTCGCTTTGAGTTGTACGTAAGTGTCGCTCTGCATGTTGAGCCAGTGTCACAGTGTGCCGCCAGGCAGACTCTGTCATATGTCTCTGTGTCATGTGTCGCTCTTTGTCGCGTGTTCCTCTGTGCTGTGTGCCAATGGCGCTCTGTGTCGTGTGTCAGTGTTTGTGTCCTGTGTCAGTGTCTCTCTGTGCTGTGTGTCAGTGTCTCTGTGGCGTGTCAGTGTCTCTCTGTGCCGTGTGTCAGTGTCTCTCTCTGTGTCCTGTGTCAGTGTCTCTCTGCTGTGTGTCAGTGTCGCTCTGTGTCGTGTGTCAGTGTCTCTCTGTGTCGTGTGCCAGTGTCTCTTTGTGCTGTATGTCAGTGTCTCTCTGTGTTGTATGTCAGTGTCTCTTTGTGCTGTATGTCAGTGTCTCTCTGTGCTGTATGTCAGTGTCTCTCTCTGTGTCCTGTGTTAGTGTCTCTCTGTGTCGTGTCAGTGTCGCTCTGTGTCGTGTGTCAGTGTCGCTCTGTGTCGTTCAGTTCAGTTCAGTTCAGTTCAGTATATTAAGAAGCAATCCACACGCGGTAAAAACAATGGGATGGCTTTTCGTGTGTCCACGTTAGTCATTAAAAGAAGGCAACGCTTAAGATAAGATAAAACTTGGGATAAAAGACATAAAATCATGTATACAGAGTAAAATCGCACATAAAATTATACATAAAACTAATACAATCACTGAATGTATGTCAGTACTGTATGTATGTATGTGCGATCACTGTATGTCGTGTGTCAGTGTCGCTCTGTGTCGTATGTCAGTGTCTCCCTGTGTCGTGTGTCTGGCGTCGTGTACCAGTGTCTCTCTGTGCCGCGTGTTAGTGTCTCTCTGTGCCGTGTGTCAGTGTCTCTCTGTGTCGTGTGTCAGTGTCTCTCTGTGTCGTGTGGGGGCGCGGTAGTGGAGTGGTCAGCGTAGCTGGCTGCCACGCAGCCGACCCGGGTTCAAGGCCCGGCGGCTTCCCTGAACAAGGAGCAAGCTGGCTCCCGAGAAACCCTTCCGACAGGGAAAGAGTTGGCGACGCCATATGACCCTGGCAGTTGGTGCGTCGATAAGCCCCACAAATTATTATTATTATTCTCTGTGTCGTGTGTCAGTGTCTCTCTGTGCTGTGTGTCAGTGTCTCTGTGTCGTGTGTCAGTGTCTCTGTGTCGTGTGTCAGTCTCTCTGTGCCGTGTGTCAGTGTCTCTCTGTGCTGTATGTCAGTGTCTGTCTGTGTCGTGTGTCAGTATATATCTGTGCCATGTGTCAGTGACGCCCTGCGTGTTGTCCCACGGTGGCGCGGTGTGCCGGCAGGCTCTGTGTCGTCCTCTGGCCAGTACGCGGTGGTGGGCGCCACGCTCTGCCATCCGGAGAGTGTGCAGCTGACGCTGGCGGCCGACAGCCAGGGCTTCGGTCTGGCGCTGACAGCCCGGCCCGGCAGCGAGCAGGCCGCGCCGCCGCTCATCGCCCACATAGAGCCCGGCAGCCCCGCCGACAGGTAACCGTACCGACAGATACCCACACCGACAGGTACCCACACCGACAGGAAATCGCAGCGACAGGTAATCGCACCGACATTTAACCACAGTGGCGGATCTAGCCGGTCGGTTTGGGAGGGGCAAACCAAAGCCAAAAGTCGAAAAGGAAAAAAACGTCACGGGATGAAAATATGGGCTTGAGATACTTTTTCCAGTCCGAGGCCCAATATTTACACTGGACTTAACTGGTTCTGTTTGAAGTTGAGAGTTAAAACACCAAAATCTTGCTTATAAACTACAAAGGAGTCGGGAGAAAAAGGAGGTCGATCATTGCGGGGGCAAAACATAGTTTTGCCCCGAGCTTTTCCGTTTGGGGGGGCAAATGCCTTTTCCCCCTGGACCCGCCACTGCACCGGCAGGTAACCGTATAGACAGTAACCACACCGAGAGGTAACTGCACGGATAGGTAACAGTGCCGACGGGTAACCGTATCGACAGGTAACTGTACCGACGAGTAACCGTATCGACAGTAACCACACCGGCAGGTAACTGTACCGACGGGTAACCGTATCAACAGTAACCACACCGGCAGGTAACTGTACCGACGGGTAACCGTATCGACAGGTAACTGTACCGACGGGTAACCGTATCGACAGTAACCACACCGGCAGATAACCGTACCGACAGGTAACTGTACCGACGAGTAACCGTATCGACAGGTAACTGTACCTACGGGTATCCGTATCGACAGTAACCACACCGACAGATAACCGCACTGGCAGGTAACTGCCGGCAGATAACCACACCGGCTGGTAATGACAGCCCGCCGACAAGTACCAGCCACGGCGGGCCCAATCAATAGCGTTGTCCTGCTAATATACCACGCTGACTCCCCGTGGTTCCCTCGAATGTGCTGGTTTGTCTACCTTTTCGGGGGATATAGGCAAATTTAATAACCGTAGCCACAGCTGTTGGTAGGAGCATGGCCATGATAAGAATATGGAAGAATCAGTTCAATCTCTAATAGCCAATAAGTACAACAAGGTTACCGCCAATTATGGGAGTGCGGGGTGCACTTCACCCTCCTTCTTTATATGTTGATTTATTGTATTGCTTAGCTACGTAAGGTCATGCCCTATCCCGAAACCACTAGTTAGGAGCATTTTGAGGAGTGCGGAGGATGACTCTCGGGTATTCTGGGAGCTCCAGCGTGCTTACAGGGGGCGCGGTAGTGGAGTGGTCAGCGTAGCTAGCTTCCCCGCAGCCGACCCGGGTTCAAGGCCCGGCGGCTTCCCTGAACAAGGAGCAAGCTGGCTCCCGAGAAACCCTTCCAACAGGGAGAGAGTTGGCGACGCCATATGACCCTGGCAGTTGGTGCGTCGATAAGCCCCAATAATTACAGCGTGCTTACAGTGAATGTATGTGTAAGGATTCTGAGAGGGTGGACAAAGAGGAGCCGTGGTGAGTGAAAATGATCTCGCTTTATCCGAGGGGTCTGAGTGGAGGCTCTGTGACCTGCTGTGTGTACTCGCTCAGCTCTAAAGATAACGGCGTCGTTAGCGACTCTAATCATCGGCCGCGATTAATGTGCTGCCCCGACGGGCAGGTGCGAGGCCGGAGATGTGAGGAGCCGTGTAGATAGCGCGGTGGCGCGTCAGTGATAGCGAGCTGTCGGACTAACGATAGCGTGACGTGCGTGTCGAACCGCGGAGCGGCACAGGAGCGGGGACCCAGGCACTTCCCGGATTACAAATATCGTGTGGAGACTCTAACACTGTCAAAGTTTCTTTGTTTCTTTTATCTCTAAGTTCGAATGTACCGCCGCGGTTCTACTTAGCCTGTTTCGATCTTAGCTGACGTCCATCTCTGTCGATGGCCACTTATTTGAAAAAGGGTGCCAGACTTGTGTTTGATGCTGGTAGAACCAGCAAAATTCGATGACATTTGTGTCAATCCGTCCGAAATCCGTCGAGTTCGAACACTCATCGCCGCACATCCACCATTCATCGCGTCGCACGCGGACTCAGTGAGCCCTGTCGCCGGAGGCTCCGCTTCCGTGCAGTGGCGCTCTGACCTGTTGCACGTCTCCCGAGTTCCCCCGCACGCCAGCGAGGTTAATGACGACGCGCTGCCGCCGGTGGCCGCGGCCACCGCGATAGTGTATCGCGGCGCGGTGACAGACCCAGACGGGATCTGGAGCGCCGGCTCAGCTATTAGTCTCGTCGCAGACGGCTCAGTGAGCCGGATGCCCGTCACAGAACGATGATGGGAAGCTGGCTGGATGGCGGGAATGCTCTCCTCGGCGGCTGAAATGCGGGAAAACGATAAACACACGCAAATTGAATGCCCACTTGGTGTGCAATTGATCTTATGAACTAGTCTCTGAAATTGGTATGCTTTGCCGTGTTAACCCTCGCCCCACCGGGGGGGCCATCGATGGCCCCCCTAAGGTTTTTCCGGGATAGCAGAAAAACGACGAGGCGCAGCACCGCGGTTGAGGGCTCTACCTCTCACTGCATCATTTTCCCATCATCCCTGAAATTTTTTACCCCGGGTCACCCAAGGTCAGGTCACCAGACGTGGTCAACCAAGGTCACCTCACTTCACCTTTAGAGCTCTGTAAGAGGTACATTTCAAAGTCGATCGATTTGAAACTTCCTACACTTTATGACCCCTCCAGGGTCTACAAGGTGTATATCCGGGATTTTTCGATTTCGTGCCCTGAGGTCAGGTCACGAGGCGACCTCTCCCATTGGAAAAGCATGGGGAAAAGCTATTTCATGATATAAAAGCCACAAAAATGATTGCAAATACTCAGACTGCTCAGAACAACGTTTTTGGACACTCTTTCACGGATCCCAGGGGTCATATTTGCCCTTTGACTTTTCCAAGGTCATCCAAGGTCACCAGAGGTCATAAACAGTATTTTGACAATAACTTTTGACCTAATTGAGCTAGAGCGGTGAAACAAACACCATCGTGTTTGTCTTATCACTGGCTTTCATTTGATATACGGCAAGGTCACTTTTTGACCTTTCGTGACCTCAGGTCATATTAGGTCACGAGGTGACCTCTGGCGGTCAAACCACTGGCGGGAGGTCTTTACGTTCCACATAGCGGAAAAAGTACTGGCAATTTGCTATCAAATGTACTTTACCAGGCCTCAATAGCTCTAATGACATAAGAGTTATGCCCAGTTTGCTTAATCATTGCATATTTGATTGAAAATAGCCGATCTTGACCTAATTTGAACTCTGGAGGTCAAACCATTGACCTGAGCACTAAAACATGCGAAGTAATTTCTTACTGAATTCACGCGAGCTTTCTATTGCACTTTGCAGATTTGCGCTAACGCCCATATTTTCGGAGTTAGAGGGGGCCATCGATGGCCCCTTCCCGGTGGGGCGAAGGTGGCGCCGGACCCCCGGTGGGGCGCGGGTTAAATGCAAACATTAAACTTGTGACACAGTGGTTTAATGTTTCTGGTTTCAGTAAAATCGATCTGTGACTGGCGGCTGCTGGCTCGGGCTATTGCCGGGCGGAAATACACGCTTGCACAACATATCAGTCCTCGGTACAATCATAGAGCACATCCTCATCGCGCCATTTGACCAGCTCCTTCCCTGAGCCTTGACTTCGTTGGCTGCCACGCCTCGGTTGTTTTGAGTGCGCCATTTCCCGTGGGTTCACCAGCAGGCCGTCAGCTGCCTGCGCTGCCCTCCATGTGACGCCCTCACTGCGGCAGGTGCGGTGTGCTCCACGTGGGGGACCGGCTGCTGGCGGTCAACCACCAGTCGGTGGAGGACCTGGGGGCGGAGGCGGCGTCCCGCCTGCTGGCCGACGCCCGGCCCCAGGCCACGCTCACCACCGAGTTCGACGTCGCCGACGCCGTCGTGCCCAGCTCCGGCACCTTCCTCGTCAAGGTGAGTAGCGGGGCGCGGTGGTAAGCGGCGTTTTTCATGTTGCGGGTGGGGGTGTGGTAGGCCTCAGAACTGAGATGGCTGTCGAGGATTGACTTGCTTTCGAACTCGGACTTTGTTTAGAAGCAACTGCTTTAACCCTCGCCCCACCGGGGGCCATCGATGGCCCCCCTAAGGTTTTTCCGGGATAGCAGAAAAACGACGAGGTGCAGCACCGCGGTTGAGGGCTCTACCTCTCACTGCATCATTTTCCCATCATCCCTGAAATTTTTTACCCCGGGTCACCCAAGGTCAGGTCACCAGACGAGGTCAACCAAGGTCACCTCACTTCACCTTTAGAGCTCTGTAAGAGCTACATTTCAAAGTCGATCGATTTGAAACTTTCTACACTTCATGGCCCCTCCAGGGTCTACAAGGTGTATATCCGGGATTTTTCGATTTCGTGCCCTGAGGTCAGGTCACGAGGCGACCTCTCCCATTGGAAAAGCATGGGGAAAAGCTATTTCATGATATAAAAGCCACAAAAATGATTGCAAATACTCAGACTGCTCCGAACAACGTTTTTGGACACCCTTTCACGGATCCCAGGGGTCATATTTGCCCTTTGACTTTTCTAAGGTCATCCAAGGTCACCAGAGGTCAAAAACAGTATTTTGACAATAACTTTTGACCTAATTGAGCTAGAGCGGTCAAACAAACACCATCGTATTTGTCTTTTCACTGGCTTTCATTTGATATACGGCAAGGTCACTTTTTGACCTTTCGTGACCTCAGGTCATATTAGGTCACGAGGTGACCTCTGGCGGTCAAACCACTGGCGGGAGGTCTTTACGTTCCACATAGCGGAAAAAGTACTGGCAATTTGCTATCAAATGTACTTTACCAGGCCTCAGTACCTCTAATGACATAAGAGTTATGCCCAGTTTGCTTAATCATTGCATATTTGAGTGAAAATAGCCGATCTTGACCTAATTTGACCTCTGGAGGTCAAACCATTGACATGAGCACTAAAACATGCGAAGTAATTTCTTACTGAATTCACGCAGGCTTTCTATTGCACTTTGCAGATTTGCGCTAACGCCCATATTTTCGGAGTTAGAGGGGGCCATCGATGGCCCCCCGGTGGGGCGAAGGTGGCGCCGGACCCCCGGTGGGGCGCGGGTTAAAGATAGATTGCTTGAGTGAACACGATTTAGATTATCTTTATTGATTATATCCTTATTCAACGGTGCAGACAAGAAAACGTTTTGTACTGCGTTTTGAATTAAACCTACCATTTTCCGTCGCATAGAAAGCTGATTTACAAATTCCCTGACTCAATTGTATGTGGTTTACCTGTAACAAGCATTGAAGGAGCTCGGAACCTGATTTTCATTAGCCCCCCCAACCCCAACATATGGTTGCAACCCCTAATTCCAAAGTAATTGAAAAGTGAGTGCCTAATTAGGTACGGTACTGATATGTGGGAGCGTCGCAGAGTCCACACCCTATAACGCCGGTCCGCCGGGGCCCGGTTGTGTGACGATCCCCGTGTCGGCGGCAGCTGGTGAAGCGAGGCCCGTCGCTGGGCCTGTCCGTGTCGGCGCCCAAGTCCCGTCAACTGGGCGAGCCGCTCATCGTGGCCGACGTGGAGCCTGGCTCCGTGGCACACAGGTCAGTGGAGCCCGGCTCCGTGGCACACAGGTGAGTGGAGCCCGGCTCCGTGTCTCACAGGTCAGTGGAGCCCGGCTCCGTGGCACACAGGTCAGGGGAGCCCGGCTCCGTGGCACACAGGTCAGTGGAGCCTGGCTCCGTGGCACACAGGTCAGTGGAGCCCGGCTCCGTGGTTCAGGTCAGTGGAGCCCGGTTCCGTGGTTCAGGAATGATCTGAACAGCTTTGAGTGGTTCGGGTGGGCGCTTTGCTGGCCCAGCTGTGGATCTTCATCTGTAAATGCTACAGACTGGCCACGCTGCGGCCTCCCCGACACTCTGGCATCCTCAGACAGCGTCTCTGTGGTGTTTGTGTGTCCAGCCGTGTCCGCTGCGTGCTCCAGATCAGTCGGAGCGGGGTGGTCCGGTGCTCCCCACCTGATCAGCAGCAGGTGCCGCTCTGTCCGGCCTCCTTACTGCCCCTAGTGCCGGCTGTGGGGCACTGTGCCTTCGTCTCAGCTGGTGCTCATTTACTGGCGAAACGGTGTCGGTGACTCAATTCGGGGCGCTTCTAGCTGTCGTCCGGAATCCGGGATATTCTTGGCTAAGACATATCGATGTGCGGAGTTTTTTGTAGCATCACTTTATTTTTCTGGGGAGTTTTTTTTTGGTGGGAGGGGGACTTGGACACTTTATACGCTGGATGCCACTGTCGAATAACCCAGCGCCGCCATCTGTACCGGCAGGAACGGCGCCATCGAGCCGGGTGACCGGCTGCTCAGTATAGATGGCGCTGGGGTGGAGCGGATGAGTATTCAGGAGGCCACCGACCGCCTGCACACGGGCGGCGAGATCGTCACCCTCCGCATACAGAAGGACAACCTCTGGACCGGTGAGGCTGCAACTGCTGCTTCTTCGTCGAGTTGTATCGACGCTGATAAATTAAGCAAAACAAACTTGTTTTAAGTTTTGTAACAAGCCCTGTTAGTGCCGATGGACTGCACAGACTGCATTGGTGCAGAATTTCGTGAGCAGTCTCCTCAACACTTTGCTTCACTCCTGTTCCTATTCTCCTGGATAATGGTGTTCAAGCCTAAGTACTGAGGTCCCGGTTCGACCGGATGTGAGATGCCCGGTCCTGAGGTCCCGGTTTGACCGGATGTGAGATGCCCGGTACTGAGGTCCCGGTTTGACCGGATGTGAGATGCCCGGTACTGAGGTCCCAGTTTGACTGGATGTATTTGCGACGCCCGGTACTGAGGTCCCGGTTTGACCGACGGTGCAGATGCCCGGTCCTGAGGTCCCGGTTTGACTGGATGTGAGATGCCCGGTACTGAGGTCTCGGTTTGGCTGGATGTGAGATGCCCGGTACTGAAGTCCCGGTATGACCGCATGTGCGCAGATGTCCGGTACTGAGGTCCCGGTCTGACCGGGTGTGTTTGCAGACGCGCCGGACGCCTCCTGGGTGGTGTTTATAGTGGAGCTGGAGCGGCACGGCGGACCGCTGGGGCTCACCATCTCCGGCACAGAGGAGCCCTTCGACCCCATCTTCATCTCCGGTCTCACTGAGGGTGGGTGCCGTGCGCTGGATCCCACTAACTCCGGGTCTCACTCCATCGGAGCGAGATCCGGTATTATGTCATTTGTTGCGTGCGTCATTTGGTCCTGTCATTTTTTGGCTTCTTCACTGGTGGGCTCTGTTTTTATGCTCGGTTACGTGTGCTGTATTTCCCCTTGTTGACGTTGTTGTCAGCTCTCCTGTTCTTCACCGCCTCACGCTTTGATCACCATTGCAGAACTTGGCGCACGCCTGTACTTCTGGGATGTATGTGCCTTAATGTTGTATGTAACGGAGGTAGTTTGCGCCGTAACGCATATTATTTATATATCTCCAACTCTCTATACTCTCTCTAAGAGAGCTGGTGTGAGTGGTACAGGTACACTGCAGCCGCTGCAGTGTACCAGTGTCTGCAGTGCAGCCGTAAACAGGTATTAGAATGATATTTCGGCGACAACTGATTTTGACGCTTTATATTGTTAGGTGTAAATTTACAACTAGGTTGTGTGCCGGCTGGAATCATCCATTGTCATGACAGCGTTTTCAAACGACCTCAGAAACAAAACAGCGTCAGTGTAACGCGTGTAGATAGCGTGTGTAACGCGTGTATTGCTCTGCGTTGTGGGGCAGGTGGTCTGGCGGAGCGGACGGGCGCGCTGCACGTGGGGGACCGTGTGCTGGCCATCAATGGCAGCTCTCTGCGGGGCCGACCCCTCTCTGAAGCCATCCAGCTGCTGCAGAACTCTGGCGATGTTGTCCGTATGAAGGTCGCCAAAACTGCCGCCAATCGATGTGAGTTCGGACGGACTGGCGGCCCAGCCGTCTCCCTGTACCCAGCCCCATGCGACGGCCCGCCAACACCCGCTCTGGACGGCGCGGTACCGCCATGTGTGGATCCACTGAGCCGGGCAGGCGGTACCGCGTCTGGACCCCTGAGCCAAACCATGTCGACAAGAAAAAGTTCAGTTGTGGTTGTCGGGGTGAACTGTTGTGAATCGGATGGTATCTTCCGAACGGATAAGAACGTTTTTTTGGTGACGGACACGTTTTCACTGATCGATCTATCGTGAACCAATTCGTTTGCTTTTGGGGGTTAAAGAGGGCTGGGCCTTCACTTTAGCTTTGAAGGGCATGGTCAGATTGGCTCCCTCCCCTGCATCCGCTCGGGTATGATTATGTGTTTGCGACAGCAGTCAAAACGACAGGGGGAAATAAAAGTTGATTTGCGCCGAGAAACCACGGCGTAAAATTTGGAACCTCCGGGCATATGCGTAAGTTTTCCACCCCAGAAAACATAACGTGTGCGGCGGCATCGTCATCAAAATATTCAGGGCGAACCAGTCGAAGACGTTCAGTGGCGGATCCAGGGGGGGTAAAAAGGCAATTGCCCCCCCCAAACAAGCTCGGGGCAAAACTATGTTTTTGCCCCCCCCAAAGCGATCGATCTCCTTTTCCCCCGACTCCTTTTTAGCTTGTAAGCAAAATTTTGGGGCTTCAACTCTCAACTTTAAACAGAATTAGAGAAGTTCAGTGTAAATATTGGGGCTTGGATAGGAAAAAATGTATCTTGAGCCCATATTTTTTCACCCTGTGACGTTTTTTTATTTTGGTCTTAGTTTCCAAAATCCTACCGAAAAGGCATTTTGTAGCGCAATTTTTCACTGTGCGAATTTTTTTTTGCTTTTCGACTTTGGTTTGCCCCTCCCAAACCAACCGGCTAGATCCGCCACTGAAGACGTTTCCCCTGACTTTTGGGTACCAAGTGTGAAGTCCGTCGCGTTCGATGGGACTACTTTGAAATCGTTGGTAACTTCCAACAGTGTTAAGGGTTGATGAAAAATGTTTGATTCCCGAAACAAAAAACATTCCCGAATCAAAAAAGTTTTTTGATTCTGGAATATTTATGTGGAAAGTATTACAAAATTGTCAAGGAAAAATAAAACAGTATAAACAAATTGTAGTTACCTGATACGAAAATGCGTAAAAATTACACGGGTTTCTTACGCTGCGTAAATTTTCTAGTATGGCGGACGGAGGAAAAGTGATCATTGTCTGAAAGCCCACTGCGTAAGCCTTCGTGCCTCACCCAAGTATTATTTTCCCCTGCAAAACGGTCTCAGAGAACGTCACTGATTTACTTTACTACTTGGACAATTCAGTTTCCCGGGCCGGTTAGCTCAGTTGGTTAGAGCGTCGTGCTAATAACGCGAATGTCATGGGTTCGACCCCCATACTGGCCAGAGTTTCTTCTTTTTGGACGGAAGGTCCAAGGTTTGGCTTTCACCTTCTTCAATGATCGATCACAATTGCGTTATCATCTATAAGCTTGGCCTTTTCATCATTGCAAGTTGTGTTCAGTGTTCTAATGCTTGGGGTGTCAAAATCAGACAGATGCCTAGTTCTCCGCTTGGCCGGCAGGCGGCGCGCGGAGTGAGTCGGGTCTGAGCGGGTGCAGGGATCCGCCCGGCTCGGCGCTGGCCTCGGTGGACAGCGCCGTGGAGTCGTGGGACAGCGCGGCTGGCGCCGACCTGCCGCGCCTCAGGCTCCTGCCCGGCTCCGGCGGACCTGGCTCCGGCTCCGGCGCCGACAGCATCGACGGAGCCAAACCCGGCAGCGGTGGGTGACGGCGGCGCGGGCAACGCTGGCAATGCAGAGACGCCTTCCTAATCCAATATAGCCTGCAATACCACCGAACGGTGTACTACCTAATGTTTCAATTCGTATCAGGATGTGTTCCAATGTCCACGGCTGATGTTTTGGCCCAGATTTTGGCGAATAGGGTACGTGGGGGTACCGGAACTTTGGTGAGGTCATCGCTCCTCCCCATCAGCTCACAGTTGGCTGGAGAGGGGATGCTGGCTGTCACTTGGACTCGGAAATTTTTCTCCCTTTATGGGCCGTTTTGACTGTGGAGGGGCTTTCACAAAATTGTTAGCAGTTGAATGCATATCCGTCATTGGCGTGAGATATTGACTCGAAGGTTCGCAAATTCTTTCTTCGATGTAGCCAAGAGTGTGCACACATGATTTGCCATGGAGGCTGGAGTGGCACAATGAATTTCTAGATAAACATTGAGAATATTTAGGCGGGAGATCTCGCATTGCGGGAAGTTTGTAGTCTTTTGGCCTGCCCCTTCCTTTGATCTGCCCTGTGCACCCCCGCGGTGACCTGTCCTCTCCCTCCCCAATGTGGGCAGGAAGGGAATCGATACGGGGGCCTAGCATATTGTGCCCCACTTTTATAAAAAAAGTGTAACGAATTTATTGGGGTTGACTTGGGCTTGTTACGGGAGTGTGTCTATTCTATTCTATTTCAAAAAAAAACAGAATTGACGAGGGGACAAGCTAGATGTGAGTGTGGCCCCTCCCTCCCCAGGCTCGGTGTGTGAGTGGGCCGTCCCTCCCCAGGCTCGGTGTGTGAGTGCCCCTTCCTCCCCAGGCTCAGTGTGTGAGTGTGACCGTCCCTCCCCAGGCTCGGTGTGTGAGTGTGGCCCCTCCCTCCCCAGGCTGGGTGTGTGAGTGCGGCCGTCCCTCCCCAGGCTGGGTGTGTGAGTGCGGCCGTCCCTCCCCAGGCTCGGTGTGTGAGTGCGGCCGTCCCTCCCCAGGCTCGGTGTGTGATCGGGGCTCGGGCGGCGCCTGTGGTGAACGCTGGGAGAGCAGCTCTCAGCGGCCTCAGTCCGTCGCCGACGACACCGAGCCGGAAGACGACTGGAACAAGGTGCTGACGGAGATGGAACAGGTGGACGCCTTCCGACGCGACTTCGACGACCAGCGCATCGACGAAGGTCAGAGGTCCAGCCTGCTCTTAGTAAAGATACAATAAGGAAGCTCCTCGCAGGGCGGGGCTGTGGGTCCTTAGAGGTTACTTTAAGTAAAACAGGGTACCTGCGGCTTATAAGAATGTGTCATAGTTTGTATTTTTGAAAATGGTCCAAAAAGGTTTGTGAAAAATGCTTGTGTCGCTGTTTTGCGTCAATGACTTGTAAAGGTTTTATTTTCCATATGTCTTGCTGTTTTCGACAGGGACTAGGTTTGCACCTGCTGCCGTAGGCAACATCGCAATTTTACCGGGGGGGGCTTGCGTTGCTTTGAAAATTAAAAATATCAACAGTTACAAATTACTTTAGGCACAAGAATACAAGCTTTTACAAACATTTATTACCAATTCGGCACCAAAATATGGAGGATTTGCTCGACCGACCTTGCTTAACTGTAAATTCGTTTGGGGCTTCGGTTAAAAATATTGTCCATAGGTTTTCTGGTTTGCTTGAAACAATGAGACAGAACCGACAGAGTAATAAAGGAAATGGCCTTCAGCCTGAATCAAACGGACGATACGACATGCCACGTATGTTACCCACAGCAGGGGTCATTTGTACGTCCACCGTCTGTTTGATTCAGGCTGGAAGTCATTCCGTCTAGTATTCCATTGGTTGTCTGCCTCCTTGTTTCAAGCAAACCAGAATGTTTTTAAAATGTTTTAACTGAAGCCCCAAGCAAATTTATAGGTAAACATCCTCGGTCAGGCAGATCATCCATCTTTTGGTACCGAATTCGTGAGAAGTGTTTATAAAGGTATGCATTTTTGTGCCGTGAGTCAGTGTTTTGCTTTTCAATACAACACAAGCACCCTGGCAAAGCTGTGGCGATGTTGCCTACGACCGACAGCCGAGAGAGTCTTGTGGCGTGTCAGACGAGACAGGTGACCGCCTGCTGATGACCTTCACCTTGCCCGTGGCAGCCTCGGCGCTGAGCCGGCGGCCGGGCGCTCGGGTGGTCTCGGTGAAGCCGCCGCGCCAACCCAACTGGACCACGGAGAAGTCGCCGGCCGGAGGCGGGCCGCACCAGACCGAGTCCGAGATGGGCGAGCGCCGGCTGACCGCCTCTCTGTCGCGGCCTCGCGAGGAGCCGCGCGGCGCCGCCTCGGCACCCGAGTTCCGGCTACCGGGCTCCTACACGGCTCTCAGCCGCGACTCCCGACATCTGGTGCCGGTGCAGATCCACCGCGTCACCCTCTTCAAGGACGCCGTCTACGAGGACTTCGGGTTCAGCCTCTCGAACGCGCTGTACGAGAAGGGCGTGTACGTGAACCGTGTGAAGCCGGGCGGGCCGGCAGACAAGAGCGGAATCCTGCGGCCACACGACCGCATACTGCAGGTTAGTGAGCACGCAGACCGGGACACTGGTAGGAACGCCACTGAGGCAAGCCCGGGGACACTGGTAGGGGCGTGGGCGTGATGGTGGGTAAGCAAACGTGTTCCCCCAGTGCAGTAGTGGCTGTTTGTATTGTCTCTCTCCATAGCCGTTGGCGTTGGATAGAAGCCCGCTGGTGGGGTGGTAAGAAGGCGTGGTTAATTGGTTTAGACTCGGTAATGGGAATAGTAGACGCTGCCGGCGGAAGCGATGCGATCCCTAAGCGGTCGTGTCCGGTGTTGCGTAAGTTTGGCCACCAACAGTCCGCCTTGCCTCGGAAGAGTGGAAGGTGCGTCCGTGGCCCTGGTGCACTGCGGGTTTTTCTCAGCGGCATTCTGTGGCTGGCACCGCGACTCCCGGGACACAAGGTTGGTCTGCTACCGGCATTGGAGCGAGACCCACGGACACAGCACTGCGACCACGGACACAGCACTGCAGCCACGGACACAGCACTTCCACCACGGACACAACACTGCAACCACGGACACAGCACTGCCACCACGGGGACAGTACTGCAACCACGGACACATCACTGCAACCAGGGGCACAGCACTGCAACCACGGGCACAGCACCGCAACCACGGGCACAACACTGCAACCACGGGCACATCACTGCAACCACGGGTACAGCACTGCAACCACGGGCACAACACTGCAACCACGGGCACAACACTGCAACCCCGGGCACAACACGCAACCACGTGCGCAACGCTACAACCACGGGCACTACCGCTACCAACCCACGCACACGGCACTGCAACCGAGTCGAGGATAGCTGAGCCGGATCTGCAGCGCCACCGTCAGTTCTGACGCTTCTGTCCCCTGTCCCGATCTGCTGTGGCTGCCCCGCGCCCAAGGACCGGCGGTCCTTCACCCTCCCTGAGGCAACGTTTGCCCCAATCAGACATGATCGGACACACTGTGCTAAGGTCAATATTTGGCGTGGACAGAACCAGGTGAGGGGTCGAATCTTGTCCTCTCCCTCTTCCAGAGTAAAATAGTGGTACTTTTGTGCTAAGGGGTACTTGGGTAATGTATTGCAGGAGGAATGTACCGCCAGTGAGTGGCGAGTTGGGTGTCCGTGGCCCATACGGACACTTGAGGCTATTGTGTCCCGCCCTTATTAGGCAAAAGTGTATTCTAGCGGTGTCACCGGTACGAACGTTCTGAAGGACTCTGAAGCTCCTTTTTATCGACTTGTGAAGCCGGTGAAATTTTCTGTCGCGCATGTATCGGAAATGAGCGAATCGATAGCGATTCATCCAATGCGTAACATAATACATACATGCATGCATTCTGTTGGAACTGGAGTGGGTAGTGCGGCTCTGCGCTGGACCAGCGCGGCGTGGCGTGTGTGGGGTGCCACCAGAGCAGACGCGGTGTGCCCGACAGGTGAACGACACGTCGACCACCGACCACGACTGCTGCCACATCGTGCCGCTGATCGCCTCGGTGGGGGACCGGCTGGAGCTGGTGGTCGCCCGCAACCCGCTCTCCGAGCAAAACCCCCAGCTGGAGGTGAGCCTTCCACTGGCAGCGGACACCAGCGACGCCCCGAGGGGAGGCGCTGCTGGTGGGGATGTCCTGTAAAGGGGTCTGCGGAACACCGCCATAGAGTTGAGGTGGAAGCAGTGCCCTAGTTGGAGGAAAGGGTCAAACAGTGTTCCTATTTGGAAGGGAGCTGCGGGCATCGCCTTAGTTGGAAGGATGGTTCAAACGGTGCCCCCATGTGGAAGTGCTGCTCCTGCAATGTCACTGAAGCGATGTTTGGAGATGTCCACCATTGGAGAAAAGGTGAATGTTTCGTCATCTGTATCGCTCAATGGGTAGGCTGGCTGTTTTTTGGATGTTAAAACATCAGGACATATTCCACATTAGAAGAACATAACCGAGCGCATTCATTCTAGCGGAAAGGTAAGGTTAGACACATGAAACATGAGAACAGCTGTTCGTATATTTGTAAGCATCAGATAAATGCGTGCATATGTTAATGCTGATGCCGGCCTTTGCTCGGTGTAGCTGTGAGAGGCCTGGTTAGCTGAGTCGCCGCCCTGTTTCGCGTCCTCAGGAGGAGCCTGGCCGGCATCCGTGGGTGGAGGACGAGGATAAGATAGAAGCCTCCCCGGAGCCCGCCGCCTCCCCCGAGCTCATCAACCACGTCCTATAGCCCTGCCAGAGCTCGCCAGCCACACGGTGAAGCCTTGCCTGTGAAGCACGGCAGCCTCGTGTTAACGGCGACTATCGCCCTATCCCGTACATATTCGGTGTTGCAGCCTCCTTGGTATGGTTACCCATGGTTGGCAGCGGCCGAGGTGGAAATGTCGCTAGGTGTCGCCGCTGGGCCGCAGTACGCTCCGGTCTTCCGCCGTGGCATGCGGTTGCTCCGTGATTTGCACTTTTGATGTACACGTGCCATGAGCTGTGTGTTCACTGACGCCCCCGCGTCGGCTTGTTTGTAACTGGATGCTGAGTGGTTATCGACGACTCCCGCCCTCGAGAACCGCACTGTCCCGGCAGCTGCAGAGACGGCTGGCGGGTGGTTGCCGGCACGCCGCGCCGGCTCGCCTCCGCTGGGCGGCTGCTGCCAGAGCATGTGTCGCAAGTAGTGTGTCGCTAACATACCGTTCCGGCGCGGACGGATGTACTCTGTTCATTCTTCACGTTTGCAGGTTTTTGTAGGGGTAAGTGTAAGGGCCGAGGTGCGTGGGACCGAATGGCTGCAGGGAGACCCGTTCGGAACGGGGCGTCACTGCCAATGTGTCTGCTGCCCGCATCGACTGCTCAACGTGCCCGCTTCTGTTTTCTTTTGCCAGGCTATCGTTACGCGACTCTGATTGGTTACCAAACTGGGCACGGCTGCACATTTCGAGCACACCGAGCAATTTATCACGGGTTTTCAATATCAGTTGTATTCCGTTTCGTTTATGTCTTATTTTCTACTACTGCTGTAGGATTTGGCGAAGTCTTAAGCTAATTACTACGCCGTAAGTGGTGATTGGATGAGCTGCGCATGTTGGGGAAATTGGTTTCATCGGTATCGTTTTGTTTCGCCTCTTTGGGCTACTGTTACTCACAATGTCAGCAATGATTAAATGCCTTCTACGATATGGGTGTTTCCAGCGGTAACTCCTGAATTGATTATTTGCTGAGACTCACCAGCCGACACATGCGATAATCGAGCTAGTTTTTTTAAGTACGTGTGCGGACTTATCTCCGTAACGTCCCATCATTAATACATTTAGTTGTATCAGTAAACTTGCAGCAGCCGGCGTCGCAACGATTTCCTTGTGAAGATGTGTATGTGCGTAACAAAGGTTATACACATGTTAGAGGAAATAGTTGTGTGGGTCTGGTTAAGATGGTAGCTACCGGCTAAAACAGCCTGTGCCAACTGAGCTATGGAAAGCAATGTCTACTTTTCCGAGGATGACAGCTGAAGTTTCATTTGTCACAGACAACGATACCGTATTAGCTGACATGAAGAACAATCATTCCTTGCATTTTTGTTGACTTCGATGAAAACCATCGTTTGCGAAATGGAATCCAAGCAAAAGTAAGGAGACCACCTTCACTTTGCGAGAGCGGGAGAATGACTGGACCCTGGCCTGTGCCCGGGTGGCGACGCCCTGAGAGAACACACATTTTATTGAGAAATTTGGGGAAAGCGCTCTCTTTGTGGGGCACCCCTGGAACCCCGACGCGGGGTGGCTGCTCCGGTCCTGGGCAGTTTCTGGCCTGCCTGGCGCGTGGGTCAAGTCCCTGGCACTGCTGCTGATGTTTCCAATGTTTTCTATAGATATTTAGATGGGCTATCAAACGCCATTTAAAGTTTTTTGCTATCTAGCGTGACGATATCCTGGGGCCCCCCGTCAAAACGAAGGTGGCTCAGACTCCCGTAAATGCGCGTATGAAACACCCATGAAATGCCTCGACTTTAAATCCCTCCGAGAGGGTCACCTAGCTTGCCCTCTAACGAGTGTTAATTTATTGACGAGCTTTAATCGAGCCTATAAAAACAACCTTACTCCACAGCCCGGGAGCTAGTTCTAGTTTTAACATATCAATAACTTTTAGAAATATCAGTTATCCAACTACTAATTGGCACGCTACCACCATCAAATCACCTGAGAGAACAGGTTCTCAGTGCAATCCTGGTTGAGGTGGATGGTCATCAAGAAACGCAGCTCCGGCACCTGCTGTCTCGGAGGTCCGCATGCAGGCTCTGCAGTGATGAGATACCCTGCAGCATCCCACGTGAAAACGGCAGCAGCCGGCTTCTGCTGGCGGCAGGGGCGTAGGAACGGTTTGAAAAGTGGGGGGGCCAACCTTAGAGGGGGCCCACCTCAAAGGGGGCCCCGGCCCACGGGGGCCCATAATTATGAACAATTTTAGATAGCTCGTTTGGTGTCAATAGGGCACGCATGCACACTAGGTTGTCAATATAAGAAAAAATGAGAAATTAAATTTTTCCCCATGATTTCGAGTTGTACCTAATATGATATAATAAATCATAGCAAAAAACCCAACAATATTTTTTGGTTTTTTACCTAAAGCTTTTTTTCAAATAAAAAATACGTCTAAGCTCTTTTGAAGGATTTGAGTCATTTTTAACCACGAGCGCGTTTTTTATACTCACAGATGTTTAGGCCCTTTTCATAATATTTACAAAACTAAACTCTTAAGAAAGCTACAAACAATGCTTTGATACCAAATAACGTCACTTCGCTGTGCCTAATCAATTTGTCTTTACTTATTTAATGGCAAAAATGGGAACATTTATTTAGGTTTTTACGGATCCCTTCTTTACATCATTAGAGATTCATTTAGGTAAAGGCTGGTCACAATAAATCCGCTTAGCTATATTTCGATGCCTAAGATGCAGAGTTCCAGTATAAATTGCAATGTAATTGAAGGACAGCTTGTAATGCCGAGGAGGTGTGGGCATAGTGTTATAGTGGTTAGCAACCTTGCATGCCACGCGGCCAACCCGGGGTTAAGGCCCGGCAGATACTCTCGGTGGTGGCCTCCCGGACGATTATATTATTGAAGGGGAGACGCCTGTGTGTTGAGGCAGGACATGATCCGCAGCCTGAGGGAGGTGTTCTCATTCTCCTGCTCTCCTCTGATGGAGATAATCTTGGCAAAGACGAACTTCCTCCTCCTCGCTGCAGAGCAATATCATCAGGATCGCCTTGGTGTGAACGAACATTGCAGAGGAGCACACAGCGGGCATGACATTCAACTGCACCATCTTGGGCTGGGTACGAAGGCAGGGGAGCTCGAACATGACTTTCCGAGGGCTGCCCAGCCATTCGTTGCTGGTCTACACCAGTAGCCAGTAGGGAAAGTAAGGTTCGATAATGATAGCGACGATCTCCTACCGAGTTCCAATTTCCGTACTGACTCCAGATGAAGGTTATCAACAACTTGGTGGACGGTCCCAGAAACGTCCTATCCTGGCTCTTATGCCTCAGGATCCGGCCCTAGATGGTGCAATTGACTGTTATGCTGACCGTGTGCTCCTCTGAATGGTTCGCTCACTCCGAGAAGATCCTGATGAACATGGCAATGGCATGTTCTGCAGTGAGGAGGAGGAGAGAAGGACCGCCTTCCACAAGATCATCTCCATCAGAGGGGAGCAGGAGACGGGGGAACACCTCTCTCAGGCTGCGGACCCTGCCCTACGTCAACACACAGATGACCACTCTAAAAAATATAACTGTTTGGGGGACGTGGTCACCGAGCCTATCATCACCTGCAGCTTAATCAAATTCAAGTTCCCAGGGTTCATGGGTAAGCCCATGGAGGTAGAGCACTTCGTCTGCCACACGCAGGCCATGGCTGTAGCTGCCACGTCTGTAAAGCAAATGACAGCTGCCAGTTCTGTCTGTCGTGCTGGAAGAGGAATGGTTTTATCAGGCGATGGGCCCAGCACACCAAACTGATGCTCAGGATCAACAGCAAGCAGGACCTCCTCGGCATCACAAAGTTGACGATAAATAGTTGGAACTTGCAATCAATCTGAAACTCTATTTTAGGTCTCGAAAGACAGCTAGACTGATCGTGACCATCCTTTCCCTGAATCGATTCCTACAGCTGTAAAGAAGGAGTCCGTAATGACCTAAATAGCTCGTCTCGTTTGTGTCATTAAATAGGTGATTCAAAGCTATCTAGGCATATCTGGGTCTGCTAGGAAAATATATCTAGGTCTGTGCTTTTCTAAATGCTTTTTTGTAAATGCGGTAAAAAGCCGAAACATCTGCAAATATAATGAGTAATGCTCTTGGTGAAAATGGTTTGAATGCCCAAAAAACAAACATAGTAAGGCATTTTTCAGTCGAAAACAGGATAGGTAAAAATATCTAGATCATTTTTGGTTTTGATTATTTTTTATTAGACCATAATAGAACTGGAAATCATGAGGCAAAATCTCATTTTTCAATTTTCCATATATTGACACAACCTAATACACACCGGCATGCACCAAATATTTCCATACATGACTTCTTACGCTATTTTTCGCTGTTTCCTTTCATTGAACAGTTTCGTGCTGTTCTTTTTTTGCTTCGTAGTAGAAGACGGCCGGCCTCATCACGCCTTTCGATGGCTCAGGGACAACTGTTGCTCGGCATTTGGTGCGGGGAGCGTGTCTGATTCATGCTTTGTGTTGGGATTTATGTGAGATGGAGTTTGATTAGGTTCAGTTCTCGGGGCTTATTTGGAAACACTCGGGTAGTAGATACCTTGGCCTTTTTCACGAAGCGCTCCTCCTCCAAGGGCTTGCAGGCGGCGTATTACGGAACTGGAACTTTCCCAGACAAGCTATCGGGCCCGTTTGGGTTTCTTGTTCTATACTACAGTTTCTGATATTTGTATATTTGTTGCGGGGACCCACCACAAAAGGGAGAGCAATACCCTCCTGACCCCCCGGTTCCTATGCCTATGCCACCCAGGGGCCGCCAGATTATCTTGGAGGGCCCCCAAGGTCCAGACGATGGCTCAGAAACCCACATCAATCAGCTCAGAGGGCCCAGGCCAGTGCATTGGCCTCGGGACCAGCGTATCAAGGGACCCCACATAAGCAAAGGGCCCCTAGAAGCTCAGCACAGGGGAGCACCAGATTCGCACAGAGTGCCAGGTTAGCTTAGGGGCCCGGTTCAGCTCAGAGGTCCCCAGGTCGGCTTAAGTAGGGTGTGAAAACAGCTCAAGGGGCTTGTTCAAGCTCACGGATCCCAGCTTGCTCAGTGACGTTAGAACAGTTCAGCGGCCCCAGACTAGCTCGGGGCCCTTGTTCAGCAAAGGGGGCCCGGATTAGCTTTGAATGCCCAGCTCAGCTCAGGGGCTCCCAGATCAAAGGATATAAGGTCACGCTCCATA
Organism: Lepas anatifera; assembly: GCA_034440635.1. Classification (NCBI taxonomy): domain Eukaryota; kingdom Metazoa; phylum Arthropoda; class Thecostraca; family Lepadidae; genus Lepas; species Lepas anatifera. The sequence continues at coordinate 338,965 of JAOTON010001028.1, read as the reverse complement.
CCAGCTCAGGGGGCTCCATTCAAGCTCAGGGCCCCCAGCTTAGCCCAGGGACCCTAGGAGAGTTCAAGGGCCCCCATTCCAGCTCAGAGGCCCCAGTTAAGCACAGGGGTGCCCGGACTAGTTTAGGGCCCAAGCTCAGCTTAGGGGGCCCAGTGTGGCTTATGTAGGGTCTCAGAACAGCTCAAGAGGTCATTCAAGCTCATGGCCCCCAGCTCAACCCAGGGGCCCCAGACCAGTTCAGGGGCCGCCCAGTTAAGCAGAGGGGTGCCCAGACTAGCTTAAGGCCTAGACTAGCTTTCGGGGCCCAGCTCAGCTCAGGGGCACCCAGATCGGCTGATATAGGGTCTCGACCCTAGAAGAGTCCAGGGGCCACAGTTAAGCGCAGGGGTACCCAGATTAGCTTAGGGCCCAGCTCAGCTTAGGGGGCCCAGGGTGGCTGATATAGAGTCTCAGAACATCTTAACCCGCGCCCCACCGGGGGTCCGGCGCCACCTTCGCCCCACCGGGGGGCCATCGATGGCCCCCCCTCAACTCCGAAAATATGGGCGGTAGCGCAAATCTGCAAAGTGCAATAGAAAGCTCGCGTGAATTCAGTAAGAAATTACTTCGCATGTTTTAGTGGTCAGGTCAATTGTTTGACCTCCAGAGGTCAAATTAGGTCAAGATCGGCTATTTTCACTCAAATATGCAATGATTAAGCAAACTGGTCATAACTCTTATGTCATTAGAGCTATTGAGGCCTGGTAAAGTTCATTTCATAGGAAATTGCCAGTACTTTTTCCGCTATGTGGAACGTAAAGACCTCCCGCCAGTGGTTTGACCTCCAGAGGTCACCTCGTGACCTAATATGACTTGAGGTCACGAAAGGTCACAAAGTGACCTTGCCGTATATCAAATGCAAGCCAGTGACGAGACAAACACGATGGTGTTTGTTTCACTGCTCTACCTTAATTAGGTCAAAAGTTATTGTCAAAATACTGTTTTTGACCTTTGGTGACCTTGGATGACCTTGGAAAAGTCAAAGGGTAAATATGACCCCTGGGATCCGTGAAAGGGTGTCAAAAAACGCTGTTCTGAGCAACCTGAGTATTTGCAATCATTTTTGTGGCTTTTATATCATGAAGCAGGTTTTCCCCATGCTTTTCCAATGGGAGAGGTCGCCTCGTGACCTGACCTCAGGGCACGAAATCGAAAAATCCCGGATATACACCTTGTAGACCCTGGAGGGTTCATGAAGTGTAGGAAGTTTCAAATCGATTGACTTTGAAATGTAGCTCTTACAGAGCTCTAAAGTTGAAGTGAGGTGACCTTGGTTGACCTCGTCTGGTGACCTGACCTTGAGTGACCCGGGGTAAAAATTTCAGGGATGATGGAAAAATGATGCAGTGAGAGGTAGAGCCCTCAACCGCGGTGCTGCGCCTCGTTGTTTTTCTGCTATCCCGGAAAAACCTTAGGGGGGCCATCGATGGCCCCCCCGGTGGGGCGAGGGTTAAGGGGCCCATTCAAGCTCACGGTCGCCAGGTCAGTCGCTGTAAAGCCTTATAGGGGGCCCTCAGTTCAACACAGGGGCCCATATGAGCTCTGATGACCAGATTAGCTTAAGGGCCCGGATCAGCTCAGGGGCCCCTTTTTTTTTTTTTTTTTCCTCTATATTTTGCACCATTAGGCATCACAAGTTACATTCATGCATCGTAACATTTTTCACTTTTTCAATACTCTTAGCTTCACCATCTTCACATTCCACGAAAAAATCACAAACCCAGTTTTCCTCATAAGCACTTTCAATCCCACCCCACCCCACCCCTCCCAACCGCACTATTTTTAGGCAGGCATTACCTATACCGCCACATATTGTGTTTGCACTCAGCCTGTCGATGGCATATGGAGCTAGAACCCGTTAGATACACCTGACAAAGGTCCCCCAGGTGGCACCGCGCGGAGAGCGCCCGACGCGGGGCGCCGGGGCATCAATTCCGCCGCCTACCCCGCGCCTCCGGACCCAGGGGGCCCGGCGGCGCGGAGGAGTCCCTGAGTCCACCCGGGCGCACAGTAAATTACTGAGCGCCCAAGCGGACTCCCCCTGCGCCCCTGTCCTACGGAAGGGGAGCACTAGTCGCACTTCTCCAAATGCGACCCAACCCCCCGTCGGACAGCAGTGTGGCTCCAGACGCGAGGTCAGGAGCCCACAGGGGGAGGCAGGCTCTCGGCGCCGGGCAGCCCCCGCGCAGCGCCACCAAGAGGACTACATTTTGGGTTTGCAAGGTGCTATTCAAAACGATAATCGTAATTCCTCATCAACAAAAGGTCTCCATCTAGATTTAAACTGTTCTAGTCTTCCTTTTCTCTTTGCCGTATACAGTTCGATTTTAAACAACCTCAATAAGCGAGAGACGAAGTGATTAACGTCCATATTTCCATCACTGAAGCGCTGAGATACAATAAATTGTTTTGCATTTAGAATTATAAAATTAATAATTGGTGAGGCCTCAATAGATCCGAAAATAATATTTCTCTCGTTCATGTCAAATTTCCATCGTTGTTCTAGCCTTTGATTCATTTTTGACACCAATAGGACCCAAAAGCTACGCACACATTCGCAATTTAAGAAAAAATGTTGAATTGTTTCAATTTCACCACACTGATCACAAAATGGGTCGTCCACAACAGATCGAACGCACAAGTACCGTTTCGTTGGGAAAAATCTGTGCAAGATTCTGAATTGTAAATTTTGTAGTTTAGTAGATTGTGTTATCCTAAATGGTAATGAATATATCTTTTTCCAATTATCGCCAAAATTTATCGCCTCATTTGTCCATCTTATTTGTGCACTTGGTGTGACCTCTCGTAACCATTTGCTGCGAAAGAATTTTGAACTAATAAATTTTATATTAACTTCCTTGCTCTTTATGTGTACAGTTGGTTTCGTGAGTCTATTTTCAGGGCTTAATCTTTCACTCCCAGCAATCCAACGTCTCCATTGTAAAGGTATAGCTTGATACCAACTCATGTATACCAGCCTATTTAGCTTAAGTCCAGGGTAACTTTGTTTAAACTGCTCATAGGTATAAGCTTGCCCCTCATTATCGAAAAGATCGTCGACTAAAATAATGTCTCGTCTATAAAGTGCAAGAGAAAAAATAGGCTTTCCACCCACACGGATCGCAACATTATTCCAAATTAATTGCATTCGAACCTCTGTGCCATTGGTAGGTTCCTTCACCGGGAGACATTCTCTCAACCATCTGAGCATTTCTGTATAAAATGAAGAAATTCTCGTAGTTTTTATCCAAATATCGCCGTAATTCATGTGTAGAATGTGCTCGTATTTTAACCCCAACCGGTTCAGAAGTATTCTAGACGACACCAGATCCTTGTTAGCGAATAATTTGCCGAACCATGAAACTCGTATGCTTTTATAAATACTTTCGACATTGGGCGCATTCATGCCTCCACTTGCGATGTCTTGGAACAGAACATCGCGAGATACTTTAGGTGGTCGCCCTCTCCAGATAAACCTCATAATTTTCGACTGTATCATGTTGAGACATTTCTGGTTAATCGATACAACGGAAGTGATATAAATCAGTCTAGAAATAATGAGAGATTTAGCAATAGTAATCTTTCCCTTTAATGTTAAATCTCGCTGTGACCACTGATTTAGAGTGTTTTGTATTTTCCCCACAATTGGTTGAATGTTATGTTCGTCGCAGTTTTCCGAGGCACTGAATTGTATACCTAGAATTTTGACCTGTTTTGAGGGCGTTGCACCGCAAATTTCGTGACAAGAACACTTGCTAGCACCGAGCCACATGAACTGAGATTTTTCTAGGTTTAGCTGAAGACCTGAAATTTTTCCAAAGTTGTTTATGATCTCAAGTGCGTTTTCGGCTGAATCTGCGTTGTCGACAAAAAGTGTCGTATCATCGATGTATTGAGAGATTTTTGACTCTACTTGTGACACTTTTATCCCTTTAACGTTTTCGGATGCTCGAATTTTGATTGCTAATATTTCTACCACCAGACAAAATAATAAACTAGATGATGGGCACCCTTGCTGTAATCCTCGCGAAGGATTGAACCAATGTGATGTATAGCCGTTGTTAATGATTGCAAGTTCAGTGTCTTTATGCAAAAGCTGAATCCACTGGATGAAAAGCGAACCAAAGCCAAATGTTCTTAAGGTATCGTAGATGAAACCATGCTCAACCGTGTTGAACGCGTTTTGAAAATCCAGAGCAATTAATATGCCATTCAAATTATCTTTGTTAGAATATTTTATAACGTCATCTATCATTCTTAAGTTAAATCCTATATTCCTGCCACGAATTGAGCCTGTTTGGTCCGGTGCAACTAGTTTTGGTATTACCCGCATGATTCTGTTGGCTAACACTTTAGCCACGATTTTATACACAATATCCAACAAGCAAATCGCTCTTTTGTTCTTCAACTTTTTTGGTCTCCCTTTTTTGGTATCATGGTAATGACAGCCCTTCTCTGCGTGACGAAAAAATGACCCTGTGACTTTGCTTGATTAATATAGTTCATTAAAATAGTTTCCAAGTCAAGCCAGAAGAACTGAAAAAATTCCTTTGAGAATCCTGAAACTGAGGGAGACTTATTATTTGCCATAACATCAAGCGCTGCTTTACACTCAATGTTTGTTATAGGGGCATCGGTCAAAGCGCGATCCTCATCGGTCAGTTGCGGGAAATCTAAAGTCCCTAAAAATTCTCTGCAAAGTGAATGACTGTCATCGATCAAATTGTTTTGTGTGGTTGAATATAAATTTTTAAAATAATCCCTACAAAAATTTAGTATATTCGTATTCCCGGTAACTAACATGTTATCATCAGTCTGAAGAACGTTAACCTCCTTTTTAATTTTTCTGTTCCGGCTCAAATTCAGGAAATATTTCGTGGGTCGCTCTCCCTCCTCTATCCATCGAGCCCCACTGAACACCATTGCCCTCTTTCCCTTCTCCTCCTCTATGTCGTTCACTACATTTTTCAGCTCTTGGTACTGCTGTATGAGTTCGTCACTGGGGTTTGTAGCCATTTGACTTTCACATTTTTCTAATATTAGCATAAATTTTTCATTCTCTTTACGCCTTTCTTTCCCAATTTCTTTCCATCTCCTGATACTGATGACTCGAATGTTGCTTGAGAGCAGTTCTAACTTTAAACCCCAATCAGAAATTCCGCAATATACCTCCTCTCCTGTCGTTGCCTTTTGCATCTCTAACTTGGCTAAATGGATGAACTTGCTATCTTGAAGGAGATCGTTTCTGAAGCGAAATAGCCCAGGGCCCTTATTCGAAGCGAAAATAACAATTTCTGCAGTTACTATACTGTGATCGCTTAAGATTGATGGTTTAATTTCGGACCTATTCACAACATGATTAGAAATAATACGTCTGCCTCCAAAAATATAATCGATTCGCGATTGCTGCACAGGAGCTGTTAGACGTTTCCATGTGTAGCGGGTCAATTCAGGGTTCTTGTGTCGCCACAAGTCTATCAAATCATGCTCCTGAAGAATGTTGTTAAGCTTTCTTGATGCATTAGATGGACGGAATCTCACATTACTTGTTTCTCGTTCCGTTAGATGTGCATTCATGTCACCGCAAATTAACAGATAGCCTTTCTCGACGTCAGACAAAGATTCAATTTTATCATTTAGCAAAGTGAAAAATTCTAGTTGCTCTCTCTGTTTGTTCTGGGTGGGTGCATATACTGCTATCAACTTAACACAACAATTTTCAAACGCCAAATCCAAAATCAAAAGTCGTCCGTTTTCCTCTATGTGAGTGGCATTTACTGTGCAAATACCTTGCAATGATTTCGGCATGAGCACAGCTACACCACATTCGCTACCACTGCGACCATGGGACAAAATAATTTGACTTCCCCATTCTCTCTGCCAAAAGGTGTTATCATTTCCGTTTGAATGAGTTTCCTGTAACACTACCACATAATTCGGAAAGTTAACGTGAAGGAACCGGAAAATGGAGCGTCTTTTCGTTACCTGACGTAAACCTCTAACGTTAAAGGTTAAGACCTTCAGCTCTGGCATTTTATTTAAAGTATCTGATCCAATTCAAGTCATAAACTCTCATCCCATTGGAGTTATTTTGAACGAGCCGCGTGAGGATCTTATCACGTGATGACCAGAGATGGGAGATGCGGAGTGGAACATAACTAGCGCCACCTACCATTAGTTGACTGAATTAGGGTTTCCATTGTGACCGGCTCGACGATTCAGCACAAGAAAATCCTTGAATCTTGCATTTACAAAGAAGAAATAATAAATACTGTGGGTTCGTAATCTATGCATCGACAAGCTGAGGCTTAAATAGCTGCTATGTACTAGTTTTTTCTTTCCTCCCTGCCCACCACACCAGCCACCAAACGACATTTTTAGCTCCCCACCCCAGCCATGCTTTCCTAACCCCCCTCCCTCACTAAACATCATTTTGTGTTAACACTGACCCCGCCAGACACGAGGGCGGGGCCCCGGGCAGCCAGCGTGCGACCGAGGCGCTTATAGTATCTGCTGCCAAATTACAATTGAACAAATGTACCTATGCTGCTCTGGTCATCTAACACAGGACGTGATTCCGACCAACATGGCCTCGGCTATCGGATTATGCAGCCTTACACGCAAAACACACACCGACACTCTGTTGATGAACAGTGCACATTAGAATCAATAACATAGGAATGAACATCAACTTACAGTTCTCTTTGACGAGAGAAGCCAGGATCCCCGGCGGCCGCCCACGGGGGTGCATCTGGGATGTGCTGTCGGAAGGTTGTGCGCCGACCAAACGTTGAGCCCGGAGAGATGTCGCGCGGGCGGCCGCCGAGGAGCCCGGGACACAGCGTTATGAGCTGCGGATACATTCACCTATTTTAGTCGTATGGCAAGTATCCTGCTACACATCAATTTCATTATTCAAAACATTACATCACAATATTCTGGCTATACCATAAAGTTCAGCAAATGGATTCTCAATCAACTATGTCCATGCTCCAGCTTAAAGTAATGTTTCTATTGGATTTACGGGCTTAATAATTACACAAGCTATACGGCGACAGCCCTTTGAGACACACAGATAAATTCCGAATGATTACTCAAATTATTTCCTGCTGGGTAAGTGCCATTACATTTCTAGATGCACAATGATGAGAGTTACAAGATATGACGATTATATTATGCATCAACCACCCCATAGCAGTAATACAGTAAGAGACCAGTAAGATGAAAACCCGCAGAGTCGGAAATACCCAGAGCTCAGGGGCCCCTTGTTGGTATATATAAGGTTTCAGAACAGTTCAGCGTTCTAATTAAAGCTTATAACCCCAAGTTGTTAAGATGTTCCCTGGCCTCTCCCCTCGAATCCGGAAATGTAAAAAACACTGAAGATTATATATTCGGGCACAGCCCTTCATCAGAATCGTGGAGTAAATATCAATAATTCTCAGTCCTAGTATAGCCAGAACTCGAATTGAGCTTCAGCACGAATTGAGCCAGACCTCGAATTGAGCAAGTGAAGCTCAATTCGAGGTCTGGCTATACTAGGACTGAGAATTATTGATATTTACTCCACGATTCTGAGGAAGGGCTGTGCCCGAATATATAATCTTCAGTGTTTTTACATTTCCGGATTCGAGGGAGAGGCCAGGGAACATCTTAACAACTCATCATCATGCTCCTCGCCGCAGCACTTCAAAACTTATCAACTTATAACCCCAAGTTCAGGTCAGGGGCCCCATTACTGTGCAGGGGCCACAGATGAGTTTAGGGCTTCCTGTGCAGCACAGGTGACTCAGATTATCTCAGGGGACAAGATTAACATTACATTCCCAGCTCAGCTCAGGGGCCCCCAGGTCGGCGGATATAAGGTCTGGCCAACTCAAGGGGGCCCCGTTCAAGGTCAGGGCTCCTAGCTCAACTTAGGGATCCTAGAACAGTTTATGCTGCCTTGTCCATCTCAGTGGCGCTCAGTTCAGCTCGAGGGGCCCCAGATTAGCTCGTATATGGCATCAGAGGCCAGTGCAGGGGCCCCGAACAGCTCAGGGGAACTTAAAATCGACCCATAGGGCCTCAGCTTAGTTTAGGGGCACATATAAGTTTAAGGTTTTCCGGGGCAAGCTATCGGGCCAGTTTGAGTTTCTTGCTTGATATTACGGGTGTTGATATTCTTATCTCTGTTGCGAGGGGCCCATCACAGAAAAGTGGGGGGGCCAGTGGCCCCCTGGCCCCCCCGGTTCCTACGCCTATGGCTGGCGGTGCTGCGGGCCGAAGCTTTACGAACAGAACGGTATAGAACCTCCATGTCTCTCAGAGCTTCTACGTCCCTCAGAGCCTCGATGTCCGTCAGAGCCTTTATTCCGTCAGAGCCTCTGTGTCCGTCAGAGCTTTTATTCCGTCAGAGCCTCTATGTCCGTCAGAGCCTCTGTGTCCGTCAGAACCTCTATGTCCGCCAGAGCCTCAATGCCCTTTACAGCCTCTATGTCCGTCAGAGCCTTTGTGTCCGGCAGAGCCTCTATGTCCGTCCGAGCCTGTAGGCGATAGTAGGCGATAGCTTACATGGGGCTGTTTCAACGCCATGAAGAAAATGCTGAGGTGAGGTCAGATTTTTGGCCAAAATAGGCCAATCAGTTGTCGGAAAACCGAGTTTCTTTTCTATTCCGTTCAAAATCAGGATTCAGTTAACTTAAATTGTTTTTTATAGTCAATTCGACTAATTCTATGTCTTTTTAGCGAAATTTTACCGGACATCCTTACCCCGCCGGTTTTTAGTGGAGGACGCAGGAATAGGCCTTCATGGAGGCAGGCGGCCGCTGACTGGAGCCGCCGCGGTACAATGCCCCCGGGCCGTGGTCAGTCACGTGACCCCAGAGTCTGCGGTTCAAGGTCACGGCACTTGTCTGGCACAGAGAGAGGAGGCGGGCGCGGAGAGGACGTGAGTGATGGAGGTGGTGTGAGCAGAGGCAGAGACCTGGTTTGGGAAGTTGACAAAGTGCTTCTTGGAGGAACTGCGGGACGGTAAAGGTGAGTCGCATGCAATCGCGTGCAATTGGTCGTCGTTCCTTACTTTCAGCCATATTTATATTCCGTATGATCACTTCTTATTCATGTTACTTCCTCAAGTCTAGGGTAGGTAATGCACACTGAGCATCAGTCTGAGCAGTGTGTCACATCGCGCTACACTACGCACGCTCCCGCTACATCACGCACGCTCGTATAACTGTAAACTCCTCGGGCTTTGGGCTGGGCAAATGGTGCCCCTAGAAGGTGCAAAGGAAGAAGATCACACCCATCGCGTTGTCCAGAAAAACCAAATGATAACCGAAGGCAATTGTCAATGGTCAAAATCGCTATGCTTTAGCATTGTGATTTTCCATTGAAAATCGACTGAGCTACATCTCCAGGGGGTGCATTTCTGTATGTATGTGGACCTCCAAGGGTGTCGAAAGTGGGGAAGCGAACGAGGCTCACATCTCTAAATCATGAAAATATGGGACTCAACCTAGGTTTTTCGCAATCCTTCCCTCTTACCAGCGTAGACCTGCAGAAATTTGTCCCCTTCCAGTTTTGAAATAAGTCAGCCCCCATCCTTCAACCATGCCCCGGTGTCGGGTACGAGCCACCTTCGCCCTGGTGGGGGGTAAAAAAGACCCCAACGATCTTAAAAACTAAGAGCTGGAAAAAGCGAAAGACAGCAATCGAAAGCTCTTCAAAAATGATATCGAAAATACTTCAGTAATTTTTCTTTTCAGGTCAATATAAAGGTCACCAGAGGTCAAAATAGGTCAAAATCGCTAATATTAGGTGTACTAAGGAAACCTCATTTACCTCAGAAACTAAGATAGCTAGAAACATTTTTTGAACACCATCCGAAAGCTCTTGGGTTGCTCTTTCATTACAGTAGCAATAATTTTCGGGTCAGGTCGAAGCCTAGGGAGCTGCAGGTCACTGAACATTGGGAATGTCCATAGCCACCCATGCATAAGGGCGTTTCCTTTTCCGCTAATAACTTCCAAAGCGAGCAAGATACAGCCATAGTTGATGCACCATTGCAATTATCTCGTCAATAAAAATAAAATGATATATACTATTGCTATGCCAGGTCCAATTCAAAATTTGACCTGACCCAGGTCAACGGCTTGACCCAACTTGACCCGGTATTGTCATGATGTATATCGTTTGACTTGCAGTGACGATACAAACACTTCGGTGACAAAATAAAGCTAATATCTTTGTTTAATCAAATTGTACAGAGTAAACCACAGAAAAATGCTTATTTGGGCTTAAGTGACCTTTTAAAGGTCACAGGTCAAAATTTTTGGTATCAAATTCAGAACTGGACTAAGAGCAAGTCCTAACCGATGTTCGAAGTTGATTCCATCCATGCTTACTGAGACAAGCTCATTTCGTGATCTCCCATGCATTTACAATGGGGAGGTAATGCTCTGTGCATGACCTTAGGTCACCAATATCAAAAATCTCGGAACATATATTGTAGCTCCTGGTGGGCCCACTATGTGGTGTGAGTTTTAACTTGATCGATTCACCCTCTTTTTAGTTATGCAGCCCTAATAATTTTTTAGGTGAGGTCACTTCACCTGGCCTGGTGACCTGACCTGTTATGACCTTGAGCTAAAAATTTCAGAAAAGATATAAAAATGATAAAGGAATAGCTAGACTAAGTTTGGCGGCGCTGCACACAGCCGTCTTTCTGTCACTTCGGAAAAACCCCAGGGGGTTTAAAAGACCTCCACCCTTGCGAAAGTTAAAGAATATCTGTTCACGCCCCTGATACTGAGTTAAAAATTAGATCACTGCTTTCTGTAAACATTTCAAGCTTTCGGGGCATGTTTCTTTTTTCAAGCTTCCCTGTCTCCCCTCTTCACTCAGCGAAATGTTCATCGGTTGGTCCGGTAATGTATCACTAAACTTGTTAACAATAATACTCCTCTGTATATAACCCTGGAGCATTTTCCATCGCATTGTTTTCGGATGAAAGAACGCTCGATACTTCTTAAGCGCATAGTATTTGTATTGCACTTCGAACTATTGCACAACGGTGACGTACCCATCATATTCTTCGTTGTCGTATTGCACTTCGAACTATTGCACTGTGACGACACTGAAGGACGCTGTAGACGTGGTTAACAACGGACGAGACGAGAACAGGCGGCACTACTGATGAAACGCAACAACACGCCTTGGCGTGGCACAATTTTCCCGGGTCATCTAAAGCAACTCGACGACAGTGACTTTGATGAGCTCTAGTTGTGCCCTCGCGTAATTACACCATAATTTTCTGTAGTGAATATTTTTTGATTCCATGAATCTCCCGAGTTGCGCTGCCCTGCGCTGCGGCGGCGGTGATTCGGCAGCTGATGGTCCGCCGGCCCAGAGACGCCACTCAGCCGAAGTTGGGCGGCTGCGTGTCCATCACCCGCGACTTGTCTAGCTCGGTGTTGAGGCCGTGGTAGCGGAACATGCCGAAGCGCAGGTTGCCCTCGGTGAACTTGGTGTTGGAGCCGTAGAAGCAGGTGGGCATGGTGTGCACGTTGGGCGGCAGACGGCCGTACTCGTTCTGCGAGGTCTTGTACAGCGGGTGCTGCGTTCTCTGGCCGTAGCCGCCAACGCATGCTGCAGACAAAGAGCATGGGTCTTACACGCCTGATCAATGTTACTCCATGCAATAACCTTTTTTGCACAGCTTATCATGATGGGCTTGATTTGCCTTTCTGTCAGTATTGCTGCAGCGTTATATGATTTTCTTGAATTCGATGTCTACATTCGGAAGAAAACTTGCGGTTTTTAGGAATATCCCCCGAAAATTCCAAATATTGGGCGTATTGCTGAAAATAAGATATCCTCGCATTGCTCCCTGTCTAGACCTTGTCATGCCGTAGGAAAGTTCCTAAAAGACTTCCTAAGGAAGAAGAAGACCTCCTAAAAGGTAGTCTTATAGGCTGCGCCTTTGTCCTCGGAGGCATGTTTGGGCCACCAGCTTCAACAAGCTTGTCTCGTGCTAACCATGCCTATAATAAAGATATCCATTATCTGTAGAGCACGCCGAATCGGGCTTTCGGAAGTGGATTCTTTTTTAAATTCTATGATTCACTTATAGGCACTGGCATGGAAGTATAGACTTAGGTTCCATGGCCAAAATACGATCCGGATCAAACTGCCGATCGAGTTCATCAAATGCTATTTTCTCAGCAGTATAGCACGGTCTGTGCCTAAAGTGCTAGTGAAATAGCACTTGGTGAACTCGATGACTCCACGGTGTGTCCTGATCGGAGGTACGATCCGGATCGCATTTTGGTAATGGAAACTAAGGTATAGTTGCCCGTTGGCAGAGATGGTCTCCAATACGTTCGGTAGGGATTTTATGTAGCCGTATCGCTATTCTGTCAAAAGTTTAGCCCGATTCTATGTAGCTCTGAAATATAACTTAGGGGAGAGGGCGCTAAGACAGTCATGGTAGGTAGGACGGGCACATGCTCCATGCACCAAACCAGCAATGGTATAAATGTCTTATTACTTGCAGTAGTGCGTCTTTGGATGCCCTATCATGAGCCAAAAACACGTATTCCTTACCTTCGTTGTTCTGTCAAATTTTTAGAAAAAAACGAAATTGGTGGTCCCATTATTAGTAGTTTTGATTCTAACGTTTTGACAGTGTCTGGTGCCTCGGCAGAACGTAACATGCATTAGGTGATTGAAGTTGTATATTACCCAAGCAGGGTGATCCCCAAGAATGGAATTTGCTTACATACTGATATGGGGCAATGCAGGTACGGCGTGAAATGATATTTATCGCTGCTGGTTTTAGATGATTAAAAAGAATCAGTCTCGGAATGTGCTGCAAACGGACTTAGGAACTTTAAATTACTGCTTGTTAGATTCCAATGAAAAAAATATTATTTTATGGAAATTCCGCAAAGTAATTTTCCATCGGCTATTTTATCGAAACAAGGCAATGCAGTGTTTCAGAACTAGTTTTTCCTCAACATAATAAGGTTTTTGTAAAAAATTTCTAGCATATGATAAGCTATTTTCAAAAGCCCGTCTTAAACCTCCTGTTGGGGTAAGACGGGCTTTTGCACCATTCTTCGGTAAACGTTACTGCTCCCAAGAATATGCACGGGTCCTAGTATGTTTAAGCGCAGGTCCTAGTATGTTTAAGCGCAGGATCACCGTCATATAAAAAAGCGAGTGAAACACACAGTCTCAAACCAACTAAGCCCGTCTTACCACCATCTCACCTAGCGTAGCTGAACGTTGTGTGAACATATTTTTTATATCAACGCTGCTACGCAATATTTTCGGTAATCAATAATATACTACAAAATAATTGAGTATCAAAATCTACTGTTCGTAGGCTGGGTTGTAATATCAAATTGTTGGCGGATGACTCAGCAGGCTTCCTCTATTTTAGAGAAGATATCTAACCTTGTTCTGATCTGCTGGCCGGAAATGATATTAGGAGTTTAACGAAACACCCCAAACTTGGGCGTGGAACAGTATTCACGCGTGGTGTGCTTGGCCGTGTTGTACCCCGGATACCTGAGCACTATCAGTGAGCTCCAAGTACCAACCGCGGGAACACACTTATCAACTCGTGTAAAAGGGGTCCGCAAAAAAGCACCCGTATTCGGGGAAATTAAAACAAACACATTTCCAGCCCGCACCAAGTGTCTTCGACAGCAGCACTCACCCAATGATAAACGCAGTTGTGGCCCAAATCAAAACGTAGTGTAGCGTAATTACATAATGTGGCGCATGACCCCCTCGGTTGTGGACAGTTGGCAACGACGTCAAGGGCCGTTTGCTACCCAACCTAGCCCAAAACCTAATATATTTTCTAGGCTTTTGTTGGGCCAACTGTCCAACAGGGCAAAGAGCAAACTCGGATGACTTCCAGAGTGTTGCAGGGTGGATTCAAGTGAGGGAGATAGTTTGTCCCGAGCTGGTCGATGCAAAATGCTGATATTTTGTGTATTCAATCTTCAAACCTAAAATTTATCCATCCTGCAAGCACATAAGTACCTAAAGCATTAGCATTGTTGTTTCGCTCATTGCATGCCATGTCACAAATATGCAAATTGCTGGGCCAATTTAACAGATGTGTGTACTATATTGACAATTGATAGTAGGTGCCCGATCAATCAATCAAGGGCTTTTTATGAGGCGTTCTGCGCAAGGCACCTTTGCCCGCCTCTAAAGTGTAGGTGCCCGACGAAGAAAGATGGGTAATAGTGGATGAGCATGCATTGTATTGACCGATTCTGTTTAGATAATAATTGTTGCCCGTCTCGAGATTCTTTTCCTAAGCTGGTTTAATCCTCCAAAGGAAACCAAACGGAGCAAAGGGATGATTGATGTTTTTATGACTCCTCGTAGTGGATAACCCTTGATCATACGCAAAGTACACACCTATCACATGAGTGACACTCGAGTCTCGTCTATGGAGTTGTTTTCTTTTCACTCACCTGGTTTGTTGAACCTCTCTGGAAGGTTCTCACAGGCCGTGTAGACGTCCGACACTTTATCCTGCTTCGGAATGGAGCACATGGCGCCGAATGTTAGAGGTTTGGTTTTTAACAGGTATGAAGAGGTATCCTTCCTTGGCCCAGATGTTTGTTGTCTTCGTTTTTATGACGTATTTTCCTTCAAAGTTCTCTTCTTCTTCGGCAGGTGTAGGGGTGGTGACCATGAAATCAGCTTTTTGTAGCTGCCATGTCGTCATGACAACGTCTGAAATTCATTGGGCACATCCAGTCTGCTGGACTTATATCACCTAAGTAATTTCTTCATCATATTACTCCATTTTGCGAGGCCTCAGATAAGGTATTGCCTAGACAATGCTGTTTGTCTTTAATTATGTTTTTCCTAGGCGATTCAGGAAAAGGCAAGGGAAGAATGAAGAACCATGTGAATTTCGTCTTGTTCCCTTCGGTATCAGCAATGCGTTATCATCGGAGGTAGAGCTACGCCTTTGTTAAATCGATGCTGCCCAAGCTCTGATAGGTGTGTGGGCGTGCTGCCAGTCTTGATTCGTCCGCGAGTCGTGTATTGAGCTTGTACTGTTTCAAAACAGACGTGTTTTGTGCGAAATTAAAGACTCTTACGACGATGAAAACATTTTCTTGATAGTTTGCCTCCCATTAATTAATCTTCCATGTACAAAAACAGGACAATTATCGGATAAAGGAAGGATTTTGCTGCCACCTGGTGCCAGACCCAGATAACCAATACTTGAACAGAGGACGTGACACTTTGTATGGTTTTTCAACGGACATTTTATTTACGTTTTTTGCGTCTGGCACATTGGCGATGTGGGGGCAGGTGGCAGCATGCATTAGCATTGGCAGGATGCTAACGAGATCGATAACTATCGTTAACTGGAATGAAGTGAACTTATCGTAGAATACAAGTTCATATGAAAAAATACGTCTGAAAATATGTTCGGAAAATATGTTTACGTACTTGTGCGTGCGTAAAACTTTGTGTTCCCCAATTTCTGTGAGTTACACGTAATGAAAGTGAAATTCATGTTTCGACGTATTCTCCAAGAGGTGCCAGCTGGCCACAGGGGGAATCGGCGATTACCACACATACGGAGAAAATAAAAACCATAAGAAAAAATGCGATTCTGCTATTCTAAAATGAGCCTGACAAAGCCAGGGTGTAACTCACTTCTAGAAGTTTTTTTGTACTCTGATGACTACCGATCCAATTTCTAAACATAATCCGAAAGTCCTTGAAATGAAAGCTCCGCATGCTCCAACCCATTTTGAGGTCAGGGCAATACCAAGGTCACCAGAGGTCACCAAAGGCCACGGTTCTCGAAATTGTTCGTGTCTACAACTTTTGGGGAAAAGCAAGATACAGTCATACATTTATTAGCACAGTAACGAGCATGATCCAAGGATTCGAATGATATGCAGGATGACCTTGACGAGTCATTACTTGAAGTTGACCGGAGACCATGCTCATAATGTGACCTTAAAACGTCATGCTGCACACCATTTAAATCCTTTGGTCAAGCAAAATACATTGATCTATTTTGTTTTGCTCCAGTTCTCATGGCTCCCGAGTTAAGGGCTTTTCTAAATGGGTCTGAATTTGACCTTTTTTGGCCCACCGTGACGTCACAACTCGATGAATATGGTTCAAACTCGGCTCCAGAGTGGAAGATGACAAGGCGCTTTAGCGTCGTTCCAATCTTATCCATATATCACTTCCGATCCCCGAGATCTCAGCTTTGGGGTCCAATCGCACCCTCAGGCGGTGTTGAGCACGAAAAGGCCCAGGCGGTGCTGGGTTAAATATACGGAAGACAGGGATGTGTTTTGCGCACAGTATAGCATGTTTCTGGGATGAGATACTCCACTGATCTTTTTGAATCTTTGAATGTGGCATTAAAATTAAGTTTGTGGGCGAACGCTTGTCATCCAAATTCATCTGATAGATTTGTCAAACAAACTTTTGAATATCATAGACACGGTCCCGCTGGGGTCTTCTGGGCATCTCTTACACCTCCACAAATGAGATCAAATAGGCTTCATTAGTCCTGCCTTTAGACCCCAGGCGTCATGAACAAAGGTGATCAGGTGTTGAGCGATATGTAGCCCCCCTCCCCCACCTCGTCATGCTGCCCAACAAAGGGCAAAGTTTTTTTGCTGTTTCCGGCCACCGAGGAAAACATTTCGGGGAGGAAACGATGCTCGCACTGCGTTTGCCTTTGTGAATCCGGGTGAAGGCTGATATTTTATGACTGTAGATTCAATGTAGGTATGCCTGTATTTTACTTGTTTACTTTTCCTGTTTCCGTGTGTCGAAACATTGAGCTTCTCCCGTCTCTGTGTATTGACATATGGAGCTTCTCCCCCTTTTCGCGTATTGGTATCTCGAGCTTCTTCTGTTTCTGTGCGCTAACATCAGCAACTTCTCGTAATTTTCTTGACCTGATTCAATAGCACCTAAGATTTCATCGTACCTTAGATAAATTGCTCAGCGTGGTTGCCGTCATTCAAGTCTACCCTTCAGGTTAAATGATCAGGTCAAAATTGGGCGCTCTAAAACCCCAAGCGTCCTTTGATTTTTACATGTTCCGACAACTTGAGTTCATGGGAGTGTAGTTTGAAAAAAGAGCAAATTGCAATACGTTTGACTTTAAAATTTGTAAAGGACTTGGGAAAATGTCTGTAAATCGATTGTACAAAATCTCTGGAACGTTTTACAGGGAGTGTTAGCAATTTACTCACTATCCCCAGCATTTTTTAACTATTCCTTTTCCGCTTTGCCATCTCCAGAACTCCGTCTCTTATACAGCGATACTTGACAATTATTTATTATATACACGTATAAGCCAGATATACATGATGTTCATTTACGGTGGAAAATCATTTGCTCAATCAAACATGTATACATACAAACACACTCTCACATGCACAAACAGCTACGCCATCTAACGCAAACATGCCACGGTACTCATCAAATATCTGCCTTCATGACCAACCACACGGAGAGCGGGGCACAAGCAGACTGACCACTCAATTAACAAAGAATACGTTAAGGAAAAACAGCAATGCTCCGGCTGAAAGCCACCGCTCTGATGGAAACAAGGACAAACACAACACCAGTCAAGTTCCGTATGGCACGCTACATTTTGATGACAAAAACGTAAGTTCGTATTTGGCCGGGCGGATTTGAGACTGAGCAGCTGAATTAAATGGCGGCGAATGTCTAGCCAGATCACCACTGAGCTCTGATTGAGGTGTCCGCGCTCCCGTACCGCGGGGGCGCTGTCAAAGAGTCCTCCAATCAGAGCTCGGTTCTGGCCACCCGACGCCCGCAGCGCCCCGCGTGCCGGCGGCAACGCAGGCACTTGCTATGAAATGGCCAAATGTGACAATGACGAGCGAGCCCGGCGGGCCACCGCCGAGGTGGCGCCACAATGTGAAAAATCACAGACAGAGAGGACATCGTGGACGAGCTCGAGACAGAATGTGCCACACTACTAATCACCAGCGTGACCCCCGGCACGATCACCAACACAATCACTATGACTTATTTACAATAGTCAGTTTTATCACAGTCTTATTTAGCACACTCATATGTCCGGTAAAATATCTTGGATCACAAAGTAAAGCTTCGCCCGACGACACACGGGCGACACACGTCGATAACCACAGTTTCCAAGTTCTGTTCACAGATGGCAGCGCCCACCCGTCTCTGCTGGAGCTCACACACTTGGAGTCTATGGCGTTGGACGCGGATCAGCCGGGCCGCAGCCGCAGCAGGAGGCAGGCTATGCTCAGAGCTAGCACGGCACCGGAGTCTGAGCTGGGCGCCAGTCGCACCGCCGACCCCTTCAGACCCTCGTTTTTGGCCACGCCGTCGTTTGGATGCTTATTTTTGTCGTATTCATCTGGAAAAAATGGGCACAGGTCAGCTAAGTTAGTGGAACAGAAAATGGGAGAGAGAGAGAGAGAGAGAGATTCCAGGGCATACATTTTCGGCTATTTCTCGCCCAATATGATGCGTTGTGTACCTTGGTGGAAAAGAGGCGTTGTATGGTGGCATGGCGTGATTTGTAAGTGACGTCACGGCTGAACATATCTCGCATCCCCAGCAGTTAACGGCAGTGCACCGTGTCCTTATAGGGGATGATCCAGGCCCTCTTGCGAAAATTCGAGAGCTTTTGGTTCCAGGTGCTTTTTCAAAAATTACCCAAGATAAGGATTGAAACACGTGAGTCATAATTGTCATAACCCATAACACGGCAATAATAGCGCATTCGTTATATTTCTTGACGTCATTTATATTTGGTATTTTTCAAGGCCAGTAGGTATTCCCTGAAAAATGTCTGGCACCCAAAAGCTCTCGGATTTTCGTAAGAGGGCCAGTGTCATCCCCATAATCAGCTCAGCTGGGGGTGGACTGGCAGGCGTTTTTACTGGATGCTACATGTCACAATGCGCGTCTCCGGGGTGGTTACAAAGGTGCGACTTGTGTGCCCCTGTTTCGGCAGATTTACGCACAAAAAACTGTGTATGGGCACCTGGTGGTGCAGGGCTACTCTCTCTAGCGGGCGGGGTGACGGTAGGTTGGTTTCTGAGCCGTTGCTAAGGTGCGTGCTCCATGATGAAATATGAGCATTGGCCCCAGTGCTGTGTTATTCAATAATCTCATCTCTTGAACTCCCCTTCCAATTTTTCATAACTCTTCTGTTCGTTTCAATGTACACAGCACTGACTGCACCCCGTTGGAATCCGCCTGTCTCTATCCACTTCGTGTTGGTTTGCCGTCCATTGTCTGACTGTGTGAGCGTGGTAGTGGGAGAGTCAAAAGTCGAATAGCGCTATCCTGGTGCCAGAGGTCCGCGGTTCAGATCTGGCCCGTACAAGCACCGTTTTCCGTTGTACTTTTCCTAGAGGTCCGTGGTTCGAATCTGGCCTGGTGCAGTTGTGCTGTTCAGATTGAACAGTAGAAGGTGACAGTAGCTGGGTAGATGCTATGTTATGGCGTGTTACAATCACCTCGGCTTTCAATCGTGGTGGCTTGTTATCAGCACGGTAAACTCTGAGGCCAATCGTCTCTCTCTGCGGCCGTATCTGAATACTGTGGACCTCGCGTCATGCTTAATCGTATTTTTATGTGCAACACAAGGGTGGTGGTCGGGCTGGCGGCGGGTAATTGTGATTGTTTCTCACACAGCAGGCCCTCGCTCGAATCTGACCTGTGTCTTTACTGTTTGGCGACCTCGTGTCACGCTAAATCGTCTACTCAACTGTCTTGATTGGGTGGAGGTCGGGGGTGGCGAATGGGCAAGTTGTTTGTGGATCGAGTGGTCCATCGTTCAAATCTGACCCGTGTCTTTACTGTTCCAGAGCATTGTATTATACAGATTATGGTTGGCCTACCACCGAAGAGGCGTTGACTTCGAATCCGGCTCGTTCCGGATGATTGAACAGTAGGACGTTTCAATCATGAGCTGGCAGCTTGTGTTGTTGCGTAGTCACTTCCAATCACAGCAGTGTCCTGTCACATGGTGTTGAATTCAGAGGACAATCATCTAGAACTCACAACAGTACGATCGTCCTCGAGGTACACCATCATGTAACAGGACACTGTTGCGATTGGAAGTCAATAATCAGCCACACTAGCAGACCGCCACATGATTGAAACGTACTACTGTTCAATCATCCGGAGGGAGCCGGATTCGAACCCCACGCCTCTTCGGTGGTAGGCGAACCATGATCAGTATGATACAAAGCCCTGAAACAGTAAAGACACGGGTCAGATTTAAACGAGGGACCACTCGATTCACAAACAACTTACCCATCCGCCACCCCGACCTCCACCCAATTAAGATAGTTGAGTAGACGGTTTAACGTGACACTAAGTCGCCAAAGAGTAAAGACACAGGTCAGATTCGAACGAGGGCCTGCTGTGTGAGGAGACAATCATACTCCGACCACAGCCCCGACCACCGCCCTAGGGGTTCACATAAAAATACGATTAAGCGTGACGCGAGATCCACAGTAGTAAGATTCGACCGCAGAGAGAGACGAGTGACCTCAGAGTTTACCGTGCTGATAACAAGCCACCACGATTGAAAGCCGAGGTGATTGTAACACGCCATAACATAGCATCTACCCAGCTACTGTCACGTTCTACTGTTCAATCTGAACAGCACAACTGCACCAGGCCAGATTTGAACCACGGACCTCTCGCAAAATTACAACGGAAAACAGTGCTTATACGGGCCAGATCTGAACCACGGACCTCTGGCACCAGAGAGCGCTATTGAAATTTTGACGCTCTCCCCTGATACATGTTCAGACAATGAACGAAAAACCAACACGAAGTGGATGGAAACAGGCAGACTCCAACGTGGGATATACACAGCGGTGTGTCTTTTACCTTCTCGATTCCTCGCTAAACAACATATTTCTGTATTTATCTGCCACACATTCAAGAGGTCACCTGCCCAATGACATCGGTTGGGGATCTGGTGTTTACGGAGAGTTTCCCACTGGCTCCATCGGTCTAACCGGGGCACGGAAGCGCGCAGCACGCCGTGGAATCCGAGCCCACCTCCCGTGCAGTTCTGGCCAGAACTATGTACACTGACCACTAGACCACCATGGCCCTGAAGTTGAATTACGGTGAAACCGCCAACATATACTATTACGATAAATAAACAGTCAATTCCTGAAACACACGCTCAAATGGCCACTCGCAATATACGAGCAGGAGGAAAACGTTTGAAATCATCTCCACAATCACAGACAGAACAAGCACCTGATTTTTTGGTGGTGGCCTTCACGTTGATGCTGGGCACGTGCAGGTCGTACAGGTCGTGTACGCCCTTGTACGAGTGCCGGGTGGTGGGTCTCCGCGTGCTGGGGGGTGAGGTTCGTGCCGGCAGCCAGGCCGGCGTGGTTGTCGTCGTGGTTGCCGAGTCGGTCTGCGGGCCTGGCAGCTGAAGCACTGCGGAACAACGGGCCCCCGGTTAGTGAGCAGAAGGTACACGGAAGACAAGAGGAGGCCGGTGGAGACGCCACACCGAGCCAGGGACAGCCAGTGGCGGAACACTGCTGTAATCCTACAGTGTCGAAAGTCAAACATTGTTACTCCGGCTGGACAGCTGAGAGCTTCGCATATTGGCGATCGAGTTATTCCCGTCTGTAACTAGCGAGGGCCTTTCTCCCTGGAGAGTCCCACTTGGCTCCCGTTTGAATGTTCACAGAAAAACGCTTTCGTCCCATAATTGTTCTGATCGTATAAAACCCAAACAAGCAATTCCCGAAGATAGCTTCGGTTCCAGTCTCATCACAAAATGACCAGCGTCCGTCCTCCAACTTCAAGTCTGTCCAACTCTACCCGTGCGCATAATAACGGAAATTCACCATTTTCTACCGAAGGCTTGTGAGAAGTACGTAACTAAGTGGAAGACGTTTCCACCTTCCTCGCGCTCCACCTGTATCGCTCCAGAGCAGCCCGGGCAATACTTTGTTTATGCTCTCGTTAACCGAGGAGCCGATCGATCCGATGCGGGGCGGGCCCCTTTGTTCGCACTCAAGGCTGCTCCTAATGACGTATTTGCGTTGCAGCCGCTCCTCCGCTCAGCGCGTTTGCTGTTCAACATAAAAACCAGAGTTTGCTGCGTAATGGATCCGCGGATGACTCGGCATGTACAAATGCGGCGACAGCGGACTCAAACAACGGCCAGGTTTACCGCTGCAACTCCTATAGATGCCTGCAAAACTACCATAGGCCTGCTCTGTGAGCAAAAAAGCGGAATAGTTAGACGCAAAAAGTTAGATGATGCAATGCCAAGCTTCTGTGCCCCATACCACCCTCCGTCATCACGCAATGCCTGCGGGCCAGCACGAACACAGCAGCTCTCAATGCCGTTCTGAACTGCTTGCCCACAAACCAATCACTCTCCTGGCACGCTATTTCCTCGTGCATGATGGCAGATTTCGGTCCTGGAAGGCGATACCAGCACATTGAGCTGACTCCACCTCTTGGAAACGGCGCTCTTGTGATGCTATCGGAGGATTAGCTCATGCAGAAGGCCGAGATTCCGCGGGCTTGCCTTTATAGGTCACGTGAGCGATGTCACTGCGTCCCTCGGCCGCCGATTCGAGCCATCAAGGCATCATTTCTTGTAACGCGCTCCCACCGCAGTCACGAGAAGAGCCAGCGCCGCCTGGTGTCACGACCCGGGCCCGCTCCGCTATTGGTCGGCTTAACAAGCAGCTTACTGTCCAGGGTATGGCTAAGCCCGGCGCGGCGGCGTTTAACGCTCTCCGGACTGGTGTCGCTACGCCGGTCGTGCAGGCATAAATGTTGGACGTCGGTACCGGCGCCTTAGAACCGAGGCGGTATCGCATCATGCAACACGACTGGTATTTCATGACTGTATAGGTACCGAAACGGAGTCGATGATCTCAGCCCTTTGACTGCTGTTATTTACGGTCCACTAAAAGTTTTGATGTTTTTTTTGCCCGACCATCTTCAGCATATCTTTGGCAATCAGTCGATATTTTTTATCAGAGCCATTTCGATATGATGGCGAGATCATTAAGTAGTTAAAGCGTGATTAAAGCGATGCAAGGCTGAGTCAAATGCACATGAACTGCAGTTTTCTACTCTTCTCCGGCTATGAAGGCTTACACTTGATATCTAATTATTTTAAGGAGTCATCATGTGGTTACCAATGTAGCCCAGTTTCACCACAGGCGTTGGCCCTCCGGTCAGCTCGCACGGCCTACCTGGACCGTGGTCGACGATGTGGTTCTGCTCCGTGTCGTTGCAGCACACCTTGAAGACCACCTTCATGTTGTGCGTGGAGCAGCGGCCGCCGATGCGTCTCAGCGTGTCACCCCGTGCCGACGTCGCTGCAGCGAGAAACAAGATCAGATACGGCGCAAGACTACGGGGCCACGGTCTGTAGACGGTCACCGTCCAATGTCATTGTCAAAGAGTGGTTCAAAGTATAAGTCACACACTGCTCACGGCGATGTCTCGCACACAAAACAAGTTTTTCTAGAAGTGGTAATAAAACCGCCACTATACATAGGAATATTGTCAGACACGTGGTGGCACAAACGACAAGTCACTGTATGGGAAAATAGACACACAGTTGCGCTGAAGGAACCATTTTGGAATCCAGCATGTCGCAACACTGGAAGGAATGAATACTGTGCAGACTGGTGCGTCATCTCGGCATCTCGAGAACGGCAGCTGAACTGAACCGATCCGGTCAGACCGGACCTCATGGCCTGGCACCAGTGGTCTCGCCGGGCCGGATCCCGTGGCCTGGCACCCGTGGTCTCGCAGGATCGGGTCCCGTGGCCTGGCACCAGTGATCTCGCAGGACCGGGTCCCGTGGCCTGGCACCAGTGATCTCACAGGATCGGGTCCCGTGGCCTGGCACCAGTGGTCTCGCAGATCGGGTCCCGTTGCCTGGCACCAGTGATCTCGCAGGATCGGGTCCCGTGGCCGGCACCAGTGATCTCGCAGGATCGGGTCCCGTGGCCTGGCACCAGTGGTCTCGCAGGATCGGGTCCCGTTGCCTGGCACCAGTGATCTCGCAGGACCGGGTCCCGTGGCCTGGCACCAGTGATCTCGCAGGACCGGCTCCCGTGGCCTGGCACCAGTGATCTCGCAGGACCGGCTCCCGTGGCCTGGCACCAGTGATCTCGCCGGGCCGGATCTCATGGTCTGGCACAAGTGACACACCATCCGTCGAACGATTGCACTGACAGAAATATGTCGAAATATGCAAACCCTGTGGCCGAGCTTGTCATAAACTGTGCATCCTGGTCACATCTGCATAATCCGACATAACAATCGGAACGGTCACCAGAAATGTCGGCAAGGAATCATTCTGCTCAGCAGTGGATGCCGATCCTCCTCAGGCTGACGCGACCGCACGGCGGCCCGGACATTTTGCGGCACACCATTCCGGGTATGCAAATGCCTCCATTCACTGGTTTCTCACAGACACGGGAAGTTGGACCAGAGTAGCATTCATGAAGTCGACGTAATACATATTGGCCTATCGGATGCCTCTGGAAAGACCGTCGTCACCAGGCTCTGCGCCCGGCAGCTTCCGCAGCGGGAGGCAAATGCCGGCTGCATTTCCCACACTCCGCCCGCGTTGCACGGGGCGCAGGTGATCAGCGATCGAAGGTCGCCGACCGCCTGCGGCCAGGAAGACGCCGGCGCCGCCTCACAGGCCGCCGCCGCCGCATAATGGCCGGGCGGTAGTCATGGGCCGTTCCGCGGCCGCAGACGAAGTACCAGCTGCAACAGAGAGCTGGCAGAGTCCTTGTACACGGCGGCAGCCTCACCGGACGGTATGTAACACCGACAAGGCCGGTCTGAAGCGATCCGACCACCAAATCCGCAGCTCATGAGCTCCAGATAATGGGCGGAGGTCCCAGAGGCTTGCGGCTGTTGCTTCCCCCACTTTACCGGGTTGCCCTGTATCAATGACAAGCCCGGTACGTAGCTGCTGATCAGCACGATCCTCCGCCGTTGTTGGATACGTGTCACGCCGAGCCCACGGCCACCCCCTGTCGTTATCCGGCTGATGCTCACGTCGCTAACGAGAGGGCGCGTCCATGCGTGCACGCAGCGCCGACGCACGTGCTCACGTGAGACGGCGTGCACCGAGCTCGGCGCAGGCAGAAGGCCGGAGAAAAACGCCGTCTGGTGGCGATGCCATCTGAGCATAAGGGCTGCGGCCGGAATACCAAACAGCACGACTGGCGGGCCAGGCAGTGTAACTGGGACTGGGACTGGCGCTGGCACTGGGACGGCTGTGGATCCACGGCCTCCAGCGGGGCTCCCCGCTCTGCGACCGCCACAGCGTAGGCGGCAGCTTCAGCACTGCCAGCGCTCACCGCCTGTGCTGGGGTTATTGCCAGTGCTGTGTCCTCATCATCTACAGTGTCAGTGTCTGTGTCTGATTCTGCAGAGTCTGGATCGGTACCAGTGTCTGATTCTGCAGCGTCTGTATCGTTGTCGCTGTCTGATTCTGCAGCGTCTGTATCGTGGGTCTATTGCGCGTGTATCGGTCCAGTGTGATCTGCAGCGTCTGTATCGTTGTCGCTGTCGATTCGCAGCGTCGTATCGGTGCCAGTGTCGATTCGCAGCGTGTACGGTGCCAGTGTCTGACTTTGCAGCGTCTGTATCGGTGCCAGTGTCTGACTTTGCAGCGTCTGTATCGGTGTCGCTGTCTGATTCTGCAGCGTCTGTATCGGTGCCAGTGTCTGACTTTGCAGCGTCTGTATCGGTGTCGCTGTCTGTCTGCACAGCATCTGTACCAGTATCAGTGTCAGTGTCTTTATTCCGTGTCTGTAGCCGTAATTCTGCATCTAGTCAGTGTCTTTAGTATGTATCGGTGTCAGTGTCTGATTCTGCAGCGTCCGTATCAGAGTCAGTGTCTGATTTCGCAGCATCTGTACCGGTATCAGTGTCAGTGTCTATATTCCGTATCCGTAGTCCCAGCATCAGCGGATACATCCGCAGGGTCATTGTCTTGGACGGTGTCTGGTAAGAGTCAGTGTCACCAGCGACAATCGTCAGAACACACACACGGCTGACCGACGACACTCGCCATATTCGGCCCGACAACAGCCAGCAACAAAGCCAGGCGGCTATCCGACCGCAGGGCTGTGCTTAAACAGGCTTTAAGGATTTTTCCAGACAGCTCGTTTAAACACAAACCACCAAATATCTGCGTCACTACTCGCATTACGCCAGCTGGCTACCGGAATAGCGTCTAAGACCATCACGAAAGTGTGGTGGCAGAAAAATAAATTTCCAGAAGGACAGCACGTGCACAAATACACAATAGCTTATCTAAGCATCCCATTCCGAGAGTTAGAGAGAACCTGCATTCCGGTTGGTAATCAGACAACTTAGAGCGCAGTGTCGTTTGTAATGAGTTTTTGGCAGTAAACTGGTCCCCAGTAAGTAGATATGTTGTTAATAGTTTCACATGCATGACCTGAATAAAGCGATTAAAGCTCATACTAAGGTTTGTGAGCCGGACACTGGAGACACCTCGCGCATGGCACCGGAGTCATCTGAAGGACACGAACAGAGATGGGGAAAGACAGCCAGCAGCCAAAACGGTAGAAAAAATGCGCTAGACTTGGGCAAATAAATCCGAAGTCGAGCAGTCTTAACCCAAGACATTTCCGAGGTTGATCACAACTGCACCATGCACACTCCAAAAGAGTAGTTACCGTTCTTCCCGATGTAGCGGGCTAGAAAGAGAGAATACCATTGTCAGCAGTTGTTCACAGGATTAGCGACATACAACGCTCGTCGCAGCATGCGTCAAATGGCAAAGTCCCGCCACCGTTATCAGAGGTATCGTAATGACGCCAGGGGCCGTTGCAGCCATCCATTTCACAGGATAAGTGCCATTACAGACGATAGACACATCAGCCGTAGCCGATAACCATTGACTCAGCTACCACCACCGGTCAGCCTGCAGTATGTACTGCATCACGCCGGATCCGCTCTCCGCACTGGCGCTGACACATAAAAACCGGCCTGTCCCACAACAGCTGACCCTCTCACCGTGCCGGCCACCACCCTGGGCCTCCTCATGGGTCAGTGGCCCACACGTCGACAGCCGATGTGTCCACTTACAGATGAAGTAGTAGTCCTGGCCGGGCCTGAACTCGAGGCCTCCCGGCTGTGGTGTGAAGCTCCGAAACGTGATGGTGAAGAACATCAGCTTGTAGGGCTTGTCGCAGACAGCAATGATTCGCGGGTTGGGTTTCGTAATGCGACACGTGTCGT
Organism: Lepas anatifera; assembly: GCA_034440635.1. Taxonomy (NCBI): domain Eukaryota; kingdom Metazoa; phylum Arthropoda; class Thecostraca; family Lepadidae; genus Lepas; species Lepas anatifera. The sequence goes on along the minus strand of JAOTON010001028.1, from coordinate 311,590 downwards.
ATTCCTCCTTGGAGACCTGCAAAGAACGCATTCGTCAGTGTACACACGAATCACGTCCGTGCTTATATACGAGCACAGCGAACAATGTTCTGACAACTCAAGAAGTATCAACGGGAATTTGTTCAACTCCACCACCCTCATGCCCGACAGCAGTGGCTCTCAGCGTGCGTTTGAGCAGGCTTCAGAGGGACACCGCGCAGCGAGCAGTCCCAGCTCCCAGCACCCGACTCGATTATGCTTTGATGGCGGCTGATCGGATTAGGAGCGCGCGCGTCCCGCGGCCAAGTGGCGCGCTTTCACGGACGGCGGCGAACGCGACGCAGAGCGGCGATGAACTGACGTGAAGAGTATCCAATGGGGTCCCTGTCGGCCCAGACTGGGGGTGTCAAAACTCCCGGCAAACGCTCCACCTCATAGTTATCATCCATGAAGTGTTTACTGCTGGTAGGAAAACTGCGACTCCGTTGCAGGTGAAGAAAAAACCGTAAACAGTGACACACGAATACTACTCCATCATTTTTTTGCGATGCCAGATTTTCAATACCGTCTGACAGCACCACCTCGAGGAGCCGCAGTAGCGGTGATGGGCCGGTGGGATAGTCGGCAGGGTTTTGGGACGGACACAGACCGAGGAGGGATGGCGCCGACAAAAGCGTTGACGATGCCCCAACAGTGGGGCGCGGGTTCAGCGGGCTGGGACACCCTCTTGTCAGCGCGCGGGGACAGCTGATGGAGGGGAAGCGAGAGCAGACCGCCTCAGGACTACTGACGCTAACGGGGTACACGGTCACTGGTCAACATTCCAATAAAATGGTACGGGTGAAGGGAGCAAAACAGAGAGCGTCCTGGTTCCCCGCGTTTGCCAGCTGTTCTGGGGGAAAATGTTCAGGGTTTGCTGTAAAAATGTAGTTGGAACACAGGATGAGACTAGACATTGTCTGTCTGAGAGCTGACGTCAAACGCTGGATGATCAACTCTGAGATCTGAACGTAGTCTCTGTGCTACAGAGCGCATATCTTTGACGTCAGTCTTGATACTCGGACAAGGAAACAGTTTCACCCTAAGCCTTCAGCCTGATGGTAAAGCGGGTTTTCGTTTCTGAGCGCCTTGCATAGTTCATTAGATGCGGAGTAAGCTGATGGACAGTGGAGGCTCGCGTACCATGCCTCAGCCGCCCCCCGGCGCGTCGGATATTTCCCCGAATGACAGACGCCTATGCGAAGCTATGAGTGATGTCGGTGGGAAAGTATGACGGACGTCTTGGCGCTGTGGTTCTGCATGCGCACCGACAAGCTCAATCCCAGAGGTGAAAACAGGGTGCCGGATCAGCACCTATAGAAACTGGTTCTCAACGGATTTCAGGGCAAGAAACTGCACCCATCCCTCGGTGATGCCATCCCTTTACCCGCTCCGCTTCTCGACATTTCCTTAGAGGGCACCGTCGGTGAACAGGTCACGCCTCTGCGACGCGATTCTGCGGCACCGAACCCGCTGCCCCCGGGCCTGCCGGCCGTCCCGCCGAAACCGCATCTCTCGGCCGATTCATGGCGCGCACACATGCAAGCCGCTGCTGCTCCAGCCCGCCGCCGCGCGGCGCGTCTGCGGCGCTGGTGGGGGCGAACCAGCCGCCATATACGGCAGAGTCGGTCCGACGACCGCTGCTTCAGGTGCAGAGCAGTGCCGCTGTATATGGCGGATAGCGACGTCTGTGAACTAACCGCCAGTCCATCTCGGCACTCCGATGGGCACAGAGCACCTCCGGAACGGGCCTTAATTGTAGTTACCTGGCTGGCCCGGCTCAGCCTCCCCTCTGACTGGAAACGCCGCCCTGTCAGCTGGACGGCGCCATTTTTACTGATCAATTATTTGGCGGTGACCTTGGCTGTAAATGCACGGGCCGGCTCAGCGCTAATGCCTGGTCGGGAGGCGAGCGAGCAGCCCGAGCAGCGGGTGACGGACGCGCAAAAGCAGGCCGAACACACCGCTCATTGAACTGACGACAAGACTACATATCTCGCATCTCTAAACAGCCCACCCAATATTGGACAGGTTTGGCCAGGTACCTGACAGAGAGGTGGCGTGTGGTGGCGGTGTTTTTCACCTCGGGCGGCCGGGCCGGGACCGATGCGGGGGCCGCTGAGGCGGACGGTGATTCGCCTCACGCCGGTATAATCACAGGGTATCGGACCGTCCGGCTCTGAGCAGATCGGCGCCCAACCATGCTGATGATTACACGATATTCCCGCACGACAACGCCGCTGGCCGTCAATGAGCCGGCATTCATTCACCAGAATCCTCTCGCCCAGAGAAGCCAGATGGACATTACTGGCAGCGACTAATTACTAATCCCGATCGATGTACGCTTGCCACACACCTGGCAGCCGCAAAAAGAAACACTGCTGACTCGGTACTCCGTCATGCTCCAGCTGAGCTAACGGGCCTGGCCTCACAGCCAAAGTACTTGTCGTTGGAGATACAAAAACTCCACCGTTTGCAAGATAAGCCCATTGTGTGTCACTCTCCATTCTAGTCATTTTTCGGATTGTTTCGCGTCAAGAGAACGTGCAGAGCGGTCCTCGTACAATAAAACACTGCTCAATACCGCATACTTACGAGAATCGAGGTACTTGAGATCAACGTTAAGGAATTTAGGGTGCCGTACCAAGAGAGTTTTGAAATCCCAACGCACATTTCTAATCGCAACACAAGGTTAAGTCGAAATTTCAGCAGTCATAACATATTTAGCGTTGCGACACAAAAATGCTTTGACGTGATTCAGTTATTCTAAAAATACTTGGACGAGATTCAAACAATTATCTTGTGGTTATCACACGATGGAATGTCACACTTACGTTGTATATAATGTACTGCTCCGTGTCCTCTTCTTTGGTTCTGTCCGTGTATTCCGGACAGATGATGGTGACTTGATCATACTCGAACAGGTTGTTGCCTTTGTTGACGTCTATTATGTGATCCGTGTTGCTAATCTGGAATCTGCGAACAGACGGGGGAACACGATGTCAGCCGGTTGCAAACTGATTACATAGTCAGGCAGTGAGGGGCAAACAGACAAGCACTGCTGACGCTGCGGCTGTAGCTATACAGTACACAGACAAACAGCGGCGCTGAGCGCGGCAGCGTGCGCGGATGCGCAGCATTAGTGGAGGTTCGGCTGTCAGTCAGGCCAACATTCCATCGTCGGCACCGACACTGACGCGCAGTCGCAAAAACGGCCGACAATCCTGCACCCGCGCCGCCGTCATCCATCTTACACCGAGACAGCGGCTAGCGATCCGTCTGCGCCGCCTCCCCCCTCCCCTCCTACCCCCACCGACTGCCCAAGGGTGATGACGGGCGGCGGCCGGTCAGAACGGCCGTCACTTTCACCGCAAGAGGGTGGGTAGCGCCGGCCAGCGGAGCCGAGAAGAGGCCGAGGGAGAGGATGCCACTAACTCACGCTGCAGGCGAGAGTGGCTGGGTGCAGCCCGGTCAAGGCAGGCGAAGTGCTTTACCTTTTACACCCGACATGTTGCACATTCCTTGAAGAGAGAGGGTGTGAGGCCCTCAGTTGATGAGGTCACGTGGCCAGCGTGCAGGATTCGTCAGAGACAAACATAAGTGAGAGCGGATGTTAACGAGACGTTGGGCGGGGCGGCTTTTAGCTGTAAACGTAGATGAGTGGGCAGTACGTGTTTGGAGTATCAACCACAGCGCTTCTAGCACGGCGTACCAGAAGGCAAACAGGTTTGGACTAGAACAGATACAAGCCAACAAGGCAGGGAACAGAGAAAGCAAGCGAGATGTCAATACTAGTCTTCTCAGCAAACTCTTTGAGACTGCTTGTCCCCTCCCAACTATCATTGCCAATACACTAAATAAGATACGGAGTATCCTGAAAACTTCAGCGCGGAAAGTGCCAGTACCGTGAAAGTGCCGGAAACCGCCAGTACCGGAAAGTACCAGAAAGTGCCGTGACCTCGCGCGCACGGAGGTTCATCGTCGACCGCGTCACGATCGTCGCGTCCGCACCAGCGCCGTTAATTGGAACGGCGCGTCGCCAACGTCGCGCCTGACGCTCCGCTCTCGACGACACCAAGCGTGGCGCCTCGCGAGTGTCATGCGGCCAAGTGTCAGCGGCGAGCGCCCGGTTTCCGTACACGTCATCGCATCGCGTCGCTTTCGTCGGCGATATCGACGACGTAACGACGATAGATCTGCCGTCGTCGAAAGCTACCTTAGTCCCATAATATCTGACGAAATCGACTTGTCAAGTGGGCTGTAAACACGTAGCCCACACCTCAGCTGACAGCGTTGTCACGTGAAAACACCGCCGGCGGCAGAGCCACCGCAGACACATGGGCGGCCAGCAGGGCCTGTCAAAGCCCGCCGCCGCAATTAGGCCACTATCAGCACGCAGTTGGCGGCTGTGCGTTTGCACGGCCTCTGTTGACACAGCGCACTGGGCGTGCGGCGCTGCCAGACGGGGGATTTCCTGCGTCATCAGCCTCCCCCGCGGCCGGCGTTTGCTCAGGCCGCCGCCGTGTCGGGTGTCGGCCTTTGTTGCGGCGCGCTATTTGGGAAAATCGGAACTAGATGAGGAAGGGTCAACATGCTGGGTCAACAGCGCCCCTCCGCACATCCCGTCCACTTATTCCGCCGGAAACGGCTGGGACTGCTGCCAGCCTGCGACGCCGGACATGACACCGTAAACCACACCACGGCAGGCGGCGGCGACTGCCAGCCGCTCGCCCGCGTCCGGAACCAGCAGCAAACAGCCCACGAGAGGCCGTTTACAGGCACACACGTGGCCTGCCAGCTAAGGTTTGGAAGCCGAACACGAATCACGCTTTAAGTAAAATTATTCAACCCATCCTTGTCCACTCAGATACTCTTCTCGGCTGATGTTGCCTAATCTGATAAACAAAACGCGGCGGTCGAGCCGCTCGGTACAGTAAGCGAGGAAGCTAGCCAACTCATCGCTTCGTCGGGGAAGGGGAGGGGCCCGTCGCCAGAGACGCCGGAGTGTTCGACAGTCCGCCGCCTGCCAACACCGCCCGACGACCAACACCGCGCGCCAGCCGGCGACACGGCCCGCGACGACGGACGGCAACAAGCGTGGCGTCGGTGCCGACGCGGCGGCAGACTGCGCCGCGGTGTCTGCCAGGTGGCGGCCGCCAGGTGGCAGCTGCAGTCTCTGCCAGCGCCGGACTCCCAGACACGCCGCTCAGAGACAGCCACAGCTGTTCAGCACGACACAGGATCAGTGTCCGGAGCAGGAACTGACAACGACAGGCTGCTGCTGCTGCTGCCACGCCAGCCGTCATTCGTGCTCCACGTCAGAGATGCATCGGCACTTGTTGCACACTGAAAAAGGGAGGCGTTGTTTTGCTGCCTATCTGGCAGGCCGCTCCATTTACCCTCGATCAATAGCGAACGATAGTCTGCGCCCGGACCGGGGGTACCGGCTTGGCAGCCAGGTGTGTGTGTGTGCGCTCTGGCTGCACTGCTCCCCTCCCCACACGCACACAGCAGTGCGTAACGCAGTCGGTGTGCTCGGCAAACAGCGTGTTTGAGCGGGCGGAGCAGCCCTTCCAGCGCGGCGGTCGGTACCAGTGGTAGGTGGGGAGCCCGGGTCCCCCTTCCAGCGCGGCAGTCGGTACCAGTGGTACGTGGGGAGCCCGGGTCCCCCTTCTAGCGCGGCAGTCGGTACCAGTGGTACGTGGGGAGCCCGGGTCCCCCTTCCAGCGCGGCAGTCGGTACCAGTGGTACGGGGCCCAGGTCCCCCTTCCAGCGCGGCGTCGGTACCAGTGGTGGTGGGGCCGGGTCCCCCTTCCAGCGCGGCAGTCGGTACCAATGGTACGTGGGGGCCCGGGTCCCCTTCTAGCGCGGCAGTCGGTACCAGTGGTAGGTGGGCAGCGGACTCAGGTGTCACAACACACCATGCGCTCGGCGGTCTCAATGAATCTCTCCCACGTCCCCCCACAGCCACAATAAATCTACTCGTTCACCTCTGGACACCTTGATTCACTAGCACTTACTCACCATCCCCATCTTTAGTCGTTCTCCCGCCTCTTCGATGGTTATCTAACCTGAATCTCAAGTTTTTCTCACTACTTTCTATCTCTCCATCCACATCTCAACCCCCTCGTTCTCTATTTCACTTCTCTCTCAATTGCCTGATCTTCGATGTGGATCATACCGCGCCCACCACATCATCCCAACTTCATTCTGCAGGCACGCTTCCAGTCTCGGATCAACGTAAATAACATCACATTAAACAGATAGATCAAAAAGGTCAGAAGGCTATATTTCCGTAAAACTCGGCTACACAGACCCAACAAGAAGAAACCAAAGGTGCAGCAGTCCGAGTCTGGTCATTGGCCGCCGTTGCCGCCTCTCCGCAGCAGTCGCGCAGCAGTAGCGCGCTCAGTCGCGAGGTCTGACAGCTCGTCAGACCGCGAACACGAGTCCTGACGTGCGACCTCCCCCGGCTCAGAGGCTCTGCACTCGGCAGGTATGCAGAGCGGCAGCACGGGGGCTTACGGGCGTCAACCTTGCGGGGGCTGCAGCATTAGTCTACGGGTGACAGCCGTGGCGATTAAATAAGCGTTCACAGCCGGCTGCTGCATTCATTCACGCAGATTCGGTTTCGGAAGTGGACTAGGCGGCTACAGAGACCAGATTACACGACCTGACAGCGGTAAGGTGAGGTCCAGAGGAGGTGTCAGTTTCCCAGTCTGACTGCCACCCGAAGATCACTCCAATGTGCCGTAAAGCTCGTCATTCGATTAGGCCTAATTTATAAAGTTTCCCGTTTGTTTTTACTTTTTTAGAACAGAAACTCGTTACCGTCTTAAAACACACCACGGCCTATGTTGTGGGCGCTGTGAGCTGGGCCCTGGCGTTCGCCGGTTGCCAGTTCCGTGGACCCGGCGGCGGGAACCGTCGAAGACGGACGGGGGCGGCGGGTCGCTGGCGACGCTGCAGCGCGGCTGTCACAGCCGGTTAGTACCGCCGCGACAGCGACGCTTCGGAAGCCAGGCCGCGCCGCTCCCGTGGCTCCGCGGGAGGAAACACACACTGACAGGCCGCCTTTGTTCGCACTTTGTAATGGCCCTGTTTGACGCGGTGCACCGGATCAAAAGGTCACACACGAAGGGCGCGTGGGAATAGGCATATATCTTACGAGGCGCTGATTATCTGGAATTATTTTTAAAGGGAGGGCAACTTCTATGAAAAATATGTCCAAAACAAATAATGGAGGATATATTGTATTTATCTTATGATTAACTCTCCAAAATTTGGTATAGGTATTTTAAAGATAGCACAATGGTTCCTACCAGCACAGGAGCCTTCTGACGCTTAACAGGCCTCACGCACTCCAGCGGGCCTCCCTGGACACCGGCGTATCGACACGAGAGCACCGCTACACCTCCATCTCGGGCCGACGGCTTCATCTGGCCGGCGCCTGCTGCCGACGGACGTCGGGCGGGGCCGGGGTGACGCCACCGTCGCCAGACGGCTCGCAGCGGCCACCAGAGCGGCGCGCCAGCCATTAGCGGTCAATGGGCGGCGCGGCCGGGGAGGGCACCTGCCACTCCGGCGCTGGCCACGCCGCCGCTTTCACGGCAATGTCCCGACAACGTGTCGCAGACGGCGGCGCGGCGCAAAGGCGCGATGGTTCCAAATCATCCCCACTGGTTCGGTTCGGTAACAAAGCCGCCAGGGTGAGCCCCGTTCATTCTGACAGAAAACGGGCGGTTATGATATCTTTTTATGGATACTGCGAATCCAGGGGGCTAAAGGCGCCAGAAAAGTAAATATGGTGTTACGCATTCGGACGTTATATGGATTTAAAAGTCACAACTTCCAGATTCACATAATTCCCGATGTCCGTACTACAGCTATAAAGCGAAAACACCGGTAAATGCCAGTTTCACAACTCCTGCACTACCTCAAACGCTCGCCACGCCTACCGTACGCGGCGGAATGTCGGAACGAGTCCACGCTCCGGCGCGCTGCCGTCGGACTCATGCACTGATGGCGTCACAGGTGAGACGGCCGTGTGCAGCCCTAATTGGTGCGCGCTTCTGGGACGGCGGGCCGCGCCGCCGCGGGCCGTCACAGCGCTGGTCAGCAGTGCCGCCAGCTTCATGATTCTGTTTCCGTCGGCGGACAGGGCTGCGTCCGCCGCCGCAGCCGCAGCGGGCTTCCCGTCAGCCACACGGGGCTTCTAAGTACTGAGAAAATAAAAACGCCTGCGGCTGTATGCCCGAGGATTAGCAATCAAGGAATGAATCGGCACCAAAATGAACTGCGCGGTCACAACAAGAAGCCCCATACAGCCACAGAGTTCAGCGGTAGTCGGGGGAAGCCTTACGGGCTGTACAGAAACAGAAGTACAGGTGAGAGTGCCACTTTTAATAGCCCTGGCCGCATAGCTACATACAAAATATCGAACCACTAAAAGAGCGAAAGGAGTGGTCGTGAAATGGGCCGGAGATGGCAGGTTTCCTTCTGCGGCTGTAATTAGAGATAAAGACCCTCGCCAGAGGAGGCACCCACGGAGAGAATGCGAAAGGCCGCGTGGGAGGAGCACGCGTGGAGAAGGTAGCAGTTTGAGTGAAGTGATTCCTTTGTTCGTTGATCACGTCCCCACTCAGGTGCCACACTGTTTACAGACTGTGGCACAGTAACTTATGTTGTGGGGCGGTGGCGTCTAGCCCCCCAACATGGGGTGGAACCTCAACCCACACACAATCCAGGATGGAACACAATTCTCCAGACATTAGTGAATTCGGAACTGTCCTATTGCTGCTAAAATGCCAGCTACAGTCCCAGGTCCCTGTTTTCCATGCATCCTGCATACATACTTTCAGACAGGAAAAGGCGAGCTATGTTTAGGCCATCGGGGAGCTAACGCGGCGCCAGCTCGGCGTGCTGACTGAGTCCAAAGCAGTCCGAATAGCGGCAATTTTGAGGTGCACTACATGTACCACATCGACATATCCAACTACTACAACGGCTGGCCGCCACCAGACTTTGAGCAGACGTCATGATTCCGGGTCCCCACAGGCAGGGGCGTCATTTGCCAGCAGTGAGCATGGTGCAGAGGCAGGAAACAGCTCTGTCTAGTGCTCCGCACACATCGGACATCAGCACCCCCACCGCCAGCGCCCCCGCGCGGCCGCAGCTCCGACTATGCAGATTGGCGGAGGTGTGGGAACGCCGATGGACCTATAATTTCTGGCGAGCTGTCGACCGCATTGGATCGTTTAGCTAATAACACCGGCTGCACAAGTTTACGAGCGCGGTGAGACGCGGAGGGCCGCCGGCGGCTGCGGCGCGGTGGTTACACGCCGCCGCCGTCGTGCGCAGGAAACCGACTACATGGTAGAGGTGCCAACGGCCGAAAACCCCAACCCGTAACCCTGGTGCAGGGACAGTCTTTGGGCCCGCTCCTACTAATCTGCAGTGCGAGATTAGTAATGTGAATGACACAGGATGGGAGCTTAAGCAGTTTACCTTGCAGACGGCTGGGCGGGGAACAGGTTCAGGTTGTGAGCGGGGTGAATGAGCCGGTTTGTTGCGGTCTGGGTCAGCGCCGAGCTTGCTCCTGGAATGAAACCATGGCCACTGGATGGCGGCGCAGAGCCGTGCCTGGGAGCAGCTGGCCGCAGCGGGGACCACCACATGTGGCCCGTCAGCTCCGGATGCCTGCAGCGTCAGAGAACAGATCGCGGCAACACGCCACATCTCCTCCAACCAACTCCGGGTCTGCCATTTAAACACAGCCGTGCACCAGTTCATGCACTTTTTCACGCGTGCAGCAACACACCGCCACCAAGAAAACAGGCACAATGACATGCTTGCTTTGACATTGAAACTGATTCTCCAGCCAATTTCACAGTCCGCTTCATCTAACACGACAAAAACCGGGCATAAACTCGACTCCAGGCCTAGTCTCCTCAGTTACGGCCCTCCACTTTTCCCAGTCATCGAGTGAACGTGGTGCACCTGCATCAAGCCTGCAAGCGGCGCCAGATTAGCGTTTGAATATTAGTAATTACCAGCAAGCAGAGGCCCCGGCATCGGTGCCGGCGCTGACTCGGCACAAGAGAGCGGCACCATTGACATCCACGGCACGCCACCGGTGCAGCATCGGCACGGGTCAAGGCTGGACGCACCACGGACACGGCGACGCTCCGTGGAAAGTGATCCTCCGCGCCGAGACGACTCAGATCGCGGCGCGGCGCGGCATAGCGTGGCGCAACACACACACAAACATGCCGCAACTGTCTCAGCCGCCGCAACCAGAGCGTGGCGGGTCAGAGTGAATCGGGCCTAATCGCGGCGCGTATCCGGGCGCGGGTGGGGGCGTCGGCGCGCCGCAGCCGACGCGCGGCGTTCCGATCGGGAGGAGCGTGAAAGATATACGCGCGGCGCGACCTCGACCCGAGGCCGGGCGCGGCGGGGTGGCGCGGCGTCGGAGGGCGCGCTGGAAGGCGCGCCGGCCCAGTAGGGGTGACGGGTCAGGGGTAGTCGGCTGGGCCGGCGCCCCTGCACTCGGCGGGGGCTGACGGCTCGTGAGGACTGTGACGGATCCGTCACCGACGGTCCGTCAGCACTGACAGACGGCCAGAGAGGTGCCGAGAGGCCAACAGACGCAAGGTGAAAGGACGGCCGACACCAAAGCTAGCTCTGTTTGACCATCAGCCGAACTATGCTGGAGGTGTGTTCGTTGTTTAAAAATGCATGCAAAAAATCCACAGGACTAGCAATCAACCTCCTACAGACTTTAGAGGCATTTCAGGTCAACCATGAATCAATCAACCAAGTATGGATAATTATCACGTTCAGCTGTTTCTATTCGGCGTTCTCACACACTCTGTCCAGCTCTTCAGGCCGCGGCTCGGTCTCTGGCCGTGCGGCGGCGGCGGGAGAGGGGTTGGCGCGGTCCCGGCGGGAGAGGGTTGGGCGCAGTCCAGCCACCGGCTCCGCTCGCCAGAGCGCTGCCGTCCTCCCTATCACACTCTATCACGGCGGCTAATTGTCAGCTGATTAACCGCTCCACCATTAGCATGTAGACGCAGCGCCGGCAATGCGCGTAGTTTGACGGCATCACAGAACGAATGGTGGGCCGGTCGTTGGCCAAATGTGGATCATTTGCGCCGACGCGAATCGACCTCTTGCATATTCAAGACGGGCCACAAACTGTCGGCGCGTACCGTATGCATTCAAATGAACGGCGAGATGCTCTGTCGGAATGTTAGCTGGCCTGGCCGACGACGCCAGCGGCGGCATACGGCACCACTGGCGCGGCGGGCCGGCAATGTCTATATCGTTGACGGAGCACGTGCCGTGTCAGTGGTCGGCTCCACCCATGAGCCATTTTCCTGCACCTAATGATGTCCCGATCCATTATCTATTCCTCGTCTGGAATTGGATTAATGCAATTAGCGTCTAAAAAAACGTGACAAAGAACTTCATTGCAATACTGGTCAGCAGGCATGCACGGGCATACCAGGAAATAGTGAAACGCCAACGCGCCGCTGCACTCGCGGCTCGACTACAATACCCGCAATCAACCTGCACCGAACCAACTAGGTGGTAAACAGTCGATACAGTCGAAACAACCAGCGCACAAATGGTCATTGCCACCTCTAGCGACATGTCGTTAGATAGCCTGGTGGTGCGGCATCGAGCGCCGCCCCAGCCACTGGCGATTTGAAGATAGCCCGTGCCAGCCGACCGAGTGGGCAACCCACCGCCCCTGAAGCATTGAAGGCGCGACCAGACCAAATCAAACGCGAACCATCATTAGATGCTTCATCAGAGCCCCAAGAGAGAGCAAGAGCGAGAGCGAGAGATAAATGCATCAAAACAAGTGCAGGAGCCTGCAGCGGAGAGAATAGACAAGTTTACATAATCCAACCACGTTTCGCATATACCATTAACAATAATGTATTACTTCTTGACATCCGTTACCCATACATGTGGATCTGAGCAGTCACAAACACGATGCTGAGTCTATGTTATTGCTGCCACATTCACGCACCCAGCGCAACAATGCCGGTCACGAAAAGCACGCTTCTTTAATTGACATCCAGTAAACCTCAATGTAATCTCCTCATAATAATTGAATGCCGGCACCAAAGCGCACTGGCGATAGGCAAACAGACACAAAAAGTCGGCGCTAACAAAACGAGTTACATTCCTGACCACCCGGTGATGGGATTGTAAACGGCGCCCCGACCTTGGCGAAACATACCCGGTAATGCAATAACACATATGCGAAACATACCCGCGGTATTGTCAGAACATAACTGCGAAACATACCCGGTATCGACATAACAGGCATGTTAAACATACCCGATATCGAAATAGCTAAATACTGGATCGGAAAAAATGATGCAGGTAGCTAGCTCAGCCAATGGTCGTCCAGGGTTAAAACATATGTGAACGAAGGTGCTTCGTTTTCACTTCCAAACGTATGTCAAATCTCAATATTAGGTTACGGTAGCTTCGTTGGATTTGCCTGTACACCGTATGGACTGAACGAAATTATTGTATTGAATAATTAGCGGCGTTTGAAAACTGCGACCTGGACATAAATGTCTTAGTTCAGAAAACTCAGTAACAAATAGCATTCTCACAAAACACTCTTCAGCTAATAAGTACAATTATAGATTAACCGTTTTTTCAGAAAAAAAAACCTGTTCGAAAACTCACATTGTTTCACGTACTTGTACTCTGTGGTAAAATCTGTCTACCACAGCAGTAGAATTTCACCTCACCAGCAGTTCTCAGCATGCATATGCACGAGTGCTGGGCAGGCTGGAGGTACATCCGCTCTCGCCCCACCCCGACCGGTGCCCCGCCAACACCTTCAATACCGGCTACAACACCCGATAATCGACACCATTTACATATGAATAACGCTGCCCAGCGTGCACGGGCCCGTATGAATAAAAAGCGGACAGACATCTTGATTAGAATCTGGATAGGTCGTGAAGCGACGCGGGCATCGAACATCGTTGAGCAGCGCTTAAACTGAAGACACCAATGTCCAGCTGTTCCCAGATAGGGCCGGCTTGACCTTTCCCATCCTGGATGTTATCAGCGACGGGCACGGCGCTCACTGCAAGTCCGCATGCACAGCGTGCGTGGCCAGATTAGGCTTCATCACGGTGGCAGTAAAATGCCCACTGGGGATATTTTTGACGAACGAAAAATGGTACGCATTGCTGTGTTTACATTCAAGTTCGACTTATCTGCAGACAGTCTGCATTGTGTTTTGATTTCAGCCCAGGCAGAATCGGCATCATCCGCTCATTTTCGCAACGCTGCTCTTCACTGCAAACCCCAAAACATTCATAGAACTAAAACTCCCCGCAGGGGTGAACTTTAACGAATGTTCGAGGGGGGAGTGGTACCTGGCTAAAGTCACAACAAATGTTTTTGGAAGAAAGCAGCACAAGTTGAGAAAAAGTCAGAGAATTGTGTATAATTTCGGCACTTTGAAAGACCATGGCCCGACTGAAACCCCTGAATCCGCCTCTGGCTCCTTGAACGTGGGACACAAATGCATGGAGAGTCTTTCTGTACAATTTAGTTAATAGTGCATTTCCAGAAGAATGTTATCTCCGTGTTAATGAGAAACATGAAGAAGCTCAGCTTCTTTAGATACATAACTTACACAAAGCTTTTACTTAAGTTTTGAGCTAAAACCCTTACCTAAAAGAACCTGCAGACTGAGTCGCTCAAATAGAGAGTCGCAATCTCGGTGGGGCACCTTTCCCTGTCGGAGGACAGTCGAGTGTTCATCCGCTGGGGCTGCCGGCGGCGGGGCACAGTGTGCGGCCGCACGGCGGTTCGGTGGCCTTGTCAACGCAGCAGGAGGTACTGAGACGCGCAGCAGCCGTGGGCACGCGCTCGACAGTGATACAGGACTAAATGCCGCTTAGACCGCGTCGCACTATCAGATGTAAGTGTCGGCTCAAGGTCCTTGTTTACCACCGGCTGCGGTGGCTACCGGTGTTGTGAGGATCCTCCGGTGTTACCCACCAGTCCGCGTGGCAGTCTCCAGTGTTAGCGGCCCACCGCTGCCGCCGCGTTACAGTCTCCAGACAGACTCCGGCGCACGACTCCCGGCTGAACGATGGGAGAGAATGCGTGCGCGCGCAGCGTACGTGGTAGCTGAGGTATGCCAGTGCCGACCCACGCAGTGGGAATCCTGGCCATTTCAGACGAGAGAGCCGGATCAGATTGCAGACCAGCTCAACCGTCCAATGAGAGGAATGGCGGTGGCGCTGCAAGGCATTTCCGGGTGCAGTACCAACTCAGCTAGCAAAAGGTCACCAACAAAGATGTTTCCCGAAAAACTGAAGCGATGGCTGGTGCGGCCTGGTATATGGAGGGGGGAATAATGAATTACATGCTATTGTTATGTTAACCAATCACTCATATGATCATTCGGAAAGCGTTTTCAATTTAACATATAATCAGAATCAATTGTTGCTACTGGCTACATCTAGGCCAGTATTGATCTTCATACTCTGAAAACGCAAAGGCCACAACTCTTGTCATCCAATTATCAATGAAAGAAACAACTAGCATCCGTTCAAACAGCGCAACCAAAGCATATTTCCTAACTACTAATAGACGCAGCATGACTACAGAAGTCAACGCTCTCTAAAAATTAAATCATCCCAATTGTGCTGTTCTACAGTAGCTGACTTTATCCAAATCTCTCTTTGCATTTCAGCCATACTCCAACAGCAGTGGGGGCCGCCGAGCCTCAGCTGACGCGCTCTTCCCACGTCGTCGTCGTCGTCGTCGTCGTCGTCGCCGCCGCCGCCACAGCCCACCAGGTGCTGACGCCTGGTGGTGGGCGGCTGTGTCGCGTGACGGTGCGGCCGGCGTCACTGGTGTACCGGCGCCGCCGAGTGGTGTCGACGGGTGTCACCTCTGACGAACCGTCCGGCAAAAAGGGACAGGGCGGACACGACACGGCGCCGGACCAGCGCTGCTGACACGCAGCCGGAGGCGGCGATACCGACCGATAGTCGCAAATTCCTGTTCAATGATGGCACTATTCAGCAGCTGAAATCAATACTGGATACATCCAGAGCATTTCTTTCCGTTTTTTTCTTTTAAATCCGGAAAATCATCAGTCTCGATGTGATGTCTAAGAAACGTAAAACAATCTCAGACTTCGGATAAGCATCCTTCCACGCGATAATACAGCTACATGTCGATACCAGGCGATGTAAAAAAAACTTCCGACAGTGATTATTAACAACGGCACATAGATGTGCCACGAGCTGAGTGCTGGATGGGTACCTTTGGGGCGGCAGCTGCTCGCCACGGGCGGTCTCCGTCCCCTCCATCAGAGGGCACTGGGGTCGGCCCGACACAAAACATATTGCCTGCGATGTTCGGCATGACTGCAGACGAATCTCATTACGCACCTGGATATGATCTCCGGGGCGTATGGCGTTGCCCGGCGACCTGTTGTTCCCATGGTAACGCAATCAATACCGCACACTGATTACGCCCCCTCTGCACCTACACTCTTCTGGTGATGCTGACGCTGACAGCAGAGACTGGCACTCGCTTTTTCAGCAGTGAGACTTCTTACGGGATTGAAGACAGACCTGATCGTTCATGTTGGAACCCAAGAAGAGCAAACTGAAAATTAAGTTGCCAGCACAGTTGTCGCTTTTCACTCGGCAAAGTTTCGGAGAGGATTTATACCGAGAGGTGGGACCATGCATGGGTTCTTCCCCAACAATTCGCTCAAATATCGTTTGCCTCGATAAGTCAGCCCAACCGCTGTCCTATCCCATGGACCCGTATACAAGCCCCTGACTGCGTGTTCAGTTCCCAGGTTGTCACCACCACCACAGCACTGTTCGGTGCGCTGCCGTTCTGACGTGCCAATTTCCGTGGCCGCGCGGGGCGGCAGTCCCCCTAAAATCAGTGCCGGGTGTTTTCACCGGGTCGGCGGCGGCCGCCGGGTCCACTTCAGCGCCGGTAACCCGATATTTGCCCATCCACGCTCCGGCGCCGGCGGGACCGACTGACGGCACATTCTTCACAGGCCTTTTGTGCCCAGTCAAGTGGTGCACCGCTCGCCCCTCAGCTGCGGAGTCTGGACCCCACGGCCGGTGTACAGCACGCACAATCAGCGCGGCCGCCCCGCTCTCACAGCCGGCTAAAGGGTGATTCCAGTGCGGATTCCATGGGAGACAGGGGACACCCCGCCGGTCTGCGACCATTTTCAGGTAAGTACAGCAAAACAGCAAACGGCGGTCCCGAGGGAAAGCGCGGTACCGCCAGAACAGTCTCGTTTAAATCAGCGCTCATTACGAGGCCGCCAAGGTGACCAACAATTAAACATTCATGAGGATACCCTGCGGTATAAATAGGCTGATTTGGCCGCCCCACCATTCACGTCACTTTAGAACCTGGTGGGCAGCTGAGCTCGATCGTATACAGAGAGAAGAGGTTGGCTCACAGCTTACATCTAACTTGACCTACTCAGCAGAATCGTTCGTCACTCACGAATGACTGGAGAGCACAAGGGAAAGTCGAACGCGAGGATAAAAGAAGCTCAGCGGAATAGAGGAGAGCCTACAGGGCCCAAACAAGCCCGGAACAAAAGCGGCGCGCTCGACACGACTTCATTGCGGCGCGAGGCACAAAGGAGGCGGCGCGCCGCCGGTGTAGCAGCGCCGGGCGCCGCTCCGTTTCAGCCACATCCATCACAGCTGAGAAACCGGAGTGGGCCGGCGGCGACGGTAAAAATGTGGGAGACGCACTCCCCTCGCCTGCTGGTGGCCTGATCGGCCGCCGGGCCAGGGGAGGTGACTTGGGGCGTCGGAGGCGGCGGCGGCGGCTGCTGCGTGCAGGTGACCGGCGCGGTCGGAAATTCGAGCCTCGGAGGCGGCAGCGGCGGCGCTGCCAGAGCCCAGCGGCCCGCCTCCGACACGCACTGAAACGCGAACCAGCGTCGCAGTCACGTAACCAGCCGCCGCCAGCGACGGGGGGCGCTCCGGAGCGCCGGAAACGCCCGCCTGACAGCTGTGGCGCGCGCCGCCGCACGACCGCCGATGTTCCGCCTTTCCTACACAGAATTGTGTTCAGAGCGGGACACAGTCGGGCTTACTCGGCTCTAGCCATTCAGATTCAGCACACAAAGCGTCTCCATGGCAACGCCGGCTGGCCTTTTTGACACGGCGGCGTTTTCCTCCCGCTCTAACAGGCATCGAAGTAACTCGACCTGGCGGACGCTGTTGGCGTGCCGGGCTGCAGTGGCGGTAAACAGTGAATCGTTAACGAGTTTACACGCGCGGTGCGGCCGGCTGACCTTGCGGGCAGACAATGCGAACTCTTGCGCCCTCTGTTTGCTGCGGTAAACACGGCACATAACTACACGCCGCGGCACACACTGTGGGGTTTCCGAGCCACGCGCGGACGCTGCCAGACGGCCACCTCTACCGACATCCCGGTGGCATCACTGGAGTTGAACTCGTCTGTGGCAGCATTCAGCGCCATCTGTTTGTTGATGTCGCCGCATCCGGCTGTACGCCACCGTTGAGAGCAGATTTAGCGAGCGTGCCAGTGTTAGGAAAGCACATCAAAGAGAGCACCGAACTCGAGGGTGTCACCAGTACCTGACCCGCTCTAATTCGACGCGTCACCAGTACCTGACCCGCTCTAACTCGACGGCGTCGCCAGTACCTGACCCGCTCTAACTCGATGGCGTCCCCAGTGCCTGACCCGCTCTGAATGACAATTATTGGGTGATACAGTGGTGGTTGTCCGTTCGATTCAAAACAGAAGACTTCATGAAACACTGCCCTCATCCTTCAATTTTAACTCCTCTCAAAATTCAATCGGAAAACAAAATGGGCTCCTGAGTTCACTGAAGGCATAATATTTCGATATGCCATCATACGGGTCACTTGATTGGTTGAAAGACAAGAAGAGTACTTATATGAATCTTGAAAAATACAACGAATAAAACAAGACTTCGTCACGAAACAATTATCACTGACTAGTATAAGTGACATTTACGGCCTGCGACCGACAGTTAAGACTGAGTAGCGACAAACGACACTATTCTAAGAGATTAAAAAAGCTCACGACAGTGATAAGCCAATTCCGTGATGGTACGCTGAAGCATACACACTTTTCCTGCAGATAAAACCACTATAAAAATTGGAGAGCACGCCACCCGTTTGACATGGCACACCCGTTTTGTGCGTGATCCGTGAGCGTCGTCGGGTGTCCGCCCCCGTGGTCACACATCACCCGCGGCAGGCATCAGCGGCGACGGGTTCTGTCGTTTGCTGCCGACTACCATCAGCGACACCCGGCACTGACACTACCGACACCGAGGTAAAGGCACTCAGCGGCGTACACAGGGGGCGACACTCGGCACTGACACTACCGACACCGAGGTAAAGGCACTCAGCGGCGTACACAGGGGGCGACACCCGGCACTGACACTACCGACACCGAGGTAAAGGCACTCAGCGGCGCACACAGGGGGCGACACCCGGCACTGACACTACCGACACCGAGGTAAAGGGACTCAGCGGCGCACACAGGGGGCGACACCCGGCACTGACACTACCGACACCGAGGTAAAGGCACTCAGCGGCGTACACAGGGGGCGACACCCGGCACTGACACTGTCGACTCCCCGACAACCCCGCTCAGCGCTGCACCCAAGGCAAAAGGCGAACCAAGGGGGCGACACCCGGCACTAACACTGCCGACGGTCGATCGAAAAGCCCTGTCGTAACGGTGCATCCAGTGCAGCAAACTCAGGGGGCTAATGGCAAAAATACTACATTTGCTAGACTTTGTAGACAAGCAAACGTATGGCACTGTTTTGCCAAGTTCAACAATTATTATTAACTGTCTTTCCGTTCATCTCAGAGGGAGAGGGAGATGCTGGGGGCGCCGGTGCCGGCCGGGCGCCGCGGTACCGTTAGCCCGCGTCGGCCTACTGCGCAGTGAAGATGTCTGCGGCGAGGTGAAGACGTTAACGGCGCAGAGACGCGAACGGCCTGAATTCCGACAGTATCGCCGACGAGGTTCGCCCACCGGGCCCAAGCACCCAACCAGAGCCCCGCATCACGCTGGAAACGGCCGCACCGTCACAGGCCGTTTCAGAAAATGCGTGCGTCGACCCGTGCAGAACCAGAACGGGTTGCAGCTGATTTATGAAGGTGCTGACTGAAGAATGCTAAGGCCTGACAGTCACACCAGTCGTTCTTTCTGTCAGGTTCCTCCTGCGTTTGCCGGGACACTTCGGCGGCTAAAGGCCGAGATTGCACGGGATCCGAATCGGCAGAAAAACTGCGCGTCAGCAGGCGGCGTGATTCACCGGCTAGAGAGACGGGTAATTGTTGTGCGGGCCGGCCCGCACATTAATGCCGACAGAGCCCCGGCGCGCGAATTAATCTGATCGGTAAGAGCGTCGGGGCGGCGGAGGTACGAGTTAATCGGTGCGTGCCACATGGCCGGGGGCGGCCGGCATGTTTTACTAAGTGTTGGGTAACGTCCAGACGAGATAGCGCGATGGATGAGGTCGGTTCAGCCCCCCGACAGCCGGAGGAGGAGTGGGCCCGCAGACCGAGCACGCTGCCGTGGGCGGCAGCGGCCCGACAGATGATACCAATCCCGCCATCACCGCCGACGGCCTCTTCAGCACACGCCAGCTGCTCCCTCTGAGGACGATTCAGGCGGAAAGAGAGGGAGTCGCATCTCGACGGTGGTTTGCACCCAACCGAGACAATGTCCACAGGGGTAACCTGGATGTATGGAAAGGGATGATACAGATTCAAAGAAAAAAGAACCCGAAGGACATCGCGCTCTTTGAT
Source organism: Lepas anatifera (assembly GCA_034440635.1). Lineage (NCBI taxonomy): Eukaryota > Metazoa > Arthropoda > Thecostraca > Lepadidae > Lepas > Lepas anatifera. The sequence goes on along the minus strand of JAOTON010001028.1, from coordinate 291,689 downwards.
TGAGAGCCAAGCTTTCAACTTCGCGTCACACAGACTAAAGGCATCCATCGCTTTCAAATCAATACCGCAGGATAGAACCGTGCGCTCGTTTCATAGTGAGCACCTCACAGCAGCCACATGTTCCTGCTTCTGGCGCACCGAGACCATTTGTCCGGCCCGGACAGCAGCAGCAAACGCTCCCGCGTGTGCGCCGGCCTGCAGCGGCCTGACCCCGATCGCTGGCGTTCCCACCAGAGGGCGCGCATTTGCAGGCCGCACCGACGCACGCTCAGCGCGACACAGGCCCAGGACCCGGTTAAAGAGGCCGGCCGCCCAACTGTTCGATACAGGACATCTGGCAAACGAGTAGCACACATAATCCACTGCGCTTTCGCTGTGATAATGGAGGGATTGGTCTGGGTGGTAATTTCAGAGATGGTAGCCAGTCTAACGGGACGTGTTTAAGCGAGCCAGTTTGCATTTCCAGTCGACACGGAACAGCGGTCCGTCGCGGGCGGACGTGCGGGTCGCGTGCATGCACTGCCTGACAGTGCTCAGCTAACCACCACTTGTTTACACTGCATCCATAAATCTCCCGCAAAGACCCCGCTAACCGCTCATCAGGGACGCGCAAGAATGCGGTGCCGGCGCCGGCAGCCGTGCCGCCGGCAGGTCACAGGCGGCTCCCGTGTTGCTGGCACCCGCCATGCAAGACTGTGAACGGTACAGCTCCGACCCCAAGCTACACACCTCAGGCGGCACCACTGTTCACCTGTCTCTCATGTACGAAAAATCAGCGCTACACACGGACTGGCCGAAATTGGTAACAGAGCCCGCCTATCTGCGGCTGTAGCCGGCCGTCGGTGGGGAGGAGGGAGCCGGTTTCTGGCACCACTCACAGCGCCGTGTCCGTTACGACCCTACACCGTTTACGCTTAAGAGCTGGTGTGATACGATGCCGGTGCAATGGGCGATGTCGCCTCAGCTAACGGTGTACTCCGGGTGGCGGCCCAGTAACATGAGAACGTGCTCCAGCGCATGCACCACTGTCACAGAGTCCGACTGCTACTCTGACAAGGTGAGGGGAGGGCGATGTCCCGGCTTTCTGTAGCTGTCATGCATAAGCAGCTACCAGATGGCTGCGGAGGATGTTTCTCCGCCGGTACGTCACCAGAAGGATTTAGCGAGGCTTCCGACCACCAGCAGGGGGCGGCGACGGCGCGTAACAGGCGTCCTGCATACTTACCTGCAACAGAGAGAGAGAACATGGGGTTAGCACTCTGACGCAACCAACTAGCCAGACAATAGCAGGTTCGTTCAGACACCGCACTCTCCCAGCAGGCAACAACAGGGACAGAATACAATCGGACACACGCTAACGGCGCGATGGAGCGGTCGGCGGGGGAGCACAATCACAAAGCCTGATTTAAGACGACGGGCGGTAGCGACTCGAACGGCAAGAACAGGACAGCCAACAATCAGACGCACACAAACAATGCAATCAGACCACACCGAAGCGCGTGTGTCAAATACAACAGGCGTGTGTGCACCGAGCGCCGAGCTGAGCAAAAACTGGCCGGCTGCTTCAGCCGAGGCAGGGGCGGCGCACCCGGGAGACAGTGGCGGCGCAGGCGGGCTGCGTCACTCTCGTCGCCGTGAGTCAGCAGAAGCGTCACAATAGCCGCATGTCGGGCTGGCGCCAGCAACGCCGCCGTCGTACAAAGCACGGCCTCCGACCGTCATTATTAAAACATAAAATGCATTACAGGAAACAATTGGCTGGAAGCATGTTGCAGGCGTGCGGCAAGCATCTGGGAGCCGCATGCTGATTCGTATCAAGCGGCTCATGCACGGCGCTTCAGAAATCCCGCCGCGGCGCAGAGGCGGTAGTCTCAGCATGAAATCACCGCCTCATCGCCAAATCCGCTCCTCCCTTGGCTTATGGATTAGCGTATCTCAAAACTCAGGGGCCCACAGCGTTCGTGCGGGCCTTTCATACAAACCTTTGCACTGGCTGCTGATAATACATTGGGGAGCTTTACCGGCTTGGTAAAGCCCGCGCCGAATAAGAAAACAATTCGAAACTATTAAAATATAAAACTACTTCCAACCTGTCAGAACCAGTCGCAGCACCCCAGCTTTTCCCGGGTGCACTTCTCCGCTAGCGCACCGTAGATACACGCCAACACCTCCATCTGCGACTCCACGCCCACAGCTGACGTCACACACCACAAAAAACGACGCGTCGCCGGCGGCGCGGCATCAACGTCGCGCGTCTCCGCCCTCGCGCGACGGACGGTGCGCGGCCTTATCGATTTGGCGCGACTCGGCCGCCGTGCCGCGTCGTTGCCGGCGACGCTCGCAACGCGCCACTACTGCCGCTCGTTAATCGCGGCCATGGCGCAGCCCAGACGCGCCACTTTGAAGTGACGCCAGCGCGACACTAACGGCGCACCGTGTTGCCGGCCTGTATGACGGCGCGTCATTTTTTGGTGGCAGCGGCGTCGATTTCGGTGCGCCAGCTGCGTTGCCGGAGCGGATGCTGCAGGCGTTCTGCACTGCTGGTCTGCGAGCTCGTCAGACGTCGTCTACATGTGCAGGGGGGAGGACAGGGTGGAGACGGAGCTGACGCATCGCCACTGCCCCCTCAGCAGTGCTGGCCGCGTCATAAGGTGGGCCGACCTGTTGGTGTTGGCAACACTGAGCCGACAGAAGAATGGCATGACGTGTCGGGCGGCATTGAGGCGTCACACCCGCGGCCGCAGCTCATGAGCTCCCTGTCTTGCACAAAGTAGCGCTTCACTCCTCGGTAACCGGACGCTTGCAGCAGCTTTTTTTACTTTTCACACTTCAGCCACCTTGAGCTTGGATTCAAGTTTGTCGTGAGCATTTTTTCGAGTTGAGTGGCACAGTATGAGTTTTTCACGATAAGCGCTGCTTCCATCCGATTAACGTCATATTTGTTAGGATTCAAGCTGCTTCTGATGTTACGCATTAAAAGATAATTAAGTATGTGGACATTTCATGGGAATCAAGCCAGGTTTCTAATGGCATCAGAGATAGGTCATTTAATATTTATTCTGAGACGGATGCTGAGCCCCACAATTAGCAATGCATGGAAGTTACATCCTGAAAATTCTGTCAACGTAAACACCGGGTGATGGGGGCCCGTCCAACGCCACAATACTTGCCATTCTTTCCTTTTCGTAATTGAGTATATATAAACCCAGATGGCGTGAAAATCACAAAAAACTTACATTTCATGAAATGACAACACATTTTATGTTAATTACCTATCTCAGGGAGAAGAACAAGACGTCAGGCTCCTGTTCAGGCAGCTTCAGGACTTCAGCGAGGTAGTCAACAGGGACAATCCTGCATGTGGTGACACTGACGCCAAAGTGGCGCGTGCAGCTATTGCACGGATTATCTGGTCGCCAATCGAGGCGTCGGCTATAGCAGACACTGCTTTTTGGCGCTCTTACGTCACATATTCGTGCACCGATGAGCTTTTTAGATCGACTAGGAAATTCGCCGAATGGATTCCGAGAACGACACACAACACCGGCCTCGTCCTCAGGACCGAGTTAATGCTGTCACGCCATATTTCATTGAGCGACGCTGACGATCAGTCATGCAACTCAACAATGATGAAATTAAAACGGGTGCCATATAGAGGCAATTATCTATCTTGCGCATCATACCCAATGTAATATCCTTTGTAAAATACAATCATCCATATCTACCTTTATCAACGTAGATCGTCGGTTATTTTTTTGCTGTACGAGAAAGGTACACAAAGCCAACACCATGTCTGTCCTTGTCTAACGTCAAGGCAGTCAACATCAACAGCAACTCCAACAACGGAGCGTTACCCAGACAACAGCCGCTCCTCGGCCGGCCGCCGCAGCCCCTGTACAGCGGCACTGCGCTCAGGTGAGGTCCGACCGCACGCAACGCTATCGGTGCTGAGGAGGTCCGGCCTGCAGCAGAGGATCGCGGTCGCCGCCGAACGCCACCGTCGCTCCTGCTCCGCGGATCCGGGAAACGCATGACGACGCCTCGAGAATGCAGGGTCGCAGAATGTGCGGACCTTCTGAGATTGCCGACGGAAGCGTGTCTGCGGCGTTATGTTAATGAGAAACCGAGAACAGGGAGTCAGCGATGGCACTGGGAACTGATATGGCAGCAAGAGATGAGTAACAATGCTGCCCACTGAAACTGGATGAAACAATGATACTGAGATTCCATTCTGACTTATTTCAGGTATTTGATCCGTAAAAGTAGAGAGGATCTCGCACCCACAAATTCTTGAGGAAGTCTATCCTTATTTCGTTGCCATGAACCTGGCTCAAAAACACACCCAGTTATGTTCCATCTGCCCAAAAACTTTCCCCGAACCGGCAAATCCTCTTACACTGAATGCACACGCCAAACTCCAAGACCCATCGAGATGATGCAACTCGGGCTCCCAGATCCGGGCCTCTCCGCGGGCCGTTACCCGCTGAAGCAGCCCAGTTCATTCAAGTCCCACGACTGGCCCCGGTTTCGGCCCCAGCCTCGTCACAGCGCCACTCATCTCTGGGCGGCGTCCGACCACACTGAGATAGGCCACTTCCGGCCCGGAGTCAGGCCGGACCTGCGTGCCGCATCGGACGACCCTGGCGATCAGAACGACCCGAGCGGCGGCCGCTAATGCAGCCGTTATCTGCAGCTGAGCCGACAAATTGGGCACCATTGTGCTAGACATTGACGGCCTCTCGTGTTGTAGCGGAAGCCGGCCGCACGAGGCGCCCTGCACGACAATGCACGACATTTCAGGCTACAATTGGGTGGGTTGCACGATACTGAGGCAGGGTGAGCAAGCAGGCTAACGATTCACGTCTGCACCAGCTCTGCTTAAGATGCTTTGGCATTCCGCTACCTGCGCAACATCTCTCTCGGAAATACCGTCAGAAGTATGGGAAAAAAGCACGACGGCAGTAATCTCTTACATCGGAATGCATACTGACCACGGCATATGCATCTTCACCGACAGCAGCGGATGCTGACTAACAGAGAGGACAGCCGCCGCAGCGTCACCCACGTCCGACAGCCTGAAACAGGCCGCGGTGACGTCACCCGCTCGCCCCTGTGACGTCACCGGTTCCGACTGCAGTGCGGAGAGTGGCGCGATCCGGCGGCGTGAGCGACAGGTGAGTGGCGGGCCGCTGTGAACGATAACACAATCGGCGCCGGGACGGCACCTCGGCCGAGGCAGAAACGTGCCAGGAGCCTGGCTCCGCTCCAGCCAGCCAGAGAACGGGGCACCGGAGGTCACGCTGCACACTGGCACGGCTGCGTGTGAAACCAGGCAACAGCTGGATGTTGACCCACCACAGACTCCGTCAGCTTTTGTTTTAGAACACATTTGTTGAAGTTCGGTTCGCATTCACGGGATGCATAATATTAGAAAACTCAAGGCTTGTGCGGTGCTCAAAACATGACTATTGGCGAAAATAAAGGGAAAGTAAGGGTCATATCCAACAATATGTGTAATTTACCAAAGCACGTCATGTTTATATTTCGACTAATACATTTATCGATTTTCGTTCTAATTTCCTTTTGCAGAATAAGACGCTCAGCTGGCCTATGGCTGATAATGGGGAGCTAATGAAAACCTCCTGAACAGCAACTATCGATACCGGTTTATACAGACGGCATTTGCAGCCTTTCGAGGACAACAATGATTGGTTTGGTCGCATTGCTGGTCTTATGTCCACCTCATCGATAACATCACCACGGGCATGTAAGGGGCCGACCGTGGCTTTGCAAAGACGTATGACAGTTTCAGTCATGTTAACGTCATGGTACGCAGCCATTAGCATCAAATTAGGCACATAATCATGTCCGTGGAGAGGCCGAATCCCATGTGACTAATTCCGCCGGGTCGGACCTGGCCAGTTCCTTGGCCTTGAATCTCAGCGCTGTCCTGACAGCGGGAGACGACTCCCCTGGGAGAGGGAGAGAGAGAGAGAGCGGGGTAGAGCGGCGGAGGCCCAACGACCGGCTGCACAGCTTCACAAGCCACCAATTTACCGGAGATCATAAACAAAGAAATGGCTGGGCGGCAGGGTTGGACTGGGTCTGGGCGCGGGCTCGGCAGCGGTTTACGGCCGGTTCCGACGCCGCCGCGCGTACTGTCGCCGCACGCCGTAAAAACCGACAGCTAATTATCGGAGAGGTCGCGTTTACACAACAGCGGCGCCGCGGCTGCGTCCCTGCCAGCACCTCTGCGGCCGCACCCCTGTAGCACAGTGGTAAAATCACCCCCCCTCCCCGCCCCCCTCGGGTGTCGCAATACAAAATTCCATCGGCAGGAGGAGTACCCATCGCTGGCGAATTCCAGAACTCTGGGTGTCTGAAAGGTTCGGTATTAAACCTTATCATTCTGGCACTTAGGATATACTGCACAATGAATGGGACAAGACCGTAAATCCATCACGAGGGTGACATATTGAAAGAGAAATGTGACTAACAAGACGATGCTTTCAGCGGAAAAGACCGGTCAGTAAATGCAGTATTTCAGATGAGGTGCAGAAGAGATGAAAAAGTCCAGCAAACAAAATAGTAGCTAGGGAGGGGTATGTGGCTGCGTTTCGGTTCTATTGCACGAGACACCTCCACTTCTGATGAAGACAGTGAACTCGTTCAGGTTACCATCGCTGATGGCAACCTGCTGCCAAGAGTGAAAATATCATCGTGGGTTACCACGTTTTTCCCCTTCATTGGCTTATTGCAAGAGATTCCTAACAATAACGAAACGAAAAGTCCGAGGGCAGATGAACAAGATTCCACATGAAAAGACCGCAATATTTCAACCGCACGTGATTTCCAGGGTCGTGAACGTCGGCATCACAGAGCCGGTTGGCGGCGCGGCGGCACATTTGGGCGGGAGGTGTTCTGGGCGCGGATCTGGGCCGGCGCGGCGCCCAGCAGACGCATAATGGCGCCCGCGGGAGGCAGGGCCGCCGCCGCGGGGCGCCCCCGACCGCGCCACTAACACAACAGCGGCCGCCGAACCCAAACACGTCGGCGCTGCTGCCGCCGCCGCCGACGCTCCACGGCGGTGCAGTTTCACGGAATTCCGGGACTGGCACTCGGCTGACACTGGCTGGGTATGGACCAGCGCGAGCTTATCCGGCAGCTTCCACGCCGGCAACACCTGTCTCCAAAATGCCACAGTCTGCCAGTCTGGCTGTCACTGCCCTGGCTCAGCACTACCTGCGGCCTGCATCAGCTACTGAACTCAGACCAGCGAAAAATCCGCGTCGTGCCGGCACGCATGTTCAGGGTGGAGATTTCCTGCTGATGTCAGCCGAGCCCGCGGCGGACACCGCGCTGATTGGCTCTAATTCGGCGAGCATCTCTAACCAAACAAAGCGTCGGCGAGTGGGGTTCTGAAGTCGGTCAGCGGCGGCCGGGCCGCGCCGCCGCTCGCCGCCGCAGCAAAAACACCCATTGTGGCGCAGAGGCGGCGCCAGGAAGGCGCCGGGTGGCTACCCGGTGCCTCTGCGGGCAGGGTCTCACGCACGCAGCGCCGGCGCGAGCACAGGGTTTATCAGCGGCCGACAATAGCAGCGATCACGCACCCGTGCACCGCGCCAGCCGGCGCTCAGCTAATGAAGGGGACCACGCAGCGGCTCACTGACGATGAAATGGGAGAAGTGTACAGGCCGACTCGCAGGCGGATCGGACTGCAGAGAGAACTCAATACACTTCATAATTATTATCATCATACTGGTCATAGTGGAGGTAAAGAAGGATATTCATTTCAGTGCTTTATTCCTCGTTCCCACTTTGCTGGCCACTATCTGCACTGGCACCGCTGTCGGCAGAGGCCTCACCTGCTCAGCAGGATGGAGGGGCAGCGGGACATCAAGGCGGCAGGAAGGCGGCCGCAGGGACCCCGCGGCGAGTTCGCGGGGCGCCCGCCCACGCATAACCAGCGCCGGCAGAAATAAAACAGCGCATTACCGACTTCCGGCCACGTCGCTGTCGTAGAGGTGGCGAATGGCCGGATTCTGTTCTAACACAATGGTAACAAAATGCATTAAGGGAGAGCTTAGGGGCAATAGAGACTTGGCCCTTCTCACGCTGTCAAATTTAAGCGCACAATCGCCACAAAACCTGGTGTGTCCATGGCTACAGCTGACTGTGAACACACCCGAGAGCGCTTTCCGTTTCTCTGCTCCAACCTGGCTGGCCTAATTCCATGTTGTCAAATCTGAAAATTGGCGACTAGACACCAAGATGAATGATGCGACGGCCTGTATACAATTCTCGACCTTATTGCCGCTCTGCGGCTAAAGGAATCAAGTCCACCTTCCCATGAGCCGATCGGGTGGTGATGAAGTGGGTTGCCCCGGGCATCGCACACGAATCCCACTCTTATGAACACGAGCTTCAAGGAACCAGATGGGCGCTTTCGCCTGTCGAGTTCCCGGAGCCGCGGGCTCAGTCAGGGACCGCGGATCGGAAAATGGCCGCCGAGTGATTAGACGCTTATTTTATTAACAGAACTTGTGGCTTTCCGTATAAGCGTCGGTAAATAAATGAGCCAGAAGAAGAAAACAAACACACTGATCGGCGGCAGGCGGCCACAGCGATAAGCGCCGGACAGCCATTTGCGGCGGACACGACACCCCGAGGGAGCTCGTGAAGTCACGGGGCGGCTGACAGGCGCACACGTCCCGCCGGCGGGCGCACAGAAGAATCAGAGGCAGCGACAGCCGGAGCGATGACACCAGACCGACTGTAGCTGGGCCTGTCCCCAGTGGCCGTGGCTGCTGGATAAGGCAGCACCACTGGAAACCGTCCAATTACCGGGCGAGGGATGTGTACGAGGCCGGAGGAACACCTCGGCGCGGCACTAACCGTCAGAGGGACACGGGTCGGAACGACGGTGTGGCACCCGCGGCGGGTCGCCGCCGCCACAAAAACGGCCAGACCGGCGGCGCCGGGGACGGAGGGCGACACTGTCGAACGGCGAGTTACATCGGCCACACGGCTGGTGGGTGCGACTGACGCCAGATATGGAACGGCGAAGATTATTGAAGCAGGCCCGGGAGAGCCCGACAGATGTGTTTTTTTATTGCAATGACTTTGATTATGGATTCAGGGTAATTGGAAGCACATCTGCTGACAGGTCAACGGTCAATAAATAATACTGCTTACCAGCCGGCATCGCCGACTAACAATTCGTACTTCGAAAGGCATCATTGCGATTCCTCACTCGCCTTGCAATCCAGCGCCATAAAACTTCGAACTACCCACTCAACAAGACTTTTACAAGCCAGTCCTAATGCATCGGCAGTTTTGAGCCACTTCCCAGAATTGCTGCTCCGGATATCGGGGCGCCGATCTCAATGTCACAATCAGGGGCGGACCGTGCAAACACTGCACCCGCACCGCTCCACCGCCACGAGAGCCCTGCTATCTGATCCTCCTAAAGTCAGACAACGCCACCGAGAACAAAGTAGACGCGAGGCCGGGCAGCTGACCCGTCGCCCTACCTCCCTGACTCTGCTACCACTGACTCTCCCTCGATGCGGCGTTGACTCGTTCTCGGACGAGTCAACACCGCCTTGGGTGACCTCTCCGCCTGACTGCTGGCGGCACTGCCGCCGATCGATGTGCAGACGAGACCGCTGCCCACGACGGCCCAAGTTGCGCCTGAGCGCGGGACATAGCGGCGGCGCGGCTGACAGCTTTCCCGGTACTGGTGGCACGAGGCAGCGCACCAACCCGCTGAGGCTCTGACAGTCACGAACGGGCTCACGGTAAAAATCGACCGATATCTGCCGCTGCCGTCACATTCCGCCGCGAAATGGTGCACCGGCTGAAAGAGGATGTGGCACCTTGGTCAAATCCTGGAATTTAGTGTAATTAGGGGAGCTTCTAGCCGGAAATCATGGAAGCGTACATGATTTCCCTGAAAAATTAAAATAAGCTCAATATTTTGATTTCTAAAATGGTCCTCTAGGGAAAGCAATAAATATCTGCCTGTGGATGATGTCATGATCTGACAATCACTACCATATTCAATAACTTCAATTCAATAGCTTCAAGGGCTTCGATTGGCTGATACTCACCGTGACGTCAGCATATGTCGTCACACCAACAGCTGACAACAGCGGCCTGCTGCTAAGGGTACATGAGGGGTACATTTCAGGTAGTTTTTAGCTTTCCTCTACGGAAATTTTGAGTTTCAAGACAAATGATATATGGAGTACCGGGTTTTCCGGCATGCTTTACAATTTGTCTATCTCAGTTAAAATTAAATTATAAAGATGCCACATTCCCTTGCGAGGCGAGTGCGAGGTATCAAAATTACAAGAACAATAGCATAATTGGCCGCCATTTCCAGAGCCGCACTCCCCCGTCAACAGAGTGCACTGCAATGAAAGTTGATTGTGACGTGAGTCAGCGGCGATGGCGTCTTTTTGCCGCAGGCGCTATTTGCTGAAGTGTGCACGCTACAGGTCATGAGGATCACGGCGAGGAACGGAGAATACCGGGAGACGTGAAAGGAAAGCGAGAGCGGACACGGAAAATGGCGAAGAATAGCGCAACCACCGGCGTCGGGACTATCTCTCATACATCAGTAATGAGGTCCAGTCATGAAATCAATTAAAAACCATGAGGCTGACTGACTTCAGCGCTGAGTTCACCCCATGGGGCCTGTAGCACGCCGGATGAAGCCTTTAACAGGATAGAAAGATCAAATGGCGCTGTCTCACACGGAGCGCGCCAAAAAGCTGGCGCGCTGTGCTTCGCGGACAGCCGCCTCACCAAAGCCGGCCGCAAAAACTCCACACAAAAACCCTGCCACCACCACCGCGGAACAGCGGCCACCGCTGCCCAGCGAATCGCTGAATGGATTCCGCGTCTCCACGTGCAAGCTGGTGGCCTGCTGGGCGCGGCAGACCAGCCTGTCTGACTTCACCCCCGCTCTCCGCCGCCAGGACGCCGTTAAAACCGGGCCGACGACCGCGTACTTTAAGTACACAAACGCGTGTGCGGGCGGCGCCTCCGTATACAGCGCAGGGCCGGGCAGGCCTGGTAAAATACACAGTGAGGGCGCGGCCTGCGTCTGCGCGGCCGCGGTCAGCCGTCAGACGGCGCGGTATTCGGTGTGTTCGTGTGTAGCTGACACTGGCCGGCTGGCGGTTCCATGCCGGTCGGCCGTATCGGTGCAGGGGAGAGGGCCGGGGTCGGCCATCACCGGCCGCAGACGCGCCCGTCCGCGCCACAAACCCAATCGTAATTTAATCGGGCCTGCAACTAAAGGTCGGGCGAGAGCGGCGCTGCAGAGTCCGGCGCGGTGCAGTGCAATGTTAATTGAATGCTGGCAGGAGTTGCTGAACCAGCTCTGTGAGCTCGCAGAGCGCTGAGTGGGCAGGCAAGGTGAGTCAGTGTCTCGTCGGAAAGGCGTACTGAGGTGACCTCGGAACAGCTCTGCTTCTCAATGGCTAGCTCTTCAACTCAGCTCCTCAGCTCTGACTCAGCCCCTAGCCCTCAGACTCAGATCCTCAGCTCAGCTTCTCAGGTCCCAGCTCAGCTCCTCCGCTCTCAGACTCAGCCTAGCCTACTAGCTCTCAGCCTCAGACTAAGATCCTCAGCTCTCCGACTCAGCTCCTCGGCTCTCAGACACAACAAAAAAATCAGGCCTGATTCACACCGCCAAAAATGCCAGGGCAGTTCCACGATTCTCTACACTAACGATTAATTTTCCGCCTTGAGTGTCGGGGCTAGCATACATATATGCCCCATATCTATTGATAACTGTATTCACCATTTGTAGCCCAAAAGCGTCGTCCGATTAATACCGAGACCACATACTAGTTAAGCGTCGGAATCGACTGCGTGCGACAGCTGCCGCCGTGCCCAGCTGTGTGTTGGTCGCCGCTCGCGACAGACCGACACCTCTGTCAGGGCGCCGGCGGCTCTGCAGACGACAGCAGCCGACACTCTCCTCCCACTGACGTGACGCGGCACGAGAGTGCAGCTGCTGTCCTGCCGGCCGCCTGTTTAATACACACACCTCGGTTTACGTTTCAGGCGAGTCATTGACAGTTAATGCCCAGTGATGGACAAATGTTTGCGTCTCAGAGATCTTTGTCCGCCGTTACTGCGATCGTAAATCGTACAAACAGACCTAGCACTCAACTGAACAATCACGGCAGATTGGTTATAAACTAAAAAGGTCCTGACAAGCTCTTAACTTCATCACTTCGTACAGAAACAATATCGCGGAAGCACAATGACAACATTGTGAACATACTCTGTTAGGCAACTTTAATTGTGCAACTGCACTGGTATCTCGCTTCTGGGTTTCCGACAACTCGCCAGCCACCCGAGGGAACAGGTGGGCCCCCTCCCCTCCCCGGTCACACATCACAGACACAGTCTCTCAGTGTCACGTTCGCCCACCATCAATCGCGGCTGAGGAATCGGCGTCGTCGCACTTCGTCGCCACCGACGCCGACGGCCGCCGCCCCGTGCCAGCGCCGACGACGCTCCTCCGTCTTGAAGAAACAGGCACGCGGCGATAAATAGTTCTGAGACCGCAGACTTGAGAGCTCTGTATAAGCTTGTTTGGGTTTAATAAATAATTTACAGCAAGTATTTCATACAAGTTTCATTCATACGTCATCCTGAATTGCGACCTTTTTATTTTGTTTCAAGCAGAACAACAGCCAGTTACCCCCTGTACAAGTACTGGGAGATCATCAACGCTAAAGATGACTCTGTGGCAGAGGCGAGGTCCGTCTACCTCCCAACTTTATAGGCTTGGATACAATTCCACTTGCCGAGCCCGTATATAATCTGGAAGCCTTAACCTCTTGAGCCACCCACGTAAGCACCCCTTCCAAGGTTTCCACTGCTTCCACGTCCCTAATTGCAGGATCATGACCAACCACACTGCTGTTTTCCAACACCGGTGGTAAGCAATGTTGCAAAGGTGTGTCGGTGCCCAGCGCAGACTCGGAATTAACCCTCGCCTGCTGAGCTTCGCCTCATACCACTATTGCGACAGGGGGTTAGCGTGGGTCCAGAAGGGCAAATGTGAAATAGGGAGAAAAACACGGTCCAGTTTCATCGCAGAATAATGATGCTTTTTGTGAATAAAAAATATGCAAGCATCTTACAACGCGATAAAGAGAAAACAGGTATCTTCCGAATCAGTAGTAGGGGTCATGCTTTTCACAAGGAATACGTTTCTCCCTCCACCTAGCAAACCAGAAAGGATCCATAAGACATGTGGTTCTGGTAGGTGAAAAGAATCTGACCAAACGTGATTTTGTGCTAGCCACCAAACGTGGCACTTAAGCAGCCCACTGCAAGAAAAGCCGCGAAAACAACAGGATAAGCGAAAAACCTGCGGCAGACGCTGCAACAGGTGGTAAGAAGGCCAGATAAACAGACAATCTGAGAGAGCCAGACAAAACAGTAATTAGATGGGCGGCGGTGGTCAGCAGACTAGCAACGGAATACTAGTTCAATGGGCGGCGGGAATAAAGTAATGAAGTCCGGAGACGGAATGTCGATAAGACGGGCGGCTAGACTGTTGTTAAGGCGGCTGAAGAGACTGGCGTGAGACGAGCGGTGAGATTGACGGAGGGAAATGGCGATAGACCAGGCGGATGGGAGCGGCTCTGCAGCGAGAGTGGTGATAATTGGTGACCTTTCACCGGCGCCGGGGCCACGGCCACGGTCAACGCCTCACTCCGCCGCCTGTGTGGTCTCTGCACAGTGGACGGTCCGGCGCGCCGCCGGCCCACGCGGCCGCCACAATGCGTCGTGTTGACACACAGGTGGCCAGGCAGGCGGCGCTTTGTTGGTGGCTGGAGGCCAGCAGCGTGTCCGACACACTGCTACTGCTCCGCCCGGTAACACATGCAGGCTTCCTGCCCACCAGCCTTTGTCGCCAGATTAACATTCCCCGTCTGCAGCGGCGAGATTCATGGGTGAACTCGGCAGCCTGAAGCGGCTGTGTTCTTTCCGGCGCCAGAACATGCCATTTCTCAACAATGGTATGAGACTTGACGGTAAAGTGTTTCACAGAAACGTATGGGAAATAGGTGTTGCTATACGAAACAGGTACAAACTTCCGTCCGGAGAGAAGTATTTTAGCCGCTTCCTTGGCAACTCCATGGGTATTTACTTTCCACTTTGAAAGTTGTGCCAAATTCTGTCATATGTTGGGGTGACACTTTTACTACACACTCTTATATTCAAATCCACTGGAGAGAAACACATAGTTTTATCCAGATGAGATATCCAAAAGTAGCTGAAAGCTCCTAATCTATCTGCTTTCTGCAGTGGCCGTCTATATATCACTAGCTAAGACCGTGATGCTACATCGCACACCCTCCCCAGCGCTACGCGCTGCCGTCGCCACCTCTCCGCCAGCGCGGCAGGTCGGTCCCCCCCACAAACGACGAGGAGCCGACCCGAAGCCGGTGTCGCTGCCGTCGTCATCCGTCATCGACGTGAGGCGGCGTTCCCACGACAGAGCCAGCGTTATCAGAGGTGGAAAGGTCGCACGATTCTACCGCATATCACTCCCCGTTCGGAACCACATCAGCTAAATACACGACCGGATCAATACCGGCAAAAGTTGGAAACAGTGCCGCATGGTTGGGCAGCATTTTTACCTCCATGCAGCCTGCGCCCCGGGACACCACTAGCGACTGGCTGAAGCCTGTTTCTCTTCGGCTTGTTAAACATGATGTCGTAGCGAGAAGAAACATTAGTGTGGTTATGGTACTGCGACGCTGCTTTGTCTGCACAGAATCTCAATAGCGTCCCTGGTCATAATGACACTGCATTGCAGAGAACGAGTCATCGGAAGCTTCTCAGAACGGACAAGCCGGCTTTAATCTGGCTACATCATCACACGAATTCCAGTGAAAAGCTCGGACATTATTAAATTCACCCTTTTACGGCTTTCGCGGAACTGAACACAGCGGGCTGCATTCGGCTCCGTTGCCCGGCACTGACCAAAGCAGCCATCCGTCGCACCCGACGTCTCGCAGCGTCGCCGTCGACGCATCGGTATCGACGAGGAATGCTAACGAGACGGCGACGACAGCGGCGGCGCGAAGGTGCGCTGGCGACTGCGCGCGCTTTGTGCCAGAATATCGTCAATTATGGCGGCGATGGGTGCCGTCGACGAGTCGACGCGACAGCTACAGGGAAGCCGGTGTAGCAGCGCGACGCTGACGACACTGCCAGGCGGAACGGAGGCGTTCTGTTTCACAGCGGCGCGCTGGCAGGATCACCTAATGGAGGATAGATTCAACGCGACAGTTCTGGGACATTCATTAGAACTAAGGCTGACCATAAATTCGGTTATTTGCGCCCGTACGGGAACAGAACACTCCCAGTTAAAGCGGCGTGGCGGTTACAGGTTGGTTCTGTTGCTAATTACAGCCATGTAAGATTTGAGATCTGGAGATTCCGATCCAGCTCTAAGTGGCGATAGATTTACAGCACACTTGCGGTGCAGGCGGATCCGAGCCTGCTGCAGAGGAGACGCCAGCTGCAGGCAGTGGAGGGACGAGCTGCTGACCACTACCCTGCTGGGTCCACCAACAGGGTCAACAAACCAAACCGAGATTTCACCAAGCATTCGTCCCCGATAGAAGTAATTTAAAATTTAGTGACACTTATTGAAACGCTTCCCTGTGGCTTATTCAGAACAGCATCAGCAGAAGCAGGCGCTGGCCCCGGCATCCCGGCCGGTCGGACGGAGGGGAAGGAGCGACTGGCGACGGGAGGGAGGGAAAAGGCGAGGGGGCGACCGTGCCCAGCAGCCATGCGCCCGGCGCAGACTCCGCATGCCAAACATAGCGCGCTGCGCGCTGTTTATGCCCTGTCCGCGTCGCCGGCGGCACCAGTGCGCCGCATTAGGTGGCATTGTGCGGCCAGCGCGGCAAAAAGCGGCGCTAATTCGCCGCGCTGCGCCGGGACCGCCGCCCGGGAGGGCCGACGCCGGTGGTGCGCGGACCCAAAGCGCTGTGGGAAACAACCCCGGGTCTTACCGGACGCAGCATGAAGCACAGTTCGGCAAGAAACAAACAAAAATTTGAAGAAATTTAATAAAATTGGACAATATCCGAAATAAAATGCGAAACAAAGCAAAAGACCCACTAAAGAAAATAAAGAAAAGAACATTCAACGGACTGAAAATTGTTCATAAGTGCGCGCCTTCAGCGCAAGCTTCTCGCTTCCAACCCAGCCTGTGGAGGCATGGCCCCAGACACTTGGTTAACAGATGCATCGTAACTACATCATTCTTGGTCCGACCGTATCGCGCTCATTACACGCTATAGAGAGCCGCGCCGGCCGCACAATAATACCACCTTAAAACATAATAACTTGAACAGGAACGCTGTCGATTAACCCTGTCGTGATTAATTGCGATGCCGGCCGATAGGGTGCGCCGCGGGAGGACCAATGGCGGCGCCGGTGCCGGGGCCTCTGGTCGGCAGAGCCGGGCCCGGCGGGGACCATCCGCCGCCGACAGACCTCTGCGGCGGCGCCGCTTTAACAAGAACAAACATTATCTCAGCGTCGACAGGATTGGTGTCATAATTTAGCCGTGATGCGATTGGCGTAGCGATAGTGTCAATTTGGCAGAACTGACGCGCCGGTTAGGGTGCCGGCGGTTTTACGACAGGCTCTGCAGCATCGGCGGCCGCAACCAGCAGGTCCGACCCGTCCACATCGGACTCTGCGTGGGCGCCTCACACAGACCTCTCGCAGAGAGAGGGCATTGTCTGCCAGCCGAGAAACAGTGTTCCAGCGAGCTTATAGCTTCCGTTCACTGGCAGCGACAGAAAGCCTCGCCTGAGCTGGCGCGAGTGGAACACCGAGAACGCAGCGAGCTTAGAACCTGGCACAGTAGCTCCGCATTATCAGCTGACTGAGCAGTATGTCTGCGAGCAGTTCCGAGAACAACGACAACCGCAAGAGCTGACGCGACACGGGAATCATGCAAGCCGGCTTTAACTCCGAGAATATCAAATATCTAGTAAAACGGCTTATGTCTTCCACAACACAACACTGATCCGACAGTTCCACACTCTGAGATCCGGAGGAGAATATCAATATTGCAGCGTCTAGCTTGACATGGCTTGCATCGCGCCATGCAAGCCGACTTTAACTCCGATGATATCAAACATCTAGCAAAACAGCTCATGCCCTCCACAACACAACACTGATCCGAGAGTTCCACACTCTGAGATCCGGGTGAGAACATTAATATTGCGGCGTCTGGCTTGTCATGGCTTGTATCGCGCCATAAATCACAAAATGCATGCAATATTTACATACGACATTGGTAAACGAGCTGGAGGCGTCCTTCGCAACACCTCGCTGTTGTCCAGTTTGGTGTAGTTACCTGCTGGCACCCTGTACGATGCTTATCGTCTCCGGTATTGGCAGGCAGCAACAAAAGCAGTGCTGTGGTTGGTGTCACTGCCAGTGCAGATTCAGGTGCTGATACGGCATAGCAGAATATATGGAAACATTATATTTTTTGAACCAGAAGGCTTATTACGACAAACTGCGCAATGATTTTCTGGAATGACTGGTCTGAAACAGCATTTACAGATACGGACCAGGCTCAACTGAAAAGCTGAGCTACATAATTTCCAGACAAAAGCTACCTTTTAATCATAAAAATCGATATGTCAAAAACATTGGTTTCTCTTCAAATTGAGCTAGGTTAGACCGGGTTAGTTCTGGCTACACTTGGACAAGAATTTGGGTTCAAGATCAGGCAGTATACCAATGCCACTTTCAAACTACAGGGTGGTGACATAGCGCTAAAGTCCCTTTGTGCAACCCAGGCTCCCCACCTCAGCTGTAATATTCGGCATGCAAAACCCATAGCAGCAAGAAGGCAAGGATTATTTTGTTGCTCATATCTGACGGAACGCCAAAATATAAACCTGTAATACTGTAAGGGTGGTACCTAACCCGTATAAGCAGCGCAAACTGATTGCTCGCCGCATAAAAACGGCGCATTTAATAGGTTCCTCAGACTGTGATTGCTGTTGTCACCCGTTGTCGCACGACAATCCATTTTCTATGAGCGACATCTCAACATGATGCCATATTTCGATCGCGCACGCAGTACAATGACTCAGCGTGACGTCATCAGTGTAGCAGCCACAGCTATCAGTTTCACCGCCGCGGGCTGTGCGGACACGCACGTTCATCGTGGAGCTGCGAGGCCTGGAGAGGGGCGCAGATGCACAGCCCCCATCTAATGCACATCCCGTGTCCTGCGCCGCCGGCTGCCCGGCTGGTCGGACACACCGCTATTACCCATTGTAATTTATTAATTAATGCAGTTTCAGGGCACAGACTGCGGGCCGGCAGCCACCGCCGTAGTGCGGTCCTTGCTGAGGCTGCGTGTGAGGTGGCGGTGGTGAGGTCTGCCCAAAACTGGCAGCGCGGCCTGCGCCGCGGCGACAGCGCGACACGGGTGCTGGCCGCCTCCGCCGGCTGCGTCGCGGGGACACCCTGAGTGTAACGGACCGCTCCCAGCCCAGAGGTGAACCACGCACCAGCCTGCCGAGCGCACGGCCGGCCGCGGACGCTGCTGCAGAGGCGCGCCCAGGACGAGGCGGCGCGGGGAGTTAGTGATCACGGCCCCGTGATCCAGGTGGCGCTCCTTAAATAGCCGAGTCATGCCATCACAGGGTGTTTCACCCGACGCGTGTTCCTGGGCGCGGGCCTGCGGCCGGCACCTGACGGAGAGGCGCCTCCGCGCGGGGCCTGAGGCGCTGTTATCGGGCGCTTGATCGCGGCCGGAACAGCGGACGCGATACAGGGCCGAGCCGAGCCGAGCGGCGGACCCGGCCCGACCGCGCCGGAGCCCAGCGATCCACCAGCGGTACAGATACACACAGGCCTCAGGGCTGGTGCCTACACCAGCGGTACAGATACACACTGGCCTCAGGGCTGGTGCCTACACCAGCGGTACAGATACACACTGGCCTCAGGGCTGGTGCCTACACCAGCGGTACAGATACACACTGGCCTCAGGGCTGGTGCCTACACCAGCGGTACAGATACACACTGGCCTCAGGGCTGGTGCCTACACCAGCGGTACAGATACACACAGGCCTCAGGCTGGTGCCTACACCAGCGGTACAGATACACACAGGCCTCAGGCTGGTGCCTACACCAGCGGTACAGATACACACAGGCCTCAGGGCTGGTGCCTACACCAGCGGTACAGATACACACAGGCCTCAGGGCTGGTGCCTACACCAGCGGTACAGATACACACTGGCCTCAGGGCTGGTGCCTACACCAGCGGTACAGATACACACTGGCCTCAGGGCTGGTGCCTACACCAGCGGTACAGATACACACTGGCCTCAGGCGGGTGCTCAAAAGAGTGCGCCATTTCCTGATACGAGTGTAGCATTGCAACCCACGTTGTTTTAAATACAATAAACATAACTCAGGCCTTCCTATTGGAATTATCCCTGGCGGCTTGCGAGAAGCCGCAAACAGCATCTTATTGGCGCGCAGGCCCACTAAGATGACGTGTGCGCTTCTCCAGACAGCCTGCAGGGAAACGAGCACACAGAATATATGCCCATGGACAAGTTACGAGCTTTTTAGCGTCGGAGGTGAACTTATATGAAGCCTACTCTAACAGAGATTGGTATAAGTTTAGAATATAGGTGAGCAGAGCTAACACCGCCGACGGAGGAGTGCAAATGCCTTTTTGCCAGTTTTAGACCTCATTCTGAGAGAACAAGAACGCGTGGATGCATCAAAAGCGCTCGAAGAAAGAATACAATGCTTTCAAGGTCCTTATAATAATATGCTGATGGCACTAGGCAGTAATTGTAACTAATACTTTACGTTTGTTTACATTCGTAATTGCTTGTAACTAAATTTCTTCATCACCGATTGCAATTTACCATCCACACTCACAGAGGGATCACGGGGAATAGCTGTCAGAGCTGTCAAGTCAGAGCTGGTGATGAGTTTGAATCCGATTGGATGGTCCAGATTCCATGGTGGAAAGTGGGAAGTAACACAGGATGAATAATAAAACATAACGTAGAGTGGCGCGACCGGTTAGCATAAACTAGATTATATTTATACGACAGTTGAACTACACACCTTTAAACCGTGTGGGTATAGAGAGCACTCCTGACTACTCAATCAAACGAAAGTAGTTGCAGGGGCGTAGCCAGGATTTCGCTCGGGAGGGGGCAGCACCCCGAAAAGGGCCCCTGCGACAGGCCAAAAGGGCCATGATGGGCAAGGCCCTCTTTTTACAGAATAGTGCTGAAGAGGGCTTAAGAGGGCCCTATCTGGTATGCAATTTCAAATTTGGCCACAGAGCATAGCGCAGGCGAGCCGCGCTTAGCGCGGCCCGTGTACTCAGGGGACCCTTCGGGCTCTCAGGGGGAGGGGCGGCTGTCCCTGCCGCTCCCCCTTGACTACGCCCCTGAGTAGTTGTATATAAAAACCATTAATCGCTGCAGTCTTTAGAACTAGATTTGGCAGAGGCGTGTCTTCTGATGAGAGCGCTGTCACACCGCTGTTCGCAGCAGCGCTGCAGGAGACCGGCAGGCGCGCCCCAGCGAAGGCGCGACCGGTGGCGATATCCTTCTCTATCGATACAGGCTGGTGTACCCCACTCAGGTCAGAGAACAGGACAGACATGCAAGCCATGAACGCGGGCCGAGCTCTGACTTCCGTTCCACAGCAATCATTAGCGATCAACAGTAATCTTGTCAGATGAACCCAGACTCTGTTTTCCATTTCTTTTAAAATTTTCTTCTGTAATATTCGAGGATTAGTTGCTTTACGTTGCGGTTATGAACATTATCATATATTAACATTCAGTTGCCGAAATCATATTCATTGTTAAAATAGAAGAAAAGAGTTTAAGAACAATAATACATTAAGACATTAATCTAGATCGTACAGTGATTAAAATTTACCACAACATTTGAACCATGGATTGCTATCTCATCACCAGCTTTGATTTAGGCTAGTTCTTAAGTCCCGCCCGGCAAACGCTATCGATGTTGTTCATCAAAGCTTTAGCGGGAGATAGAGCCGACGTTTGATCGAGATTGCACACCTTCTCGAGCCGTCCATCTGAGTCAGCAAGGCCCGTCGCCTCGTGTCGCGGACGAGGACGAGGTTCGTGCCGTAACTCGGCGGAACTTTCCACTGGCCGCCTTCTCACCAGCGTGCCATGCAATGTTCAGATCAATGGCATCTAACGAGGAGCTCCGAAAAACCGGGGCTCGCCGCACCACAGCGCACGACCGGCCACGAATAAATCAAAGCGGCCTCACGGTCCCGCCGGGCGCCGGGCCACAATGCGGCCATACGGCGCTCTCAGGCAGAGCCGGACGGCGACCGCGTCCGCGGAGGACCTGGAGTGGTCCGATCGCCGCCGCGGAGGGGAGTTGAAGAGGTGGTGCCGCGCTGGCTCCGCCTGCGGCGGCGGGGTCTGAATGGACCGCCAGTCTGGGGAGGGGCAGGTGTGCGGCGGCCGGCCCATTGAGACCAGGGTGGTGCCATCCAGCAGCCGTGTCCACTATTGTGCGACCGTGATGGGCCGTTCAGGTAGTCGGGGCGGCGGCGTGTCGGCGGCAGCCCCTCCCCTCCCCCCCAGCCACTGACGCGCCGAAACCACCCGCTGCAGTCACCGTGCAATGTGTGAACAGCGATGATCGGAAACGCGACACTGGATGAGAGCCGGCCAGAAAGTGTATTGTGTGTGAGCTGATCATTACTCACTGCAGCTATAGCAAAAGGTGCTCACAGTAATCAGGCGTGTGGTAGGCAGAATCCGCTTAATGGAAACGGACAATTCACGCATGAGTCCTGGAGGCTGAGCGTCTTAAAACACCATCATCATCAAACTGACAATCAGCACCAAACGCCTGATTAGTACCAAACTGAACTGCAACCCTTCAAACTCCATCCCCTACTGACGGAAAAGGAAGAGAAGGGCAGCTGTCGAGGGGCGGCAGGTCAGAGCGCCGCGCCAGGGCCGGCCGGGCGGACCAGGGTGTCGTTGACTCGGCGCCGACTCGAGTGGCCCCGGCGCCAGACACCGACCGACACATTCTCCGCCCGCAGAGCAAACACCACGCGCCGCCGCGCCGTGTTTGTATAAATTTTAGCAGCGCCCGAATAAAAGCCGGCCGGGAGAGAGGTGGGTGGCGGACGGTGAACCGGCTGATCCGCAGCCCATCCTAGCCTTCTAGCCATGTCTGAGGTGGAGGAATCACAGCACTCCGGTCCCCGACTCACGCTGTAAAACACGGCCCATGGCCACAGCCAGTAATGACGGAGCCGTCCGGTTCGTCGGCCCCTGGCATTCCGGCAACCATTTCGACAGAGCTAGCCCAGCGGTTACTGCAGCACCCAACAAGTCATTGCAGGGCGGCGCGCGGCCGTCCGCCGCCTGGCCGGGGTTGGAGGTCACCGTTGGACTCGATACCATTGCGCCGCCGGTGCCCGGCCCCTCACCGATAGCTGACCACGTCACAACAGGCGGGAAGGGGGAGAGCGAGGGGATGTCATGGGGTGGCCGGCGGGTGAACGCTGCGGCGTAGACGTCAATTCAGCGTGGGAGCTTGTCGCGGGGCGGCTGTTTTGGTTGCCCAGCGAGGTGATTGTCGGCGAGGCCGCTCGGGGCCGGCCGCTGCCGCGTGTTTACTGTGTCGCGGCAACACAGGCACAAGCCAGAGCCGACGTAATGGGTGATAAGGGCAAACGGACAGACAGGCGGACGGAGCGACGATGGAGATCATTATCCGGGGACGAATGCCAGCAACAGTGGCGTCTGCTTATTGGTACCTGAAAAGAGAGAGAGAGAGAGAGAGAGAGAGAGAGAGAGAGAGAAAGAGAGAAAGAGAGAGAGAGAGAGAGAAAGAGAGAAAGAGAGAGAGAGAAATATGAAAAGGGAATGGAAGGTGGAAAACAAACGTTGTTCGGAATAAATTATTCATTTCTTGGAAGCAGGGTTTAAAAACATAATTTACAAATTAAGAATTATTAATTAATAACAAATAAACCAACAACCAAATAGAATATATACCTAAACAATTATACATGTGGAGATAAAAAAATAACTTAAACACTTAGTAACAATTTCTTAAAATCGCGCGTATGACATAACCCTACAAATATAAGCCGTACAAGCGGTACCAAGCACTGAGCACTGAGTGAGAAGGGCAACTCTTCACCGGCGGAGGAATGTGAGACCAGTAACGAAGGCATTCCTATCTGCGGGAGCATCGAATCGACCCAATATCAGTCTTGTCCAGCGAAGCATAAAAATCGAGCTCAGATAATGAGCGAAGCTACAGCGGGGGTTTCATTACTCCGAGGCTTGAGTTTCGCCACCAGCTTCGTCATAGCTATCGCAACGCACAGCCAATTAAAACTTCCCGATACAAGCGCAGATAAGAAGTGGATAAAATAGCATTCTGGGCAGCGTCGAGGCGGCGGTGATTTAACGGCTGATGATCACAGTAGGAGTTAATTTACTGATCCACTCAGTAATGCAGAGGACAGAGAAGCATTCAGAACCATTGAACCATAGTTCACTCCACAGAAGAGAGTCACTTGGAAAAGCAGGACCAATCGAAGCCAGACAGTCACTGGGAAAGGCGTTGGGTAAATTTTAGGGCCTTGGGTAAATGGGTGGACTTCTATCTATTTGGGTACAAGGTAATCGTAGAAAGGACCCGGCAGCGGCATAAATATGTCAGTGATTCTTAAAATATCCATCTGTTGCCTCGCCATGAAAACACTCGAATTAAAGCGTCGGCAACAACATAAGAGTAATAAGAACAATGATTATTTACACGCAAGTAAATAGAAACGGAAAATCTGCATCTTTAAATCACATATTTCTTCACCAAATGCAAGGCCAAGAAATCAGAAATAAATGAGCATACAAAATTGAATTGCTGTTGGTAATTCTCGCCACCGGCACAAGAGGATACGACCGATCAGCAAAGGAAGTACCTACCCAATTCAAAGAACACGAAAAACATATTTCCAGGGATAAATATTGCATTGTTGGGTTCCCATGACCCCTGCACCGTTGATATTAAACCGAGATCCACACCGAGTTGATATCACTGCAAATAAGAATACTGCAATGGTGCCAAGGCTTGATTATACCTACCATCAGTTGGCGCAGACTTTTTTCGCTGAATAAAGATGTTTAAAGCCAGTTGGCTTTAAACAGTTGAGACAGCTTAAACAGTTAAACAGCTTTAAACAGTTGAAAGTCTGAGATACGAGCCATTCTTTCTCGTTGGTACTATTGAAACGCAAACACAAAATGTTTCAAAAGAAGCCTTGCGGCAGGGAGTACCAATTGCGAGAGATGCGAGAATACCCGCGGCTTCGGTTCCCGGCGCCACATCGTGTCATAGCTGCATTATTTCTGGAAGCTTGAGGTGCATAAATCACTGTATAACATCAAATACTATTTAAACACTAAATACTATTCACTATTCAAACATCAAACTGGACCTCCGGAAAAAACGACGACAGGAGTGTAAAAATTCTCAGCTCAGGTATAGGGTTGCCGCTTCGTCCCACCAAACTATCTGATTGGAAACGAGGGAAACACCGACACGAGAAGATAACAGCCACCAGCTTCCTGATCAGAAGTAGAGCAAAACGGTACTCACATGGGGTTTGAGGTGTTCCAGTGGATGTAGAAGTTTTTGTTGGCACCGCTGATACCACACAAAGCCAACAACACCGCCAGCCAGATCGCCCAGGCAGCCAGGCTCAATCTAGCCATCACTGAACCCAACTCACAATTCTTCTGTCCACTGTCCGCCTCGGATCAGCAGCTAGAAACAACTCTCCACAGATTCTCCTGCTATCATGTCACACTGGGTCTGCAGAGATCACACAGCAGCTCCGATCTGCGAAGTCGTCACAGCGTACACCGACGTGCGCCCACACGCGATCACTGCTCAGAGCCAACTGCTGCCAGCTCTCGCCGCGAGACTGAGGCAACTGACAGCCCTCTCGCTAGATGGCAGGCCTCTGCCCGTCGCGGATTGGTTCTGCCCGAGCGATAAGACTGGGTGCTGGTCGGGTCGAGGCGAGCCGTGCATGCGATAGATCTTGTAATCTGAACTCCATTTACACATAATGGAGGGATATTCAGACTTCATGAAAGTCCGAAATAAGCCGCTTGGCACAGTAGCTACTTGCCTAGCAAGATGCGTCGGCAATAGTGCAGCATTGTTTAATCACATTTATTTCTAAGCGTGAACATGAATTTTCAGCCTATATTAGCAAAGCGATTAGCGCATGATGATCAGTGTCTCTGAATAGGTCATTCCTAGATTTTGGCTGAATATATCAATTCGTCCTTGTTCCCAAAATGAACATCTGGGGGTTTCCATGTCCAGCGTTCCAGCGCTAAGGACTGAGAACATCTTGCTAACTTTGCTTTGCCACAATATCTGCGTATTAAAACTAATGAGTGGGACAGTACCATAGATGACATTTGTTGGGGTTTAACGACCCACCAACTGCCAGGGTCCATACGCTGTCGCCAACTCTCATCCTGTTGGGAGGGATTTAAGGGATCAGATCGACTTATTCAGAGGCTCCGCCGGGACTTGAAACCGGAGTATCATAGATATGAATGATCTAGTACCAACGTCTAAGATATATACATATAAAGAAATTGGTGATTGGAGATGTTGGATAAAAGATCGTTTCATAAGCTGCCCACGTTCTTTTAACGTCAGCCATGAACGAACCCCATATACATAGAGGCATGGAAGGCATACATACTGTGGCTTGTTGTACAACTGTCTGCGAAATCATACCTGCTGATGATGTAATGAGTGACAAAATTGAAAGGGCATTGCACATCCTCTATAAGCTGCTCTTGCAAAATACTGTTGACATGGGTGTAGATAACTGAAGTCATATCCCCTCCTCAGTACTTGATATTTTAATTGTTACGCCGACAAAATTGCATGAGAAGGTTGATTTAAATATGACCTTTTCCGCTACCTTAAAAATTCCGGGCGTTGTTGGCACATAAATGGCAAGGCAACCACTTAGAAAAGAAGTAAAAATGAACAGAAAAACAATCAAACTGGCGATCACTACCTCAACGAATTCCCTGGCAAGATATACTTATATTTGTCCATCTAGGTGGTTGATGGATGCGTTTCAGAATCAGGAAGTGAAAAGGCCAAGGTGGCAACACATTAGTGCTCCAGAGGTCTATACATTCCATCCTCTGGCAGTCTAACAAACTTGAAACTACAGGTCCAACCTCCGTCCACCCTGTCAGGCTCCACCATTGCCCAGTGCGATGCCCTCCGGATGAGTTAAAGGCCTCGCGTATCCATTACGCCTTCCAGTGACCCCGGGGTCAACCATTCACTGGAGCCGCTGCGCTCACATTCACTGTTGCAACATTCCTGATTGCACGCTCTGACTCATGACCTGGGATTCATCTGAGTCAGTGAGCAGTGTCTATTGCTCGCCTTCAGACGGCAATTAGCACACAGGCAAGCGATCGAACAAGCCCTAAACAGGAACAGCCATTAAAAGAAAAATAAAAAATTATCATGAGCTTAACATCCACAAATTCCCCAAAAACATTCCCCACATGATAGCTCACTTAGTTTAGAAAGCATACAATTCCTTCACGCAACGACAAACAGAAAGCACACGGGTTGAGCAGCGAACTCCAATCTGTCGATACGATCGAGGGACATACTTGCAGTGTTGCACATTAAATGGACTAGCCATGGAGTTAAGTTCTATCCAGTGGCGAATCCAAGGGGGAAAGGCATCCCCCTAAACGGAAAAGCTCGGGGCAAAACTGTGTTTTTGCCCCCCTCCCCAAGCGAACGACCTCCTTTTTCCCCGACTCCTTCTTATTTTATAAGCAAGCTTTTGGTGCTTCAACTCTCAACTTCATACAGAACCAGTTAAATTCAGTGCAAATATGTGGCCTTTGATAGGTTAAAAAGTATCTTGAGCGCATATTTTTTCACCCCGTGACGTTTTTTCCTTTTTCGCCTCAAATAACCAAAATTCTACCAGCAAGTCATATTGCAGGTCAATTTATCACTGCTTTTTTTGCTTTTCGCCTGAAATACCCAAAATTCTACCGGGAAGTCATGTAGCGTAATCTTCACTGCGCTACGGTTTTTTTTGCTTTTCGACTTTGGTTTGCCCCTCTTAAACCGACCGGCTAGAACCACCACTGGTTCCATCTAGAAGTAAATCAAGCTGCAAGACCCGACAAGCGCATAGGTAAAGTACCCGCATTTCCCAATGTCGTCCACTTCTTTATCTGAGTCACCTATTGAACCCGGAAGCAGCGGGAGCGTGTCTAAACTTGCGGAGGCTTTTCAAGCAGTGATGATGCAATTAAATCGTTATTTTCCCCGTAGCAGCAACAAAAGTATGATGTTGCATACCATTGAAGTATTTAGCACGTTAGAAACGAGAACTCAGGATGCCCGAAAATAAACCGAATTTGCCCAGTCGCATTCCCCTGCCCCGTGAAGGAATAACTCTTTGTTTTCACGGGAGGAACATTTCCTCTGCCTTCCTCTATGGAGTTTCCAGAGTTCTCCTGCTTCGTAGGGAGAAAGAAGAAAAATAAATACCACCGTACTGAAAAATGGAAGATGAATAAATCCAAGTGTATTTTGAAGATACAACGAAAAAGGAATAAATCCACGTGGCTATCGCCGGCAAAACATTTTGAAATCGTAGGCACATGGCATAACTGTTTTGTTTTTACGTGATATTGCCCTGTTCTGCTATGATATGAACATGAAGCCTCCGTGAGATGATGAGCTGAATCAAGAAAGCCAATATGGTCATGACAAGAGTGAGAGGGCAACAGCTCAAGAAAAAAAAAACAATGAGTCCCGAGTCCACTGTTGCTTTCTATCCCGAGGTTAATGTTTTGGTGGTCCAAAACAGGTTAACATATTGCATTACATATACAGGTAGCTTGTGGGCTTTTACATCAAACGATACATATGTTCTCCCCACCGATGTTGTTGTGCTGATTTACTCAGGATGAGCTTAGCTCACGCTTGTACCTCAAATTTTATATGATATACCTCCCTTTATCTATTCCTGGGCATTCTCTCGTAAGTTGAATATCACTGTTTTGTGCCCATTTTCTTTTACACCTATTCCCATCCCCCACAGTTATCAGTGATGGAAGCTAACTGAAATGAGACCAGAGCTTTCCCTGCTAATCAACAGAACAAATTTATAGCCACCAGTCAGAGAAAACATCGTACAAAACTATTATCGGTAATCTGATTTGCGTTCTTGCAATTTGTGAATCTTCAACGTAAGCAGGAATTGGCCTCGGAATACACCTCAGCAGGCTTCGCCACCGCCAAAAGTCGACAGCTTCAAGGCCTCGAACAAACTGTACACTCACATTTTCCACAAGAATACTCTCCACCCGTGACTAGAATGTTTTGAGTTACAAAACAATATTGCGCCGAAGAGGTTGTTTGCAAAAGAAATATTTGAGGATTACATAGTCAAATATAGTTGCAATGCTTGTAAGTCATACACCTCAGAGGCACAGAACACTGGCAATACCACGAACAATGGAGCCCACATTTTACATTTGCCATTTATTATTTATTCATAATTTTACCGTCCAGATCACATAATCTAGCAATTAGTGCAATGAGAAGATATAGAAGGCACAAGAGCGTTACTGAGTATAACACATAGATAAAGATGAGAAAGGGGAATAAATGAACCGCATAAGCCAGAAAATATGAAAACAGGAAATACCGTTACTAAAGCACTAAAGTGGGTACCAAGTGATTTGTTCGTAGGTCCATGTTGAGGTCACATCCAAGCCGATTCGATTAAATGTCAACAGACGCTGTCCGAGGTGTGATTAGTGTTATTGGTCACTGCAATACTTGTTTAACTCACAGTACGCAGCAGGCTTAGAAAATGACGTTTCGAAAAGGCTGTGTCCTGAAGAACAAATTTAGTATGTAAAACACGGATGCAGTCTGGAAACAACGCGTTCAATGACTGAAATGCATCAATAGAAGTATATTAGGTGCAAGTTAGGCCCCGTCCCGCGGAAGGTGCGCAACCGATTTATCTTCGATAAAGACCCTCCAGTTTCATATACTAACAAACAACAGGCCAAGGCCCCCAACAGAGCACTGCGTGAACGGGCCAGCTTTTCCAGCGTTTCCCGACGAACGAAGACAATTTCACTGTGATGGTCCAGCGAAGAAGCAGTCACTTCGATTCCAGCGTGGAAGTTTTACACGAATTGAGTGGGTTAGTACCGAGTAGAGTATACGGATCTTGATATTAGCGCAATTCGTCTGTACCAGAGTATATATCAAGGGTTATTTCTCTCCAAACGTTACGTTTATAGTAGAAAAAATAAAGTAAGCAGAGTGATGTAGGTTTTGATGGGTTAAAGGCACACATTTATGGAATTTTGGCACTGTTATTCATTGATGAACTCTCGCGTCGTAACCTAATTTGATTAATTCTAATGTACATTTTTAAACCACAAATTCACCACAATCAATTACAGAAAACATTTATTTCTGCCTCCCACGGTGAGGCACTTTCCAAAATCAATAAAACTCAACAGGAGCTAAAATGATCTCATAAAAATTTGTTGACGCATGTGGACATCAATAGACACATACTGAAAGCTTTGCAACTATTTTGGAGATATTTTGAAGAAATCATATAGAATATTGATGAACGGAGTTACCCGGATGAACTTCAATGACTGATTTCGCAGTTCCAACTTGACTTTTGAATTATTGAAAAATCCTTAAAAATAACAACGACTGACATTCATAATTCCAAAAATAATGAACTCCGACCAGCATGTAAAGAGACGTGGGACAGCGCAGCGGCTAACGGAGGCGACACTTCCGTGGCAGCAGCTGACCAAGCGTAGCCGCCATCAGCGCTGGCGCCTCTCCGGGCCTACAGACCGCGTCTCTGTTTAGGTCGGACGCTCGGCCGGCCGCGTCTCTGTTTAGGCCGGCTGTCAGGAGCGAGGCGATACCGCCTCCGCCGCCGACCGCTGACGCATGTGAATACCACAGCTCCAGGGAGCAGACGAGCACCTCTCACTCCCACCGCTCCTCCAGCCAGCCGGCATAAATTCCAGCTATCTTGATATGTATGCAACACTCAAACGCGCACTTATCCGGATCAGAATGCGCGGGAGGACGATAGCATCAGTCTCTGGTCGGCCGGCGGCCGGGTGCAGATGGCGGGAAGCGGGAAAGCTGGGCAGTGACGTGGAGGAGAGTGGCGAGTGGGCCGGACGGCGGCGATGTGTCCGAGGAGCGGCCTGACGTGGACGAGACGGGCCGACACGGCGCCGCCACGCCCTCCATCGGCCGCTCTCATCTCAGCCTGACGGCTAACGTCTCCACAGTGTTTCGGCAGCGTCTCACACATGTTCTCTCACGCTGCGGCGGCGGCCGTGCCTCCAGGAAGCCGGCAAGAAGCATCCGACGGGTGTCAGACGCGCCAAATGACCGGTCTGGCAGCGCCGGCCGTTTTTGTTATGCAGATGCCATGCTGACGACAAATGCTGTGAATGCGGTGGCTCACCTGCAGCAGCGGCTTTCGGTCATGATAGCGGATCGGCACCATTACAGGCCAGGCCGATCAAAGAGGAGCGATGCGGCAATGCACGGCCGCAGCCGCCGGCGCTGCCGGCGGCTACTGTGCCGTCTCAATTACTGCCGGACAGCGTCTGAAGCCCGGCAGAGAAGTCCGACAGTCCTGGCGCGGACCACACGGCTGCGCCGCGTCACGTGGTAATGTCAGAGCAGCTGGTGTGGTAGCGTGCGACCGGACAAGACTGAGCTGGCCTCCTAACACTGCTTTGCACCAGTCGTAATCTTCAAATATCATACATGTTGTTGTATTTGTAGTTATAGATAAGTGGTGTTATTAGCGCAGCCGGCTGTCGCTTGCATTGGGAGGCAGAAGCGGTGCTGTGCGTGACGATATAAAGTACTTTTTAATCAGCACTGATATGTTAGAGTCTCCAGTTCCGACAAGTCCAACCCAGACGGATAATCACTTAAACTGAACCCGACTTGAGCTGATATTTTTCGAGAAGATACGATTTTAACAAACAAAAAATCGGACCTGGATCATACAATGTTTAGGTAAAACATTATTCCAATGACGCACATAAAAATATCTAGTAGACGCGATGCTATGATGGCGAGAGAAATGAAGGCAATGAAAGTTATAGAGAAAACGGAGCAGACACACTCAGGCTAGGACATGGAGACACTTGCCCACTGGCCTGGAAGCTGGGTCCATTTATGAGTCGAGCTTCAGTAGGCTGCTCCAGACCATGCAGTTCGAAATTGGCACACAGGGAACCCAAGACGGCTACAGTGCTCTTATAATTCCCCACGCATCAGCTGCTGGTAGCTATCGTATGCTAATCCACCATCAGTACAACTTGGGGTCTTTGAGACTAACTCATTGATACTACAAAGTTAAAATTGATTTCTGTAACGGCCGAATATTCACAAATCTTATTCGATTACGTTTCCAGCATCGGTAATTCTTGAAAGGAATAACATTATTATGCGGTGTCAAAATTTTGAAGTTTTTAGTGGGCAGGTGTTTCAAACGTCTCATCAAAAAGAAACGAATCTAATGTTGTCAGAAAAGTACGCACCAAGTCAAACGGGAGTCTGTAGCCAACAAAGCCAATGCAGATTGAGTGAAGGACACCGGGAAGCAGGGCGCTCTCCTTGGGTCACATTGTTAAGTGTATTTCAAGGCGCATATCCCACAAAGTTTTATCAGCTAAAGTTATTGCGCGGTGCATTTAGGGAGCCTTTCGTGGACACGAGGCGCCTCGGTGGAGCTAAGAGAGAGGCCGCCCGTCCCCTTCACCCCGTCTCATGAGTCCGTGTCTTTATCTCCTAGAACTATATTATTTTCGGAAAGTTTACCAGTCTTAACGAAACCAACTCGTTCACACTTCCAATGTCCTCCAATAGACCTCCTAAGGAGGCGGAGAGTTGAGCACCGTGATGCTCCGTGCCCTCTCCACACCCCGCCCGCTTTCTCCAGTACTCTCGGTTCACGCTCGTGACGCGCCTGCTTTCCCGAGACAACAATGAAAGATGATCATCCCGTCATCTTTCCCCTCTGTCAGATGCAAATGAGATCAGCGCCATTACAGACCAAATTAAACTACGTGCTCGTACCGTATGTGAATCGTGAGTCGGTCCAGAGGTAACCGATGGTACACATGCAATCAGAATAGCTTACTAACTTGGCGAGTAAACATCCGCATCAGTTTCGACCAAATCCCACAATCGCAGCACATCGGTAGGCATTTCACACATCTCAAACGCGCTGAATCGTGGGAATGATATCAATATTCGGAACCATTTATCACGCAGGTCTCCCAAGTCCATGAGGATTCAATAACGCCTCACACAAATCAGAAAACAAACGCTCTTTTCTCCGCAAGCTGACTTCTTCACACCATCCCACTTACCATAGCTATCCCTCTTTTCCTCGTGTATTGACAAATCGAATTGTTCAGGAGAGCCTCGAGGGAAGAATGTGGCGTATTATTGATACTGGCCATCAAGAAGTTACGTGAAAACATGCCCATGCCACGCGGCTGGGAAGTAGGCCTTCGCCGTTCGCCGGCCCCGCACTGATTGCTTTCGGCACTACGTAAACATCCCAGTGCAGAGGATCAAAGGCTGCCAAGCAGAGGTAGTCGGCTATAGATAACATTTTGACAATTTCGTCTAGTCCATATGATCTTCAAATATGCATACATACATGTATATATATATATATATATATATATATATATATATATATATATATATATATATATATTCTCTTTGAGGCAATGACAGTTAAATTGAATAGCACTCGCGCACTTAGATATTTTTCTGTGGAGTTTTTCTATTTTTCTTACGTTGGTTTTACTGTCAGTCGTTAATTCGTTCAGATATTTTAATTCAATAATATATACATAAATATATGCTATATATATATATATATATATACATATATATATATATATATATATATATATATATATATATATATAAGAACAGAGGCAAAGGACATGTATTAAAAGCCATAAGATATACTATTTCGCCTAACTTTAAGCATGATCACATACAGTGTGACATTGTCACTCGGTAACACTTCAAATTACAGTCTTGTTTTTTAATCTCAACAGCGAGCACACACATAATATAGTACTAACCCTTCGTTGCGACAAAACGTACAGTCTCAGTATACTAAAGGCAATTCAACCCAACACCTATCACAAAAACACACAAGTAAGCACGCTAAAACAGGATACTTCTATCGTAGAGCGGGAGCTGTGTGAGCTGTTGGTATGTATGTTGATTACAGGCGATGTGTCCCTAATGAATAGTGTTTCTAGTGTTTGCAGTCTGCGATGATCGTTGCACTGTGTGAGAACTGTTGTGTTTTCTGTTAGCATTTTTCGTGTGATGTCTGTGTCATGGTGTTCTTTCATATGCCACTTGGGGGATCCTTCTTGAAGGTGCATCGTGAGGCGTCTGCTTAGCGTTGTGGTGGTGAGACCAATGTAGCATATATTACGGGTTGCACAGGCCCCGGCTTTACATTGGAACTGACACACTACATTGGTCTGCTTGAGTGGTGAAGATTTCTTGGAGATGTTGTTGCTCATGGCCAGATTAAATGTTTTGGGACTTTTGTAGTAGATTTTAGCTTGAGTTTGTTGCTGGGATATGTTGTTGTGTTTTTGTGTACTATGTCTTTGATGGCTTTCTTGTCTTGTTTCCAGGCTGGTGTGAGTGAGTTTCTATAGTACAGGTCAATGGTTTTAGGAGCTATGGACTGCTCTTCTTTATGATTAAGCATACTTTTCACGACCGAATCGAACATTCGGTTGCTATAGCCATTGTTGACAAGTATTTGCCTAACCCTGCCTAATTCACGGTGCAACAGTATCCAGGTTGAGCAGTTCTTGAGTGCTCTGCGAACATAAGCTCTAATCAAACCCCTCTTGTAGCTATCAGTGCAATTCCCGACCCCATTCATGCATCGGCCTCCGTCTGTCGGTTTACGGTACACGTCAGTTACGAACGTTTCACCATTTCCATCTATCATAACGTCTAGAAAGGGTAGCCTATTGTTCACCTTCAGCTCTGTGGCGAAGTTAAGACACGAATTGTAAGTGCATTTCTCAAGTTTTCCACTGCATTGCATTGCATTGCATGCATTGCAGTTGCTATTTCATTAAAAAAGTGCAGTTATTGAATAGTCAATGCCATGAATAAATGTAACGGTTCGATGTCAGTTGGTACTGGTTGGGGTTAGTTTCGGTTTGTTCTAGTCGACCTTTCTCGCCTGTCATGTTTTGGTTCTCCTCTTCTCTATTACTGTGCCGTTTTCCTCTGTCTAGTGGTCTGCTTTACCAACGTGGGCCAAACACTTTTCGGTTCACCAATCAGCGTTGTATTTGATCGAATTTAGAATGGATATTTAAATTTATTCCCATGCTGTCTGTATGAAGACAAAACAGCACACACCAGGTAAAACGTGGAAGGCCGAAACGACGCCGATCCATTCTGTGCCTGAATCAAAGTTCTTAAGTCATAGTCAGTCTTCAGTGGTCAGGAGACCACAGGAGATGCGTCCGCGCGGGCAGTCGAGTCAGAAGTGTCCCCCAGAGGTGGAGTTTGGTGGCTTTGTTCAGGCAAACAGATCATGGATCGATGACGGTCCAGCTACCACATCGTCGGACACCAGTACGTACACGGTACTTGTTCCCTGACAAAGTACTTGTGCCATTGTACCATGACGTTCCGTGGCACGCCTGCCTGGGATGATCTCCTAATCACATACCCGTGGCAATAGGATGTAAATCGCGACGGCAACTAATATAATATTGACGTATGTATGCTGGTCGCGGCCCGCTGATATTGGACGTGACACACAATGACAGGAAAGCCATCTAAAAGAAAGGAACCTGAACAGGTACAACACTGGCAAGCCGATTAAAAGTGAAACAGAACGGCAGATATAAACCGGGGGGGAGCAATCATTACATAAATGTACTAGAATTTATGTACTATTAAAGGGAAGGTGCATTTTTTGTGTTCATACTTGGCCACCATTCTAATTCGGAGTCGACTCTGACTCAATGTTTATTTGAGTCGGAGTTGTGTCAACTCACTTCTGAATTTGCGCTGAGTCGAGTCGGCTCACCATTTTCAACACAGCGAGTCGAGTCAGAATCAGAATCAGTCTTTAAGCTGTGAGTCAGAGTTGAGTCGACTAAAAAAATTTGAGTCATCAACACGTCTGGCTCAGAGCCTCCTAACAACTATTCCCGTGGTGGCCGGAGAACTGTTTGCTGCAGAAAATCGCGACTTAGCTGCATTTGAAGCAGCATCTGAGCGTATCGATTAGTGAAAGAATTCTAGAAAAACAATAGGTACTGTTTTACATATAGGTTTTCAAAGTCAAACCTATATTTTGAGGTTGCCACAGCAGTGCGGTCGCACCAATTCGCCTGCACTGAAGACCGAGTGCTGCATGCCATGCATTCGCTGGCAGCATAGAGATGTCGGCGAGGGTTTGCATCCACCTTTACCACTACACCACGTTTCGTCCACCCGAATTGTTGTTGTGTGTTGGATGCTGTGATTCAACTTTAAATACCCCCCATCTCACGTGGATATTTACATTAGCAGTGTTTCAGTTCTGTTGAAACACCACAGTCTATCTGCAATAAGAAGGCTGGTGAAGAATCCCATCATTTTCAGAGATTTAAGAACATAATTGTGTCTAATGTGAGCAGATCAGGTCTAAAATCCCATAGAAAGTGGGCACAGATGAGAAGCAATTTCATGTATGACTACATGCGAATATGGCTCTGAAAAAATATGGTTTTTCAAGAATAAATTCAAAACACAATCGCCTTTTTTATGTTTTAGCTTTGTGCCATAGGCCCAGAAACGTTAAAGACATGGGGGTCAAGGTGCATTTTGAAATCAGTCCTTTCCCGTCAATATGATAGAGTTAATATACATGAATAAGGTTAAGAATAATGAATATGGGGGAATGACCCATGGTTCATCTATTCACACGCCTATACTTTCTGAAACAAGATATTTCTTGTTCCGAAATTAGTACATACCCCATACAGACATAAAACACATATGCCTGACAAGGAAGACGCAAGAATCAATACAGCCAAAAGTTACTAAGCTGACGACAGAGCAGGTGAGTGGAGATTCGAGAACAGATGGGGCTAGAGCGTGTTTCGAAGGGCGTCAGATGGGCAGCTGAGACTTGGTGAGTAGATCTGAAGGCGCAAGCAACACTTGTGAACCACCTAACAGGCAAATGACCAGCGCTGGTACCGGCATCACTGAGAGTCTGCCCTGGGGGGCACAGCTGGGGCAGTAGCGACCTCAGGGGCCTATAGCTGACCCGCTGGTGATGATCTAACGAGTGTAGGAGGCCTATCATTTCATGCAGCCTTCGACATACATGCCAACAACTCTCAGTGAAAGGTTACGATAAAAAAACAAGATAAAGAGGAGGATGTATATGTACCTTACATTGGTGAAGTTTTCCTGTGAGCAAAACTTATGTCCCTTGTCGCCATTTCTTCGAGAACATGGATGAAATAGACGGTGCAAATTGCAGCGTGCTAGGACGACCGCAACACTGATTTGGGCTCAATGATGGTGAAACGTGTAGAAAACATGCACTCGAAAAACAGGATGAAGTGATCAATCTTCAGGCTGCATAGGCCACCGCGATGCTGCGACCTCCCAGAGCTCCGCAGAAACAGAGGCAGCTGCGGGGTTCCACCGGTCACAATAAACAGTCCTTAACAACCGGGCATATTAGGGGGCGCAGGCAGGAAACGGCGCCGGGAGCGCCGGCGCGGTGTGATTCAGCCTGCTCACGTGTGATTGCGCGCGACAGCCAGCCCTGGATCACTGTCATTTACCGCGCCGGTGGCGGCCGGCAGTTCCGCTGCGCACGTTAAAAACACGCCTCTAATGAATAGCCGTCCGTGGGGAGCAGGAAGCCGGCGGCGGTGTTCGGCGCTGGACCCACATTCCTCCGCAGGATCAGCGCTGCCGCCGTCGTCACAGAAGAGGACACTTGACCGCGCCATTGGCCGGCGTCCAGCGCGCCAGCCAATCACGGCGCCGCGCTGCAGGCAGGCCTAATTATTGTCATTGGCGGCAGCGGCGGTGCGGTGTGAGGGTGTACGGAACATGTGTAATTACAGCGCTGTGTGCTGATCACCGACCGCCGATGTGATGAGACGTTTGCCGCAGGACCTGTGGGTAGCCCCGGCCTGTGTGGGAGGGGCCGCGGTCCGCCGGCGCCTCTCCTTCAGATCGTCATCATATTTGGGGTTTTAGGGCGCTCCTTCAGAGCTGGACGCGGAGAGAGGGGTTGAAACCGCTGTACAGCCTTCGCTTCTATCTTAAACATATCGTTTGGGGAAGAAATTGTTTTTTAACAATCCACATAATTGTTTTTCGCAGGCAAATACTAAAACAATTGGGATCAACTCAACTCTTCGGAGTTGTCCATGCGATGGTATTCGTTGTATGGACAAGAGGCCAGGGGTCGCTGGGCAGTCGCTATCGTCAAATGCTGCGCCACTGCTAACGCCTCTCAGCTTCCGGTGCACATCAAGGTGACCCGGTTTGAATGATATTCCTATCTTATCGCCGGATTTTTCAGGAGTGTCTCTGAAAGTTGGCATGAACCACAGTCGTGGGATACCATGGCCCCCGTTCAACAGCTAGCGCAGATCACCGAATGTGACGTCACGCCTCGTAGGCTATAACATGGGACGTTTAAATAAATAATTATACAAATCGTTGCAGCAAGACGTCTAGACACGAAGATAAAATGTTTATTTGTTGCATTTAGGATAAACTTGATTACCTTCCATTCTCACAAATTCGCAAGCAAGCAGCGCCATTAGCAGTATTTGACACACGGCCCAAAATTGAAGGAATTCCTTCATGTCTGTGTGACGCCACTCAAGCGTGAGGGAACTCCTCTTGAACGTACCTTCAGTAAAGGTATCTTTATCTTGTTTTATGGTATTAGGGGCACTCCCACGAGCCACATTTGCCCGATTATAGGAGATATTGGCGTGGGCGTTTAAGGATTTTTTCCACCGGGTCAGATCGAACATGGAAGGCGGTT
This sequence comes from Lepas anatifera, assembly GCA_034440635.1. Lineage (NCBI taxonomy): Eukaryota > Metazoa > Arthropoda > Thecostraca > Lepadidae > Lepas > Lepas anatifera. The sequence goes on along the minus strand of JAOTON010001028.1, from coordinate 253,337 downwards.
TCTCGCCGTGGGGATTTGAACCCACGCTAATCCATGCTGTCCGATCTGAAGACGGGCAACGAAGCCACTGGGCCATCCGGCCCCCATGGTAGTATCTTGGTGGGATACTACAGTAATCTACTGAGCCCCTTTCAATTTCGGCGGCGCATTTCATTTCAGAGTGAGATAGCCGGGGGCAGATCTGGCCGGTTGGTTTGGGGGAGGGAGATAGGGGACAACCCATATTAGTAAGCAAAAAAGCGTTCTGGTGCAGTGTATCAACTCTTTACCTTCAAATAGGTATGCATGTACATAACTTGCGAGCGAAAACAAACTCTAAATGGTTTTCCTTACTGACGGTCACGTCTCCCCAATTGATCAATTACGAAACACTAGTTTGCTTTGGGGGAGGGTTTAGCCCATTCTAATTTGCTGTAAGGGGCCTGTCCGGATTTACTCCCCTTCCCTTCTGGATCTACTCATGATGGCAGCTTCACTGAAAAAGTATTTCTATTAGAAGATCAAAAGTATTTCTATTAGAAGATCAAAAGCGACGCGCAGTTTCCATGCTGCACAGAGGGAATCCAGCCTGCCCAGGCGATTACGGAGACGGCTCCCTCTCCCGGAGACACGGACTCTGCAGCCGGAGCTCATGTCTCCATCGCCGTGTCTACGACCGCGTGTTCCAATACGTCAGCGCTGTCGACGGCAGTCCAAACACCAGCCGCTGCTGTAACTGACGTTTGTCAGTGCAGGTGATTAACATAATCTGCAGGCAGTCGCCGAGAGGCCGCTGCCGGGCTGACGCGGCTGTCAACAGGTCACACCGCACCTCCGCCGCTCACCACGCAGCCCTGTCGCCGCCACCGCTGCACCATGGAAAGGTTTCCGTTATTGGAATAGTTGCCGTCTCATCACTCAGCATTAGGGCCGATCTCGGCGGTGACACTCATCCACTGATTTTGGCGTAAAGGCCAGTTTTCACTGTAGCCTTAACATCAGGGATCCTCTTAGACAAAGCTAATTTTGGCTTTCGGAAGGGAGAAGGACGGATATTTATAAAAAAACGTAGTGTTAAGAAGGAATTCGGAAAAAATCGGACAATTTGGCGTCAGCGATACTCACAAATACTAATCAGTAAGCAATGTAACCCACCATTGGTTAACGTGTGTGACAAGCCGATGTGTATTTGTTTAAAGGTGCTTTGTTGCTGTTATTGTTGCATTATTTTGTACTTTTGAATTTTTGTCTGTTCAATGTATGCAAATTGATAAAAATATGAACTAAATGACACACAAAATTAGCCATTTAAGTGGTAGTTGCAGGGAACAGTACAGATCAGCACTGGATCAGTGTCTTGCCTCACCTATTAGTGAATATCAAAGCACCAAATGTAAATTGATACACTTGTAAGAAGAGCAGGTCAGTACTGGGCCAGCTTTACCTTACACTTCATAACCGAACAATAAAACTACACATGTATTCGATACGATAGCCAGCGGAGCAGGCTAACTCTGGAGAAGTTCTACGTTGCACTCCTTTCCGAACGGTAGCACACCAATAGTGTTATGACGCACGGATGATGAGTGTAGATATGTACATTGAGTGCCAGTTCAGATCACAAGTTTTAGACGGGCACATGTCTGTTTCAGAGCTTTCCATCCAGCTTTCCCCTCATGCTTTCCAAGAAGCATGGAGTACACGGCAGCGAATTTTTAACGCAATTTGTCACAAATTTACAACCATATACGTCTACTCAAGTTCTTGTTTCTTTCATCCTGAACATAAGATACAAGATACAAAAAAAGGGAGCTTAGAAACCATTGCATACTTTTGTCAGTGCAGGATTTCCAACAAATACGTGCCATACAGACTGGAACGTAGCGTGGCCAGTGGGCCGCCTGGTCCCGCAGCCGGCGTCCTTATTTCCAGGGTTGGCGTCCACTGGCCTGCATTGCCGCAGTTTCCAGCGGCGGCGTGCCCCTGGCCGTGTCCAGTGTTTACCCGCAGGGCGGCGCCCGGGCGTCACTCGCCGCCGTCGGCGCCGGTGGCGATTTATGAGGGCCACCGAGGCGGCTGGATATCGTCGCCCGCAGATAACGCCGACGACAAACTCCAACCTTGAACCAGCCTCCTGTGCCGGCGCCTACTGATGCCACTTCTGACTCACCGCTCTCGTGTTTTTGTTTTTCGCTTTGTTTTTGGTTTAGAATAATCAATACAAAAATCGTTTTCATTGCATTACTTCTTCAGGAAGTGTTTTAAACACATAATGAAGAAGACACGCCTAAGAAATCTACTTTTGAGACATCAACATAATTTTGAAAAAAACTTTTCCATAACCCTTTCAAACACCCTTTCAGTTTCCTGTAGTGGCGTCAGGAAGTTCCCCACTCATCAGCAAATTTCCCTCCCGTTCCCTCAGGGAAACCGGAGGGAAGCCCCGACAAAAAGCCGATATGGAATGCAATGAACTGTATCCCCGAGCTTTCCATGGTGTTTCCGTCTCAGAATCCAGGAAAGTGCATCGCCGTCACGCCCCTGGCAGCAGTTCCAAACAACTGCGAGAAGCATCCCTACACAGAACACAACCAGTGACAGATACCCGCACACGATTGGCTACATACCGATGTCTCATACCGTCAGTTATTTCCCGAAAGCTCAGGTGCGGCTGATATTCTGAGCACCTCTCTGCTTCATGCTTAATAAATGCGCACAGGCAACGATTCTGGAAACATTAATAGCAATGCTGTTACATTTTCCCCGAGTTTGTTTGCATCATTTGCTATTGCAATTACTCCAAGGTTGTACAAAAATAAGCTTGCTGAGTGTCAGTATTGTTAATTCTTATAAGCTGACGCCGTTTTAACATCAAGACCACGCAAACTTCAAATCAACCCAAAATTCACCCTCGGCTACGAGTTTTGCGAACACAACTCTGGACACCGGCAACCAGGAAAACGCTGTCATACGGACCGCAAGCATATCCATATTTGGCACAAGGACTGTGTGCCGACACTCACTCTAAGGCCACAGCCACATCGATGCGGCGCGATACCGACCCTGTACATAGTGCGGTGTCACTGTGGCGGAAGCCGGCCCCCGCGGCGCGGCCCCCGGCGGGGGATGACCCGGCGGTCAGGTCACCGCGGCGCCCCCCGCCGCGGCCCGACGCTCCGACACGGCGCGATGACCTGGCGGATTCCGACAGGGTGTTCATCACCGCCGCCGACCGGCTATATACGTATTGGGACCATAAACCGAATTTGAATTTGATAAACGATGCATTGTGGGCCGGCGCCGGCTGGAAGGCGCGCGCAGAATACTGGCGCGGGACGGCGAGGTGGCGGCCGCCGAACCGCCGAGCAGGAAGACTTACCGCCGCACCACCGGTAATACAGGAACTATGTTTCGTCATCCTGCTGTATTCTGCGCATCAGCCACTAAGAGCCTAATCTTTGACTCACTCATAAACACTTCAGATATCGACACTATCGCGACTCGTGACTCCTGTTGACTCGCCGATGAGCTTCAGACACCGCTAATGACCCCAGCATTGACTCTGATAGGCACGAGGCCTCGGTATTTAATAATCCTGCTACATCTTGCACATCAGTAACTAAAAGCCCAACCCTTGACTCGCTCACAAACACTCCAGATATCAACACTATCGCGACTCGTGACTCCCGCTGACTCGCCGATAAGCCCCAGACACCGCTAATGACCCCAGCATTGACTCTGATAGGCACAAGGCCTCCGTATTTAATAATCCTGCCATCTCTTGCATATCAGTCACTAAGAGCCCAATCCTTGACTCGCTCACAAACACTCCAGATATCGACACTATCGCGACTCGTGACTCTCTTGACTCGCCGATAAGCCCCAGACACCGCTAATGGCCTCAGTGTTGACTCTGATAGGCACAAGGTCTCGCTGACTTTTCTGTCTTCACTGAAACTAGCACTTCCCTAATGAAATTGATTTCTGACATTGAAGACCAATCATTGGGCTCATTTTGAGTCCTATTGGGCGTTCGCCTCAGAATTGGACCTGATTCCGAAGCTTCGAGTAAAGCCTAGTTCAGCATGCACAAACCATATGCCCCCAGTCCCCTTCCCCTACTATTCTGAAAGCACCTGGATGCATATGAAGACATTCTGCTTGTCTTTTTCTCCATTTCCTATGAAAGTAGGTGAATTAATTTTTGGAATGCTACATTTAACATGTGCTAAACGTATTGTTTTTCGTGACATGCAAGAGACTCTACCAATAACTATATTCTGATGAAGTGAAGAAACAAATGGAGGAAGCATGCGCGCCGACATACTGGCTGACGTAAACCAGAGCACATAACCTTACTTTCGGAGTGGTCCGAAGTTCCATGCAACTATTTTTGTAAACCTGAATATTTAAGCCGACGCTGTGATGGCGTTTCGAATTGAGGAGATCCAAAGCCATAAATATTCAAACACAGCATTCTCCTTTCATTTAAAGCAGCCTCCCCGTGCAGTGAAGAGCCGCCTGCAACAGCATGCCGCACACCTTGGACGGTGGGGTGGCTATCGCGCTCTCGATCCGCCGGCCAAATTGCGATGCGGCCGGCTCGCGCGCCGGGTGTGATGAGTGATGATCCTACCTGCCGTGCGGGCCCGCTCAGTCGACCACGCCCACTCGCTGATGCATTCTGGGCCATAAATACCCGCTCATAAGACTGGCGCGGAATAGTGTTTGTCATCTCCACCTTAAGTGATTACTGTGCAGGATATATTACCCGGTACTGCTGGCTGGGATGGTGTCGTTGCACTGAAATGATCTGTGTTCCCCTGCCCGCTGGATCTTCCGCTGCACCATCAGTCACGTGAAGGAGCTGATCAATGAGATCGCCTGCACCGTCAGACCACAAGATCAGGCCCGAGTTCAGTGCATTAAGTGTAGCCCTAAATTTGAGATGGCACCCCCGTGGTTTAGCTATCAATCAGACTAGATACGTTGCAGCCGTATAAGACAAAGCGCAGGACCGTGCTCTGGGTGGCGTGTGTCGGGTCTGTAACTCGGCTGGACCCGTTATCGCCCGTCAGAGGCCCTGACGACGTCACACTCATGCTCGAGGCGCTGGCCAGGCTCGCGTGCTACCGGGCGACCCGGGTCGGTCAACGCGGCTAAACGCTCTTCCCAGCCGGGCCGAGGTGCAACAGACGGCTGAGCATACACCACTTCAATGGAGGGTTTCGGTGTTGTTTTGTGGATGAGGCTTTTTGGTGGATTCTCCGTGCACAGAGAGCTTGTTCACTCTGGCTGGCAAAGGCCAGGTTCTAACCCCGGGCAGTGCCTTCGACTAGCATCTTCTCCCTGCATGCACTGGGTCATAGTCTATCACCAGAAGTGCCCATACAGGCAGTGGTCGGCCTCAGCCTTCGACCAGGTGGTGTTCAACAGTCCCGAGGCGGCTAGAGTTCAGTTCAGCACCCGTAAACGAATCATCACCTCCACCCCCGTCGCCAGAGGTGTCAAACTTACGGTCAGGCGACCCGGCACCGACTGCCAACCCACCACCTCCTTCACTGACACCGACCGCTCTCATCAAACAGCCCAATCACATTTCAAACTTTACAATGTCTCAGGGAAACAATCTAGAGCGTAAACATCGGTATACATCTAAGTTGGTGCCGGGTGAGCAGCGTTTGCATCTCCGGCGTGGGCGGGCTGCCGTCGGCGTCGGTGGACCCGGCACGCGACCGCGCGCCGCGGCCGAGTGTCTCCGCGGGACCGGCGGGCTCGTCGCCGCTGCCCGCCGCCGGTAATTGTGTTTTGGTGGCGGCCAGCGCCTCGGCAGCAGCCAGACGACAGTAATAACGCGGTCAGGTGCGTGTTTGGTGGCCGGGAGTAACCTAAACACGGTAATAACAGGAGGTTATCCAGCACCACCGAGCGTGTGACAGTGATACTCGGCCACATGCGCCCGCACTCACGCGCAGTAGCCCCGCGCGGCTGAAACAGCTGACTTTCCGATATTTTCGGCTTCGTTAGCCTGATAAAACCACTGTCAGCACAAGGTTGGCGACAAGCCACACCTGAAAAGAAGTAAATGTCTATATACTTTTTGAAGAACTACCCAAAGAAATCACCCTTGATTTTAAAACGAGAAAGCAATGTAGGATAACATGACGGATAATTGTCCAATCCAGTTGAGCTGATAAAAGGAACGACCCAGACTGCGTAAATTTGCACCAGATGCCAGTTAAGCTCTGAGATTTCACATCTTCGGCCCATGCCAGTCCGAATTATTTTTTTGGTAACAAAATGATACTGCCATCAGACCGCTTACACACTACCTCTTCTCGACTAACCAGGCCAAAATGAAGGAAAAGGGAACAGGAGCCCCAGAAGGCAGCGTGCCCGCTCAATACCACATTCATTGACTTCATATCCGGATTCCAGAGACGCTTCAATGCTCAGCGTTCAGGAAACGGCATTTCTTATACCATAGCAGCAGAAACAAAACACAGATGAGTCCACGACGCACTGAAATAACAAGTCACGAGGAATTGTCACACTACGATATCGGATAATAAAGTTTCGCGATAAGGCGTTAACCACCTAGATAGTTATAATTATTATTATTATATTAATTATTATCATAATGTTCATTTCTTGTGTACATGTCTTTTAGGCTAAGCCTTTTGAGAAAAAAAGATCAAGAACTTTATTTTCAGAGCGAGGTCGCACTGTTTCTGAAGAGCTCAAACCCTCTGATAAGCCATGGTGAAGAAAGATTGGCATCAATTCTACGGGGGATTGAAAGTGTCGGACGGATATCTGTCTCGCCACACGGACAATAAAGGTCTTTATCAAACCGTTACTTTACTAACTGTTTGATAAATAGCTCTATTGTCCGTGTGGCGAATCAAACCGTCAATAGAAAACAAGATATCTGTCTGTTTCATGGCGATTCAGTTTTTTTTCTAATCTTAGCGAATACAAATTCAGACCTTCTGCAGCACATCATAGATAATTATCTTATCAATCTTAATTCACCGACAAAGCTTATTTTGACTTTGAAGAAAGTTGCGGATGGTGATTTTGAAAGGTGACAATGAATTTGGAAGCGCTAGCCCACGGACACTGGCAGGCGGCAGGCCCATATTTGGCCATGACCGCCTCTCCTGATCTTGAATCAAAGGTTGAAGCCTATCAATGCACTGCAGTATCGACTCTGCACAAATACTGCGCGCATCCTAATTCTGGCACCTTCGGGCACAGGCGGGTCCAGGGACAGGGGCGGCGGGTGCGGCCGCTCTTGTGAGGACGCAGCGTTCCCGTACTGCGCCATGCCGCCCCTGAAGCCGCCTGGCCCCTGGAAAGTCACCCTCTACAGCTTTCCTGAGTGCAAACACTAGAGCCCACACGATGCGAGTTGGCACCCCTTGATAGGTTGCCGGCGCACTTTAAGAAATTGCACCCCTGGTACTGGTGATCCCCTGACCGATGTGCCCCCAATTGGAATTGCTGAATCCTCCTACGTCCTAGCAGACTGCGAAAAGTTTAAGGCAAGCTCCGGCCTTTTATAATTATAAATCTATGAAACATGATCTCGGACCACATGAGACAGTTCTTAGACAGCGGCCATCGGTCTGTCTGCAGGATCATGATCCGCGGTCTTGATCGGCCTACCTCAGCTATGATTTAGGATTTACGGGCTGCCAGCAACCCTCGGCCCAGATGTCTCACACCGTTGTAGAAGTTTGATCCCGCCGTCTCAGACCGTCTGTAGCAGTTCAGCCCGGAGGTCTCAGGTCCATGAGCAGCAGCTCTGACCCTCGGTCTCAGACCGTCTGTAGCAGTTCAGCCCGGAGGTCTCAGGTCCATGAGCAGCAGCTCTGACCCTCGATCTCAGACCGTCTGTAGCAGTTCAGCCCGGAGGTCTCAGGTCCATGAGCAGCAGCTCTGACCCTCGGTCTCAGACCGTCTGTAGCAGTTCAGCCCGGAGGTCTCAGGTCCATGAGCAGCAGCTCTGACCCTCGATCTCAGACCGTCTGTAGCAGTTCAGCCCGAGTCTCAGGTCCATGAACAGCAGCTCTAACCCTCGGTCTCAGCCCGTCTGTAGCAATCTCTGACCCGCCGTTTCAGACCGTCTGTAGCAGCTCTGACCCACCGTTCCAGATCGTCTGTAGCAGTTCGACCCCGCCATCTCAGACCGTCCGCCGCCCGCGGCGGCAGCGCACGGCCGACGGCTGGGGTTCAATTAGACGGTCACGGCGCCGGCACGCCGCCATTGCAACAGCGTTGCGCCGCGACATGCGGCCGTCACGACGCGCCGGTGCGCCACTTCTGCCGCGTGCGTCACAATCGCCGCCCAGTGACCCGCCGCGCCGGCGGTGTCACACTGCCGCACGTGCTAGCCTGCCGACGACAGCGTGACCCCACTGGACTATCGGGAGTGGGAACACCGTTCCCATTGCGCAAACATTACTGAAAACTTTGTTTACCAAATGTTTTTTCCTCAAACTGGAGGGATTGCATGTTAGGAAAAGGCGGGTTACCCACTCTGACATTCTTTCCCACCACGATGGTGGTGCAGGCGGTGGTCCCACCACCATGGTGATGACTGCAGTCAACCCAAAGGAGGACGTGGGGAGCCTTCTCAATACTGCAACAGCACAGCGCCGTGAAGCGTCAGATATATCTTCAGCATGCAGCAACGGATCGGTCCGGGGCACCAGCGCCGCCTCCCCATGTGGTCCGTATCGCAGCCATTCTGCTCGTGATTCCACGAGTAATCACCACCGTCCCAACTGAGATTTAGGGTCATGAACGACGCCCCTGGCCCTCTGGTCCGCCCCCCACCGAGCTGATTTCTGCCAGGATAGTAGGGAGAGGGGTGGCTGACAGCAGGAGGTGTGATGTACCGATGGAGTACCAGGCGAGGGTTGTAGTGTACGGCTGACGTACTGAACAGGGGTGATGTACAGATAGAGTATTAAACGCTGTGAGTGATCTAGCGGTGGCATGCTAGGTGGAATGCATGGGCTGACCGAGTACAGAGTGAGTGCACAAAGAAAACCATTCGAGAAAACTTTTGATCTGTTCTCATGCAGTCATCTTGCTGGGAATTGGTCCTCCTTTTTCACTGGATTCACAAGAAGCCATTTTAGTGTCTCACTTGAAGCTTTATTTGATTCAGTTGCAAGCTTTACGGTGGAAGCGCAATGTATGCACACTATACAGTAGAGGAATAGATTAGAAAGGGTCAGGTACAGATTGTTGTTGAGCAGAATGTATGGAGTTCGGATGGTGCATTCACGGGTGGCGGCAATGCACAGATGAAGCACTGGTTGGAAAGAGCGATGAAGTGGGTTTCCAGATGGGCAGACGGCAACAAGCTAAGAAGCCGAGTGTATAAGGTAAAGGCAAGTAGTATATAGGGTCACAGCTTTGGCGAGGAGTTAACCGGGATACAGCGGAGCCGGGTCACGATTCTCAAACCCAAATCACGGAAAAACATCTAGCCTTTCACACTCAGTTTCGCCCGCAGCGACTTGGCCCTATACGCTGTACAGAGAAACAGCTGGTACAACGGATGGCTTCCCGGAAGACTCGACTTTCTCTCAGCATTCTCCTCACATGGTGGTTGGCTATGGTTGCGTCGGCACGCAGGGCGGCGCCCCTGCCTCCAGCCAGCCCCCCACCAGCCGCCTGACGAATCCCAGCCGCCGCGTCCAATCACACCTCCTGTTTTCGGCGTGCGTCCGTGACCGATGCAGCAGCGCTCTGGCCGGGTGCTGGTGGCCCTGCCATTGTGGGCCTGGCGCCCCGTCGAGTGCCCCACGGCACGCCGTGCATATGTTTGAGGCCGGCGGTGAGAAGAGCGCCGATGTTAGATTTCACCCAGGATGCCTTCACGCGGTCTATACAACCACACCTTACCTACTAACAATCTAACTATCATCTCACACTTCTTTCTCTCGCGGCTGCCCAGCCGGAGAGGGAGCGCAACTTCACCTCCGGGTTCAGGGTAAATTCGCGGCACCCTGGCCAGGTGTTTAGCGCACTTTCTAAAATACGAAATTATTGAGTTAACGGAGGTTTTCGAGTAACGTATACAAGCGACATCAATACTACACACAAAATCAAATTCTAAATTCCAAATTCTAAATTTTAAACTCTAAATTTAAGGTCTTCAACCACAAAATAACCTTCGCACTCGCGGGTCTAAACTTATTAAAGACCTCCCTGGCATGGCTATGCCATTCCACGACCGTCCATTTGCAAGCTAAAACATCTTGCAACCCATTACTTAAATAACTCCCATTGCTTTAACAGACTAACGTAGCTTGCCCTCACACAAAATTCTAAAATTCTCCCACACACTCCTTTAGAGGCGGGCAAAGTGCTATGCACAGAACGCCTAATAAAAAGCCATTGATTGATTGATTGAGAGCGCCGAAGCCTCACAGCTCAGGTCTGGGGGCTTGAGATCAAAGCCATCATATGAATATCAATCATGGATATATTCCCCTCATGATATCAATTTCTGGATTTACCCATACAAAACGGTGTGGGGAAATGATACGATCCTGACGTTGGCGCCTGTTTATTCATTCCCCTACTCATGAGAAGGCATTTGCTTTTGACAGTGCCTCTGCCTGCGGAGCGGGAACGCCGCCGCGTGCTGCGGCTGCCTCCTGCCGAGACAGTGCGTGAGGTTAAGAGGAGAGAATGGCGATGTCACGCCGCTTAGACACGCACATTGTAACAAGCGGCACGGCACCGGATGCCGTTCGATTCGGCCGATGACGCCGTATGGTTGGGCCGCTTTGACGAATGAGCCGAGCTGGTTTGCCGAGCTGCGCGAGGCCCGCCCGGCGCGGTGGGAACCGGCGGCACCGGTGATGCATCGGATTCAGTGGGCAGCCGATAATATCGGCGAGATGAGCCAATGACGAACGAGCGTAAATCAGGTGACAGCCACAGAAAATAAAAGCAGTGTGGCTCGGCTCTCCGCCGCCGAGACACCGTGACGCGGCCACGGCCCGGATTGAGGCCGAGACGACGCGGCGTGCTCAGGGAGACTGAAGAGTACCGGGCGGACCCGGCGGGGCCGCCAGCGCCGGGTCGAACCACGATAGCCGCAGTGTGTGGCGGTACCAGCCGCTAAACACACGTGCCACAAAAATGGGGCTAAAATATTTTGTAGACGATAAAAAAGAAAACACCGGTGTATTCTACAACGACTGTAACAAACTTATCACGTGTAGTGATAAAGTAAATTTGGTTGCACTTAAGAACGTTTGTTCCGCCAAATAACATCCAATACGGGTCATTGTTACCAGAAGTGCAGCGCAGCAGTCGAATAGTAAGGGTTTTTGTCCGTTCACCCTACTGCTGGCCGAACATGGTTTTTGCGTCTTCTGTAGCCACCAATCGTCCGAACCAAGTCGGTAAAAACGTGACCGGAGATATATCACCGCGGCGAGAACTTCCAAACAAGTAGCCGCTCGCTGAGCTGCACTGGGATGCAGCTCAAAAGGCAGGCTTGTGGGAGCCATACATCAAGAATGTGGATGGTAGTCGAGCGTCACCCTCGAAACCGGCATCACCTAATTAGTGATTTTATATATTTAACACCAGTAAAAAGTAACAAAAAACAAGATTATACGTAATTACATGCATAAAAAATCGAAAACTTACAAGACATTTGCGTTAGGGGTGAAATGGAAATCACGTAGGTATATAACAAGGTGTTATCTGGAAGACAGCCATGCAATTAAGCTACACACAAGTTCAGAACATATTCGAGGGGCCACCCGACACGAGACATGTACCCCTGGTCTGTTACCACGTCCCCTGAACGTCCACCCCACCTGGGGTTGGTCGTGACCCGGCCCTGTCAGGTGCGTGACCCGGCACGTGACCCCCGGCTGACCCGTGTAATCGGGCAGACTCTGATGGATGCCGGGACAGATACCATCGCCAGCTCTGGGTCAGAGGCCCAGTAAAAAGGCTGCCGCAAAAACCGGCGGCGCTCAGGACCAGGCGATGCCGGGACGGCCGGCTGACAGCTTCCCCGTGATTACATCACGATAGCCTCCCCGTGATTACATCACGACAGTCTCCCGTGATCACATCACGGCAGTCTCCCCTAGATCACATCACGACAGTCTCCCCGCGATCACATCACGACAGTCTCCCCGTGGTCGTATCGCGACAGACTCCCCGTGATTACATCACGATAGGCTCCCCGTGATCACATCACGACAGTCTCCCGTGATCACATCGCGACAGTATCCCCGTAATCACATCACGACAGTCTCCCTTTGATCACATCACGACAGCCTCCCTATGATTACATCACGATAACCTCCCCGTGATCGCATCACGACAGTCTCCCCATGATACAATCACGACAGTCTCCCTGTGGTCACCTCACGACAGTCTTCCCCATGATCATATGACGACAGTCTCCCGGTGATCACATCACGACAATCGCCTCTTGATCACACCACGAAAATCTCCCCATGATCACATCACGACAGTCTCCCCTTGGTCATATCGCGACAGACTCCTCGCGATCACATTAAGACAGTCCCAAAAGATGAAAATATCGCTCTTAATATTTCACTTTTCTTTCTACGCTGAATGAACGTAGTATATAACTCTAGGCCCATGTTCTGATTTGGCATCACAAATATCTCAAAATAAAAATAATAGCTGTTACAGAAGATGAGCGAGTCAGCAACAAGGCGATTTCTCGGGAGCCATTGCACCCGCTGTAGGAGAGCACGACTGCGGGGTAGTGTTCCGCTTCCCGAGACCGGGGTGGGACGACCTCAGCAGTACCTGACCCCGGCACCGCCGTGTATCTAAATACGATCTGTGAGCGCGGCGCCGCTGCGGAGCCGGAGTGCTGTGGCGGGTGGCGTGCTGGGCACCGTCCAGCCAGCTCGGCCCCTGACCTGGCCCGGCGCATCACGCGGCCTAATTGCCGGTAATTAGCGCTGCAGCTCAGATCCCGCGTCACAGGCCCCGACAGACGCCGCCCGGTGAGAAGGGGACGCAGAGGGACGCGCCGGAAGAGAGCGAGGGGGCAGTGGCGGCAACGTCCGACTGGGTGGTGACAATATCAAGTTGGTTCATCAGGTATTTTCGATATTGATTTAGAACTCTTAGAATTATTTTCATTGCTTATGTTACTCGCTGTGGTCTGCGACAGTTCAAAATTAAAAAACATTCATACAAAAAAGCGTATAACTTCAAAACATTTATGGCGTCAGGCAACTAGCTAATTATTTTTTGTTTCACATGTCCATCACTCCTAGAAAACAATGCAAGTGGCAGTAAGGAAAGACAGTTCCTCAATTGCATGCTAACAAAAAGCACCCAACATAAAACAAAACACTTCACGGAATCCAGCTTGTTAAAACCTTCAGCCCATTTTGCTCTAAAAAAATTCAGATGTCCCCCATGTGGCTAAAATCTGGATGCTTGTTTATGAAAACGGGATGGTCAATGGTCAGGTTCCTTGCACACCCACACCTGTCCCATTGTGAACCTTTACGCTAGACTAATTGTTCCAAGCGAAACGCTAATTGCAAATTAGTACTTGCACTGGTAATTAGAATTTGCCGGCCGGATCATGAACCCACAAAGCTGCCTCAAATACTTCACCACACAAATATTTTTCACAAAATGGCTGGTTTTCTATATTCTTTTGTGCGTCTGCCCAATGGGCAGTTCCCATCCCAAAGGGATAGTTTGGGACTGCTCTTGAACGAGACCCACTTAAATGGGACAGAATGATGTGGACGTTAAAGTTTTGTTCCATGCAAACTTCTAGCCATTATTTCTGTTTGAGGCCAGTCCGCCACGCGTCCACAAAGGCTTTACCCGACAGACATTTTGTCGGATGTGACACGTTGCCCACAAACACCCTGCATGCCGATGGTGTTCGAGAGGTACTGACCAGTCAAATATAAAGCAAAGGCGGATGACGGATTAGGCGACCGAAACAAACCAGAACAAAGGTGCATTAGGTGACCAGAAGCAAGAAATTTGCTAACACCAACAAAGAGGGACGGGATAGGGGCCGCAAGCGAGATTGTCTACAATTACATCCATAAGCGGATCGAAGAGACAAGGCAACCCCTCCCTATCAACCTACCCGGCGCCCCCCCACCCATATCCTACCTACCAACGCTCCCTGAAACCACCCCGGCGCACTCTGAAACCTCCAAAAGTCCAGTTTTGAGTCAACATTTTATTTTCTACATTATCGCGGATGTCTCCTGTTCTATCCTTTTAAGGAGGGGAGTCTCAACCCAGTGTTAAATAATTTCTTAAGGCGATCGGCCCGAGCGTTACGAAGCGTTACAGAAGGGAGTGGGGAGCAAAACAAAATACAAATATGCGTTACATAATTCATGGACCGCCCTAAAGATAGCCGGGAGGCCATCAATGGTCATGATCACATAGCTTTGACTATCAGCAGCATTTTTTGTGACGAAGAAATCAGTCATAATCCTCTCATCAAGAAATCGTTTTAATACGAGCCGTGAAGCAGCAGGCACAGAATCACAAGCCAGTATCATGAAAACGTGATGGTTCAAAATATTTCCCTTCTCCCGACCAGTCAGAAACCAGCGCCCGTAATCATTCTTTGATCAAATTTATGCGACATACCCGACAGCCAACATCGCAAAACCGGCCTGTTCAGGGCTATATCGGACAATATCGGGTCATGTAATCGCTAACGGAACGGAGTGACAGGCTGTAATTTCTGCAAAGCTTGCTTGTTGGCACGTCCCAACTACATGTTCTACCGCATGAGATCAGGATTCCAAACGGGTCTCGTGAAAATGCTGTATTCTCCCTGCATCTTCATGACAATCCTCACGATTAAATATTAATGATCAAGAGGTAAGCTCATCAATTAAAATATGGTCATCTTACCATTTACAATGTCAACTTTACTGTCAAACATCACACAGACAAAGTCAACCAAAGTCGCGTACAACAAGCGCAGGAATTCCGCAGTTCTGATGTAGCGGCAGGCGTTGTCTGGAGAGCCGGTCCCTGGAAGCTGCTGGAATTCGGCCCGGTCCAGGCCGTCTCAGGTCGCCGCAGTTAGTCCAGCTCGGCTCCCATCAGGGCCGCGCTTATCCACCGATGATCTGGGCTCTATTGATCGCCTGTCTACCAGTTATGACGCCGGAACGTCACGCAGGGTATCGCCATGCGCTTTTATCGCGCCCAACGTCGCCTCATTATGAATATCCGGCCTGGCTCGTTTATGAATGCTCGGTGCCGTTGCGGCGTTTATGGGTGGTTCGTGTCTGGCCGCCGACAGCGGCGGCGCGCTCCGAGTCGCGCCGGTTTCGACGCGATGTGTATCGGACCGCCGCGCTGTCCGTCTGACCGATAATAGCTCATAAGAGCGCGGCAGCTCGTTTTGCCGAGTGCACGGTCCGGGCACGGTCGGCGCACCGCCACCGTGTGGGACGTGCAGCGCCGCTTCCTGGCGCCACGGGTGGCACGCGGTGGCCATCCAAGTGCCTAATCGCCGCGGAACGTTCAACGACGGCAATGGAGGGCCAGATGACGGCCTGAGCGGGCCGCTGCGCCGTGCCGTCCGACTCGGCACCACCGGAGTCCGCGGCGGCACGTGAGGAGGCGGACTCTGCCCGACAGAGCAGCCAGGCTCGACTGCAGGAGGCGCTACACTGTCACAGTTACGATACACGCCTGTCATACACATTTAGCGACCGAAACGCGAGAGCATGCATCAGACGGTTGTTGTTACCGCACAGCAGCCCCCCAACAGAGCCGCGAGGCTGGACGCGCCACTGGAGCGACACCGGCGCGCCGGCGGGACAGCGGTGACGCAGCGTGACGCCATATTGCACCGGGCGTCACGTGTCGGCGGCGGGGGTGGCGGCTGGTGACGCGGCGCGTGCGGTGCTTATCGGACACGCCGCACCGCCGCTGGCGCAGGTTCAGGAAGGAGGTGCGTCAGTACAGAGTCGTGGCATGTTCCGGCGTCACGGGAGAGGGTTGTTGCTGGGGTAGTGTCGGGGATGGCTGAATGGTTTGACTTAGGAAATAATAGTTTTTGGAGCTTGTCGATGCACCAACTGCCAGGGCCAGATGGCGCCGCTTACTCTTCCTCTGTTGGAAGGGTTTCCCGGGGTCAGATTTATCCATGTAGTGAAAAGAAGCAAGCACATGTGAATATCTTGCATTTATTTCCATTCAGTAGTTTTAGGACCAGAAAAAGTTGCGAGCATACTCGGTAGTGGCGTTTGGCCGATAAGGAAGCCTTTCTTCTAAGTTGAGGCGCAATAATGAAATAAAAACAAAATCAAAGCTATTTAAACCTCACTCCCGGATAATTCACACGAGAAGCAAAAACAACATTCTGAAGGCATCAAATCAAATCTCTTCGATTAGCCCATTCCATCTCAATTGCATCGTCAGGAGATCAATTGTGTTCGCCTATGACTGGGTGACTCGGGCTTGTTGAAAAGCATGGCTTAGTTAATCGACGCCCAACAAAGCACTGTCAACACAAAAGCCCATGAAAGTACGCGAGCCCACAGAGACAAGACAGTGGAAGTCACTGAAGGGTCCATAGCATTTGAAGACGATATTAGATTGCAGACGAATCCAGATACATTTTTTGGAAGACAGTCTGCCTAATAAACCCACGAGAACGGCGTTTCGTGCAGTTTAGGAATAAATGGCTGTTTCTTAGCTTAGAAGCTTGATCGTCCGTTGCAGACTTTATAAAAAACATAAGCATACTATTTTGATCGTTTTACCACACGTGTTCTTACAGCAATAAGCAAAGGATATCACAAGGGACGACCATTTCGACAGTAAATAGATGGTTGGGTAATCAGCTAAAGCAAAACTAATTCCATATTTGGGTCACATAAAAAATAAAACTGGGAATACAGAGACTTCTTTCTGGCGTTCAAAGCCGTCTTCCTCTGTCTATCCGCGCTCTCATGCTAAATAGCAGCCGATGACAATACGAGTACACTGTACAACAGATCTAGCATAACTGGAGGATGATTAACCCGTCACTGTTGGTACCACAGCGATGCATTCCTCTAAGACCGAGCCCGGTGTGTCCTCCCCCACCCCTGCAGTGTTTGTCAGGATTTGGGAGACCGATTATACCCCACACCCCACCACCCCACGTGAACAGACTATCGTCAGTGACGTGCTGTCTCTGGGAGCCCTTCTACGGGTAACGCATCATTCACTACGGACGACTTCTCTCTGATTGATGGAAGTTAGGGTGTACTCCTGTTTTCCGTCCAGCTCGTCCTATCCTTGTCGGCACTTCCCCCAAAAATTCAACGCGCTTTGACTCTAACTAGCAACAATGACTGGAAACACGTGCACCTTACTGAACGGTCTCCATCAACAACAACATCAGGACATTGGAATGCCATCTCTAGACTTTCTTTAAAAATCATACCCGTTGCTAGCTAGCTAGCTAGCAGTGCACTATACTTTCATTCAATACTTACGAGCATGTGAACTTTTAATTGCCCCCCTTTCCCATCCCAGTGTTTGAGTTTTACCATCCCTCTACAGCTGTAGCCCCTCGAGTCCTTTGCTGCCTCAGTCTGGCGCGTTTCAGTCAGAGCCCCTGTGCGTTGCCTCCCGGCCAGTTCCGGCGACAGTGCTCCGGCCGTAGGTGATCCGTTCGCTGGTCCTCCCCTCCTGGCACCCCTAACGAGCTGGCACGCGTCGCGAACGCCGCATCGACTGCGACGACCTCTAACGAGGTGGTGTTCCCGCCGACGCGACAATACTGCGCCGCGAGCCACGCCGGGTCGCACAGCTTGGAGGCCGCCGGGCATCGCGGGATAATGGTGTTTTCCGTCTGTAGGGGGTCCAGCGCACTGGCTGCTACTCGCCAACCAGAAAAACGCCGCTAACGAGTTTTGGTCAGATAGCCAGCCAGCCCCCGCAACCGCGTGCCGATCTGCTGCCGGCTGATTGGACAGCCGCAATGGAGACGGATGAGGTGACCAATCAGAGATGAATCGATAGCAAGATGAGATGACTTTAAACAGGGCGCGAGCAACCACAGTGTGGCATGCAATCAGTGTCTTGTGCAAGCGTGTAGAACTGGGGCTGAACTGACGGATGACAAGCTATTTGCGACGGAGACTAGGGAACAGGTTTTGTCAGTCTCATCATTAATTAGCTAATCTGTAAGGAGCTGCCAATTACAGACTATTTTTGGTCGCAACGTCCGAAGTTCTGCACACATTTCTCGCTGCCAATGATGATTAAGTTGAAATATTGCACGGAATTTTTGGTTACAACTTATTTCGATGACCGTATCTGCAGGAAGTGACAGGATCATTTGTTGAGGGCTTAATTCTATCGCACTGCATTCCGCAAAAATACACAAAAGCATCAAAGATGACGGAAGTCGGTCTCAAGATTTTCTTTCCCACTCTGCTGCAACATTTCCAAGAACAATTCCGGACAGCACAAACGCCTTGCACAAGCGACATCAGACAAAGCACACATTATTTTGGCAGTACAAAACTTTAAGTGTTGTAATCAGTCTAAGTGAAATAATTTTGGTAATCAGAAGCCAGAGTAGAAGTATGCTGGCTGTCACAAACTCAATGGGACGTATGCCCCTCTTCACACAGAGCTGAAATCATAATTGTATGCTTGAATACTATTTCCAATATGCGAATGTCCTCACCTGCCTCACTTTTGCGGCAGACAAGGTTCAAGCACCAAACCATTACAGCAGAAAGTAGTAAAATGTATTTTCATTTTTAGATCATGTTTTGTTTTGGAAGGAAAATTTCCAATTATGGGTCATTGTTTCCAGTATTGGGATCAGAACTATTATTGGCAACTCTGACCACAGTTTCCCCCAATGACATGCATTCTCCTTTTGAAGAACTTTCCATTTTGGAAGGAGTTTTGAAATATGGTACATTTCCCCATGATTAAATGTAGCAATTCTCATGAAAATAAATATTATTGGGAACATATCTATTAATGGGAGCATACACACAATTGGGAACCCTGAGCACAGTTTCCCCCACCCCCACTAAACTTCTATCTCACATATCAACAAAAGGATAAAAATGTCGATGTCAACATAGGATTTGGACCTACCTAAAATGTGTTGGTAAAGTGGACCTTAGGTAGCATTTTTATAGACAGATCAAATCCTTAAAATTTGTCTCCCACCGCCGATTATCACCTGCCTGGTCATTCCTCCTTGCGTAAAAACTCATTGCACTCACTGAGGCAACTACCCTGCATAGATGTAAAATTATGTCTATTGGCCTAATAGGTACAGACTTCCACACCAAATAAAGACCCAGTGTAGTCAAAATCCTGCTTTAACTCCATGCAGTTCAGGTCCTGTGTGTTGCTTACTAGCACAGGTAGTAAGCAACACACCCCCAACCAGCGTTTTCTAAGTCTATTTCTTTCTGAGATTTTCTGTGATTTTCTGAGATGAGAAGGGGGTCTACTAGGCCCCCTCCGTCACGTCAGTGCCAGACCCCCTTCAGTGTGGGTGTTAACACTTGTGGAGGACTGCATTAGCACACATTTGCTATCTGTACAATATTGACATGATAATTTGATCATGACCTGAATCACTGTTGTTGCCAGCCTGTTGCTGGCGCCAACTCTCCCAACTTCCTCCAGCTCCAAATCTATCTAAGCAATCTAGGGTTAGATAGATAGATAGATAGATAGATAGATAGATAGATAGATAAATAGATAGATCTATCTAACCAATCTAACAAATCTATCTACAAAATCTATATTTAACCAATCAATCAATCTTGTGCCTAGCTTATCACAAATAAGCAAGCACAACAACTAAGGAATGAAAAACCAAGCTGATATGTGAAAGTGCATCAGTCTTACAGTAGCCTACATTCATCTTAGATTTGCCATGGGCAGCAATTTTTATTCTAGCTAGTTTTAGCCTACACTTATCTCAGATATATCCAATAGATATGTCCTCAAAAAAGGACACGCTTCCCCCACCCATGTAAATTTTTGGCCGGCTCTACATCAAATAAACATTACGAACTTGTCTTGTCGCTGTTGCGTAGTTTAAGTAGATGTGCTGCCCAGCTATGTTTAATTTTCACTCATTTAGTACTTTTCTTAGTAGCTTTTAGGCGTACTTAATACTAAATTCAAAGAAATAGGGCCACTAAATCGAAGAGAGTCAAACTGTAAATATGATTTAACCTGAAAAAAGGACAAAGAAGTACTTTATAAAGTATCTACGTTATCGTTAATGCCTTAAATATGCCCAAAATCGTGTATTTCTCGAAAAAATGACTGTCACATTTCGGGTATCTAGGCGGTAACTTTCTGGCAACTACTGACAATCGGCACCATTGAGCCGCATGTTAAAATCTGGCAACTGTGACAGCGGTTTCCGGGTTTTCTGCAGCGGGGGTCCCTCGTTTTAGTAGAAAATGAACACAGTACCAATACTGTATCACTAATGGTACGCTATGCAATTGAAGAACAGAGCTGCTAAATTAAAATATTCGATGCACGCTTCATTCTGTTTTTCGAAAACATGTGGTTTCGGTTTGAACCATACAGCCAGGATCGCTACTTTGTCACAATTATGCATCTTGATTTTTTTAATGTGTCACTAACTCCAGTAGCCGAGTTGGCAAGTTTCTGCACCTCTGTCAGAAGCATCAAAATCTACATAGGTAAGGGTTTGAAAAATAAATGGCTATGCCGTACAGAAATTGACCGTATGTAGGTAAACTACGGACTCCAGCGATACAACACACAAATGCCTTAGCAGCGTCCTGTAAAAAAGAATTGCATGTAAGAAAGTAATCGAGTTTATATCAAAACTTCGATATCCAGGGATATCTGATTTGAATGGAAACATTACGAAAAATTAAAATGTTAAACGGCAGATTTTCCTAGCCCTTATCCCAGAAATAATACTATAAGACTGCTATAGTATATCCGCGTGTGTAAGGGTATTTGGGGCGGTTCGGCGTCTAGGCGATATCGCACCTGCAGTGGCATACCAACCTCCGTCTGTCTCATAGCCTGCTATACATAGTACAAGTTAATGTGTGGACTGAACGTCTCACCAGCAGCGCCTGAAGCTACAAAACTGAAGACAGGACTGTCAAATTATTCTTTACCCTTGTTAAAGATCACCTTTTTGCGTTTCAAGTTCAAAATTTGGCCTCTCAAGTATATCAAACTGCTCCTGTGTCTTCCATTTTCAGCACGAGCCAGAACATGGTTTATTGGTCTAAATCTTGTTTTAACCCTCGCTCCCCGGGAGGCATCGATGACCCCTAAGGTTTTTTCAAGATAGCAGAAAAACGACGAGACGCAGCACCGCGGTTGAGGGCTCTATCTCTCACCTCATCATTTTTCCGCCATCCCTAAAAATTTTTACCCCGGGTCACCCAAGGTCAGGTCACCAAGCGAGGTCAACCAAGGTCACCTCACTTCGACTTTGAAGCTCTATAAGAGCTACATTTCTCAGTAGATTGATTTGAAACTTGCTACACTCCATGACCCCTCCAGGTTCTACAACGTGTATATCCGGGATTTTTAGATTTCGTGACTTGAGGTTAGGTCACGAGGCGACCTCTCCCATTGGAAAAGCATGGGAAAAGCTGTCTTATGATCTAAAAGTCACAAAAATGATTGCAAATGCTCAAACTGCTCAGAACAGCGTTTTTGGACATCCTTTCACGGATCCCAAGGGTTATATTTGCCCTTTGACTTTTCCAAGGTCATCCAAGGTCACCAGGGGACAAAAACAGTATTTTGACAATAACCTTTGACCTAATTAAGCTAGAACACTGAAACAAACACCATCGTGTATGTCTTGTCACTGGATTTTAGTTAATATACGGCAAGGTCACTTTCTGACCTTCCGTGACCTCAGGTCATATTAGGTCACGAGGTGACCTCTGGAGGTCAAACCACTGGCGGGACGTTTTTACGTTCCACATAACGGAAAAAGGATTGGTAATTTCCTATCAAATGTACTTTACCAGATCTCAATAGCTCTAATTGCATAAGAGTTATGCCCAGTTTTCGTAAGCATTGCATATTTGAGTGAAAATAGCCTATCGTGACCTTTCTTGACCTCTGGAGGTCAAACCATTGACCTGAGCGCTTAAACATGCGAAAGTAATTTCTTACTGAATTCACACGAGCTTTCTAATGCACTTTGCACATTTGCGCTAACCCCCATATTTTTGGAGTTAGAGGGGGACCATCGATGGCCCCCGGTGGGGCAACGGTGGCGCCGGACCCACGGTGGGGCGCGGGTTAATCTTCAGAATTCGATAACAAAGCCATTACTGGGTAGCAAGTAGAAAAATGGTATCACGTTACCTTATCGAGTGCAGGCGTCAAATTTTTTTTGCGGATTTTAAAGCTTCCAATGGCTTGCTATTTTACCGCACAACAATACAAGCTCTCCCCTAAACAATATCATAAAGAGAAAAAATGAAGCACTTACAGAGGGTAACATCGTCATCTAAGGATGTTTGTGATATCAGGTGTGGTAAGAAGTGAAGTCCGCACAGCCCTAACCCTCTCAGTTTGAACATATGAAAACAAATTCAACTGGAATCAGAGCCAGACATGCCTTATAGCAAACATATGGTGGCACCAAGTAATATATCCAGCAATTATATATAAATAACTGCGTCGCTTCATCATATTCATAAAATGAACATCGTTAGGCAAGACAATCTTACTAAGGCTTTCAAAACATGTACTTATTAAACAATACCTTACATATATTTTCCCCCTGGAACCATGTTTTCAAAACACTGCGTTTCGAACGGAATAACCATATCAAAAGATATGATCTCCCTTCATTTACCGCAAGCACTAAAAGGTTTTCTGAGACAACAATGCCACTGTTGACAAAACAGAACAAAACGAAACCACCTGAATTTACGGAAACGAGCGGATAATTAAAGCTTTTCGGCTACCAATGGGACCGTGAAATCAAATGCCGCTCGTCCATTCAGAATCGCATCAGCGTAGACCCAGTCCTGATCTCGTTACGTCCGCACGAACAGGCTTTCCGCGTCCGGCTCAAAAGACCTGCGGAAACAAACAAACCAGCGCACAACTGATGCACTATTGATCACGTGTGCTTCCGCCAAGCACAGTGGAACACGTCCCACGACACTACCTCATCCAAAGGTATATTCAACCAGTGAAGAACCCAGCAAAAATATAGCACTGAAGAGGTGATAGAATAGAGAAGTCAAATCTCTACAAATTTATGGATGAATTTGAGATACCTGTAAGCACACACCGTATGATTTGGTGCACAATGGGTGCAGGGCCGCCTGGGGTGAGAAGCTGTCCTCATTAGGATAGCTGGCAGCCCCGGTTCGTGTCGGACGCAGCCTATCATCGCGTGCAGCCGCTCCACATTTGCCCCGCTATGAAAGGCGGCGTGGGGCCGAGCGGCCAGATTACAACGCCTGAGTGAGACTATATTTTAGCACAAACGAGGAGACCAGATTGTATCAGGTTGTTGAAGACAATGCTGCACTGGAGCGCGCCGGGCCAGCTCGGCAGTGCCCAGGGCGCGGACCGTGGGACCCAGCGCTGGCGGCCACTGATTGGGGTGACGGGGAGCGGCTAGCGTTTGATCTGACCCCGTCGTGAGCGACGCCACGCCCCACGGACACGCCGTCCGGCCACCCGCGCTATCCCCGGACCGACCACCCAGCAGGCGGGCAGCCGCCGCAGCCGGTATCCCCGCACAGGTGCGGCGCGACATTCCCAGACGGGGTTGAAGGTGTTGTCATGATCACCCTGCGGGGGGCGGCAATCGTCACCGCAGTGCCAGTGACCGCGGGTCAGCCCCACTGCCTTCTTGCAGCGAGACGATCTTTGGCAATCCCCGACACAGCCAATCCCGCGCCTCCAATTGGGGGGGGTGCCGGTAGTGTGATTTAATCGTGTTTTGCTTAAATGCAATTTACAAATATTTTACGTTGTGTCCTGGCAACAATTTTCGAACCATAATACATCGGAACAATTTTTCAAGAGACAGACAATAACACTTGCGATTCGGACATGACCTCAGGTACTGGTGTTACAATTTCGAGATAAGAACTGCAGAAAGCTGTTTATTTTCTCGAAAAATAACATTTCCGATACAGGGAAGAACCCTGAACACGGAAGATGGCTGTTGCAGGATCGGTAGATTGGTAGCGTCTGAGGGAGCGGGAGTGATCACTGACCACTGACTAGACGCGTTGGCACACGTTCGAGGGCGGACGTTACGCACCACTGAAAGCTATGGCTGGAATCAAAGAGCCAAGCGCAGACCGTTTATAAGGCATCATCAGTCACGTGTCGGTATGCCAGCGCATCACTTCCTTTTTACGTGGGATTTTGCAAGCTACTCTGTGACAGCAGGCTAGATGAAATGTCACGGAGAGAATGCTGTGCTGTCGATTAAATCAGGGAGTATCCATCGAAGCAGATTCTTCTAGCGTTCAGATCAAACCTGTCAGATACAAACTGCCGTACAAAAACCCAAGGCACTGAAGCAATGCTCATACTGCGTTCACAATATCGATTTTCCTGGCTCCCTAGACGGAGATCTTATGTTATGGAAGTCATCATGATATCTAAAGCCATCATGAAAAATGAATTCATTTTCTTCTAGAACAGATTCTAACGGTTAACTCAAAAGACAATCTGTAAAAGGGAACTACGCCGAGTTTGAAGTGCTGCCTTGACACTGGCTAAACTGTACCGATGACTTAGATTGGAGGACGGTGACAATATTAAGACTAGGACCAGATGCCAATTTTACCTCGGGGCAGAGCCGGACCACATCACGGTCCGAACAATAGGAGTGGTATTAAAATCACCGATAACAAACATCGGTAGCAGTGTTGCTGTTGCATCATTATCATGTTTTTGTTTTGTTTTTGTTTCCTTGCTAGGGACCAAACATGGGAGACGAAAGTCTTTGAGCTAAAAAGAACATGTTTTAACACACGAAATGAGTATCTTATTTTCTTCATTGGCACTTTTGTTTCCTGCTTCGCACAATGAGCCTAGCTTCGGGACCATAGCAACTTTCTGCAAAGGGCCCATTAGTCCTTGCCGGGCTTCTGCTCTTTTTACGTGGGCTTAAAAGGGCTAGAAGAGCGTTGTTCCACAGTGAAAGAAAACCCGGCAAATTGAGGACCAAGTGGAAGGAGCCATAAATAGTTCCCAGTTTGTAAGCAAACAATTTGTCCCGATCAACCTGGCAACACCACCTCACCGGTCCGGTGGGGCACAATTGCCAACATCTTGTTTTAACAGTATAGTAAGCGAATTGGACCAAATTTTGGTACAAATGGTTGGACCAGTTTGCTGTGAAACCTTTTCGTTGCGCGTAGGGTCGTAAATAAGTACCATGACTACCACCATAACAGAAGCCGCTGCGGAATTCGACGATCTCTGATCTACATGTCACATTTCAAGTCAAGTATATTCTCGAAAATCTGCAAACTCCGACTGAACGTGACAGATGGCGATCAGTACCTCCTGGGAAGGCGATGCCACCCAGGAGACCGCGAGCGGTGTGCGGCGCGGCCACCTTGCTGACCGCATGTGACAGCACCGACACCTGAATATCTCACCTGCCGCCGCACTCGTGACAGTGTTGCCGACGTCGCACGCCTTATTTGGCACCTTCAATGAGATGCCGCGACACTAGCCCTCCTGGTGTGAGAATTCCTAATGTGTTCCCAATGCAGATCTTCCACACACGAATCACAGCAGTGAGTGTCAACGTGCTGGCTGCTGATCAGTGATCAGATTTGAAGCTGAAATCCGACGACAAAGCACGAACGTTCTGAAATAAATCACATGGAATGGGCTGAAATTGACAGCTGATGTGGAGATCAACCTGA
This sequence comes from Lepas anatifera, assembly GCA_034440635.1. Classification (NCBI taxonomy): domain Eukaryota; kingdom Metazoa; phylum Arthropoda; class Thecostraca; family Lepadidae; genus Lepas; species Lepas anatifera. The sequence goes on along the minus strand of JAOTON010001028.1, from coordinate 227,391 downwards.
AGCCCCACATTCTTATTGTTCTGATGATTGGCCTTTCTTAGACGTATATGCACATTCATCCAGAAGCGGACCATATTTGAAACTAGTTTGAGGACCGATAAATAGGATCTGGATGAGGTGAGACCGGATCACTCCCGACCAGTTTTCTTTGATACCTATCGACCCCGAGCCATCGCGAAAGTGCGGTGCAGCTGCGGTGGCCAGTCAGTTACCTCTCTACAGAGCGGCACTTACGTCATTATCGGTTGTGGGTTCTACCGAAACCGCAGGAGCGGCCTGTGGTCAGCCCGTTGACACGATCTCGCCTTTGGAGCGACGCCGGCCGGGCGGCGGCAGAGGCAGGGGACCGCCGGACGGGACTGTGTGCGGCGCTCCCGCGACCTCCCCATGCCCGCGGACACACACAGCCCCGAGCGGAAACGGCAGAATCGCCACAGTGGCACTCCAGCACGTGAACGACAGAAACACTCGAGGAATGCAGCCGGCGGGTGTGGGTAGGAGGTGACGCCATGACTAGCCGCCGCGCCGACAGTGCCTCTATCCTATCGGCTACGAGCGGCGGTCGGCTCCGCCGCCATCAGCGTCATTTTCCAGCCAGCCGGCGTCGACGTTAAGTGCGTCTAATGGACCGGCATTGTTCGCCCGGAGGCCGCGCCGATATGAGGCGGAAATTAAGTCAACTCAGTCAATAGTGCGATTGTGTGCGCACAGAAAGGTGTTAAAGTGCGGCGGGTGAGGCGGTGAGCCACGGCTGACCGTCAGAACACGGTAAACACCGCAGGGGGACTACACAGCAGCAGCTGGCCCGTGTGGTGGCGAGGGGACACCCACCTGGTTACACCACCTCACGTCAGCGAGGTGTGCACTGGTGACCAGGTGATGGCCGGCCACAGGAAATCTGATCCCAGGCACGGCCGCACGGCTGGCCAAAAGGCAGGAAACGACAGCACAAACAACACTGGTGACATAAGGTTCAGGCGCCTTCTCCCCTCGCGCCGCTTCCCAGACCCACGTCCAGTATGCGGTATAATAAGCGAAGCACCTATATGAAGTGTTCGCCGTTCTCCCGCCCCAAACCAAACCGAACAAGAGGGCCCATCCATTACGCTCTTTGGCTTGAAAGTGTTCGTGGCAGTAGGAGCCGAGGGGCTGGATGAGTGTGCCCGCTTTTTTCTCTCGGTATTGTGCGGCGCTGTTCGCAGGAGGTGCAGCCAGGAGAGCTCAGCCCTGACGGCGGAAGGGCAGTAAAAAGGCAGCCACCCTCACGCCGTTCACCTGAAACAATCGGCAAAGATCAATATATCATGATAGCCCCTATATCGTTTTAGGAACAGGTGTTCCTGCATCCACCGTTCCGACACTTCTGACGGGAGCATCCCCCAACTCCGGTGCTGACGGCGCCTATGCGTGGCTCCGCTGACAGAGCGGGCTTCACACGCCCCGGACTCCATTCCTGAGCGCGCTGCGGCCCGGAGGACACAATTGCCTTCATTACCGCCGCGCGGCACCCGCCGGCCGCCGCATAATCTGTTCCCTTACAAATTTTACACGGGTGAATGATGCGTCCCCTTGGAAAATGACGGGGTTGGGAGTCGTCGACTGGCCCGGCCGGGTCTGGCGGGGTCCGCGTGGCGCGCCTCTGTCCAGGAGATTTATGGTGAGGGGCTGTGATTCTGGCTGCCGGCCGCGCCAGGGTACCGGTGCTGCACCCATGACACCAGGACTGGGGCAGCGCTACCTGTGAATGCACATCTTGAAATGTTGGAGGAAGAGGCTCATACTGCTGGGCATGCACCAAAGTTGAAATTCGCTTTTGGGGATGATGAAATGATAGGACAGCCGAAGCAAGAGTAGGCTAAAGGTTTCAAAGTAAAGTGGTCAACGATAGATCACATGTGACGAAATAAGGGTTCTGGCTGTACCTATTGTGGCCAATATCGGTGCCTACAGTTCCTCTAAAAATAGCGGGATAAAAGGGACACCGCAGTGAAAGACTAAAATTAATTACCACTTCTGGCAAAACATACATCTACAACGACACACCAGACATGTAATTAGAGCGGAGTGAGTACATGATTATACTCTTCCGGCCGCTGCGAGGCCCCACATCACTCAGCGTCACTTTTTACGCTGACGAATCCCCCACTACTACTCGCAAAATCACACTGCGTCCCCGCTGTAGGAATTTGCGCCCGTCTATCCCTGCGCCTGCGCCGCTCACGGACCGACCAGACGGTGTTTGCGGCGCGGCGTCGTGCCCGAGGACGATGACTGGCGCGTCGCCGGCGGCGGCGGCACGCTTCCATCGACGGACAACCCGCAGCGCCGCCAGGCCGCACCGTGCCGACCACTCTCGGGGCATTTGTCAGACTATTAGTTGTATGCATGTTGCACACATACGGCAATCAATAGGGGGATTAGTGGGAGCGTGACTGAGAGAGAGGCCGCCAATGGTCTGTGTCGGTGGGCGCCAGCAGGTCTGCCGTATGGGAACAGCACTTCTCACTGGTCCGTCACTGAGACTGATATAGGGCGTGAGAAATCCCCACTCAAGCTGAATTCTGACTCGGGGAAATGCAACGAAGAAGCACGCGGATTACTCTGTAAAATGGGTTGGAAAAGTGAACTTTATTCAAAGCAATGACTTCAGTTCCGCCAAAATTGTGTCGAACAAACTTTACGAAACATCGCAGGCTCTCCAGCTGCATCAAAATGACAGTCAATAACAAGCAGCAGAAGAATACATTGTCTGGATGATTTGGTATCAGTGTTGCAAAACGATCGCAATCCCTCTTTAAAGCCTTAAACGGTCTTAAACACCCACACATTACGTAAGAGCCAAATACGCTTCAACATCAAGACGCCGCTCATTGTTTCACCTCAATCTCAACATGGCCACCAGATTCCCCGTTTAAATACTACAGATACGATACCAAACCACCGCTTCCGTTTCCAGTGCTGGCCTCGATAACAATCTATCACTGTTCGTAAACAGGGCCGCCGCGTCATCAGCGCGGCAAAACGCTGCAGTGTGAGAGAACGCTCAGCTGACACGGAATTGAGACATCACTTCTGCAGGGCAGGCAGCGATCAGCGCAGCTCTCAACGGATTGTTGACACGACAACAGACCATCCCAGCTAAACGCTGCTGCACCAGCCAATCACAGCATTCCTGCGAAAACGGCGCGCCCGCAATCCAGGTGCACTGGCGCGCCAACCGCCGCCGAGATTACCATGTGTTTACTGAACAACGGTGCCTGAAACCGCATCGATATTTTATGACTGATAATCGCCACACAAAATATACTTTCGGCAGCAACTTGTATTTTTTCCAATAGAGATATTGAACTTTAGATATTTAAAGGAGCTCAAAATGAGTCGAAACCAGTCACAGGAAAATCATATGACCCGGAGTTGGTGACAGGTCACTCGCAAAAACAGTATCAGGAGAGGTTATAAAAATGTAATGTTGAACAATGTCATTAGTGGTACAGATATAGAAATTATTTAAACGCTTGATGTGCCACGGCGAAAAAATCATTTGTTTGATCCAGGATACAGAGTCGGTTACCTCGTAGGCATCACTTCCGAAGGAGTAGTTGTCAATAATTTTGATAAGTGACAATTTCAAGCCAACTCACATTCGCCTAGAGAGGAACTACATATAAAGTCCTTTGTTTGAAGACAACCGAACATGATTGTAGTGAAAACGGACAAGTTCTAACCTGATGTATATGCTACAAGTAAAAAAAACAGCATCTAGAAGTTTCCCCATAGTACTCTTTGAGCTCAGAGCTTTCAAATTGCAATCCAGTTCTATAAAAAGCTTTAATCAGGTTCATCTACATTTTGACCAATGGATGTGCTCTTTAGACAAAGGACAGAAAACGGTAATTTGTATTCAGGCAACTTGAGGTACTATCAGTATTATGACCACAATATGTCATAAACCGTCTTCTTGAATGAGCCTCGAGGCGAACGTCTTTGTATTTCAATCAGTGAATACGTAATATCTTGCGATAAGTCTTCCAATGTACGTCAATGTTTGAATTTTGATGGTCCATCTTATATTCACAGATGTACACATTAAACATCACATGTAGTTGGAACAGCTTATGGAAAATTTGTAAGCAATATTGTTTGTGTAGCAGGTATGTTCTGGGTACATATTTAGATGTATGATACTAATGCTAAGGTATATCAGATGGAATTCGTGAGAATTCTACACGGTAGGCACTTAATATTTCGCTTTTATTATGCGTACTGAGAAGCCTGATTATAAAAGGTAACTATTTAAATAATAATAACAAACTAGCCGGGAACAGAAGACGAACGTTTCGAACCGAATAAACTAGTGAAATTATAACTGGTTAGCTTTCAGAAGAACCGCAAACTTAATAGATCAGTACAAATAATTCAGCCATATTTCTGCAAGTCTGAATGTTATCGCGTCAGCATATGTTGATGATGTAATAGATTTCGACGGGAATTTAATTAATCATGGTAACACACCCATTTCTCCTAATAAGTGCACACATGTAGCACACTTATCCATTAAACGATGAGCGTTGATGTCATCGCAGAAATAATATATGTTCCTATGCTAATAACACGGCTGAATTATTGCGCCTATCACCGCCGATATTATCACTTCTGCAAATATTGTTAATGGGTTGTCATTCTGATTGGCCGTTTTGCAGAACCATCAGCTCGTTCGTCAAATGCAAACAGATATAAACCTACAGTACCTCGCCTGAAACGCATGCCGCCAGGGGACCGGTCCGAACTCCAGCAAGACAAAGCACAAGGCATAGCATAACATTCTACGACATAACATAAGGCCGCCTCAATCCAATGATACCAAGCTCGGCATCCAACGGCATAACTCGCTAGCATTGGCAATCACTCAGGCATCTGAGCTGTTGTGCTAGGTGAAATACGCTGTTGCCGAAGATGCATTCCTGGAAAGTGACAAAGCGTCCCAAAGAAAAATCCGACATCAAAATATTTCAAGGGAATAAGCCCCAGGGGCGTTGAACGTAGGCATTCAGCTGATGAAATAAATGAGAATAAGAAGTCGAGAAAGTTACAAGTAGCCAGATATATATATATATATATATATATATATATATATATATATATATATATATATATATATATATATATATAATATTCTGGCATGTTGTATATATCAATATGTATTTCTATTGTTTTCCTGAAATATTTGACCCGCAAAATAATTGTACAATAAAGACAAAATTACTGACATACATTAAGCATATAAACACGCATACTGTACACCATGACATATTTTCCCAAAACATGAAATCGCTAAAATATATCAAGGTTTTGTCGGTATCTTCTTGCAACGACGTTTAAGCAGCAATATAGATATATACAACGTCATTTGCTTTAAAATGTACACTTTGGCTTGAACTATAGTTTTGAGTATGGGTATCAAATGTGTGCCTTTCCAATATAGTCAAAGGTACTCTAGCTTATTTATGTATGTTGTAAAGCGAAGAAAAGTAAGAGAAATCACAGAAAAACATCAAAACAACCCTATAAAATGCAGTAAAAACGTGCATCAAAGCTGTATTTTCTTTTCTAGGTGCGGTTTCAAACTTTCATTCTTGTATTTCGCTGTGTTGCAACAACTTCCATACATACTATGGCTTTTCAAGTACCGTTGCAATAACCATGAAGCAATCAAAACTATGGAAGGAGACAGTAAAATTTGGAGGTAGGATACTGCAATATTTAAGCCATTTTCAACAGCAACAATAATTTGCCATGTTTCTGGCTGAAAAATCCTGTTAAAAAGCCTTCTCGGAGGGAGAGAGAGAGAGAGAGAGAGAGAGAGAGAGAGAGAGAGCAAAGAGAAAGAGAAGAGGGAGAGAGAGAAAGAGAAAAAAAGAAAAGAGAGAGAGAGAAAGAGAAGAGAGAGAAAGAGAAATAAAAAGAGAGGAAGAGAACGAAAAAAAAAAAGAGAGAGAGAGATTTCCAGATATTTCCACATAGGGCTTCAAAACCTCTCTACTGCGTTTCACTGTCTGGGCTACTGTGCTGTCCCTTTAAAAGTCACTTATGATAATTAACACATCGAAACAATTTCCGTTGGTGAATAGCTTTGATCGACAGATGGAGAAGTACGATACATAAAATTGTCGTCGCCCCTCATTGGCCAAGTGAATTTAGCAGTACATTCCCTAGAAAGTAATCTATATTGGAGCTAAACGTGGTTATGCCACTGTTACAAGAAGTTCAAAAGCGGTCGGAGGAAATGTGCACAATACAATTCAAACCATAACATTTTTCAGTCGATTTCTATAGCGCCGCAGCTTTTATGTCTGGGGGATGGCGAGGATGAGGCGACCCCTCGTGAAGACAGCTGCCTCTCTCAGCCCCTGTATCCGTCGTCTGCCATACCAGCCTGAGTCGGCTGGCATCGCGCCGTATCGTGGAAGCTGTCACAAGTCGCCTGTCACAACACCGACAGTTCAATTAGGGCCCGCTCGATCGGCCTGATCGGTCGTGGATCCAATTCATTGGCGGAGCCCATGCGAGCGTTATAGCCGAGCCAATCAGCAGCGCTGAACGGGTGACGTCACCGTCGTCCTTTAACATGACGTGCGGGGGAAGAGATTGGTTGGAACGACGCCTCATGCCGAGACACCGACTTTGATGTTGGAGACGAGGGAGAGACGTCCGATTATTTATTACCACACCCGGACGGAAAATATGCAGCCTCGACGCTGCTGGGCATCTCCCGACATGCGGTCTCATTCCAATGAAGCGCTCAGCGACCAAACAACGGCGGAAACGGCGGCTTCCGGATCTAAGTGAAATTGTTAAATTTTCCGCCGGGTATTAAGCAGCAGAAAAGGAGAACGCGGTTTTACAACTTTTTATACGGTACTCTACTCATAAACAGAACAGCAGACATACACTTTTTGGGGAAATTTGAGCAATGTTTTTAGAAAGAAGATTCATTGCTGGTACCAGCATTGTTGTACTGCTTTAGTACTTCTAAGCATTAATGGATTTACACAAGTGAAACAAACCCTTTTAAGCACTTAAAGAATGATAATTATTCAGTAGTCTCTGTCTTTGAATGCGGACGCTCAAAAGAATCTATTCATTCTCAGCTGCGCCCTAAAATTCCTTGCGTAGCGTGGTATTGCAGCGGGGTTTAACCACCAAAGAGCTTTGCCAGACATTTTCTAATCTGTTTCTCATCTTTTGCATACATATTTAGAGTTCTAACACGTAGCTGAAAATTATTCATGTTCTAATCATGCTCCAGATTTTTTGCTTTCGGAAAAATGAGGCCATGTAATTCCAAACAATCTAACGAAATACAAAGCCTCTTTCAGGTCCACGCAAAACATATTCTAAGCTAATAACTGCTGGGCATTTTGCCCACCAGTCCCTCCCTCATGCTGTGCCCACCAGTAAACGGCCCAGTGCCTGACAGTGATATGTGTCCATAATTGTAGGTATTAGCTACTTCAATCTAACCTTTTGCCCTGCCACGTCAATTGCACTTCACTCGTCAGTTTCCAAATATGTAATGTTCTGTTTTAAGCTCACCCTAATCTGCGTACTTGTCCTCTATCTGACTTTCATACAAAGCCTAGCCTTCCCTTCTGATCTGCCCTGTCCGGCCGTATCTGGCTGCCGCTAAAGCTAAAGCATAATGGATAAGCTAAAGCAAAAATACGGACGGCGTCGGAGAGCTATTGACAAGATGAATGGAAATTATACGGACTATTTTGGTCAGGTCAACATTGAGGTCACCCGATGTCAAAAAAGTTCCGTGGGTTTGCAACAGGGTATTGCAGATTTATTCTAAATATTTTTACTGGGCGGTGCTAGAGCGAATTTGTAGACATCATTGGAGTCCCCTAATCGTGGTGAATCGAATCATCTATTAACTTTGCGAAAATGTTCGGTCAAATTGTGATAGCATGACCTCAAGCCAGTGCATGGTCTCATGATGAACTAGCATGGTCATATTACACACCTAGCGACTCCCCGGAAAATATAATCACAATAAAATCCAAATAAAAGTTGTATCTCCATTCAGCGCGAATTATAAAAACATCCCAGCTTGCTCTGGTGACCACAGGTGATCTCTGAGAGGTCCGATGATCCAAAACTCAACATGGTGGCCGAGAGTGCTAATATTGCATGGTATGAGGAATTCCGGCTTGATCAATTCCGTTTTTCCTCTTATTGTTCACCCTCGTCCTTAGGTAAGCAGTACACAATTTCCGACACATCATGTCTACCATCATCCTTAGGTAAGCAGTACAAAATTTCCGACACGCCATATTTTTAGACCCAAATGACCTCCTCATATTTTGAAAACTTAGATTAGATGCGTAGAATTGATCAGCAATGAAATAATGAACGTTATGCTGCTCTGCGTACATTCGTTTTTGTGTTAATCATGGCAAACCAAGACGAGGAGGACCGAATTTCCACCCTCCCCTCGGTGGGGTGCGCATTAATGCCCGTCCAGGGCCTCACACTCTCATATTACGTTCTGCCAACTCTGCACTTGTAGCACTTGCACTGCACTTGTAGCTTCCCTGTCACATAATTTGAGATTGTGTACATCATTTCAGCCTTTTGTCTTTTATGAGTTCCTAACAAACCTGTAAGCCATGACCAGAGCTGGAAGAATGTCAAAGCAGAAAAGCGAGGAATGTCAGAGGGTGGCCTCAATATGTATAAGAGCCTCGTATTTTTTTTTACCCCAGCAAAGGTAGTATAGAACTGACACTGTAATCGAGATCGACGGCACCACAAAGGGTGCTTCCCGCAGTTTATGTTCCCTAGACCCTTCCTAGAGCATCCCGTACACAAAACAAAAATGTCCCTAGACGATTTAGCAAAAATATAAAAGGTTGATATGCATCTGCATATTTCTGAAGTGTGGCATTAATGTAAACTAATACACCATGCATAACGCAAACAAGTTGCTTCTTTTAGTTGCCCTTTTGGTGACCCTGAAGTGTCTTTTTGATGGAAAGATGTGCCATTTCTTTAGAACTATGTGCCCGTTTTAGCCGAGGGCCCACCAGTTTCAATTCCTTAAACTATTCCCTGGGTTCACGCAGACCCTACACGGAGCGCTCGCGCAATAGCTACAGACCCTACACAAGGCCTCGCTGATGCCAGCCCCCCCCCGTAAAAATTACAGACTCCTTTCTTGCTTTAGTTACACTCGAAGTATGCCTACCAAGGCAATGACCTCAAAGCCAGTTTTCGCTTCATTTCCGTGATAACATCCAGCTCTAGCAAGCGATAAGGAATAATTTCAGAGTAGAGTTTCCTTGTAAATCTGGAATAGCCGAGCCTGACTGGGGTCGGTGTCCATCGTTCGTGACTGTTCTCTTACCATACATCTACACGATAACTTGGCAAACGGCGGCCTCTCGAAGCGATCAAGTTTGCAGCTCGACAATCGGACAGCAGGATTACTGAGTAGCCTGGTCCGGATTTAGTTTTTTTCTTCAGAAAGTAACGAATCGTTGCTCATTAGATGCATTTTTCGGTGCTGATTACGATGCGCTCATTAGAAATGCAATTTTAGAAAAACTTTTGGTGGCCCACTCGAGTTGAAGGTTTTGCATTTTGCCCAATTTTCCACTTTTTGGCTCACCATCAACCCATATTACCAACGAGGTGCAAAAATTGCACTGGGTTGGTAGTTTGGTTCATTGGTGTTCCATCCGCTTTGTTTTTGTTGTTATAACTTGCACACATAACGGTTATTTTTTGCTTACTATCTCCGCTTTTAGTTGAGTTTGCACTGGCTCTCCATAGATGGCGCTAGCGGCGTGACATTGTAAGTGAATACTGATTTCCTCGGGGACCGGGAATGTGAACTGCAACGTGAAAGATGAGAAGCAATTGCGAATTGGATTGTATAAACGCACTTAAAGAGCTGTTTTCAAGCAGCACTGAAGTTGTTAACACTGTTTCTCAGGTATTTTAAGCATGCCATGTCCAAATATGCTGCTGCTGCGGAAGTCCCGACCATAACCCTTTACCAATAGACGCAGGAGCCGTGGGGGCTGTGGTGGTGGCTGTTGCACCCAACTTTCAGAGTGTGGCAGCAGCTCTAACCCCGCCCCCCCCAGTTTGAGCCGATTCTGGAACTTCTCTATTAACATTTAAGTGATATGCCTAATCACCCCCGGCCATACCAACGCGGAAGCCCCTTCCTCCAACTTACACCTTTCCTCCGACTAAAATAGTCTCTCCACTTATGCCTGGAATACAGATACCTGGAACGGAAGGCTCGTTGATTTCTGGGATGCTTTTGTGGGGCTCATTAAAAAGAATTGGGTAAATAGCCAAGAACCTTAAAATATAGACGGCAGTAAAATATTCAACAAAAAACAGGCCTTGCGCGTGCCTTACTTCAACCAGAGGAAACAGCTACTACTGAGGTATTATTTATCTAATATAAACCTAAATAATTGCATAATAACCATAAAATATGAATGCAAAATCAGCGTGAGCCCGGCTTCGAACCCGGAACACAACGATTGCTAGACAAGCATGCTGCCAACTGCGCTATTGAGCGACGAAATTACCATTATGAAGATGAAAAGTTCCACGCGTGGGATTCGAACCCGGGATCTTTTGCTTACTAGACGAGGCTTAACACACTGCGCTATTACGGCGCTGGGCCGCGCGCCTTAAAACATGTTATAATACAAGTTGAGCTGCAGTATCAGATTCTGATTTCTCCTGCGCTTTGCTCTAAGATTTTAGGTAATTCATGCCTAAAATGTATTTTAGCGGACGCACCACAGATTGGGCTTTCCGAAATGCATGGTCGTTTTCCCGTGCAAGCCACGGTTTATAAGTTATAACGCATCAAAGTCATTGGCCACCACATCTCCCATAGACTTTACATTGGTCCTTACCGAGCTTTACTTACCGAAGGATTTTTCATGTCCTAGATTGGCACCCAAAAGCGGGGCGGGTTTGCATTGAGGTCTCCATTCCAGGTATCTCTATTCCATGCTTATGCCTTCACCGACTGAATTCTTCTGTATATGCGCCAAAAAGAATCTGCAGCAACCCTACTTTGACTGAAGAGCGAGGGCATCAGTTTTGAGGCTAGTGACCTGTAGCCCAGTCTCCTCTGACATATTTGGAGGTCGTTGTGGCCCAGAGAAGAATTATTTGTCTTACGTGTACGGGTAGGATTGATAATTTTTAACGTTGTGGTCCAGCAGAAAAAATCGACCGGTTTGGCTTTATGCGAACACTTTTATACAAACATGACATTGATCACCAGGTTTTAAGGACCGAAGAAAATATGTTGTATGAAATCCTAAAATTTCCATCGACTTTCAACGACTAGACATCTTGCACTAGTTGCATTGAATAATTCACATACCGGCATAATCCAAGTTCTACGTTATGTTCTCCTTGCAGTTTTATGTTTCCTCTGAACAAAATTCAACATGGACGGACGGTAATATTTACAAAAACCAAAAGAGCCTGACCGTAAGTTTGGTATGTCATAGGGCACCTTGTTATGACAAGAATTGGACTCATGGAGGAGCGTAGCAAAGATGAGTGCCATATTCTTTTGAAAGTATCAATAACAGGGTAACGGCTGCAATTATGGATGTATGTGCAAGCGTATCACTGCCTACACGTGCAAAACAGGCCGTGCTGAAGGAACTAAGAGGGCTTTAGAAAGAAAGAGAGACAAAAAGAAGCATGTAAACAGGTTTGGCAAGCGAGATACTACATCAACTGCTGCGATGGATTCGCTGATTGATATCAGCAGCCGAGAACGTGAGCCTGCACTAGTAGAAGACAGTGTATCTGGCCGGCCAGCCAAGTGCCAGACGTAATCAGACAGGCAGCCTCGATCAGGAAACCACAGAGCGATGGCAGAGGAGAGCTCAGCGAGCGGGTCGAGCAGGCATAAGAGGAGCAGCCGTCACCTCCCCGAGTCAACAGGCGACGGCCGAGACAGCAAACACGCCTGTGGAAACTGGTGTTTTAGGTAGCGCTATCATCTGCTAAGCTACAATGACTTAATAATCCTGATCAAAGGGATATTATCTGTGTATGAACAATGCTATTTTCAGAAATCAGTCTGCTCATAAATCCTATCAGAACACCCACAAGCTATATGTTTATATAGTTTCTTAAACACTGTCCAAGTCGTTCACAGTCCATAACTCACAAACCATAAGGAAGAATAGGCCGTAGAAGAACGACAAGTAATGCCTACCATTTGTATGTTTATGAGCTATGGAACCGTAAGGAAGGATAGGAGAATGACAAGCAATGCGTACCATGTCTTACGGTTTATGAGCTATTGACTGTGAACGACTTGGACAGTATTTTGAAAAATATGTATACATATAGCTTGTAAGTGTTTTGTTAGAATTGATGAGCAGACTGGTTTTTGAAAATAGCATTGCTCATACACAGATAATACCCCTTTGATCGGAATTACCGAGTCATTATAGCTTAGCAGATGATAGCGTTAATGAAACACCAGTTTCCACAGGCGTGTTTGCTGTCTCGGCCGTCGCCTGTTGACTCAGGGAGGTGACGGCTGCTCCTCTCATGACTGCTCGACCCGCTCGCTGAGCTCTCCTCTGCCATCGCGCTGTGGTTTCCTGATCGAGGCTGTCTGTCTGATGACGTCTGGCACTTGGCTGGTCGGCCAGAAACACTGTCTTCTACTAGCGCAGGCTCAAGTTCTCGGCTGCTGGTATCAAACAGAGAATCCATCGCAGCAGTTGGTATAGTAGCTCGCTTGCCAAACTTGTTTGCATACTTCTTTTTGTACTCTTTCTTTCCAAAGCTCTCTTAGTTCCTTCAGTATGGCCTGATTTGCACGTGTATGGAGTGATACGCTGGCACACACATCCATAACCCCAGCCGTTACCCTGTTCTTGCATTCTTCCATAGGAATATGACACTCATCTTTGCTCTGCTCCTCCATGAGTTAAATTCTTGTCATAAGAATGCGCCCTATGATATACCAAACTCACGCTAAGACACCTTTATTTCTTGCAGATATAACCGTCCCTCTATTTTCAATTTTGATCAGAGAACTGAAAGGAAAAGATCACGTAAGCACTTAGATTATGCCGATGATTATCGATTATCATATGATGATAGATTATTATCCAATGCAGCTAATGCAAGGTGCGTAAACGTTGGAAAACTTATTTTGTGATTTCATACAACATATTGCCTTCAGTCCTTAAAACCTGGTGACCAATGCCATGTTTGTAAAAAAAAATGTTCGCACAATGCCAAACCGGTCAATTTTTTTCTGCTGGACCACAACGTTAAAAATTATCAATCCTATCCGTACACGTAAGACAAATAATTCTCCTCTGGGCCACAACGACCTCCAAATATGTCAGAGGAGACTGGGCTACAGGTCACTAGCCTCAAAACTGATGCCCTCGCACTTCAGTCAAAGTAGGGTTGCTGCAGATTCTTTTTGGCGCAAATACGGAAGAATTCAGTCGGTGAAGGCATAGATGGAGAGACTATTTTAGTCGGAGGAAAGGTGTAAGTTGGAGGAAGGGGCTTCCGCGTTGGTATGGCCGGGGGGTGATTAGGCATATCACTTAAATGTTAATAGAGAAGTTCCAGAATCGGCTCAAACTGGGGGGGCGGGGTTAGAGCTGCTGCCACACTCTGAAAGTTGGGTGCAACAGCCACCACCAAAGCCCCCATGGTTCCTGCGTCTATTGGTAAAGGGTTATGGTCGGGACTTCCGCAGCAGCAGCATATTTGGACATGGCATGCTTAAAATACCTGAGAAACAGTGTTAACAACTTCAGTGCTGCTTGAAAACAGCTCTTTAAGTGCGTTTATACAATCCGATTCGCAATTGCTTCTCATCTTTCACGTTGCTGTTCACATTCCCGGTCCCCGAGGAAATCAGTATTCACTTACAATGTCACGCCGCTAGCGCCATCTATGGAGAGCCAGTGCAAACTCAACTAAAAGCGGAGATAATAAGCAAAAAATAACCGTTATGTGTGCAAGTTATAACAACAAAACAAAGCAAATGGAGCACCAATGAACCAAACTACCAACCCAGTGCAATTTTTGCACCTCGTTGGTAATATGGGTTGATGGTGAGCCAAAAAGTGGAAAATTGGGCAAAATACAAAACCTTCAACTCGAGTGGGCCACCAAAAGTTTTTTGTAAAATTGCATTTCTGATGAGCGCATCGTAATCAGCACCAAAAAATGCATCTAATGAACAACGATCCGTTACTTTCTGAAGACAAAAACCTAAATCCGGACCAGGCTATTACTGAGTTCAGAGAATGGTGCTTTCCGTCAAGGCAATTGCAGTATTCATTCGATGGTTTGAACCTAAAATCATTCCACCTGATATGGTTTGACACTGGTTGAATACTCATTTCAGAATGCAAACTATGCTTTCGCATTCCAAAATATTTTAGAATTTTGCGTTTCTTTAGAATCCACATTTTATCCGCATAATCTACCCTTACTAGATAGGAGAAGACACTCCTAAATCTAGGTCAATATGTCTAGGCTTATTCTGGAAAACAAACTCATATCTGGATGCAACCAGAAACTTCTCTTCGAAACTGACAGAACTGCGGAACGGAAACCTCAAAAGTGTCATTGTCATGTCATGACATATCATTCCACCTTAATCAGTGACCACCTCTCAAACTGGCGGGTGGTGCAACAAATCAGGTACTCTTTGCACGAGGTATGTGAGCCAACTTCGCAGAATGGCATCTGATAATCGATGTAAGTGGCCACTAATTGAGCGTTATTAGCTGCTACAGGCCCGTAATTAAGTGAAAGTTGTCAATCTGTGTCCACTACCACATAGCTGAGTCAACGGATCCCGTTATTGCGGATCGCCATAATCATGTCCTTCAAACTATTTCAGGAGCGTAGCGGACGGAACAGAACATTTCAGCAAAGCATGCGTGGCCATACTGTACACCCGGAGAATTTCCAAGTCAAATATAATGTAATAAATATATTCCTATAAATTTTGGTCTTTCAAATGTTGCTAAAAGCCTTTCTAGCATTCACAAATCCGACTTTTTGGCCTGGAGTCTAATATGGGACATTATAGAGACCGAAACCTAAAAGATATTCCCTGCCACGATCCAGCGATTTACATTGGTTAAAAAAACACGGCTGACCTGTCTACATACAAATCCTTGCGACACAGTACGGTGCCAGAGCAACAAAGAACAATAATAGGCTATCGCCACACGGACAATAGAGTTCTTTATCAAAACACGTACTTTATTAACTTTTTTAATACTATACGTTTCAGAAAGAGTTCCTTCGTCAGAAGCTCACATCAAAAACACTGTTAATACACATACAAAAGCCAAAGTTCGAAACAGATCACTGAAAACAATTTGAATCGCCTTGGGATATTTAAGAAAATCATCTGAATTACTCGTGATCTAAAGCTAACCGTGCCACTGCTGTTCCTCACCTGAAAAAACCTGACTTAGAGTTATGTGCCGAACGATCGCTTAAAATATATGCTGCCTCTAATGCTTTTCTAATTGGTTTTGTCATGGCACTTTTAAGTATTTTATCGTTCTCCCATTTTGGTAAATAGTTACACTTATCAATATGTCTAACTACGCTGCTATTTTCGCAATGGTTTTTTTATATCTCGTTTATGCTCGCTGAGTCTTGTCGAAAGGCCTCGTCCAGTTTCTCCGATATAACATTTTTGGCATGGTCCGGAGCAGGGAATTTTGTAAATGACACTGTTTGCATTAATAACTTTATTTTTCTTCTTTAACAGGTCGCCTAGTTTCTTTCCCGAGTGGATGCATGTTTCTATGCCAGGAAATTATATATTTCTATGCCTGAAACCAGGCATATAGGCCATGCCTGGTTTCAGGAAAGTTATTGTCTCTGTCCTCCATACCGATCACGATGAAACGACAGTCAACAGCTAGGTAGCTGTAGTCAAATATATACTTTCTGAGAATGCCAACAAAACTAAAACCAAAATAGAAGTCAGCCCTTCTCAATGACTTAATTATTACCCGAATCACTCCATACTTGAATAAGTTTATACAGTCTCACTGGGCAAAATAGACGGTTATTAACACTAAAAATAAAACAGGAAGCTTGGCGATCATTATCAGAGGCATCTGTTCCAGAATGTGGCTGCACGGCGTGCAGCCACTGCCGTGCTACGGCGTCCACCACTGCATTCCCCGAGAACGTGACACCGTGACGTCACGGACCATGCACGACCCCTCATGACGTCCAAATGACAACAGCGTGCGAACAAGACGCGACGTCACTGGTGGTTGCAGATGAGAGACGATAGAGCCGGCATCACGGTATTTTTTCACGGGGAGGCTACAATTGTACTTGCAAGCATCACTTTAATGCTCTTTTAGAATTTGTTTTGCTCCCAGCTCCAACATACAGAGTTCATAAAGCGATACTATATTTCTGAGAAGTTTGTGGATTTGATTAACCACGTTTTGTACGTCGCGTTCTCTAAAGCACTTTGTTTAATGGCCATTCATCGTTCAGAGATCTAAATTCAACGTTTACGGATAGCTCAGATAAGAGAAGTGACAACCATTCTCCCTGTTGACTTAAAAGCCGATAAGAGGGCTTGCTGTTGATCCCCTCTGAGGAGGGTCCAACCGGGAGTGAATCAGCGGGGTGCTGCGCGTGCTGCGGCGGGGCGCTCCAAGACCTGTCAGTGGAACGTCGCGATGGATTAGGAAGGCGCGCGGCTGAGCGGCAGGGGTCGACGCCTACAGATCAGCGCCAGGAACGGACAGCCACTGCCACTGCCGCTACAGACTACCGCTACAGAGACACGGACACGGCCGCCACACTGCATGGAACATGACCCGGCCTGCACGCCCCAACATCGCACCGCGGTAGAGATCGTATCGCCACTCCGCCAAACCAGGAATCCAGGAAAGGCGGAGACGGAGGCTGCAGCGGTGTCGCTGACTGCAGAGCTGCGGTGTCGCTGACTGCAGAGCTGCGGTGTCGCTGACTGCAGTTCTGCGGTGTCGCTGACTGCAGTTCTGCGGCTCTGCGGTGTCGCTGACTGCAGTTCTGCGGCTCTGCGGCGCCCCGACGCTGAAACGCCGCAGAGCCGACGCCGCGCTTCAAAGACTGCAACGCGGCAGTGGCAGGGGCCGGCCGGTGTTAGCGCCCCACCCGCCAACTGCAGCCTCCGGGGCCGCCGCGTCGGCTCCGCCTGATTGGCCTGACGCGCCGACGGGGCGCGGCGACCGATGCTGGGCCGATGCGAAAAGAACAGGCGCGCTTGACTGCGCCCCGCGAGGGCGATACAATGACGCGCTGTTTTCACGCTCGACCGCTGCCTGATAAAACTCGCATTAGCAATCAAAACACAATCCACCGTAATGCGGTCAATCAACACTGAACAGCGATGGTCGGATAGGCGGCGGCGGCCGCGCCGAAAAAGTGTGCCGCTGGCCGGACTGCCCCTCGGCTTGGCGGCGCGCGCCGCACGCGGCCGACGCGGCCGATCTCCCGAAATGGCGGTGTCTCCAGCGGCGCAGAGTCGTTAGCGTTCCGTGTTGTCATTGTCGGAGGCCCGGGGCGGGCCCTCCGCCGCCGATGAGTTATCGGCCGCTTACAACGAGAACGCAGCATCGGCCTGTGATCGCTCGCCGATTTATAACGTCACTTTGGTGCAGCAAACACGAATAAATATGAATGATAACTAGCCGGAGTCGCGTCTCAATACATGGCGCAGGGCGAGGCGGTGGAGTCTCCATATCGGTGCGTATGGTGATGGTACGTGCGATTGGGGCCGGTACTCGGTGCGCGGCCGCCGAGGGTGGGGGGAGGGGGGCAAGGTCACAACAGCCAGTAGAGAGTGGCATGGGACGAAAATTAGCATTCATTTCGTTCTATCCAAATAAAATTTCTCAGCTCCCATTCCACCCCTGAGGAATTATAAAAAAGTCATCCTCTCCTGGCCAACTCCGCTTTTCGTGTGGCATTTTCGAAAGAAATCGTCCCGTTCCGTCCTGTTCCCAACGAACGAGTAGTTTTTGTCCCATCTTGTCCCATTCCATTCCAATATAAAATTTCCGTCGTGTTTTTTATCCTATGAAGACCCCGAACAATCAGGCGCTTCCTTTAACATCCATCACCGCTTTGCGATAATTCGGCACCATGCAGTGTGCCTCACCTAAAGGCTGCACGACAGGGACGCAGAGCGAAATGACGTTGCATTTCACCCCAGTTATCACAAATAATGATATATGGATGTCAGCCATTGATTTTACCATTTTCGTTGTAAATGATGCATTAATGCAAATAATTTATGTTAGTCTACTCCATTTATTACATGTGAGAAGTTGGGGATGTTTACGTATATGCATAATACGAAGGCCAAACGTTGCATACGAGACTCCTAAGCTAATCCAAAGCAGCTCAGCAGATCTTTGCAGGAGAGAATAAAGTACGTAAATTTACCATTAAGAGTAAGGGTCACATGCCTTGCTGTTTTCCTACTTGCTCCCGTTTATACATCAAGAAATGACCAGAACCTCTCAGGCTAACTTCTAGATACGTAAAACATTTTAAGACTTTCTGAGCTTTAATAATAAGCATATATGTTTCGGAGAGTAATCGCCACTCCTCCACCGCCCAGCCTCTGTAACTAAAGTATCAATCATATATGAGGTTTGAAGTGCATTTTCAGGTTCACTCATTCCCACAGTCACAAAAAATCGAGCCAGTGAATTGTAATGCCTGAAGATGACAGGCAAACTGAAGCCTGACTAAGTTGTATGCAACCGCAGCTTTACGAATTCATGCACAAGACCATTCGTGCATAGACGCATCCAGGGGCAAGCAAAGGGGGAGGGAGAAGGTCTCCTGATTGACCCTCGGCGCTCTCTAAAATGGTCACGGCGCCCTTTGAAAGGTCAATGACACCCCATGAAATGTCGTGCCCACCCCTCCCCGCCCCCAGGATGGGAAAATCGGCGCCCACCGATAGGATTTGGCGCCTACCTAATAAGTTTTGCCGACCAAAAGTGGCGCCCCCTGGTACGGATAGCGCCTCCCCGGGAAGGTCCCCCTTGGCAAACCGGGATCCGCCTATGCATCCGTGATAGATATGGACTGAAGGGTTGTGTCTACATACTACCCTAAGGGATTTGTCTTCATGAACAACATTTTTTTCAGATGATAGCTGACAGTCCGTTGCCTAAATATTTTTCAAGCACCCACTCTATGATTAGATTTGTATCGATAAATGCCTACATACCAGAAAATCGTTACCTATCACGGCAGTCAAAGCTGGCAGGCAGGCAATTGAAACGGGCTCACGAGGCTCCAGATATCGGTGCCCACTCAACACGAACAGATCAGCGTCACTGACCTTCGTGAGCATTATTCTCAGGAAGTGATCGCGAAACCGCACGAGCATTTTGCACCAGGAAGCCATTCTGCGGCCGTGATTTCAGAGCTGACAATGAATGGAGGAAATCCTCACGCCATGCGGTAGTTTTTCCGAAGCTGCTTGCAGATAAGTCGGTTTCCACAAACAAAGGGATGATTTCTAAGCATCTATAGCGTGTTGCTGTGGCAACACGAACTGTAATTTTCCAGATCTTCCATGATCTTTCACGTAGTTACGCGGTCATAAAAGCATGTTGCGGGCCGACATAGCCGCAGCAATCAGATCCTACGGCGATATTCTACTTCTTCTATCACGCATTTACGTGCACAGGCATGTATTTTCCACACATTTCTACGTTCCAGTACTTAAAAAAACGCCACAGCAGACAGTGATGACGGCTTAGTTAGATTTCCAAGACTTTATCAACCTCAAAAGGCAAGTAAAAAACCAGAGGTCTAAAAAAGAAGGATATTATGATCCATGCTGTTCACAGTATGGATCATAATATCCATTTCATTAAAGTCATAGCCCATTTCATTGAAAAAGGATTATCCAAAAACCAAAAAATCCATCAAAACGATGAACTCTCTTCAGCCAAATCTGCAACCTGGCGAAGCACGGCATAACTCAGTGTTCGTATCAGCATATTGGGCGGTTAATCTACAAACAAATACAGAGCACTGTGGCCTCGGCGGCCCTTCAACAGCCGTCCGTTCGATAACAAGCGAACCGGGAGGAGAGCCGGTGGCAATGGGTGAGCGCCACTCCCTTTTGCCAGAAGCCGAGAGGCACCTACCGGAAAGAACGTGGCCACCCGCTAACAACGGTAAACGAACAAGATCATATTGAGTGGCCGGGCATGCTTTCCTCGAAAACTGTGGCGAGAACCAAAGTCGGAAATGTTCATGGTAGTGCTCGACAAACATGAATAATATATGAATTAGTGATGAACCGAGCTGTAAGTCTACCATTTGCCCAAAACACATAGAAATGCTTCACTTGTGAGATTTGCTGTCAAGAAACGTCCACCCAGCGAGCGTTCCTCCAGTATCCAAACACATCAGACGGTTACACTACTTCCCCAGCAAGGATTACCTTGCCTCGGCTCTCATTTCATTTTTGGTGATGGTTCTTAAGAGATGAAACAGCGGCATGAAACAGCCGTATTATATGATATGAACAGCCGTAGTGAGCAAAATAAACATCTCATCTCGGCATGAGTTGTCTGCAGCGCAGGCAGTTCCGCGCCGCCCGACTGCAGTCTCACACCTCGCTTGATTGCGGGGCATCGGTGGGTGTTCCCGACAGACCGGCCGCCGCCGCGCCGTGCCCTGGGGCGGCCAAACGATTAGCCTGCGATGTCGGCTCTGCACAGTCAATAAAAGGGCCGCAGGCGGACTGCCTGGGTGGCGAGCCGACGTCACGTGGTACGCCGGCGCCGCTATCGACGGCACCATCTCCACCGGTCACTCCTCTCACCGGACCTGCCGCCAATGGCGCCTCGCGCTCCTTCCAGGTCACCCCTGGAGCTCTCACTGTCTCACCCTTTTATCTTGCTCATTTTTTGCTGTCTTCCACACTAATTTTCTTACAATTTGATTTAATTTTTGTTTGCCAGCTGTTTGTTTACCAGGGTGCCTACTTTTGGCTTTCTTTGCACTCTTGCATTGCAACCTATAATTCCAAAGCCGAAGCTAGAATGCCACTAAAGCGAAAAAATCCACAGCGTGGATTCCTCAGAGCAGTTGCTACATCTGGAACTGGTCACGAAACGAGCCAGCTCTCGTATAACGGACACAGATAGCTCGATATTACTAAATGCTCGTTTAATCAACAGTTTCGGAGGGATTAAGAAATTCGAAGTCTGACGGTTAGCCATTAATCAGACTGGACCAGACCCCGAAAAAGCGCTGTCACCAGCGATCTACGTGACGCAGATCTCTCCACTGTTTTCGTCCCGGTCTCAGCCCAAGAAACATCGATTAATCACAGTGGCGTGCATCAGAGACGACACTCGGTTCGACAGCCGCGGTATCGTAAACCAATACTAACGAGCAATACATAACTCGGACGGCATAAATCAGAGGACGATGAGAGATGGCGCTCGCGCGCCGCCCTCCTCCCCGCCCGCCGCTGTCAACACACCCTCATAGACCACTCGGCGGCCGGCGCGTGCAACACGTCCTCCCTGGCCAACGCCACGCAGCGCGGCCTCGCACCGCGACTCCGCGAACCGGCGCAATGAGGGGTCGCCGACAGCAACTTCGTGCACGCGTCACATTCTTCACCGGCCGCTGGGTACGCATATGGCGGCGAGCAGGCGGTGGCGGCGCAGGAGTGCGCCACATTCCAAGGTATCGACCACGGGTGTCATAAGCGGGGGCAATAGCAATGCAACACGCCAGAATGATATCCCACCTAAACTATGGAACTTGATACGTGATTTTTGCCTTTTTTACTGCTTCCTTAGCCTTTGCTTATTAGCATGGATGTACACACGCATTCCCAAAGTTGCTATAGCTGACAGGCGTTGGAAGAGCTCTCCTGGACTACTAAGTATTGCTTTTTCAGCCTTCCACAACCTTCCTCGCCCTGCCCCGCTGCCATTTTCCGCCAGGTCAGAGTCCGGCCCCTTGACAAAAAAAACAAAAAACCCGCAGCGACGCCTCAGTTGGCCACCTTTGAGGCGCAGCCTGGCGCGCGACTAACACCACCGCCTCCGCCTCCGTTCGTTACTGCCCAACTATAGCCACATCGGGCGATGATGACTGACAGAGCTCCGGGGGCAGGCGTGATTTCTGGTAATCATTTAGGATTTACGCTACAATGGGGAGGGAGCTCTGCTCACCACAAAAGGAAGCGCAAAGACGGTGTTTTACACACTAGTGTAAGACGGAGACGCCCAGGAAATGTTCGTCTTCGGTGGCAGCTGCACACCCGAGGTGGTGCAGGTACCGCTTTGCAGGAGGTTCCGCGGTTGGGGTAGCCAGCACCCCGCCACGGGTGGATTCTCAGCTACCTAGAAGGTAAGCGTCTTCACGAGCGAGGCAAAAGCACTTCAGTGCTGGCACGGACGTCAAACAGGACTCTATCTGTATCTATTATTTCAACAGGACCACTCCCAACGGCCAACTTCTCAGTTAAATGGAGCATTATTGAGGGTGTTTAAGGAACTTTCTGCTGTACGAGATGAGACACAGAAAGCGGGCGGTTACCCGCCATGACAATCGAACGCACGCCAGTGCATAGATCCCAGTCTGGATGCAGGCAATGAAGCCACGAGGCCACGCGGGTCCGGATTGTCACGGCTTGGGGCCTTGCGCTCTGGCGCTGCACCCACTTCGCAGGTGGGACTGGAAAACCTCAAAACACAAACCAGTAAAGCCAGGGCAATGTGATTCAAACCGTTTTGACCCCATACCGCACCCAGACGCCTTCTTCATCGGTCCATTCCCGGGACCACACGGCTTTTCCAGTCGGCGTCTCTGGTCAGCCGGTACTCACCTCCGAGCGCTCACATTACAATACAATGGCGGTGGGTGGCCAGCCTGGCGGTGGTGCCGGTCCCGGCGATACTCACCTGGGGAAGACACGAACAACAACGTTAGTGAGGAGCGACACACCGCCAGAGCCGGGGCCCCAGCCCGGTAGTGTGGGGCGCAGCAAGGCCCAAAATCGTGAAAGAGTAGCGTTAAGAAATGTCAGGAAGAATCATAGAGTGTAGGAGCGGAGACAAACGTCTATATTGCGTTCTCCTGGAGCCGCCTCTGCACCTGGCAGACACAATACACACAGGGGCGGTACCGACAACCGAGTTACTGGAGACACGTCACTGAGGCCAGGGGGTGTCACACTGTGTGTCACCACTTACGGACAATGACCGAGGCTTCATGAACAATGGCTACGTTAACTGTATGCTCGAAACTAATCACTGGCGAAATAAACAGGAACCTTAGAAAACAAGTTAATGTATTCCAGTCTCAGAAAGGATTGTGAAATTTCAATACAGATTATCATGCTATTTAAGCTGAACAATTTTTGTTCAAAGTATGACTGTTCGAGTATATCTTACCATTTTGTAAGAAACAATCAATTTAATAAACGTGCAATCCTCTCTGGTCTTTTTGCTGCACATTCCTCTCAAGAAGTATAATATTCCCAGTAAGATACGCCTTGCCAGCTCAAGCAATGTGGGACAAACGACCAGTAATATATTGAAAACGGTCAAATAAAGAGGACGACGCAATGTGGCACAATACTGGACCAAGTCACGCCCGGAACAGCCTGCCATCTGTCACAGCGTCAGAAATTACATGCAGCCGCACGTCAAGCCCACAGTCACATCGTGCCATTGCACACTGCACACCCAGATCACAATTTATTTCGCAGCCCGATGATACCAGAAACCATCTTCGGGAACCCACCGGGAGAAGTCATAATCCTTCATCATCATAAACGGACTCGGCTGTCGGCAGGCACTTCATTCCTGCACCCGTACAACGCGTCAATGACACCAACCACGATACCAATCTCGGCTCTCAGACCGTTGACGCCATTACACGCCGCTAATGCGGCGAGCAACAGCGCGATTACGGCTTAATCAATCGCGGCCGAAACACCGACACAAAGGAGGCTCCCCCGTGCGGCGGGCCCCGCTGCACGATGATGCCGGCGCGACAGTGATGGATTGCCACCACGCCATCTACGTATGCATAGCGTTCGCCGGGCCGGGCCTGATCTGAATCCAAACCAGACGCGTCGCCTCAGTCGTCGCCGTCCGCGTCCGAGGCGCGCGCAGAACTGCAGTCGCGCGCGACGCGACAGCGCAGCTCGGCGCGACGCCACATAGGTTCGATTGGCGATCTCCTCATCTTTGTTTTGTGCAACTTAAAATCATCACTTCGGTTTCACAGAATACAGGCGGTCGTCCAGGCTGGCTGGCAGTCAGTAACGCCAGCACAGGGTCGGCCGCTGCGATCAGTAGGTGTCGCAACCTTTTTCGAATGCCACCACCATACACGTCCGGCTATGCATAGGATGCCGAGGTCCGGCTGCCTTGCAATTCCTTGCAATTCGCACAGTTAGCGGTAGGTGCAACCGGAAATCTGCCGCGGAGATCTGGCGATAAGCGGAGCGGCAATGCAGGAGAAAGGCGATGCCGGAATGTGAACGCAGTCAGGCATGTTGGTATGCAGCGATAACATCCTCGGAAATGCGGCGCAGCTCCTCAGCTTCACACAAAGCGACTTTATGGGAGCTTGCAGAAACTAAATTCTGAAATAAGCATACCATGACTGCAAGCAATTTTCCCATTGGATCTCACGTATTCAAATCCACACTCTTCAAAGATCAGCGTTCCAACTGTACCCAATGATTAAATGGACTTAGGAATTTAGTCTGTGCATTTTCCAAAACGCTTCTCATCAAACGATGTGCAGTTGAGTCTTAAACTTTATTCTTTTCGAAAATACCCCACTGAATATCCTATTAAAACATATTTTTGTATGGCCCATCTTTGGAGACTTCTTTTTGTGTTCACAGAACCGATTATCCGCAGACATGAGTTTACAAACAAATCCAGAAAGTTAAGGAATGTAACTCAATGTCAGCGAGTGGAAAAAATACAATTCGGCACAATTTGATTACTACCCTCCGTAGACTTCATGCAATCATGGCAGTTTCAATCCATTCGGGATCATTTTAAATATTAAAATTGTAGCAGAAAGTCAAAATATAAACTCAAAACAGCAGCATTCCTGTTTCTTTGCACCAATAGTTATCATCATGCAGTTCCAGCTATAAAACTTTAAATGTTACCTCAGTTTTTCCTGTCTCTTTCGCAACAATATCTTTGATCTGGGATTCAAAACTTAAGAGGAACATATTCATACATTTTATGACTTGCTGATAAAAGCTATGCTGCTACATGGAGTTTGGGTTTTCAGGAGAGTTTTATGTCTTCAACGAGCATTTAGCCTCATTTATGAGAAAGGATTGTGAAACTTCTACTCTGCATTCCAGTGCAGGGCAATTAACACCAGAGTAACTGCAAGCGTTGTATTTTACGCTGCATCTTTATGAAACAAGATTGCGGCGTATTATTCGCCCCCTACGCTGTATTAGGTTAACTCATCTCTGCTAGAGTAAGTTGCACCTTTCATAAAACGGGGCCCAAGGTACTAGGAATTGTGGGGGCTATTGGCGGCAAAAATATTCATACTTTAAGCATCGTTAGTCAGCGAAATACTATACATGGTTCAGAAGAAATATCCTAGTTTAAGCTTCAAAATACCTTGAAAACAGTGCACTACGGGATCCGGACAACAGTCAATGTACTCATGTAACATTCAGCCGACCTGGAGCCAGGGATGGGTCCAAGAGAGGAGAGGAGGGGAGGGGCTTAATGGGACGGTCGCCCCTCTTGGGTCCGCTGAGGTGCCTCGCTGTATGCGACCAGCGACCTTGTCGGGTGACACAGGTACATAAAATGGATGTTCGAAAACATCTTAATTATCCGGATATGTGCCTTAAAACTGGATAATAAATGGCTCAGAGAGAGGCGGTTTAACCCCCGGCGTTCTTCATTGATACTCTCTTGTCCTTGTCAGCTGGAGGCTCCCGTTAGACCACCTGGCAACATTTAGTTTATTGTTTGTGATAAGGGTTTTGAAACATCCGTCATGAGAAGGCGACCCTCGCAATTCATAAATGGCGCCTCCCCACCCCCAGTTGTTACACTGACGCATCCCAAGGATTCGCTACCCCTTGGGAAAATCCTGGATTTGTTACTACAGAGTGGCTTAAAGGGTATCCATTTTGGGGTTTCGTTAAATCAGACGTAATTTCTTGTCCTTTCATTTCTTTTAGACAAAAAATATCCCCAAATGCAAACATTAGCAAATACTTTCCCATACAAATATCCTGTTTATTTTATATCGCGATAGTTAGGTTAGTATTGACACACTCCTTTCAAATTACGCTCAGCATTGATTTCTGAAGAAATAACGGCGGTGAAGTCCTGAAGATTCAGGTAATCTTAACCTGGTCTAAAGCGTCTCTTACAAATTAGAAATGTTGCAGTCTGTTTAAGAAAACCACGAAGCTCAGGCAAGACAGGATCAATTAGAGGCATGACAATCCCTTAGCTTTTGCATCTCAGCTTAGATTATTTGTATCGTAAGTACGGTAAAGTTGAAAAAAACTTATTTCCTAAAGAAGACTAATGTCTCATAATTTTCCAGAAATATTTGTTAACAACGGCAACATTTTTTGCAGCTGTGGTAAACATCATTTAAAGTTTTGACAAACCATAACAAACATTGGTAGGATAATGGCGCGCAGGAAGATAAAAGCAGCTAGCTGCAATCCCAAATTTATCAATTAAAATTAGAAGCCTGACAGGGAGTTTCCAGAAATAAATCTCACGACTTTTAATAGATAGCAGTGCTTGAATAGCCCTAATACTTAAACAAAAGCAAATAATGCGAAATGAAACGTTCGGGGACAGTACATTGGTCAGTCCTGTTGAAATCGACTTTTGCCTAATAAATAACCCAAATAGCCCGTCCCCGTGGAGATTAGCAAGTCAAAATATCTGACTCCAAGCAGACATCTCATTATAGGAGACCACAGTGGCAGCCCAGGCGTTTTTCGACCACAATTGCAGTCCGGTGAGGTCAGCTGACGGAACGTTCAAAACGCATAATGGATAATAATACGGCGAAACACTTGTTAAAAGCATAGGATATTTCATATTCTTGAAGCAATGAAACCCAATCACCCGAACAACTAGAGCACTGCATATTTATAATGCTTTACACTCTAATGAGCGTATCACTAGAACTATGCAGACCTTATTCTGTAATTACAGTCAATTTCACACTTTGATGGTCAGTCAATGCGCAAAGGGAGTGCAACTGCAACAGTTCAGGATTTATCGCTGAACTTATATGATGGTGAGCTACAGTAAGGATAGGAGCCAGACTGCTGACCATAATTACAAGCAGTCTTGAGTACCCCGGAACTTAACAAAAATATTTATATCACGATATAGGCAGACATTTTATATTTAATCACCCGTGGGAGGTTGCGGGAAATTATATACTTCAGTGTCCGTGTGATGACGGGTACACGCTGATATTTCACATGCATGGCGTTAGGAACCCGCTGCGTTGGCACTCGGCCCATCGGCTTAGAGCAGACCGCGAAGAGTACTGTTGAAAGGGTAGCTATTTTTGGTCAAATGGAGAGCTTGGAAAATATAAATATTGACTTTCATTTCATGATCCCAACACACGCCGGGCCAGACAACAGACACCACCACGGATACAGAAAGAGTCTGATAGGCACCGCCTCTGCATCACAGCTTCCACGTCACCCACAGCCTGGGCTTGTCCTCTGCATCGCGGCTTCCACGTTACCAACAGTCTGGGCTTGATCTCTGCATCGGGGCTTCCAGGTCACCAACAGTCTGGGCTTGACCTCTGCATCACAGCTTCCACGGTACTAACAGCCTGGGCTTGACCTCTGCATCGCGGCTTCCAGGTTACCAACAGCCTGGGTCTGACCTCTGCATCACCACCACGTACAACACGTACCAATCATCGCTTGCGTCAATGTCACCAACAGTTAAGGTTCGAAGCCGGGGTTTGTGTGTCTTATGCACAATTTGAGGAAAAAATAGAATAGTTTCACCTAATATCATTTATTTTATACATTACATAAATAGGTGTTCTTTACTTATTTGACTGGTAAAGATTGTGAGCGTGTTTTATTTCCTTTTAGCTGATTTTCCTTACGCTGTTCCTCCTCATCGACGTGACCAAGTGAGAATCTACATAGTTTTCGTGCAGACCGGTTGGATATATTTGAATTATAGCTTGATAGGGAACGTTGCCAGGCTGCATGACTCCTGTGAAGACCATTGCAGGTGCCTGAGACTCTCTTTGGATTTATTGTTAGCTAAAAGTCATTTTGAGGGTTGTATTATGTTGGATACAAAAGTAGAAGAACTCGAAGGGTCGAAGTTTTAGTCAACATGATATTCATGTTGAGGTTTATGAGCTAAGCCCTCCATCAAATTACACTTTGCAGGACATGTCGCCACAAATGAACCAGAAGTTTTACACTAACCACAAACTTTAAGCATTGGATGATGAAAAATGCAGGATAGTCGATAAACGACAGCAAACACAGCTGATAATTTTAAACATTGAAATACATTAAATACGTCGCCCAATGGTCACAGTTATAATTTCTTAGGAGTGACTTCACAATTTCACATCCAAATATTCTATCACCTCCATCTCAAACCGGGAAAAACACTCAAAATTAGAAACGACACACACAAGCTATTCAACTTTGTCGTTATCTATATCTGAGTCTCTGATTCACTTCTGCGGGAGCTGGTAAAGCCGGCGACGGACGGGGCGACCACCGATGAATCCGTCAGCGGTCAGCGACGACTATCCTGCCACGGGATGCCTCAATCCGGCATGATCTATCGCTGCTCACCGATGAGACGACGTAGCACCTTATCTGATGGGATTCTGTGCAGAGCGGGTCCTGCATCGGCCAGTTGAGGAAGGGCGGGTGATCCACGACCACCGCAGGAGGCAACCTTATCCAGCAAAGAACGCAGGCGATTGGCATGATCTCGGCCTATTCTAAGGACGTGTTTCCTCAAACATGCCGGTCCGAACTGTTATCAATACAAATCATGTCAAATATCTCAGACGGGAATTCGGAACAGGATGGAATGTGTTCATGCACAGTGATTTACAAAGGCTGGGAGCGGCCATGAATATGCCGAGACGGGCGCATTGAGCCCGCGAACAGCGGTCGGCCCCGGTCCCGTTCATAAACAATGTTCTGAAACCGGTCCGCGCCGGGGCAAAAGCATGCACCGGACCAATAATTTGCCAAACATTTGACAGATATAAACTCGCGCGGTGGATTGTGCAGAAAGACATTTGTCACCGTGCATCGGACAGCAGTGGGTATGTATCCTTTCCTGTTGTAACCGACTAAAGTTCCGTCGCCGCCCGGAACCGGCGGCAGCTGAGAATGGAAAGTTTGACACCACTGCCGGGCTGTACAGCAGAATTGGTGGACAGGTTCTGGCTGGCGTGTCATGGGGGCGGAGTTTAGCTGGCAGATGTGGGCTTCACAAAACGCCGTGCAACAAGACAAGATGGCGGACGGACGATCATGTTCGCTGATACACGTGGCCAGGGGTGGTACAGAAGGGGCGCTGTGCCGCCCCTCCTATTCACCATCATAATATATGACTGAACAGAATTATAACACGTCACCTGAGCTTAGGATAAACATGGCTATCATTTCACTGTATTGGTTTGAAAGCATCTTTGGGATAGCAGGACATATTTTTTAGGATTTCAAGATAAATAGACCAGATTAAGACTAGGAAATTATAATATCAAGAACCCTTTCTTTCACTCTTAATTGAATTTCCTCATGCGCTCAGTTTATCGCTAAGCAAGTATAATGAAAATTAGGCCAGCGTTAGAAAATTGGAAGAATGTGACTTGAATCACAAAAACATCCGTTAATGTATTTCGGGATAGAAATCCTGAAATATAAATCATCCTTGAATATCATTTTATACGTCAGTTCGATGATGCAATAGCTAACCTATTCTGAAATAAAGCCGGACACACTAAGGCAGGAAGAGGGAACCCGCAGCCAGGCTTCAGCTCATGAGCCGTTATGTTCGCATGCATATTCATGGGCTTTTGAAAAGCACAGCCTTACTGATATAAATGAATTCCTATATATGCTCTACAAGCGAAGACACATTTGACGTCCATCAATACTATGAATAGCTACCCGGTGTTAACCCTGACATGTCTTTGATTAACTGCAACGTTCCTTTTGTATTTCCCTCCCAAAACACCTGCTTCAATTACGACAGGGACTCGATACCGAAAACTTCAACGCGTCAAACGCACTGCAATACCGGTTAAAAACGTCAGGGCGTAGTTGACGTGGTGGTGTCTTCTTCCTGCCAATACAGGTTGGTGCTGCAAAAACGCGGGTCGGAAGCGTAATAAAATCACCATAACTTCACAGTTTCACTTTAAAAGCGCAGAAACAGTTTATCATTTATGGAGCGGAGCCTTTATTATTGACATGCTAGCCTTTTTGGACATATTTTAAGTATGTGGCTTAAATCACCAAGTCTATATTGTTCAATATTCCATGACTGGTTTAAAAGACAAATATAAAGCCAGCATTGCCTTTGATCTCGCCACAGTTGGAGTTGTAGAGTTGCTAGTATCCTCAATAAAAACTTCCAAAAAACATATGGTTGAGAAAAATAAGTAGGTAGACTCCAGAAACAGGAGACTGCAGAGTGACTGGTCTGGATAGAGGAGCTAGAAAGGCCCCTTAAAATCACCACCTAATAGACCAAACTGGAACGTTTCATATAAATCGTTAATTTTCTGGTTGATCGCTGATGCCTAAAATAAATAAAAATATACAAATTTCTTTGATTCCATTAAAATTTATGCAATTGAAAGTGCTTTCTATGACATTATGTTTCTGGAACTCCCAAAATCGAAAGAATGGTAGTAAACCTAGCCCAGAAATGAGGTAAATGAATATGGGGAATTAATGCCACGATGTGTCGGCAATCATCCTTTTCAAACTCCCGATTTGGTTCCAATGTGCACCTTCCCTCTCTACCCTTAACCCACCTTCAAGCTAGTCGCAAGCGTACTATCATCGCGCTTCCCTTAATGCAATGCTACGTGAAACGGTTCCAGCACATGGCACAGCAGAGTCCACTGTGACCAGTTTTGACATCACGTGACGCTCGGATCTCGGCTCCGTACGAATCGGCCAGCATCAAGCCCTATACTATAAATACTCCGCCATGCGGACAGGCAACGGTCTGAGGAGTCTCATCTCAACGATATCAAGCA
Source organism: Lepas anatifera (assembly GCA_034440635.1). Classification (NCBI taxonomy): domain Eukaryota; kingdom Metazoa; phylum Arthropoda; class Thecostraca; family Lepadidae; genus Lepas; species Lepas anatifera. The sequence continues at coordinate 195,975 of JAOTON010001028.1, read as the reverse complement.
CAGCTAATCACCAGACAACAACCGGCCGCCTGATTTATTCACAGTGAAAACCCCGGTGCCGCTATAACACAATGGACTCGCGATCCCCTGAATTAGAGGTAAAAAAACGACTAAAACGGAAGGAGGTAGGGTATCATATTGGAAAACGACGCTTCTGATTGCGTTTCAGCAAGTAATAGCTTCCAGATGCTATGACAAGTCGGCAATAATACATGGAGTGGAACTGGTGCTGAAATATAGCAAGCAGTTTCCGGTGAATTCAACCTCGGGTCTGCCAGGTTTCTGTTCACACCTCCGGCTGCCGACAGTTTCGATACACAGGCGATGAGTGAAATGTGCTGGTGGACACAGCGGAGGCACCACACATGCAATGCTGGCGTTTATACGACCGTTTAACGGCTAGCGTTTATCTCACATATCATCAGCTTTCCTGAATGCATGGAGAGCAATCGAGCCAAGCATCTGCTGGCTGAGCCCGTGATGACCCTGTGCACCATTCGGGGCACGATGCAACGTCCAACCGCGCGCCGCCTCATGATTTCTCGGCCTACCGTTGTCAAAGCCTCATAATCGGGTACTAGACAGCCGAATCCATTGCACCATAGGTCAAATCGAGACGAGGTTATGGTTTTTCAATGACCACCATAAAGTAGATATTATAACATCCGTATTACCATGCTAATGAGGCCAGGTAAACGTTCTGAGAAATGAGCGCAGATGGCTAGGCGCGAACACCGCTCTCGCCCGCCAGCTGTAGAGTTTCCACCGTGTCCGATCAGGGTGAAGCCTATGAAAAAGCAAAGAAAATGGATCAACTCAGAACTCAGAAGAAGGAAAATGGTCCAAGTTGTACTTGAGGAGGCTCAAGAAAATACCTTTTCAGGGTTTACAAGAGTCAGTTTCCCCTCGCTCTTACAGCTCGACGTCAACAGGCCACAACTGCAAACATCAAAGCAAAAACAAAGGCATTGCTAGCATTGTAGATGACACAGATTCTCAACGAGGCACGCCAACCTCTCAGCTCGCCCCCACAGCGCCCACCGACAGACCGGAACACCCCCGTACGGCGGAAATAGCTAGTTAGTCTGAAACAAAACGCCGTCTGGCCAACCCGCAGCAGACGCACAGCGCCGGCGGCGGGCCATCAACACTATGATCTGACGATTACCGCGAAAGACGGGACGCAGCGCCGGCTCCGGCTCCACCAAGGACGCAGCGGCCCGCAATAACATGGCCGCCGCCGGCCCGCGGCTATATGTTGATAAGCACACTGGATGAATAGTTTGTTAAACAGAATGGTAACCAGTTCGCCGACAAGAGTGCGGTCTATGATTAGATGCCTCCGCCGCCGGTTAATTTACGGCTGCTATACGAAGACACCACAAGCTGCGATGCTATTTACGTGATACTTGAGAGTGTCGGTTGCAAGCTGGTCGGGGCGCTCAGGAGTGGCAGATGATGTTTGGGAGCTCGTCGTTTTGTAAGATAGAAGGGTTATTAGCAAACGGTTAACTCGGCTGACTCCCAAATGACAGTGACTACTTTGCAGACGGTTCAAACTCTTAGCTGCAACCGGGGAGGCCTTCATAAATTCAATCAGGCAACCGCTCAATGGGAAATGACCTGGCAAGTGCACTTGCTAAGCGTTATTGCAAGCTCTTGCATCATAATAAAGTATGGCGCACGTGACGATGTATTTGCTTGGGTAAATTAGCCAGCAGTCTCATGATGCTAGCAAGAGCACCAGGTGGCCCTCAGAAGCTGACGCAACGCTGCATTGGTGGTGGAAATCGCCTGTATGTTACGAGTGAACATGGTTGGTGTTTAACAGCCAGAGAGCAGTTTTACAACCCGCATGAGGTGTGATTACACAAATATATTTGTGATATGGTAGAAGTTTGATGGCAAAATAAAAATCTTTCCATGGGACTCCTGGAGACATTTATCCAATCAGAAATAACTTGAGATATATTAGGAACAGTGACGGTCACAAATTGGCCTCACGTGACTTCGTTTCCTCACTACATGGCAACGAGCCATGAACCTTACCTATTTTACACAACGACGTTCATTCCTGAGCGGCAATGAACACACAGCCCGACTCTCAGTTCCAGGGAGGCTTTGTATATGTATGTACCTTTGGGATGTAAACAGTTTGTGGTTCAAATCTATTGGATCTATAAGCGTCAGGATTCTTTCAGCTTTTTGGGCAGTGGACGTAGGGTAATTGTTGCAATACGCAATATGTTGCAAGGTGAGCCTGTGGGAAGAAACGTACTAGCCCCGGATTTTATTTATTTTCTGGATTGTTTGATTTTGGGTGAATATATAGTGCCGAGGTATCTCCAATAACATACATACACCTATTAGTGTTGTACACTAGTTTTCAGACTAACTGTACCGAATTCATCCAGTATCATAATTCAATAGTTAATAACCCACATCAACCTCAAAGAGTGCCATGATCTTATTTGAACCGCCAGCACCACACCAAGTTTTCGTTTAAACTGGAGTGATGCATTCTCATTAAGCTATTTCAAAAAGGGGCGCGGTAGAGGTGGTCAGCTAGCTATGCCACGCAGCCGACCCGGGTTCAATGCCCGGCGGTTTCCGAACAAGGACAAGCTGGCTCCCAGAAACCCTTTCAACAGGAAAGAGTTGGCACGCCATACCCTGGCAGTTGGTGCGTCGATAAGCCCCAAACATTACGCTATTTCAAAACGAAATTCGTATTTTACCTGCCTAAATTATCTGTCTAAATTTACCCCTTCTAAGTTTCAGTCACATTGAGTATCAGTTACTTTTTCTGACGAGCAGCCCGGTTAACTCTGTTCCGGCTACAAATTCGCCCCCATACCATCACAGGCACAGAAAGCCTTTTAAGTAATCGTATCAGTCAGTCCATCGTTCATAATCTCCTCAGAACCATACAGTTCGCAATCAGCCACAGTTTCTAAACCTCAGCCATCCAATCCCGGGCAAAACAGAGCGGCACGATCGGCTGGAACACACCAGCGGGGATGCTGTCTGAGGCAGGGTCTCAGCGCTCCTCAGGAGTCAGGCACCAGGCGAGAGCCCAGTGATCGAATTCCTGCCCATCTCCGCCGCTTCGGCGGCCGCGCGCCGTTTGATATGCGAGAATCCGCGCCAAATCACGAACTGCGGAGCAGCTCGGTTGGCGGGACGGTGTCGTGCTGAGAGGAGCGGTATTGAACACCTGCTCAGCGGCCACTGCGCGGCGGCCAGCAGCCAGCATCGGCGCCCTCTGGCGCTGACTCCTCCGATCCTGCTCATGTTTACCAATCGACGCTCGCAGGGGGCCACCAAAACTGTCCGCTGACGACTGCGCCGCACCCCAGCCCCAGGAACAGACCCCTGCCGGCATCGGGCCGCAAGGACAGGCTCATAAGGCGTATTCCGTTCGAATACTGTCTGTACGGGTGGTATATTGGACATAGCTGAATAAAGCAGGGCAGGGGGAATGGGCGGCAGCCGCAGGAGCTCTGCGGGAGGGGAGGGTATCGCAGCGCGCGCCCACCAGGAGGGAGGCGTCGGCTTCTACACCCCCGGACGTGCGGAACGATAGTTATGCGATGTTTCGGTATGTGTCGACACGATGATTGGAAGATGCATCAAAGACACGGATGAGCGACCGGACTACTGCTTGTGCCAGGCGAGTATTTACAAGTCAACAGTTGTGGATAACGCCGCCGGAGAACTGATTGAAATTAGTTTTCAATAGCCCGACCTGGCATCCAGCTGTGGGTTTGCCTCGAACTCATGAACGAACCCAGGAGGGGGCTCATCGGAACTGATCGTCGCTTGTGAATCAGAAGTCTCCAAATATATGTACACACCAGAGACAATTTCAGACCCAACTCAAGTTTTAGCTTGGTTTTGTACAGGAAGTGATGAGACGATTAAAAAGGCGAACAATGCCGTTGCTTGCATGACTGATATTGAAACACGCGGGTTCAGGTGTCTATCTAACGGACCAGTCTTTGCATACGATTTAACGGTGCGCCAGTGCTGCACGATAGGGCCGGCATTTGATCGCCAGTGTATTAGTTACAGATAATGCCGTGTCGGCCGGGACAAAGCGATGCCGCGCCGGCCGACGATGAGCAAACATGACGCCACTGCCGGCACTGCAGTCAGCCACCTCACATGCTAATGCCGAGCGGACCGGCCTGCCATTATTTCATAATCAGGTTAGCATGAAGAATGGAGTTCGGTTACGGCGCATGACGAGCAGGATTAGATATAAGGCGAGCAGGAAGGTCTCAACCCGGCAGCGCTGGGTATAGACTGCCAACCAGGTGGCTGGTGATGCTGAAACGGGGCGCTATGAGGTTCGGCCCGAACACTGGCATCTCCAGTCAAACACGGTGACTGAACTTGGCTTTTCCCCAATCGGTCGACATTTCAAGTCTGTTGCGCGCGAGCTGCCGGTTCTAATGGAACGTGCAATTTGTCGTCGTACACCGCGGACGGCTGAGATCCATTTATACGCTTAATTTTGACGTGTTGTGTTTTAGAGATATATGATATTGTAGAGCCAGAATTATTGAGAAAATCCATTGTGGATGTCAAAAGTCTAACTTCTTCACAAGAATATTTTTCTTAAACGTGTATATATATATATATATATATATATATATATATATATATATATATATATATATATATATATATATATATATGGAGATGGCGGGTGGGGGGGCATGGGGTCAGAGCCCTCTTCTCCGAATTTTTTTCATAAATTTTGTCCAAGTTATTTCCAGTACGGCTGTTGGAGTCGGAACCTCACTCAAGTCATCAAGGGAGTTGTCATTGAGACTCTGAACCCCACCACGCGAACGAACATCTCCCACAATGAAGGGTTAATTTAGACGCCAAAGTTAGACGTCCCACAAAGCACAGGGACGGCCGCCCCGCTCAGGTCACCCTCTCACCAGTCAGTTGTCAGCTGACTTACGTCGGATAACCTATTGAGGGCCGGAACATCTCAGGGGAAACAATCCCAAGCCTGGACATGCACTGCCACTGAATGTTTCTGAGCAGCGGACCGGAGTCCAACGCTCTACCAGAGCTACCGGGGCGGCTCAGGAATTTTGAGTCTTCCATGCCGTTTGTATAGGACTTGTATTGCCGTACAAGTTTTGACCCACCCAGGACCCTCTGGATTGAAAGATCTCTAGCCTTGGTCATCACCTTGACATGTTTCACGTACAAAAATTCTAGAGAAATCTGCTACTTTGTGATGACCTACGGTGAAAAGAGCCACTTTCTTGGCTAGACATCTGCATTGATGAGCTTAATTAAAAAGAAACATCGCGATCTGATCTGACCGGAGATAGTGCACAGACCCACTTACATGAAGCCGACACCTGTTTGGAGAAAATGGCGACTGATGGAGTTCACGATTACAAGTGAGCAGATGGATGTAACCGGACTCCGTGTGGCGTCTCGTACGTCCGCTAACTCATGCAGCCGCCCGGCCGCCGGCACTGATACCCGTGTTTGAACGCCCAAGAATTCGCCTATCACATCACTAAACACCAGCCATCCGCAGTAAATGATTTCTGGCCCCAGGCCAGTGTTCCTGGCCTGTGATTTACCCAAGTCTCCCACGATTCAGGCGAACCGTGCCGGGTGCCTGACGCCGCGCCGCCGCGGTACTAAAGCCATGCTGGATGGCTTGTTTTGCGGGAGCCTCCACTATCGGTGCCGGCTAGTCGAAATTGGCGACCGCAAGCAAAAAGCATTTTCATAATGCGTGTGCTGGGTGGGTCACATGCGCCATTACATTAAAGAAATTGTGGGTTCTGGGCATTTTCATGACCAAACGCCCATGAGCCAGCCTATTTCACAGAACAGTGAAACCACGTTTGATATGAGATTTATTCATCATCTCTGGTCATTCCAGCACTACGTCGCTACAGAAGAAAGCTGCCCTTCTTCCTTACAGCCAAATCATTGCTGAATGAAGTCATCTTCAACAAATGCAAAATAGCTAGAATAGTTAGTGTTATAGTAAAACAATATACCTATTCCTTCCCTTAAAGTGTATCAATACATCTGATGAATCATCTGTTTATTCTTCCGGCAAGGGATACTATTATTTCAAGGTTTCTGAGCAAAAAAGCATCGGGAAAACAAGCGACCATAAATTCATGTTGTTTTCAGAATAATAGCATTCAATGCAGGGTTAGCTTACCATTTTCACATCACCGACCGTATAAAATGAGCGCCAGCTATAGAGAATAATATGTACACTTGACCAGAAAAGTGTGCAGCATCATTTCTACCCGGTATTCGGTCTCTCTCTCTCTCTCTCTCTCTCTCTCTCTCTCCCGACAGGTCAAGCAGCATTATGGGACGCCGTAAAATCGTCTCTGAGCGAAGGCGACGGTGTCGCCGGAGCATTTGACGACCGCATCAGCCACCATCGCCGTCGTCGCCACCGCCTGATACAGCGCCGATAGTGACGCCTCAACACCTCTCGGTGCGGCGATAGCAGCGCACTGACGTCGCGGCCGCGCCGCCAGTGTCACATCGCGTGCAGATCGCGGCAATCGGTGACGCCATCGCCGCGCAGTGCTAAGTTGTTGTGACGGCTGGTGACACCTCGGACAGCTACCAATACGGTTAGCTGGCGGTTGGCGTGGTTGGTGAGAAGGTAGAGGCCGGTACATCTCCGCCCCGAACCGGTCAGTTGTTTGCGCGGCGGCGTGGATCGGTACCGCCAGCCTTCGGCGATAACACTCGGCTGATGCGGCTATCATAAACAGTGCGTATCGCGGCGCGGCGCGCGCCATTGCACGTCGCGGCGCGGCAAACGCGGCAGGTGCGGCAGCAACGGCGCACCGCGAGAGAAGGTGGTCGTTTGTGGCACGCAGGTGTGCAGTGTAATCGCCTCAGAGGATCTCACGCGATCTGTAACCTAGTGCGTAAAACTGACAAGAATGCCGCACGCGAGGGCGTTAAGGCCAGGCTTACGACCTGCACAAACACTTTGTTGTGGCGACGGTTTAAGCTCACGGGATATCGTGAAAAGTGAGAAATCATGGTGTATGATACAGACATTACCCACATAGTATCCCAGGAGCAGACCAATATTGAGCACGAGCTTTATGACGCCTCCTTCTGGTACCCTTTCCTGTTCCGATTCCTGCCACGGTCGCCACAGCGGTGGTCCAGACTTTGCACGTGACCTGGACCCGGATATATTCGTGACGGTACCTGCACCAGCCTGTTCGCGTGTCCTGACCAACTGCACGCCTTCGGGCTGATCAGAGTGGTGACCTTACTCGATAGCACTACAACCCCCACTCTGACGCATGCTATTTCCGGCTAAGGAGTACGGGAGGCTGGGAAGCTGGCGTCACGCCTGTTCCCAGGCTCTTTATCCTGGCCTTGTCAGGGTCAACTGAACCATAGGCCTGCCGGAGATGGCCATTCAGGTGTGACAAAATTACCTCCTGAATGATAGGTTATATGCAGACGGTGGACAAGGTGCTTATGATTAACAGCAAATGATGATGATCAAGCTGGTGTTTTGTAACTGTCGCGTCATTTCAGGCTTTAAGTGGACACGTTCAGCGCATGAAGATAAAGGAGTGACAGTAGACGCCATTTAAGATGAAAGTCAAATAAGAGGGATACCATGGGTGATATGATGAGACATGAGCATTGAACACGTTTCGTGCATCCAAGCGTGCAATGGAGGAGCACAGAGGACTTTTCCCACCGAAGACTGGGCTAGATCTTCATGAAATCGTGAGACCCAGCATTAAAGGAGACATAATTTCCATGTACTAGGAGCAGCATCATAGATATTGCATGAATTATGAAAAAGAGATAATATGATAGCAAATATGCAATGCCTATCAGGGAAGCCAGTCTCGGTTGTATTTGGTTGTGTATGTGTGTTTTCCCCTTTGCAATGTTAGCTACAGGGGTCCATTGGCAGAGGAGCATCTGTATAGGTTTGTGACCTGCTATAACAATTAAAGTGCTCCTGAAATAACAAATGTTGGTAGCTTTCAAACCCAATATAACCGAAGTCCAACTACATCTTCCACGAGCCATTGCTGAAAAAGAGCATATAAATTTCTCCCAATGGTGGAAAGCGAGCCATCATGTATTGATAAAAACAGAGACAGCTGAAACAGAGGTGGCTGTGACAGGATAGTGGTGTCGCTGCGGACCCATCCCCGGATCCATATCACCGCCGCCCTGTTGGGCCCATTAATCTGCGTGTCGGGAGCAGGTGTCACCACCAGCCCCTGTGAAGCCTCCACAAAATGAGGGTGTCATCAGAAAGGCCTCCCCAGAGAGACCTAGCGTGTGCGCCGCTTCTCAGCAGGGAAAGTGAGACGTCAAAACGCTACAGTTGAAAAAAACATACTGCAGAGAGGCAATATTGTTTGAAGCGTTCCCCCTCGAATCGATTGCTGGCCGCGCCACTGGCACAGCGTGTGTGGGTCATCTCCATAGTGAGACCGTTTGTCACTGGAAGTGTCTCCATCCGGCTGGGGGCAGCGCCACACGCAGAGGCGCCGCAACCCACGGGAAAGCCGTGTTCAGAAATTCTGGCCCGAGAGCGGTGAGTTATTCTACATCGACTACGGAATAACGATGAGCTATAGCCGACTGCCGGATGACGCCCAGTGTGATTAAACCCTTGCCTCATGTGAGTGCTGTATAATATATCATTCCACGCTCGCGTCTTATGGCTCAACGAAGACGGCACGGTATCGAGCAGTGTCACTGATATGGAAGGGTGGAACTGGACATATCAATTACATTCTGAGGCCAGTTATGGCTTTCAGCAGTTCGCTCCCATATTATCAGACATTGGGCGATGTATTTTGATGGATCCGAGCCTGGAAAGACTAGACTGTTCGGCAAAGGACCAAACAAGCGGGCTAATTGAAGAAATATATTTCTTGAACGCCTGGGATGACGATTACCTCCTTGCTTTTGAGAAATATGAGGAAAATGACGATTTTGTGGCGAAGCCAAGCCATCTCAAAATTAGTAGGGGAGACCGGGGCGAAACGGACACCCTAAGTGTTTTTCTAACATAGCAATCTCAATAACGGGCCGAAAATTTTAAGCTTTATACCCTGACGTAGCCTAATAAATTGTGTCTCTAATGTAAGAGTATCAAGATGAAAAAAATTAATTTAGAAAAAATGGCAGTAAAATATATCAGCTAATGTTTTTGCCCGTTTTGCCCCAACGCTGGGGCAAAATGGTTTTCAGGAAGGGGCAAAACGGACAATATGACCTGCTGTCATTGTACTTTGCTTGAGCATCCCCAAAGATATATAAATACACATCCCTGGCAGCCTGGGTAATATGGCGAAAAAACATGGTTTCGTTAAAGCGTCAACATCTTTTAAATCAGTAAAATTTTAACCTGCTTTCATTTTGGCACAAGACTGCCACCCACCCTGGACTCGCCCCTGCCATGTTTTCTCACTGTTTCTGTGACCTTACTACAATGAAAAACTACATAACAAATTAACCTAAGTGATGGCTAAGTTTTTACGGGTCGGAAAAAATAGCAGGCTTTGAGATTTGAAATTACCCTTACCTTAAGCCTACACTGCCATTTAATCAAACATATCACCATCAGAACTGAACTCAGTTTGTCACTCGAAAAAACGAAGATTTAAAACTTGTAAATATCGTAATTCTTACAGGAAAATCCTCTCCAGCCAGCTCGCGTCGAAATGATGCCGCTAACTGACGAGATATTCGCTATTTTCTGACGTCCTTTGTCTAAGGCAGTTGTTCATCCTCTAAAATCCAGGTGGAAACACCAGCAACATACCGAAACAGCTAAAATCCGTTTTGCCCCAAAGTCCGTTTTGCCCCAGTCTCCCCTACACTCAATTCATTTATAGTTTCTCCTTATCACCTCAAGATAGCATATATACAGTAAATGTACAGAGCGTGCGCTTAAAAGGTGTATCCAAGCTTCTGGTAATGTGTTTGAAGTTACAGATCGTACACTTATTATTGAGATATAATGGCGTTGCAAATGGAATGACAAGCTAGATGATAGTAATTAACAGCATAAGAATCACGATCATCCCTTTTTCTCGAGCATCTGAAGCACATGCTCCCCATGCTCTCCCCTGAGTCGAATGACCACTGGGAGACAGGCCGTCTCCAGGTGTTGGTGGCATTTTTGCCCGTCTAAGAGGGAAAACGGCTGAGTTCTAAAGAAATACATCCCTGCCTGAGCTGTCCAGCAGTTTGAGGCTTGGAAGTATAGGCGCAATCTTTGCAGAGTATCCAAAACTCATCCAACGGTGGTCGAAAATGGAAAGTTGCGAGCAATAGTCGTAGAGTCTCGTCGCAGGACTTGCTTGAAATAGATAAAGCGCCTTCTGAATGTTAGCCCACATATTATTGCAAAAAAGTTTATGATGCTCAGTTTTGCCATTTTGTAATGCATCAGCACGTAAATTCTTACAACAATAGCTTATTTAATTCTGAGCTGAAAACGCGCGTACGCTTTTAGCGCGAACACCCTGTACGGAGGTATCAGATCTCGGTACCAGCCACTCCCAGAGCATGCGGACAGTACCAGCCAACTGAGCAGCGGCATGTTTCGGGCCGCAATGCAGCTTTGTGAGACAGCCAGCGGCGTTGGCGTGAGCGTTACTGCCCGTCTCCGGTACTTTGGCGACGGTGGAGGCGGTGGTGGTGATGAGGACGCCGCTCTGGGGGCTAATGAAGAGCCGATACCCGGCGGGGACCACTGACGGACCACTCACACCGTGACAGTAATAGCAGGTTAGTGGCGGGTCTGACGGCGCCAGTGTACCGGACTGACGTCCACATCCTGCCCTGCGCCCCCGCCGCCGCCAAAGACACCGCGCACAGAGGCTACAACGCAACGACGATGGAATCTGTGACGCTGGTTCGGAAAAACTCGGCAGAAGAGGCCGGTCGGTGCATGTGAAAGGGAAACATTTCAAACCCTGTGTTTTTCCAGGCGTGCAGACTGCAACAGCGGCGTTTTTACCTCTGCTGAGGGAGACAGTAGCCGCACATGTCTGTAATGGCCGTCCATCTGTCCTGCCGCTGTCGGCGTGTTGGCTCACAAGAACGGCGACGTTTCCATACAGAAGGCCGCGACGGCTGTCAGCGTCCGGTCAGCAGGCGCGGCGCGGCCCCGCCTGTCCACCTCGAGCCGGCCAAAGAAGGGTGAAGCGCTCCCACGCCGAGATTAACATGTCCGCCCGTCACTCATGTCCGCAAATAAGACGCATTCCTGGCGGGAGAATGCGTGCGTCCGTCAGGACTCAGGCGCGGCGGGAAGCGCCGCTGAATCGTGCCTCCTGTCGTGGGAACGTCACAGTTATCGCCAGCCCTGCACGGGGTACGCCGTACTTTCTTGCAGGCGGACAAGAAAGTGCACTTGCATGGCTAATATGCGGCGAGAGCGGCGGCGGATGCGGTGTTGGGAGTAGCGTCGATGGAGCGCGCGCCGAAGCCATTGTTCCAGCACGCCGCGACGTGCACGGCTGCCCCCGCGCCGGTGACTCACCGGCAGCCGGAACAGCCCGGTAATTTGGGCACCGTCTGACCGCCGATGATCCACCGCCGGCCCGGCCCGGGTCTGCTCGTGAACGCCGTGGGAGACGGCAGAAGCCACCAGTATGGACAGCAGACCAGAGACCAGCATGTTCTGACGCGCAGACGCACGGCCAAGGACACTTGTGTCATGTCAGCACTTGACGGGCGCACCACGAAAAACCTTACAAACATGCGACCTATACCAATACGCAAATCGCACGATTACAAGAGAGTCAAGTACTTCTCTTACCAAGAAGCTTCGAACCAATGACGCCTAATATTTAACCTATTTCCGGAGGGGGAATATTGCCCCTAAGGTTTTCAAGAATATCTCGAAACGGCTTGGATAGAACTTGAAACTTCTGACTTTCCTAAAACTAGTACAGGCAGGTGTTCTGAAATTTTCAAGATTATATATTTACCAGGGCGGAGCTATGGCTGGGTTTTGGGAGGTTCTATCCACAAACCAAGTATTATCGTATGCGATGGGTTCTTTGTAAAAGGAAGCCGTCTCTGCTGATCCTGATACCAGTTATATGGTTTTATTATATCATTTTTATGTGAGATGATAGTGCATTCACAATTGTCACTATTTGTATTCATCAGGGGCGTTACAGCAGTTCAAAATGGGGAATGTTATCAAGAAGGACTAAACGTTAGTAAGTGAGAAGACTGCTTACAGCCGTGCCAGGGCGAATACAATTGGGTAATGAAAATTCAAAATAGTTATAACCAAATTCAGATTACCAGAGGCGTGTCCAGTCACTACACATTTTCAAAATGCATATTCCCAGTCAGTATCACCGCCGCGACTCAATATCGTTGTATATTAAAAATGTGTTTCCAATCACCCCACCCGCCCCCACGACGAGGTCCTTGATCCGCCTATGTCACCCCTTTCCCAGAGCTGCCATGGGAGGGTAATAATTATCAGAAATAAATTTCAACTAGTCGAGGGACTAATATACTCATGCATACCACTCCATATTGTTGGGATGTATTTTACCCCACTGTTTTACCTTACTGCATCCGCCCCGATGAGTTTTTCACTTTTTTCATTTATTTATGTGTCAAAGATGCCAAGCAGTATATCACGGCTTTAATCCGCGTAACAAAAACTTTTAGGTTGTATATATTTCCCCTCATAGTCCTGGTCCTGGAACTGCCATTGAATTTCAATTTTGCGTAACTCGAGTATATGACAATTTTGGGTCAATTATTTGTAAATCTGAACTAGTTTTGTGAAAATCGTACAACAGAGACAAGGGTTATGGAAAATCTAAAAATACACAAAATTGTATATTTTGCAGACTTTCTCCTTAAAAATCAAAATTTTGAAATTTTCTTTTTTCAAAATAAAGTTTAGCGTCAGGGGAATCTATATCACTTTGAATTTTCAAAATCGGCCGGTTAGATTACGAGATCTTAGGGGCGATATTGCCCCCTGCCGGAAATAGGGGTAGCCGGGAGCCGACGAAATATTAAACATCGATTCCGAAACAATCACAGCGCTTGAGCGAATAACTATGTCTGCGAGTGTGTGTGTGGCTGCGCTCTCATTTCTAACAAGCTCATCAGGGCGGACGCCACTCCCACTCCATCAGACCGCACTAATCGAGGCCCGTTCCTACCACGCCAATTCCTGGTCCCGATTACTAATCCTATGCAAATGGCGCGGCGCTTCTCCGGCGAGCATCACACCACTGCACAGCTAATTGTAACACAAGCCGCGGCCAAGCGGCCCGTAAAACGACTGCATGCTCGGATGGGTCCGAGATCCGATCAGCACGGCTAGAACAGAGGCCCGGCGCCGCCGTCGCCAGCGGTGATGGCTCCACCGCTGGCCACACGGCCCGCTCGCCGGCCGCCCTCCACCATTGCCTTAAACACACGCTAATTTGGGCGGCGAGTTTTTGGCTTGGTAAAAAGGTCGGCGGAGTGGTTGGCAGTGAAGTCATTAGCTGGAGCGGGAAACGTTATCTTCTTGTCAGAGTCGCTGGCGTTTGATCGGACCGTTCCCTGCCAGCCCCTCGCGTGACCCGCGACCGTCACGTACCCCCTAAATGACTCCATGACGGCTGGATGATCTCTCTATTCTTAGCCCTTTCGTCCCTCGTCACTCGATGGGGTTTTCCGTGGTCAGATCGTACCAATTCCGCAGCAGCCAGCTGGTCTATTTTAGGTCACGGACGGCCAATGTCACGCCCGATATTTGCGAAAGATCCCTAAACAATGTTTAAGTATGTGTAAGTACATTTATCGTAGGCAGTTGCACACAATTTCTCCGGTTTCACGACACATCGACTGCCGAGTTCATATGGCGTAGCCACCTCTCACCCTGTAGGGAGGGTATTATGGGAACTAGAAATACTTATGCAGAATATCCACCCGGGGATTTGAACCCAGGCCAGCAGCGCGGAAGTCGAGCGCTCTTCCCCCGCGCGACTGCATCCATGGCACTTGTGAATTTGAACGAACAAACACAAAGACAAGCCCTGGAGCGCGGCGGCAAGGCTGTGGAAAGCAGCCGTGGGACGGTAATCATATCAAAAAGGCAGTGTCACGCCCAGCTCAGAACTGTGGACCCGGTGGGCTGCCACGGTGAATTATGAACACCATTTGTTGACCTCATGCAGCCGAAGAGAGTCTGTGATCACTTGAGAGAGCAAGACGTCACGAAGCTATGTGGTTAGTAGGGCGTTACTGAGTGGTTTGGCCTATCGTGTGAGCACACCTCAAACACGAACCTCCGGTATGTAAAACGTTAGATGGGGATTTCCTCATTTGCGTCAGAAAACTGATTGAGCTATCATTTTCCGCATTCCTAAGAGAGATATGGAAACTGCACAGCATTTATAATCAGATCAAAACAGATATATTAGAGAAATTGTATACAAACATTAATTCTTCCGTAATTTAAACCAGAGTCTGCCTATCTACCCCGTTCATCAGTTCATGGGCTGCGTTTTTGACGTTTGACCGTGCTAACTAATAACTAACCGTGCGTTTGGGAATTTCAGTTGGGCGGCGATGAGACCGGTGTGTTTTTATTTCGACACAAATTGTGTGTCTGGGGCCGGTGGCGGCTGCCGGGCCGGCGCGACATGCGCTGACATGACGGCTATCCTGCTCCACTATCAGCTCCCGCCGCCGACCTGTCACCGTCCCAACCCCAGCCCCAGCCCCGGCCGCAATCACGCCGTCCAAACTCCATCTCGCGTTTTTTCCCGGTGTCGAGCCCCACTGGGCGCTGATGGGCCGCGTGCCAGCATCTCAATGCCGCAGCGCGTTTTTTATGGAGAACTTCTAACCACCGGTCATGGCAGAAACGTGTGACAGCCGCCGGAAAACAGCTCAATTTGGTGATCGCAGCTGTCGCTGCCGTCGTCGCCGCGGGTGAGACGGGAGGGGGACCGGACGACGGCGCACACCTGGTGCAAACGCGCAGCCCCCGCGACGCCTGCGACAGTGAGCTCGTGGTACAATCGTGCCGCAACTGAGAAACATCCATGCAGCAGGTAAAATGACCGAAGCCCAAACGGTTGCATTTTCACGTGAGCTAATGGCACCAGTCAACAATTTATCAAAACACACCTCTCGGCGTATTTGGGTTTCACCTATCAGCGATGCAGGATGCTCTCCAGGTGTGTGTTTGGCAGCAGGTGTCGTAGCCTCCGCTGCCTTGGAACTGTCGGCGGACCGTGCGCGGTCACGCCGCTGCTCGTCCGCCGCTGAGACTCGCGCCGCTATAACGCCGCCATGCCGAGGACGTCGCCTGGGCTAATTGGTGTCAAGTCGACTAATTAAGTCTCGGCTGAAGCTATGGACCGATGGGGCCGGCACCAACACCATCTAGCACAGTACAACAGACCCGGGAAGTAGGTTAGAAAACCACGTGGTGTGGAGAGCACGGGCAGATGGACATAGCGTTCCGCCGTGGCGTTTCCAGCACCGAATTATGCCGCCGAAGCACCGTTAAACCCGATAAGAAAGCCTATATACATAAACGCTATGATGGCTCTAGCGCTATCGTTATCGACAAAGGTTCAATCGACACGAAAGGCACCCGCCCAGAGCAATCAGGCTCGACAAACCTATTCAATAACTCTGGTGAGCTCTGCTGGACAGAGGAGTGGCAAGTGATCACCACCGACGTCTCGTGCGGATGACCTCTGACCTGGCCTGCTCGTGATCTCACGAGCAGTGCCGACATGCACAGTGCACGCGGAGGTCCAGTGATGCACGTGCACGCCGCCGCTGTTGCACAGATTGCAGAGGTGCGGGCCCGCTTTCCCGGCGCTGACACGGGGCGGAACGGTGGGAGTGGTCATGATTTACGGCGTGCCAATATGCAGCTATCTCGTTTGGAAGTGAGCGATTATTGGGCCAATCCCCGACGAGCGGCCAGTGAGCCGGCCCGCCAGCTAAAGTCGTGCAGCCTGGAAGGGTCCAGCGGTCACCTGGCACAAAGGAGCCGGGAGCATTTCCCGCAACCGTCCTCTACAGACTCTGAGCCCTCCCCTGCAAACCCGCTCGTCTTCTGTCGTGGGAGGTCGGTAACATGAAACAAATGGCCTACATTCTCACATTGTTGTATATATCACTTACCGACCATATTGCAACAATGAATCGCTGTCCTGGATGGAAAGGCACAGCTGTTGGTTTATGCTTATTTCTATACTTATTTACGGAGCAGGCCTCAGTACCAGCGGCGGGCGAGATGTGGCTGTCGTTTTTCCAAAGCCTCCTTCCAATCACTTATAGATTCAGGTAAAAAATCAGGCTTCAATAACACCAGTTCAGCGGGGTGGCAGCTGTGGAGAGCACTTGTTTTCTGTCGGGCCCGTGTCCCAGGCATTGACCACTGGGGGATGGCTTTCCTATTAGCGATGTGGGTGTGTGCTTGAGTGAAATGACGAGTGTATGTGTGTGTGTGTGTAATCCAGTGAGCAAGCGGTATAAGCAAGCATCAAGAAGAGGCGCCTCCACTTCATAGGCAGATCCAGGATTTCCAATCGGGGGGGAGACTTTCCGAGGGGCGCCATCCAGACAGGGGGCGCCAATTTATGTACATACTAACTTACCTACGTAACGTACCTCAATCACAAAATGATTAACGAAGAAAATATTTGTATTGCTTTCTACTTTTCTACTTGCACAGCGCGGCCGCCCTTAGAGCTTTCAATAATTAAGCGGCAAAATATACATCTAAATATACACACGCGTCATCATATTCGCAACAGAACAAAGCGTTTCGTTTCGGTACCACAGGCAACGTGCTGAAGACCGGCGCCTATACCAAAGAACGTTTCTGAGTACGTATTTCCACGGCTACCACAGGTGTTTTTCAACGCTTCACACTCCCCGGTACGGTTCGACCGCAAATGTCAGGAATAGGCCATGATATCATCCCGGAAATGCCCATCTCAGTGGCAACAGTGCAAAATATGCAAACAAATTAAGCCTCTCCCATTTGCGATAATCACCATGCAAGATTTTTCCTGTGAGTGGAAAATACCATGCTTGGCAAAGTAAAGCTAACTTCCCATTTTTCGCAAGGTTGCAAACTTGTATGTGAGTTGTCATAAAACAAATATTAACTGTAGGAATTCATTCATATTTATATTTGACATTCTCTATTTTCCTTAATTCAATATTGTTTTTCTTATAATATTTAGCGACTGTTAGCCATTGGCTTGGTTGTAACTAGCCATGACCGACTCGGCTCAACACCAGACGGCTCTCAGGCGGCACAACCAATTCCGTTGTCATCTCATGAGTGAAATGAGATTACAAATACGTAAAGTTCTCACAGCGGCTCCTCAGCGCCGACAGATCTGCGTATCTGATGAGACGCGTAGCGAATCGCCGCGCGGCGCGCCGGCTGATATTGTCGGCCGACGGAGTAATTGACCGGTAAGGTCACGCAGAGGTCACAGGTAATGCCACAGGCCAGAGGTCAGATCGGCGATACTGACCCGCCAGAGCACTGGAGGAAACGGGACACATCTCCGAGAATCATCCCGGGCATGGTTCGGACTAGTCAGGTGACGAGAAGAGGCTCACGGGGGCTGACGTACAAAGTATCGCCTCCAAACAGCATGTTACGGCAGTTTGGTTCATGTTCTAAATACAACGTAGTTCACTGTTCTATTGAGTCGGTGATTGGTGTATGTACGCGTGTGAGACGGAACCGACAAATCAGAGTGAACACAAAAAGTCGCCGGCGGGTGCGGCGTATCGCCTTTCTTCTGGGTCAGACCGGCATTAATCACCGTTACCTCCAAGCTTTTACGGCGCACCAGCCATCTGACGGTAGAGGAAATCAAATTATCAAAAGTATGAAGCTTACATTAGCTCACGATGCGTTCGGCCGGAGCCCTGTCTTTATCTGGGCGAAGCTCTGCAATTAACCTGAATTTCTGCCATCAAAGGCAAAAAAGTGGGATCTGATGGATCAGTATCCCAGCGGGTCGGTAGGAACGGTGCTGGAGATTGTGGAACGCTCAGACAGTGACGCCGGCACTTCGGTACATCACCGCACGCGCTCAAAAACGGCCATCCACCGTTAGCAGCGCCGATCCCCTCTGCCCACTACGTGAAGCCGCCGCATAAAACCAGCAGCCCACTCCTGGGAGCGGGTGGCACTTTTTCTGTAGATAGCTGTCAGTAGGCATCAGGCTACACTTTCCAACTGAGCAGCGGCTGTCCATAGTTTCCCGAGACCTTCTTCCCGCTGCAGCCGAGCAAAAACGCCAGACAACACCGAAATGGCGAGTATTATAAGCGCCATAGCTGTCGGTCAATTTCTCTACATTAGTATGCATACAGCATGGAACCCTGAACAGCCTTTTTGGCGCTTATCTGTAAGTCAAACAGATTCTCGAATCCGTGAGCTTAACCCAGTTAGTCGTTGTTTCGCCCATCTCCCGTCCAGCTTACAGTTATAGTCCGCTGGGGGTCAGGGGTCACTCGAAGCGGGGCGTCCACTGATTGTGAACGAAAGCTCGTTATTGGGTTTAGTTTAGACATGGCCGCTGTAGAACACGGCCGGTCGAGTACCGCTCCGCTACTGCCCGAGGCTAAACTATACGCATGCGCTCTGCGAGTACGCGAGCTCTGCGTCGCCCCGGCTCTCCTCATTGCTGAGTATGCTGGCCGCTGGCGTTGAGGCTGGCATCCATTACACCTCATAGAAGCACGGTGCAGGCGACACACTGATTCTCGAGTTCGAGCAAACAGCTCGAGTGTGCGATCGAGTAAGTCCTCCAAACGCTGTTCGTTTCCGGCTGGCCGCCCGTCTTGGTTCACCTTTTATTTGCATAAATTCACCCAATCGATTCAACCATTACGCTGGTTTCCACCAATAGCTGGCGCAAGATATCGTTGGGTGATTTATTGTTACACGGTCGGAGAGAGGGTCGACATTGAGGTATTGAAGTAAAACGGAAAATATGTCAAGTAAAGCCGGACCCACATACCAATGTCAGTCTGAACCAAAAGGATGACGACCAGACGGGTGTGTTTATCATTTCTAGGAGTGTCTAGTGACCCTCGAGCCGTTCCATAAGCTCCATAAACAGGCACATTGCCATTTTCTGAAGGCTCATGTAATCTCAAAGTTGGTCATTTCGAGTGATTAATAGCAGGAATAAAACAGGAGTTGCAGCGGACAACATGAGACGTTCCGGCAGGTCCGTCCACTAATGGCACACCTGTCATAAATCTCACCAACAAAGAAAGAACAGGTCTGCACAGTGAGCCCCACACTGGCAGCAGCGTATGATGACGTGTGTCTTGTTAGTCGAGTACTTTCCCATATAATCGGATCTCATCCACAATCCCAATAGCCACGGAGGCTGCATATCGGAAGGTTTACGCGGCTGCTCTGACGGCGCCCCTGAAGGCCGCCCCAGCTCTGGTAGTGAGCTCGGTCAGGCGGACACAGAGCTGGTTCCGAGCTGATTGGCTTAGTCGAGACGACTGACGTCTGGCAGGTGTCCGTCAGCCCGCGTCACGTCACGTCACCCCGGCTGACGTCACGCGTCACAGGGCTGCAACAGAGACGGCGGCGATGCCGGCGAGACCCTTTGATATGCCGCCGGCGCCTGCTACCCACGTGCAACAGCCGCTTAAAGGGCCGAATATGGCATTGATACATTCCGCAAATTCGTTAAAATGTAATGCTGTCCAATGTGTCGCCAGCAGACCAGAAGTAGAGACACAGTTGTTAGTGAAACCTGAACTCATCGGTACCAGAATAACTGTCACCTCCTTTAACAAACGAAAAATAGGATATCCGCCCCACATTGGTTTATTGTAATGCGTCAGACGAAACTGTAGATGGCATTCTTAAATTTACTAAAATCAGACAATGTAACCATCACACAAAACTGAACATTGTATTCTTAAATTTTCTTCCATCACAAGTAGGGGATATGTTCCTTGTGCATTTGCTTTTGATGCCCACGAGCATTGTTTGAAACAAAATTTTAGCCTGACTAATATAATCCTATATAAACAGAGCTGACTTGGAAGCACATACTTGGCCCCTATCTGTAAAGAAGTAAATAGATGTAAAATAGGGTGGATACGTAAAAAGTATCGGATGGAACATTAGAAAGATATATCCACTTCGAATGCGGTAATCTACCCATTCATATATTTTAGATCGGAGTTTGTGCACTGAAAGTCTCGTGTGGCGCCACTCGCCAACACCGTTAGTCCAACAGCGGAAGACTTGGCGACGTCACCAGACATCGGAAACCAGCGCGTCGCAGAGCTTCAGCCATAGCCTCACCCTGAAATTACAACGCTTCCGTGAAGAGACTATGTTCAGTCCCGATTCTGATCCCTGCTGTCTCCACCCTGATGGCCGCGGGGAGTGGTTTGGCAGCATGTGGCTGCTGACAGCCGTTGGGCCTGAGCGCGCGTCCAATGACGATCTAGCGGGCTGACACCGTCGCGCTCCGGCGCTGGCAGAAGGGTAAACGCCCGAAGATCGGCCCCGATTCAGAATACTGGAGCACCGTCACCTGCCGCCCAGCCAGCCGCTCATATCGCCACAGGGGCGCAGCCAGGTTTCTCCCGCATGACGGAGAAACACAAGGTCAAGAGACTGACACTAATGTGTCACGCTGAACAGTGCTATGTTAACTACTTCCGGACTTGGACATTAATCCCGCGACAAGGTTTAAAAATTCATGCAATATCCTCGCTGACTAACAAGTCAAATAACAAACTTAGAATCTCTCTCAGTTTGAGCAAACCCCTGCGACTGTTCTTCACATCGCGGCATCAACATGCAGGTACTCCTGTGTTTGCAGCCCCTCCGTTCTGCCGCTGGGTATCTGAGGAGGGTGCTGGGTCTCACTGTTGTCGCCGCCGACAAATCTCCGGCATTTCCGCTCTTGAGAGACCGCCGTATCTGGAGCAGCCTCCTCCCGTCCCAATGTTCAGCCCTGGCACGCTGCCCAGATAGATGATCGATCTCACGACCTTTCTGAGATCCTTTAGAAGCACGCAACCATTGTACTCCTGGACTTTCGTCAGTGTACCACATTAACTTTTGCTGCGGTGGCTTTGAATCTATTCAGGACAAAGACAGAACATATGTATGCAGAAAATGTCACGAACACTCGAGATGCTCACTTGTTTGGAGAGAAGAATCCGCCATGAATCCATATTTCCTGCCGCAAGAGTGATTATGTGTTGACCATACTTTGTTTTATAAATTTTGCCCAAGTTGTTCCCAGTGCAGCTGATGGAGTCAGAGTCTCACTTAAGTCATTAGGGACTTGTCACGGAGACCCCGACCCTACCACCCGAAAGAACAACTCCCACAATGAAGGGTTGATTTAGAAGCCCAAGTTTAACGTCCCATAAAGCATAACTGTAGCAACATTTCCGGTACAACGGTGAGGTCATTCTTCCAAACGTGTATCGCCGCATGTTCCAGTATCCAACGATGACCTCGTTTCGGAACGGCTGTCCAAACAAGAAAGTTCAGTTTAAGCGTGATCGAAACATTTAATAAGAAGTTCATTCAACTTCATACAAATTCATCAGTCACTTGCTCACGAATTGATAACCCACCCCAAACATCGGGTTCATCGTCTCCGGAGGTATAAGCGGATTTTGGTCATTAAAGTCACTATCCGGATTTCATGGCTGAGATGCTCGGTCCGGCATGTGTTTAACCGGATTGATTGACTGAACACGTCGTGACGCACTCCCGAAGTTGAAGGGCGACGTCATCAAACCGTGTCACACCCAGCGAGAGCTGGCAGTGACCAGTTTGGCGTCTCGGTTTTGACCCGGTGCCTTCAGAGGCAGGCTCTGGAGCATGCGTGGCTTCCGGCGCGACCACCGCCGGCGGGGCCCGGGGCCGCTCGGTGGGGCCTGGGGCCACCTGGTGGGGCGCAGATCGACCTGGTGCCGACAGCCCGACTCAGTCGTGCTCCAAAACCAATAAACAATAGGAGGTTGAATCACAGTCGGGTGCGGTGGCGCGCGCTGGCGACGGGACGAGCCGCGTCATTAAGCGCGTGTCCAGCACACTCTCTAAAAACATACCCACTTCCATTTTAATCATAAGCGTCCAGGCGTGCGCTGAGCTCTGACAAATTATCTTTTGTTCTTGAATAAATATATTTATTGGGCGCTGTCGAGCCCCTCTTCTCCATTGCCCAGCCTGGACGCGCCTCTGATCACAATGCCGCGCGGGTCGCTCCACGCCGCGTGAGAGCGTGTAAGAATGCATGGGTCGCCGCGGGCGGTGCGCTGGTCGGCCGCAGAATGCGTGCCGCGAGCGGTGCTGCGGCTCCTGCGGGGGCGACGGCGGCTGCCCGAAAACCGCCGACGACAACCGGTCACCCCCGCCAGGAGCTCAATCACCGGCCTGTCTGTCTGCGGGCGCCACAGCCGGCTCCTAATGTCTCGTGTCGGGACCACGTGAATAGTCCAGGATTTCCACACCTGTAGTTCAGAACTCTTCCGATTATTTGGATGCCGTATAAACTCTATCAAGATAATTTTCGGAAAATTGCACATTGCCCAACTTAAAGCGGGGTTCATGACGAAAAGCGTATGAGCTGATACGCAGCCCTGGCTCTTCGTCGCATGACCATCCCAGGCTGGGCCTCTTCTTCCTCACGCCTTTCGCTGCCTCAGCCGCGCCTGTGCGCCTACATGACCCCGGTTTGACCCGCCATCTTCGTCCAGACATCAGCTAAACGGGGCAAAAACGACGCGAGGGCTCCGATTATGACAGCTGCCGCCTCCCAAACACTATAGTTGAACAGCTGGGGGCATGAACTCCGTGATTCCGCCGGGCAACGGGGGTGAATTATGGCCGGCTCTTGTATGTTCACGTGGTAATCACGCCCCACAGTACTCCAGGTATTCAAAAACGAGGTCGATGTTAGTATACGCTGAAGAACGGTCTGGAGAATGGTACGCAGTGGAAGGGAACCGAACCAGTCCCGTTCTGGTGGATGTAAATAAGCCTGAGCTACACCCGGAGCGATGCTCAAGTAAACTGATCAATTGCCATTTTTCACAGCCGGCAAGTGTTGAATTATTGATTGGCTGTGTTTGGTACTATTTGCTGACCATCTTTGGGCCTCTGAGCCCATATGTAAGTGAAAAACGGTCACCTGCAACGTTGAAGTCACAATTTGCTTCGAACATGAGCCGGCTTTTCAAAGTTTGCGCACCAAAATTGCGAGCCTTATCTTTAGAAGACTTCGAAGTGCATAAAACTAAGGGCAGAAGGCACTGTGGCTGATGTCCGTGCAGTGTTCTACCCTCTCTGTCAGACAGTATAGTCCCCGCTGTCGGTGCAGTGCTCTGCCCTCTCTGTTTGTCGGACGGTACCGTCCCCGGTGCCAGTGCAATGCTCTGCCCTCTGTTTGTCGGACGGTACCGTCCCCGGTGTTGGTGCAGTGCTCTGCCCTCTCTGTTTGTGGACGATACCGTCCCCGGTGTCAGTGCAGTGCTCTGCCCTCTCTGTTTGTCGGACGGTGCCGTCCCCTGTGCCAGTGAAGTGCTCTGCGCTCTCTGTTTGTCGGAAGGTACCGTCCCGGTGCTAGTGCAGTGCTCTGCGCTCTCTGTTTGTCGGATGGTACCGTCCCCGGTGTTGGTGCAGTGCTCTGCGCTCTCTGTTTGTCGGACGGTACTGTCCCGGTGTTGGTGCAGTGCTCTGCGCTCTCTGTTTGTCGGACAGTACCGTCCCCGGTGTTGGTGCAGTGCTCTGCCCTCTCTGTTTTTCGGATGGCACCGTCCCCAGTGTCGGGGCAGTGCTCTGCCCTCTCTGTTTGTCGGACGGTACCGTCCCCGGGTGCCTGCCCTCTCTGTTTGTCGGACGGACGTCCCGGTGTCGGTGCAGTGCTCTGCCCTCTCTGTTTGTCGGACGGTACCGTCCCCGCTGTCGGTGCAGTGCTCTGCCCTCTCTGCGATGCGCCAATGCCGGTACTCCTCCCCTGGCCCGCCCGCCGCGCCACCTGGCAGCTATATGCAGCGCTCAACAGGCAACCGCTGTGGCGATTTATCGGCTTCCATGTTCATTATTGGTCGCCCCTAAATCAGGCGGCGAACAAAGCGCGTGCAAGACGACCCTGACGGCGGCGGCGGCAGCGGCGGCAGCGGCGGCAGCCGCTCTTAAACACTTTTATGGGAGCGGCAAACGAGCCGTTTTACAAAGTGAGATGATTGTGCGCACTGGGTGGTGACCATTGATCCGGCAGCCCGGGGCTGGGTCTTTTTGTAACCGGACATGGGCCCAAGAAAGACCGCGCGGGGACGCATTCAAAGAGTCGTTTTGTTGCCCGTTGAGATTGCTTTCGCCACGGTGAAGCCGATGAAATGAAGATGAGTAAACCGGAGGAGAATGTAACGTCCTTCCGATATGCACGTGTACACGCGTGGGTGCATGCATGCGCGCACGTAAATACATGCATATGTGAGTGTTGCTTTACTCTCCCGTTTCCTCGAGTTAATTTCATCGGTTTCACCATAGCGAGAACAGACTCAAAAGCTAACAAAACGACGCTTTAAATGTGTCCCGCCTGAAGCTTGTCCCGGACTTGTGTCTGGTGCACGTAATAAAGTATAACATGAGCGCAACGTCGCCGTTGTAGCTTCATGTTAATGTAAGGATGTGAATGCCCTTATAGGTACATCAGAACAGATCTGAGCCAGACACTGTTTTGGTGCGTTTCGAATTTATGAAAACCTTTTATTTCGGCAACGCGAGGCAAAATACAGAACTTGGTTTCTGCTGAATGACATGTAGCTTAACTAGAGTCCGAATGCTATCTATGTTGAATGCATGATACAATCGGAACCAAGAAAAGAAAAGAAAATTAGTTAGAAGAAAAACACTATGCTTATTTATTTCACCTGTGTTGCTTGCAAATTCCAGCGATACTGCATGGATTTACCTAGTAACAATCACAGCTCAGGCTCCGACCGGTTTTAATCCATGACGTTGAGAGGCTCGCAGCAGACACGGAGCTTTGAAACCGAGCAGCCCATGTAGAACAAGAAGCTCGTTTTCGGCTGCACTTAGGCCTGACTGGAGGGCCGGGATCTCATGATGCGGACAGAGATATCGCCTGCTGATCTCCATAATGCTGGGACGCGGCTGGGACCTGCGGCCAGATCAGGCGGCTGATCTGCACACAATACCGACAGACAGCGGCGGCACCAGCTGCCGCCGGGTTGGCCGGTGTGTTGACAGGTCGCTGCCGACGCCAGCTCCAGCTCCTGCATTCCCGAGGCTACACCGAAGCCGACGGCGCCCTGCCACCACCGCCAGCCGCACGGTGGTCCAACGGCGTAGGTGGTCATGACAAAAATGCCACGTGACTGATCAATGAAAATACGCAGCTGCTTTGAAAATATCCGGTGAGCAGACGATTTCTCATTATGTGCATGTGTCAAGTGCGTTGTATCGTGCCCTTTTGCACACGGTACGGTCTTAGCTGTCTACGGTGGTATGATAGCCGCGCAAGTGTTGGTTTATCTGTTTACCCAGCTTAGGCAGTAAGCGGTTTATACAATGACGCCAAGTGCGTGGCCGATTCATTGCAATGATGTGCGTAGATTCGCATCCAGCCGAGCAGATCGCAAAGCCAAGTCAAGCGGCACATTCGGCAAATTGCTTCCGAATGAGTCATTCGCCCACCGCCTGGACTTCCATACAGGAGTAGAGTCACTGTTGCAAATCACATATTGCCGCATTAGTAATGGGGGTGTAAGTGATGGGCCTTGTCAGCCGCCGCCCGACTCCGCTGTAAATTACCCGCCTGGTGGCCGCACGATGACGTGCAAAGTAAGGCTGGGCTCGGCTGTGTCGGAGGAGGTGACAAAACTACACACCGGCGCCGCGTCAACCACTTCACAGAGCGGGTAAGCACTCCCGCGTGTGCATTGGCCTCCAACTCAGTCTACAAAAATGATACAACTCCACGAAAAATCACGTCTGAAAGGATTTTTCGCCATCCTCTCGGTGTTCGTTCCAAAAACTTGCCGGCTGAGTCGCCGTTACGAAATGGTAACTGACGGGCTGCCACCAGCTCTATTTGAATAACAGATTGAGGTAATCATACCTCTTCTGCAAGCGCGCCGGGCGGAGGTAGCCGGGCGACAGGGAGGTGTCGGGGCTGGTCCGGCCGGGACGGCGCACAGATGTCGCCGCAGTCTGTCCAGCTGTCGGCAGGACCGGATTTACTGTGTCCTGAATGACAATAAACGTCGTTTGAAGAGCCTCAATTGAGCAATAAGTCAGCCGGTCGAAACAATAAGAGGGCGCAGCGATCGCCACCCAATATGATTTATGGCGCATAAATCAGTACCGACGGAGCCTGGGCATAACAATGCCTGGTGGCAGAGCTTGGGCCAGTCTCCGCTGCGCCTTCCCGCCGCCGCCATATCACATTCTCCGTCCATGTCCCGCCATATCAATCCAAAACTGCTGCAAATTCTAGGATAATCCAGACAAATGGGACGAATTAGCGCGAGCGAAACGGCAACTCCGCCGGCACTCAGTGAAAAATCATTTCTGCATTTTGGCCATTCCTCACAAAGCTTTACTGCTGAAAAACTGCCGGAGGGCATCTCTCCTCTCCAGCATCTGTGAAAGATGTCCACTCAAGACGACCACTGCGCGCCAACTGGGCTCAATTTGTCCGGGATGGCTTCTGATACGATTACGGCACTTTTTTGCCGCAGCGGCCGAGCATTGAATTCGGCGAGGTCATCCGCTGGAAAATCGTACACAGCGCACCAGCGTTCTGAAGAAGGCACTTACGCAGCATCTGGACCAAGCAGGATACAAAAGCGTCCCGAAAATTGCTAAAATAACATTTTCTTCCACACAATGCCATCTTCCCACCACAAAGGCTCCAAAGTCAAGGGTTCCAAAGTCAAAGACTTCTCTTTAGGTTCAAAAGTGCGACGTTTCAAGAACAAAGACAAGTTTGTCATCTTGTGGGCATTTTACTCGAGGGCACCCCTGAAAGCTTGAAAGGTGCCTTCAATTTTGAAGACCTTATGTAAATTTTGATAACTACAAAGAGCCTGCTTAATGCCCTTAGGTTCATTCTGGATTTCTATAAAATTCAACGTCTTGAGGTAAAACAAATATGCAAACAGGACTATGGATTTTCTGCAAGCAATTGGGTGCCAAAATTTGAGCCAACGTCAAAACGACCAAATTCGAGGCAATCGCATAATATTAAACCTGTTTGAGCCTTTTGGTCGTTTGTATCAAATATAGCCAATACATCTTCAGTAGAAAGACTAAAAGAGTTGAAGGAATTTCAACACTAATTCGACGTTTCATTGTGGGTGGCTGGGCCCACCAAGAGACATATAAATTCACAGCTCTCTCTCTCTCTCTTCTGCAATTTTGGGAAAATTTGCATTATAAATTCAGAAATTCAACATTATATTGAGGGTTTTAATATCAAATGGCAATCCCACTTTAAAGATATTTCATTCAATTCCAAAAGCGCAACGGCAGGGGACCCTGAAGAATGCATCAGGGGCGCTTCTTTATTTCTATGGAGTACGACGCATTGAAGCCAAGAAATCTGGCCTGTTTTCCACGCTTGAACGCTTACAGGCCTAAATTACTTTCGAAACATTTTCTTTCAATTTTACGAGTACTTCAAGGAAGTCTATTAATTCTTCTAGAGTGCGAGGTCTCAAAACCAGACAGTTCTGGCAGTTTCAATTGTATCTAGGGGTTTCCCCCTGAAGCTCTACAGGTGCCCTCACCCGTTTTTTAGGTGCCTAACTACCTTAATTTACATGACATCCTAATTTTTTAAATTAATCTAATCATCTGGCAGCAGCATTATATGAAAAAGTGGGACGGAAATTCACCATCGCCTAAAAAAATTCGGTGTTCCTGGTTTCCAATGGTGTCCATTTGACTGAAATGCACGGTAGTGGGTATATTGCAGTCATCAGGCACCCCTAAGCTTGATTCATAGTTTAGAAACACTTTCGCGTGCTTCCTTACAGTCTGTTTTCAAGCAAGAGGTGTGCTCTATTCTCTCCATGTACTGCCCATAATTTGGCGCCTTCACTCTGCGTTCTTAGCACCCGTCTCAAGAATTTTCCGAACACGTGCTTGCATTAACCCTTGCCCCGGTGGCGGGTACGAGCCACCTTCGCCCGCTAAAAAAGACCCCCACGATCTCAAAAGCTAAGAGAGCTAGAAGAAAGGCAAAACGGCAATAGAAAGCTCTTTAAAAATGATATAAAACATACTTTAGGCATTTTTCTCGTCAGGCCAATATCAAGGTCACCAGAAGTCAAAATAGGTCAAAATCGCTAATATGAGGTGTGCTAAGAACACCTCATATATCTCAGAAACCATGATAGCTAGACATATATAACACCATTCGAAAGCCCTTGAGTTGCTCTTTCATTACAGTGGCAATGGTTTTCGGGTCAGGTCAAAGCCTAGAGAGCTACAGGTCACTGAATATTGGGCATATTCTTGGGAATGTCTATAGCCACCGATGCATAAGGGCGTTTCCTTTTTTCGCTAATAACTTCCAAACCAAACAAGATACAGCCATATTTGATGCACCATTGCAATCCTCTTGTCAATACAAATTAAATAATACCATTATTATGTCAGGTAAAATTAAATTTGACCTGACCCAGGTCAACGGTCTGACCCAAGTTGACCTGGTATGGTCATGATGTATATAATTTGAATTTTAGAGACTATACAAACACTTTGGTGACAAAATAAAAGTCATATCTTAGTTTATTCCAAACTTATAGATTAAAGCACCAAAAATGTTTATTTGACCTAAGATGAACTTTCAAAGGTCACAAGTCATAATTTTTGACATCCACTTCAGAAATGGGCTAAGAGCAAGTCATAACCGACGTTTGAAGTTGAATCCATTCATACTTACTGAGCAAAGCTCATTAAGTGTTCTGCACATGACCTTAGGTCACCAATATAAAAAATCCCAGAACATATGCTGTAGCTCCTGGTGGGCCCAATATGTGGTATGAGTTTCAACTTGATCAATTAACCCTCCTTTTAGTTATGCAGCCCCAAGCATTTTTTGAGGTGAGGTCACTTCACCTGGCCTGGTGACCTGACCTGATATGACCTTGAGCTAAAATTTTCAGGGAAGATGTAAAAATGGTGAAGGAACGGCTAGACCAAGTTTGGAGGCGCTGCGCGCCGCCTATCCTTTGGTCACTTCGGAAAAACCCGAGGGGGGTCTAAAAAGACCCCCACCCGGGCGAAAGATAAGACTCAACCTGGCCTTTCCTTCCTCCCACACAGCACGCCTCTTCGAATGATCACGCATACCTAAGTAGACGGGAAGACGTGATCGGGTAAACCTGACACATGCGCTAACTCGATATCTGCGGCCGAGCTCGGCAGAAGCCGCCGCGGCTGGCGCTGCCGGCCGCGCGGTTGCAGAGGTCCGCGCCGGTGCCCCGTGTTTGCGGCGCGGGGCTGCTTATCGTGCTGACGGAGGCCTGTCGCGGCCGCGCACGCTATGGCCGTGTTCCGACACCGTCCAATGGCTATACACGGTGTTTGCTCCGAGGATCAGACGGGAAGCCGCTGCGAAACCCTCCTTCGGAAACGGCGGAATAATCCACAACACGGCGAAATTTTCATACTCGCTGTAAAATGTGGAAAGAGATAACGGATTCAGATATCTGCACGCAACTTGTTACATTCCACACATGCACTCCGTGTGATTCAAGGATATTGATGATATTTTCTCTTGACTTTAAGGGAGTGTCCCACTTTTATAAACGGCTTTGAGCCGAGATAACACTTCAGTGAGTGCGTTGAAAAAACACTATTGGCATATTCAATTTCACCCAAAGCCCTCGGTATAAAATTTCTGCCAGATATTAAGTTCAAAGTAAAGGGGCTTCTTCTTTCAAAACCTGGAGGAATACCTTTCATATGGTTGCAGGCACACACATAGACAAAAAAACAGATAGCCCAGGTACACAAATACATATATGCAAACACATTTTTTCGCGCTACTTTTTGTTCGTACTTTGGATTTGGGCCGGTATAGCGAGGCAATGTTGTCGGATTCTATACAGTAACGAAAAACATCGTACCAACAGCACAAAACAGGCCGTGCCTTCCATAATAAGCCTCTCAAATAAATATCCTGAAAAGATTTCTCGCATAGCAGAACCACCACAAACACTTGCGATCGCAAACACATTCCGGGAATGGGATCTTGGCCGTCGATAACATTGCGTTTCTCCAATGTGCGTGCCCTCACGCGAGGCGCTATCAATTAATTGCCGCTGACAAGAAGCTGTCAAGGGCTGAAAAGTCCGCCTCGAACACAACGTCGGCTATGTTTCGGCGAATATGTATGCGCAAGGCCGCCGCAAGTAAAAACTAGCCAGGAATGATGCCAGCATCACCATCTGCATTCCTGTATCGCCGAAAACGTGAGGTTTGGAGGTCTGCTAAGCTAGGATTTGAGTATCTGGACCGACTCAGCAACAGAGAGCCCTCTCACCCAGACGTAAGCTTATACATACAGCAGCTGCAAAGGCAAAGAGGCCACCTGAGGAAGCCTCTCAGCATACATTCGCGATTCTAGAAATTCTCAATGCTTGTAAATAATCTCTGTTTGGTTCATGGCTTTGGTGAACGATATTATTGAAAGTTTTAGTGCTACGCAAAGCCAAAGGTTGCATGTGTCTTACGACCGGGTTTCGGGGCCATCTCGGTCCCATTATCAAGTAAAAATAACAAGATAAAATCACACACACTACATAGTTATATAATTATATAACTATGTGGTGTGTGTGATTTTATCTTGTTCTTTTTACTTGATAATGGGACCCAGATGGCCCCGAAACCGGTCGTAAAAAACATGCAACCTTTGGCTTTGCGTAGCTCTAAAACTTTCAATAACTTGTAAATAATGTTTAGCCAACTGCCGCAGCATCTGGCGCTTCCGTTTCTTCTCTTCCCGGTATTAAAAGTCATGCCCTCTGACCTTCGCACTCCACACATACATAACAGACCAGCTGCAATACACATAGCCGAAGTTCCGCGGCAGCCCTGCCGCCGGGCGGGGCGGCTGTGTACGCCGGCCCGGCTAATACAGACGTCGGCCCAGCGCCGCTGTCACCCTCTGTCCCCAGGCGCTCCAGGCAGGCGACGCGGATGCCGCCGCTCGCTCGTTACGTTCCAGGCGCGCTTTTTGCTGCCGCCAGCGCAGATACAATCGGGATATTTTTGACAACAGATAGATGAATCGTAACTACCCTTCTATGTCATTTATCATCCGCCGCTGGATGGCGGCCATAGATTGAATGCGCGCGTTCTCACGAGCCTTCGCTAGGCGTGGTTTAGGGACGTTTTCATTTTGCTCACTTATGAGAGGCGCGGGGACGTCGTCTTAGAAGATGAGATGTAAGTTCTGGGCTTGCACGGCGTCGTCGCCGGCTTCACCGACCTGGCCGCGCTTCAACTGAGGATCGTCAGGCATGCTGACGACACTAACGCCTCACTGAACAAGTCACAATAGGACAGCGGCAATATCTCAGTCTCATCTGGCAGCGGCAGGCACCGCCTGGCAGCCAATGCGACGCCGTATCGCATTATCGCGCACTTATCGCGCATTATCTCGCACTATCTTTGGCGCTGTCTTATTGTCTCGCCGCAGCGGCTTGGCAAATTAAATGGTTGGACTGTTTTGTGGAGGCGCGCCGCGGCTCTGGCGGATTGTGTTGCGCCGTATTTGGAGCCGGCAGTCGGAGTGTGTCCGGTGCCAATACATCCATCTCTCCAGTCGTAATCAGTCGGTCGGCCTCAGCTGAAGAATGACGCGCAGCACGTCTTAGTCCATGTTTTAAAGATCGAGAAGTTACGTGAGACAAAACGAACTGGAGAGATTCGGCGTCTTTGACTGATTAAGACAGCCAAAACACAGGGATGCTCCCACAGGGGAGGCTCCCCCACTCTCGGAAAACTGAGCAGGGGAACGCCACAGTTTTAACGGATAATATTTGTTCTCAAAATGAATTTTACGCAAATACATTCTTTAGATGCCAAATTCAAGGATGATAATACTTATCTTTCCTAGAATGCCCCACTTTTAACGGGGAATATATTTTCAAGATGAATTTTACGCATATATATATTTTCTCACGCCGAATTCAAGGATGAAAATATGAAATTCCTTTGGCTACCTTCATGGTGCCTCAGTAAAACTTAGTTTGGTTTGTTTTATTTTCCCATCATCAACGGGCATGTGCACCCCACTGAAAAGTGAAGTTTCAGTAAAACAGTCATATCATCATAGATGTCTCAGTTAAAAATATACCATTACGAAGATTAATCAAAGCGCTTTTGGTACAACAAAAGCGCTTTTCCAGTTTCCACGCTTTCTGGGATAATTAAGAAGACGGAGAAATGGCCAAAGGTTTCTATTGCTAGCTCATTCCATCCCCCTCCATAAAATATCATGGAGGAATTTTTTGCAAATGACGGGTGGCTATGGTAAGTAGTTTAAGACATCGTGTAAAATTTGCTCCGTAAGCAGGTGTACCAAATATTTGTAATGAGCTGAAACCGGCAAGGCAAAAGTTTGTGAGGTATTTTGATATCTAAAACAATTGGTTTTGCATTGTAATCTGTTATCTAACCATTCAATCATTCGAAAACGGATCAAGGCCAGTACACAACACAGATTAAAATACCAATCTTCCTACCAACCAAAAAGAGAGTGCAATAGAACTCATAGGAACTTTTTACCTCCAAATAACATGAAGACCTAAAAATTTGGCCCGACCCATACATTCCGAATGACATTATCACGCCTTTGGAAATCAGCTACCAAGGATTTTGGAGTAGGATTGCAATATGATTACATGACACCCAGTGCAATTTTTCGGAGAGATCACCTGGCACCCAATAGCTACAGAAAAGGCCCCATTTCACGGCAGCTGCTTTTTTCGATGTATCAAGATGTATCAAGAACCAGGGTTCTCGATAACAACCGGACGGAAAGGGTCCAAGTAGGAACAGATGCATCTGACATGCCTGACAGCTTGCCCGATAACGCTCAAGTCTGACATGTCATAACGTGTGATGTCTTCCAGGCTATGACAAGTTGAAGTGTGATTCTTTTTAAGAAATTATGGTCACACAACTCTTAGATCGGGCTTGAAAATTCATTTTTCTGTGATTTCTCCCCCATATGGGGCACCTGTGCGTGTCAAGAAATACACTCATTAAGCGTTGTTGCGTCGTATAAGGTGAGTTATGAGAGTAAATAAATATGAAACCACGGTGCTTTCTGTATGCTCTTCGCAACTGATACTCCGTTAAAATCCTATGGGGGTCCAACTAATGTCAGAATAACGTCCAACTCATGCTCCCCTTAACCAATATCTCACCCTGATAATCTGCAAGCCCAGAAATGTTGCCCCACCCCGACAGCAGCCTTAACACGCGCATTGACGGGGGTCTGGGCCACCTTTGCTTGGACGAGGGGGCGGGTACCCGCCCCTCCTAAGATCTCGAGAACCACGGTAGGTAGCGAAAAACGGCAAACGGCGTTGGGTAGCTCATCCACTTTTCCATCGAAATTATCTGAACCATTTTTTGTCATGTCACATTTAAGGTCACGAGAGGTCAAAACATGCCGTAATAGGGATAACATGTAAATTAAGTTTTTTTCGGCCATTGCATTTGAACAAGTAAAGATAGAGAAAAATGACTTCAACTGTATGAATTCTTGTAGCAAGCCGAATCGAATGATATATAATTTGAACTTGCTAGGTCAAATCAAGGATTTGACCTGACCTGAGGTCAGGTCAGGGTCAAATTATATAAAATGGATATCATTAGCACTGCAAAGCCAAGGCAAGTATAATGCAGCTAAAGTTAACGCTCTATCACTATCCGTTACTGAGTTATACAATAAAAAACATTTTCCCATATATTTCCAATGGGGCAGTACCTCACCTTAAGTCATCGATATCAAAAAAGGAACAAGTTTTAGAGAACTCGGTGGGCCCATTATGTGATATGAGTTTCAATCGGATAAGTTCACCCTGCTCCGACTTATGCTATCTTAAACTTTTTTGAGGTCAGGTCACTTGACCTGTGCCGGTGACCTGACCTGAGATGACCTGACCTTTAAATTTTCACAGAAGTTGTAAGAAGAATGAGGGAAAAGGTATGCCAAGTACGGCGGCGCTCCGCGCTGCCGTATTACTACTGCCTCCGAAAAACCCGAGGGGGTGGGGTGGTACCCGCCCCCGTCAATGCGTGTGTTAACACACGCTTGGGGAGGAGTCTGGCGCCAACACGCAGTGGAGGGGTCCTAAGGTGCCCCCACCCTCCTGAGATATCAGAAGCCAAGTGGGTTAGAAAAACACACGTTTGGGAGTTGGTGGGGGCCATAGTGATCTACATTATAGCGATTTCTTATTTACCTAGGTGGAAGTCTTCAACATTAAAAGAGGTCGTAAAGGTCAAACCTGGGCCGTGCTAGGGGTCTATTGAGAAATGCCGTGATTATAAAAAACGGGGAAGCACTGAAAGTGGACAAAGGTCATAGAGGGAGAGTCCAACACAATGTTCTCTGCATATTTAGTTCAAGATCACTCAAGGTCACTGACCTATGGCGTAACAATATTCAATTTCCTAAAAATATACAGGTAACGGGCACTTCAGCAGGCTCTGAAAGGAAAGTGAGGGTTGATTTTGACCTGTGACCTCGACCTTGATACTGAGTAGCATTGACTATGAAATCATAGCATAACATACCTCGAGTTTAGGATCCTCTCCATTGCATTGGTTCATGTCAACTAAACATCCGACCAGCCACCAAAATGTCCCGGGTCAAAACTCCCTAGTAAAGGAGCCATACACGCCCGAGCACGCGCCAGTTCTCGGCTGGCACCTCCTCTGCGCGGATGCCGCCGCGCCGCAGGCTCAGCGCGGTGCCGCGAATAAATCCGTCGCTGACGACTGCCATCCGTCAGGCGCGGCAGGCTCACATCTATATGGTAATGGTGGGTTGGCGGGCGCAGCCGAGAACCGCCGCCCCTGATGAGTGATCGCACCACGCTCTAGTGTCCTCCGCAGTGGAGCACTCTTGGTAACACCGCCACACCACAGCCGCTGCCACGCGTCCTTTGACGCACAGCAGAGATTGCAATACACACTGTCGTGTTACGACCGCCCTGTGTTTTATTTAGCAATACTGATGACTGAGATCCCGAGTGGGGGCTATATATCACAGCGTCAGTGAAACACCTGCAAGATTTAGCCCGAGAGCGGAACCAATCGGGACAAAGGGGCAGACATTGTCCCAAATGCGACAGAAGTATGGAAAAGGATATTGTGTACAACACATCAAACGTCGCGAGCCCAAACAATACTTACGTCGGTAAAGATTAATTAATTTAAAGGTTAGGTAAGCAATTAAACAGGGACAGAGCCAACTGGGGCAAAAGTGGTGGTCACACCTCCTCCCCCTTCTCAGGTCCTTCGGGCCGCCTCTGTGTGGACAGTGGGCGCTCATATCGAGCACCAGAAGGGCTCGGAAAACAGCGGGAGCATACAGACGACTCAACATGGATTTTAGATGGTGACTCTGGCAGACGCAACCTGTTTTCTGTTGTCTTTCATTGCTTGCCGCCCATCCACTTCCAAGCGCACAGTTGCCTTCGACTATTTGGTCGCCCTTCTCCACACGGGAGAGCCCCTTTGTCAAAATTTGCTCTGCTTCTTCCAGGTAAAAAAATTTCAAACGCCCACCCATTAAAGTCACTAAATTAATTCGGGAGGGCACCACATGTATTTACAAAAAGAGAAATTTACACAGGGTAGGCTGCCCCATTGAGGCTTCGCCTTCCTCCTCTCTGCCAAAATTGTAGATAAATCACAGGGGATGAGTGTATAAATTCCTAACAACCAAGCGGGTTAACGTTGGATTTATTTCCTGCCGAGAGGACCTTTGAAAAATGACGATACTATCGTGTTTAAAAATAAACGATATTAAGTGTTAAGAAAATAAAATAAAAATCTACCCAGACGTTCATAATAGCTTACAGTCGCCCTACTCCAATCACAAGGCCAAGAAGTTGGCCCATTAAAGACGCATTAGCGTCACACAACAAGTTTGTGTGACAGGGCAGACTGTCACGCACATGCAGACTGTCATCGGTACATGCAGAGCAGCGGCAAAGAAACTGGCTTGCATTGGATTTAGACATGCACTGATGTCACAACACGGTACAAATAACGCAACTTCGTATTTCTAGCACAGATGCATCGATCGGAGAAGTCACATTGAAAGACTTAAAATATTGTTAGTAATTTCCAAAATCGAAGCTAAAACCAAACCACTGCGTGGTATCACCACTTTGCAACCGTTTGTGACGTAACTATAGTCAATACATCTGGCATATGGCCATGTATATTCTACTCACACATCAAAAAGACCGAAAAATCGATAAATCAAGAAAAACTGAAAACTGCATCAAATAAATAGCCCACATCCTTTCACTAAGCACGCATTGAGCCAGTTTAGGGAGACCTCGGAGTCAGTTTTGCAGTTGAGCGTTCACTTATCCCTGAACAAACGTAAACAGGAGTTCGGCCCAGTTTTCTGTCAATTACCCGGCTCTAATCGGCCGGCATCTGGCTGTTACCACACCGTCCTCACGTCCTCAGCCCACCGGTCTGCGATTGCGTGTGTGTCCACTTTGTTCCACGGACACGGAACCAAACGTGTTTTTGCGCCTGGCCGCGTTATAGAGATGTGAAGATTTAATTAGGACGGGTTTTTTGCCGGCCATCATCCTTTTTCACAGCTGATTGGAGCCCGGCCGCCATCGGTAACGATGTAACCCGATGGTCAGCATGTAAATTGTCCTTGTCGGCGCTGCCCGGGTGACGCTGGCCCTGACAGGCCAGATGGGTCGGATAAAACACGCTGATAATTGGCCGGCCGACGCCCCGGTCCATTCATGGCGTTTGTTTGCGACCGAAATCACCACGCGACGTCAACAAAACGCTCAGAGACATGCAGAAGCAGCGCTGAAAATAAGCCATTCGCCTGATTTTAAACTTTCAATTCCATTCAACATACCAGAGTTCATCTCCACGAGACACAAGCATCCAAAAATAGCATTTTGTTCGTTCTGCCATAAAGGCAGCGCCATATTACCTCCGTTTTCGATCCTTGAGAAAACAAACGCAACGGTGGTGCAAGATGCCAGAACCAAGGCCAAATAAGCTAGATAGAGGCGGCCAAAACAGGCTTTTCATTAGAAATATCCTTCTCCATGACCCACACTACAGGGATTCGTCACAGGTTAACATAATCATGTGACGAAGCTGTGCTTGGTATCGTTATCATGTGACGAGCTGTGCTTGGTATCGTTATCATATGACAAAACTGTGCTGGTATCGTTATCATGTGACGAAGCTGTGCTTGGTATCGTTATCATGTGACGAAGCTGTGCTTGGTATTGTTATCGCGATTCACCTTGATGGTGTTTGGGACGCTGTTCATGGTCCCGGCTCTTGAATCAACCATATTTTACCGGGAGCCAACGTAGATAGATTGCGGGCGAGCTTGATGTATATCGCCCACCCACTCACTGGTCCACTTCAACATCTTCTTGCCTGAAATAAATAGTCGCGAGTCCTCTTCGAAACAGTTAGAACGCAGCCCGTGACCCGACACGGAGTCATTGCCCATCCTGGCGAAACTGTATAGATAGCCCGACGGAACAATGCAGCTGATATAGGTAACAAACATAAGAAATGGTCCTTCGAAAGGTCTCGCAACCACAGTCATTTTTCACAAAAATGACGCGTTATCGTGCCAGGGGCCGGTTAACGAAGGCGTGTGTGGCGTCTGGTGTGGCCGTTCTATCCGCGCGCCTGGGGTCGGCGATGGTCGCCGTCCTGGAATCAGCACCACCGAGTCTATCATGTTGATCGAACTGACAGCGTCCTAAAAAGAGGCAC
The DNA here is from genome assembly GCA_034440635.1 of Lepas anatifera. Classification (NCBI taxonomy): domain Eukaryota; kingdom Metazoa; phylum Arthropoda; class Thecostraca; family Lepadidae; genus Lepas; species Lepas anatifera. The sequence continues at coordinate 157,832 of JAOTON010001028.1, read as the reverse complement.
CTACAGCTTCGTTCTGAAGGTAACAGCCTCTTGACAGCTCTTAAGCAACCGAATAGAAGATTCCAGCTAATGATTTCAGGTGGATTTTAACCAGACGGAGCTAGGATTTTCAGTGCGCCCAATCAGCTGGCCTAAATTTTCCACTTGGAAGGGACTGAGACTTACATCAAAGATCCAAGTGCCCACCTTATAGGTGGCGCCTATGCTACACAATGACTGTCATCAACTTCACTTGTGCCGAATTCGTCGTCGTCGATAGTCCTGTACATAAATAGGGATACAATTCGGCTACGATACAGCACGTGTACATTAAAGAATGGTTATATAAAAGTGTACTCGTGCATGAGGAAAAACATGTCTTAAACAGCCAAAAATGTCATTCTGCTCTGTTTCTAGCGTTAATGTTGAAGAATTTCACCAATATTCTCCCAAATCACCACATAAAGTAAGCTCATTTTTGGACATTTGTACCTTTCTGGATGTTTTTTTTCATTTTGCTGAATTCAAAGTATGTATCTTAAGGAATCAATCGAAACTAATATCAAAATGAGCATCTGCTTCGTTTCTTTCAAGCTTGAGCAGCATGGCACGAGCTGGGCTTCTTGAAAAAACTAGCCTTCAAACTGTCAGTGTCATTTATTTAGATATAACAAAACCCTAATTCTAGAAATACATTTCTTTTAAAAGTAAATGTTCAACCTTTAACTCAAATCCTTAAGTTTGTACCTTTGGCTCGCTTCTTATATAGGTTAGAAATTGACTGCTTGAACTGGATAAGTTTAAAACCTTCATGTTGTAAAAGAATAAAGTCGAAAGACAAATTGATACAAATAGGCAGATATTATGGGAATTGAAGAATCCAAGACAGATCGAGATGGGGACGGGGACAGATGAATCCTTACCTATTTACCTATAAACGTTTCAGGCATCTGGTATCGATTATCAGAAATGCTGCATTCCGTTTCCTTCCGGATTCATTTCAGCGCTGCAGCCAAGTCTTCATGACCAATTGAAGACCCCAAGCTGACTTCCTTGATGTTCAGACCTCTCTCTTAGTCTCTGACAGAGAAAGTCGATAGGGGACAGGTGGGCTGGCGTTGCTGGAGCCACCATAGCCTCCGGATGTGACACACGCGCGCAGAGTGTTGGCTGACAGGGGATGACGTCATTAGGACAGCAACAGCTGTCTGACGCACCACTGGGTGGGGTCCGTTGCTGATGAGATGTTATACCCGGTGCTGATAATGGCCTGGTAAATGCTGTCTTGCTTTTAAATACCATATTATAAAATTCAGCATTCCCTGTTGTTTGCTACCGTTTCCGTCTCGCCAGCAGGAGCATCATATATTGGAATGTCTTAATACTAGTTCAACTGTATTGGCGCATCATTGTACACCCTTCACCCTACCCTTTACTTAATCCCGCATATATGCAAAAACGAACTGAAGTGTTCTACAGCTGTTCGAAACGGATCAGAAACGCTTCAAGCATACATGACGAAGACGAATAATGCATCCACTCCATCAATGGCGGCATATGGGCTCGATTTCACGGCTGTCGCGACTGAGCCGGTTTCCATGAGGCGCCCCGCTGGGCGGCGCTCTCGGCGGGGTTTCTCAGACCGCCGGCCGACGGTGGCGCCACCTGAGCCCAGCGGCGGGACGCCACCTCGGCGGCCGGAGACGGCAGCTCCGGCGGCCATTAGTGGCGCCCGGCCGCCCATAACGGCGATCGCGGCTCCGGCGGCGCCGCCGCAACACTTTTTCGGCTATTTCTCAGCGCCGCCCCCGCCGACGCGGTCACAAACCGCCCGAAATTACCATTTTTCAGCGGCGAGGTGGCGATTTTTCACGCGTTTACAGCGCTGGCGCAGTGGGCCGCCACCAAGGACAGCGAATACGGAATCAGGCGCGACCGGCAGCGGCGGCGGGGCTGCCGGCCGCCCGCAGCCCCGCCATCGACGGCCGCTGTATTTTGACGGCCAAGCTCGTGATGCTGATAGGTTTTTGCGAGGCTGGGGCCGGCCGGGACGGCCCGATGACGCGACCTAGAGGAAGGGGGACGCCGGAGGGGGCTGGGTGGTAAAAAGCCGAGGGACTAGCCGCCGGGTATCGGCAGACATGCAGACACCGACTGGCATCGGTGATTACAGGCCTGCTGTGTCGGCGGACAGCGCGCGACCACTCGATAACGTAACGAGAACGCGATACGGGGGCAGGCGGCACGCTCGGTGAGAGAGCTCACACAACGGGTGGAACAACTGCGAGACACGACTAAAACAAGGGAATCATTGTGGGGCTCAGCGCGCAAGGCAAGCGATGACAGAACATGGTGCAGAGGTTGTGCAGTTGCATTCTGTATCACCGGAAATATTTGTGTCTTATTTGGGCTAACTGGAAACCCGTTCAGTACAACTGGAGAATAGCACAGATATAAATATAAATCGACCCCAAAGTTGTGTTCAGGTCACATTAAACGGCACGGGACTTTCCCAAAATTTCGGTTCAAAAGCTGCAGCTGGGGAGCAAGCCTTGCTTTTCGTGAAACAGTACTATATTTTCCGTGCCCAGTTTAGGAGTCATATCAGACAGTCTGAACCGGATTGCCGTCGTAACTCTCATCAAAATAAACTAATAGATTGTTTTCGCAAATTGACCGGGAAACACTTCTGGACCTCAGCCCCTTCTGATGGTTCCCAGCCCTTCGGATGGTTCCCAGCCCGTCAGATTTTCCTACCCTGAAGACCAGTGTCATTCTAGTCCTGAACTTCTAAAGACCTATTTCCAGTTCGACAACGACTGTTGGACTCTTGTCTGGACGCCGTTATTCTTCACACCTAAAACAAGGTAAAGTTTACAAAGCAAGAGAAAGTGTCTTATAAAGAAAACAGGAGAGCCTTGCAACTATTCAAATGTTCCCATTTGGATCCCACAGAGCCCTTTTCTCTTTAGGTTCCCAACAAAAATGTGTAAAGAAACGCACTGCATTCAGCCATGCATCCCAGATTCCTGAACGACGTGGTCGGAACCAATGTTTAGGTCGGCGAATAGCTCCGGCAGAAGCTTAAAAATATAAAAAATATTCCATTAGTTATTACGGCGTTTAATGGCATGCCTCCTCAAATCCTGGAGGCAGACAGCAGCAAATACACTGTAATTATATATTCGGACACCGTCCTTCATCGGAGTAATCATCATGCATCAGGTATTATGAAGATTAGCAGTGCATTGGGCTCAGCACACTCACTGGATTACAATAACATTAGACCCAGCTCTGCGAAATTTATCAACATTCTGCTAGATAAAATTGTGATGCATAGGTATACACAGATGCCACGTATTGTTCAATTTCCGAGATTTTTCTATCCAAAGGTAGGGCTAAATAGATAGATCTTGTATGGCTGGCAGCCAGCTGCGCTGCTTAACACTAAACATGAAACAAATGCAGAATTAAACCCAAATACCTATCCTACAAAAATAAATTGGAAGCGCTGCTGGCTACGCAAAGAAGCACGGTACTTACGCAGGAGGTCAAAGGTACAAGCATATTCTGGGTTTCATTCCTGAACATTGGAACATCTCTAAGCAACACAATACAATCATCGAACGCGAAAATAAACAAACCATGGAAATGAGTTGACGAAATTCTCAGAATTTCACTTATCCGTTCACAAGAAAAGGAAGTGCGTTGGAGCATTGGGCTGGAGTCACGAATCAGCTGCCTCGTTTTCGGGCTGACTGAGTTTACGTTTCCCCAGAGATCGAGCAAGCTAGGTCCTCGGGCATCTGAACGCGGATCCTGGATGGATAATCTCAGTCTCTGAATCGCATCAGTGAAGTGTATTTATGTTAATTATCTTACAAATATTGGCACTGAAGCAGGTATTAAATCTGGTAGATTTCGCAGTGCTGAACCCAGAAGCATGCTTATAAGTTAATGAGACGTATAATGGCCTTCCTCCTCAAACCCTAGATGCAAAATGGAGCAAACGCACTGTGATTATATATACAGACACAGCGCTTTGACAGAATCTCCATAATACAATAGCTGAGAATATAAATTATTGATCATACATAGTGTTAACCAGTGAAAGATCATAAACTCAGAAACAAAGATATATCATATCATTTTGGTGTGCTATGCCATCGCAAGTCTACGAGAACGAACTTCAGAAGCTGCAGTGCAGATACAAAAATTCACACCGCTACCGGCCGTCATTGAGGGGGCAGTACATCTTCAGTCTACCCCTGATAGGAACACCCACTCTAAAACGAAAAGCTCTTGGGATTCTGGCCTATTGTTGCTTTAAATGAAACATTTATGCCTTTTATTTAGGCCAACTGAAAAAGTTCTGACCAAAAGCTACTATACCCTGGCTCCTTTGCCTTTGGTTGTTAGTAATTCAATCCACACGTTGACGCTGACTCATACCGGTCATATTTAATCATGTATAAAGTGACTAAGTTAGGCAGTAAGTTACTCAGAACCTATTACATAAAAGTATTTACATAACAGTGGCAGAACCAGGACTTCATTTCAGGGGGGCCTTAGGGCTCAAACCTCCCCTGCTATTGACTCGGAACAGCCTCGGCTATGCATTTACTATAGTCACTCTTAGGTACATTCGAGGGGGGGTGGGGCTTGAGTCCCCTTGCTCCCCTCTTGTAGGTATCCACCACTGGAACACAATGATGCCACAGGTAAGCAGCGAAAATACCAGCGAAACATTATGTTCCTTTCTCAGGGAAATAATAACGAGAAAAGTCTTGAGCATTCTGGTACAGTGGTGCCCCGCCATACATAGACCCGGTGAGACCCTTCGATGTTCGGACATCCACAGCACCATCTAGCGAGAAAATAGTATAGCTAAGTTTACTTAGAACTAGGTGGCAGCACCAGTCAGCAGCGCTCGGGCACATTACAAGCTACTTGATAGTCACACTAAAGGTGGGTCTCCGAGCCACCTTCACACTGGTGGGGTAGGGGGTCAAACACCCCTTCGAACTCGGCTCTATGCAGGATAGCGAAAAAACGCGACCGCTGGTGGGTAGCATATACAAATTCATGATGACACTTTTTGGCTCAGGCCAATGTTGAGGAAATGCCATGTCAAAGAAGGCATTTTAAATCAAATAAAGCTATTTTTGCCCGTTTCCCGTTTTCCCCATGCATTTCCAATGGAGAGGTCGTGATCCGTATCCGGTCCTAGGTCATCAATATGAAAAATCCTGGAATATATTTTTAGCACTCGGTGAGCCCATTATGTGAGATGAGTTTCAATTGGATAGATTAACCTTGCTTTTACTTATGCTCTCTGAAACTATTTTGTAGGTGAAGTCACTTGACCTGCACTGCTAACCTGACCCGAGATGGCTCGACCGTAAAATTATGCGAAAATGTTCAGAATTGATTAAGGATAAAATGTGCCACGTACGGCAGAGCTTCAACCCGCCGTCTTTTTTTGTCACCCAAGAAAAAAAACCCGAGGGGGTCTTCAAATATTCCCCACTAGGGCGAGGATTGATGCATATCTATTTGCTCCAATTTTGACATGTGAATTCTTAAGGAGTTTTGAATTCCCTATGAGCATCGGCCAAGAGAAGTCATAAAACTTACTTCTGAATATTTATTATTGTTTTTGATGAACACTGCATCCTCACAAGGAGGGAATGGGTGCAGACATGGGGACGCAGTTGGTCTATTTACAAACAGCTGCAACTCAATTTCCAGGTTTTTATGAGCTTCATGGAGCCCTTTGTCTATTATCAAAGGGTATGGTGATAATCGAAACATTTATTTTATTATTTTGATAAAATATGAGCTGTTTGGTTCTGAACCTAGATATCCCGCATTTACACGGCAGAGGAAGACATTCCTTTTTGTTGAAAATCTGGTGAATGAAGTGGCCATGGCTGGAGTCACGGCCGAGGACTCTGGATTTTAAGTCTCTCACAAGGTTTATATTACCGTGCCAGTGTTAATCCATTCAGGACCCCCTGGATGGTGAAGAGATCTAGATTTTCAGCCCTGGAAGTAAGCGCATATCTTTGATGCAACACAAATAAATTGGGATCACGAGCTACGTTACATTGCATATGCTATATTCTGTATAAATTATAGATGTTTCGATACACTTTCGAGATAAGTCGGAGACGCTCCAGAATTAATTGCCATTTCATTGGAACTTATAATATCGAGGACCAAAATTTAAAATAAAAGTAAATAGTTTGAAAAATCAGAATACCGTTGCTTTAATATCCCGTGTGAATTGAAATAAGCGTTGCATATTTAGTGCGTGAATAACTGAAAAAATAGTCCCTTCCCCTCGCCCGGTGTCCGCATGCCCCAACGTCTACCAGCGCCATCTATTTCCCGGTCTCCACCACCGGTATTTCTCCAAGGTGGCGCTGCGATATACCTTTGGCACTTGAGAAAGCGTCAAGAGTGCGGAGGATGCGTTATGAGACCACGTTTTCATTCCAGTAAGGTGGGAATGCAAGCTATCTATCTGCACAAGCATTTCCTGGAGCCTCTCCGCTTCTTGACTCAGCCAAGCTAGACCCACATTTGGCCATTGAATGAAGTTAGTGAGGAGAGAATTCGGCGCAGGTGGTCGCACAATGACAGTGGAAATACACCTTGGGTAGCCAAATGAATGGCCAGGTTCTCTGGGAATGAAGGGACCAATTTCCAAGTGTTCAGTGCTTTAAACTGGATGAAATGCGCGGATCAGTCCAAAAGCCATCGATATTCAGTGAAGTTTGCCTTGCTCTCCGAAGATACGTCAAACTGGATTTAAGTCACATTTCCTGACACTAACACTGAAGGCCTTCGGGAGGTAACTAATACCGAAATCATGCATGAGTTAAGTCCCAGTATGCTAGACGTCTTATGGCTTGGTAAATTTTTCAAACTATTCTATCTGAGGCTAGCGATACGCATACACTTCGTTTTATATTGACCTACCTACATAGTGGTAGGAACATCCAGAATATTGGGGGGGCAGCGGGCATTTTGAAATCATTTCTTTCCAGTCAACGCCATAGGGTTAATGGTTAAGAATCATGAATATTGGGGGGGGCCATGGCCCCCTGGCCCACCCCGTTCCTACGCCTATGTTTACCTATATGTGTGTTTGGGCACAATACAGTCACGTTTCTCATCTAAAAGATTTTCCGAAACAAACATTCATGGATACTTTTTCAGAGACTTGAAATCCAAAATGGTAAAAATAGAATAAATGTCATAAATATCATAAATCGACGATAGGACTGGCCGATGGCAGACATAAATAAGCATAGCTTCACTGATGACATACTTTCTAAATAATGTCTCAGTGAATCAAAAAATCCCCTGAAACACACCTGCTCGGCCCTGATCATTTATGAATATATATTCACAGACCTAAAAAGTCCATCATCACAATATTGATAGGCGATTGCGAAAGCTGAGTCAATTTAAAATGATTCGCATACCTGTTGGCTGACAATGTGATTGCCGGCCCGCTGGAAGTGCCCAGTAACAGACACAGCCGACAAGCCAAGAAATACGGCACACCGATAAAAATACTTTCCGGAGCACTGGCCCAGCAGATTTGCAGAGACAGGCTGAGAATCAAAGTCTTAGTTATGCTCCTCCGCTGAGATGGAGATTTATGTAATGAGACACACATGATCTGGCTTTAGCTTTGTTCTCGTGCTACAGGGAGGAGTCTGCAGGTTAAAAGCGCAAGCTAAAAATGATGTATGAATACACAAGCCGCAGGTGCCGCGAGCTTCCGCTGCAAGAAACTACAACTGCGGCTTAATTCTTTATCACTTGTACCATTTCCGTGGCCTCGGGCTCAATAGAGCAGGATGAGGGAGCGCTGGCTAGAAATGGCCAGTTAATCTAAATTTCACCAACAGATTACAATAGACACGTGCCATGTACAGGCATGCAAAGTAATTGCACGGTCCATGTAAGGGCAGCCGTTTCAAAGGAAGCCCGGCCAAAGCAAACAGTCTGGGCTCCATGGCAACCACTGACAAATAATTCAACGCCACTGTCTAGGGAGATTAGCTAAATGACGGCGGAAACATCGGGTAAATCACGTGCATTGGCAACAGTCAAACTCGCGTAAATCCTGTCGGTAAGCTTTGCATGTCAGAACGCCGAGAGAAGTCAAGGAAAGAAGTGGCACACAGGTTTGATCAAACAAGAGTGGTTTATTGATCCCCATGGTCAGAACATGGAGAAACTGAACAAATAGTGGCAATTGCAACAGAATACCTTCTGAACTGAGCTGTGTATCAAGTTAAACAATTCTAGCTTTCCACCAAGCTTCAAATATTTATATTTGCTGGTCCTTCTGCTCTCACCTCATCATGACCATGCTGTATGCATGCCGGGCGCAGGGAAGCACAGCTAATTTCAAGCCACGCGACAGTATTGCAGGCTTCATTTTCTCTTTGATCATAGTTTATAGTTTATGTAAACTTGAGCATAAAAATTGTTCTTATGTCAGTTTAGGAGGCGGGTGCGCCACCTTGAATTTTTGCGGGATAGGGACAGAAGAAATGGTGTTATGGTACATGTGTTAGCACCTTCATTTTGATACAAGTAGCATTACCAGCAAGCATCAGTGGTTGTTCGAGGAAAAAAGGTCTTCATGTGAAATTGTTTTTTTTCTCTTTTGTTTTGCCCTGGCTGCTTATTGGGGGCTGGCGCCGCCGCGGCTTGCCGGCGGCTGGCCGTCCGGCCGTGGGCGGGTGACGTCCGCTCTGCGGTTGCGTGGTTTCGTATCCGCCGGTCGCTGTACCGGGACGGCCTCCCGCCGCCCGCCGCGGCGGCCACTCTGCGGCTCCGGGTCTTCGGTCGCCGCGGTCGATTAGCCGCGGCGACCGAATTCTTCGCGTTTAATCTTACCTTTATCTTAGTATTTAATAATTCTTTCTAGTATTATTAGTATTTATAGTATTGTTCTAGATTCCCCAGATGTGGGACAGAAAAAAGCTTAAGGTATATCTAGTAGTTTTTTTCAGTTTGTACGTATGAATCTTAGACAGGGCGTCGTTGCTCCTTATCAAGCGTTGGTCGTTCGGGGTTGCCTTAACTGCATTTTCAATTCTGATAAAACTGAACACCAAACAAAGCTATATACACACAGCGATACATTGACAGGTGCAAGCCAAGACCTAGAAGATATCTGTCGTGATGTTCTCTGAAATGTTTGAGAATCCTTTTAAAGATATAGTACTTGAAGATACTTCTGATTTAAACCAGCAATTTATTGAAATAACAAATAAATGTGAATACTATGTACCTCCCATTAAAATGAATATATCAAATAGTTTTCAAATTATCCATATAAATGCGCGATCAATCAAAAACAAGTTTGATGAAATCAAAACCTTTCTATCACAATCTGGCATAACTTGGTCTATTATTTGCATCGCGGAGACATGGCTGAAAAAAGAAATCGAAAAATATTTTTATATAGATGAATATGAACTACATTCATCGAGTCGGGAAAATAATCAGGGGGAGGAACAGCAATATATGAGAACAAAAAATATACCTCTAGAAGAAGGGCAGATCTCGAGTTTGAACAAATAGAATCCACTTTTGTAGAAGTAGAGAACGCAGGAGATAAACATGGGAAACATTTCGTGGTTGGTGAGGTTTATAAACCTCCAAACCAGGATAGCAATAGCTTTCTGGAACATTTTGAAAGGTTTTGGACTCAATAAATCCGTGTAAAAATGACTATGTATTGGCAGGGGACTTCAACTATGATTTATTAAAGACTAAAGATGACAAAAACGCACATAAGTTTCTAACCCTGATGTTATCATACAACCTTCTGCCTCTGGTCTCAAGGGCAACTAGGTTTGCATCAAATTATCATACCTTATTGGATAACTTTTTTGTCAGTGTGTTGACACCGACGAGCTGACCCGGCCGGTCGCACCCAGCCCCCTCCAAAGTTAGTTGGCAGCAATATACTGTCACGGCGTACAAATGCGACTGCTCCATAGTGCTTACGTGTTAAATTGCTCATTTTCAACCACGTGCTAGCCACAGCCTATGGCTGTTGGAAGAAATATAACGTCGTCAATGGAAGGCCTGTTCCCTGCCGTTTCCACTTTCCATTTGGTATTTTTATGTCAGATGTACATAAATGCCTAAAAAAATCGATTTCCGAGAACCATGCAAATGTAAGCCGCAAATTTCCCGGCGTACACCCCGTACGCCGGCGGTCGCGTAGCGCAGCGGTTAGAGCGATGGTCTATAAATCAGACGATGGTGAGTTCGAATCCCAGTCTCGGCTTCCGCTTTTAACCACTGGGGTGGAGCACTGCGAGTGATATGGTTGTTTTTTTACTCAATCAAGGGAGTGCTTAGAACTCTTCGTGAGCATTCAGATGTTTCACTACATGACCAAAGATAGAGTTGTCACTTTGTTATCCACTTGCCAAATTGGGAGAAGCGGACAATATGGAATACCAACGGGGCAAAGCAAGGAATGCCAGTAGTCATCTAATGATAATAATAATAATTGTCCGGCTTAATGACACACCAACCGCCAATAGAGGAGGCAGCATGGTTCCCTGTTTCGTTTTGAGTTATAATTCCCTTTCTGACCCGCCCCTGCTGATTTTTTGCATCATTTGGGGCGCCTGGACAATATTTTGGCTGTTAGCGAAACCGTTTCGAACAACACCGACTAATATAACAATGATAATAAAACGTCATAGGCGGATCCAGGGGGCAGACAAGGAGGGCACGTTTTCTCCCCCATGATCGACCCTCGGCACCCCCTGAAATTATCACGGCGCCTCCTGAAATGTCGCTTCCCACCCCTTCCCCCCCCCCAGGATGCGAAAATCGGCACCCACCGATAGGATTTTGCGCCCATCTGATAGGTTTTGCCCGTCAAAAGTGGCGACCCCGGACCGGATGGCGCCCCCCTCGGGAAGGTGCCTCCCCCCGATCGGCAATCCTAGATCTGCCTATGTAAAACGTCACCAGGGAAAGGGGGAATTTCTGAAATTGTCTCTGGTCAAATACCAATGGATGAAAAAGGCATCTCTGACCGAACTACTTTCTTAAATATAATAAACGCACGGATGAACTCTGGAAATTTTAGGACCAATACCTGTCCTCAATTTACCGTGTCTGCGTAAAACTGCGTAGATAGTGATAATCTGCAATTTTTACACGACGTTACTTTTTTGGATTTCCACGTCTGCGGGGAAAACATGATTTTTTAGATGCCTCAAATAAGGCTTTCAATATGTTTTTCATAAAGATGACACGGGAATTGTTCTATGTAGTCTGGCGATAACTTCGCTTTTTCACGAAGCGGCAAGAAACTCGACAAGAAAAGGAAGCAAACTTAGTCTAAACCAACATCCAATCATCAAATTAGAAATATACTTGACAAAAATCTGAAAGACATTGGACAAACTCCCTGCATCCACCTGGGGCCCTGGACCAACCCTCCCTGGATCTGCCTACGTCAACCAGAATGCAAAAGTTCAGGCACCAGCGATTTTTTTCACACTGCAAACATCAGCATTCAAAAGATACCATCTGAATGCAATATCTACTGATCACTCATAGGTAGCTTCCGTGCAGTGGTGGATACGAGGCAGAGGGCTAAGGCCTCAAGCCCCCCTCCATGTTTAAGTGCCTATAGCTAATGCATTGGCGGAGACTGATGATAATTTGAGTTTTAGGGCACTTCAGCTGGGGAGGCTATATGTGTTCGTCTGTAACGCATTACATCATTCCGTCATTCCAAGATTGGTTTTATTAGCTAGACTGGCATATACAGAGAGTGCATAGGCGAAGACTGATCTGAGGCGTTGGTGGGTGGTGGTCGAGTCCACTAGCCCCCCTCCCCACCTCAAAATGAAGTCCTGGATCCACCACTGATTCCACGCAAGTGTATTGCCAAATGTCACAATGCGGTCTTCCTAGCATACACAATAATTATCCAAATATCTTCAATATTTGATTAACCACCCCACAACGCCGCCAATTGCTCCAGTAAGGACTATAATAACTTCCTCACGCTCTTAAACAATAATCATAAAGTGAACAAACGAAATACGGCTCAAATACCAAACTAAATAGTTTGTCACTTTCTTGCTTTTAACTACATTTTATCGTTTCATGAGGACATTTTTTTCGTTTTTAAGGACGTTTTTCGTTTTCTCCTTTTGCGTAGTGTAGCTTGCCCAATACATTTCAATGGCGCAAACTTGTTTGCAGTGACTAAAAAAATGAAAACAACTCATTAAAAAGTGTGCAGTGTAGTCAGTACTTGAAATTCTAAAAGGAAAAAGAAAAACCCCAGACCAGGATCAAAAGCTAAAACCCACCCAGTACACTGCCAGAGACACTGCTAGAATGAGAAAAAAAAAATGAACGCGAAGGGACAGTGCTTTTGCCACGACAGTGCTGTGCAGACAGTGCTGTACTTTTGCCACGGAAAATCGGTGCAAAAGCACAGATGAGACGTGGCATGGTCTGTGCATAGACTAAAACTGTGTGTGTGTGAGTGTGTGTGTGAGCTAAAACTCCATGTCTAGACCAAAGCTACAATGAAGGAAACAAAAAGGCTAAGCACAGTGCGGATAAGGATAACAATTAGCTTAAAAAAATCAGGAAAGGGTAAAACTCAATGTTTTGGTCCAAGAAAATCTTCAGGTGAACTACACTTGCATGCAACTATATGCATCTAGACAAAACTACATGCATCTCTCTTGCAATGTAGCTAAAAATGTGCACACACACGATCCCAACTTGGCAAGACTTATCAGCTTGGGGAATTGCACTTAGATTGAATTCCACTATGTCCAAGTGGGATACCAGTTCTGGTTCAGTACACACAGACAAAATATTCAAATTCGTGCATGTATGTATATAATTTTATCACAATGACTTCGTCCATAATTGGGAATACCCGTCGACGATTGAATAAATAAATTGAAATTGAAATTTTCTGTCAGGAGTCATGCTATTCTGCCAACTTTTGCAGCTCCTTATAAACATATCAAATTTAGTACCTAGTCCTACCTAACTGTTTTTTCTCATCTATTTCTTAACTAATTTGTAACTTAAAGGCTCAGTTTCCATGGGCTAGAAGCGATTCAGGTAGACCTGAGATTCAGGATACAGCAATCACGGTTTCGATGGCACTTTGGCTGGATACAAAAGGATCTGTAACCAATAGAACACTTCAATCTTGAATTTGTCAACATTTCTGGTACACCATTCAAGTTTTCTTTCACTCTCCCTTCACATATGTTTAAAGTTTTGTTTAAGGGTTGACTGTTCTGTTGATGAATTTTGTTACTGATTTTTTCTGAAGTGTTGATACAATTTTGTTTTGTTTAGTTTTTAAGATGTTCCCTGGCCTCTCCTCTCGAATCCAGAAATGTAAAAAACACTGAAGATTACATATTCGGGCACAGCCCTTCATCAGAATCGTGGAGTAAATATCAATAATTCTCAGTCCTAGTATAGCCAGACCTCGAATAGTTTTCTTTCACTCTCCCTTCACATATGTTTAAAGTTTTGTTTAAGGGTTGACTGTTCTGTTGATGAATTTAGACTTCGAGGTCCGGCTATACTAGGACTGAGAATTATTGATATTTACTCCACGATTCTGATGAAAGGCTGTGCCCGAATATATAATATTCAGTGTTTTTTACATTTCCGGATTCGAGGGGAGAGGCCAGGGCACATCTTAACAACTCATCATCATGCTCCTCGCCGCAGCACTTCAAAACTTATCAACGTTTGTTTAGTTTTGTCTAATAAAAAAGAAAGTTATACCCTCTCCAGTCAACTCTCCTTTATCTCTGCACTGTAAGGGAAATCTTTACCATCACAATGCCAAATCCTGCCAGATCTTGTTGGATGTGGATTTACAAGAATTGGATTGAAAATGGTTACCATTGCCAAAAGCTCTAGCCATATTGATTGCATCCGAAAACTATGTGTGGCCACGCTTGACTATGAATGGAAACTGGGACTATTTCTTACACCTATAAAAAACAAGTACTGCAACTCAATAACCTACAAAGCCACTCTTAGAAGTTAAGCAATCTTGACAGCTGGAAATAGCTCACTGCTGGTACCCAAGACGCATCACATATGGAAGTTTTCACAAGTTAGCGTCTCAAGAAATCACACTTAATAAGTTTTTGGATCACAGCTGCAACAGGACCAGAAAAAATACAATTTTCTTTTCCACGTCAGAAAGAATTTTTTGGATTACTCAATGCTGCCTTGATATCAGAGTCCACATGTCACACATCTAGGAGAACACATCAAAAACAAGGAATGTGTTCCAGCGTAGACTACAATTGATGCTGCAGCCGCTCAACAAAAAACATAAACACTACTGAAACCTTGCACAGGTTTAACTGATTTCACCTCATTTCATTTCTATTTTGGTTTACAGAGTGCAATATAGCTGTTGCTAGTCTTCAAACTAAAGCAAACCAGGCAATCAGAGTTGTTAGGTAACCAAAATCATTCAGTGTGGAGTCAGAATACAAACTTACCTGCCTAGATTGAACTTTTGACCAAGAACTCAGGAAGGAAGAAAGGCTTCTCCACAAATTGGACTCCAATCACTTGTTTTAACAAGCTGCAAGAACTCACTCTATTTAGTGAGTTCCTTTTTGGCACACAAATATGGCCCAACACGCAGTCAGTATCTTGACTCTTGAGAACAAAAATGCCTTTTCCTTAAAAAAAGATAAAAGAGAGAGGGTTCAAACTGAATGCAATCAATCTCGGTAAGTTTTCGTAATTTAATTCACATCCGCTGCAAACCAAACTGTCTAATAAATAGCTTTGCAACAAACAAAATGCCCCCGATACCCCTAATTGTTGTCAATTTCTATTGAAAACTGAGTGAACAAAAAGCACAGAGTTTGCCGCTATTTTGGAGCGCCCATATTTAGTCTTAGTTTGGAAGAAATTTGGAAGAATCTACCAGTTTCTCCTAAATGATGGAGACAAAAATACATTTAATTTTCTTTTTTGAGCTTTTAGCTGTTGTTTTCATCACGTTCGAGACATTTCTTAATTTTGAAGAGAAAATTGTGGCAATACAGCTATATTTTTGTATTTTTGATCTGCTTATCTAGCGGC
The DNA here is from genome assembly GCA_034440635.1 of Lepas anatifera. NCBI lineage: Eukaryota > Metazoa > Arthropoda > Thecostraca > Lepadidae > Lepas > Lepas anatifera. Next base: position 142,673 of record JAOTON010001028.1, on the reverse strand, counting down.
TTGCACTACTAAACTTTGGTGTACCTGTCCTCTATTACCCTGGGTCGCACCCTCCGCTCGCTCGCGCCTCGCCACCTGTGCTGGCCCACGCGCTTGCGTGGTGGGATGTGGAGCCCTGTTTTTTAAGCGTGAATAATTGAAATAAGTGACAATCGTTTTCAAGCCGTGAAAAGTGATATTTAGAGAGTGGAGGATGGCTCAGTGGTCGTGCTTTACGGAGGCTCGCACGGGTAAGTGCATGTGGGCATGATTTCCTCTCTCATCGGCCGAGAAACGGACATGGACTTTTGATTCCGAAACTTATCTACAGATGTGAATACCTGCAATAGACAATGCCTAATTCGGGAAGAAAAAGCCGAGGCCGTAGTACCCAACAGTCACAGCAGCAGCAGCAGCGCGGGGCCACCGGTAGCTCCCGCCCACCCTCGCTACAGCGGCAACAGCCGGGCCAGGGTCGCGGCGCCCTCGGCGGTGCTAGTGGCGGCGCAAGCAACATCCGACCGGGAGCGGGAAGCCAAACATCCGGCAGAGACATGAGCCCTGTTCCACCTGTCAGCACAGTTTTATCAGCACCAATCAGCGGGCCGCGTTGCGCCTACGTCACAGGATTGTAGCCTCTCCCCCGGGAACTATTTCTAGAGGTTTTACGGGCTGATGGCCTGCTGTTTGCGCTGATGAAAAATAGCAAGTGCACGAAGTGGCAGCCTAATATTTTTTAATGGTATAAAGGTTGAAGTTCCCTTTGCTTACCACAAACTAGAGGCGATTATGGCGCTGATATTTCTTTTCTGGAGGAGTGGCTAGAGGTCCTGCTGACAAAACTGTGCTGACAGCTGGAACAGGGCTATGATAAGTCTTTTGGACAGCACCCGGCAACCAGCTTCCGGCAGTCAGAGCCCTTCTAAACGGAGGCGTATTTCTAGAGTTGTTTCTCCGGAATCTGACTCTGTTTCCGCCGCTTCATCTACGGCACGCGACTCAGCGCAGCCCTTAACGGAGGCAACGCTGAACTCGGCCCTGCTCAAGCTCGCCGATAGATTCAAACGAGACATATCAGTGGAATTCGCCGCACTAAAAAATGACATCGAACGTCTCCATGGGCGGATACAAGAACTGGAGCAGCATGTCGCCTCACGTGACTGTGCCATCGATGAGCTTCAGCAGCGACTCAGCGATAGAGACGTCCGCATCAGTGACCTGGAGATAAACGTGGACAGGCTTCAGAGCCAACAACGGAAGAAGGATCTCATCCTTACCGGAAGTGCTGTCCCCACTCCACCGCAGGAGCACTGGAACGAGGACGTCACTGACACGGCGGTCACGTTACTCGGCCGCTGTCTGCCGGACGTGCCCGTGACTAGGGACGATATCACGGACGCTTTCCGCATTGGTAAACAGAGGCGTATCGTGTGCCGTTTCAAGAGTGCATCCAAAAACTCAGTGCGCGACAGATTGTATGAAAACCGATTTAAATTTAAATCGGTCAACACCCACGGTGTAGCTGAGCCAAGCTCCCTCTACATTAACGAGAACTTGTCTCCATATCGCCAGACGGTATTCTAGGCCTTACTTAAAGAGAAGCAGGCGAAGCGGATTTATACCGTGTACACTAAAAATGGCGAGGTCTTCTGCAAGACACAGCAATACGGGCGCAAGATCAAGGTGGAATCTCTGCAAATGATAGCATCTGTTGTATGTGGGTGAGTCCATAGTCAAGTGGCTAAGCATTGGTCTACCGCTCAGACTCTAGTGCATAAGTACATAAAATGGCTGTTGTGGTTCAATACCTCGGATCAGTGGTGCAATTTTCGTTCTCGCTTATGCCGGTGAGATTTCTTTGTTCTTATTGGTTTATTCGTTGTCTTTTTGTTTGTTGCTTATCTCTAATAACTCGGGTTTTCATGCTTTATCTGCAGACGAGTAGAATGTGCTATCGGCTAATTTATGTGATGTACGCATGTTTGCCCCACACCTACCAGGGGTCTAAAAACTTGCCGATCTACCTACGCAGTCGGCGACCCTATCATCTTTTAAATGGCGACCCAGCAACCGTCTCAAACTCTGATTCCATCTGTTTTCCCATGATTTTAGCTTCCACCATCCGCTCCTGCTTCTAAATATGGTTACCCTCTCCACTGTCTCCACGCGTCATCGTAATACACCCAGTGCCCATAAAAATCTATTGGATTAAGTCTGCCAGTTCCTTTAGCCAAGAATGGGCAGAATCTACTTCGACAAAGAGCCAAGTTAGCCTTCGTTTCCCGGCTTGTTTGGCGTTTCTGAAAGACAGCTTGGCTACAACGGGGCATCTTTGGCCGATTACATCTGGCATCATCACCGCCCTTAGTTGCTGCTAGTCTTTGCTAGTTATGTTTCTTCTTATTACAATTTTTGGTTCCAATTTTATGAAAAGCGACTGAAATTACCTGGTACCTTAGCTGATGCCATCTCCTTGTACCGTATCTATGTATTATTTTTAAGTTCAAACTAGAATGTACTAGAATCCGTCACGAGTCGGTACCAAGTCGGTGATTTTCATTTTTTTTCAATAGGCGACCAATGGGAGACCGAGTCGGCCGAAACCGCCGACTTGCGTGGTTGCCTGGTCGCAGGTGGTCGCCCTGGTACATTTTCGGTGTGTGCGGCCGTCAGAACGAGCGCGGCGTGGGCTGCCACTAATATTTTTGTATTCTTGTTGGTGGGCGCCGTTTTTGACGACTGGTGTTCAATTTGTTAAATCCAAGGGGTTAAATCAAGATGTGCGTTTATCATAGACGGTCCGTGCAATCTAGGTGGGTTTTGGAGTCTACTTGCAATGATGTTTCCTTGTTTTGCTTTACCGCGAAAAGTCTCAGAAGGAAAAAAACTTGAATACCAGTGGTGCATGTTTAAACTCTTTCCAACCACAATCACACTGAAATGTCATCGTAAACATTGTTCTCTAGTCACACATTCCCAAGGGCGTGGACATTCTGAACGATTTTTGTGGTGCCTAATTATGAGACTATCCATTACAAGTATACTATTTTTGATACCACCATGTTCTTGCCTTATAGCTGGACATATAACTGGGTGACCAAGTAGGCCTGTTATTTAACGATTTTAAAGTCCCTGAAATGAGAAATAGGAAAATTTTTTAGGATGCTCTTAGTAGGCACAGAAATTAACATGAGCTTCCATTTGGGGTGCCACAGCAGTGACAGGTCCAAGGGATCCCTGAACTCGAGTTCAGGACCCCGTAAGTTTGAAAGGATTCAGGGCGGCCTGAAAAAAGGGTACCCCAAATCTGATTAAACCAGATCTGCGAGGCAGAAAATACCTTGCTACTGCCCCCACCACTAGAATACAAATGATGGGGCTACAGATGGAGCTTTGAAGTTTAGAAGTTGTGTAAAATGGCATTAAAGGTGCTGAAAACCGGTTTTGTTATGCTAGGTTGGCTCGCATCATGTTCTGTATGGCCATATGTCTTGGTCTGTATATATTATTATCTCAAGTGGCAATATAAATCAAATATTTAAAAACTTTTTGTTGTTTTTCTAGATATCTATTAATTGATTTTGTATATGACTAGTGTTTTATTTACACAGATGCACCAAGACATGTGAATGATCATAATAAACATGTTAAGCTTCAATATTTGAAGCAGGGTATAAAGTATGATTTCCTGTTTCTGTTTGAAAGATAAATGCCCTCTAAAATTTGAAGAACAGAAATAAGCCAGGTAGAAAGACGAAAAGTTTGTTTCATGGCCCAAAATTTTGTTCTGGAAAATGGTCTCAAGCATTCCCATAATTGGGAATGGGTGTTCCCATCTATGGGTCAAGCATTCCCATTTATGGCACTGTTACCATTTTTAAGTCACACCAATTACAGTTTTCTCCCACTGATTGATGACGATAGCCACCCTTTTGGGTAAAGTGTGCCCTTTTGGTTGACAGGATGCAATCTCAGAGGGCTGCCCCCTACTAAAATCCTAGATCCATCACTTTGCATTGGTACCCCATAAGGGATATAAATGTGCATTCCTGCACAGCACAAAGATGTGAAAAACCATTTCCAATTTGCCAGAAGACTCCACTGCAAGGACAATGGTCCAATCCAAGTCTGCCAAACATAGAATAAGCTGTGTCTTTTGCACAGATGGATGCACACTGGGTGATCAGGGTGTGTGTGTATGTTTTTTAACTGATTGATTATATGCATCCAAGTTTCTGATAATATCTTGTATTTTTTGTCACAAGAAAGTTGACTCGTTTTGTTTTCTCTAGCATGGATGAACTATGGAAGCACTGCCACAGAGGTACAGTAGAAATATCACAGATTGTGTCCACCACAAAAGAACAGGTTGCTGAAATGCAAACTGTTCTTCTCAGTACCCAATCCTGGTCCAAATGGGTCATCAGCAACTATTCTGGAAACTTTTTCAGTCCTGATTATTAATGCTAAAATGCATCAATTAAGAGCTTTGGAAATAGTCATCATGGGAATGATGTCATGCAAAGAAAATAAGGTTATTCCCAAGAGACAGCATTGCTATTGCTTTGAGTAGAACCATGTTCAACAATGGAGCAAAAATTGGGCCTCATCTTAGCAATGGTTGATATTTTCCACTGGATTTCTGAGGAAATGCTGCTAATGAATAATGTTTGAATTATTTATTTGAAATGTTACAGGAATTTATCTGATTTGTGGCGCCTCAAGGTGAAGAATGACAAGTATTTCATGACGCATGTATGTACATGAAAAATGTTTTTTCTCTAGTTAAATGAAACATCGGAACTGTTTCTGAGGCTCTTTTTAAGGTGCTGCAAACCCTTTTATTTGTCTCTAAGATAAGGCCTAACAATTTTTCACATGGATGGACACAAAATAAAACCATTATTGATGAGAGAACAACAATGGTGAATCAATCATGGTTGTATCTTGCTTGGTATAGAAGTAATGGGCGAAAATTTTAATGCCCAGGGGTGCTGCCACGGAATTTTTACAGGGGAACGGACCCGGGCTGGTGCTGGCCGGGGCAGGGGAATTGTGAGCATATTTGGTACCTGACAGCATTATTGACGATGAACCGAAAATTTTGGGGAGATGTCCCCCCTGGTTGGCCAACAGGGGGATGCGTAGGTACCCCGTCCCACAGCTTTCGGCGCCCATTTGATTGCCCTTGTGTACGGACAACGTATCATCTTTGACCTCGATTGACCTCCAAACAGACTTAACCTAAGCTCAGTGGGCACTATCGATACGTATTCATGACTGCGTAGTGCGTATAAATGACTGATCACTATCCAACATTGGCTTTTAGGTCCGACATATCACGCTGAAAGCGAGCGTTCTTCCTATTATAACTTGAAGCTACGTGACAACATCTCCAATATTCAGTGTCCTGTTGCGCCCTAGCCTTTGACCTGATATGAAAATGGATGTTGCCTTAGTGAAAGAGCTGGTCGGGCTCTGTCGAATAGCGTTGAGAAAGTGGTTCCGGCTATTTTGCGTACGGAGATAAGCAAGGTTTTATAGAGCACTGCATTTGATACATTTTGACGTATATGAATTTTTCCCCTCTGGTGACCACAGTATTGACCTTACGCAAAAATTCCAGGAGTAACGCCGATTGCATTTCCGGTGACCTTTCGATCGCTTTTTTCGCTTCTTTCTTTGTTTCCGAGATCGAGGGTGTCATTTTTAACACCCTCCCACCAGGGGGGTTCATAGGTGATTCATGCTGGTCACCGGGGCTAGGGTTAAGGGCCAGCATGTATAGTTTTGTTGCTTTCAGATCATAACTTTGACTTTAATACTGAATTATAATCTCATGAAATCACTTAGGTAATGACTTGATTCTGGCTTAGGTCATCGATATCGAGAAACTCGATCTATATTTTATAGGTTTTTTATATCTATATTTTATTGGAACCATCCCCCTTGCACTCGCCAGTGCTTCCCTATAGCCATATTTATACGACTTTTAAGACCGATTTTGTAATACATGTAGCATTAGGTTCGGCGACCATCGAAGAAGCTTGGATTTTAGTCGGTGACCACAAGCTCACTTTTTAGACCCCTGACACCTACAGTACAGGACAGATCACGCAGATACACATTCACTTATGTGCACTACGCAATATAACTATATATATTCGCCTCTTTGTTTGCAGATAAACATTCCTCGTAGAATATGACGGGTTTTAAGATACTATCACTTAATTGCAGGGGCCTTGGGGACTTCAAGAAGCGCAAGGATGTATTTATGTACTTAAGGAAACAGAATGCTGACCTGATTTGTATTCAAGACATTCATGTGGAAAAAGGCAGGCAAAAATACTTCAGAAACGCGTGGGGACATGATGCAGTTATTGCGCCATATACAAGTAACTCCCGCGGGGTTGCTATTCTCGCAGGAAAAAATAGCTCTCTTCAGCTTTCCGAAGTTGAAACGGACGTTAACGGCAATTTTACAATTTGCAAAGTGAATGTTGCTTCAAAAACTTTTTCTTGGCCTGCGTATATGGCCAAAATGATGATAGGCCAGATTTCTACGAATCACTCAATTCAACTCTCACAGAAAGAAATGATTCCATGCTTCCAGTTATTGTAGTGGGAGACTTTAACCTGGTATTAGATCAGCACTCAGATACATATAATTACGTTAGAGAAAACAATCCCAGGGCGAAAAAGGCACTTACAACTTTGATGGAACGTCACGAGCTTGTCGTTATATTCAGGGAGCGAAATCCTGACATAACAAAGTTCACATGGAGGCGTCATGAGCCCACTGTCAAGCAAGCCAGGCTTGACTTTTTCCTTATATCAAACAGCTTATCATCACGTGTACAACACACAGATATTCTTCCCGGTTACCGCACAGATCATTCGCTCATTACCATAAACATACTTTTCATTGATCAACCCAAAGGTAGGGGATGGTACAAATTCAACGTCTCACTTTTGAAGGATACTGAGTACGTTCAGACGATTAATTCGACTTTCGTTGCGATAATTGACCAATATGCGGTTCCCGTCTATTCCAAAAATTTAAGCACGATGTTAATAATTTGGAGCAACTGCATTTCACAATAGACGATGCCCTTCTTTGGGAGGTCTTAATTCTTTCGCTGAGAACCGAAACAATATCTTACAGTATACGAAGAACGAAAGTAAGAAATGAGCACGAGAACAACTTATACGAAGAAATTTGTGCTTTGGAAAACGATGAAAATCTTGTTCGGGATTCGACTCTGACTAGGCGTCTAAGTGATGGCAAAACAGAATATGAAGAGCTAAGAAGCGAAAAACTTAAAGGTGCCATTATAAGATCGAGATGCCGTTGGCAGGAGTATGGCGAAAAAACCAACATCTTACTTCTGTAAGTTAGAGAAGCGTAATGTCACTTCCAAGGTAATAGCCTCCCTCAACTTAGGCAACGCCGTGCTCAATGGGCAAGGTGAGATCATGAATGCCTTTGTGACACATTTTCGCAATTTATTCACGCAACGAGCAGAGCCAAATATTTTAGATATGATGCAATACCTAAACCAGGACGAGTTCTGCAAATTGAATGAAAGCCAAAAAGAGCGACTGGCACAGGCTGTTACCGTGGAGGAATTAGGCTCTGCACTGAGAAAGATGCAGAATATGAAAACGCCCGGCTCAGATGGTTTTCCGGCAGAATTTTATAAATTCTTTTGGTTAAGGCTTAAGTTCTTTCTCATTCGGCTCCTTGGAAGCAGTTTGTGTAATGAAAGCTTACCTTTAACCTTGCGGGAGGGGCTCATTTGCCTTATCCCTAAAAAAGATAAGCCAAAAAACAGCATTAAGGGCTACAGACCAATCACACTGCTGAACGTACCGTACAAAATTATATCTGGCGCTCTTGCACAGCGCATTAAGTATGTTCTAGATTCACTTATTAAGCCAGAGCAGACAGCTTTCCTCCCTGGGAGGTTTATCGGCGACAACACTAGGCTGATATATGACCTCATAGAAGAGCTGAATAGGAGCAAAAATGCGGGGCTGATTCTTGCGATCGATTTCGAGAACGCCTATGACTCCATGAGTTGGAGATTTGTTGAGGCTTGTTTATTAGCCAGAGGTTTTCCTCCCAACGTTATAAAATGGTTTAAAATGCTTCATAATCAATCTTTCGCGCGACTTACCTATAATGGTCATTTGTCTCAACCAATTCACCTGCAGAGATCTTGCAGACAAGGCGATCCGGTCAGTAGCTATTTATTCATATTAGCGCTAGAACACCTACTGAACATGATAAGACGTAATAGAGAAATCAAGGGCATCAGAGTTAAAGGTGAAGAATATAAACTATCTGCATATGCCGACGATACTGTTTGCTTGTTGGATGGAGATATCAATAGCGTAAGATCACTTTTTCATGATCTAGGAATGTATGCTAAGTTCTCTGGTCTATACCCCAACGAAGGAAAATGCAAAGCCATGTGGATTGGAAATTGTACTCATGCAATGGTGCAAGATGCTGAAAACGATTGGAATTTCGCGTTTAGCTGGGTAAAATCAATGAGAATGCTTGGAGTAATTTTTGAAAACAATGTCAAAGGAATAAAGAATAAAAATTATTCTAGCATGATGACAAAAGTCCAAAATACTATAAGTCTTTGGAGAATCAGACAGTTGACGCCAATGGGAAAAGTAACGGTAATCAAGACACTCATATTACCGCAATTTACTCACATCTTTACAGCGCTTCCTAAACCTAGTATGAGAGCAATGAAAAGATTCAAACGAGAACTTTTTGTTTTTCTATGGGGCGGAAAAAGTGAAAAGGTTAAAAGAAAGGTCGTCGTCAAAGATCTCAGTGATGGGGGACTGCGTATGATAGATATAGACAAATATATTACGGCTCTTCAGTCGTCATGGGTAAAACGACAGCTTTTATCATCTCATCCATGGGTATCACTGTTTAAAAGTACCATCACTGATGACAATAATATATGGGAACGGAATTCTAAGTCCCTCCGTATCTTTGCTCAAAGTATAAATAATCCATTTTGGAAAGAGGTAATTCTTTCATGGGCAGAAGTAGCTAACATATTTCCTATATTTGACGAAGAGCATTTACGCATGGGCTTATGGTTCTCTGATGTAACAACAAAATTTTCGGCATCAAGATTAGATCACTGGAACCGAAAAGGCATCGTTCGAATAAATGATATCTTGGACGAACAAGGAAACTTACTGACTTTTGAAAATTTACGGAGCCGTTGTAACATCCGAGGAAATAGATTGGATTACCTACTTTTACTACAATCAATAAAACCAGCCGTAAGACAAGAATTTCAAAGAGGTGCCTTACCAACACCAATCATACACCCCATTATTTATTTTGCGCTCTCCAAGCCAAAGGGTACGGGCCATTGGTATCAGTTGCTTCTTAGCAGCGAAGAACAGGTAACAAAACTTTGGGAAAACTACTGGAACGAACGCCTAACTCAACAGTCATGGCCTAAAAACTATTGTGCTGTTAGCAGATTTTCAAAGTCAACATACTACGCTGCTCTGCATTATAAAATTCTCACTAGAATTGGTGCTACAAACTTGCAACTTTACCGCTGTGGAATAAAAGTTAGTCCTCTCTGCGAACGTTGTGGTAACTGTCTAGAAACAATAGAACACAAATATTTCACATGCCCAGAGGTACGCTTATTCTGGATGAGTCTACAAACCCTTCTCAGGAGCTGGGATATTTGTGCAGAACTTACTATGTCCACCGTCATAGCAGGACACACTCAGAACTACCTGGCAGACCATGCCATCATACTTACCAAATCATTACTGCAAAATCCAGGGGAAGTCCCAACAATTGCACATTTCAAACGCAGATTGAAAATGGATATGGATTCTGAGAGATGTGCCGCAATCATCAACGGAAACTGTGCACATTTTGACGAGAAATGGCTAGGTATGCACACTCGCTTATAGCCGTCTCCATATTTATAACGCTTCGCTGATATATCACTTGGTATCACAGCAACGAGGCCTGTGTGCTTTTTGTGCTGCATAGGTCTAAAGCATGTTAACTGTCCCGCGTCTGCAGTGTCCACTTTAAAATCGTGTGATCATGAGAAGTGACGTGTGAGGTGACACTCCTGCGGCGGGCGTCCGGCGCCAATGCGTGTATGTGTGTCTACGTGGAGATGTGTCTGATAGAACATGAAAAAGCTCAGATGATTCATCATCTGTGTATGTTTTGAAGGTGTATGCTTGTGTAGGCTTTTCAGGGCAAATACGCGTTTGATTGCTCTGTTTGTGCGGTGGAGTTTTTCTTTGGCTTGTCGTATGGTATTTGTTCTGTAGGGCGATTTCATTGTCTGTTATCGCTGATCTTTACGGAGTTGCTTTAGTATTCTCAGTGGGTGAGGGCTGAGGGCTAGGGATTAATGGTGAGCTCTTGGTTTTTGCAGGTAATTGCCTTTGACGATCAAAAGGTGAACAATACAGGGCCCTCGGGCCATCAAAGAATCTGAAAAAACTTTTTTGTCAGTAATACAGATCAAGTTGCACATTCAGGTATAATTGTAACTGATATATCTGATCATTTACCTATATATATAACTTTAAAAAAAGATTAGTTAATACAAAAACGGCAATTATGATAAAGACTTTAGACTGGTCTAAAGAAAAAGAACTCAATGATTATATTGTTTCGGAATTAGCCAATTTTCAAAACATCAATGATCCTGATGAGGCTTGTGAAGTTCTTATAAATACCTATAAAACTGGAATTGATAAATTTTCGAAATCATTTAAACCATGTAGAAGGAAAACTCCAATTAAACCGTGGATTTCTCCAGGGATACTAGTGTCTATAAATTATAAGAACAAACTGTATCATAGGTATATTTCACACAAAAATAGGAAAAAAAACAAATAGTGAAAATGATCCTGTGCTGAGACAACATGAAAATAAATATAAACTTTATAGAAACTACCTGACTAAAATTATTAAGGAAAGTAAGAGGAAATACTATATGTCTGAGTTTGAAGCTCATAAGGGGGATGGAAAACAAACGTGGAAACTTTTGGATGAAATTATGAATCGAAACACTGTGAAAAGTACATCATATCCCTCTGTGTTTTTTGATAATAGTTCCGGGGAGCACAAAGATGATGACATAGCGAATGGATTTAACGATTTTTTTGCTACAATTGGATCAACACTTGAAAAAGACATTCCTGTTTCGAACATAAATCCTATAGAATATCTCGAAGATTACTCACACCCACCATTTACGGCTGAACTTTCAACAAACCAACAACAGATAGAAAATATCATCAAATCACTAAAACAAGTGGGTGGTGGCATTGATGGAATTAGCACAAAGATTCTGCATCGTACATATAAAAGTTGTCTTTGTAATTTGACTTATTCTTTCAACCTATGTCTTAAGAAAGGTATATTCCCAAAGATGTTAAAAGAAGCAATAGTGGTCCCTATATTTAAATCAGGTGAAAAAGATAGATTTACGAACTATAGACCCATTTCATTGTTACCCATCTTCTCCAAAATTTTGGAACGGGTACTATACCAATATATCTCTGATTATTTGATCGAAAATAACATCTTATATTCATTTCAGTTCGGCTTTAGAAAAAAGCATAGTACGTACATGCCTCTGGTACATCTTTACGAGAGCGTAACAAAATCTTTAGAAAAGGGTAACACATCATGTGGAATTTATTTAGACTTGAAAAAAACATTCGATACGGTTAGTCTAGGCATACTATTGCAAAAATTAAATCACATTGGTATTAAGGGTAAATTGTATAATATTATTTCTTCATATCTAACTAACAGATTTCAGAGGACTAAAATTAAGGGGGTCATCTCTCATGCAAAACAATTAAGGACGGGAGTACCACAGGGATCAATACTAGGACCACTATTATTTATTATATACATTAATGATCTGTATCGAGTGTCCATTGAAACTAGATTTTACTTATTTGCAGATGATACTGCTATTATAATCTCGGGGGATGATGTGAGAAGTGTACAGTCAAAAATCCATAAAGTTCTTCCAGAAGTGTCAAAATGGTTTCAGTCCAATCATTTGTCTCTAAATGCTTCAAAATCTCATTATCAGCTTTATTCTAGCGCTAACATTAGAAATTTTGATGTAAGACTAAATGGAATGCAGCTTAAACGTGAAGAAACTGTAAAGTATCTTGGCGTTTATATTGACGAAAAGCTTAACTGGAATTCGCACATCCTTCATGTGTCTTCGATTATAAGTAGAAATTTAGGAATCATGAGCAGAGCCAAGTATTTCCTATCATCGCACGAACTCACTCATTTGTATAACGCCTTTATATTGCCCCATCTAAATTATTGTGCAATGGTTTGGGGTAGTAATTACGAATCCACTCTCGATAAGATCATCAAATTACAGAAACGTGCTATTCGAATCATCGACAAAAAACCCTATTATTACCACACAAATGAACTGTTTCTAAAATTAAAAATACTTAAATTTCCTGAACTAGTCTCAGAACAAAAAGTTATTATATTGTCGAAAGTATTGGATGGTACAATGCCAGATGTGATATCGTCTCTTTTTCAGAAATACAGAACAACTAATACGAGATTGATTAGACACTTTTAAATACCTCAGGCTACAACAAATTATAGGAAATTTGCTCTGGCATGCTCTGCACCTGAAATTTGGAACAAAACTATATGTCCAACCTTTAAATGTATAACGGAAGTTCCTCTAAAAAAACATGTGCTTAAAAATATATCAGAAAAGTATTCTTTTGCAATTATAGAATTCTTAATAATGAGCCTCGATGACCGGCGCTGATGGTGGTGATGATGTACCGGAGCACAATGTGTGTGGGTGTGGGCGTGCGTGTATGTGAGTGGGATAGTGTGCTTGTAGGTGGGCGAGAGGGAGTACTTGTGGGTGGGAAGGTGGATGTCTGCCGTGCGTGGGTGGGTGACTGCGGTACTCGGTGTGTGTGGGTGTGTACGTGCGCGTGTGTGTGGATGTGTAGGCAGGCGTGCGTGCGTGGATTCGGATGTGTGTGTGTGTGTGTGTGTGTGTGTGTGTGTGTGTGTGTGTGTGTGTGTGTGTGTGTGTGTGTGTGTGTGTGTGTGTGTGTGTGTGTGTGTGTGTGTGTGTGTGTGTGTGTGTGCGTGCGTGCGTGCGTGCGTGCGTGCGTGCGTGCGTGCGTGCGTGCGTGTGTCTGACTCCCTGCTGCGCTTGCTTGCTAATTTGCCTGCCTGCTTGCTTGCTTGCTTGCCTATGCCTGCATGTCTGCCCTAATTTGCTTTCTGTCTTCCGAGTTCTCTGGCGAATGTTACTAGGCCTCTATCTTTTCGCCAGAATCTCGGAGGGGCTAACACGAATCTCCAGTTTTGGGTAGTCCCGTTTGGAAAAAGACTAACAATCTAACCGGTAATGAGCTAAATTATTGTGCATTTAACCTAAATAGACCTGTATTCCTGCTCCCTGTATATTTACAGGGAGCTATTACTGGCAGTTTTTACTAATAGTATGATATTTATTATGCTTTCTTTAAGTTACTTTCTTTTTCCTAGCAGGGCGTGCCGCGACTTGTAATATTTTATGTTCTGGTGGTGTTAACGTAAGGTTACTGTTGTCGTTGGGATCCCGGAGGGGGCACGCCTGGCTACCCGTTTAAATGGATGGCAGACCTTTTCTAGCAATAGAATTGCATGAAAAAAAATAGTTGGAGTAAGAGTAAGGCCTGAAACATGCAGTTCTTGCTTTTATAAGCGCAAAATCATCCATAATTTTGAGACAAAATGAACACAATACGGCTGATAGCTAAAATTGTTAAGCTGCGAAAATAGTTCTCTAAAAATTGGTTGCTATAGCATGTAGTTTAGCACTGTCCCTTCGCATCGTTGAAAATAAACAATTTCGAGAAAAAGAGCGCTCAGCCTTTGGAATGAGATAAACCCTGTCACAAGCAGTGTTCAGTAACCCGTCCTGAAACTGACAGCGAGACCAAGGTATGTCTTTTCCAAGCATGTGACACATCTTTATAAGCTAGTTCTCTTAAAGTTTGATATAATATTCATGAGCTAGGGCGGTATCGGACTGATGTTTTTGAAGCATCAAGGAAATAACTCAAGTTTTTCATTATGCTCAAGAACTAAAACGTCAATATGAAGAAAATCCGCCATCTCCGCAGCAAACTTACTTAAACGAGAGCATGTTTGTCAGATGGCATCGTTACTTGCATCTTGAGAAGTGCCGTTTAATGAGGTTTCACCGACACCAGGCGGGGGGGGCGTCCAGAACCGATCAAGGGCATAAGCCCCCTTTCCCTGGATCCCGCCAATAAAACCTGGATTTATCAAAGCTAATCCAAGTTGTCAAGACCGCCGCGGATTAAAGCGGTCCACCACGCAAACCCGCCGCTACTGGGTGATCTCGAGAGAGCAGCGGGCCGCTCCGAGAGGCATTTCATCGGAGAGCGAGCGAGACGGACCCATTACTCTCAATGAGAGCCATTCGTTAAATCACGCGCATCCCGTCCAATGACGACTATTCTGCCTGCCACAAGCGCACCCAGGCGGGCGCGGCTCGATCAGAACTCACAGCCTTCCAGCCGGCTTATTTCCATGAAAACAGGGCACGTGCAATCATCGCCTGATAACACCTCTCACATTGTTGCAACTAATGCCGATGAGTCGCAGCTGCTCGTGGCAGGAGGCTACCGAGCTGCCGTCGTCCCCGTCGCTGAGTGACCGCCGTCACAGCCAATCTGGAGGCAGCCGCAGACCCCGATTGGGCCGCCCGGCGCAGACGCGTTCCGTCGAAACGGCACAGCATTCATACCTGAGCAGGCTGCTATTCAAATGAGCCGACGCGGCGACAAGTTCGCAGATGGAGGCTGCAGACGGCTGAGGCGCAGCGCCCCCCGGGGAGCCGCGCCACTCTGGCCAAGGAAACGCTGACAAGGATTCCAATGTCCCTCAGTCGTACTGAAGAAGGAAACGAACACGGCCACCACAGCAGCCCCGCATACTGGGCCAACGAAATCGTGTCAGTGAGGCATGCCGGTCCTGACCTGTGAAAATTAGCATCTCTGGCACGTACTCAGATGTGCAGAAATCCGTTTCTCCCTTCGCCAAACAGGAGAGAGCCGCGCGCCCGACTGAGGCGGCCCTGTCTCGGGATCGGGTGTCGTGCCGAGGAGACAGCTGAGTGACACCCGCGGCGACCACGTCCAGGGCGGAGGCGCTCGCCAGCGACGACGGCTCCGGCCTCATCTCACGCGCACCACCGACGGCGCTACCTATGAACCGACGGGATTCGGCACGGCTCCAGCGTACACTCAACACACGTTTATACCGAGCAAATTCGGTGCCGACAATGGAGCTCGGCCCAAGCAGCACTTCCTTCCGGCCGGGCGCGTGAGCTGCTGAAGCTGGGACACGAGCAAAACAGCATGATAGTCTACGCCACCATTAGAATTCATCACGTCTTGGCATATTTACGGCAATATTGACGCCTGCTGCAGTCAAGGCCATCTTTTCGAACTGGATCGGAGCAATGTCACCCGGCGCTGTCGGATCGGGCAAAATAGCGCCCGGCTACGCCATTACTTTCGGAAATGGCATCGGCTGCCAGACGGGCGGCAGTCTTTTTTACCGATCTCTCTCGCCCTCGCTCTCGCTCTCTCTCTCGCTCTCTCTCTCTCTCTCTCTCTCTCTCTCTCTCTCTCTCTCTCTCTCTCTCTCTCTCTCTCTCTCTCTCTCTCTCTCTCTCTCTCTCTCTCTCTCTCTCTCTCAGGGGCGCTGGCGGTCTTCAGGAGATGGGACCGCATGATCTCACCCGACCGAGCTTTACTGGCCGCCTGGATAGACGTAGTGGATAGAGTTGGGAGGAGAGGCAAGCAGGCATAACAAAACAGCGAATAAGAAAGAGAAGGAGGAAATGATGGAAGATGGCTGTGAGGGGAGAGAAAAAGACGACCAGGCGATAACTGAAATACCGAAGCAGGAGACAGAAGAGAGTGGACAGGATAGAACTGATGAGGCAGGAAAGGAGAGAGGGAGCTAGGTGTGTAGTGTGTACAGTATGTCCCGAATTACTCGCGAAAGCTTATAAATTAAAACTTTCGAATATTAAGCCTAGGATTTCAGAAGCGAGGACGGGGCAACACTCTTTTGAAATTGAGACAGCGGACACATTATTTTAGCTTGTTGTGTCACCTATCCACGAGGACATGCCCAGATGTTTCGAAAATGCTACAGGCGAGCTGGCCCAATAGCACTCTCAGAGCAATAATTCAGCTTTACATTCGACTTCCATTGCCTCCTGCGTTCCGGTGGTTGTCAGGAGAAAGTGTGTTTCCTAGAGAAAACTTCGTGGCGATGCCTCTGCATAGGATATATATATATATATATATATATATATATATATATATATATATATATATATATATATATATATATATAAGGCGAGAATAGGCCCCATCAATATTTCCGCTATATCGACAATATATATCTGGACGTGGCAAATATGGATCAGCTAAGTGGACTTAAGAACCAACTTTGTGCCAGCTCAGTCCTCAATTTTACGACGGAACTGAGCGTAAACAACAAACTCCCGTTTGTGGACCTTATGATAGATGCAGGAAAAGATAATATTTCCATGGACGTGTACCAGAAACCGACCAATCTATGACGTTGTATGAATGGAGGAGGGGACTGCACTGACACTTACAAGACTAGTGTAATCCGCGCATATATTCGCAGGGCTCTAAGTCACTGTAAGTCTAAGTCTAAGTCACACCGCGCCGCCGGGCGCGGAGGAGACAGTACGTACCGGCGCCAGGGGGTGGGGGTGGGGGCGCCGCCGGGCGCGGTAAAGACAGTACGTACCGGCGCCAGGGGTGTGGTGGGGGGGCGCCGCCGGGCGCGGAGGAGACAGTACGTACCGGCGCCAGGAGGTGGGGGGGGGCGCCGCCGGGCGCGGTAAAGACAGTACGTACCGGCGCCAGGGGGTGTGGTGGGGGGGCGCCGCCGGGCGCGGAGGAGACAGTACGTACCGGCGCCAGCCCGTCGCGCCGCAGTCCACCGAATGATCGGCAGGTCGTGAAAATGACGCGGTCCCAGCTGCTACCGATGCGCCTGGCCGCGCCAGCAATCCGCCTAATTGAAAACCAGCGCCGCCCATCTGCATATGGATAGAGCGAGACCGGCAGCGCGATCGGGGAACGCTGCCGGGGCGAGGTGAAAAAGCTTCGCGGTTAACCCAGCAAAATCATTGATCACTGAATGCGAATACTTCGCAAGTTGCCTGTTTCACCGTCTGTTTTAGAGTGGTTGAGAACCATGGTTAAATTAAAACTTTGTTCAATAGACGCGCCATCTGGATGGCTTTTGTCGGGTCTGCTGCGGCAGAAGCGCCCAGCGCAGGGAGCCACCTGGTCCTGGGGCCGTCACGGACAAAACATGGCGATATGGGGAGTTACGTGCCTATGTAACTGCCCAGTGATATCGCGCTTCGTCATATTTCTGAACCTATGCCGACACGAAACGGGCCTCCAAATGCGTATATTAGCATCATGCATGCAGGGCATGGCGAGCAAAGCGGCCAATATGAGAGACTGGGGACTGGGAAAATGGCGGCTGCAGAATAACGGCAAATCTGCCATAATTCTCACCACTCGCTCGGCATGGCTTTCCATAGATAGATCTTTCTTTCTTTGTATGAATATGTTAAAACATTTCATACTTCGGCGCAAAATGGAAGTGTTTTGTGGGTGTCATTTTTTGCTGCAAAAACGAAATTGTCATGGCAATCATAAGTAAGGGCAGCCTCAGACTATAGACTTTAAAAGCAGCATCTATGCCAGCGACACAGGAATCAGCTGCGGGTCAAGACTTCAATCCCAGACCTCAGCATTGACCTCAACTAAACAAGTTTGTATAACTTAGCTTTATCTAGTCAAGAATTTCCCCACGCCGCGCGAGATTTTGTTTTAGCTCATCTAAGAAATGAGATAGGCAGGGGGCCAAAATACGTCCCCTTCTTCTTGGCGGGGGCGTCACGCCCGGGAACCCTTCGCACCGCGCGAAATGCGAATGCGAGCTAAGGAATTTACGAATCTATAAAATATCCTTGGGACGAGGGAGCCAAAACGAGGCTGTGTCTATACTTCGTAGAGATATTCTACCATAACGCTTTGATGAAAAGTGCAAAAAATGCTTAGGGCTCGTGGATAACTGTGATAGATCTCCAAAATTAAGGTGATTAATCACCCATCTTGGGCCATTCAAAATCATGCTATATCATGAAGCTTCATCTTAAAAATACAAATATATACACAACCGATTGATAGAATGCAAATGGTATTACAAATACGGAACATTTTCCATTCAGATGCAGACACCATTCTATTTTCAACATATTTGCTCTTACACCAACATGTGATTTGTTTTTGCTGTGACCATCAACATCGTGCTAAGGTATCGCTTAACCCTAGCCCCGGTGGGGGGAAGGGGGCTGTGGGGCTACTTGAGCAGTTTTTAGACTTGGTCAATAACTTTGCAGGACATGATGATACAGCTTTTATTTTGATACCATTACGTTTGGATTACTATTGAGAGTCGATTGATATGAATATTGACTATGCTAGGATAGTGACCTTGACCTGACCTGAGGCCAGGTCATTTTTGTGTTTTGACCAAGTATATTCATATGATACATCATTCGATTCGCCGTGACGAGAGGAAGCGAATAGTGCGTAAAGCACGATTCTAACTCAACTCTGTCAGACGCTAGAGCCCAAAAACTCTACTCTAATATGCAAAATTCTTTGATATGACCTGTCATTACCTCAATATGGACCCGAGCCAAAAAAGTGGCCGATGTAGTTTCTTCGTGTTTTTGTATAAGCTATCCAGCAGCTTTCGTTTTTTCGTTATCGCGCTTAGAAGCCGAGTTCGATGGGGGTGTTGGAACACCCCCACCAGGGCGAAGGTGGCTCGGAGGCCCACCTTCGATGGGGGTGTTAAAATTTTCACAGATTTTAAGATCATGTGGCGACTTAGAATGGGGCAGATACGCTGACTTTCAGGAATCTATCTTTACACACTGATGATTTTCCTAAGAATGAACTGCAATCAAAACGATCGACCATACGAATAGCTAATCATATCACAGCCATAAGAAATACCGCAGCCAGCCGCCCTATTACCGGCGATGACCATAGTGGCCTACCCAGCTCTTTTTCCGTATCAGACTCAATCAATTCCATCCACCAAATCCTGATCAACGTCAGCTACCTGCGCACAACGGAAATAGCAACACGTCCGCGAAATCTATAATTGCTGGATGTTAATGGGCTGAGACCAATGTTGTGGGCTAAAAAGATGGGTAGCTGGTTGAAGGAGACTTGGTCCTGCCTAACCTAAAAAAAATAAAACACCGATCATAGTACTCATGCCAGGAACAAAAACATTATTAACCATTCTCAGGTCCCACAATGGTGCTACTCGAAGAGTGTAACATTTTCTTGCGTTTTGTTTCTGTGATAGAGGTGAACCAGTAGAGGACGTGTTTTACCTGATTTAAGTCTCTTTTTGTTTTGACCCAGTCTATGTATTCCCGCCTCAGATACTTGATGAAGCAGAGGAAAGACTAGTGAGCGAGCGACGGAGGTTGCGGTGCTCGGTGCTAAAGTGGCTTCCGTATTGGAGAATTCTAACATAGAGTGTGGCAGGCATGAATGAAAAATTTCGCTGTATGGGTCGACTTTCGTTCTTTATGTATTTGTGTCGCCTTACGCCACATATTTCAAATAAAATAATGGTGAAATAGTATCAATTACGTGAAATTGTAACGCAGTGTCTCTACCTCTCAGTGCCTCACTCGCACTCACTCTCTACCTCGCAGTGTCTCACTGTACATCCACATTCTACAAATACAACTTTTCACATACAATCATTCACTTGGAATTCTTGCTTGAATTCCCTTCGTGTGCTTTGATGATAAATTTTGGATACATATATAAGCAGTTTAAATTAAAAAACTATTTACAAACTGCATTAAAAACACTGCAGGTAAAATTTCGTATAAAGAACCACTCACGTCTGATAAAATATCTGAGACAATTTTCCAATCCCTTTTTTTACAGATACAATCTCACGTGATTTTGCAGAGGTCTGTCGGCACAAGCCGTGGCAGACTCTGCCACGTGTGCATGAACCTTTCTGTATAAAGTTCACCTTTAACCTGACATCTGGGAAGCATGACTTAATCCGAGGCAGTCTTTTGAGAGAAATAACGCATAAGTTTGACTGCACCATTTGGTTTTCAGGATTATAATGCAAAAAATGGGAACACATGACACTTAACCCATTTTTTCCAGCTCTGTCGGGCAAGAATTTAAAGCTGTCACTTTAGGAACACTGCAAAGCAGTTCATCTGGCATTAAACGCAGCCATACCTGGTATATGAGTCGGCTGAGATCCCCGTGCAGGGATTGAAAATGCGAGTCGTCACAGAGGGACGATCGGCTCTACTCAGCAGTGAGAGAAGGCACCGTTGGCGGGTGGACGAGGCCATCAATAGCTCCAGCCTCGTGTAACGGAGTCGCCTGGGTACTCCTTAAGCCAGTACCCGATGCACCAGCCGGGCTCACTCACCGGGCGCAGTCGGACCTCAAGACCGGCCCGCCAAAACTGGATTGGGACGAAGCCGAAGCAGATGCCTCCGCCCAGTGTCAATGACGTCACGCTGTCAATGGAGGGCCGAGTAGATGTCTCAATGGAGGGCAATGGAGAACACATGGATGCAGGCATGTAGATGTTGTCCTTCGGTGACGCGGACTCAGCGTTGTGGGACGGGATGGAGGCAGTGCTTGCTGCGCGGGATGGACCCAGGCTCACTGCCTGGACTCTGGTGCCTCCAGCTGGGACGAATGTGGCAATTAAGGTGCAGGTAGTCTCACTTGTTAGTTATTGGGGCTTTAGAGCACATCAGCCTGATGAGGTTGTAAAGCACCCATGAGTTTCATGTCGTCTCCATGCAGTGTCACTGCATACAGTCTAAGTGTCAGGAGGAGGGATGTTAATGTGTCGGCCGCAGATATGCTCTTCCCTTCTCGCGGACAACATATCACTTTTGTTGGCAAGAACGAAGGCCATCACTTATCGGGATTTTCGTAGGTTTTCCAATGTGGCTATGCCACAATGTTATACATGTCACGCAGTTGTCGAGGCAGGAATACTCGTGTCGTGGATCAAAATATGGATCTTTTTATAGCATAATGCACCGTGCTGCGCCATCCACATATATGTAGGGCCAGGTGGCCGCCTTTTGGCTTCATTGCTAGTCTAGTGTGTGAAAGCGTGGATTAGCGAGGGTTTAATTCTCACGGCGGGAAACCACATTTCCTGTCCCATTTGGCCGGGGTGAGGAGGATCATTAAACACCCACAAAACTCCCTGGTATTGGACAAGTGCGGAACAAATATCACCGCTACATCCAGTGATGGGCAAAATCAGCTGCCATCGAGGCTCACTTTTAAACGTGTTCATCTTCTTTCGCGTTCATGCTCAATGTCTTTAAGATTTGACTAGCTGAGCTTCTTGACAAACATAATAAAAAACAATGACAACAAAGGAAAGGATACGTTTTAATCCAAGGCCATCTAAATTAATATGGACCGAAGTCAAAAGAAAGGATATAGTGGTGCGATAAATAAGCCCCGTTCCGTCTGTCAGCACAGGTTGATCAGTATCAAGCAGCAGGCAGTATTCCACCGATGTAACAGGACTGTAGACTCTCCTCGGGAACCGGTCCTAAAGGTTTTACGCGCTGACGGTCTGTTATTGAGCTGCTGGGAAACGGGTGACAGCACTGAAGGAGTAGCCCACCATTTTCCGAGGAGTCAAATTACTCCTACCACCAATAGTTGCTGGGGTTTGACGACGCACCAACTGCCAGGGTTGTACATTGTCACCAATTATCATTCCCTCTTTGGGGGACAGCGGCCCTGCCGGGGATTGAACCCAGGACCTGTGAATCAGAAGGCAGATGGGCTCCTAACGTTCTTTCTTTGGGTAAGCAGATACCAGAGACGCCTGTTGCGCCGTTGCTGCTTTCCTGGAGGTGAAAATTAAAGACCCTGCTGACAAAACCCTGATGACAGACGGAACAGGCTTACAAAGCCACCTCTGGTCGGAGGAAACCGAAAAAGCGATCATATAAATGCGTCGGACCGGAACCCCACTCAGCTATTCTTGAACAGTCTGAGCACCTCCCCCGACAACCACTCTGTCTGTCACATTGCAGCCAACCTGACTTTAATCTCATGGGACTGTCTCTCACCAATTCGATACGCCACACATCTGTCCAAGATATCGGGATACAGAGTCGACATGAGAGCCCTTGGCGACTGATTTTCTGTATGACATCCACTCGTGCGCTGACACCAAGTGCAGCAAACCGGCGGCAATAACACTGAACGACGCTAGCCAAACATCGCAGTCCATACGGCGCCTCGTCGATGCCCGACGTTAAGTGTGCCGTAAAAACAGGCCATCGGGCGACGGGCACAGGGCAGCTGTTGATTTTATCGGCCGGGGCGGGGTGCACAAACATGCCGCCGAGCGCGCCGATGCACCGATGTCGCGACTGGCATTTGCGACGGATGGAGAGCGGGATAACACATAGGGACTGAACTTGAAATGACGCAAACAGACTAAAATACCTCCAGGTATAAGAAGCGTCTGCAGGAAGAATGGAGCGTCAGTGAAACTGAGAACTTGTGTTCCACAAGTTTCAACCTCAGCACACACGTTTGAGCCTACACCCTAACGCATGTTTCTTGACATTATCAATCGCTTTATGAGGGCAGTAAAGCCTAGAACCAGCAGTTTCTGCACATGCAACACAATATCGGTCGCTTCATCGACCCTGACGCGGAACTGTCGAGTGCAATGCCGTGACCTTAGCGGAGTTGCAACTGCCCCACTACCGGCCTCGCGAACGGAAACGACGCCAAAGACGTGTGCCGATCACGACGAATGGACGCCCAGTTCCGGGCATGGTCATCGTTAAACGTCCAAGGCAAAAACCCCGACGGCAGCAACGTTTCCGCCAGATCGATCTAATGCCAGTCAACTGTCTAGAAAAGGGCAGACTTCTGCGAAGAAAGAAGAATACAGATCCCCAAAGCATAGAGCTTTTACTACAACATACAAGAGTCAACACGTTCGTCGAGCGATGATAAGAGGATAGGTTTGTGTTGGACGATGAAGCGCGTTGAACGAAGTCCATTTGCGTCGCCTGGGCCGCTCGATCGCCGGCGGCGCCGCAGCAGTGACAGTCTGTACCCGACGAGCATCGTCGTAGACTCGTTCGTCCTCACGAAACCAACTCCCGGCAACCTTCCTGTTTCTAACGAGCGCCATTTATCTCATCTGTCTCTGCCCAGCTGGGCTGCCCCGCCGGAAAGTCTTGGATAAAGTATGAGCCAGTGAAATACTGGCTACCAAGCGACAGGTGCATATACTGCATGTCTGAGGTAAAGAAAAAAATATGTGCTGATTTTTTTTGGGGGGAGGGGTACTTTGATAGGCCTTATTACATGGGTGAGTCATTTGTTTTGAATTAAGAAGAAAAAGGTGGTGGGGGCATTGTTTCACATGTTAGGTCATGTAGATCCCCTTGGACATTTGATAAAAGCAGATCGTAAAAGTATCCGA
The DNA here is from genome assembly GCA_034440635.1 of Lepas anatifera. Classification (NCBI taxonomy): domain Eukaryota; kingdom Metazoa; phylum Arthropoda; class Thecostraca; family Lepadidae; genus Lepas; species Lepas anatifera. The sequence goes on along the minus strand of JAOTON010001028.1, from coordinate 118,936 downwards.
TATGATCTTTTATCCTCATCTGAACTCTAATTGTATTATTCGGAGTCATTAGACAGTAGGGAAGTTTTAGTATTTGTTTATGTTTGGAATGACTTGAAATTATCGCTATATAGTCTTACAATTGGTGCATCATAAAGACAAAATAACGTATTTTTCTTGTTACGAGTTTAGGTTTCAAATTACAAAGATTCCTTAGAGAGTTGCAATGTTCCGAGAGTGTTGCCAGTCAGATAATTGCGGTTAGTTATGATCTCTGGTGTAGGAAATGATTTATAGGAAAACATAATGGGTATTTTATGTTTTTATCGGAAGTATAAAAGAAAAATTGTACGTCTGGTGACGCATTTACCTTTAAAAATATCTAGTATAATTTCTAGAAAGAATATGAAAAGGTTTCTGCAACCCCCGTGAATCGTATCTCTGCCGGGACAATATAAGCATGACCTGGACTGGGACAGTTTTTCCATAACGTCCCACCCCTGGTGAGCTTGGGTTAGGCTAAGCTCTGCCATTGAAATTCAACGTTGACATCTAGGTTGAAAATCGAATTTGCATCTACCATTTTTTGCAGATTACCATCTTGTCCATTCCTAAATCGAATGAAGTTGAGTATTACGGCATCTTGAGATGAAAATATTCATAAAATAGTGCAGAAAACGAGAATGACAACATATGGCTTTCACTGCTTCAAAATACAATTCACCCCCAAGGTTTGGAATAGTAAAATCGTACATTGCCCTGATAACGACCCGGTGAGATATGTTAGTCCCTTGGCATGACGCTGCATAATAACACAGTGCCGTGAGAGAACTCCTAAAGTACGAAAATGACCCCATACTCGCACTAATGGAACACATTAGTGTCAGAAATCCCCTCTCATATCCAGGTTTAGGAGCATGTGTAAGTAATGTATGCGACCGGGTAATATCTGGACAAACGCAGATTGTTGGCACGGCTTACCTTAGTCCCATGCCAAACACACCGAGACGCCCAGCGCAGATACACGGATACATGGGCATTGAATATGTTACGTAACACAAGACTGATACAAGTACAAGCTAGCATCTTTGTGAGATCGTTAAGTGCGCAATACATCAAACACACATCAAAGGCGTCGTGTGTTACTATTTCCAGAAGCCTTCAGCCGCCTGTCTGACCGACAAGGTGCTTCACGCCTCTGTGCGACACCTCTTAGTGCAGTGTCGCGCACGAAGCGGCTAGTCACGACCCTCACTACAGTCCGATTGCAATGTCCAAACTTCATCAAAAGCAATATATCACGGCAGGTAGTGTCGCAGTCTTCACCGCGGCCGTGGCTCGCGTGCCACGATGGCCCAGTTACACATCCGCACGCGACACAACTTTCATAATGCATCATCCTGCAAGGCACATGATCATGCAAACCCAACATGTATCCACCCGCCACAACGTCATGAGAACAGAACATGTTTCCGCCCGCCCCAACGTCATGATAACAGAACATGTATCCACCCGCCACAACGTCATGATAACAGAACATGTACCCACCCGCCACAACGTCATGATAACAGAACATGTTTCCACCCGCCACAACGTCATGATAACAGAACATGTATCCACCCGCCACAACGTCATGATAACAGAACATGTATCCACCCGCCACAACGTCATGCGAGAACAGAACATGTTTCCATCCGCCACAATGTCATGAGAACACGTTCCCCGGGCCAACACTGGTACACAAAGGATTTTCATAAAATGTGGTGACCGCGGGTAGATCAAGGAGGGGGGCAGGAGAGGGCATGTGGTTCCGTCCCAGTCAAGCTTTCAGTACCCCCACAGTGTACTCCTTCGCCAAAGTGCACCCCCTCACCCCTGAAATTTAAATTCCCTCCCACACCACGCGTGCAGGTAGAGGGGAGACAGCGCTGCGGCTCTGTCTATTCTGGTAGGCCGTGCAGGCTTGCCCTTCCTGTAATAACTGCATCAACCTGCAAAATTGTCCATACCTTTAAAAACCTCGGCCCACGTATGAAGATACTGGAGTGATTTTTACATCACTGACCTTCTTTTCTGTCAGACCTGAGCGTGCACGGTGCGTGAGGTTTCCGTCCGTTACGAGATAGGCCTCGTAGGAAGCGTCTTTGAACACCTTATCACGAGCACAACTATCACCTTATACTTGTATCTTTATTTTCTAGCTGCTGCGCAAAGTGAGGTTCGTGACAGACGTCCTAGAAAGGTAAATCACGATCGTGCATTTTTACTAGCGAGGACATGCACACCACAGGGCAGCATTTCTGCTTCGGTTGGCGAGTTACTTGCAAATAATTTGACCGGTTCATAGTTAAACCGTACACCGTGTTACCGGTTCATAGTTTAACCGTACACCGTGTTACCGGTTCATAGTTTAACCGTACACCGTGTTACCGGTTCATAGTTTAACTGTACACCGTGTTACCGGTTCATAGTTTAACCGTACACTGCGCAAATAGTTATCACTTGATTTTATCTACTTCTCGCCCATATTACGGTTCTAAAGATAAACCTGGTAGAAGGGTTTTCGTAGTTTCCCTTACGGCTTAACGCAAATCAAACTCGAAACCCGTGATACACGGCAGTATTGACCTTTCAACGGATGATCAATAATGGGAGCTTTATGAATACATTAACCAATTAGCCGCCCCAGTATGTAGCTCAGTTGGTAGAGTGTTGGGCTCCGGCCCGCCGTTCAAGAGCATGCAGTGGCAGTGCATGTGCATACTTGGGATCGGTTCCCCTGAGACCTTTCTGGCGCTCAATCTTTATCAGACATAAGTTGGCTGGCACCTGCCTGGTGGGAGGGTGACCTGAGCGGGGCGGCAGTCCCTGTACTTTGCGGGACTTTTAACTTTGACTTTTCAATTAATACTTCCTTGTGGGAGTTGCTTGTTTGGATGGTGGGGTTGGGGTCACCGTGACAAGTCCCTTGATGACTTTAGTGAGGCCCCGACTCCAAAGACCAAACTTGTAACAACTCGGGCACAATTTATTTGAAAAAAAAACAGGCCAAAGACTTTTCCGTTGGTCAAGCAGGGTCAGTACGACGTGACCAACAAGTTCATGCCCGAAAAGAAGCACGGGACCATTTTATTTACGCAGGTCTTCTCATGAGAAGGACAAAAGAGCAGCTCATTGAATAGGATTAAAAAGAATGGGATGTCACATCGTGAGATGGCGCACGCAGCTCTGCCAAACCAGCCTGCCACTTCCCACAAACCTCCAGAACTGGAAAAAAGTGCACTTCGTCCCCATGTTCGCCAGACATCTCTTCTGAAACTTCCCACCCAAGTGGCTTTCAAAAGAGTATCACGGAAATTCTAACGCTTCACGATCGCATTAAACAGGAGCATTCTTTCAACATGTCCATTAGATCAGAAGGCTGTACAGAAAAGCTCAGCCCGACATCGCAGTTCAGCAACACGTGGCACATAATCAGGCGACACGAGGTCGGTCGCTGCGGCCAGCTCCCGTGACTGGTCCATCTCTGTACCGCCGGTTTTTGTCCCGACCGCTGTCAGGACGGTACCAGGTACCCGCTCCATCTTCGTTGGGTGCCAGCGCGCCGCCGCAACCGGTGGGTGACTAAGAAACTCGACCGTTACATCCGAGCACAAGAACGTTAAATGTTTAAAATAGGTAGGCCCCAGGCTGTGGGACAATGTATTTTCTTTGGGTTCTCGCATTACTGACAGGCGATTTTGCACTGACCCGGTGTAGGGCAGTTTACAGTCGCAAAAGTTTCAGCCCTGACATGAAAATACGTAAAACATGCCGGAGAAACGACGCTCTCGAATTATTTGCTTCGTCTACAAAAGTTACATAATCTGTTTCTGAATTCTTAGAGCTCGGAGATGCTGTCGACCAGACATTCAACAGCAGCTCGGAGCTGCTGTTGAATGTTGCGAAGCTGAACACTCTGAGTCCAGGTTACTGTGTGTCGTGAGGCAATATTTGCAAAACGTCGCCCGTGGTGCTGGAAACCCCGAATTATTCAGACTTTCGAGGTCCACAAAAAGAGTCGGGGCAACATAGCCAAAACTATACACCCAACAATGATTCGTCATCACGGCGAATGTGATTTCATTCGTCCGCGACACTGTTGTGCGCCAGTCATCACAGAAGTTCCGACAGAAGTGTGAGCGTGTGACCTATAGTAGAACGATGACTTGCGTTAGTTTGCGGCTCCTGCATCGGAGCAGCGAAACACCATTACAAACAAGGATCCGTCACATATCTGACGTATGTGCCTTGAATACCGTGCTAGCACATGCAATCCCCCCACAGAGACGGTGACAGTGAGAAAATTCAGTAGAATAACACAGACTTCGGAGAGGCAGGACAAAAAGGATGAGCCTCTAACATGCTGGCTGGTGCTGGTGGTTATGGTTCGGGGCGGCACAGCATACACAACAGTGCACAGTGTGACACGGCATATTTACAAACTGACGGAATATGTTTAACGCCAGCACGGGACCTTTTGTTGAGATAAGCATGGTAGGTGTTTAGACAGATCATAATGTTGGATTTCGTTCGAGGCTCTGGGGATCTGAGCATTTATGATTATTGGTTTATAGCGGAAAGCTGTGAAATCGGGCTCGATAGTTTATTTTCAGAACACTGATGCCGTGGAGGAAGTTGGTAAGCAGTATATTTGATCAAACAAATTTAGACATTTACGCCCATGTTGATTGATTGATACATTTCATTTGATACATGGTATCAAATATATTTGACGCCGCACTGTCTCTGTAATATCCCAAGTATCGAACGGGAAGAGCAGAAAGAGTTCTGGATCAAGACAAGAACTTTTACGATCCTCTCGCAGTAAGTGCAGAGAAGTTTCCAGCCGTCTTCTGGGGTAAGTGAAGCTTCTCGAGAACCTCTGGATGTCTCAGCCAGGGTACTTTCAGACAGAGAAGGAGATAATTTGCACAGCAAGTCAGGCACACAGGTTTTCTCAAAATCCCCGGAATTACTAAAATATCCATAGAAGTAGACTTAAAGTTGTTTGTCAGGACATCTGCGAGAATACAAAATTATGATTTCAAAGCCTGCTAAGGTACAAATGTTAATTAAAAATCGCTATATCCGTGCAAAGACACCGTACAGACAAAAGTAAGTGCCTACACGGTACACGGTGGGTACGTCGTAAAACCTTGGGGCTTTACGACGTACACACTGCTAGGGCCATATAGCGTTGTGAATTCTCAGTCTGTTGGAAGGATGGGTAATTAGGGATCAGAACGTTCTTGTTCATAATTCCTGCCCGGGGTCCGAACCCGGGTCGGTGGCGCGGAACCCCTACACGCTACCACTGCGACACTGCAGGCCTCACAGAGAACACTTAGGACCTACAATTATAATCAAGGCACTTCCATTTTTTTAGGGGAGGGAAGTTGAACCATACTAGCAGGACAAAAACAGATCAAGCCGTCAGACAGCTCTCAACCAGAGAATCGCGAGTTCGACTCTCACACTGAGATGGGCGTGAGTCTGTTCCTCACAGAGAGACAGACAGAGACCTCGCATAGAGCGCTGCAGCCACTTAATCACAATACCGCAGGCTCTACCCCATACACAGGCATCAGCGACAGACAGCAGCGACCGGCGCCGTACTCACATGGGGTTGGTGGCGTTCCAGTAGACCTTGATGCGGCGTGCGGCACCATCTTCCATCGCGCGCAGCAGCAGCAGCAGCCACAGCAGTAGGGATGGCGTCTGCATGGTGGTGTTGCCAGTCAGCGCATCACCCTGCGGACAAGGATGAAGCAAATGCCGGTCAGCCAGTGGGTCTGGAAAGAGCGTGACATCGTGCCGCTCAGTGTTTGTAACGACGATTATATGCCGGTTTTTATATTTGAGCTTGGCAGATTGTTTTGAGCATTTCTCTCTGACTCAAAGTGCCCACTTCAGATGTTCCAGTATAGCTACTTTGCCCTTACAGGTAGAAAAACTAAACTTAATTACCTTTCCATCAGAATGATTGTTCTGAACTTTAAAGGCAACCACATAAAATTCATACATCATATGATGCCATATTGAGGCAGGGACACTTGATAAAGGCAACTGTAGGTAGCTCCCATTTCCGGGTAGTATAGAGACATTTTATAAAACCTTTAATATGAGCATGAAGCCAGTTTAACTTTTTTATATATTCCAATATTCTATGACAACTTCGGTTACCTATACCCGGTGGTAATTGCGTTTTAAATATATTTTGTGATTCTAAAGTGCAGTGTTTTATAAATCTTAGATTTTACCTAAGCTTTTAACTAGACAGGGTTCAGTAAGCCACACAATCTGAAGGAGCAACACAAAATACACACAAAAATGAGTGTTCCGGGTGTCATATGTATATTGCTTGCGTGAAGAGTGAAGTCCTAAGCATAATATTTTGCATAAAATTTCACATTTAATAAAAACCTTTCTGTTTGCACCTAATAGGAATAGTAGAAAACCACACGTAATTGCTGGTTGGATATAAGACAAAGATTATGAAAATGTATATGCATTTCCCTGTGTTGTGACGTCATGTATGATTTTAAACGATTGAAAGAAACGTTTCTTTGGTTGATTTGGATAAAGTTGTCGATAGCACCTTTTTCATTTTGACCAAGTTTTTCCCACCACGGGCGTTGGTGTCGGGGTCTCACTACAGCCATCAAGGAACTTGTCACAAAGACCTTGTTCCCACCACCCGAACGCGAGCAACTCCCACAATGAAGGGTTAATTTAGAAGCAATCGTTTAACGTCCCAAAAATTACAGGGACAGCCCCCACGCTCGGGTCAACCTCTCACCAGTCAGTTGCCAGCCGACCTACGTCGAGCACTATTGAGCGCCGGAGCGTCTCCGGGGAACCGATCCCAAACCTTTACACGCACTGCCACTGCATGTCAGCCGGCTGGATCCCAACGCTCTACTAATCAAGCTAACGGGGCGGCAAACATTAAGAAAATCGGTTTCAGTTGTTCTGAATTTAGGATAAGGCGTAAAAAACCTATGTGTACGATACGTTACAATTCAGACATGTGCATGGTATGGGTTAGCCATCGCCCCACGGGGGGCCATCGATGGCCCCCCTAAGGTTTTTCCGGGATAGCAGAAAAACGACGAGGCGCAGCACCGCGGTTGAGGGCTCTACCTCTCACTGCATCATTTTCCCACCATCCATGAAATTTTTTACCCCGGGTCATCCAAGGTCAGGTCACCAGACGAGGTCAACCAAGGTCACCTCACTTCAACTTTAGAGCTCTGTAAGAGCTACATTTCGAAGTCGATCGATTTGAAACTTCCTAAACTTTATGGCCCCTCCAGGGTCTACAAGGTGTATATCCGGGATTTTTCGATTTCGTGCCCTGAGGTCAGGTAACGAGGTGACCTCTCCCATTGAAAAAGCATGGGGAAAAGTTGTCTTATGGTCTAAAAGGCACAAAAACGATTGAAAATGCTCAGGTTGATCAGAAAAGCGTTCTTGGACACCCTTTCACGGATTCCAGGGGCCATATTTTCCTTTTGACCTCTCCAAGGTCATCCAAAGTCACCAGGGGTAAAAAAGAGTATTTTGACAATACTTTTTGACCTTATTAAGCTAGAGCGCTGAAAAAACACCATCGTGTTTGCCTCTTCACTGGCTTTCATTTTATATACGGCAAGGTCACTTTCTGACCTTTCGTGACCTCAGGTCATCTTAGGTCACGAGGTGACCTCTGGAGGTCAAACCACTGGCGGGAGGTCTTTAGGTTTCACATAGCGGAAAAAGGACTGACAATTTCCTATCCAATGTACTTTACCAGACCTCAATAGCTCTAATGGCGTAAGAGTTATGCCCAGTTTGCTTAAGCATTGCATATTTGAGTGAAAATAGCCGATCTTGACCTAATTTGACCTCTGGAGGTCAAACCATTGACCTGAGCACTAAAACATGCCAAGTAATTTCGCACTGAATTCACGCGAGCTTTCTATTGCACTTTGCGGATTTGCGCTAACGCCCATATTTTCGGAGTTAGAGGGGGCCACCGATGCCCCCCCGTGGGGCGAAGGCGGCGCTGGACTCCCGGTGGGGCGCGGGTTAAACATAAGCATATTCCACGAGAAAGTATACAATAGAGCGTACAAACAAAAAATGAGTGCATGTGCATGTAGGTACATATAGGAGACATGAAAAAGTCCTAAACACAATAGATTGCTTACATCCGTTAGCTTTTGAAGGCAGACTCTTTGTGTTCTTGAAATAGCCATGCATTGAGTTTACATTGTAGCACCCTGGATTTCCGTACACAGTCTGTATTTTTCAACATCCGGATAATTCTAGAATTGTTTAGTTCTATTAAGGAAGATTTTGGCCTGAAAACTCTTGCAGCTTCCCACGTCTATGGTAGGGAGCAGACGAGAGTAAATTCGGGACCACTGGAAGCAAAATAGGCTCACAAATTGTCAAGTGACCCAGCATTCTACACATGGTAGAGAAACACAATTTTCGGGTTCGGAACAACGCGAAAAACTCAACCAGGACCATTTATCAGATAATTTATGCCTGACAACTAGAACATTGTGAAAGGGCCTTTATGTACAAACATGCTTGATGAAAAATTCAGCTTCACTTGACAACGAAACAGTTAAAACTGGAGTTACGAGTGCTCCCGGCACAAATATGTGGCATGCTTGGCCTTCAAGGAAAATAGTTTCAAAACAGTCATCAGCAATGCAAACATGACGTGCTCAAAGCCTAAGCAAGCATGAAAAACTCATCCTTGAATTACGCCACCGTGAGGTCCTTTCTCAATCCTTGCAGCCAACGACGACCGGGAAATCATCAGCAAACAACAGCAAAACACACAAGCTGGAGACAATTCCGCGTGACATCGACACTACAAAAACTGCATCATGAAAAGACAGTTCAAGGCAACCGGCTACGGATTAGCCCGGCTCAACTTCCGAGGGCCTTCGAAAGCGGAGGCCTGTTGGCCAGGAAAACACGGAGACACTGGAGAAACGCGTCAACACGACGGCGATCAGCAAAAAGCCGCGATGTCGGAAATCTACCCTCGGAGTACACCAAATCCGCCGGGGGAAGACACCAGAAGCCGCGTCTGCCAGGAACGTAGCTGTCTTCAACACCCCCTGTTACCGAACACCAAATACCTTTTTGCCTTTCAAGCTATTTCAGTTGAGCTTCGAGATTGTCATACCCCCAGTTGTATGCGTCGGTCCTGCGGGCTCGGTTTTCACAGCTCCAGCAAACCCCACAGGCGATTTAGCACGCGGCAAACACTCGCATCATAAGCTGATCATCGCTGCGATGGCCGGCGAGGAGGCGCCCGCGGCAATTCGAGGCACGCGCGCGACGCGACGCGCCGCAACGAGCGAGCGGCGACGGAAACGACGACTGGATCGACTAGCAGGCGCGGCGCACCGCCTGAGATCGAGCAATGATGGCGCGGAGACGACGCGCGACGGCCGGCGGGACCGGCGTACCGTCGCCTGCAGAATGGATATGGTGTTGTTTGACGCATTCGACGGTGTTACTTCCCCGCTTTGTGGAGACAAACAAGAGACTAGGCCGGTGAGCGCTACCGCGTCCTTGATGTGATGGGAGCCATTCCATGATGACCTTGACAAGATTTCAACGACGTCGTAAACACTGAGAGGGTTTGACGTCAAATTCAGACTTATCTTCATGGAGCAGTGGCGTATCTAAGTTAGAAAGAAACAGGCAGTACCTAACTTCTCACCAAACCGGGTTATTGAATAATTTCTGCATATATAAGCCAAAAAAATCAGGGACCATTAGTCCAGTGGCAACAGTGGCCGCAGCTGGCGCTATGAAAGGAAAACAAATAGTCATTGGCAACGTACAGTGCACAATCACCCGCCATTCCTGCATATAATATAGGCACTCCCACTCACCTGACCGCTTCAAGATAATACCCAGCTTGCACGGATGAGATTCTATATCGTCTTCAAGTGTTTATTTGCATTTTCATAATGCCTACCCTCCTCAAACGATCATATCTAAAACTACTATCATATAAGTCATCATTATGGGCGTCGAACGCAGGGAGAGGGAAGGAGACAGGGGAGGACGCATCCCCAAGCTTGAGAATCAGGGGGTGCCCCCCGGAAATGTATGGACTGGACCTATGTTGTTTTCATTGTCACCCTATTACGGGTAAGAAAAATAAAACATACGCAAATGCGTCGAAGTGCATCGCTGTTAACGTTTTCAAAGACGGACAATTTGCTTTAAAAAAATCCCTTAAGCGATCACATCTAAAACTACTGCCAGTGTTTTTTTTTCACATTGCGGTGGAACGCTGTCATGTGGTTGTCACAGTATGATAAAGCACTGCCATATGTGTGGTTGCCAAAGTATGGTAGACCGCAGCCAACCAATCACGGCGATAGTGTGACACTATCGACACTATTAGTGTCACAGTACATCCCTGCGAGTCCTGCCCAATCTTAATATGGGGAGGTAAGTAACACTGGTGACTATCTGTTGAAAAGCAGTCTGAGGCTGTAACAATGCACCGCGCCGACTGAGCCACCACTCAGATAGCAGCCCCCAGGTGTATGAAGTCGAGCAGGAATTCGGAGCCATTCCCCGCAACAAAGCACGCCTTCGCTCCATCAGCGTAAACACAGGGTGGATCCGATCAGCCCTCGGGTTACGCAGCCACTAATAAGCAACCGTTGTTGTGCGGATTACGGAACACAGTTCTGATCTCACTGCTGTAAGCTCCACCGGGGCGGGGTTTTAATCCATTCCTCTGGCCGCCACACCACGGGAGCAGGGCCGACTACCCCACAGAGAGCGAGAGGGTAGAGAGGGCGTGTGTGAGAGTAAGAGTTGATGAAGGACCGAGACAGAGCAGGAGGAAGAAGGTCTGAGCGTGATCAAAGAAAGTGGGAGACAGAGAAAGGGAAAAAGAAGGGAAAGGATAGAGAAAGAGGACGACGGGAGACGGATGGGGTGAATGACAAGAAAAGTATCTTTTGATAAAAAGTGGTCACGTGAGTGGCGTTTCCTGTGCGGACGGGCAGTAGCCAGCAGCAGTGCGCCAGGCTTTGTCTCAGAGTCGATAGTGATGCCGCCGGAATAAGTCACACTCTGATTGCTTGCAGATGCCGGCGGCGCCAGTCGCATTACTGCTACCGTTGTCATGGCAACACAGCCTCCACCACGCCGGTAACCCTCACGGCATCAATACAGGCGGAGGCAAGCACAGGTCGGGAGCTCGTCTAACTAGCTCGGTGGAGAGGCAGCCAACGAGTCAACTTTGTCTTTAGACCTGGGAGAGGATAAGTTTGAAGGATGCTTGGTGGTGAGTCGAGCTGGGTGTTCCGGCTATCGCTTCGTCGGTCCGATCCGATTTGTTAGTTGATAATTAATTGAGTTCCTGAGGTCATTAGCGCGCGGGTCTAAAGCCACTTTAACAAGCCGGCTCAAACAAATGACCCAGTCACATTAACAAAAGTTAAATGATAATCTGTGTGGCTGGAACTTTGCATAGGCCCATTTTGGACCGACCATAAATTGCCTTCGGAAGTGGTCACTAAGCAGGGACATTTTCCCAATGTAACATTTCCCAATTAAACGCTATTATTCGAGAAAACAATTTACTTTCCCTTGCTATGCTGTACATTCGATAACAAACCATAAAATTTCAACTGCTGTGAGAATATTAGGTGAGGAAACGGTGGCAAAAGCAACAATGCACCCATCAATAGGTGCTCCAACCGGATCCATTTCTAATTACTCTGCGCTAATAAGAGTCCGACGGCCTAAGAAATGCCAACAACAGCATGGCACCCGTGACGTTCAATTGTGCGGCGGTGCAACAATAGGTGCGCGCGGGCTGAGGCAGCGGGCCGCGGGGGCGTCAATAACACACTGGGGTGTGTGGCGACCGTCACCACCGAATGTCGGGTTCCCATTGCTCGCCTATAGAGGTGTCAATTCACCGGACAACAGACACGTCCATCGCAATGAAGCATTTGTCTAACCTACGGCCATGCTGTTCCATTTATTCACTCCGTGTCTTTTTGCGCCAGAAGGAACATATAGATCCATCGAGGCCGATTTCGACCAGAAACAAACACACCAAATAATGCCCAATTTACTTTTATAGCACCACCATTCGCATCCACCGCCGCTGGAACCCAGCTGCGTCGGCAGCGACAGGAAGCGGCCATTTCCGGTTCGATGGCAGCGGCGACGGGCACGACGAAGCGGAGCGGAGCGTAAAATAAAGCGTCGTCTTCTCCCAGCCGACCATCGGGAGCAGCCGACGGCCTCGTTGGCCGCTGAGAACCACCTGGAAGGCCGCTGCGAGACCACAGGTTCGGCTGCAGCCGCCGGCGGAGACCTCGATGTGGCCCTGTGTCACCAGTATTGGTCCGGCTGAGAGGGTGACTGAGGTGGGCAGGCGGCCGTTGGCGCCCGAATGGTGCCACCGGGCACCTGTCGACCGTCGAGCCGGCGGCCCGATATCGACGTCGTCGATAGCTATCGGGTGTCGGTGGACGTCAAGTTGAAGCTCACGAAAGGCAGGCCAGTAGTGGTTGGAAGAATGTGCACTTAGCCTTCAGCCGCCACACGGTGGCTATTTGTAAAAACGGAACAACGCGTTTGATCAAAATACTTCAGAGCATTGATCACGACACATGATGTTGCCACCTGAGGTCGCGATCCACTTTCCAGCTTTACAAAAAAACATGTTTACCCTGCGCCAGTGGATATATGCGTTGTACGCGGATTTTTGCAAAAATCATACGTTGTCGGCGAGTATTTGAAATCGAGTAAATATCTACTCGGTACGTTACCCGCCCTTGGTTTCCAATGTCCGCAATTATCAGGTCTTACTGAGGCTATGATCCTCAATGACAGGGCAACTCACTCGAGGACTGCGAGTGCACGATATATACGCACCGCACGAGTCCTTCACTCGCGAGAGTCGGGTCAATCACTCTCGCTGCCCTGCGCTCAAAACCTAGGGATTGTTCCAGCGCCTTCTTACAAAAAAAAGATGAGAGTAGCTTAGGGTAAGTCGGAGCAGGCGCAAAAACCGGTGTCCGCTGGAACGATTTGGGATGAGATGGGATGAGAGATCAGCTGATTGCGCCTGATCAGCACCAATATGGCGGGCGTGGCGCAGCTAAGCAACTAATCGAATTTGATTAAGGCCTCTGGTACTCATTGAATGTATTTTAGTAAAAGTGGAATACAGAAAACAACGTAATCAAAACCTTTACCTGTCCAAACACGTCGTTTTTCACTGTAAAACAACTTATTTTAGTTTCTCAATTGACATTCGTGCGCCACAATTGAGCTCCTCTAACCTGCTCTGAAAAACCACCTTTCGTTTGAGAGGAGGTTGGATTAGATTTGAGATGAGCTTTGGCGAGCTTGGATGAAGTTTAAGGAGGCGCTGGACCGGGCGAGAGGAAGTTGGAGAAGCTTTGAGGAGGTTGGAGCAGGTTTGAGGAGGCGCTGGAACAGGCCCCTAGTCTCGCGTGTTTTTCCGAACTCGCGGTGCGCGGGTCGGGAGTCCGCGTATCCCGAGTACAGTACCCGTGGCAAACGGAGGCACGTCCGGCGCGTCAGCCATCTTTGATTCTAGCAACAGTTGACTGTGCGATGTGAACGTGTGAAGTGTTGTAACCTTTCTTTGCTGCGGAAGATTAGAAATGAGGGAGCAGAAGGGGTTCTAGTCCTCTTAATTGGCAAACTGTATGAGCCCAACCCCGAAGCACGTCAGGAGACAGCTTGCATGAGCATGCCGGAGGTTGAGTATACTAACCTAGAAAACTGCATATTGCACATGGGACTATAGGTAAGTAGAAAATTCAACCGCCTTTGATGTGATGCCTTTGGTCATGTATCACTGTATCACGTGAAAGATTACCACCAGAAGGGGCGTCATTAGCTAATTTTTGCCTGGAAGGGGTGACGGACTCCGACCCGGGATTAACGGGCGGTGGGGGGGGGTGATGACGAAGTTTGAACACATTGTTTTGTTTTTGACAATGCAGCCGATGCTTAGAATTAGAGGCAGTTAGGTAGGGCTACGAAGATGATAATGATTAAATGCTGAACACCGAAATTGAATCCCAATTTTGGGGTACTCCCTCCCTGGTTTTCCAGCTGCAGGAACACGTCCCCCATTCCGCCCCCTTCGCTTTCTGGATAATAACTCCCTGAGACTCTGAAACTCTGGGGGTGTGGATTAGGTACACGCCACAAAATAGTTTATGACACGCCCCAGTAGTAGAAAAAATGCCTGTAGGCCAGAGGCACGCGAACGACGGATTTTCTCGCTGACATAACACGATAGATGCGGGTGCGTAGAAGGGGTTATCCGCAGTGCGCAGATCAAGAAACTCTGTGAGTGCAAGTTAGTTACACGGCGTGAACGAGCTTTTTTCACCCGCAGGCAGAGTGTTAAAAACGTCTGCAGGCTGAAAACACACAAATGACGGGTTTATTCGATGCCGTAGGGTAAGAAAGATTTGTGTTGCACTTGTTTGGGGGCAAACCAAAGGGTATAGCCTAGGAGTGCTTGAAATGTAAACAAAAAACTTGCTGTTTTCACATTGCGGTATTTTGTAGAACACAGTTTCTGAAAAGTTTCAAAACACCTCGTTTCTCACATTTAATCCTTTTAACCGCTCAGTAACATACAACACACACATATTACGGCAGATAGAATGCATAAAAACATTGGCAATGTGTTCCAGTACACAACATCGAATATATTCTACACAAAATGGTAGACACGCAGAGGTGGTGAAAACAAAGCAGAATAAGATTCGGTTTTGAGAGATTTCGTATTCATCCCATGCGAGATGACGTCGAATATCCATTCAGTGCCCCAGAGGCCGATTTTCCATGCATGCGTGCGCTGCACTTGTCTCAACCCACGGCATTGCCAATATTACGAAATCAATACATTCCCGCCGAGTCCCGAGTCGAATCAGGCGTGCGAGCCCAGTGGCCGAGTCCCGAGTCGAATCAGGCGTGCGAGCCCAGTCGCCGAGTCCAACTCGAGCCTAGTCCTCACTGTCGCCCGGCCAGCGACCTGACGAATCTCAGGGGCGCCAAATTGGACCGTGCACCTGACACTTCGGCAGCGTTTCCAAATGGGTCGGACAAGTTCCCAGCTCTAATCACAGGGCGTAGCGGCGGGGGGTAGCTCAGACCCACCCATCCAGCCGTGGCAACACGCCAGCGAATCTGCCAGTGCGACAGGCGCTGACCGGAGAGAGGAGAGAATTCGAAAGCTAGGGGAACGTCGGACCGGCTTTATCAGACGGGGCCAGCCAGTGAGCGCGAGGTGCTAGTACCGTGGTTGTTTGTGTTTGCAGCCAACCAGCGGAGTGCGAGGAGCTGCCGCGCCAGATTGTAAAACCAGCGACGTGAGTTGTTTGTTTCACCGAGTTGGTCGTTTACTCTTCTAAAGAAAGAAAAAACTGTGTGCTGGCAGCTGATAATGAGTTTTGCATACCAGGAAAAACTGGTAGGATTGTGTTGTCGGACAAAGTTGTAGGTACACGGTCTACTCACGAGTAGTTCCGCTCTTGCCTTTAAGTACACAGTTTCATACATCATATTTAACTATCAGAGGGCAATGCACCAGACAGCAGGCCGCCGCATCTTCAGCCCGGTTCAGCCACATATCGGCACCTGCCTTATCCGTAGTTATCTGACGTCTGCTGGTGCATAAATAAACCTTTACTGCTCGCACAAGCGATTTAATGATTAGCTCCTACTGTCATTAGGAATAGCTCTAAACAATTACCGATTTAGCCAGATTCACCTCCGAACCTGTCTTCCTTCCATGACACTAAAGCTCGCAACAACAGTTCAAATACAATAGCTTCTGGCACAGGACTCTGACATGTTTGACACCAGAAATTCACTACGAACTGGCTAGACAGTAAAAAAAAAAAACACACAGACTCCTTCACATGTCTCCAACCAGAAAACATTGTGAACCCAAGCGAATTTGGTGACTCATCCTACCGGCTCACACAACGGTCGCGAGCAGTCCAGCAAGTCATTTCTTTTTCTGCTGAGCACCCTAGCCGGAATGCTACACTGTTATGGTAATTAAATGGACATCGCAGTGACGGAAACGACAAGAATCGGCGACGGATGAACCGGACTTTCCGGCGGGGAGCTGCGGGGAGAGCCCTGCTCCCCTGTCGTCAGAGCAACCCCACGCACTTGCAGGGGTTGACTGTGTTTGACAATGCAAGTCGACACGCCACTTTCGGCAGTGGGCGCCGGAAAACAAAGCAGCGCAACACGCTGACGACTCGGCGGCGCTCTAATGCGCTCTCTGCGCCACTGAGCACGGCGAAGCGGACACGGCAATGCTTTTATCGCCAGAAAATTTATAATAGAAAAGCCTTTTGGCTCGGCAGCGTGGTGAGGGATAACATCGCTCAAGCCAGATGCCCATAGAGTGATTAACTATGTGTGTACTGTAGTGGCAATGGCCTCTCCCAATCTTCTCTTTTTTTGTGCTGGTAGGACACCCCCGGGACTTCCACTAAGACTTGGGATATATTTACATGATTCCTGTGTGGTTTTGAGGTCATGACGCCCCACCACGGAGATCATACGACGTCACATTCCCTGCTCTGGGCAGGACAGATCATCACGGAGGCCGTCGCCGAAAGGTTTAAGTCCATACGCTCTTACATATTACAAGGAGGAAATATCTCGTAGTGTTTAGCCCCACTCCGGCTAGAAAAATATGGTCAAACATATTTTCCGTTTGTCTTTGCAAAGAAAACGCTCGTCTCAACCCTTCCACAAACATTTTCCGTGGTCACAGCAGGTCGAAAAGGAACGAAAGGATCTCAACCTACCGACGTTCTTGCACACAAAATTATAGAATTCAATGAATCAAAAATGCCGGTGCCGGTCACCGTCACCACTGTTCGACATCCGTCATCTGTTTTTAATGGATAGGAAAACATTCAAATGACAGGTAGTCATCGCGGTATTTGTGCTTGTGAGCAGTTTACTGCTTCGTTAGCTTCCCAGGCTTTGGTTTTGGATACACTTTTGTCCTGGATACAGATTGGTTAACGCGTGACGAAATATTTCAGACGAAATATTTCAATGACCCCTGCAGTTGCTCTTCATCACACATGCCATTTCCACAAAAAAACAATACATGCAAAAAAACTAAGCAAGCCAACAAACTAAAATAGCAATTACGAGCACGTCCCTCTAACCCCGTCTTCAGCACTCTATTCTGTAACAAGCAGGGCCCTTTTTACCCATCAGGGCCCTTTTGGCGTTGTCGCAGGGGCCCTTTGCGGGGCGCCGCCTCCCAACCCTGAGCGAAATCCTGGCTACGCCCCTGGTCATAGCACAACCTTCCAGCCTAATGTGATCAAGTATAGTCTATCCTCTTTTTTAAAGCGATCGCTAGGGAAAGCATAACAGGGGGAAGGCCGGTGCCTAAGCCTCGACGGATTGCTGGTTCTCGGAGGCGGTGGAAATAGTGCCGTCTGATCCGCCTCTAAACAGTCCCATCTATCAGCGGTCGATTTGGTGCGCGTGAATCCTTCAGAGCCGCTCTCAATTCTGTTTACGCTCGAGACTCCCTAGTTCCCACCGCCGAATATTCACAGTGCATATTTCAAGCGCATCGTGGCGGCCGCACCCTGCGCCGATAATATTTGTTTATCTGGGCGGCAGAAGCATGTTTTTCCAGGCCTTCAACGAGATTTATTTGGTGCCGCCGGGCAGGCTGCGCTTTAGGCTGGGTCACAGCTGTAAGAATGGATGTGACAGGAGCAGCGAGGAAGACCAGAAAGCCGTCGCATTCACCCGATGTGGAGCCATAGAAACCTAACAAGCGACCGGGTGAAAAATTTAAATCGCATTATCATACAACGGTGAACTTGACGAGTACAAACACAGGACTATATCTGCGGACTTGACACACCAGGCGGGGATACTGGTGCCATTTTTGGGCAGTCGGTGGCAGATCGGAGGCCGACTTCGACCGCAGCCGGTCGGCAGATCCCCGGGGGCAATGCTGACCGATCGCTCGGCTGGTCCGGCCGACTCCATCTCTCCGAGCGGTTTCGGCGCCGCCGTGAGTCGGGGTCTTACAGAGACAGGTGATCCCGATAAAATCGACACCATTCCCCGAGGTAGAAGAGAGGTCATCCAAGAAAGTTCAGCAGGAAAAGAGATAGTGATAACACGAGTTGCAGGCGTTCATGTTGTTTTACGACTGAAATAAGATGCAAAACAGTCCATAATATTTCTAGGTTCAAAAACAGAACTTCCGTGCGGGCTACGAGCAATGGTACAGACAGCGACATTGGACAGGCGATAGATCAGGCCCAAATGTCGCAATCAGTCATAACATGATGTTTCGTTCATTCTTTAATATGCTTTATGGAAAAATCATCGCGGGGAAAATCCAATAGAAAGTGAGAATTTCACACATTGTGACAGATAGCCAGCTTGTTTTACATGGAAGGCAGCCGGATAGCGGAACCAACTGTGACATTCAACCGTGAGAATTTCAGAGCATAATTTTGCTGAAAGCGGAAATTGTCATCTTCCCAGTTTGTGCACTGATGAAGAGCGCCGGCAGTGATGCGACACGGATACCGTCAGCGACGCGCCGCGGCGGTGCGTCGATGGCGATGCTGCGGCGGCGGGGGAGCCGGCGGACCATCTCGCAGCCGTGACGGCGAGCACAAAAAGCGGGCAGAGACCGAGTGGGTGGCCGGCGGCTGGGTTTGCCGGCCGTCGACGGAACTGGCGCGGCAGTCTCGGCCGTAATCAAACCCTAATGGACCACGATCTAGGAAATCCCCGGAGTTTTTAAAATGTCAGGCCTGGAAATCTCTCCCAGTTGTTTTGACTCGCGTAATTGAGCAGACAGTGGGATGCGGAATAAGCAGAGACGCGTGAAAAGATGCCGACTAAGTCTTTAAATTACCAAGGCATACTCGAGGAAAAGGAATACATAAAGCGCTCAACCACGCAAAATGTTGCAAGATTGATTGGTGAATTCCTGCTATCCAGCGCGACTCGTTAGTCTTCAACAGGTTAACATTCTCGCTAATTGGAAGCTTTCAGCGCAGCGCGGTCAGGTCTGTTCAAATATCGTGAGTAAGGCATCAGTCAAAGCCGATTCTCTCCACCAGGCCTGGCACTGCTAGTTGTCAAAGGACGGGGCTGCTTCCGCGCCGTCCGTACTAATTACCGCCGCATTAACATTGCAATGGACAGGCAGCGTAATTATAGATGCAATGTCGCGGCGTAATGGTGGGCGCATCGCGCATCAATTATTCCGCAGAAGCAACAGAGCTGCCATTCAGGTTGATTGTAGGGGAGTGCCTGCGACGCCGATGGGGAGGGGCGGTGGTGTCTTTAGGCGCTGCGCGCACGGTGTGGAGCGTTCCCCCCGCTCGTTCGAGTCGAGTGTGCAGCTGTCGTTCACGCGGAAGTGCGATTCAACACTGACGACTCAGTGAGAAGGGATAGGAACGATATCATCTCATTACTCCGGTTATTTTCCAAACATGTCACTGTTGAGACTGAAAATATATATCAAACAGGAAAATAAACGATAACCCTTGAACCCTTGGCTAGAAAGCAGCATATTGTCTTCGGTAAATCGGCCCATGTCTAAGCTCTGACCATGACAGGTAAAACAGATAGTTGACACCCGCAGTGGGGCTGCGACCACACACTATGCCGCGGCTCTTTCGATCTCGCATTTGATTACCATGTATGGATGTCCTGGACAATTGAGCTGGAAGTAATGGAGATAAGCTGATGACTAATTTCATGTTTCCGCAATTTTTCCAAGCTTTTCGTGTGGATGGCAAGAAAATGCATAAGTGTCCTTTTTGTTCCTTTCAGGCACCACATGCATGATGCACCTAAACATGCTGAAGAAGCGGTCGCTCGAACTTACTTAGCCATGGTCAGAACTACCAGACATACTTGCTTGAAAATCATTATATATAGTGAATTATTTTCTAAACTTTGAATTAGACCTTAAGCCCTTCAGTCGTGGCGCCATGAGTTTTGATCAATACGTGCACTACTTGGCACAAACCTAGTTATTAAGGTTTAACGTCAGTCTACTGCAGCCGCTCCCAAACGGTGGGTCATGGCCCCCTTGAGAGCCACGGAGTCATTATGTTGGGTCCTCGAATACCTATGATTTTGAACCAGCATGACATGCTTAAAAACATTGATACGGTATTGACACTCTTTAGCTTTATGATTTTACCACATTCATTTCAAGGTGACAGATACATCGTGTCCTACGAGACTTGAATACATTTTAATTACGAAAATTTTGCCACCAGGAGAAAATTGTTTGGCTTAAGCACCCCTCACACACTGGTGATGTTCTGCAAAAAAACCAGCCCATGCTGTTTTTACAAGACTTAAAGTTTTTAAAACCCTGGCAAGCGATGCCCTTACACAGGTACTACCATACCGGACAATGCATCTGTGATAGCTCTTCGACTATAGTGAAGTAACGTGAAGCAGCACCAATGAACCTCTGCTAGCTTTTCGACAATGGTGGAGCAACGTGGAGTGGCAACAAGGGATCTGTGCCAGCTTTTCGACAATTGTGGTCGTCAAAAACAAGGCTGGAGAAGAGTGGTGGATACAAAGAGGAGGGGGGGGGCTTAGGGCTCAAGATCCCCGAAATGTCCGAGTGCCTATAGTTAACACATAGGTAGAGACTGATTCGAGGCAATGGCGGGGGACGCTCGAGCCCCTAGCGCCCCCCCAATGAAAACCTGGATCCACCACTGCTGGAGAACCATAGGCACCTAGCAAACAGCATTTTTGGTGCAGGCTGCTGGCAGCAGAGCTCAGCATTGAGTCATTGTTGAAGGACATCTAATAAATAAATGTGTCCTCCCCATCTTCTTTTCCATCGCCAACCCAAATATTCCAGGGAAAGTGTGTGATAAGGCACAATCAAGACATTCGTAAATGATTAGCCCCATTTTACTGTTAATCAGCATGTTTAAATGACATAATTCTGTAGCCCTGGCAGTGTTAAAGGAGAAGGGGGAGGGGGTGGCGATCATGCCGCGCCCTCAAATAATTCTAAATCGATGTTCTACTGCGTGCCCTGCTCGCACTGATCGATATTGGCTACAGATGCTGGTCGAGATTACGCAGAGGCCAGCAGACTGTACATGTGGGAGCCGATTAAAATCAGTGTGATAGATTTCCCCACACGGCCATCGGTATTTATGGAGCCATTCATGGCATGAAATGATTATTGATCAACTTTGTCCTAGTGCTCGGGCTAGGCGCAAAAATAAAGGAAAAGTTTACGAATTATCTGCGTTTTCCACGAACTACATTTCACAGTTTTCCAGCATCCATTCCTCCGGAAGCATCGTCTTCATTGTGCTTCAGTTAGGCACCCTCAACACGTGTAATTATCCTCACTTTATTATTCGTCTGTTTGTCCTCACTGCGCACTGAATGCTCACTTCGAAGATAGTTCCAGCCAAGAAGCAGACACTTGGGTCGTTAGAGTTAATTGCGATCCAGCTTAAAGCGATATCAGTTATACAAGCGGTGTTTCCGGTGAACCGTGGGTAACTACGACCGACCCCTGGGGAGGTCTCAGCACACTGGTATGGCTCTTCCTAATCATTAATTTCCAATACCATTTGTCTGCAGTACATTAAAATGGACTGGCAGAAGACTTCTGCACTAACAAGCACCACAGCGCAAGGTATATAATCCGAAGCGGTAGCCTTAAAACGTCATCAATTTCGGATCTATGAACTGTAAAATGGTGTCTGTTCCTGGTACACTCCTTCACTGGAGGAGCCGCCTCTCCGAGAGAGAGAGAGAGAGAGAGGAGAGGGAGAGAGAGCACGGGCGGTGATTTCGGACCAGTCAGCGGGCTCCGGCTGCGCCGCCCGAGGTGCGTTACGCCGCAGAGCGGGTTCTGTGTTAACTAGCGCGGACCGCAGCGTCAGCAGCCGGGACCCGACTCGTTTACACCGCGCCGTCGCAACAGAGTCGCTGGCGGGCCGGGCTCGCTCGTTAGCGGCGCCGGCAACGACGGCCGGATGAAGCCTCCGGCATTCTCCATCGGGCGGCGCTACCAACCGACGCAGCCGCAGAGGCGAACAGAGAAAACAAGGACAGGTGTTAGAAAACTTCCTAGCCGTGACGACGCTGGCCGAATTCTCTAGTAAGCCCATGCAGATAGGGGTTTATCTTAACCAATGGCAGCATCATGGGTGGAGATCCTAGGGGGTTGGGTGTCAGGACCCCCTGGATTTTGGTTCTCCCCTAGACTTTGTATAGGGATTGTATTGCCCTGCCAGCGTTAACACATCCAGACCGCCCCCCTCCTGAGTGGAGGATAAATATCCAGCCCAGGGCAGTATCATACCATTTTTTAGTACATACAGTTGCAAACGTCATAAACAAGAATCCTGACGAGAATAGACTGGACATAGGCTAGCCTTTTTCGAGTCTTATCTAGGTTTGCATGCCAGCTTCCGCTGCATAATGTTTGCAATTTTAAAAGAAGCCTTGAAAGTTTTCCCTTGCATGGCCCAGCCATGCTGGTCTCTTATACACGTCCACATCCACCAGAGTTGCCACATTCAAATAACAAAAATCGAAGTCAAATGGTTTGACAACATATCGAGTGCTTCGCTTGCTTTACGCGTCAGAGACCATTCTTCCATCACGACCTCACAACCGGTTTCAAGTTTGAGACTGATACCCACAGGCAAGATACGGTCTGCATCCTTGGCTGCACACAAGAAGGGAGCCGATTTTTAAAGTCGGTCGGCGCCGCATCGGAGCACAGCCGGCGACGAAGTTGTGACATGAAGAAGCGCTTATCCGTTTCCAGCCCGGTGGGCCGGCTGGCAAAGTTGGCGGGCGAGCTGGGCACGATTAGCGCCGGCGGCCGGCGGTGGCTTGTCGCCGGCATACACCACGCGCCCACCCAGCGGCCGCCGCCAACTTTGCAGGATGTAATATCCGACTGAATATGGCATTGACGCCGCGGCACGTCACATGGCCCGCTGTGAGCTGGCAGAGGCGGCGGCAGCGCTTACCTTGGAAACGTCCGTAGGTCAGCGAGGCTCGGCGTGGTCTTGGTAACTATCAAATGCCACTTAGGCTGTCAGTTCTGATGAGCGTCAAGAAAATCCTGGATTTTAAAAAAGAATGCACAACGCCCAGGGTTAGTTCACTTCACTGACACTTGTTCGCAGCACCGTCGTCACTGTCCGCCTGAACACTGTCGTCCTGTGGGGAGACTGGTCGGTCCAGGCCTGGAACTTCGCACCAGGCCGGCTAAATGTCAGGCTGTTAACACTGCTGGAACAGCGCTGGCAGTCCAGGCGTCCCAGAGCGCCACTGCCGTCCTCGGCGGCAGTCAGCGCCAACCTGGGGTCACTTGCCGCAGAGGATCCACTCTGCTCGGGATGCGTTCGCACTATTTCGGAGGTGGCCTGGAACAAAGAAAGAGATTGTTATTAAATCTTACTGATATGGAGGCCAATCCGCAAAAGAAAATACATTGGCATGCGACAGTGAATGTTTCTTTTTGACAACGATGAAATATTTAAATTATTGAATATTTTCTTTAAAGACAGTTTTCCTTAAGTTTGATATTACCTACGGCTCAGCACATTTCAATAGAACATTTTGTGGTTTGAAAATATGATATAACAACTATACTAATTATAAATTCCTTGAACGAAAAACACAAAAATAATAAAGGGTTACAAGACGAAATTTGGAGGTTAGAAACTGCACTGTTCACATGAATTCCACCGCAGGACACCGTTCCGAAAATGAGAGCCTTTGCATTTTTTAGGGTAGAACCATAAAGTGGAGCTCCGGCCCCCTTAGGCTCACAGGCGGCGCTGTACATACATGTTAAGTAGTTGCTCCTTCCTCCCTGGTATGGATACAGGTCGCTAGGAAGCTATACCATCGCGGTGACGGACAACAACGGCATGCCATTGCACCACATAGTTAACGTGGTCCCCACGGACCCATGGCAGCTGCATTTGGGTTGGCGACACCATATACCGCTCAGCCATGCCATTCCACACCAACTTAGAGGCAGCCGCAGCAACAAATCAGTTGGTGAGTTTTACCCGGTGCTGAAGGGCTAATATTGAAATTTGATTTATCCGGTCTAGGTTGTGGATTCCTCAGTTTTGAAGCTCTCGCGTCATTTTACGCGGTCGTGTTTCCACGCTCAATGAAAATAACACGCTGAATCAGTCAACTGTGGCATGAAATAATTTGTTTAAGGATAGGTTTTCTAAATTTGCCTTTTTCAACAAAATGTCGATGAAAACGATCGGTAGTTAATATTTCATTCCGTAAAAATTGTATGCAATCTCTCTACGTTCTTATCAATATGGGCAAAAAATTTACAAGCAAAATAAGCATGTACGTACAATGTGCAATGTATGTGCATACATACCTGCGGCGTAGGAATTAAACATATGTTCAAGTCAATCACGGCTCTGATTGACACATTGACAATTGCATAGATATGAATATAGAAAAATATGCTTCGATTCAGGAAAGAGTCGCCATGATTAAATGTGATGCACGAAGAAGTCCGCTATCACCACGAAAGAAACCGGTTAACGATTATTTGTTCACCCTAGAGGGTGGGATGGTCCTAACTGTATAAGCACCAGCACGCACCGACAACTGAAGGAGTAGCCTCTTCATTCGCCAGCCGAACCCCACCTTCTTATCATCCATTATCATCGGTGCAGCTATCTGTTCGCTCCATTGCAGCACTCCCGTGTCTGAACCATATCAGTGAAAACTGATCGCAGCTCTGCAGCTATCATCAATACAGCTGCAGAGGTGGAAAACACTGATTACAGAATTATGTACTTATTGCAGTCGTACCAACAGCTCCCCGGTCATACTCTTAACCATCACGTAGAGGTGGAAAAACAAGATTTGCAGCTATGCTGGTACAACTCTACACCCTCAAGTAGAGATAGCTATAGAGATTTAGTCATCTCTGTTAACTTCTAACTTAAATTTTCCCAGGAAATGATTTGGGAAAGACGATGGTGCCACCAAAGATAACACCGCAAATCAAAGCCCGACCACGAATATAAGAGTTCATTTACCATGTTGAACGCGAAAAGTATAATCTGTCGATATTGATGAAAACTGCCAGAGCTAGTTAAGGTTACACAGTCCAGTCACCAGCGAGTCCTCCCCCTCCGGCCTCTCCTAGCATCCATACTACCATTGACCGGCGTCCGCTCCTGTCCGCACGTGTGACACGTGACGAATGCGGCCCGTGCCGCGTGGAGGCACGTGATGGATCGTCCGGCGGTCGACGCCGGAGAGTGTCATCGTCGCGTGGCCAGAGTGGTCAGAAGAGGGACGCCGACGCGCCGGGCAGGGAATCAGATCACAGGAGCAACCGGCGAGAAAGATGGTAGGGAGGGAGGCAATATAGAGGCGGCGCAGCCTGCTGCCACTCAGGCTACTGGACGAGGCTACTAGGGGGAATACGTGTCCAACTCTTGCTGCTTCTACACATAACATATGTACTACTGCTTCAAAACAGCCTTCAAACCAGCACAGATGCTGATAATCTGGTAAATCTGGTAAAGCACACGTTCTGCCAATTCTGTTGCAAAACAAGCAGCAATAATAGTCTGATGAAGTGTACTCCAGTATTAAGAAACAATGCAGCTTGCAGTATCATAGAGCATTATCATTTCTCTATTATTATTTAATTTCTCCTGGAGATCATCGTACGTAAGTGTGGACGCGAATCTTCTCTTGTCGTCTCTCTTTTCTTGTCGACATGACATCTGGCCGATTATGTTAATGAGGAAATCTGTATCTTTGGTAAAGCATGAGCTTCCTTTATTTGCCTTTGACGGCCGGTGAGCAACAGGGTTTTCCTCGCTTACTGGCCTGAGGGGGTTATAGAGTGAGGCTCTTGCATGCGTAATCATGCTTTCATGTGTAACCCTCTCCTCAGCATCTAGAACAGGTTCTAAAGACGTTACTTGTAACGTATATTAAACATGTCTGTGGTTCAGCACCCTAGGTCAGATGACTTTGTGGTGTTTCCACGCCTGACACACAAAATAGCATGCTCTCATCTTAAGTCACCCTCACCTCATCATCATAAAAAGTGTTTCAGCACGCGGTGGTAGTCCGCACTGTGGTGTTGCCACGTGGGACTCACAAAAATCATGCTCACATCTTAAGTCACTCTCACCTCATCATCATATAAACAATCCCCCTCAGTCAGTCCTTGTTTTCTAGTAGATGTTACTAGTTCGTCTACTCGTCTGCTAGATTCCAGGGAACTACTAACTTAGATCCGCATGGGTTAGTCTGCATGGAAATGAGCACTAACACTAAACGATTATGTGTGATCAGTCTCTCTCTTTTATTAACAGTGGGTTAATGGTCGAGGCTTCTGTAACATTTTACAGAAGCCTTCTTTAAGCAACCTTTTTTATAACAATTACTTAAATAGTAACACAGTTGTTTTGCTATCTTATGTTTTTGCTTCATTTCCTAGCAGGGCGTGCCGCGACTCGTTTAATTTTATGTTTCTGGTGTTAACGTAAGGGTGCTGTTGTCGCTGGGATCGCGGTGGGGCACCCCTGGCTGCCTTTTAAAATGGGGTGGCGGACCTTTTAGAAAAAATAAAAAAATTATCAAGCGTGATCTAAAGAAATAACATTTACATTTTGGTCCACCGTTTTTAACGCCTGACCTTTTAATGGTGTCCTCAGTTTTGCAATCTTGAGAGACGAAGAGAGAGAGAGAGAGAGAGAGAGAGAGAGAGAGAGAGAGGAGGGGAGAGGGAGAGAGAGAGAGGCAGAGAGAGAAAGAGAGAGAGGGAGAAAGAAAGAAAAGGGGTATCCACCCGATGCAGGCTACACTTACCGCAGGAAAGAAAAAGATCCGGCCATTGCCCGCCCTAATGAGGAGTAACACAAGCATGATGGATAGAACGGCCTGTCATCGTTGTACCGTGCAACACGCCGCGCCGTACATGTGGCGACGTCATCTAATGGTGTGCGGCGGCGCCGTGCCGCTACGGGTGCGTCAGGCCCTCCTCAGCTCCCGGCCGAGACGACTGACGACGAAACCCGCCTCCGCCCTCTCCAGCCAGCAGGGGGCCGCCGGGAGGGGCGGCAGGACAGCACGAGAGCTCCGCAACAACTGCGCACCGAGTCGCAGTATATATATATATATATATATATATATATATATATATATATATATATATATATATATATAGATATATATATATATATAGATATATATATATATATATTAATAGATACTGGGAGAGGTAATAGTGATGCACATAACCAGATGAGGTGGTACTTCGACCCTCCCAAAATTCCGTCAGGATTTAAGGGGTACCTCCGGGGACTTTTATTCAAGATGAATCCCAAAGCAAGGCGGAAGCCCTGGTGGGAAGCCAATGCACACATTACGTCGGCAAGTTAAACAAATCATACGCCACTTAAACAACCTATATCTGTCAATACGCAGGTAAAGAAAGCCATCGTATACCACATGCAATACTCAGAAACTACCCAGGTGGATTTTAATCCAAATTGCAGAAATATATAACAGAGATAAAACAAGTTTTCCAGTGAGTAAAAACGGCCGGGAGAGCCGTCGGACCCCGACACGGCTCTGGCACGCACCCCGCGCCAGCGAGCCGCCGGAGCCGTCGCTGGTCAGGCCGAGTAATCAGCAGTCGGCCGCCACCGTATTGGTCCAGGGAGCTGCCGCCGCAAAACACACCACAGTGGCGACCTCCAGAGAGACCTCCCTAATAGCATCTGTGTCTCGCAGCGGCGCTCTGGAGGCCAGGGAACAACCGACTCAGAGCACGGCAGAGAGGCAGGACCACGGGGGCCTGGGAACAACCGACTCAGAGCACGGCAGAGAGGCAGGACCACGGGGGCCTGGGAACTGGCCGGCGCAGAGCACGGCAGAGAGGCAGGACCACGGGGGCCTGGGAACTGGCCGGCGCAGAGCACGGTAGTGAGCCAGGACCGCGGGAGGCCTGGGACGACCGGGCTGATGCACGTACGCCCGCCAAGTCTGCCGGCGATTGCTGCGAAGGATCCTCCCCGACAGGTTTCTGTTTTTCAAATTATGATAGTAAACCATAAAAAAATATTAAAAGTTATTCAGTAACATGTAAGCATTTCCTGTACTCTATTAACTGCTTATTTCTTCTTCTATAACATACATGTTTCCTACTTGCATCCTTCGGGTTGAAATGTGACAGTCATAATTATCCAAGGAACGGGTCGGGTTTCCTCCTGGGGTAACAGGTTAACTCTTTGCATTCTTCATCTTTTCTCTCTCTCTCTCTCTCTCTCTCTCTCTCTCTCTCTCTCTCTCTCTCTCTCTCTCTCTCTCTCTCTCTCTCTCTCTCTCTCTCTCTCTCTCTCCGTCTCCGTCTCCGTCTCCGTCTCCGTCTCCGTCTCCGTCTCCGTCTCCGTCTCCGTCTCCGTCTCCGTCTCCGTCTCCGTCTCCGTCTCTCTCTCCGTCTCCGTCTCCGTCTCCGTCTCCGTCTCCGTCTCCGTCTCCGTCTCCGTCTCCGTCTCCGTCTCCGTCTCCCGTCTCCGTCTCCGTCTCTCTCTCTCTCTCTCTCTCTCTCTCTCTCTCTCTCTCTCTCTCTCTCTCTCTCTCTCTCTCTCTCTCTCTCTCTCTCTCTCTCTCCCCAATACCATTTTCGCGGCGGGCGGTGATCCAGCGCGAGCCTTCGGAACCGCGTATTGCATTCATCTCTCACTTCCCCCCTCCCTGCCCCGGACTGCCGTGCGGGAGGCGATGACGGCGACTGACCGCACGATCGTGATGGAGCCGAGGCGCGGCTTTGTGTGCGGCAGACACCGGCCCCTCCCCCTGCCGGTGCCGGTCACCCACCTTCATGAGATCTTTTGTCGTCCGGTGAGAGGCTCTGCTACAGTGCATTTGCGGCTCACCGCTGAGGCGTGGTCCGCCCGCTACAGAATAGAACGGCCGTCTGAATAATCTAGTCCGACTGCGAAATGCAATAAGCGAAATGCAGGCGGCACTGGCGAGCTCCGCGGGAGTATGTTGCATAATTGGATTTGAAACAGCGCTCAGCAATGATATGCATGATCTTCTGAAAACGTTTTGTACTGGAAGCGGTTATTTAAGGTCAGCAGCCATGACAACCCGTTCATTCCGCGTACAAACTACTTGCTAATGCAAGCTCATTGCAAATTCATGCGGTGTTTGATGCCTTCTAAAGCACTAAAAGCCTTTCCAGGCTTGGAAAACACGTTTAAGGTAGTGCGTTAAAAGCTTCGATGAAATCAAATGCTGCGTTTTTATTAATTTTGTCGACAGCTTTTACCTTGCTATTCATGACAGGCACGACTATGTGCACCCGCACTTATGGTGCGCTTTTGCATTCCATTGTTTAACTAGACAGACTTTTCAGATTTCATCACCATTTTTTTCGGAATCACGATATCCACCAACTAACCTAGCAACAAACTTCGTTTCCTCTATAACCATTGATGCTTTTCGATATGATACATGATAACCACTGCAAAACAATACCGGAACCGCAGCTTACCACGCGCAGTGGGGGGTCCGGAAGTGCCGCCACCTATTTTTCTGAGGTGGCCGGAGAACCGTTCCCAGCCAGAAAACGCTACTTGGGACTATTTGAGAGAATTCATGGGCGCGTCGATGGGTGAAATAATTATGAAATGGTTAGATAATTTTTTCGGTATTGGCTTTCATAACTATACTCACATTTTGGGATTATCACAATCGCGAAGTCGTACCAATTCGCCTACACTTTCGAACGAGTGGTGACGTACTAGCGCCATGTAATCGGGATTATATCTCAATGTCACCTCACATGAAGGTAAAGGTCATAGGTCAAGGTCAATGATCGCAGGTCAAGGTCATAAACATATTTGCATGGTCATTAGTCTCAGTGTTTCGTTCAGATGAAGCTAATCAGCATGACGTATGTTATTTGACTTCATAGTTAAGGCTGCTCAATGTCAATGGCAAGGTTACAGGTCAAGGTCAAACTCTTATTTACCGCCCAAAGTTTGCAATAGTGTCAAATATATTGTGAATTATTGGGAACATGCTATGTTGATGCCAGACCCCTCTTCCACTGCGCGTGTTAAAAACAAAAGCAGACATGACAACGCTCATTGTTCCCGGGCGGAAGACGTGGATTAAATGCTATAAAATATAAGATTTGTTTAAAATAATAAAATTCACCACATTGACTTGCGCGCCGACTAACGTTTTGATCTTGCTTTTCATCCATGGAGGGGAGCCATTGCTATTTTCGAGAGAAGATGTCCACCACAATATGCTTGCTTAGTCAATTATTGTGACGAGTAGACGCGCAAGATTGCAAAAATTAGAGGCAGCAATAGTTTGATGGATGGTTCAGGCATCTTGCCTATTAGCTTCGTAATAATAAAAAATATGCACTGTGAAACAATCATTTGAGCCAAAAACACTGATAAAAATAGTTTCGCCAAAACATGCTCATAAGAGGACTGCTTGTGAAAACTTCTCAGAGTTTCAAGACATCAACACTTGTTGAGTAGCCATAGCACTTATTAAATTATTCCTGAGGGCACATGTCCGGTTGGTACAACGGTAATGGAAAACCCTTAGCATCTATTAGCAGTCATGAGCTCGATAGCTGACTCCATTTGCCCGCGTATTAATATTCCCGACGAGATGTTCTTTATTGGAAATAATACCTTATACCTATCTAAGATCATTCCCACCATTTTGTAATGCACAGGCCTCTCCTGGCACTCTGAATTATCTCGAAAATCCTGAATATATTTTTATATATTTTGTTTTCGCTTCATCGGATTTATTTCGAGGAGATCGAGCTGTTAAAGTTGCTTCTGACCATTTAAGCGATAGTAAGTACCTAACCATTTCTACATAACATCAGTGGTATTGTTTGACCAAATACTTTGGACCAAAAGCTCACATAAAATTGAAGGTACGTCGGCCCGGCCCAAAACGATTAGCCTCATTCACTATTTATAAAACGTTTTGAACACAGCGACGAAGGCCCCAGCATTCATGTCATGGCTGATTAGCCCTTTTGCTCTCTGGCTTTGGTAGTCACGCAGGGAGAGCACAATATGGTCCGTATCAGCTGCCCATCGCTCACGGCGAGCGTTACAATGAAGGCGAGGGGGAGAGGAAGGGGGCGGAGAGGCAGCCCAGCTGGGGCGGCGCAGCACTGTGTGCTGAAGAGACAGGCGGAACGGGGATGCTGCCGGAGCGCATCATCACTCAGATGGCGGCATACATCCACTGACGCGATACATCTGGGCTGACATCATCACTCCTAGTTTTAAGATCCCTCGTAGCTGATATGACGGGCTTTCACATCATCAATATTCGGAGCATTTTCTGAGAAACGCGAATGCTCTCCTCACCCAGGGCTGCGTGATAGTTGACTACTTAATCAAGAGATTCAGTCATGCCCTTGCGGCGTTCAACATGATTTGGACACTTTCAACAGACCATGTTTTAAAGCGTCTGCTAAATTCTAGACCCAAAAAAGTATCACAACATGTCAGATATGTACATATTTCTTTGGGTCACAATCCTCTTCGTCATCAACTCCTCATCAAAATAGCGAGTTGGCTTACATGACTCCCGTGGCTTCCATCTTATTCGAACGATTGTTTTTTTTAGTTCCTGTGTTCCGCCACCGAATATAGCTCCATTTAATCTAAGAACAACCATCGTCCCAAAGTCCAAAGACAAAAAAATGCACGTTAATTTTTGTCCTCATATTATTGTCAAGCCTTAGTATGGCCGAGAAAAGTTCAAATGTAAAACTCAAGCAGGAAAATCTGACGTCTTAACATGAACCACAAATCACGTGTATTAGTAAATCTCATTACTTTGAGGGAAGTTTTTCTTGGATTAAACGGACCATAATGATCAATTTCCACGTGCACTAAATCCACTGCATCCTCCCTCCCACATCCACGTGGGGCATCAAGTCAAGGTCTGAATTCGTTCAGTCTCGCACCCCACAGCTCTCGAAGTCCTCGGCCTCCTCCCACGCTCTTCACACGCGCCAGGAGATAAGAGCATGGCCACTATACCAACAACATCCCGGCGCACTCATCAGCTTGCATGCATCACTGATAGCGGCCATGCTCTTGTGTCACCCCCTAGCCCCTCCCCTCCCCCTCCATCGGACGGTTATCGGCCGACGGCGGTGTTGTTCGCCGCTGCTTCTGCTGTGATGGAGCAGCGAGCGGGACCAGCCTGCGTCGAAAACGACGCACACAGTGGCCGCGACGGCGGCGGGTTGGCGCGAGACCGGGCGGAAGCGGCGCCGGCCAGTCACTGAGTGACTTGCGCGAGCCCTGTAATGGGGTGGGTGGACGCAGCTGCTGGCAAGGTCTTTGTGTCGCCGCACAGGCGAGGGGGCGAGACGAGACGAGCCGAATCCTGTCCAGACCAGGTTTTATACAGATGGGGATATCACCTGGATATGTTCTTGAAACTGCGGGGGATGCCGGATCTCCTGAAACTCCTGGGAGGTAGTAGTAGCAGTAGTATGGGGATAATTTTGTATTAACGACTAATTTTTCACCAAAATATACAACGAA
Organism: Lepas anatifera; assembly: GCA_034440635.1. Taxonomy (NCBI): domain Eukaryota; kingdom Metazoa; phylum Arthropoda; class Thecostraca; family Lepadidae; genus Lepas; species Lepas anatifera. Next base: position 86,183 of record JAOTON010001028.1, on the reverse strand, counting down.
ATATAGAACAGATCAGCAAAAGAACTAGAAGTTTATATCAAAACGTCTCTGCGAACATATTCATTGGATAAAAGCAAACAAAAACACAGTGATTGAATCAAACGAACAGAGACAAGGTAAACGGAAGCCCAGGTAGATTCAGGTGGTAGAAGGGAGAGGTCTCCGCGAGATCGACCACCCGCACGGAAGCCCAGGTAGATTCAGGTGGTAGAAGGGACAGGTCTCCGCGAGATGGACCACCCGCGCTCCTCACTGAGCCGCGGCGCCCCTTCAATATCCCCAGCTCACGCTGGACGATCCCCTCCCCGATGCCAGAGGCAGCGCCCGAGCAACACGAGTCGGCGTCCCCCGATCGCACCAGTAAAAACAGAACACCGCTCTGGTCCATATAGCAGCCCCTGCACAAGTGCCCTTTCCCCCACCTATGAACAGAGGAGTGGAATTTTTCAGGCTGGGGATGACACAAAACTGTCTTCTGAAACCACCACATTCCCAGGGCTCCATAGACTATTTTAGCTCTTCATGACCATCCTGAACTATACAAAACTTTGGAAACATCCTAACATAAAAGACTGCTAAAATATTTCAATATTTCGTTGCAGGTGGTTGGGAAGACCGAGCAGAATAGCTATCCCCATCCAAAGCTCAGAGGTTATGTACATACGCATCCCTGATCCAGCAGCATTGGCATAACATATTTTCTAAACACTCATCCTGTTTAACAACACCCAGCAGAAGTTTGAAAAGTATACAGGGCCAAGGGCCCGATGCATTCCCCCCAATAAAACCCTGGGTCCTGGTAACTTCGATAAAGTGCACACATAATGAATATTTCCGCTTAGCCTGACACGATTCTACGACGTTGAATTTATGGTGACATTTTTATGGTGACATTTTTATCCTGACACTCCTGAAGTCAGGATAAATTCTAACAGAACGAGGGTAAAGTAAACGCTTTCCGTGCAAAAATTCCCTTATTCTGCAAAACGTGCACGTTCACTGTCGCGCCAGCTGACGATTGGGATGTTATAATTGCTATGGCAACGAGACTTTTGTTGCGGGAAATAAACAAAGCAACTTTGCCAAGTTCAGTTAGCAGCTTCCACTTCTGCCACTACAGCGACGCTAGCCCCGTAATGATAGTCCCATGCAAATCCCCGAGCAATGAGCAATTGCGCCAAAAATCATGTGTACAGAGAAAAGGTGGGCTACGTCATTGTCAATGGGTGCAGCTTTCCACATCTTTGGTGGAATCCAAGCAAGCCCCGCCAACGTTCGGAAATATCCCACCAATCCAGAGTCGTGGCTTCCGGTGGTCACAACCAGGCTCCCCGATAATAGCATAACCCTGTTCCCTCGTCCAATAACATTTTTTCCATGATACCTATCATAGGCGTAGGAACAGGGGCCAGGGGGCCATGACACCCCTTCCCCCAAATAAGCAATATGTTTAGCATTAGCCCCATCGTGTTAAGTGGAAAAAATTACTTGAAAACACATGTTGCCCTCACCCTCAATATTCTGGACGCTCCTATGCCTGCGATGCCTATCAAGCACCATATAGTCATAAGCTGATCCCTTTACATAGTCCCACGCCCCTAAAGTCATAGAGGGTCACTTATCATAATCAAGTGTCCCTAGTCAAACCGGGTCCCCTGAAGATGGGGTCGGATCCCCTACCACATCACGGGCGACCTTGCCCAACTGGGTCCCCTTGCGGAATACCGTAATAATGAGCCCAGCTCTGGCAGAGTGTCTCTGTGGCCGTCGCCGGGCCCCCATGCCTCGTAGTTGCGGGCCCTCTGTAAAGCAATCGTCACTTATCCTTCCCGAGCCCATATGCGTCGCGACCAAGCCCCTACCATTATCTCAAGACACTGCATTCACAACCGACCCCATATTATTTTTTAGGTATCCTGTGGTCACTACAGCGACAGATCCAGGGGGCAAAGGGGCTGTCGTCCCCCTTAGGACCCAAGGACGGACACAGCCGATTTCGGGCGCCGAAGGCGCCCGCAGTTGGCGACACTTTGGGTACAAAACACCAATGCTAGACCAAAACGCAAAGAAAATACCATTTTAAGTTGACTTTGTTCACTGTTAGCCACCCTTAATTTCGAACCAGCTTCCCCTGGCATACTATTGGGCGCGCCACGTGAACATGGACCGTCCTCATCGATTACTGACCGCCCTCTTCTTTGCGATTGGGTGCCTATATTTTATGATTAGCCACCGCCTTTCAGCCCTGGGGCGCCCAACTGCAACATGGACCACCCTCGTCTACTTCTGGTCGCCCTCTTCAGCATGATTGTTCGCCCCTTCTCCACTATTGGCATATTGGCCCATAGTGCCCGATTGGCCGCCTTTATGTACCCATACATGTTCTCACATTCACGGGCAACATGCCTGTACACAAACTTAGGATAACATGAATAGGTACACGTATGAAGTCTTAAAACGTACAGGGATGAGTGATGACAGCCCAGAATGATGCACGTCCCATCCATCCAGCCCCACAGAGCGGGCCGAAACGCGACGGCGCGCAGGTAGAACCGCGCGAGGCGAGCAGCGGGCGGAGCGAAGGGCGTCAGCGGCAGGCAGCACGGGAGAAGCAGCGGTGATCGCGGGGAGAAGTGTCTGCTATTTTACAGCCTCGTGGCGCCCCACCTCAACATGGACCATTCTCATTTGCCTCCGGCCGCCCTCAATTTTGTGGTTGGGCGCCCTGTTTTGACGATTCCCCCCTCCCTTTCAGCCCTAGGATGCCCCAATGCAACATGTATCGCACTCAACCCCTTTAAACCACCCTTTTCTGCATGATTGCGCGCATGGGTGGATATCCCGGGGGTTAGGGATCAGGACCCCCTGATTTAGAAATTGAGAGAAACTGGGCGGGGAGGGGAGGGGTTAGCTCGGATCCTACCACTTTTGCCCTCACAAAATATTTTCCCGACCCATAAGTAATGATAGTTCTATTCGCGGCATTTTTATGATCGGCTTAGTCAAGATTTGACTATCTGTCCCTTTGCATCTTCTTTGAATAGGAGTGCTAGAGGCCAGGGGCGGCGCAACGGCTCTGTGTCAGGAAAAGTCCGGGTCCCCGAGCTGGTCTAAGGTCCTTCAGCTGAACTAAGCAGCACCCTAAGTCGGTCTTTCACAGAGGGCACGAGATTTAGTGTGGAGTCATGCTCTTACCTTAACACCTTCGCTGGAGAAGGGTCTGGCGTCAACGTGCAGTGGAGGGGTGTCCTAAAGTGCCACCCTTAGGGGGCACTTTAGGAGATGCTCAGGCACTTCCGAGATCTCGGAAACCAAGAGGGTTAGAAAATCACCCGTTGGGGGTGCGTGGGGGGATGGCGATCAGCGTAATGGCTAAGATTTATTGACCTAAGTCAGTATCTTAAAGGTCAAACGAGGTCGTAAAGGTCATATATGGGCCGCGCTGGAGACCTATCGGAAAATTCTGTGATTGCACAGAAAAAGCCAGGAATACACTGAAAGTGGACTAAGGCCATAGAGGGAATGTCCCACATAATATCCTCCGAATGTTTGAGCTCAAGGCCATTCCAGGTCACTGACCTATGATTAACATGACATATTCTCAATAATTTACAATATAACTGGCACTGTAGCAGCTTTTTGGCGGGAAATGAAGGTTGGACCTTTAAAAGGCCTTTGACCTCAACCTGTGGCATTGCCACTAACAAAAACATTAACTATGAAGTGATAGCATATCATACGTTATACTGAGCAATGACATCTGTCCAGAACACTTGGGCCAATGACTTTAATATGTGACCTTGAACTTCAAGCGCGGGGACCCTAACATATAACCTGATTATATGACGTTATTACGTCACCGCTCGGTCTGCAGTGCAGGCGAACAGGTGCTACCGCGCGATTGCGACGGTCTCAAAATATAAGTCTGATTTTCAAAGATCATATGTTTGTAAATTATTAAACAGTTTTCCAAATTCGTTCACCAGTCGACGCACTTATGAATTCTCTCAAATGTGGCCGAGTAACGTATTCTGGTAAAGAACGGTTCTCCGGCCACCTTGGAAAAATAGGTGGAGGCGCTTTAGGACCCTTCCACTGCGCGTGTTAAGACCCCTGAGTTGATTTGGCGCCCCTTGAGCTGATTCACGGCCCCGGAGCTGAGCTGGACCACTAAATTGGCGTGTGGAACCCCCGCGTTGGTATTGCCCCACCCCCTCCCCCAGTGGGCTCCTTTAGCAGTTTTGGAATCTCGTGAAGTTAAGCTAGTCTGTGGTACCTGAAATAGACTAGGCTCTGGGCTGGTGTGGGCCCCTGACCCTTGAACTGGGCTGGCTTTTGAACTGGTCTGGGTCCTTTACATGTTTGGGTCCCGTGCACTGATCTTGTGACCCCTGGGCTCAACTGGACCCCTACGAGTTGGGAAATGGGCCTATACGCTCATTTTGAGCCCCTTATCTGGTCCGGGGCCCCTGAACTCATATGGAGTCTGCCAGGTGATCTTCGGACCCCTGAGCTGGTCTGCACCTCTGAGTTAAATTTGCGCCTTCTGAGATCCGTGTTTCGGAGGGGCCCTTGGGTCGTTCTGGGGGCTGCTTATTAATACTCATGGGCTGAGCTGAGCCCCTGTGTTGGCACTGAGACCGGTGGGGTCTTTGGCGCCCTTTATCTTATCTGACCCTCCTGAATTGGTATGGGGCCTTCCTCAGATGGTTTGGGGACCCCTGAGCTGGCTTTTTGGGCCCACTGAGATGGAGCTTCCCTAGGGGCCCCTGAGAAAATCTGAGGCCCGGGGGGGGGGCTTATCGACGCACCAACTGTCAGGGTCATGTGGCAAATCTGGGCCCCTGAGAGACTTGCACAGAAGTTTCTAGACTTGGGCTTGGAGCCCCCAGCCAGTATCGTCCCCTGAGTTTTTTTCTGGACCTTCTGAGCGGCTTTGGAGTCCATCAGTATGTCTGGGTCCCCGAGTTTTTTCTTGCGAGTCCTTTGAGTTTATATTGAGTCCCCACAGCCGATCTGGGGCACCTTTATATAACCAGGCCCCCAAACGGATTTCAAAACCCATGTGTTGGCACTGGGGCTCCCTGAGCTTGTCGCGGCCCGTTAACTGGTATCAGCTGATATCGGCCCTTGAGTTGGTTTTTCAGGTAGCCCCTGGGCTGTTCAGGGGCCGTGAGCGGGTATTGTACTTAAACTTACTGGCTCGGCATTAGACCCACGCTGGTTTGAGACCCCTAAGCTGGAAAGAACCCTTTATATGGAATTAGTGAGGCGGCCATGAGCTGGTATAGGGCCCATAAGAGGATTTACGTAGGAGGTCCTTGGCTTGGTCGTTGAGCCCCTTGCTGGATTGATGTCCTTTGAGCTGGCAAGGACCCCTGAGCTAGAATGGAACCCTTTAAACTGGTATCGGCATTCTAGCTTGTCCGGACCCTATTGCGCTGATCTAGGTCCCTTGGGATCGTCGCGGGGCCAGCTGGTCTGTCCCCTGAGTTTTTCAGAGCCCGCTGAGCCGATTTGGACCCCCACAACAGGCCTGGTCCCTAAACTGATCTGACGTACTTTTAGATGGTCAGGGTCCTCTCGCTGATCTTGAAATATCGGTGTTGGACTGGCGCTCCGAGCCGTCAGGGGCCCCTTATCTGGTCTGGAACCTCTTAACGGTATGAACCCTTTCAGCTGATCTTGGGCCCCCTGAGTTGGGTTTGGGCCTCCTAAATAGAGTTTTTCATGGGGCCCTAGGCTGATCCGGGATCCTGAAAGGGTATTTTACATGAATTTACTGACTTTGTCTTGCGGCACAAGCTGGTCTGGGGCCACCTCAACTGGTAAGGGCCCCTGAAATGAATTAAATAAGAGGTTTTTAACTTGGCCATATGACCCATATCTGGAATAGTGTCTCTTGAGCTTACAAGCGCCCCTGGGTTGGTATCGGGTCCGTTTAACGTATGGGCCCATTTAGCTTGTTTGCGGCCCTCTTGTGCTTATCTGAAGGCTCCGTGAGTTCATCGAGGCATCCGCTGGTCTGGCCCTCTTACGTTTGTTTGGGCCTCCCAAGCTGCTCTTACGTTTGTTTGGGCCCCATCGGCGTGCTGGGCCCCCTGAGTTAAAGCTGCAACTCAGGGGGCCCAAACACGCTAAGGTCAGGACCCAGCACAACAGCAACGTCCCAGCAGGGTGCGGTCTGGGGCCAGGCACAACGCCCGGCCAAATTGATCTCCTCGCAGCCGGGACCCGGCTAACGCCCTGCCGATGCCCAGCGAAGTCCTCTGCCGGGATTCCGCTATGCTCCCAATAAAAAACGAATTAATACGCCCACTCGGCCCCACTGAGACATCCAGCTGACACCCCGCAAAATTGCCGGCTGGGCCCCAACGGAATCCCAGCGAAATTCCTGGCTGAGAGTTTGGCCCTCTGAGCTTATTTAGGACACGTGTCGATGGTTAAGCTCCCCATGCGGATCTTGTAACCCTTGTGTTGGCCTGGGCCCCTGAATTGACGTTGGGTCTCCTGAGAGGGAGTTTCGCAAAATTGATCTGAGATGTTCTGGGCCATGGAGAGGGCATTGCATAGAAGCTTTTTGGCTTGACCTTGGGGCTAAAGCTGCTTTGGGACTCCTGAGCTGAAAAGACCTCTGAGGTAGAATTTCAACGGAAGCCCTGAGCTAGTCTAGGCTCCCAGAGAGGGATTATGTAAGAGGCTCGTAACTTGGTTCTATGGCCCCTAGCTGGATCGGTGTCCCTTGAAATGGCAAGAGCCTTGAGTTAGCATTGGGCCCGTTTAACTGGAATGGATCTAATTAGCTTGTCTGGGCCCATTGTGCTGATCTTAGGCCCCCTGAGCTCCTCGGAGCCCTTGGCTCGTCTGGCACCCTGGATTGGTGCTGGGCCCATTTAGCTGGCCTGGGGCCCACTGAAATTTGATTTTGCAGAAGGTTTCTGACTTGATATCGGAGTCATTGTGCTAGCAAAGGGCCCCCTGAGAGACTAAACTGGGCGTCTATATCCAAAGTCAGCTGTCGCACAGAAATTGTGGCTTTAATTGGTGTGTTTGCAGGAGGCCCGTTCATCGTTATTCGCTATCGTGATTTCAGTATTCGGAACAACGTGATGCGACCTGCGTGAAAGTGGGGGGGGACAAAATACTCAGTCCTTCCCCACTCTCAAAAGTGGGCGGACGCGTCTCCCCTTCCCCCATGCGGAACTCATGATTTTATACAAGAAAAAGAATCAAGAAAGTGGCTAAGTGAAATGTATTCAATTTTTGAAACATTCAAGGAAGAAATTTTCGTGGTATAATTGTTTAATTCACTTTCAAGTAAGGTTAAGTGTTTTTTTTTTCGTTTTTTTTTTGTCCTGGAATTTTAGGGGATAAAACCATTGAATGAAAGAGAAGTGAGAAGAAGAGCGTAGACATGTGTCAATTTTGTGGAAACAGCATACTCAACCTAGCTATCGACATGTTGTAGCATGTCTTAGAAGCTTGTGGTGTTTCGTTTATAGCATCCAAATATGTATATTGTAATAATTGTTTTGGGCTACTGCTGGTGTCATAAGATATCTCAGAAGGAGGATACGCCAGGCTTGAGCATTCAAAAGTAGTTTGATTGAATGCACTGGTGTAATGTTGTCTGCTGCTAACACGTTTTCATGGAGGACCAGATTAAAAATCGTACGGCACGTTATAATCGCTTCCCCATTCAAAGACCAAGTCAACAGCAAAGGTTTGGAATTGTACCTCATTTCGAGTTGACGAAGAACAATCTAATTAAATGCTAGAAGTTTGTTGAAATGTGCATGTGGCCTTTACCTCCCGAGGAAGTTATGATAATATTAATAATAGTAATAATAATGCCATTTATGATCCAGTCCGTGTAAAAATGCTGACATCATATAGTTGCATACAGTATTTATAATTACCACAGTATTTATAGGCATTGCCCGAACTTTAATATATATTTTTTTACCAAAAAATCCACTCCTGCAGCGCCGATCAGACCGGAACCATGAAGAGATTCCGGTTTGAAGGTTTGAATTCCGGAGGTTTGAAGAGATCTCCACCCCGGACTGGGCGTACCTTCTCCACCACTGGCCGCTCTTGAGCAGTCCCGCTTCAACATGGACCGCCCTTATTCACCTCCGAATGCTCTCACCTCCGACTTTGTGGTTTTGCATCCCTATTTCATGATTGACTGCCCATTTGGCCATTTCATTTTTCAATTTGGCTTATTGTTGTCAGGTTTCGTGATTTCTTCCGTTCTATGGTCCAAGTGAAGTCGTTCGGTGCCAGTTATATCAAAATTGGACACTATTTTGGTCTCCCTCATGGGACCTAAAGACATCGAGTTACCGTTAAAATAACTATACTGGAGACAACTGCAGCTGACACTAATGGTGAGGATCATTTCAAACGTGTTCTTTTAACCCCGCTATTTGCAAAATGTTCATAAAGGCACGATAGAAGCCATAGAATGCCATTAACCAAGGGAACAAGGTCTCGGTAAGCTATGATAAAGAGGGCAATTCTCGTTTATGATGCCTTGACCAGCCCTTTTTTAGCTCACTTCTGAAAGTGCTTTAGGTGGTAAAATGCATAAAGAACAGATCTTGGCTGGACGCCATTGTAATATTGCATTTGCATGTGCTGATCGTGGAACATTTTTCGGAGTGTCACAACTGTTTTCATTCTGTGTGCATCCCGTCAGGTCACGCGCCTTAGTGGTCGGGAAGTGCGGGCGCATGACGTTGTAGCCACTTAAGGAAGTGTACAATCTCTCCTAAACATGCTTTAAAGCTTCCTTGGAACCAAGGAGATTTAATTCTGTGATTTTCCACCTCCTGCAGAAGCCATTGAAACTGCTGTTCATATTTTTCTCTGCTGGTAAAATCTTTCAGTATATCAATGCCTGTTCTACTATACCATTTACCACTTTAAAGTACTTGATAAGGGTGTGCAACATGTTGTACTGCTTGTCTGTGTCCCGTTCCTTAATCTCTTTTGCCAAGCATTTCATGATGCATTTGAAGATGCAGGTAACATTAGAGATCAGGTGGCGGATCTGGAAGACTTGGATGGATGAAAGCGCATCCCAAGCCTTTGCTCTAGGCGCCATTGAGCCAGCTCTTGTCTCCCCCGAAGGAACGCGATTGAGCTGGGTGGGGGGGAGGGGGCATACACACGTCAGGGCCTGTGAGACGGCGGATTGAGTGATGGATCGCCGAATGGTTGAGGAAGTTTGAGTTATCGTCACGAACTGAGTACAAATGTATCAGAACAAGTATAATGTCTTGTTACCTGGATCTCGACAGGGAAACTATTTGCGTCGCAACCACTCTTCGGCTGGGAGTCACTGTTTGTGAGCCGGCAAACGGCCGAAAGGGTTATACATTGTTCCCGGTCACCAGTGGGAAGTGTTTAACGTGGGACGCAACCTGCGTAGACACCTTCACTTTCACAGTTGTTCAGTCCGCCCTAGAACCGGGAACGGCTGCGCGTGCGGCAGGGGAGAGGAAATGGCATCGCTACGCCAGCTTGACCTCCAGGTGCCGTTTCCAGCCGCTGGCAGTCGAAGTAACGGATGTACTGGGGCCCGCCGCTTCAGCCCTGTTGAGAGAGATGGGACGGCTCATCACAGCTGTCAGCGGCGATCACCGAGAGACGGCCTGACTGCGACAAGGAGTTTCCATCTCTGTTGTTCGAGGAAACTCCGCAGCAGCCCTTGCTACGGCCAGTCCCCGTTGTACACAGAAACATCACCAGACGCCATCAGCCCGGACCTCGGCATCTCCGCGCAAGACAGGCGAGGCGGAGAATGCCCTGCTGCTGAACGGCGCTCAGGTGCAGGCACCGATCCTGGAGCTGGTGCTTGCAAGCAATCGCGACTAGCACAAGCACAGCCCGGCTCCGCTCTTTATCGGTCTGCCCAACTTAGGCAACTCGTGCTACCAGAACGCTACGCTGCAGTCGCTGCTGGGACTGTGGCCGTTCCTCAGCGAGATGGTGGCCCTGGGGCCGGCTCTGGACCCTGAACGATGTCGCACCCTGCGCGCCGTCACCTGCCTTATGGAGCTGCGCTAGAGCGCGTGCGGCACCTCCGTCTACAGCCACCTCAACTACCTGCGATGCGCGTTTGCTCGGATAGGCTCGGCGTTCCACAACACTGAGATGCAGGCTGCTCAGGCTACTGGATATCATCAAGGAGGAGGAGAACGGAAGTCAACCGGTCTCCCCCAAGCAGCCGGCCGACCACTGCCGCTAATCCAGTTAGAGATAAATTCCTGTACTAGACTATGGAATGATACACGTGCATGAAGTGCCAGGAGGCGGTGCTGAAGCAGCAGGAAAACATAGCTGATTCGTTAACGTGCCGCGGCGCCAAGGAAGCGGGGCAGCACCCACCTTGCAGGACGCGCTGCACCTCTCCATGTGGCCGATCGACGTGAGCTGCACTGCGAGAAGTGTCAGCACGACAAGTTCAACATCACCGCCCAGATCTCCAAATTACCCAGGACGCTGATTATACAGCTGAATCGTCACCTGTTTGTTGGAAAGGAGTCGAAGAAGATCTGCGCCAACGTAAAGATCTCCAAGTTCGTGACGCTGCAGGATTGTGCGGTGGACGACGCCGTCCGTCCCCCAGCTTGGGACGCCACCAGGTACGGCTCGCAGTGCCCGCCTGAGGAGTCGAAGTGGAAGGACTCGGCTGAGCCGGAGCGATCGGCGGCGCCGTGGGCGTTCGATCCTCCGCAGGTGTCTGACGCCGGTCTGGAGGAATTGGCGGAGCAGGACGGAGCCAAGGAGTGGCCCACGCGCGCTGTTGAAAACGAGGAATATCAGCTGCAGGAGGCCAACCGACGCTCGCTGCAGGAGGACGAGCCGGGCGACATCGCCGCCGATCCGGCACGGCGGTCCCAGCTCTGCGCGGAGGGCGACGACGACGACTTCGCCATCTGGGCATCGGATCGCTAACTGCTGTACTGCGCGGACCGCCTACGACCCTCACTCGACGAGATATCCAACTGGTGCGACCAGTGGAAGGTCCTGCCCTCCCTCGTAAAATGCTCAGTGACTACCTTCTCCCTATGCCCCAGCGAGGCGAGGGACAAAGTCAAGATCAGGCTCCATCTCAGGGGACAGGAGATTCCCCAGATAACCCACCCCACCTTCCTTGGCCTCACCTCGGACGGCACACTTTCATTCACAGAGCACATCAAGAGACTGAAGAAATCGATGGCCCAAAGAAGAAACTGTCTGGCGGCGCTGTCTGAACGCAATTACGGAGCATGCAAGCGAGTCCTCCGTACGGCCTACACGGCTTACATCCGCGCCAAGGCGGTCTACGGAGCGGCAGTTTATATGAATCACGCAGCCCCGCTCTTCAAGAGACCTACTAGAAGTCGAACAGCACGCTTGCACCCGCATTATCACTAGATGCACCCGAGAGACAAGAAAGGGACCCTAGAAGCTAAAGCAGACCTGGAAATATCCATATGTGGAAACTAGCGGGCAGAGAAGACCAAAGAATACGCCGCCTGCCAGATCCGACAAGAAGAGTCCTAGACAACGACATCCCCAAGACTTACAGTACCAAGCAAGGGAAGCTTGGATTAAGAAGACAAGAGCAGACGGTCATTCGGGGGCGAGGGCAAGGGCACAGGAAGACAGACGAGGACATGGAAATGACCACCAAGCCAACCTTCCGCAAGAAAGGCATCTGGATGGAAGAGAAGAGCGACCCACGTGGTCTCCCTGCAGAGACGCAGAGCCTGGTCCCGCCAGTATTGCTGCCCGATCCACCAGCCGCCTCCTTCAACCTGCACCTCCAGGAACCCGTCGGAAGGAAAGACCCCCAGATAAACGCCGAGAAGCAGCTGAGAGGACCCTGGAAATATATCCATGTGGAGGCGTGGACTGACAGATCGGCCTCCTTAGGTATTACCAGGAGGAGCCGGGATACTTATCCACCGACCCGGGGGTCCCGCCACCAAAACCACCAGAGCGGCGGGGAGTTTGTGCAGTAGCACTCGAGTGGAGGAAGTGGCCCTGGAGGAGGCCACTGCCTTTATATTATGCGACTCCAGGGCATCCATCCAACCCGTAGCAGACCAGAAAAATTCCAAGACACTAAAAGTAGAAGCCCCCTGGCAACATATTAACTTGCTATCTTCTCTAGGACACAAAATTGTGTTTCAAGGGATCCCGGGACACCCGGGCATTCCCGGAAACGAGGAGACAGACGAATTAGCCCACCGAGGAGCACGGGAGGATCAGCGGGACATCCCCATCGACAAAGAGTCGGCCCGAGCGGCGGTGGCGCGCGCCGCATCGTTTTTCAGAACCAGCAGAATCAGAGATGCCCAACAGCACACCCGAAGCCCACGCCGGGGACAGACTCACTATCTAGACGAGAGCAAACCATCCTGGCCCAACTGAGAGTGGGGTCCTCAATCGCCACATACGACACGCTTCACAGATTTGGTCGGGCGGATAGCGCCGCGTGTCCGGATTGCGGGGACCCGGACTCAGTAGAACACCTCCTCACAGACTGCCCACTCTACCAGGGCCCTCACCAGAGGAGGTGGGGCCCATTGCCCTCCCTACACACTATTTTCACACAAGAAGCCAAATGCATATGGTCGTTCCTTCTGGAGGTGGGGAGGGTCGTCCAGGACCCTCCCCGAAGAGCTGGCGGAAAAGAAGAAGGGCAACAACTCAGCGGCTGAGGGTCAAACAGTGAATCCACCGGCGCCCATAGCTACCGGCTGGTGTCCTAGTCAGCCTAGTCTAGTCGGCCTCCACTACGGCGGCGCCACCCAGGCCGGACACTATGTGGCAGACGTCTACAGCCTGGGCTCGCGTCAGTCCTGACCCGCAGCGTCACCTGCGTCTCAGAGCAGCATGTGCTGTGCAATGGGCCCCATCACGATGGCTAGATCTTTTACCTGCATACAGATATCTGCAGGCAGGTGGACAAAGTAGAGAATGGAATGACCTAACAAAGTTTTATCATCCGGTGTGGACCCGTTCCAACGCTATTGAAATGTTTTGTACGGCGTGTCATAGGCGGATCCAGGATTGCCGATCGGGGGGCACCTTCCCGGGGGCGCCATCCGGACCGGGGGGCGCCATCCGGACCAGGGGCGCCACTTATGACCGGCAAAAGCTATCAGGTGGGCGCCAAATCCTATCGGTGGGCGCCGACTTTCGCATCCTGGGGGGGGTGGGAAGCGACATTTCAGGGGGCGCCATCGACCTTTCAGGGGGCGCCGAGGGTCGATCGGGGGCACGTGCCCCCCTTGCCCCCTGGATCCGCCTATGCGGCGTGTGCAATACGGGCACTTTCCAACTGCTTCTCCTAATGCCTTTTTTGTAATAAGCAACTTGTCTTGAGTGTAGTGTCGTCTGTCTTCACGGAGAAGTATCGAGCACAATCCGGGCCACAGATGGTGACGGATGCTGTGGAAACGCCGCCCGCATTTAAATATTAATTTCTGCCCCCATCGAGCCATGATTTGTGTTGTCGGAAGGGTCTTAGTGTCTTCCATAAAGTACATACCCTCAGGCAGTGTACCAAATCCCAGGTTTATGGGTGGAGAGCAACACCTAAGCAACCTGAAAGCAACCACACTTACTTCTGTGCCGTTCTTCACAATCTTCCAGCCACTTTACTGTGGATTATTTCTCTTAAAACCAATTATCCCGATGAGTATGAAGTCTTTCAACCATGACAGGGCAAATATTTTGATGATATTTGTGTTAAGCTTAGAATAACGATCACAAGCGTTTGAGTAAGGATTTACTTTACTTTTGCAACGTTGTAACTAATGGCATTTCTACCTTTTTGCAGGGCGAATTTCACCCTATGCTTCCTAATGCAAAATCAGTTTTGGGATGCAATGCAAACCAGGTTGATGGACAATGTAAGCTTCAGCCTTATTGGATGCTAAGCATGTAAAAAAGTACAACCAACATTCAAAGACATTGCATGGGGAGGAGTGCAAGAAATCGTAAGATTACAAAAATTAGAATCACCCCACGTTCCCTAGTGTAAAATCAGTTACATTATGCAACACAAACCTGGGTGATGTACAATGCAAGACTCAGCCTTACTGAACGTACAAATGTAAAAACGGACATTTAAAGACATTGCATGGAGGAGGAGAGTACAAAATCACAATATATGTGCTGCTACTTTAAAGACACCTCATCTTATTGAGAGCCCTGTCATATTCAGAACACTGACAATTGGCACTCGCCTGGATATGTACTACACAAATATTTTAGGTCCACCTTGCAAGACAATGTGTCACTGTAGACATCATGTGCATAGGAACAGAGTGAACCAGGAGTCCATTGCTCCCTAATCCTCAAAGTTGGTAATATTAGCCCTACGATGTTACATGGAATAGACAACTTTGTTGTAATACTAAAAGGAACAATTTATGGACAAAATCCTTGAAAATCAGGAAAACAAATTTTTTGTTCACCTCAATTTACTTAAAGCAAATACATGACCTATTGACTAACTATGCTGGGTTAACCCAAGCATCACATGTGATCATGAACCTGACAGCTTCTGGCAGCTTGCGACACATAGGGTTGCATGGCCACACTATTTGGTGGCAGCTTTCACATGACAAGCACTACCAGATAAAGTGTAGTTCATGCTAAAAAAACAGGGTAGTCAGCTATTTTACTTTGAACTTTAAAATGATCGGCTTTAAAATGGCTTTATGATTGTGTTTTCACCCTTGCATTGACTATTTTAACCTTTCATTGACGTGCATTCATAGCACCTCACATTGTTGAGGATGATGTGAATATATGGAACTGAATTGAGCTTGCAGAATTGCATACAAAGAGCTTTGAGTGGAATTAAATATGCCAACTATGTTTTATCACCACGCCCTCCAAAGCTGCTATCTCAGTTAAAAACAACCCATTTTAAAAGTTGGAAAATCCCTTTAACTGGAAAGAAATCACTTCAAAATACAACTTGGCCCTCCACTATTCCAGATATTCTTGCACATTGGCAGAAAGTAGGTACGCATAGATATCTATGGCGGGTCAAGAGTTGAAAAAGATATAAGAAATATCATTAATTTTTGGTGACTACTAATTGGAGCCAAAAATTTTGTCAAGCTTAAGAGCATCCAACACCATACAATAAAGCAAAATTCAAGGATTCAAAGCTTAACTCAATAATATATGAAGGCGACAAGAGCATGGAATACATAGTAGTCGGCTAACTGATATTAAAACTGAGTAGAACGTTTCTGGCCATATTAATATTTTTAAGCAAAAATATATAGTTTGCCACACCACCATATTTAGGGGCATCTCCAGGCCAGTTTTCAGAAGGTTGCAGCTTTTAACAATATCTTGTTGGGGCAGCCTCAGGGAATACCTATTGGTTTGGGGCAGCTTTTGCCCATCATTGGGGCAAGAAAGGAAACCTTGGGCCAGAAAGTGACACTTAGGGCAGCACTGACACAGAGGCGGACATAGCAGCACCAAAAATAATACATTTATAAAGGAAATTGTTGTTTTTTAGTGGTCCTGCTACAGTATAAAGGCAAGATATATTCCCCAGCGGAAAGAAAAGCCTGCTCCCGCAACCAAATGTAGACCCTGATTGATGCTTAACAATACCTTAGGTTACATTAGGTGTCCTGGTACAAGTCTTTATAAGGCAAGCCTTGTCGCCCATGTGCCTGCCTTGCTCACAAAAAAACCTATGGCAAAAAGTAGGTGTGCGTACACATTAATGGCAGCTCAAGAGTTGAAAAGATACAAGAATAACATTAATTGTTTATGGCTACCAATTGGAGCCAAGTATTTTCTTGCTTAAGCTTAAGAGCATACAGCAGCAAATAATAAAGCAAAATTAAAAAAGTCAAAGCTATACCTACTCAATAATCTATGAAGCCGACATGAGCACGGAATACATTTTAGTCGCCTAACTGATATCAAAACTAAATAGAATGTTGCTGTCCATATTAATACCTTTAAGGAGAAATGTATAGAGTTTGCCACACCACCACATTTAAGGACATTTCCAGGCCAGTTTCCAGAAGGTGGTAGCTTTTACCAAGATCTTGTTGAGGCAGCCTCCAGAGAAGACCTATTGGTTTGGGGCAGCTTTTGTCCATCATTGGGGCAAGAAAGGAAACCTTGGGCAGAAAGTGACACTTAAGGCAGCACTGACACAGAGGCGGACATAGCAGCACCAAAAAAACACATTTATAAAGAAATTATTATTAGTATTTTTAGTGGTCTTGCTACAGTATATAGGCGAAATATATGCCACAGTGGAAAGAAAAATCTGCCCCCGCAGCCAGATGCATGCTCTGATTGACACTTTACATTACCATAGGTTACCTTAGGTTGAGGTGTACTGGTACGGACCTTTATAAGGAAAGCCATGTCACCCATGTTCCTGCCTTCCACACAAAAAACACCTGCCAACATGATTCTTAACATCGAAGCATGCCATTTTCATTCTGCTCCTACACCGCATCCAAAATTGCAGTAAACGCCTGAAAATAGATGTAATCAGATATTGATAAAAACCAAGATACCTTTGATAAAACTGACTCTATGCGTGTGTTTAACCACGGCCCTAAAAAATATCCAATGTAAGCGACTTGTACGAAGCTGGACATCCTCCAGGCGATCGAAAAAACCAACCAATCACTGATCAGAATAGCGAGAAAGCCGAATGCTGATTGGTCCATTTGGAGAAATGTCAAACGCAAGCTGCGAAAGAACCTTTAAAAGCAGGATGCTTCCTGACAAAATGTGGCATATGGAAGAAATTTGTGTACCAAGCAAAATAATGCTGCGCCATGTTTGTAAAAAAAGCGTCATGCCTGCTCCCAAAGGTATAAGCCACTAACTGCTGCCAAATCTTGTAAGATATTCTCTATCAAAGAAGAAAACTCGGCTTGTTCGAAGGAGACCAATGGCGGGCAAAAGGCGAATTCAAATCTCATTGCGAAAACGTAGAATTCGGCAAGTCAGGATAAAAGGGTTTATCCTGACATGCTCCGATGTCAGAATAAACTCGGATCTGGACTTTTCGCATCAAATAACATAGGGTTAAATTTATACTGATTTTTTGGTTATGATAAATTGAAATTCATTGAATTTGGCGCTTATCCTGACCAAATGTCAGGATAAGCGGAGAAACTAAAAGCTTTTCGATATTGAAACAGACCCAAAAAAAGTTTGTATCTTTGTCAAAATAAATGATATGTTGGGGTATGTATTCACCCGCACTTGAAGCTTGAGTTTTAGCTTGCAAATCGGGACCGCCCGGTGAGCATCGTTTTTTGGCTATAACTTTTTAACCCTATAAGATATCATCTTGAAAAGGGCAAGTTATGAATGATCGTGTTATTCCGCACATTTTGAAAAAAAATTGTCTCGATAAACCCTCTAGAAGCAAAGTTATTAGAGAAAACCCTCTAGGTTGTAATGTGAACTGGGGTAAAATACGGTTTTTTGCTCGTAACTTCTGAAATAAGGGACGGACACCCTTGTTCTTTTTTCAGAAGATAGATCTCAGCCTGCCCAATCTTAGAAGACCCAGTTTTATCATCTTATAGTTCAAAATTTTGAGTAATTGCTATATATAAGGTGAAAAACTGCAAAAACATGACTTTTTTAACTCTCTATAATTCCTAAGATTACTATGCTGTTCCTTTGATTGTTTGGCAATGCGTTAACAATACCCTAAGCTAGCCTAATCTAGAATTTCAGGTCCTTCAGTATAGAAGTATAAATTTGGCAGGCCTTTAAACTTTGTACTCTTAAGAATATTTGCTGAAAATTGTAATTTGCTTGTAAAAATTCTATATAAGTGTTTCATGGTGTGTAAGGTAGCTCATAAAATTGAGGAGTAGACTGGGTAGACGTTTATAGGCAAAAAAATTAACCCGCGAAGGTTTTTTTCTCTGCCGAGGGAAAAAGTTGATAAATTTTACCCAAACATTGAAAATTATATTTAAAATAGAAATTATTATTCAATCTTGCCTAAAATTTGTACACACCAGTTTTCGACTATGCAGATTACGATTATTTTGTCCAAAAATTTTTTTGAAAAATTGAAAAAAAAAATTTGGTAGCATTTTTTCTTTTTTTCTTTTTTTTTTGCCATAAACCTGGTTGAGTTGAAAGCGCTGAATCCATTAAAAGAAACCGTTTTGAAATCGGTCGGTAACTTTGGCTGCTATTGACCATTAAAGGTGTGCAGCACGTGTAAATATTTCGTCTTTGGGCTATATCTTTAAAAATATTAAACTGATTGGCATAAAAATGAGATTTTATTAGTTTTTAGAGAACCTACGTCTCGAAAAAAATATGAAAAAAATATTTAAAATAATTTTCAAAAGAAAAAAATTCCAAAATTTGGAGCCCCATAGATACAAATTTTTTTTAAATAACGGAATTACTTTTACAATGATATAAACTAGACCGGTTGTTCTATGTGCCACTAAGTTTTCACTTCTCTGAGTATCATAGAAATCGAGCTGTAGGTCCGTGAATACGTCTCTTTTTGGAGAAAAGTGTACTCTTGGTGTGTTTTTGAGACCTCACAAAATCAAAAATATAGCAAGCATGTATTTGAGTATCAATTAGCATATAGTACTTCTTACGGACTTTCGAATGAAGTATTGAAATGGTTTTTTTCTTATCACTGTGAAAAGTTATGGGGCTTTTACCAAAACATGGAAGTGCCAATACGACAATTTTTTTTAAAAATTCAAAAAGACTAAATTTTTCTCTCAAAATTGTGAGCCCTATAGCCGTTAACTATACAAATATATATACAAATATACATTTTTCTACGGTTCCGAGGCGCTGCCAGGCTGTTCCGATGCAGTGCGATGCGGTACGGCCTGCTGTGCCTAGTTGCGGCGCAGCCTAACACCTTCAACTTCACTGATGATGATGATTGGTGTTTAAGGGCACTTCAGCTTCTTTGGCTATATGTGCCCATCAACTTCACTGCCAACGCTCGGGCGTCGCTGCCGATGCAAAAAAAAACTCGTCGGTTCAAAAAAGAGGTAGATGTCCCTGACGGTTAACACGAGTCGTTGCCACTTTTATTTGAGCTTTAACGCTGTATTATATCGTTATATGACCTAAATTTGTGCTCGTTTTTTGGCCTGAAAGCTGGGCTAATAGAGAACATTTTGACATCGAATAATACAAAAACATTTACCTCTATACATGGATAAGTTTAATTTCCGGACCAGTCGGCGCTAATGTCCTTCTCCAGACTTAGAGCTCCAAGTTGCATAACAACGTTCGAGTAGGAAGCTTGCTAAACGGTGACTTACCGTTTTCTGTTACGGTAGTCTGTGGGCGACGATTAGCTAGCACTGTTCCATCCCCAATTAGAGGATTAGCCATCCTCGACCTGGTTCGACGCGCCTGTTTGCAATGCCCTCATAGTCGACCAGTCATGCTGTCACTGCAGCGCCGGTAGCTCCGGATTTTTTAAAGCGTTGCTTTATTTGGACAAGCCAGCTGAGGTTATGCTATGCTATGCCCCAGGGCGTGCTGAGGGTCAAGGAAGAAGTCAGGGTCCCCAGGGCGAGCTCAGCGACGGGGGTGAACACAGGTGGCCCTGGGGCGAGCTCAGGGGGCACTGGGTGGAGGTAAGGTGGCCCTTCATGGCACAGCCGTGGGAGACCACCGTCGGCCGTCAGCCGACTTGAAATGCGCGCCAATGCTTGGCGCCAGACACATTTCAACGCCAAACATGGATGGCTTGTACAGGTGAGCTTGACTTATGTATTAGTAAATTAGTAAACTTATGTAATTAGTAAATTCGGCATTTTTGGTACGTAAAGTTTACCCCTTTGATTGTAGGATACCAGATGCTCTAAGGGTGACTGTAAGGGGGTGTAATCACAAATGACGACGCGTCCATTGCTGAGGAACTTCTAAGTTCCAAATTCTACCCTGTTGCAGCCATTTTGTATGGAAAGAGCGAAGAATTTTTCATATTGTAGATTTTTGGCCAGTTTTTGACGTTTGACTACGTCAGAGGCTGTCAACGTTTTTTTGTAGTTTCGTCAAAAGGTGGCACTCACTACGTATCGGATTTCAAGTTTGGTAATTGATTTATTTTAATTTTTAAGTGGAATAGGCTTTAAGTGTGAGCGCTGTACAACAGAGTGATTGATACGATAATGTATTTGGCTATGTTTTTATTCAGGTGACGATATGTTTTGATGTGTTATATTTAATGGTATTGGTGTAATGGGCTGGGTATGGAGAGAGCGTGTGAAAGTAAAGTAAAGGAGTTGAGTTAGCTCTAAATAAACGGGGCCGGGGCCGGGGCCGGTTGGTATCGGGACTCAGGACTCTGGATCTCTGGAATCATTCCAGTTGGGTTTCAGTCTTTGGAATCATGCAGTTCTAATGCAGGATCTCTGGTCTTAATTCCAATTGGGCTTCAGTCTTTGAAGTCCTGTAGTACTAATCCACTTCGCAGCTGCTGACGTCATCGCCTCAAAATGAGCCATTTTGAGCCTTAACCCGCTCACTTCGACAGCCTCTGAAGTAGAGGTGCAAAGTTGGGAAGCGACTGTACCGATGCATGCGCCTTCAGACTTGGAAAACTTAAGGAATTTTTACATAAGGGAATGCACATTATCATAAAACAACAGGGACTTCATAACCTAATGTTATAACCCAAATGTTTACACTCCAGATCCTGTTTAGCCCCCGTCCCACGGCCGCCCGCCGCGGCCAATCAGGAGCCTACAGTCGGCCGGCAGGCGTGAGACGGGGAGGTTGTGTGTGGCTGCGCGGAGCGTCAGCGGGACGCGGTGGGGAGGGGCGTGGAAAGTGTGATTTGATATCTTTCCAAAGTGAATTGAAAAGCTGAAATTGGACGGAGGAAGCACAGGGCTATGCTTTGGCATTCTTAGACGTCTGCACCAGCCACTAAGTTTGTGCTCTATGTGCCACTAAGTTTTCACTTCTCTGAGTATCATAGAAATCGAGTTGTAAGTCCGTGAATACGTCTCTTTTTGAGAAAAGTGTACTCTAGGTGTGTTTTTGAGACCTCACAAAATCAAAAATATAGCAAGCATGTATTTGAGTACCAATTACCATATAGTACTTCTTACGGACTTTCGAATGAAGTATTGAAATGGTTTTTTCTTATCACTGTGAAAAGTTATGGGGCTTTTACCAAAACATGGAAGTGCCAATACGACAAAAAAATTTAAAGAAATTCAAAAAGACTAAATTTTTCCTCTCAAAATTTTGAGCCCTATAGCCGTTAACTATACAAATATATATACAAATCTACATTTTTCTACGGTTCAGAGGCGCTGCCAGCATAGGCGGATCCAGGATTGCCGATCGGGGTGGGCACCTTCCCGGGGGGCGCCATCCGGACCGGGGGGGCCATCCGGACCAGGGGGGCGCCTGCGGAAACAAAAAGACCAAACGTCTGCGCACCTGTCTGCATGTCGCACAACACACCTTCATCCAGGGGCGTAGCCAAGGGGAGGGCGGCAAGCACAGCCGCCCCTCCCTGAGGGCCTGAAGGGGCCCCCTGAGGACACGAGACGCACGAAGCGCGCCTTGCCCGCACTATGCTCTGTGGCCAAATTTGGCATTTTATACAAGACAGGGCCCTTCAGCACTTAGAGGGGCCCTTTTCGGGGCGGCGCCCCTCCCTGAGCGAATCCTGGCTACGCCCCTGCCTTCATCCCCACGTCCGGCATCTTACGATACTTAAAAAGGAAACGAGATACTCTCGTCTGAATCCTCCCAGTCTTTTGCTTGTACAGACCCATTTTAAAAGTCTGCACCCCTCTCTCTATCAGCCCGTTTGATTTGACTGACATGCATGGTGTTTTCAGGTGGCGAATCCCGTTTGACGCGCAGAAATTGTCAAACTGGCAGGAAACAAAACACAGTGCGTTGTCTGTAGCTGCCACTTTGGGCAACCCCCAACAAGCAAACAACATACAGAGTTTTTCAAGCGTTGTTTCGGTGTCTGATGAACGAGTTGGATAGCCATCCATCCACTTTGAATGCTCGTCCACAAGAATCAAAAACGTTCCTCCATTAGCCATGCAGTAGGCCAAATGGACTCACTCCCATGGTCGCGAGGGCAATGAGGCCCTGGGTCGAGCTCAGGGGCCTGAGGCAAGGTCAGGGGCCCAGGGCGACCTCAGGGAAGAGGAGGACCTCAGGGTACCCTGGGCGAGCTCAGGGACCCTGAAGACGAGGTCAGGGGCCCCGGGGCGAAATTAGGTGGCCCAGGAGATAAAATCAGGGGCCTTGATGCGACCTCAGGGGGCCCAGGGCGAGCTCAGCGACTGGGACGAACTCAGGGGCCCAGGGTTGACCTCAGGAGGCCTTAAGCGAGCTCAGGGCCCCCAAGGCGAGCTCAGCGACTGGGACCAACTCAGGAAGCCCTGGGGCGAGCTCAGGGGGCGCTGGGTGGAGGTAAGGTGGCCCCATGACGTGCTCAGGGACAATGACGAAGTAGGGGGACCAGGGGGAGGTCAGGTCATCACGGAGATGAACTCAAGGGGCCTGATTCGAGCTCAGGGGGTCCAGGGTTGACCTCAGGAGGCCTTTGGCGAGCTCAGGGCCCCCAGGGCGAGCTCAGCGACGGGGACGAACTCAGGGGCCCTTGGGCGAGCTCAGGGGGCGCTGTATCGAAATTAGGTGACCCCAGGGCGTGCTCAGGGACAATGCCGAGCTCAGGGGGCCGTGGGGCAAGCCAAAGGGGCACGGGGCGACCTCAGAGGCCCTGATGCAAGTTCAGGGGGCCCAAAGCACCTTCAGGGATGCGGACAAACTCATGGGGCCGTGGGTCGAGCTCAGGGGCTTTTGGGATGAATTCAGGGGACCCTGGGCGAACCAGGGGCCCCTAGGAATGAACTCAAGGGCCCAGGGAGCAAACAGGCTCCCCGAGGCAAGCTCAGGAATGGGGACGAATTCAGGGATGTATTATTCAAGCTCAGGGACGGAAACCATGGATGTATATCCAGGGTAGCTTATATCAATTTATATCGGATGTTTATAAGCCTTTAACTTCCAAAATTATCGATGTATTTAATAAATTTTTACTGTGTTGGAGTTAGAATCATTCTAGCTGAAAAACATTAAAACTCAATTTTTTGAAAATTTTTGAAATTTTTCCTTGTTCCCCCAATTTGATTTTTGACTGCAGATTTAGAATCAGAATGCCAAGAAACCTATAAAAACTTTTTTTAGGTGTTTTGTTCAAAATTTTTGAAAATAAACGTCATATATATATAAAAATTAATGTTTTATATTTGTTTTACTTTTTGTTCTCTGATAGAGCTGATGATTCTGATTCGTTTGGTGTGTTTTTCAAGTCAATCCGACAGTTAGTTCCTGAGAAAAATGACTTTTTGATTTAAATGTAGAAAATACAGATTAAAAAAAAATAACTGGATTTTTGAAAAATATGCACTCAGCTTTGATGACCAATGTTAATCTTCATCTAAATCAGTCAAAAAAATTTAATTGTCAATAAGTTTTCGAGTGAAGTAATATTATATATTTAACAGGTTATATAATATTATATTTTTGGCCTAAAAAGCGCTGTATTTGACGTAACACACCTTGATAAGACAGACCATAATGTGGGTAATTATTGTGTGCATTTTTGAAGCTCAAAACCAAGTAGTTCAACAGCAATAAAAGCACAAACTTTTTGGTCCCCACCGTCCTAAAAAATGAAATTTTGGATGCTTTTTTCAACTTTTTCGGAAGACAATAAACTCATAATTATAATTCAGTTCAGAACAGTCATCTACGACGAGTAGTTTCGGAGAAAAATCTAATTATATAATCATACAATTATAAAAAATAAAATAAAATGGTGAAAAAAACGATTTTAAGCAAAACTTGTCTTAGATTCTGATACACAATTTAACAACGAATCTAACAAAAAAAGATTTTTGAAATCGGATAGATAGTTCAGGAGCAAAACCACTCCAAAGAAATCATTAATATAATGTAATTTCAACCTTCGTTGGCATGCTGCCCCATGTCAAGAAGCCTCTCAGCCGAATATGAGCTAAATCAGCTGAATGAGATTTCCTTGTTATTTTTAAGACCATATGGTACCCCAGAAACTACAGGAGCGACATCTAGCGGATGCGAAACAAACAAATTTTTAGAAGTTGTTATCCAAATGACCATATAGTACCCCGGGTACTAAATGGTCAAGCAGATAATGTTTTTAAGGGGTCCTATATGATACAAAGATTATCTCTTGGGGTACTATATGATACAGAGGATAACAAAATCAGCGTTTTTTCCACTTTTCAAGAGCCCCTGGTGGCCAAATTAAGAAACTCCAGAGCTTCAAAAATATACATAAGATACCTCCATCTTTTATCTACAATCTGCAACAGAGTGCAATATCCTAGGTCAAGTGGTTGACCCATGACAGGTCACCGCGCAACAAGGTTTGGGGTACTATATGAGCCAAAAAATAACGGGGTACCATATGCACCATACAAATAACCTAACCTAACCTAACCTAACCTAACCTAACCTAACCTAACCTAACCTAACCTAACCTAACCTAACCTAACCTAACCTAACCTAACCTAACCTAACCTAACCTAACCTAACCTAACCTAACCTAACCTAACCCTAACCTTTCAGCGCTCTATTCTGTAACAAGCAGGGCCCTTTTTACCCATCAGGGCCCTTTTGGCGCTGTCGCAGGGGCCCTTTTCGGGGCGCCGCCCCTCCCTGAGCGAAATCCTGGCTACGCCCCTGGTCACATCACGATATGGGACAGTTTAGGTAACATTGGGACACAGTCAAGCGGGGTAGCAGTTTTGTCAAATACAGTTTTAACTTGAAAATCTCCTGAGGTACGATCAGGCCTCGGAGTGCAACACTACGCACTATCCCGAGCACACATATCGCAGAAAGGAGATAGCGATGAAAAGATTAAGCTAACCAGGGCACATTAACCCTCGCCCCACCGGGGCCATCGATGCCCCCAAGGTTTTTTTCGAGATAGCAGAAAAACGCGGAAACGCAGGACCGTGGTTGAGGGCTCTATCTCTCACCTCATCATTTTCCCACCATCCCTGAAATTTTTTACCCCGAGTCACCCAAGGTCAGGTCACCAGGCGGGGTCAACCAAGGTCACCTCACTTCAACTTTTGAGCAATATAAGAGCTACGTTTCTCGGTCGATCGATTTGAAACTTCCTACGCTGCATGACACCGCCAGGGTCTACAAGGTGTATATCCGGGATTTTTCGATTTCGGGACATGAGGTCAGGTCACGAGGTGACCTCTCCCATTGAAAAAGCATGGGAAAAAGCTCTTATAATCTAAAAGCCACAAAAACGATTGAAAATGTTCGGCCTGCTCAGAAAAGCTTTCTTGGACACCCTTGCATGGATTCCAGGGGCAATTTTCCCCTATGACCTCTTCGAGGTCATCCAAGGTCACCAGATGTTAAAAACAGTATTTTGGCAATACATTTTGACCTAATTAAACTAGAGCGCTGAATCAAAGACCATCGTGTATGTCTCATCACTGGCTTTCGTTTGCTATACGGCAAGGTCACTTTTTGACCTTTGGTGACCTCAGGTCATATGAGGTCAAACCACTGGCGAGAGGTCATTACGTTCCACATAGCGGGAAAAGGTATGGCATTTTCCTATCTAATGTAATTTACCAAATCCCAATAGCTCTAAGGGCATAAGAGTTATGCCCAGTTTTCTTAAACATTGCATATTTGAGTGAAAATAGCCTATCGTGACCTAACTTGACCTATGGAGGTCAAATCATTGACTTGAGCGCCTAAACATGCAAAGTAATTTCTTACTGAATTCACACGAGGTTTCTAATGCACTTTGCGGATTTGCGCTCACTCTCATATCTTCCGAGTTAGAGGGGGCATCGCTGCCCCCCGGTGGGGCGAAGGTGGCGCCGGACCCCCGGTGGGCGCGGGTTAAGGCACGATTCGAAAACGAATACCCAGTTCAAATTAACAGTGGTTCTTCTCAACACCATTCAATAAGGCACACCGTCTTTGCTCAATTCAGTCACTTATTCATCCACATGAGTAGTAGATCATTAGCCGAGATTACCGGCAACTCGGTTTGTGTTCATATCCGGCTGAGGAAGAAGCTATTGGCTCCAGTTCTATACCCAAAAAGGCAGCAAGCGGGCGCATCAACGGAGCAAAATCACAGAAGAAATATTCAAAGCGGATTCATAATGGCCCAATGAGCTCAGAGCCCCATCCCCCGAGGTCAAACCAGACATCCGCCACACGACGACAGCAGATGCACCCCGCGACCCCAAAACAGCAGACCATTCTTAGCACCCGGCACCGGGGAGCCGATGAGCCAGTCAGTGGGGCGGCGACATAGGCAGATCCAGGATTGCCGATCGGGGGAGGGCACCTTCCCAGGGGGGACGCCATCCGGACTAAGGGGCGCCACTTTTGACCGCCAAAACCTATCAGATGGGCGCAAAGTAATATCGGTGGGCGCCGATGTTCGGGTCCTGGGGGGAGGGGCGCTGGGTGGGGTGGGAAGTGACATTTCAGGGGGCGCCATCGACCTCTCAGGGCGGCGCCGTGACCATTTCAGGGGGCGCCGAGGGTCGATCGGGGAGGCAGGTGCCACCTTTGCTCCCTGGATCCGCCTATGGGCGGCGAGACCAGACAGAGTCTATTCGCTACAGAAGCACCGTCGCGAGGTAACATATTCAGATCTTGAGAGGCATCATGGTGTCGTGCAAAGTTGTCTGGAAGCGGCACCAATGCGCCGTCCACGAAACGCGCCCAACAGCACAAACACCGGTGTCAAAGCAGTCTCGGTCGCCGGTCTCCCAGCAGCAGGTCCGTCTCTCCGATAAGCGTGAACGCGTGGGGCTGACCCCAGACGCCAGACCATCCTGCCGCCGTCCAACGCGCCAGCGGCAGACTCAGCAGAAGTTGTCAGACAGATGTCTCCCCTCAGCTCTGCAGGCGACATCCGGCGCAGCAACAGCGTCCTGGGAAGGTGAGAGAGGGACATAAGTGTTTTCGGGGGTTTAACGACGTACCATCTGCCAATGTCATACGATATCGCCATCTGTCACCCTGTTGGGAGGGAACTGGGGATACAAAACTTATTCAGAGGCTCCTCCGGGACTTGAACCCGGCACCGGTGGCTTAGAAGACAGGTATGGTACCCACTAAGCCATCCATCCCCCAAATCAGTGGTCACAGGGGCGGGACAGTGAAATGAAGATGTCCTGAAGGCGCAGTTTAGTTAACGAGGAACTTATGTTTTTATGATCAGGGGAAACTATGGGACCAGTAGCGGAGCTCGGTCGCAGCCTAGAATCCCCAAGGTACCCCGCCTAACCAGGCCCCGCCGTTCGCACAGGGGCAACCTAATTTGATTTTGAGCATTGGGGAGTCCCTGATCAATTCTGTAGCGATGCCACCGTTTGAAGACCATTGTCTTCAATTCATTTTATCTGTCTTATTTTATTCCGACAGTATTGGCATGGGCGTTGAAGGATCCCCTTCGTTGGGTGAGATCCGACATGACAAGCAGTTCCCCGTCGTGGGTTTTGAACCCGGGTTAATCCATGCTGTCCATTCAACTGATTGGAAGCCAAAGAGGAAACAAAAACCAGAAACAAAGAAGGCACTATATTCTCACTCTTCAGGTGCCCCGACACAGCACTTAGCAGCAGTTTCAGCTGCGCACCCTTTAGCACAGCCTCAGAGGCCCAGAAATGTTCCCCGTCGCGAACCTCACATCCACCTCAACCTGCAGCATTCCAGTTAGCTGTTGGTCTTAGGACGGTGTTGCATGGGGTACATACTTGGCATTCATTTAGATGCATCTCACAACAGAACAAACTGTATACCTAAAAATACGAGCCGGTTCGGTGAAGCCGTGCAAGCATTGGAATGCAAGTTTCCCTCTACAGGAGTCAGTCAAAACTGATAAAAACATATATACAACACACAGAAAATGCACACATGCACCCACATGAACATGGTGATTTGCTGGTGAAGCGTGCTGGCGTATGAGGATGCACCAGCACGATTCACCAACAAATTACCAGGTTTGGCAGCGCTCACGGCGAATATTAACGATTGGCAAACATGCCAAAATTGACTAGCATAAACAAGGAAATATTGAAGGCAGACGAGCATATGAACAATTAAGCGTCTGGTGAGGATATAAGCAAAAACTTGACTAGAAACCCAATCACAGGTGGCTTATTGAACGGCGAATCACACATCACTTGCTCCCAAGCTCATACGCTTCAATTTCGTCCAAAAAATGAACCCATGCGCAAGGCGAACTATCAGTTTCACGGGCTGTCAGCCTTACTGTCGGTGATGATGAATTTTTTGGCTGACCTCAGCACGGATGCTTCGCGACGACCTGCGTTAAGGTGACTTAACCTTAGCATCGTTCGTGCAAACGAAAATGTTTTACGGATGGTTGGGGCCACATCTGGGAACTTATTATCAAGTACAGTACGGAATTCTGCCACGACACCTGGGCGTCGACTGAGTCCGTCTGGTTCAAGGGCGTGGTGACAGGAGAACGCCGCATCCATGGCGCGGTACTTCCTAAGGAAATCCTCTGTTGGGACTGTAAGGCCACCATGACTTAGTAGCCTGGTCCACAAGGTCTCAATGGGACCGTCATTTGAAGACCCCGATCGGTTACCTACAGCTGGGTCGTTCGGCCGCTTTCGGGCAACGTATCCAGCCATGTGGGCCAGGGCGCTGTCAGACACGGGCACGCCAGTATGCTGGTCGCATGTAGTTGATGGTGGCATAGCTCCTCGCGCGAGAGTTTGCTGGGAGTTGATGAACTCTTCCAGGAGGCCTTCCACCCCCTGGTCATCGGCGTCGGCTGTTTCACGACAGAAAGTTTCGATGTCGGCTGCTACATCGGAGTCCAGAGTGGCATTAACCTCCGTTTCAATTTCGAACGTTTCCCGAGACTCGATTTCCTCATATGTCGGCCCTACGCCAGGAGTCGAGCCGCTTTCTTCCAGAGGGTTGACACCACGCCGCATCGCAAGTTGAAGTGTCAGCAAGCGGACACGGGAGCGGGCCTCCGTCGGGCTTGGGTTTTGACTGTTTCCGCCCCGCGTTCGCACTAACCCGAAAAGCTTTCTAGCCGATCTTGTGAGAGTCGACGCGTTAGGATGTATGTGGCTTCTCCGTGGGAATTTTTCATATCGGCGAGCAGACCTCGCACCGACCGAATCGTGACAATCATACCCTTTTGAAATGGAAAGAGATAGGAAAGACCGTGAGTGTTGCTTCGCATGGCCTGGAGTTCTGCCAGGGTAGCCGAAAGAACGTATTCTTGATTCTCGCTCCCGGAGTAGCCTCGTCGGAGCGGCTTCGTGTCACCCAGAAAACCCGCATTGAGTATGTCGCCAAAGCTATCAAAGAGGCGAATGAACCTAGCCTCTCTCTGCTTCCCTGGGATGTATCGCTCAATTGCAGAGGCAGTGGTGGCGCTCAAAAGTTGCAGGGCGGGTCTCACCTTTTGTCTGGCCATACCCTTCACCTGTGAAAGTAGAACGGAGAAGCGTATAATACGGAATCTGGCCGCGGACATTTCCTTGCATTCATATAAAGAAACGCTTTACTAGACTTTAACATATTTTGCCTCGTTAAAATGTAATACCACCTACAAATATTATTCCAGGCTTATTCAATATCGTCCCAGGCCATACGGGGTCGCCAACTCTTTCCATGTTGGAAACTTTTTGGTGAGTTAAACTGCTCCTTGTTCAGAGAATATAACCGACCTTGAACCCGAGTCAGTCGTGTGAAAACCGACAGCGCTAACCACTACAACACCACATTCCCTGCAGCATCACTTAATAAGGTGGGAGGGTAGCTCACTCGCTCCATTTTTTTCAACTTCATCATCATTATTCGTGGTTTAGGGCGCGCCGACAACAAAGGTCATGTGAAACCTATTTTTTCTCAACTTGCAAACTAATTCAAGTTGCTACTTTTAGATAATAGCAACCGCTAAACAACACTGTCACATAAGCAAAAATGAGTTACGTGCCTGCACGTGTGTAGCCAGGTGACACTTGTGGAGAATCTTGTACTCCGAGGCACCATCAATCCCCACGACCTCGGTCAGGAGTTGGGAGTTGATGACACCACCATCACTGGTCCGGATGCCGCCGTCCAAACAGTTATTGCGGAGGCACTTCAGGCCATGCGGAACGTCGGCAAAGACCCAAACCTGTCTGCGAGGTTAGTAACAATATGACTGAGTAATTTCGTCACGAGCTGTGACTTAACCAGGGCTGAACATATTCAGCACCGTAAAGTACATGCAATGTATATGCCATTCCCGCAGAAACATTCACATGTTTCATAATTAAGACATTTATCGACTGATCTTCATCATTTATCCCACATTTCGTGAGTCTTATCTACCCGCAATTTCTTCGCGCAGAGGTATCGTACCAGATACCGCACACAGTGGTGTGGACTGTTTTTTGTTGGGGGGGGAGTCCCCGCAAATGTCCAATGAAATCAAATTAGTGCTAAAATAATATTTCAGCTTTTTGTGCTTTTCCTGTTATGTGCTTAGAATGGTTCCCGACAGGACGTTAAACCTTTAGGAAGAATGAAATACACATTATTTTATACTATCAACTTTTGATAAAGCGATTATTGTCATTGTTTCAGATTTGGACACCCCCATCACCAAAAAAAACAAAGCCCATGCGAGGTCTTTTTATTTTTGTTCGATTTATGTAAGGATCCAAGTTACTGTCCTGTACCTGCTAGGGTCGGCCGGGTTCCTGAAGGAGGTCTCTCCGGTGTGGGTTATCCCCAGCTGCTTCCACAGTCCCCTGTTTGACCCTCCTAAGTCACTAACGATGGCCACAACTAGGCAGTCAGCATTCTCCATCTCAGAGATGAGGGACGTGATGAGTTCCATGGTGACTGGCCGATCAAAATCAAAGAAGACAGGCAACTTCCAGCTTGTGAAGATACCTCCAGCCAGCACCACCTGCAGGTGTTTATGCGATCCCAATACTTGGTCGAGCTGCTGGTCGTAGCTCAGAACACCTGAAATGTCCATTTCGTCGAACATAACCATGCAGGTACGATCGCGAGGATTGGGAGGCTCCATCATCCTTCTAAGGAGCTTCATCTGCTGCTCGCAGGCTCCGGGTCGCAGCACGAAATCAGAGAGCCAATGCTGTAGCGTCGTAACACTTGGAAGGGGAAGGCCCTGACTCCTTAGCCATTCGTAAGCAGTGCGACTGGTGTGAATCCGGTAGTCTAGCCCCTTCAAGATGGATTCCTCATCCCAAGGACACGGGCGGACTCCAGTAGAGAGATAGCGAGCCTGTTGAAAACATAAAAGGTTTTATAACATTCACAATGACAAATTACCGTGCACGAGCTCGTTCTCTCAACAACGCTCAGCATGACTTTCGCAAGTCAAAATTTATTAAAAAATTCTATATAAATGAATTCCACACCCGCTGTCAATCTGTCAATCTATACCAGACTTCGAGCTCAGAATAAACTTCATATATTGGGGCCAAGATAACCATTTTTAATTTTCTGCATGTGAATCCTATCCGTAATACTTATGACGTTCAAAACACTATCGATGACTGAGATGGAGGTTGAGATGGAGGTTGGACCTCTTCTCTGTGTGGCACCTCGAGAAGTAGCCCGAGTGTGCGCGGTATGGGCGAGCGCGAATGGCTGTGGATGAGGCGGCCGTGTTCCCGTGTTAGCTGCGCGCCTGTGTGCATTTTCTTGTCTCGTTTTTCCTCGTGTTTTTTCCACCGCTCCTGTCGCTTTCAACGCCATCTTGTAAGCCGTTACCGGGTCCATCGAATGAAGGTAGCATCTCAAACAATATGAATGTACATTATAAGTGATATCTAAGCCCCATTACTTTGAGATGCGTATATTCTACGTTCGTGTTGTAGGAGTTGCTCGTATCATTGCGGGTTTGTATAAAATACTATGCTAGTTAAAAGTCGGATTTTGTTTAAGCCGCAGGCTAAAGCAGCCAGTGTGTATAGTCTTACATGCAGGGGCGTAGCCCGGAGTGCGCTCAGGGGAGGGGGGGCGGCGCCCCCGAAAAGGGCCCCTGCGACAGCGCCAAAAGGGCCCTGATGGGTAAAAATGACCCTGCTTGTTACAGAATCATGTCCTCAGGACCTCAGGGGGGGGACTGTCCCTGCCGACCCCCTTGGCTACGCCCCTGCTTACACGCAGAAACATATGGTTATCTTTCTTGGAATATGGCCCCCAAAACCTTGACACTGACTTTGTATCCCACTGCGGCGAACACAACTGTTAGCCTTTTAGGGCTATGCAGACACTTTCTACTCAAGACATTTAATAGCAATTAGTACTGGATGAGCTGCGAAAATATTTCTGAAATTTAAACTTCTAATACCAAAGCAACTTTCAGAGCGTCGGAATTCCCAAATGCTTTGCACAGTTTTGGTTTCAAACATTTTTAAAGAATATTCTTCTTGGCCCGAGGGTAAAAAAACTCATACCCTTCTGCATCCTGGCATTGCTAAGCATTCCTTAAAAAAATTTACAGAAAAATACAAACCCTTAGACACTCAGACATAATTCAACATTTCGAATGTAGAACTCCATGGCACATCCATTAACAAAGTTATAAGTGCATGTCATATTCCAAGAAAGTATGACCCGAGTCGCCAAAACACTTCAAATTTAGATGCCTTTTTCAAAATTGTTTCGGTGTTTTAAGTTTTGAACCTTTCATGAACAAAGGAATAAGAGAAACACAGGTGACGAAATGCTGGTGTGAGCCTTCTGTTCCACACCAAAAAGAAAAAGAAAGGGCTGAGTCATTACATACCTTTGGACAATTATTTATATAATAACAATTTATTTTTGGGGTTTGTGAATGCGGGAACAGTGAGCCTGGTAACCATTGCCGATTGTTTCCAGAACCACCAGTGAGGGATTCGAACCCACGGCCAAGGCACTGAACCAGCAAACAGGAATATGTGAATGAGAGAAAATGAAGACGAAAAAAATTCACGTTACAAAAAGATAATACTAGAAATTTGTGTGCTTACATTCATAGTCCTTAGTAAACATAAGCATAGTCAATAGTCAGAAGTACACATTGGCTTCAAACTTGTCTGGTTACATTGGAGGGTGGGGGATGAGACATCAAGATTGAAGAGCCTTCATCGTGCAGCAGTAATTGTAACAATTTGATAATTATTTCTGTACATACCTTGCAGGTATAAGGCTCAATGAGCTATTTCAAACATACCAAGACCAGGACTGAGAGAATGAAACACATTGGAAAGAGTAGTGTAAAAATATGCACCAAACTAAAAAGGTTCAAGGATGCAAAATAAAGCAGTCATGGACAACAACTTTTGCGCACCATGAAATCTTGCTCCATTGAGCACTATTTGGTGCTCATGAGCACCTGGAGTCAAAACCGTTGGCCAAATTGAAGAAGAATCCATGAATAAACAAGCAAATCACTTTTGCATTGACAAATTAAACTGAGATTGCAATACAAACTACAATTGCTCCAATTGTACTTTTTGCAGCAGTATCTGCAACTACAGACACCCATGTATACTAATAAAAAGGGCTATATTTTTCAGACCCAGGCTTCAGGTAGTCAGCTAATGTATATTATGCCTGCTTAGTTTAGGCCCTTATTGTTACCATAAAAGATCACAAGAATCCATATGGCATCACCAGGGAACATATCATTATCACAGGAATGATTCTTTCCGTCTCCCTACACAGATATGGCTATCAAGTTGGCACAGTTTCTTCCTGAGTTGAACACAAAGAGCTCACCTGTTGGGCTGTGAACAGCTTTCTCATAACACTGCCACCCAGTTCACCCTCCTGTGACTGTTGATCTTGCCTGAGTCGAAGGTTCTCCAGCTCTAGGACACTGCAGCGTTTGCAGCGGTTGCTGAAAGAAAAACAAAAACACATTATGGATGTCTCTAACTTCACCTATCTAAACACTTATGAATATTGTAAAAAAACTGGTTTGAACTATCCAGGAAGTTCCAGAAACTTCACAGCAAAAAACTTTCATGAAGGCTGAGCTTATTTGGAACAGGGCTAAGGACTTTAAATAAACAATATGATACAAATTTGGCTGGCGGAACTATGATTTGTTTCTCACTTCACAAATACAATGAAATGCTCAGCAACAAGTTTAGGGCAGTTACCATGTAAGGATGGGCACTCACATAGATTGAGATGTTTGCAAGATGCTGGAGGTATTTGAAGTCCTCTTGTGACTTCTGCTTGACTGGGCATGGCATATTGCAAGGTTATGAGCACCAATCTTAAGAGTGGGAACCGCATGAGAAGTCAGTTCTGAAGAAACATAGCATGATTCATCAAAATGCTCAGAGCAGACCCTAGGATCCTTCACATTAGCCATCTTTGCATCACGTCTTATGGCCTGCCACCATCTTGCTGCTCTTGATGCATCTTGAGGTACACGATGGAACTTGATATTTCTGAGGTTACAGTTCCCTGTACCAGTTCCATTTGGGCAGCCTGGGACTGCACAGTAAGGCATGATGCTGCGAGCTGCAAGAATCTGAAAAAGAGAAGAATTAGATGGAATGACACCTGATACTGAAGAAGAGCAGACAAGTTGTAAGGCAAGGTTTGACACCTGCAACTTTGAATTTTGCAATTATGCATAAGGGTGACTCAAACCACAGAAGTGATATGAGCTTGTTACCTTCCAAGAGATATTTACAAGATCTGTCCTTTATCATAGATAACATTGAAAGCAATCAATTTATATACTGAGATTTGCTCCAGTGTGCAAAGTATGACATTTTTGACGAGATCTGGTCAGTGTGAGTGTCCTTGGAGACAGGAGCAAGTGGTTCAAATTTTATCAACCTGGTGTGAATTTGTGAGACTGGTGCAAGGAAGATGACACTACAACCCAAAAATATAATGGCTGAATGGTTATAAAGACACAGGAGGGCTCCTTATAAAAGTCCCTAACTAACTAATAAGAGAGGTAACATTGAATTATATGGGTAGGAATGGATGCATTTTTCTCAATCAGCTTGCAAACTATGACATTTTCAACAAGATCTCGTCGGTGTGAATGCCCTTGAAGACAGGAGCGAGTGGTGCAAATTTTGTCAACCTGGTGTGAATTTTGTCAACCTGGTGCGAATTTGTGAGACTGGTGCGAGGAAGGTGGCACTTAAACCAAACAAATAATGGCTGAATGATTATTAAGACACAGAAGGGGGCGTTATAAAAAGTTCTTAATCAACTAACTAATAATAGAGGTAGTATTGCATCGTTTGGACCGTGAACCGTGGACCTTCTGATGTGATCCTTTTGAACCTCAAGATGTGATCTGCCTACTATGATAATACCCATTTTTCTCCCTGGTATGTGGCAGATTTGTGTGAATTTTTGGAGGCTGGTGGTGCGAGAATTTTAGATGGCTAGTGCGACTCGTCTGGCCTGCTGCCATACATTGCAGATTGGTTTCTCACTGGTATATGGCAGATTGGTGTGAATTTTTGGTGGCTGGCAGTGCAAGAATTTTAGATGACTGGTGTGACTTGTCTTGCCTGCTGCCATACTTTACAGACTGGGGTTTGCTACTGCAGCAGATTTTGGTCAAAACTTTCCACACATGACAAACATTCTTAACTCAAACACACAAAGAAGCACATTTAAATAACCATCCATGGTTATCTTAACAACAACAAAAAAAGAAAAATGCAAACAAATATTTAAATGAGCAACACTACAACCATTGACTACAGACACCAAGATAATAGGTACATCCAAGAGAGAAAAGCCAGATACTAGCTTCTAAACCAAAGAAAGCTCAACTCATCCTCCTAAAACCACTTTGCTCCATAAATACACATTAGAAAGATCGCGAATATATCAGTACCAATCAATTGTGCTTGGTGGTGGAATCAGGCGTACAACCTCCTCCCGCGTCCAGTCGTGCAAATCAAGTGACAAAGGCCATTATTATTGTTGCCTTCGTATGTCAATAATGAGTACTGAGCTCGCGAGTTGCGCTCAAACATCGATAATTCATATAACGCGAAACTTTTTTTTTGCCCACGCTCTTTTAGAGGAATTATCATATGGCCGCACGAAACTTCGGACTACCCGTACTCTATTACCCTGGTAGCTTCGATGGTAATGCCACCAGCGACCACAGTGGCAGCATCGATAGTGACGCCATCAGTGGTTACAGTCCGGCTATTGCCTGCTCTGTATCTCAATCCAGTGGGGAGAACACGTATAATTGTGGAGATGCAGAATCCCGGATTGCTGGGATGTCAGGACCCCTGAAGTTTTGGTCTTACACTTACTTTGTATTTGAATTGCATCGCAGTGCCAGCGTTAACCCATCCAGAACCCCCCTGAATCAAGAAGGGATCTCCAGCTTTGCCTCCATAAACTATGCAGCGTAAATTTTGTGTTTTTATCCCCCTCTCTTCCCAGGCTCTTTGTCACCCATCGGTCATATGTTAAGCTTGATGACATTGTGTGTGGATCCCACCGTCCTTTGTGTCACTTAATTTATAGATAGCCCTTTTATCCTTCATCCAAGAGGAATTTTGATACTTTCATGCAGCACTGGTTGCTCTCTGTTTTGAGCTATCCATGTTTTATTGTGTGATAGTTTTACTTGTTGGCATCTTTGTGCATGTTTGCCTAGAACGTTGATGTTTGGAAGTGCCTAGGAGATAAAAGTACAGAAAGCTCTGAAATAAATGCTTAGCAGTATTTTTACTGTTTTAGTTGCTATAAGTGAGGGTAAAAATACCAAAATGGAAAAACGTTTGAATTTTGTCGCGTATCTCCCTTTAACGACTTGCCACTGAATGTAATGAGCTGGAACGTTCACAAAATGTGTGCAGGGCAAAACCACTGATCCATGAGTTGTACATGATCTAAATATTGGTCAAATGTAGTTAGGGTGCATTTAGCTTTTGTCGTGAAACTCTGATTTAAGGTGTTCATGCGACAGGTTTGCCTTTTTGGTGCATCTAAGTATGGGGCTTCATAATGGGAGAGGAATCATGACGGAATTCATATGGGAAGCATATGGGATGCATATGTACAAACCCACATCAGCACCACCCGGAAACCAAATGACATGCATATGTACGGATCTACATCGATACCACATGGAAACCATATTGCCAGCATTTGGGAGGAGGGGTTCACACAGATACCACCTAGAAACCATATGGAAAGTATCTGTATTGGCCCGCATCGGCACCACATAGAAACCATATACTCTCTACTGCTGTGAACCCATCTGCATACCATCAGGAGCCCATTTCATTCCCATCTTCCAAGGCCCTTATGGAACCCATCTGGAACCCGCGGCCACTTCCATATGATCCCCACATGGTCGACCCATGTTGGGCCCACATAGAACAAGTGGGCAGCCCACCCGCACTACGCATATTTCCCACATGGGCATGTTTGCTGGGGTATTGCTACTTTTCAAATTACCCCGCCTTTATCCACCTCTGCTCGACCCGGGGAACACTCCTGGATCCACTTATGGATGGATTGTGTCCATTTAATGTAAGGATTAAATGCATATCTTCGATGCTCTGCCCCATTCAATGCAGACACAACACTAAAATGAACTTGAGTGTGAGTGAACTCCCCCCCCTCACCCCTAATTACGGTACCTGAGCACGTCGATGGCTTCCTATCATTATATAACACACATATCGGCTCAATGCATGGTTATGTTTAGCCCTCCCGTCCATTCTGTAGGCAGTATATTCACTTTGGAAGGTTCGAATGGAAAACATTGTAGACCCCCATTATGAACTCCTGGAACCGCCTATGGCAAAACATTTATCGAAATACACATCAACGGCCGCTAATTGTAGGACAAAAGCAGCGCAGGCGACAATGCTCGGCTTCTAGACAAACCCCCAAATTAGCGAGTCAGGCGGGTACCCGCCCTAAAGATCTCCACAACCGCGCTAGGTAGCGAAAAACGGTAAAAGGCGTTGGATGGCCCATCCACTACTCCATCGAAAATATTTAACACGCGCATTGACGGGGGTCTGAGCCACCTTCGCATTGACGGGGGGGCGGGTACCCGCCCCCCCAAGATCTCGAGAACCACGGTAGGTAGCGAAAAACGGTAAACGGCGTTTGGCTGCCCATCCACTTCTCCATCGAAAATATTTGTACCATTTTTTTGTCAGGTCACATTTAAGGTCACGAGAGGTCAAAACATGCCCGTCATAGGGATAACATGTAAAATTCAGTTTTTCGGGCATTACATCTGAACAAGTAAAGATAGAGCAAAACGACTTAAACTGTATGAATCCTCTTAGCAAGCCGAATCGAATGATATATAATTTGATCTTGCTAGGTCAAATCAAGGATTTGACCTGACCTGAGGTCAGGGCAGGGTCAAATTATATAAAATGCATATCATTAGAACCGCAAAGCCCAGGCGAGTCTAATGCAGCTAAAATAAATGCTCTATCACCATTTGTTACTGAGTTATTCCGTAAAAACCATTTTTCCCATGTATTTCCAATGGAGAGGTCATGCGTCGTACCTGACCTTAGGTCATCGATATCAAAAATACCGGAACATATTTTAGAGAACTCGGTAGGGCCATTATGTGATATGAGTTTCAATCGGATAAGTTCACCCTGCTCCGACTTATGCTATCTTAAACTTTTTTTGAGGTCGGGTCACTTGACCTGTACTGGTGACCTGACCTGAGATGACCTAGCCTTAAAATTTTCACAGAAGTTGTAAAAATGATGAGGGAAAAGGTATACCAAGTACGGCGGCGCTACGCGCCGCAGTTTTTCTACTCCCTCCGAAAAACCAGAGGGGGGCGGGTACCCGCCCCTCCCCCGTCAATGCGCGTGTTAAACCATTTTTTGTCAGGTCACATTTAGGGTCACTAGAGGACAAAACAAGCCGTCATAGGGATAACATGTAAATTAAGTTTTTTGGCCATTACATCTAATCAAGTAGAGATAGAGCAAAACGATTTGAACTCTATCAATCCTCGCAGCAAGCCAAATCGAATGATATATAACATGACCTTGCCAGGTCAAATCAAGGATTTGACCTGGCCTGAGGTCAGGTCAAGCTCAAATTGGGCAAAATTCATATCATTAGAACCGCAATGACGAGGAAAATCTAATGCAGTTTAAATAAACGCTCTATCTTTATTAATTACTGTGTTATTCAGTTAAAACCATTTTTCCCATGCATTTCCAAGGGAGAGGTCATGGCTCGTACCTGACCTTGTAAATATCTCTTGGAAGGTAACAAGCTCATATCACTTCTGTGGTTTGAGTCACCCTTATGCATAATTGCAAAATTCAAAGTTGCAGGTGTCAAACCTTGCCTTACAACTTGTCTGCTCTTCTTCAGTATCAGGTGTCATTCCATCTAATTCTTCTCTTTTTCAGATTCTTGCAGCTCGCAGCATCATGCCTTACTGTGCAGTCCCAGGCTGCCCAAATGGAACTGGTACAGGGAACTGTAACCTCAGAAATATCAAGTTCCATCGTGTACCTCAAGATGCATCAAGAGCAGCAAGAGCATCCACTTTTCCATCGAAAACATTTGTACCATTTTTTGTCAGGTCAAGTTTAAGGTCACGAGAGGTCAAAAACTGCCGTCATAGGGATAACATGTAAATTCAGTTTTTTTGGCCATTACATCTGAACACGTAAAGATGGATCAAAACGAATTGAATTATATGAATCCTCTCAGCAAGCCGAATCGAATGATGTATAATTTGTCCTTGCTAGGTCAAATGAATGGTTTGACCTGACCTGAGGTCAGGTCAGGGTCAAATTATATAAATGCATATCATTAGAACCGCAAAGCCCAGGCAAGTCTAATACTGCTAAAATAAATGCTCTATCGCCGTCTGTTTTGAGTTATTCCGTGAAAAAACATTTTTCCCATGTATTTCCAACGGAGAGGTCATGCCTCGTACCTGACCTTAGGTCGTCGATATCAAAAATACCGGAACATGTTTTAGAGAACTCGGTAGGGCCATTATGTGATATGAGTTTCAATCGGATAAGTTCACCCTGCTCCGACTTATGTTATCTTAAACTTTTTTGAGGTCGGGTCACTTGACCTGTACTGGTGACCTGTCCTTGGATGACCTAACCTTAAATTTTTCACAGAAGTTGTAAAAATGATGAGGGAAAAGGTATGC
This sequence comes from Lepas anatifera, assembly GCA_034440635.1. Classification (NCBI taxonomy): domain Eukaryota; kingdom Metazoa; phylum Arthropoda; class Thecostraca; family Lepadidae; genus Lepas; species Lepas anatifera. The sequence continues at coordinate 45,868 of JAOTON010001028.1, read as the reverse complement.
CAAGTACGGCGGCGCGTAGCGCCGCCGTTTTTCTGATATCTCCGAAAAACCCGAGGAGGGTGGATACCCGCCCCCCGTCAATGCTCGTGTTAAAGGAGGTTAAGGGAGGCTTGCAACACGTTGAGGTGAGCAAATTCGAACACTTTAACTTCACATGTTTACTTGTTGAGCCAACTTTTTTCGTCAACTCATTTGACTCGCTGTCTTCACAACTCAACTTAACTCAACGCATTGACATTTTGTGGACCGACTTAACTCAACTCAACTCATTTGTCTAATTTTCTCGACTCAACTCAACTCAACTCAGAGTCGAATGAGTCAGAACGTTAGGTAACGATCAATTCTGATACCCGGGGTTACTGAATGCTGCATAGTAAAAGCAGGGTGAACGAACAATGAAGTGAACCGACTGGTAATGAAAGACAATTGTCTGGGCTATGCAGTGGTACCATTTTCGATTTCATACCTTCGACACCTCTGCTAAGACAGCGTTTTACTTTACGGAAACTGGTCTCACCGCCGTGATCATTAGTGATTGAGTCGGGCGGGCTCCAGTGGCATAGGTTCCCCGGATCTCCGCCAGGTGGCAAGCGTCGCGACGCCCGATATTTGGCTAAATTTATAGGAAAAATGCTCTTATCTAATAAGGATCAGAAACAAAACCTTAGCTTCCAACTGTTTCGTATGTAATCGGATCTTGGCTATCACGCCATGCCCAATTCTACTCTGGGCTACGTGCCGGTCATCGGCCCATTTCAGATTCATACCCTCGTGTCAGTATCTTTTAACCATTGCAAGAAGCGCAGAAATCGGTGACGAATTCAGAAAGCCCCTTCCAAGAGGGACATTCCCTTAGCACAAGTCTTAAGTACGAACAGTTTCGTATGCAGCGGAAAATGCGCTATCGATTGGTATGCCTTCACATTCAGTGCATTTTGCCGGAGATCGGCCCATTTTAAGATGCGAAGACCTTTCTACCCGTGCGAGTAGAAATATTTTCGCATTTTAAAATGGGCCGATCTCCGGGAAAATGCACTGAATGTGAAGGCATGCCAATCGATAGCACATTTTCCGCTGCATACGAAACTACGCGTAGCTAAGACTTCTGCTAAGGGTATGTCCCTCTTGGAAGGGGCTTACTAAGCCTCCACCGGCCTAGATTTCTAAGATTTCCGCTGGGCAGCAAGCGCCGCGGTACACACAATTCGGGTTCAATTTGCGGAAAAATTGGTCTTCCAAAACTTTCTTTACTGAGAAGCAGGCCTAACACCGTGCTTACGCACAATTTCGTGAGCAACTGGACCTCGGCTTATATCTAACTCGTCGTAAAGCTGCTGGCAGATCGATGGCCCATTTCAGATTCATACCAGCACAGCAAAAAATCTTAACCACTCCCGGAAGCATATGAACCAGAAAATAAACTCTTCAGCCATTCGCTATGAAAATATATCCTGAGAAGAGGTCTGAAGTACGCACAGTTTCATATGAAGGGAACATCGGATGAATTCTGTTATTGTCTACATAGGCACATCGTGAACTGCGGTCTTAGGCACATACATATAGTTTCGATGCAATGGAAAAAGGCAATCAAACTTAATTAATTCCCATTCGGATAATTTACACGGAGGTCATCCCAATAAAAGTTCCAAATGCTTTCATTTCCCACAGCAAGCTTCCAACAGCCAGAACTCGTCAGATTTCTGTTAGGCATAGGCGCAGGGATTTTTCCAGGTTGGTGGTGGGGGCAAAAGTTGTAACCAATGGTGGGGCCAAATACGATTCGGTCTATCACTTGATTTGTCGACAGAAAAGTACGGAATCGGCTCAAAAGAGCACAAAGAGGGCCCTGCTTGTTACAGAATAGAGTGCTGAAGAGGGCTCAAGAGGGCCCTGTCTGGTATAAAATGCCAAATTTGGCCACAGAGCATAGTGCGGGCGAGCCGCACTTCGCGCGGCTCGTGTCCTCAGGAGGACCATTCGGGCCCTCAGGGAGGGGGCGGCTGTCCCTGCCGCCCCCCTTGGCTACGCCCCTGAACCACTTCACAACTACGGAAAGTAGAAACACAAGTTTCATTAGCTTACTCTGTAGATATATCCTAAAGCTGAACTCTTAAGTACGCGCAGTTTTCTGTGCAGTCGGTGACTAAAAACTGAAAATATTCTGGTATGATTTTAAGGTAAGTGGTTTTACCTTCAGGTCGGCATATTTAAAAAGCAAAGGTTCTGCCCGCTTATCCGGTCAGCCAGCAATGACCGAAAGCCCCGTAAACCCTGTTGGGTCACACCATAACACCTTGTTACGCTTTATTTGATCCAGCATATAGGCTATCATCTAATATTCAGTTCTTGGTTTGATCATTTGTATCCGTTCATATATTGACTGACACTCCTGCATGTAACATAGTGCGTACAACGATACATGCCTGTAAGACACCGACCTAAAATAGACCAGTGGCAATTCTAAAGTAAAATTAACCAGGCTCCCCAAGCACGGGGCCCCTTTAGTTACGCCGGTGGGCACCCAACCAACCATTAGCAACTCAAGAAATGTAAAATAGTGAAACACAAGTAAGATAGACACCCGCCGTCCACATCGAGCGGATGAAACGGCTCAGCGGAAGGACAGAGCGGAGGTACCGGTGGGGAGGGGGTCCACCCGGAGGTATGTGGGGCTCTCCGACCCATCACTGGGGGGAGGGGGACAGCAGGTCCGCAGTGGCGGCTGAATAACGCTACAGTCCCGGAATGTCAGGCGCACTACCCGATGGGCGGCACGCCGACCCCCTTCCCCCTCCCCTCCCCCCACCGCCAGCCGCCGCGCGGGGTTGTTGGCGTGTCGGACGGGCGCGCCGGCCCAACAGATCCGACCGCCGGGGCAGGCCACGGCCGCGAGATCGCTTGCGCGTCAAGGTATTGGGGCATCCCACGACAAATCGACCAAGCGATAGCACCTTACATGTCAGACTTTGATGAAAATTTGTCACATCGGTTTTGCGAGGCGCAGATTATCGCTGTGATATTATTAGCTGCGCCCGTTTAATGGTTTTTGAGTTGTGGCCTCGGGCACTTTTTTGGACCCAATGAAAAACCTTACTTTTCCACTTGCCATATATTAGACTAATAATTAGCATTATATTAATTGTAGATCCCTTGAGTCGTTAAGACCCAAATCAAATATGATGACGTCTAAATTTAAGTTGGCAAAAACAATCAAACATTACCGTTTTACCGGTGACCTAGGGTTGGGTTACGCGACTTGGTACTGATTAGAGTTATAAAATGTACTGTTTTTTTAATTATTCAGTGGCTTATCCGTTATAAGAATTGGCAGCAGGATTTTTTATAATTGTTTGATGACATTTTAAATAAGTGATGCAAGAACAATGTATGTATGTACATACCTAACTGTTCAACGCCTTCCATTGTATCATATCCGTCCTAGCACCCCTCAATGGGCCTCTTATGGGAATTAAATTTTCAGCGAGAGATGACCTTCAAAGAATAAAATAACCCGTAATATCCCTCTGTCTTCCATTATTTGTTTGTTTTAACATGAGCCCTACAGGGGAAAAATTTTCTCCCTGCTGGTTTTCCCAAGAAACGCAAAAAAGAAGAAACAAAGGACAGCACAACTTACAGTGCCTTATTCCCAATTCGTGTTATGCACCTGACTAAATTTTCTGTCAGGTCATGCCAGATACAGGAGCTATTCAAGGGCAAGCGACCCAACCTCAGAACTCAATATAACAAGTTTCACGCTGCGTCAAAGGAATATCTGGCAACCGATCAGTTCCAAACAATAGTAGGGGAGATCAGGGCAAAGCGGTCACCCTAGTGATATTTGCTCAATTTTGAAGAACTTTTAATCCCCATTTCTTATGTTTTGTACCATGATTTTGTCCCATGTTCAATTCTGAAGACACTAGAGGGGACAAAAAGGCAAAAAATACAAGATATCTGCACAGGAAACCAAAAAGTAAACCAAAGTTATTTTGACCACTTTGCCCCAAGCACGGGCTTATTTTGCCTGGATTCTTTGTTTGCAAGATATTTGGCATGTATACTTTTCAGTTTGATATAATTTTAATATATAATTGTACATAAATGCTTAGATTCACTTATTTAATATGATAGCGTCTGCGGAGTGGCAATATTGCTATCCCCTCCCCGCTACTCAGTTTCCAAACGCTCTAGCATTAAATGTTCCTATCTGACGGTAAAAATGTTTTGCGACAGGCCTCTTTGCGACAGGCCTCTGTGGTATGCTGCTGTGCCCAACATGGACGGTTAAGGAGCTTCCAGCACCAGAAGACCGACGACTTTAATAGACAAAGTCGCATGTTACAATAGTCGTGAGTTGAATAGGAACGCATGCGTTGATCCTATCCGGGTGGAAATATTCTGATTTGCGTAGAGGGTTTAAGCGATGGAATAGAGAATTTTGTGGCGGTCGAAAGATTGCTGTCGTTTGCTTTTAATATCAGTCGTTTAAGACACAAGTCAAATGCTGGCTGCCACATCTGCAGATAACGTTATTTCAATTTATGTGTAAAATTTCGGTCTGGTTTATCAAACCCACAAGAAGCGAAAAGAAACACGCGTATATTTCTGTATCCACGATGATCGCTAAGGCTTCCTCGCCATTCACGAACCAAGGCGCCCACTAAAGGTATGTACATACGTGCCACACACGAAAATGATATCCTCTGCAACAACCCCCCCTCCCACATGTATCGTGAACCCACTAAGGCATATTGCGCAGCGTAACCGGCCATCACCTTTTTTGGATTTAGGGTTAGTCTCTGTACAAAAGATATTTCTCATTTCCATTGCCATCAGTTTTAAGAACTGGCGTCTCGGTTCGCCTCTCTGGCTCGGACCAGCCCTCGCACCGTTGGTGTTCATTCTTGGTCTTTCATTCCATGCCTCTGCATCAACCCCTAGCTGATCCTCAGGGTGCCTGCTTTCTCCACCTGTGGTTGCTTTCCCCTCTGGCACTTTCTCTGCATATGCACCAACTATTTAACTAGGTTGGGGCCCTAGCTCAATTTAGGGGCGCCCCAAAGGTCGGTGTATATTGGGTCTCAGAACATCTCCAGGGGCCATTTAAGCTCTGGTCCCCAGCTCAGCTCAGGGGCCCTATAACTGTGCAGCGGCCCAGACCAGCCCAGGGGCTACCCAGTTCAACACAGGGAGCTCAAGATTGGCTTAGGGTCCACCTTAGCTCAGGGGCCCCAGGACGGATCTTAACACGCGCATTGACGGGGGCGGGTACCCACCCCCCGGCTTTTTGGAAGGTAGTATAAAAACGGCGGCGCGTAGCGCCGCCGTACTAGGCATACCTTTTTCCTCATCATTTTCACAACTTGTTTTCTTCAAAATTGTAAGGTTAGGACATCTCAGGTCAGGTCACCAGTACAGGTGGAGCGACCTGACTTCCAAAAAGTTTAAGATAGCATAAGCAGGAACAGGATGAACTTATCCGATTGAAACTCGTACCACGCAATGACCCCACTGAGTTATCTAAAATATGCTCCGAAATTTTTGATATCGATGACCTAAGGTCAGGTACGAGCCATGACCTCTCCCTTGGAAATGCATGGGAAAAATGGTTTTAACTGAATAACACAGTAATTAATAAAGATAGAGCGTTTATTTAAACTGCATTAGATTTTCCTTGTCATTGCGGTTCTAATGATATGAATTTTGCCCAATTTGAGCTTGACCTGACCTCAGGCCAGGTCAAATCCTTGATTTGACCTGGCAAGGTCATGTTATATATCATTCGATTTGGCTTGCTGCGAGGATTGATAGAGTTCAAATCGTTTTGCTCTATCTCTACTTGATTAGATGTAATGGCCAAAAAACTTAATTTACATGTTATCCCTATGACGGCTTGTTTTGTCCTCTAGTGACCCTAAATGTGACCTGACAAAAAATGGTTTAACACGCGCATTGACGGGGAGGGCGGGTACCCGCCCCCTCTGGTTTTTCGGAGGGAGTAGAAAAACTGCGGCGCGTAGCGCCGCCGTACTTGGTATACCTTTTCCCTCATCATTTTTACAACTTCTGTGAAAATTTTAAGGCTAGGTCATCTCAGGTCAGGTCACCAGTACAGGTCAAGTGACCCGACCTCAAAAAAAGTTTAAGATAGCATAAGTCGGAGCAGGGTGAACTTATCCGATTGAAACTCATATCACATAATGGCCCTACCGAGTTCTCTAAAATATGTTCCGGTATTTTTGATATCGATGACCTAAGGTCAGGTACGACGCATGACCTCTCCATTGGAAATACATGGGAAAAATGGTTTTTACGGAATAACTCAGTAACAAATGGTGATAGAGCATTTATTTTAGCTGCATTAGACTCGCCTGGGCTTTGCGGTTCTAATGATATGCATTTTATATAATTTGACCCTGCCCTGACCTCAGGTCAGGTCAAATCCTTGATTTGACCTAGCAAGATCAAATTATATATCATTCGATTCGGCTTGCTAAGAGGATTCATACAGTTTAAGTCGTTTTGCTCTATCTTTACTTGTTCAGATGTAATGCCCGAAAAACTGAATTTTACATGTTATCCCTATGACGGGCATGTTTTGACCTCTCGTGACCTTAAATGTGACCTGACAAAAAAATGGTACAAATATTTTCGATGGAGAAGTGGATGGGCAGCCAAACGCCGTTTACCGTTTTTCGCTACCTACCGTGGTTCTCGAGATCTTGGGGGGGCGGGTACCCGCCCCCCCCCGTCAATGCGAAGGTGGCTCAGACCCCCGTCAATGCGCGTGTTAAATATTTTCGATGGAGTAGTGGATGGGCCATCCAACGCCTTTTACCGTTTTTCGCTACCTAGCGCGGTTGTGGAGATCTTTAGGGCGGGTACCCGCCTGACTCGCTAATTTGGGGGTTTGTCTAGAAGCCGAGCATTGTCGCCTGCGCTGCTTTTGTCCTACAATTAGCGGCCGTTGATGTGTATTTCGATAAATGTTTTGCCATAGGCGGTTCCAGGAGTTCATAATTGGGGGTCTACAATGTTTTCCATTCGAACCTTCCAAAGTGAATATACTGCCTACAGAATGGACGGGAGGGCTAAACATAACCATGCATTGAGCCGATATGTGTGTTATATAATGATAGGAAGCCATCGACGTGCTCAGGTACCGTAATTAGGGGTGAGGGGGGGAGTTCACTCACACTCAAGTTCATTTTAGTGTTGTGTCTGCATTGAATGGGGCAGAGCATCGAAGATATGCATTTAATCCTTACATTAAATGGACACAATCCATCCATAAGTGGATCCAGGAGTGTTCCCCGGGTCGAGCAGAGGTGGATAAAGGCGGGGTAATTTGAAAAGTAGCCATACCCCAGCAAACATGCCCATGTGGGAAATATGCGTAGTGCGGGTGGGCTGCCCACTTGTTCTATGTGGGCCCAACATGGGTCGACCATGTGGGGATCATATGGAAGTGGCCGCGGGTTCCAGATGGGTTCCATAAGGGCCTTGGAAGATGGGAATGAAATGGGCTCCTGATGGTATGCAGATGGGTTCACAGCAGTAGAGAGTATATGGTTTCTATGTGGTGCCGATGCGGGCCAATACAGATACTTTCCATATGGTTTCTAGGTGGTATCTGTGTGAACCCCTCCTCCCAAATGCTGGCAATATGGTTTCCATGTGGTATCGATGTAGATCCGTACATATGCATGTCATTTGGTTTCCGGGTGGTGCTGATGTGGGTTTGTACATATGCATCCCATATGCTTCCCATATGAATTCCGTCATGATTCCTCTCCCATTATGAAGCCCCATACTTAGATGCACCAAAAAGGCAAACCTGTCGCATGAACACCTTAAATCAGAGTTTCACGACAAAAGCTAAATGCACCCTAACTACATTTGACCAATATTTAGATCATGTACAACTCATGGATCAGTGGTTTTGCCCTGCACACATTTTGTGAACGTTCCAGCTCATTACATTCAGTGGCAAGTCGTTAAAGGGAGATACGCGACAAAATTCAAACGTTTTTCCATTTTGGTATTTTTACCCTCACTTATAGCAACTAAAACAGTAAAAATACTGCTAAGCATTTATTTCAGAGCTTTCTGTACTTTTATCTCCTAGGCACTTCCAAACATCAACGTTCTAGGCAAACATGCACAAAGATGCCAACAAGTAAAACTATCACACAATAAAACATGGATAGCTCAAAACAGAGAGCAACCAGTGCTGCATGAAAGTATCAAAATTCCTCTTGGATGAAGGATAAAAGGGCTATCTAAAAATTAAGTGACACAAAGGACGGTGGGATCCACACACAATGTCATCAAGCTTAACATATGACCGATGGGTGACAAAGAGCCTGGGAAGAGAGGGGGATAAAAACACAAAATTTACGCTGCATAGTTTATGGAGGCAAAGCTGGAGATCCCTTCTTGATTCAGGGGGTTCTGGATGGGTTAACGCTGGCACTGCGATGCAATTCAAATACAAAGTAAGTGTAAGACCAAAACTTCAGGGGTCCTGACATCCCAGCAATCCGGGATTCTGCATCTCCACAATTATACGTGTTCTCCCCACTGGATTGAGATACAGAGCAGGCAATAGCCGGACTGTAACCACTGATGGCGTCACTATCGATGCTGCCACTGTGGTCGCTGGTGGCATTACCATCGAAGCTACCAGGGTAATAGAGTACGGGTAGTCCGAAGTTTCGTGCGGCCATATGATAATTCCTCTAAAAGAGCGTGGGCAAAAAAAAAGTTTCGCGTTATATGAATTATCGATGTTTGAGCGCAACTCGCGAGCTCAGTACTCATTATTGACATACGAAGGCAACAATAATAATGGCCTTTGTCACTTGATTTGCACGACTGGACGCGGGAGGAGGTTGTACGCCTGATTCCACCACCAAGCACAATTGATTGGTACTGATATATTCGCGATCTTTCTAATGTGTATTTATGGAGCAAAGTGGTTTTAGGAGGATGAGTTGAGCTTTCTTTGGTTTAGAAGCTAGTATCTGGCTTTTCTCTCTTGGATGTACCTATTATCTTGGTGTCTGTAGTCAATGGTCAGAAGCCGGTGACGAACGAAGTAAGAAACGGCTTCTATTCTGACAGTTTTTCCGGTCTCGTCGTCGTCGTTGTCTGTTGTTGTTGTTGTTGTCTGTTCTGGAGCGCTGGTATCAGAGACCTAAAACTTTTGTGGATAGAAGGCACTTCCAAATGAATAAGCACCACGGTTGTCAATTTTCAAAATTTTCAAAATTTTGCCCAGAATTTTCCATTATGTGATTTTTAACTTTTATTTTTCTATTTTTTGCTAATTCATCTAGACTCTTCAAACTTGCACCCTTTTACATCAGGGAAATTTGTAGTTCACACAAAAAGTTGGAAAGAAAAAGCTTTAAATTTAGGGCTCTAAATTAGCTTTTAAACTTTGCACCCTAAATTTGGCATAAAACTCATGGTCTAAACTACAGGCTCGAAATATCTTAAGCTACAGCAGTTCAGGTTCTGAGTCAAATATCAACTTAAAGGCCGGTTTGTGCAGTACTGCACAAACATAAAAACAAAACAAAAACGGAAATTTAAGGGTCCTTTTTGGCCCATTCCGTAAAGGTCTGCATTTCCCAAAATATCATTCAAACCCTTATATCTTCCGATCTAAATGATAAAAATTAGTTCCCATTTCAGATAATAAGAGAGAATAGCCTCCTTTATTATATATTTAGAGATAAAAACTTTTAGGCTGAAACTTTTTATTTTATAGGCAAAAATAAAATATAAGTTTTTAAAATTTTTATTCTTAGCCCCCTGGTTTCCAGACCATGATAGCTACGGTATTGAACTTAACACGGCTGGATAGAAAACTTCGTTGCCGTCATTTTTCTCACTCATACCCCCCACTTATCTCTTACGGCTTCCGCGCTATAAGCCGTAAAATGCATTTCAAAGTGGTAATTTTATCAGTTCATTTTTGCTTCACACCGGGGTTTAGGGTGGTTAGAGTCATTGGAGGGAAATGAAATTTTGCATGCAGCTAGGTAAGAGACATATGTCGACATTCCATCTGCATATATATCAATGAAACACCAAGTTACCTTTACTAACATGCCGTTTCTCCACGCATCGTTGTAGCAAATCACCACGCGTCACCCCTGCGTCCACGTCGCGGCAACGCCGGCGATCGGCGCGGCCGTTTCTGTTTATTTATGGTCTGGTAAAAAAGTACCCAACACTACCCATAATGCATCACAAGTAATTAGAGTACCGTAAAAGTCCGAGTTTACAATAAGAGTATTATGTTTCTGTTTTTGGACCATGGGTGGATCCAGGGAATAAGTAGGCTAGGTGCCCCCCCCCCCCACCCTTCTCCCCCCATCCCCTCCCCCAACCCCCAATCGACCATCGGCGCCCTCTGAAATTGTAAAGACACGCCTCTCAAGGTCGATGACGCTCCCTGAAATGTCGCTTCCCATACGTGGATCCAGGATTGCCTATCGGGGGCGAAGTGGAAGGGGAAACTTCCTGGTGGGCGCTATCTACACCAGGGACGCCACTTTGGCCGGAAAAACCTATCAAGTAGGCGCTAAAACCTATCAGTAGACCCCGACACCTGCATCTCGGGGAAAACGACATTTCAGGGCGTGCCATCGAACTTTCCAGGGGTTTCCGGGACAATTTCAGGGGGCGCTAAGATTCTATGGGGGCACCTGTCCCCTTTCCCCTTGGATCCGCCTATGTCGTTTCGGGGGCGGGGGGGCACGGAGGTGGGGCGTTACTGGTGTGGGGGGTAAGGAGATCGAGCATAATCGGATCCAGGACATCAGCATGGGGGTAAGGGCTAAAGAGTTCGAGCATAGGCGAACCCAGGACATCAGTACAAGGGTGGGGCTAGGGAGTTAGAGCATAGGCGGATCCAGGACATCAGTACGAGGGTGGCGCTAGGGAGTTAGAGCATAGGCGGATCCAGGACATTAGTACGGGGATGGGGCTAAGAAGCTCGAGCATTAGCGGATTCAGGACATCAGTACGAGGTGGGACTCGGCAGTTCCAGCATAGGCGGATCCAGGACATCAGTAGGGGGGTAGGGGCTAAGGAGTTCGAGCATAGGCGGATCCAGGGCAGTACGGAGGTGGGGCTACGGAGTTCGAGCATAGGCGGAACCAGGACATCGGTACGAGGGTCGGGCTAGGGAGTTAGAGCATAGGCGGATCCAGGACATTAGTACGGGGATGGGGCTAAGCAGCTGAGCATTAGCGGAATCAGGACATCAGTACGGGGTGAGACTCGGGAGTTCCAGCATAGGCGGATCCAGGACATCAGTAGGGGGGTAGGGGCTACGGAGTTCGAGCATAGGCGGATCCAGGATATTAGTACGGGGATGGGGCTAAGGAGCTCGAGCAGAGGCGGATCTAGGACATCAGTACGGCGGTGGGGCTAAGAAGCTCGATCATAAGCGGATTCAGCTGATCAGTACGGGGGTGGGGCTCGGGAGCTCGAGCATAGTCGGATCCAGGACATCAGTAGAGGGTGGGGGCTAAGTAGTTCGAGCATAGGCGGATCCAGGGCAGTACAGAGGTGGGGCTACGAAGTTCGAGCACAGGCGGATCCAGGACATCAGTAAGGGGGTGGGGTAAGGAGCTCGAGCATAGGCGGATCCAGGACATCAGTGGGGGGGGTAGGGGCTACGGAGTTCGAGCATAGGCGGATCCAAGACATCAGGAAGAAGGTGGGGTAAGGAGCTCGAGCATAGGCGGATCCAGGACATCAGTAGGGGGTAGGGGCTAAGGAGTTCGCGCATATGCGGATCCAGGACATCAGTGCAGGGGTGTGGCTCCGGAGCCTGAGTAAAGGCGGATCCAGGACATCAGTACGGGGGTGGGGCTAAGGAGATCGAGCATAGGTGGATCCAGGACATCTGTACGGGGGTGGGGCTAAAGAGCTGGAGTATAGGCGGATCCAGGACATCAGTATGGGTGTGGGGCTAAGGAGCTCGAGCAGAGGCGGATCCAGGGCATCAGTACGGGGGTGGGGCTAAGGGGTTCGAGTATAGGCGGATAAGGGACATCAGTACAGAGGTGGGGCTAAGGAGCTCAAGCATAAGCGGATCCAGGACATCAGTGGGGGGGCGGTAGGGGCTACGGAGCTCGAGCATAGGCGGATCCAGGACATCAGTAGGGGGGTAGGGGCTAAGGAGTTCGAGCATAGGCGGATCCAGGACATCAGTACGGGGGTGGGGCTAAGGAGCTCGAGCATAGGCGGATCCAGGACATCAGTACGGTGTTGTTGTTGTTGCTGTTGTTGTCTGTTCTGAGCGCTGGTATCAGAGACCTAAAACTTTTGTGGATAGAAGGCACTTCCAAATGAATAAGCACGACGGTTGTCAATTTTCAAAATTTTCAAAATTTTGCCCAGAATTTTGCATTATGTGATTTTTAACTTTTATTTTCCTATTTTTTGCTAATTCATCTAGACTCTTCAAGCTTGCACCCTTTTACATCAGGGAAATTTGTAGTTCACACAAAAAGTTGGAAAGAAAAAGCTTTAAATTTAGGGCTCTAAATTAGCTTTTAAACTTTGCACCCTAAATTTGGCATAAAACTCATGGTCTAAACTACAGGCTCGAAATATCTGAAGCTACAGCAGTTCAGGTTTTGAGTCAAATATCAACTTAAAGTTCGGTTTGTGCAGTACTGCACAAACACAGAAACAAAACAAAAACGGAAATTTAAGGGTCCTTTTTGGCCCATTCCGTGAAGGTCTGCATTTCCAAAAATATCATTCAAACCCTTATATCTTCCGATCTAATTGATAAAAATTAGTTCCCATTTCAGATAATAAAAGAGAATAGCTTCCTTTATTATATATTTAGAGATAAAAACTTTCAGACTGAAACTTTTAATTTTATAGGCAAAAATAAAATATAAGTTTTTAAAATTTTTATTCTCAGCCCCCTGGTTTCCAGACCATGATAGCTACGGTGTTGAACTTAACACGGCTGGATAGAAAACTTCGTTGCCGTCATTTTTCTCACTCATACCCCCCACTTATCTCTTACGGCTTCCGCGCTAACAGCCGTAAAATACATTTCGAAGTGGTAATTTTGTCGTTTCATTTTTGCTTCACACCAGGATTTCGAATGGTTAATATAGATGGAAGTGGATAAAATTCGGCAAAAAGCTAGTTCAAAGACATATCTTGCCATCGCAGCAGGTTGCATATCATAGCAACAACAGTGTACCTTTAATTAAATGTAATACACAATGCTAGTATGTTTCCCGCTCGAAACCTCACCCCGCCGTTCGGCCGTAGCGTCGCTGCGGGCGGCGCACTTGTAGCTGCTATGCGAGACAGATACCATAGCTATGTACGCATGCTATAGACCAGCGCGAATGCCCGGTGGTGGCAGGGTAGTCTGTCTCGTTTCGGCTCCTCTACTCGTGCGGCGGGCGCGTTGTCTATTAGATATTCGTATCAGTCGGACGGCCGGGTGGCGGTCGTGCGGTAGGGGCCTGCGCGCTGCGGCGACTTGCGACGAATAAAAAACAAAACGGTGTTTCTTTATGTGTGTCCAAATCTTACTGTGTATGTGTGTGATGGGTCCGGTAAAAGTGATGTGTTTTATGAGAGAGATAAGAGAGGCCCCACCACTTAAGCCTTCGGGCTTTTGCGTCAATCTATTTGTTATAACTGTCATATTGTTTCCGTCCAATAAAAGTTTATCATCTGTCTCTCTACCCACTAGTTAATGCATCCTCTAACCATAGGTAGCACTGGCCAAAGGATCTACCGTTGCACACCATTTCTTTCCCAGCCGAATAAACCTCTTTGTGGTAATACCATGACACGTGACTCCTTGCACTCCCTGCTTAAATTAACTTAATAAGCAGTGGCGGATCCAGGCCATTAGTATGGGGTGGGGCTAAGCAGCTCGAGCATATGCGGATCCAAGACATGAGTACCGGGGTGGGGCTAGTGAGCTCAAGCATAGGCGGATCCAGGACATCAGTTCGGGGGTGGGGTTAAGGAGCTCGAGCATAGGCGGACCCAGGACATCAGTACGAGGGTGGGCTAAGGAGATCGAGCATAGGCGAATCCAGGACATCAGTACGGGGGTGGGTTTAAGGAGCTGGAGCATAGGCGGATCCAGGACATAAGTATGGGTGTGGGGCTAAGGAGCTCGAGCAGAGGTGGATCCAGGACATCAGTACGGGGGTGGGGCTAAGGGGCTCGAGTATAGGCGGATCAAGGACATCAGCACGGGGGTCGGGGCTAAAGAGTTCTAGCATAGGCGGATCCAGGATATCAGTACGAGTGTGGGGCTAAGGAGCTCGAGCATAAGCGGATTCAGGACATCAGTACGGGGGTGGGGCTCGGGAGCTCGAGCATAGGCGAATCCAGGACATCAGTAGAGGGTCGGGGCTGAGCATAGGCGGTTCCAGGGCAATACAGAGCTGGGGCTAAGGAGCTCGAGCAGAGGCGGATCCAGGACATCAGTACGGGGGGTGGGGCTAAGGGGCTCGAGTATAGGCGGATCAAGGACATCAGTACGGGGGGTGGGGCTAAGGAGGTCGAGCATAAGCGGATCCAGGACATCAGCACGGGGGTAAGGCTAAGGAGCTGGAGCATAGGCGGATCCAGGACATAAGTATGGGTGTGGGGCTAAGGAGCTCGAGCAAAGGCGGATCCAGGACATCAGTACGGGGGTGGGGCTAAGGAGCTGGAGCATAGGCGGATCCAGGACAAAAGTATGGGTGTGGTGCTAAGGAGCTCGAACAGAGGCGGATCCAGGACATCAGTACGGGGGTGGGGCTAAGGGGCTCGAGTATAGGCGGATCAAGGACATCAGTACGGGGGTGGGGCTAAGGAGCTCGAGCATAAGGGGATCCAGGACATCAGTACGGGGGTGGTGTTAAGGAGCTCGAGCATAAGCGGATTCAGCTCATCAGTACGGGGGTGGGGTAAGGAGCTCGACCATAGGCGAATCCAGGACATCAGCACGGAGGTGGGGCTAAGGAGCTCGAGCATAGGCGGATCCAGGACATCAGTACGGGGTGGGGTAAGGAGCTCGAGCATAGGCAGATCCAGGACATCATTACGGGGTGGGGCTAGGGAGCTCGAGCATAGGCGGATCCAGGACAGTACGAAGGTGGGGCTACGGAGTTCGAGCATAGGCGGATTCAGGACATCAGTAAGGGGGTGGGGCTGAGGAGCTCGAGCATAGGCGGATCCAGGATATCAGTACGGGGATGGGCCTCAGGATTTGGAGCATTAGCTGATTCAGGATATCAGTTTGGTGGTGGGGCTATGGAGCTTGAGCATAGGCGGATCAAGGTTTACCGATAGAGGAGGCACCGTCCGCAGGGCAAGGGGTGTAATCCGGAGCATAGAGCGCAACTTTTGACACGTAAAATCCTTCCGATGGGCGCCAATTTTTGCATCTTAGGGGAAAGGGTGGGAAGTGACATTTCAGGGGTGCCATCGAATGTTTGAGGGCGCCGTGGCCATTTCAGGGGGTGCTGAGGAACGACCAAAAGGGGGGGTGCACGTGCCTCCTATCCCCCCCGCTACCCTGAATTCACCTTTTAGCTCCAGCCTCTCTGCCATTGCCTCCAAACATCCTTTGCTCACGCTATAGCTCTAGGGATTTTCACATGGAGGGGACTTAAGCCCATTAGCCTCACCCCTTGTATCCGCTATAGTTTTTAGACATGTAAATAATATATAAATCTCGTTGCACTCTATTCCATATTGTCGAACAATATCAATGAGAGGAAATCGGTCATGCAGATTTTGAATCCGGTCTTTAGGTCAATGAAAGGTCACTGCGCATGCGCAGTGGAACTACTGGTAACAGAGGCTATCCCGGCAACCTACGGGTCGATTTTTTTGAAATTTTGTGAACAAGAAAATGACATGGAGTGAAAACCACAAAAAATGTCATAGTGAAGCTGCACTGCCCTGCGCATGCGCAGCAGAAATCTTAAAGATAAGCCTTAAAGGTGAGGATATTTCAGAAGAGGACATGGACAGAGGAGAGCGAACATGCCTAAATTTAGTATGAAAGTTTTGACACCCTTGCTTACTACAAAGGTAAGTGCGCATGCGCATTAGAACTTATGGTCAGGGAGGCTATCTTGGGAGCCAATAGAACGATTGGGTAAAAATTTTAGAGTAATAGCAGAATACTATCTGCTAATCCCAATTCACGGAATTATGACATTGCATTGTGCTGCGCATGCTCAGTATGAATTCTAAGGAATATTAGGCTATAAGGGATAGTTAAGTTCAGGAGACAAACAAACGACATACCAACATGCTTCAGACAATTATAACGGTATCTTCGCTCTCATTCACTGCAGACTTTACTGCGCATGCGGACTGGGACTTAGGATAAACGAAGCTAACTCGGCAACAAATAGGCTGAATTGTGTGAATATCTCCAGGTATAGGTGAAATATGGTCGGCAAACCCATAATATTTTATATTGTATCTCCTTTCTTCTAGGCATAGTTAGTATTTACTTAACAAGCCAAACTTTATACGTGTGATTATTTATGTGATGCCATGAACAGACGAGAAACGTGGCGCAGTGTGCAGAGACATGTTAGTTTAGGAAAACATGGACTTACACATGGGACTGAATGTAGTCAGAATAAGAACATTAGACCTCAAGTCCCAACATCGCGTTAGTATATGTATCATACTGCTGAAAACACTCGCCTGTCAATCGAACTGCTTGACTAACGTACATTGTCACCGGCTTCTCCTGCGCCGGAGCGGCACTCCGCCGAGGCCGCAGGCCGAGGTTGTAGTGTTGCTCATTTAAATATTTGTTTGCATTTTTCTTTTTTTGCTGTTGTTAAGATAACCATGGATGGTTATTTAAATGTGCTTCTTTGTGTGTTTGAGTTAAGAATGTTTGTCATGTGTGGAAAGTTTTGACCAAAATCTGCTGCAGTAGCAAACCCCAGTCTGTAAAGTATGGCAGCAGGCAAGACAAGTCACACCAGTCATCTAAAATTCTTGCACTGCCAGCCACCAAAAATTCACACCAATCTGCCATATACCAGTGAGAAACCAATCTGCAATGTATGGCAGCAGGCCAGACGAGTCGCACTAGCCATCTAAAATTCTCGCACCACCAGCCTCCAAAAATTCACACAAATCTGCCACATACCAGGGAGAAAAATGGGTATTATCATAGTAGGCAGATCACATCTTGAGGTTCAAAAGGATCACATCAGAAGGTCCACGGTTCACGGTCCAAACGATGCAATACTACCTCTATTATTAGTTAGTTGATTAAGAACTTTTTATAACGCCCCCTTCTGTGTCTTAATAATCATTCAGCCATTATTTGTTTGGTTTAAGTGCCACCTTCCTCGCACCAGTCTCACAAATTCGCACCAGGTTGACAAAATTCACACCAGGTTGACAAAATTTGCACCACTCGCTCCTGTCTTCAAGGGCATTCACACCGACGAGATCTTGTTGAAAATGTCATAGTTTGCAAGCTGATTGAGAAAAATGCATCCATTCCTACCCATATAATTCAATGTTACCTCTCTTATTAGTTAGTTAGGGACTTTTATAAGGAGCCCTCCTGTGTCTTTATAACCATTCAGCCATTATATTTTTGGGTTGTAGTGTCATCTTCCTTGCACCAGTCTCACAAATTCACACCAGGTTGATAAAATTTGAACCACTTGCTCCTGTCTCCAAGGACACTCACACTGACCAGATCTCGTCAAAAATGTCATACTTTGCACACTGGAGCAAATCTCAGTATATAAATTGATTGCTTTCAATGTTATCTATGATAAAGGACAGATCTTGTAAATATCTCTTGGAAGGTAACAAGCTCATATCACTTCTGTGGTTTGAGTCACCCTTATGCATAATTGCAAAATTCAAAGTTGCAGGTGTCAAACCTTGCCTTACAACTTGTCTGCTCTTCTTCAGTATCAGGTGTCATTCCATCTAATTCTTCTCTTTTTCAGATTCTTGCAGCTCGCAGCATCATGCCTTACTGTGCAGTCCCAGGCTGCCCAAATGGAACTGGTACAGGGAACTGTAACCTCAGAAATATCAAGTTCCATCGTGTACCTCAAGATGCATCAAGAGCAGCAAGATGGTGGCAGGCCATAAGACGTGATGCAAAGATGGCTAATGTGAAGGATCCTAGGGTCTGCTCTGAGCATTTTGATGAATCATGCTATGTTTCTTCAGAACTGACTTCTCATGCGGTTCCCACTCTTAAGATTGGTGCTCATAACCTTGCAATATGCCATGCCCAGTCAAGCAGAAGTCACAAGAGGACTTCAAATACCTCCAGCATCTTGCAAACATCTCAATCTATGTGAGTGCCCATCCTTACATGGTAACTGCCCTAAACTTGTTGCTGAGCATTTCATTGTATTTGTGAAGTGAGAAACAAATCATAGTTCCGCCAGCCAAATTTGTATCATATTGTTTATTTAAAGTCCTTAGCCCTGTTCCAAATAAGCTCAGCCTTCATGAAAGTTTTTTGCTGTGAAGTTTCTGGAACTTCCTGGATAGTTCAAACCAGTTTTTTTACAATATTCATAAGTGTTTAGATAGGTGAAGTTAGAGACATCCATAATGTGTTTTTGTTTTTCTTTCAGCAACCGCTGCAAACGCTGCAGTGTCCTAGAGCTGGAGAACCTTCGACTCAGGCAAGATCAACAGTCACAGGAGGGTGAACTGGGTGGCAGTGTTATGAGAAAGCTGTTCACAGCCCAACAGGTGAGCTCTTTGTGTTCAACTCAGGAAGAAACTGTGCCAACTTGATAGCCATATCTGTGTAGGGAGACGGAAAGAATCATTCCTGTGATAATGATATGTTCCCTGGTGATGCCATATGGATTCTTGTGATCTTTTATGGTAACAATAAGGGCCTAAACTAAGCAGGCATAATATACATTAGCTGACTACCTGAAGCCTGGGTCTGAAAAATATAGCCCTTTTTATTAGTATACATGGGTGTCTGTAGTTGCAGATACTGCTGCAAAAAGTACAATTGGAGCAATTGTAGTTTGTATTGCAATCTCAGTTTAATTTGTCAATGCAAAAGTGATTTGCTTGTTTATTCATGGATTCTTCTTCAATTTGGCCAACGGTTTTGACTCCAGGTGCTCATGAGCACCAAATAGTGCTCAATGGAGCAAGATTTCATGGTGCGCAAAAGTTGTTGTCCATGACTGCTTTATTTTGCATCCTTGAACCTTTTAGTTTGGTGCATATTTTTACACTACTCTTTCCAATGTGTTTCATTCTCTCAGTCCTGGTCTTGGTATGTTTGAAATAGCTCATTGAGCCTTATACCTGCAAGGTATGTACAGAAATAATTATCAAATTGTTACAATTACTGCTGCACGATGAAGGCTCTTCAATCTTGATGTCTCATCCCCCACCCTCCAATGTAACCAGACAAGTTTGAAGCCAATGTGTACTTCTGACTATTGACTATGCTTATGTTTACTAAGGACTATGAATGTAAGCACACAAATTTCTAGTATTATCTTTTGTAACGTGAATTTTTTTCGTCTTCATTTTCTCTCATTCACATATTCCTGTTTGCTGGTTCAGTGCCTTGGCCGTGGGTTCGAATCCCTCACTGGTGGTTCTGGAAACAATCGGCAATGGTTACCAGGCTCACTGTTCCCGCATTCACAAACCCCAAAAATAAATTGTTATTATATAAATAATTGTCCAAAGGTATGTAATGACTCAGCCCTTTCTTTTTCTTTTTGGTGTGGAACAGAAGGCTCACACCAGCATTTCGTCACCTGTGTTTCTCTTATTCCTTTGTTCATGAAAGGTTCAAAACTTAAAACACCGAAACAATTTTGAAAAAGGCATCTAAATTTGAAGTGTTTTGGCGACTCGGGTCATACTTTCTTGGAATATGACATGCACTTATAACTTTGTTAATGGATGTGCCATGGAGTTCTACATTCGAAATGTTGAATTATGTCTGAGTGTCTAAGGGTTTGTATTTTTCTGTAAATTTTTTTAAGGAATGCTTAGCAATGCCAGGATGCAGAAGGGTATGAGTTTTTTTACCCTCGGGCCAAGAAGAATATTCTTTAAAAATGTTTGAAACCAAAACTGTGCAAAGCATTTGGGAATTCCGACGCTCTGAAAGTTGCTTTGGTATTAGAAGTTTAAATTTCAGAAATATTTTCGCAGCTCATCCAGTACTAATTGCTATTAAATGTCTTGAGTAGAAAGTGTCTGCATAGCCCTAAAAGGCTAACAGTTGTGTTCGCCGCAGTGGGATACAAAGTCAGTGTCAAGGTTTTGGGGGCCATATTCCAAGAAAGATAACCATATGTTTCTGCGTGTAAGCAGGGGCGTAGCCAAGGGGGTCGGCAGGGACAGTCCCCCCCCCTGAGGTCCTGAGGACATGATTCTGTAACAAGCAGGGTCATTTTTACCCATCAGGGCCCTTTTGGCGCTGTCGCAGGGGCCCTTTTCGGGGCGCCGCCCCCCCTCCCCCTGAGCGCACTCCGGGCTACGCCCCTGCATGTAAGACTATACACACTGGCTGCTTTAGCCTGCGGCTTAAACAAAATCCGACTTTTAACTAGCATAGTATTTTATACAAACCCGCAATGATACGAGCAACTCCTACAACACGAACGTAGAATATACGCATCTCAAAGTAATGGGGCTTAGATATCACTTATAATGTACATTCATATTGTTTGAGATGCTACCTTCATTCGATGGACCCGGTAACGGCTTACAAGATGGCGTTGAAAGCGACAGGAGCGGTGGAAAAAACACGAGGAAAAACGAGACAAGAAAATGCACACAGGCGCGCAGCTAACACGGGAACACGGCCGCCTCATCCACAGCCATTCGCGCTCGCCCATACCGCGCACACTCGGGCTACTTCTCGAGGTGCCACACAGAGAAGAGGTCCAACCTCCATCTCAACCTCCATCTCAGTCATCGATAGTGTTTTGAACGTCATAAGTATTACGGATAGGATTCACATGCAGAAAATTAAAAATGGTTATCTTGGCCCCAATATATGAAGTTTATTCTGAGCTCGAAGTCTGGTATAGATTGACAGATTGACAGCGGGTGTGGAATTCATTTATATAGAATTTTTTAATAAATTTTGACTTGCGAAAGTCATGCTGAGCGTTGTTGAGAGAACGAGCTCGTGCACGGTAATTTGTCATTGTGAATGTTATAAAACCTTTTATGTTTTCAACAGGCTCGCTATCTCTCTACTGGAGTCCGCCCGTGTCCTTGGGATGAGGAATCCATCTTGAAGGGGCTAGACTACCGGATTCACACCAGTCGCACTGCTTACGAATGGCTAAGGAGTCAGGGCCTTCCCCTTCCAAGTGTTACGACGCTACAGCATTGGCTCTCTGATTTCGTGCTGCGACCCGGAGCCTGCGAGCAGCAGATGAAGCTCCTTAGAAGGATGATGGAGCCTCCCAATCCTCGCGATCGTACCTGCATGGTTATGTTCGACGAAATGGACATTTCAGGTGTTCTGAGCTACGACCAGCAGCTCGACCAAGTATTGGGATCGCATAAACACCTGCAGGTGGTGCTGGCTGGAGGTATCTTCACAAGCTGGAAGTTGCCTGTCTTCTTTGATTTTGATCGGCCAGTCACCATGGAACTCATCACGTCCCTCATCTCTGAGATGGAGAATGCTGACTGCCTAGTTGTGGCCATCGTTAGTGACTTAGGAGGGTCAAACAGGGGACTGTGGAAGCAGCTGGGGATAACCCACACCGGAGAGACCTCCTTCAGGAACCCGGCCGACCCTAGCAGGTACAGGACAGTAACTTGGATCCTTACATAAATCGAACAAAAATAAAAAGACCTCGCATGGGCTTTGTTTTTTTTGGTGATGGGGGTGTCCAAATCTGAAACAATGACAATAATCGCTTTATCAAAAGTTGATAGTATAAAATAATGTGTATTTCATTCTTCCTAAAGGTTTAACGTCCTGTCGGGAACCATTCTAAGCACATAACAGGAAAAGCACAAAAAGCTGAAATATTATTTTAGCACTAATTTGATTTCATTGGACATTTGCGGGGACTCCCCCCCAACAAAAAACAGTCCACACCACTGTGTGCGGTATCTGGTACGATACCTCTGCGCGAAGAAATTGCGGGTAGATAAGACTCACGAAATGTGGGATAAATGATGAAGATCAGTCGATAAATGTCTTAATTATGAAACATGTGAATGTTTCTGCGGGAATGGCATATACATTGCATGTACTTTACGGTGCTGAATATGTTCAGCCCTGGTTAAGTCACAGCTCGTGACGAAATTACTCAGTCATATTGTTACTAACCTCGCAGACAGGTTTGGGTCTTTGCCGACGTTCCGCATGGCCTGAAGTGCCTCCGCAATAACTGTTTGGACGGCGGCATCCGGACCAGTGATGGTGGTGTCATCAACTCCCAACTCCTGACCGAGGTCGTGGGGATTGATGGTGCCTCGGAGTACAAGATTCTCCACAAGTGTCACCTGGCTACACACGTGCAGGCACGTAACTCATTTTTGCTTATGTGACAGTGTTGTTTAGCGGTTGCTATTATCTAAAAGTAGCAACTTGAATTAGTTTGCAAGTTGAGAAAAAATAGGTTTCACATGACCTTTGTTGTCGGCGCGCCCTAAACCACGAATAATGATGATGAAGTTGAAAAAAATGGAGCGAGTGAGCTACCCTCCCACCTTATTAAGTGATGCTGCAGGGAATGTGGTGTTGTAGTGGTTAGCGCTGTCGGTTTTCACACGACTGACTCGGGTTCAAGGTCGGTTATATTCTCTGAACAAGGAGCAGTTTAACTCACCAAAAAGTTTCCAACATGGAAAGAGTTGGCGACCCCGTATGGCCTGGGACGATATTGAATAAGCCTGGAATAATATTTGTAGGTGGTATTACATTTTAACGAGGCAAAATATGTTAAAGTCTAGTAAAGCGTTTCTTTATATGAATGCAAGGAAATGTCCGCGGCCAGATTCCGTATTATACGCTTCTCCGTTCTACTTTCACAGGTGAAGGGTATGGCCAGACAAAAGGTGAGACCCGCCCTGCAACTTTTGAGCGCCACCACTGCCTCTGCAATTGAGCGATACATCCCAGGGAAGCAGAGAGAGGCTAGGTTCATTCGCCTCTTTGATAGCTTTGGCGACATACTCAATGCGGGTTTTCTGGGTGACACGAAGCCGCTCCGACGAGGCTACTCCGGGAGCGAGAATCAAGAATACGTTCTTTCGGCTACCCTGGCAGAACTCCAGGCCATGCGAAGCAACACTCACGGTCTTTCCTATCTCTTTCCATTTCAAAAGGGTATGATTGTCACGATTCGGTCGGTGCGAGGTCTGCTCGCCGATATGAAAAATTCCCACGGAGAAGCCACATACATCCTAACGCGTCGACTCTCACAAGATCGGCTAGAAAGCTTTTTCGGGTTAGTGCGAACGCGGGGCGGAAACAGTCAAAACCCAAGCCCGACGGAGGCCCGCTCCCGTGTCCGCTTGCTGACACTTCAACTTGCGATGCGGCGTGGTGTCAACCCTCTGGAAGAAAGCGGCTCGACTCCTGGCGTAGGGCCGACATATGAGGAAATCGAGTCTCGGGAAACGTTCGAAATTGAAACGGAGGTTAATGCCACTCTGGACTCCGATGTAGCAGCCGACATCGAAACTTTCTGTCGTGAAACAGCCGACGCCGATGACCAGGGGTGGAAGGCCTCCTGGAAGAGTTCATCAACTCCCAGCAAACTCTCGCGCGAGGAGCTATGCCACCATCAACTACATGCGACCAGCATACTGGCGTGCCCGTGTCTGACAGCGCCCTGGCCCACATGGCTGGATACGTTGCCCGAAAGCGGCCGAACGACCCAGCTGTAGGTAACCGATCGGGGTCTTCAAATGACGGTCCCATTGAGACCTTGTGGACCAGGCTACTAAGTCATGGTGGCCTTACAGTCCCAACAGAGGATTTCCTTAGGAAGTACCGCGCCATGGATGCGGCGTTCTCCTGTCACCACGCCCTTGAACCAGACGGACTCAGTCGACGCCCAGGTGTCGTGGCAGAATTCCGTACTGTACTTGATAATAAGTTCCCAGATGTGGCCCCAACCATCCGTAAAACATTTTCGTTTGCACGAACGATGCTAAGGTTAAGTCACCTTAACGCAGGTCGTCGCGAAGCATCCGTGCTGAGGTCAGCCAAAAAATTCATCATCACCGACAGTAAGGCTGACAGCCCGTGAAACTGATAGTTCGCCTTGCGCATGGGTTCATTTTTTGGACGAAATTGAAGCGTATGAGCTTGGGAGCAAGTGATGTGTGATTCGCCGTTCAATAAGCCACCTGTGATTGGGTTTCTAGTCAAGTTTTTGCTTATATCCTCACCAGACGCTTAATTGTTCATATGCTCGTCTGCCTTCAATATTTCCTTGTTTATGCTAGTCAATTTTGGCATGTTTGCCAATCGTTAATATTCGCCGTGAGCGCTGCCAAACCTGGTAATTTGTTGGTGAATCGTGCTGGTGCATCCTCATACGCCAGCACGCTTCACCAGCAAATCACCATGTTCATGTGGGTGCATGTGTGCATTTTCTGTGTGTTGTATATATGTTTTTATCAGTTTTGACTGACTCCTGTAGAGGGAAACTTGCATTCCAATGCTTGCACGGCTTCACCGAACCGGCTCGTATTTTTAGGTATACAGTTTGTTCTGTTGTGAGATGCATCTAAATGAATGCCAAGTATGTACCCCATGCAACACCGTCCTAAGACCAACAGCTAACTGGAATGCTGCAGGTTGAGGTGGATGTGAGGTTCGCGACGGGGAACATTTCTGGGCCTCTGAGGCTGTGCTAAAGGGTGCGCAGCTGAAACTGCTGCTAAGTGCTGTGTCGGGGCACCTGAAGAGTGAGAATATAGTGCCTTCTTTGTTTCTGGTTTTTGTTTCCTCTTTGGCTTCCAATCAGTTGAATGGACAGCATGGATTAACCCGGGTTCAAAACCCACGACGGGGAACTGCTTGTCATGTCGGATCTCACCCAACGAAGGGGATCCTTCAACGCCCATGCCAATACTGTCGGAATAAAATAAGACAGATAAAATGAATTGAAGACAATGGTCTTCAAACGGTGGCATCGCTACAGAATTGATCAGGGACTCCCCAATGCTCAAAATCAAATTAGGTTGCCCCTGTGCGAACGGCGGGGCCTGGTTAGGCGGGGTACCTTGGGGATTCTAGGCTGCGACCGAGCTCCGCTACTGGTCCCATAGTTTCCCCTGATCATAAAAACATAAGTTCCTCGTTAACTAAACTGCGCCTTCAGGACATCTTCATTTCACTGTCCCGCCCCTGTGACCACTGATTTGGGGATGGATGGCTTAGTGGGTACCATACCTGTCTTCTAAGCCACCGGTGCCGGGTTCAAGTCCCGGAGGAGCCTCTGAATAAGTTTTGTATCCCCAGTTCCCTCCCAACAGGGTGACAGATGGCGATATCGTATGACATTGGCAGATGGTACGTCGTTAAACCCCCGAAAACACTTATGTCCCTCTCTCACCTTCCCAGGACGCTGTTGCTGCGCCGGATGTCGCCTGCAGAGCTGAGGGGAGACATCTGTCTGACAACTTCTGCTGGAGTCTGCCGCTGGCGCGTTGGACGGCGGCAGGATGGTCTGGCGTCTGGGGTCAGCCCCCACGCGTTCACGCTTATCGGAGAGACGGACCTGCTGCTGGGAGACCGGCGACCGAGACTGCTTTGACACCGGTGTTTGTGCTGTTGGGCGCGTTTCGTGGACGGCGCATTGGTGCCGCTTCCAGACAACTTTGCACGACACCATGATGCCTCTCAAGATCTGAATATGTTACCTCGCGACGGTGCTTCTGTAGCGAATAGACTCTGTCTGGTCTCGCCGCCCATAGGCGGATCCAGGGAGCAAAGGTGGCACCTGCCTCCCCGATCGACCCTCGGCGCCCCCTGAAATGGTCACGGCGCCGCCCTGAGAGGTCGATGGCGCCCCCTGAAATGTCACTTCCCACCCCACCCAGCGCCCCTCCCCCAGGACCCGAACATCGGCGCCCACCGATATTACTTTGCGCCCATCTGATAGGTTTTGGCGGTCAAAAGTGGCGCCCCTTAGTCCGGATGGCGTCCCCCTGGGAAGGTGCCCTCCCCCGATCGGCAATCCTGGATCTGCCTATGTCGCCGCCCCACTGACTGGCTCATCGGCTCCCCGGTGCCGGGTGCTAAGAATGGTCTGCTGTTTTGGGGTCGCGGGGTGCATCTGCTGTCGTCGTGTGGCGGATGTCTGGTTTGACCTCGGGGGATGGGGCTCTGAGCTCATTGGGCCATTATGAATCCGCTTTGAATATTTCTTCTGTGATTTTGCTCCGTTGATGCGCCCGCTTGCTGCCTTTTTGGGTATAGAACTGGAGCCAATAGCTTCTTCCTCAGCCGGATATGAACACAAACCGAGTTGCCGGTAATCTCGGCTAATGATCTACTACTCATGTGGATGAATAAGTGACTGAATTGAGCAAAGACGGTGTGCCTTATTGAATGGTGTTGAGAAGAACCACTGTTAATTTGAACTGGGTATTCGTTTTCGAATCGTGCCTTAACCCGCGCCCACCGGGGGTCCGGCGCCACCTTCGCCCCACCGGGGGGCAGCGATGCCCCCTCTAACTCGGAAGATATGAGAGTGAGCGCAAATCCGCAAAGTGCATTAGAAACCTCGTGTGAATTCAGTAAGAAATTACTTTGCATGTTTAGGCGCTCAAGTCAATGATTTGACCTCCATAGGTCAAGTTAGGTCACGATAGGCTATTTTCACTCAAATATGCAATGTTTAAGAAAACTGGGCATAACTCTTATGCCCTTAGAGCTATTGGGATTTGGTAAATTACATTAGATAGGAAAATGCCATACCTTTTCCCGCTATGTGGAACGTAATGACCTCTCGCCAGTGGTTTGACCTCATATGACCTGAGGTCACCAAAGGTCAAAAAGTGACCTTGCCGTATAGCAAACGAAAGCCAGTGATGAGACATACACGATGGTCTTTGATTCAGCGCTCTAGTTTAATTAGGTCAAAATGTATTGCCAAAATACTGTTTTTAACATCTGGTGACCTTGGATGACCTCGAAGAGGTCATAGGGGAAAATTGCCCCTGGAATCCATGCAAGGGTGTCCAAGAAAGCTTTTCTGAGCAGGCCGAACATTTTCAATCGTTTTTGTGGCTTTTAGATTATAAGAGCTTTTTCCCATGCTTTTTCAATGGGAGAGGTCACCTCGTGACCTGACCTCATGTCCCGAAATCGAAAAATCCCGGATATACACCTTGTAGACCCTGGCGGTGTCATGCAGCGTAGGAAGTTTCAAATCGATCGACCGAGAAACGTAGCTCTTATATTGCTCAAAAGTTGAAGTGAGGTGACCTTGGTTGACCCCGCCTGGTGACCTGACCTTGGGTGACTCGGGGTAAAAAATTTCAGGGATGGTGGGAAAATGATGAGGTGAGAGATAGAGCCCTCAACCACGGTCCTGCGTTTCCGCGTTTTTCTGCTATCTCGAAAAAAACCTTGGGGGCATCGATGGCCCCGGTGGGGTGAGGGTTAATGTGCCCTGGTTAGCTTAATCTTTTCATCGCTATCTCCTTTCTGCGATATGTGTGCTCGGGATAGTGCGTAGTGTTGCACTCCGAGGCCTGATCGTACCTCAGGAGATTTTCAAGTTAAAACTGTATTTGACAAAACTGCTACCCCGCTTGACTGTGTCCCAATGTTACCTAAACTGTCCCATATCGTGATGTGACCAGGGGCGTAGCCAGGATTTCGCTCAGGGAGGGGCGGCGCCCCGAAAAGGGCCCCTGCGACAGCGCCAAAAGGGCCCTGATGGGTAAAAAGGGCCCTGCTTGTTACAGAATAGAGCGCTGAAGAGGGCTTAAGAGGGCCCTGTCTGGTATAAAATGCCAAATTTGGCCACAGAGCACAGTGCGGGCGAGCCGCGCTTCGCGCGGCTCGTGTCCTCAGGGGGGCCCTTCGGGCCTTCAGGGAGGGGCGGCTGTCCCTGCCGCCCCCCTTGGCTACGCCCCTGGATGTGACTGTTCCTGTCGTCACGGCGGGCGATCTTCCCCGATAAATAAAGGTACTTATTTTCCAAACCGGCATGATGATCGCCGCTCTCGTTCCCTTATTTGATTGTTTTCGTCCACCCTGACCTTTCCCGTCTATCATGTTCATATCTAATTCACTTGGCTTTCGAAAAGCCATGGCGATGACCTAGTACATCGCAACTGTGAGGATTAAAATCCACGGAAGACGATCCCACTATTTCTGGCACCATGTATAATATTGTATTGGTTGGTCAAGGCATTTATAGAGAACAGTGTTTCAACGCTGAGTGCAAAGATCCTCGAATTCTTAAATCACTGATTCACAGTCTTAATTTGAAATAGTCACGAGCTCAGATCGGAACTCCATTACTGGGACGCTTCCTTGACACAGGGAGCACCAAGTGAGCTCAATGGACACCCGACTAGCTTCGCCCATACGATTCTAAGACGATTAGTCATTAGCAGCACGCGTGTTAGGTGCCGATAATCATCCCGGGTATCTTTTTAACGCGACAGAATGGGCTAGTTGACAGAAAAGTTATATATTGTCCAACAATAGTTTCAATCGCTACATGTAATGTACTTGAATCTAGGTTGAACCAGGAGCCCGTGTGGGAGACCCCAAGTCTTGGGGCTTCTAGCCCCCACCTCCTCCCGCCATCTCCATCCGCGCTTGGCGAGTTTGTGGTTCTGCCCTGCATCTCTGAGAACATCTCTAAGAATAATTTGTTAAAGTGCTCTCATGCAGTCTCGAACTCGCGACCCATCGCGTGCCAAGCGAGCGTTCTACCAGTTGCGCTACGGTTACGCTTGCGCGGCCGACCGCTAGGGGAGGGAGGGGTCGATGGCGGCGCGACATCGTGTCAGTTTTTGCTCTCCTGTGAGAAGGTTTTTGTGGGCATTATAAAACCGACTCCGGAACCCAAAAGGAAATTGACAGCGTTTTCAGATGATATGCAATTTGTTTCTGGGATCACTCAAATTTGCAATCTGGAGACCTTCCAAAATGAACATTTTAACATGCAATGTCAATGGGCCAGAGGAGTTATCAAGCCCGTGCTGCCAACTAACTTCGATGGGGGCTGGAAGCTACCACTGCGATCACTGATGGCGCCACCGTCGGTACTCCGATCCCGGTCACTGGTGGCACCACCGTCGATTCTTTGGCGCCGGCCGCCGTTGTCGCTGCTTCCACCGTGGCTGCGGTTGTTGCGCTAACCGTCTTGGTCGCGGTAGTTAGTGAGCCAGACGGTTACCACCTTGTCGACAACTCCCTCGGTGCTCGTGAGGCCGGGCTTCTGCTTTACAGATCCTGTGAAAAATGGACTGTTTTACGAATGTACGAGCGAAAATTTGTTAGCATAGTTTTGATTAAATTGAGAGCATCGGGTTGACGGAACAAAACAAAAATCAGCTCAGTGTATGGACGCAGAGGCGCTGTAGGGCACTCGGCTCCCACGCCACTAACCCAGTTTCAAATCCCAGCCGGGAATAGCAAGAAAGGAGGTCTTGATCCCCGTATATGAGAACCAATAAATAGCTTAAAGATAATTAATTGTTAAAAATATTAGCATTCTGTATGCGGCATTCGTTCACTGGGAGGCCATGAGTGGATCCCCAACAATCATTTCAAAGATTCTTGAAAAAATACGAAACCCGCGCCCCACCGGGGGTCAGGCGCCACCTTCGCCCGGTGCCCGGTCGATGCCCCCTCTAACTCCGAAAATATGGGGGTTAGCGCAAATCTGCAAAGTGCATTAGAAAGCTCGCGTGAATTCAGTAAGAAATTACTTCGCATGTTTAAACGCTCAGGTCAATGGTTTGACCTCCAGAGGTCAAGAAAGGTCACGATAGGATATTTTCACTCAAATATGCAATGCTTAAAAAAACTGGGCATAACTCCAATGCCATTAGATCTATATTGAGATCTGGTTAAGTAAATTTTATAGGAAAGTGGCAGTCCTTTTTCCGCTATGCGGATAGTAAAGACCTTCCGCCAGTGGTTTGACCTCCAGAGGTCACCTCGTGACCTAATGTGACCTGAGGTCACGAAAGGTCAGAAAGTGGCCGTGCCGTATATCAAATGAAAGCCAGTGACAAGGCAAACACGATGGTGTTTGTTTCAGCGCTCTAGCTTAATTAGGCCAAAAGTTATTGTCAAAATACTGTTTTTGACCCCTGGTGACCTTGGATGACCTTGGAAAAGTCAAAGAGCAAATATGACGCATGGAATCCGTGAAAGGGTGTCCGAAAACGCTGTTCTGAGCAGTCTGAGTATCTGCAATCATTTTTGCGGCTTTTTAGATCACAAGACAACTTTTCCCCATGCTTTTCCAATGGGAGAGGTCGCCTCTTGACCTGACCTCAGGTCACCAAATCGAAAAATCCCGGATATACACCTTGTAGACCCTGGAAGGTTCATGAAGTGTAGCAAGTTTCAAATTGATCGACTAAGAAATGTAGCTTTTATAGAGCTTCAAAGTTGAAGTGAGGTGACCTTGGTTGACCTCGCCTGGTGACCTGACCTTTAGTGACCCGAAGAAAAATTTTAAGGGATGGTGGGAAAATGATGCGGTGAGAGATAGAGCCCTCAAACGCGGTGCTGCGTTTCGTCGTTTTTCTGCTATCTCGAAAAAAACCTTAGGGGGCCATCGATGGCCCCCGGTGGGGCGAGGGTTAAGACATGGTTTTTTAATGCCTCTGGGGCACGCCCCTTGCTACCTCACCCTGTATCTGTGCATTTTGTTAGGAAAAAATTAAACTCAATAAAAAATTGGGCTCACCAAATGCAACGTTTCAAAGTCAATGTGTCTCCTGCAATATTCATAGATGAGTGAAAAGCCCTGTCATGTATGTGGATCTCTTTCGAATAAAACTTTAAACTTCAAGACAGGTGCGGTAGTCCTGAGCCAGGAGCGGCCCGAATCAACGTAAAAGTGATAAACCGGCAGTGACAGTGATGAGCCGGGGGTGACACTGATAGCCGGGGCATTCCAGGACAGATCGACCAAGGCTTGACACCACCATGTCTAGAAAAATCTGAAACTTTGTCTCGGAGGTAGTTTTGGGCCATAAACACGCCTGTGAGAATCTCAGCCCCCTCCGACCAACGGTGACCGAGTTATAGCCCGAGGCACTTTCGGGAGGTCACGTTGTAGACTCATCTTTGATGCTTCATAACTCAACAACGCATCACCTGATTAACAAGTTTGGTATATCATTGAACTCGTCTTGAATTATAGTTTATTTTGAAAAAGAAAATGTTAAAATTTGAAAATTTTGGACTTTTAATTTGTTTGACCTTTTCCTTTTTGACCTAGCTTGACCTTTTCCCAGTTGAAATTGCCCTTTTAGACACCTCAAAAATGTTTCTTCATAAAATATCTTTCGATAGCAAAAATAAAAAAATGCGTTCTTGCTATAAGGTTCGAATATTTAGCACCTAAGGTAGGTATGTACACGGTTTTTGACCATTGCGGTAGTACAGCCTTATGTTTAACGCCGCAAATATAGCGATTGCTTTTGTAATCGGTCGCTGGAAATCATACCCTATTGTCTTTACGAAATTTTAATCGTACCAGTTTCCGAATTTATGACAATTAACACGCACCCACCCGAGGGGGTGGGCAACCGGCCTCCTCAGGTTTCCACAGGTAGTAAAAAAAACACCTTCGCGCAGCGCCACCGTACTTCATGTACCTCTAACTCGAAATTTTTGCAGCTTCTGGCAAAATTTTAGGTCTGGGTCATACCAGGTCAGACCGCCAACCCAGGTCAAGAGACCTAACCTCAAACTTTGGGAGGTGCATAAATCATATCAAATTTAGCCTATCGTGGTTAGAATCGCATTACATAGTAAGATCGCCTAGCAAGAAAATTTTTCGTAGCAGGATTTCTATATCGATAACCGGGAGCAGGGCAAAGGTCATGATCTTTCTATTAGAAATGCATGGGGCGATTGGTAAATTTTGATAACTTGCGAGAATTGAGAATTGTCGAGAATTGCGATGGAGGTTGTATTTTTACATTGTCGTGTCTGACTTGCCTCTGCAGTTTGATTAATATTCTTTTTACCATACAGACCTAAGCCTGGCTCTAGGTCAAAGCAGGTTAATTTTGACATTTGACTAGGCAATATTATAAGATACATAATCCGTTTGGGCTCAACAAGAGTGTTCCAATGGTGCTGAACTTTTCTTTCTACGGCTCTTCTCTGTCACCTATTATGCCACAAAATTTAGGTTTCCACTTAGTTCCCGTAAGAAATACTGTGACCTTGAGCAGCCTCAAAGGCGACACGACCAAACGATTGTATGTAACATATTCGGTAATGATTAAAACTGGCTATTAAGCGGCATCACTCCCAGTGCACTGTGTCATCATTTATCTGGTATTCTCGGATCCGTGTCAGCTATGAAATGATCACCTTGTAAAAAATATCATGAGGCAACCTGTTCAAGCGACCAAGTCGAATGCGTTACAATTTCAGGACATTTTGTCGAATATATGAGCAGATTCAAATTACTTTTTGGGAATGAAAGCCTTTCAGACACGTTTGTTTACATTGCATGAATCCTCTCAAACATATGCTGTGCTGCACTGGATCAGCTTGCATCGATACTATTTTCCATCTCCGGGAACGATGTAATTGTGTGAGTTAGTGGTGCTCATAGGATAAGTTATACTTGTTTCAATTATTGATAAGGTCGCGACATCTTTGTAAATTTTCGTTTAAGGCTGAAAGGTTCATTATTAATAAGTTAATTTGCCCTCGTCTCCCTCGAAAAAAGGAATCCCTTTTTATCATTTTTAATGGCTGCAGTTTTTCTGTTTATAAATATTGCCCAAGTTGTTGCCAGTTCAGTTTTTTTATACATTTTGTACAAGTTGTTCTCAGTTCGATTGTTGGAGTCGGGGTCTCACTAAAGTCATCAATGGACTTGTCACGGAGACCCCGACCCCACCATCCGAACGAGCAACTCCCACAATGAAGGGTTGATTTTAGAAGTCAACGTCTAACGTCCCACACAGCACAGGGACGGCCGCCCCGCTCAGGTCACCCTCTCACCAGTCAGTTGCCAGCCGACCTGTACGTCGGGTAAGCTATTGAGCGCCGGAGCGTCTCAGCGGAACCGATCCCAAGCCTGGACATGCACTGCCACTGCATGCTTCTGAGCCGCGGGCCGGAGCCCAACGCTCTACCAACTGAGCTACCGGGGCGGCAAGGAGGCGGTTTTAGGAGTAGGTGTCTCACTAGAGTCATCAAGGGACTTTTTACGGAGACCCTGACCCCACCACCCAAACGAGCAACTCCCACGATAAAGTGTTAATCAAGGAAACAAAGTTGAAAGTCCCACAAGGCATAACAACGACCGTCTACCTCAGGTCACCCCCTCACCACTGAGTTGCCTGCTGGCCTTCGGCATTTACGGTACCTACCACCTCCCAGTTGACCTAAATTATTTTTCCAGAAGTTGCAAAATGTTGTGTTAGAGGTAGATGGAGTACGGCGGCGCTGCGCGAAGGTATTTTTTTACTACCTGTAGAGACCTGAAGAGGCCGGTTGCCCACCCCCTCGGGTGGGCGCGTGTTAATTGTCATAAATTCGGATACTTGTACGATTAAAATTTCGTAAAGACAATGGAGTATGATTTCCAGCGACCGATTACAAAAGCAATCGCTATATTTGCGGCGTTAAACATAAGGCTGTACTACCGCAATGGTCAAAAACCGTGTACATACCTACCTTAGGTGCTAAATATTCGGAACTTATAGCAAGAACGCATTTTTTTGATTTTTGCTATCGAAAGATATTTTATGAAGAAACATTTTTGAGGTGTCTAAAAGGGCAATTTCAACTGGGAAAAGGTCAAGCTAGGTCAAAAAGGAAAAGGTCAAACAAATTAAAAGTCCAAAATTTTCAAATTTTAACATTTTCTTTTTTCAAAATAAACTATAAATCAAGACGAGTTCAATGATATACCAAACTTGTTAATCAGGTGATGCGTTGTTGAGTTATGAAGCATCAAAGATGAGTCTACAACGTGACCTCCCGAAAATGCCTCGGGCTATAACTCGGTCACCGTTGGTCGGAGGGGGCTAAGATTCTCACAGGCGTGTTTCTGGCCCAAAACTACCCCGGAGACAAAGTTTCAGATTTTTCTAGACATGGTGGTGTCAAATTGAAATATTTTTGGTCGTTTTGTCCTGGAATGCCCCAGCCAGAGACGGTAATGGGAGACAATAATGGTAACGATAACAATAATGTGTGACATAGTCGAAAAAAATTCAAAATATCTTGCTGCACTTTACTTTACTTTACTTACGCATTATTTGATGAACATTCATGTTGTGTAGCACACATCTCTTACACATATCCTAGCATTAAACTTTGGAAAGAAGTGCGTAGGAGTGTCAATGCAACACGTTTAAACTCCCCGCGTGTGTCAGTATTTCCGTCTCACACTTGTTTCCAGTGAAGATGTCAGAAGATAAAACGGCAATTTTGTGTCAGTTTTAGGGTAAAAAAGTTTTCATTACCATTTTACCAGGTGATATTTACTTTCAAACTTAAGTTCAATACCAATGGCTAAGCAAGCTTGTCCAATTTTCAAAATATACATGTGCACCATCAACAAACAGAATTCAGATATCTGACACCATATTGCTATGTTGGTTGAGACTTCACACATCTGACCGGTATTTTAATTTGGTACCATTCTTGAAGAGCACAGCCGTGTTGTCGTTCCATTAAATTTACAACTCAAACCTGTGTTGAGTATCTACTTCATAAAACTGCTCAACGGAAAACACATTCTCCTTGTGTTCATTTTTTCCAGTGTATCAGTTAAGAACATTCATTCTGAAACACTCTGCAGAGTAGCTATGCAGGCACAACCAACAAAAACAAAGCAATCTGATAAAACAATGAAAAATCGAACAAGAGAAAAATACTAACTGCGGATAAAACCCGACTATTAAACAGACTAACCATTAGGATCGCAGCTGGAAATGTCTTCACACACTTACCAATGATGACATGAAGGTGCCGTCGGTGGAGAGGCGCTCACCAGGCAGGCGGAACTCCTTCATAGTGCTTGCCGGAAACCAGGAATCCTGCAACACCCGGTCGTTGCTCACGGGGAACAGATGGCCTGCCTTCTGCGTTGCGTGCTATCCTGTTGATGGCGATGCTTTGAGAGGCGGAGATTCTCTTGATGTGTTCCGGCTACCTCCTCCACTGTTTTAAACAGTCTTGTCATGAAGGTCCACAAGCTCCTGCGGTCATAAGGTATTTTGATACGTATCTATAGGTATGTATTAGAACTCTTCACGGGGTACTGATGCGCCAAAATGTATTTTTAATAGCTGCACGTGTCCTAAAGCAGCAGCTGAAATTAAAATTTATTGACTGTCTAAGCATGAGCATCATATCTTTTTTAATCGCAATTACCGCTCCCATCAGAATATCATTATAGTATTTTAGATATAACAGGTCTGCACATATTCAACCTATTTTTATTTTCTCTCTGTACCTCACAACTTGATAGAAATATGCAGGCAACGTGAATAGCTACATTAGGAAATACTAAAGTGGAAATATGGCGGAAGGATTCCTGCAGTTGCGACATTGATTTTAAATTGTTTGTACCTACTTATGGCTCTTTGTCTCAATGGTAGAGATTTTTTATCATTTCTAGAATTACAAATCATTGAATGAGTCCACTTATTTACTTGACCTGACAGTTTCGTCGATAAACCATTATCACAGTGGCATGCAACAACGAGTAATCACACGACATACAGAATACGATTTTTATTTTTGCTACTTCTCGTGTCATTCGTTTCGTTACAGAGCGTCTTGCGGTCGGCATGTCCTTGGTTGAATTCAGCATTCACCAGGATTATTGTTGAATGTTAATCCCGATTTTTTATCCCGTATTTCCAAGGACTCGTAGATCTTTCACTTCCGGACGTCATGTATTTGATTTCTCAGGACCTTCATGCCGATGTTTTTGGCTTGGGATTAGTGCTGTGGTGGTGTACTTTCAATGTTTGCCCCAGGCGGTCTCTTAACTCTCATATCTTGCGTCGGCAAGGTGCTCATAATACCGAATTCTGAGCTCTCTCCCCGCCTCTCCCACGTATAGGTTGTCAGCAGTACAAAGGTTGGAGCATATTTTATAGATGACTCCGGAAGAGTGACATAGTCTTGTCTGACCCGCCTTGCAGGTATTGGAATCGCGCCGGCCAGCAGGACGTTTGGCTGGTTTGAGTGCAGAACAAACTAGCTCTCGCTTGACAGTATTTGGATTCGTCCAGGCAGCCATTCTTCAGGATGCTGTTGATGGTGTGCGTCAGGCTGTCATCTATGAAAAGCAGTCGTATTCTTCTTACGCTGTTTTTTCATGATGTTTTCTTGGCCTTGGTCTTGCTGTTGTGTCTGGTTGCGGTTGATAGCAGAGCTGCTAATAGCTCTGTTATCATCGAATATTTGTATCCATTACTTTTGAAGATCGTGGTTAGTCTTTGAATACTGCGTGTTTTTGCTTTTGTCGTCACTTGAAAGGCGGGTCGCACGTTGGAACTGTTAGGTCAGCACTGCCTTTTTTGTTTGCATCGGCTGGGCTGAAGTAAAGTGAAAAGGGACTCCTGATGACGTCGGTTTTGCATGAAGGTTAGTGCTGTACTTGTCGTCTTTTAGACCAAGGAACCGAACCCCAACAAAAGCAGCACCATGACCAGGAGCACATCGTAAAAAAACAAGCTTTAAAAGAATACAACTGCCTTTCATATATGGCTGACAGACGTACACCATCAACAGTAACCTGAAGAAGAGCGGCCTGGGTGTACGGGCTGCCTGGACGAATCCGAATACCGTCAAGCAAAAGCTGATTCGCTCCGCACTCAAACCACCCACATGCTCTGCTGGCCGGCGCGCTTGCACTTCCTGCAAGGCGGGTATGACGGGACTATGTCACTCTTCGGGAGTCATCAATGACTGGTTCTGCAAGCATTGTACCGCTGACAACATATGCCATTAATTGTATTTCTTGATGCTGGTGTTTTCTGGTTTGGTATGAGTGTTGTGGTGGTGTATGTTCCAATATTTGCCGCAGGCGGTCTTGGAATACCGCAGGCGGTCTCAATCGGTGTAATGAGGAATGAGCACCTTGCCGACGCAAGATATGAGAAAGAAAAGACCGCCTGCGGCAAATATTGGAAAACACATCACCACAACACTCATCCCAAACCAGAAAACATCAGCATCAAGAAATACATTTAATGACATATGGGAGAAATTATCCGATTCCTTGGAAATATGG
Organism: Lepas anatifera; assembly: GCA_034440635.1. NCBI lineage: Eukaryota > Metazoa > Arthropoda > Thecostraca > Lepadidae > Lepas > Lepas anatifera. The sequence continues at coordinate 8,366 of JAOTON010001028.1, read as the reverse complement.
GATGAAAAACCCGAGATTAACACTCATCAATCATTCTGGGGAATGCTGAATTCAGCCAAAGACATGCCGACCGATACACGCTGTATCGAAACAAATGAGAATTAAAATACAAAATCGGCCACTGTATGTCGTATGATTACTCGTTACACCTCACTGTGATCATGGTTAATAACCGAAACTGTCAGTTAAGCTAAATAAGTCAACTCATTATATAGTTTGAAATTCTATGAAATAATTTTCAAAAAATAGCTATCATTGCGGGAAAGGACTACAAATACATAAAATTTAATCATTTTACCATGCACTTGGACAGTAAACATGCTGGTGAAATTTCCATTTGAAACGCATTCAATACCAAAATTCCCACAACAGGGTTTTAGCATGTTTAGCCGATGCAGCCAATTATAGACCAATTAGTTTGCTTTGCTCTTTATCGAAAGTTTTTGAAAAAATAATTTTCAAGAAAATCTACGGCCATTTAACACAGCATGACCTGTTGACGGAAAGACAGAGCGGGTACAGACCAGGACACAGCACACACCTTTAACTATTTTACCTTACCCACACCTGGTACGACACGTTGGACAAAGGACAAGACCAAACAATACTGTATTTAGACATATCACGCTATTTTGAGAAAATTTGGCACAAGGGACTATTATTCAAATGTGAACGAGAATTTGGACTGACTGATCTTTTACCATGGTTACGTTCCTCTCTGACTGATCGAAAACAGTGTGTATTCATTAATGATTCTAAATCCTCACTGCCATCTTTAAACGGCGGATGTCCACAGGGTTCTGTGCTGGGCCCCCTGCTCGCGTATTATACTTAAATGGCTTATCAGGAAAAACAACAATCAAATGATGTTTCTTGCAGACGACACCTGTCTTTTTGGCAGCCACAACATGGAAAATCTTCACATTAGGCAAGAATCTCTCCAAAACGACCTAAATATAATTCAACAATACGGTCAGGATTGGCTTATCACGTTTAACGGCTCAAAAACAATACAACAAACATTTTCCTACCGGAGACAAAAAAACATTCCAAAACTATTTTTGACAGTCTAGTCCTTCCGGTCGCCGCTAAAAACAAGCATCTGGGAATGACATTTTCCAATGATTTGAGATTCCATGAACATGTTAACGATATAGTTAAAAAAGTCAATATGACGCTTGGCCCACTGTACCCAGTTGCCCCCTACTTGTCCCAGTCAACCCTACAACAGATTTACCTTACCTACGTAATGCCCTACTTTGACTACGCAGACATTATTTATGACGGGCTATTGACTTTACATGACAGCCAGAGACCCGAGAGACTACAAAACAGATCAGCACGACTAATAACATCCACTCCCTCCAGAACGCCTACCGGGAAGCTGATGCAGGATTTGGGCTTGAATTCTTTGAAATCTAGAAGATAATTGCATAAAATTAAATTTTTTCATCAACTTTACTCAGACAACACTCCCACTTACATAAGCGCAATATTACCAAACACTAGGGACAACACAGTAAACAGAATATTTAGTACATCGCGCCAAAGAACGGAGATTCCTTTTCGAACGGTAAACTTTAGCCACTCATTCCTACCAAGCGCAATCAAATCATTTAACAAGCTCCCGAATCGAATGAAAGAAATCAACTCTCCTAGGGTCTTCTTGAAACACCTAAGAGATCACTTCAAAGTTAACCAACCACCGTTATATTATTCATTAGGATCCAAAGTTCAGGACTCTTGCTTAACACAATTAAGACTTGGGATTTCGAAACTAAATGCTCACGCCTACCAAATTCAAAATTCGGACTCCCCCTCCTGCTTGTGCGGATATCAAAATGAAAATACAGAACATTATTTTCTGCAATGTCCCCGTTTTGATCCTCAAAGAACTCTTATGGAAAACAGCATATCTACGATATTAAATTATTCTTTCAGAAACATGCATCGTAAAAACAAGATTGACATATTAATCCATGGTAGAAATCTCCCTCCAGACGACGACAGGGCAGTAGCTCACGCAGTTTTTCAATTTGTTCATGGCACAAAGAGGTTCGTTATTTAACCATAGACATTCAATTAATCATTTATAGTTAGTGCTCGATGTGGTGTAGTGAGCCGTACTTTCGATGGCGAGTGTCGCGGCGGTGCGGTGGCCTCTGGCGGCGCTGAGATGGCACCATGATTGTGTTTGCGTGGGACGCCTAGATTTAAGCGCTTCGGCGCTTTTGCGTTCCTCGTAGCAGCCTTTGTGTATTTTTTCTGAACCATGAAATAAATATTATGGATTATGGATGTTTACCTTTGTTTGCGTATGTAAAAATGAACACCTCAAAATAAGCGTACTTCTGCACCCCAGGCGCTCAGCCCTACCACCATCTCGGTCACAATTTCCCGACAATCATACTGTTAGCACTTGGTTTAGGGCTGCCATGTCCACCGGAAACTGCATGAGAGCAACTGTGGTAAAACAACACAACTTTTTATTAAGGCATCCCTATACAACCGCTTTAGTGGGGTTAATTTTCAGTAAACTAGAATAATACGTTGTTTTAATTCATAATTATCAGTTCAAATGACTTTACATACATGCTATGGGAGTTGCAATCATTGGCCTTAACCATCGCCCCCCGTGGGGGTGCTTAAACATCCCCTTGGGTTTCTCCGGCGGGATGAAATAAACGGCGGTGCGAAGCGCCACCGTACTTGGCGCACCTTATCCTTGATCAATGCCGCAACTTTCCCAAAAATTTTAAGGTTGGATAAGCTCAGGTCAGGTCACCAGTGCAGGTCAAGTGACCTCACCTCCAAAATTATTTTAAGGTGGCATAAGTAAGAAATGGGTGAATATATCGAATTGATACTTTTACCACATAATAGGCCCACCGAGTTCTACAACATATACTCCGGGACTTTTCATATCGATGACTTAGGGTCAGGTACGGATCATGATATCTCCATTGGAAATACGTGGGAAAACTGGAAATTGCTGTATTTGTGTAGATACAGCTGAAAATACCTTCGCATTCTCCAAATCGTAGTATCCTGGGCCCCTTTCCAGGTTCATGCTGCAATTTTGGACTTGTAACCTCTGAGGGATCACCTGGAGCTATTTAAGCAGTTTTCAGGCTTGGGTCAATAAATTTGCAGGAAATGATGATACAGTTTATATTTTGATACCATTGCATTTGGATTGCTATTGCGAGCCGATTAATATGCATATTGACTATGTTAAAATGGAAATTAACCTTGACCTGACGTGAGGTCGCGTCATTTATGTGTTTTGTCCTAGCAGAGTCATATTGTACATCATTCGATTCTCCATGACACGAGGAAGCGAATGGTGCCTAAAAATGGTTCCAGCTCAACTCTGTCAGACGCTAGAGCCGAAAAACTCGGCTCAAAATTCCACCTTTTTCACCTGTCATAGCCTCAATATTGACCTGAGCCAAAAAGTGACCGATGTAGTTTCTTCATTAATTTGCATGAGCTACCGAACAGCGTCGCGTTTTTTCGCTATTCCGCATATGAGCCTAGTTCGAGGGGCATGTTTGAACCCCCACCAGGGCGAAGGTGGCTAGGAGGCCCACTGGGGCGGGTATTCAGTGAAATGAAGTGTAGAATTTTTCTGATTGTTCGCAAAGTTACGAATCACCGTATTAAATTTGACACGTACATACATGCACTACCAAGTGGTTCTGGAAAGCCCCGAGTGTATGTGATATAACTGTGCTTTAGTATTCGTACCAGCGTGGTGGCTTCTAACAGACGCAGTAACTCTCAGGACTGTGCTTTTCCAATATATTTAGGGGTGCTCAGCCCGTGGGAGGCGGCAACCCATAGGGATGGCAGAGCTGCGGGAGCGGCACTCTTCGTTGCGCCAAATCTGCTATGAATCAATTTTGGGCCGTTTACCGCACAGAGAACATTTTAATTGCATGGTGGGCAGCTATTCTACAGCTTTGCCAAGCCTTTTTTCTTTTAGGCGTGATCCTAAAGCTGCATAAAGGTTTTAAATGAATCCAGTTCGAGTTGCAAATTCATCCACGATTGAAGCATATCAGTCTTCTGGGGGTTAAATTTTACCTTCGGAATGGCAGAGTGCATGGAAAGTGAAACGGAACCCAAAAACTATGGGAAAACTCACCGAGAGCTTTACAAGTAACGTGTGTTTTTTCTGTAAACATGAATGAATATCACAACTTCATCGTACCTGTACATGTCCTGTATTTGTGCGCGAACACCCTTCTTTCCCTAACACACAGGGGTGGCAAGAATCAAGGCGGAAGTGATGAGTCAGGAGCGACACGAATCAGGACAAAGTAATAAGTCGAGGACGGCAGTGATGAGCCGGGGGCGATAGTTACAGACTAGGGACGGCACAAACCATAGGGTGGAGGTGATAAGCTGGGCGCGACAGTGATTGGCCCCGGCGACAGGAAACAAAACAAAGGTCATAAGCATGGCTGGGGATATCTTCTCGATCCAGGGGGGTCCTGGGTGGGTTAGCGCTGGGACGGCAATGCAAGCCCTATACAAAGCCAATGGGAGACCCAAAATCCAGGGGGTCCTGAACCCCCAACCCCCCGGGATTTCCACCCATGTTCATAAGTTGAGGGCGGCAGTGATGAGCCGGGAGACAATAGCTATGTACTATAGGCGGTAAAAATCAGTGTAAAGGTGACGTGAAAATGCTGTAAAGGTGACGTGAAAGAAGGTGAAATGCTCCGGGGCGGCATGAATCAGCGCCACCGTTGTAAAAGGGGCGGCATGAATCAGCGCCACCGTTGTAAAAGGGGCGGCATGAATCAAGGCAGCAATGCTCAGTCGGGGGGTGACACGTATATTGGGGGTGCTCAAAACAGGATTGGGGTGCTCAAATTAGGATTGGAGTGCTCGGAGAGAGAGAGAGAGAGAGAGAGAGAGAGAGAGAGAGGAGAGAGATTATTACACCCCTGGGATACTTTCGAATGGCGTGTTAAGGTTTGGCCCCATTTGCAGTTATAGAGGGATAAGGAGGGGAGGGGGTTACGACGGCCTAATAAACACAATGCATAGTTTTCAAATGCACATTTCGCACTGTTCAAATCCACTGCAAGCAAACACAAATTCTGTAATAAAATCAACCAGTCAAATCAAGGAACACTGGATGATTTATTTGAATGACACTCGAATAGGTACTCACTCACACCGGAGGTGCCGTGCACCAGAAGAGCTCGATGTTTGACGAGGGTGGCAACTTCTCGTGTCATGTCTGCACTATATGTTGTCTTAAGTCCTACCTTACACTGTCAATAATCTAATTTCGGCCTCGGACAGGTTTTAGCTATGCAACCGGCAGAACATATTTTCAAATTCACGGGCTCCTCACCACAGTTCCACCTCAACCAGTTTCTTCTTGCCACTGACTGCCTCGCAAACACGGGCCTTGGCTAACGCTAATGGAATGCGGCCATACAAAAGGTCGGGTCCGTCCCCCGCCCAAACGCCCGAGGCGCGGTCGAGCGCGGAGGGGAGGCGCTGGCCCCGGCAGCGCGCCTCCGGTTCGTGACGCGAGAGGGGTGGAAACGCTGCGAGGCAGCGCGTAACCGCGAGCTCTCTTACCTGCTCACATAGCGATTCGCTTCTTCGACAAAAGTATGAATTGAGTGCAAACTCATGCTTGCTGAGACGGAGCTCATACTTTCGTTGTGTGCATGGTACCCGTCGGTTCTGTATCTGTGTATGTATTAATCACCAACAGGCACATACCCAATTATAGGTGAAGTCAATGGAGGATAAAACGCATAATTACTAACAGTCTGCTCCTAAAACGCGCTAAAAAAACATTTCAAAACACAACAAGCGCATACAATCGACCTGGGCACTGACCTATAATAGCTGCTTTAGGTGTCGTAAAAGAGGCGATACACTTCTTAAGTCGTCCAATAGGATCCGTAAAAATATCACAAGTTGGCGAGAAAGCTAAACAATTGTTTACAACACGAGGAGCCCGCACAAACACACACGATTGTACCGTGTTCACTCGACCAAAAGGCACATCTAAGAAAGTTGCACTAGCATTCCTGAAAGTTATAGATGGTACATTAGGGTCGGTTAAAAAAACATTTTTTTTACTTTTCATACTCGAACCCATTTTTTCCCATCATATATTCAATTTTGATTTCAATGAGCCACATTCCAAGCTTCTACGACAACGGGAAACATCACCTCAAAACGGTTAAAGATTTCATGTTTTAGGCGCGATTGTCCGCCCGGCGTTGCACTCTCCCCCTGTTGAATTGTGATGAAAGGGTGCATAACCTACCAGTAAAGACAGCGTGGCATGTGCGTGCGTATAAGAGCGGTAGATGAGATTTAACATGCAGGAATTTACTTGTCAGCTGTATTTGCAGCGCAATACAAATACATGTTATTCCACAAAAAGACCTGAAATTAATTTGTTCAGCACCCTAGTACTCTAAATCCCGACAGCACAGGAATGCCTTCCGGAAGCGAACCTTTCTCTGGCAACATTCGTTGGTGAAGGTCGTTGTGGCAGGTGCTTCTCCTATTCTCCTGCGAACTATTTAAGAGCTCTGATACTGCTAGAAGAAGACCCTGCTGCATATTTTTACCCCTTTGGATGGCTTACGAAATCTTCCACCAGCTTTACACCACGTTCTGTGCGACCGTTCACGACAGTAAGTTCTGGAATACCTTGAAACTGGGCTATACCAGCCACCAGCTTCTCAACGGAGCCATTTCATGTTAGAATCTTTCAGATTAAGGCTCTCGAATACCATGGCCAGCTGTCACGAGTGACAAACTGGCTGAGGATTAGTACCGAGCATTCACCGAGCTCTTCATAGCCTCTATCGGCCTCCTCTATCTTAAGCTTACGCTAGTCAAATGTGAATTGTTTGCTGTTTTGGTCAATTGTGTTGTGCGACTGGCTCCTTACCTCCAAGATGGGATTGTTCTCACCAGCGGGACAGAATATAAATTTCTGTGCACAGATACCACAACTGATGGAAAATTGACTTTAGCACATTCAGGGCGATTTCTATATTAACTTAATGAAAGCACTACACTTACTAACAAATCTACTAACTCCTATAACAATTATTATACTACTCTTACTAACAATCTAACTATCCTCTCACACTTCTTTTCCTCTGCGCGGCTCGCCCAGGCCGGAGAGGGGGAGCTGCAACCTCACCTCCGGGTTGCAGGGTAAATTCGCGGCACCCTGGCCAGGTGTTTAGCGCACTTTCAAAAATATGAAAATTTTTTATTTAACGGAGGATTTCGAGTAACGTAGACAAGCGGACATCAGTAGCTGACACACAAAATTCTAAATTCTAAATTCCAAATTCTAAATTGAAGGTCTTCAACCACAGAAATAACCTTCGCACTCTGCGGGTCTAAACTTATTAAAAGACCTCTCCCTTGGCATGGCTATGCCATTGCCACGACCGTCCATTCGCAAGCTAAAACATCTTACAACCCATTACTTGAAATAACTCCCTTTGCTTTAACAGACTAAAGTAGCTTGCCCTTACACAAAGATTCTAAATTCTCCCACGCACTCCTTTAGAGGCGGGCAAAGGTGCTATGCACAGAACGCCTAATAAAAGAAGCGATTGATTGATTGATTGAGCCCTACACTGCATTTTATGCAGCGCTTGAGGCTCATACAAGGCTATAAAGCTGACCCTCCGCGACGGAGGAACCCAAATACATGTTTTAGAACCAATTACAAGGAAAGCCGCTAACTCTTTCGGGGTCTGAGTGGCTCAATCGGTTAGCGCTCCCGCCCGGCTCGGCCAATGGCATTAATTATGTGCTGGGTGTCGTGGGTTCGAGCCTACGTAGGGGCAGAATCTGGTGCCCTGCTCTAGCCCAGGTTAATTCTCTCCCTCTTGCCTCTGATGCCATATGACCTGAACAGTTGATGCGTTTTCTAACCCAAAAAATTATACTATTCAGTCTTATAAGTATCCTGGAAGGATGAACAGAATCTGACTCAGTAATAGCACGCACTTTGTGCCATAAATGTCCTATATTCCATGAATATGGCTCGCTGGTGTGGCCTGGGGTCTTCTTAAATAGCCATTTGTTGAGGCTACCTTTCCTGACAGCCACACGTAAACCAGCTTGTGCAATTCGTGATTATCTTCAAGGAAAACAGAGCTGGCATGTTTTCCAGAACCAGGCTAATTCGTCGGGCCTGATGATCCAGGAACGTTCCATGATAGGTCTTCCAATAAAACTGCTCCGGTATTGTGTAGAGGCGCTGAAGTCAATGTGCAAACGCATCTGTTATCTGTGACCAGAAAAGTTATAATCTGCCTCGCAAATAATAATCACAATGCTGGAGG